>OX415250.1:109552716-110932716 GCA_948329865.1 Linaria vulgaris | reverse complement strand
GATGATGATGATGGTGATGGTGATGATGGTGATGATGGTTTTGGTGATGGTGATGGTGATGGTGGTGATGGTGATGATGGTGATGGTGATGGTGATGGTGATGGTGATGGTGATGGTGATGGTGATGGTGATGTTGATGATGATGATGATGATGATGATGATGATGATGTTGGTGATGATGATGATGATGATGATGATGATGATGATGGTGGTGGTGGTGGTGGTGGTGGTGGTGATGATGATGATGGTGGTGATGATGGTGATGATGATGATGGTGATGATGATGATTATGATGATGATGATGATGATGATGATGATGATGATGGGGATAATGATGGTGATGATGATGATGATGATGATGATGATGATGGTCTATGACATGTGGTCCATCCAATTCATGATCAAACTGTTCCTAGTAGCAATACAATAAATTTGTTATCAACCGCAAAGTTTAGTAAGTTTTGTCATTTATAATAGTTTGCAGCAAAAGGGAACTTGGAACGCAGCAACAGCCAAATATGTAATCCCAATTCATTTGATAAGGCTCTTTGAACCAAACGTGAATTTAGTTTGTCTTGGTTATGTTAATGTAAAGAAATGAGGGAAATAACTTGTATTGATCATCTAACAATTACATTTAAATAGAAAGGCCTTAAATCTAATCTTGTTGAGAATTAATATCCTCCCATAACTCTCATTAATTCAGATCCATCTACCTCACGTTTAACACTCCAGCTATGATTTGACATGTTAGTGCATAATATCCAGCTTTCTGTCTGCAATATTTGTTTTTCTGATTCTACAGGTAACTCATAGTTTTAGAGAGTGATCTTATAGTGATGAGAATCGTGCTTGAAGAAACAAAATTCTCCTTAATTTCTGATTTGGATAACACGGTTTTTCTTCTTCCGTTTTTATGTGTCAGTCATGCATAAAGGCTGCAATTGACTTTGTGTCACCAGAAAATGTGCAAGAGTGTATTCGGTTGACGGAGCAATTCAGCGTGCTTCCACAGAATCACAGGTCTAAGGAAGATAAATTAGAAGTATTATTTCATTACTTAGTTCGTGTAGTATTCTGATAGCAATATGGACTTGTATCTTTATGAGGGAGAAGCAACATTTACTGAATTACATGGTTTATGTGTATTCCATTGTTCTGCCTTTTGTTAGGCTCTATGTCGTGATAGTTGATCATTATGACCCTGAAAAATGATAAATAATCTGTTTAATGATCGTTTTGATTAGTCTGATGCTAGCCACTTGACGTTCATGCTAGCAACACAACATTAATATATTGAAGTTCAAGTTTACGTTATTGTTTTGTGTTTGATAAACATGACCCTTGATCACCTTAATTTCAGTGCTAATATTGTTTTGAGATAATCTCAATTATATACATAGGTGCTCTATTCTTCGGATGCTTTTATGATTTTATCCGAATCATGGATTTGTTATTTGTTTATAGGTGAGGAAAATGGTTATTAATAGATTGGAACAAAAGTCTTTTAAGGTTTTTTTCAAAGCATATAATAATAATAAAAAATTGTGGAACTCTAAGTGAAGAATCAAATATTTTATTAAATAAAGACAAATTATTCAATTGACTGATGGTGATGATGATGGTGATAATGTTGATGATGCTGATGTTGATGATGATGATGATGGTGATGGTGATGATGGTGATGATGGTTTTGGTGATGGTGATGGTGATGGTGGTGATGGTGATGATGGTGATGGTGATGGTGATGGTGATGGTGATGGTGATGATGATGATGATGATGATGATGATGATGATGATGATGATGATGATGATGATGATGATGATGTTGGTGATGATGATGATGATGATGATGATGATGATGATGATGATGGTGGTGGTGGTGGTGGTGGTGGTGATGATGATGATGATGATGGTGGTGATGATGGTGATGATGATGATGGTGATGATGATGATTATGATGATGAAGATGATGATGATGATGATGATGATGATGATGGGGATAGTGATGGTGATGATGATGATTATGATGATGATGATGATGATGATGATGATGATGGTCTATGACAGGTGGTCCATCCAATTCATGATCAAACTGTTCCTAGTAGCAATACAATAAATTTGTTATCAACCGCAAAGTTTAGTAAGTTTTGTCATTTATAATAGTTTGCAGCAAAAGGGAACTTGGAACGCAGCAACAGCCAAATATGTAATCCCAGTTCATTTGATAAGGCTCTTTGAACCAAACGTGAATTTAGTTTGTCTTGGTTATGTTAATGTAAAGAAATGAGGGAAATAACTTGTATTGATCATCTAACAATTACATATAAATAGAAAGGCCTTAAATCTAATCTTGTTGAGAATTAATATCCTCCCATAACACTCATTAATTCAGATCCATCTACCTCGCATTTAACACTCCAGCTATGATTTGACATGTTAGTGCATAATATCCAGCTTTCTGTCTGCAATATTTGTTTTTCTGATTCTACAGTTAACTCATAGTTTTAGAGAGTGATCTTATAGTGATGAGAATCGTGCTTGAAGAAACAAAATTCTCCTTAATTTCTGATTTGGATAACACGGTTTTTCTTCTTCCGTTTTTATGTGTCAGTCATGCATAAAGGCTGCAATTGACTTCGTGTCACCAGAAAATGTGCAAGAGTGTATTCGGTTGACGGAGCAATTCAGCGTGCTTCCACAGAATCACAGGTCTAAGGAAGATAAATTAGAAGTATTATTTCATTACTTAGTTCGTGTAGTATTCTGATAGCAATATGGACTTGTATCTTTATGAGGGAGAAGCAACATTTACTGAATTACATGGTTTATGTGTATTCCATGGTTCTGCCTTTTGTTAGGCTCTATGTCGTGATAGTTGATCATTATGACCCTGAAAAATGATAAATAATCTGTTTAATGATCGTTTTGATTAGTCTGATGCTAGCCACTTGACGTTCATGCTAGCAACACAACATTAATATATTGAAGTTCAAGTTTACGTTATTGTTTTGTGTTTGATAAACATGACCCTTGATCACCTTAATTTCAGTGCTAATATTGTTTTGAGATAATCTCAATTATATACATAGGTGCTCTATTCTTCGGATGCTTTTATGATTTTATCCGAATCATGGATTTGTTATTTGTTTATAGGTGAGGAAAATGGTTATTAATAGATTGGAACAAAAGTCTTTTAAGGTTTTAACAAAGCATATAATAATAATAAAAAATTGTGGAACTCTAAGTGAAGAATCAAATATTTTATTAAATAAAGACAAATTATTCAATTAACTGATGGTGATGATGATGGTGATAATGTTGATGATGCTGATGTTGATGATGATGATGATGGTGATGGTGATGATGGTGATGATGGTTTTGGTGATGGTGATGGTGATGGTGGTGATGGTGATGATGGTGATGGTGATGGTGATGGTGATGGTGATGGTGATGATGATGATGATGATGATGATGATGATGATGATGATGATGATGATGATGATGATGATGTTGGTGATGATGATGATGATGATGGTGGTGGTGGTGGTGGTGGTGGTGGTGGTGACGATGATGATGGTGGTGATGATGGTGATGATGATGATGGTGATGATGATGATTATGATGATGAAGATGATGATGATGATGATGATGATGATGGGGATAATGATGGTGATGATGATGATTATGATGATGATGATGATGATGATGATGATGGTCTATGACAGGTGGTCCATCCAATTCATGATCAAATTGTTCCTAGTAGCAATACAATAAATTTTTTATCAACCGCAAAGTTTAGTAAGTTTTGTCATTTATAATAGTTTGCAGCAAAAGGGAACTTGGAACGCAGCAACAACCAAATATGTAATCCCAGTTCATTTGATAAGGCTCTTTGAACCAAACGTGAATTTAGTTTGTCTTGGTTATGTTAATGTAAAGAAATGAGGGAAATAACTTGTATTGATCATCTAACAATTACATATAAATAGAAAGGCCTTAAATCTAATCTTGTTGAGAATTAATATCCTCCCATAACTCTCATTAATTCAGATCCATCTACCTCGTATTTAACACTCCAACTATGATTTGACATGTTAGTGCATAATATCCAGATTTCTGTCTGCAATATTTGTTTTTCTGATTCTACAGGTAACTCATAGTTTTAGAGAGTGATCTTATAGTGATGAGAATCGTGCTTGAAGAAACAAAATTCTCCTTAATTTCTGATTTGGATAACACGGTTTTTCTTCTTCCGTTTTTACGTGTCAGTCATGCATAAAGGCTGCAATTGACTTTGTGTCACCAGAAAATGTGCAAGAGTGTATTCGGGTGACGGAGCAATTCAGCGTGCTTCCACAGAATCACAGGTCTAAGGAAGATAAATTAGAAGTATTATTTCATTACTTAGTTCGTGTAGTATTCTGATAGCAATATGGACTTGTATCTTTATGAGGGAGAAGCAACATTTACTGAATTACATGGTTTATGTGTATTCCATGGTTCTGCCTTTTGTTAGGCTCTATGTCGTGATAGTTGATCATTATGACCCTGAAAAATGATAAATAATCTGTTTAATGATCGTTTTGATTAGTCTGATGCTAGCCACTTGACGTTCATGCTAGCAACACAACATTAATATATTGAAGTTCAAGTTTACGTTATTGTTTTGTGTTTGATAAACATGACCCTTGATCACCTTAATTTCAGTGCTAATATTGTTTTGAGATAATCTCAATTATATACATAGGTGCTCTATTCTTCGGATGCTTTTATGATTTTATCCGAATCATGGATTTGTTATTTGTTTATAGGTGAGGAAAATGGTTATTAATAGATTGGAACAAAAGTCTTTTAAGGTTTTAACAAAGCATATAATAATAATAAAAAATTGTGGAACTCTAAGTGAAGAATCAAATATTTTATTAAATAAAGACAAATTATTCAATTGACTGATGGTGATGATGATGGTGATAATGTTGATGATGCTGATGTTGATGATGATGATGATGGTGATGGTGATGATGGTGATGGTGGTTTTGGTGATGGTGATGGTGATGGTGGTGATGGTGATGATGGTGATGGTGATGGTGATGGTGATGGTGATGGTGATGGTGATGATGATGATGATGATGATGATGATGATGATGATGATGATGATGTTGGTGATGATGATGATGATGATGATGATGATGATGATGATGATGATGGTGGTGGTGGTGGTGGTGGTGGTGGTGGTGGTGGTGGTGATGATGATGATGGTGGTGATGATGGTGATGATGATGATGGTGATGATGATGATTATGATGATGAAGATGATGATGATGATGATGATGATGATGGGGATAATGATGGTGATGATGATGATTATGATGATGATGATGATGATGATGGTCTATGACAGGTGGTCCATCCAATTCATGATCAAACTGTTCCTAGTAGCAATACAATAAATTTTTTATCTACCGCAAAGTTTAGTAAGTTTTGTCATTTATAATAGTTTGCAGCAAAAGGGAACTTGGAACGCAGCAACAGCCAAATATGTAATCCCAGTTCATTTGATAAGGCTCTTTGAACCAAATGTGAATTTAGTTTGTCTTGGTTATGTTAATGTAAAGAAATGAGGGAAATAACTTGTATTGATCATCTAACAATTACATATAAATAGAAAGGCCTTAAATCTAATCTTGTTGAGAATTAACATCCTCCCATAACTCTCATTAATTCAGATCCATCTACCTCGCATTTAACACTCCAGCTATGATTTGACATGTTAGTGCATAATATCCAGCTTTCTGTCTGCAATATTTGTTTTTCTGATTCTACAGGTAACTCATAGTTTTAGAGAGTGATCTTATAGTGATGAGAATCGTGCTTGAAGAAACAAAATTCTCCTTAATTTCTGATTTGGATAACACGGTTTTTCTTCTTCCGTTTTTATGTGTCAGTCATGCATAAAGGCTGCAATTGACTTTGTGTCACCAGAAAATGTGCAAGAGTGTATTCGGTTGACGGAGCAATTCAGCGTGCTTCCACAGAATCACAGGTCTAAGGAAGATAAATTAGAAGTATTATTTCATTACTTAGTTCGTGTAGTATTCTGATAGCAATATGGACTTGTATCTTTATGAGG
Source organism: Linaria vulgaris (assembly GCA_948329865.1). Lineage (NCBI taxonomy): Eukaryota > Viridiplantae > Streptophyta > Magnoliopsida > Lamiales > Plantaginaceae > Linaria > Linaria vulgaris. The sequence goes on along the minus strand of OX415250.1, from coordinate 110,926,583 downwards.
GAGAAGCAACATTTACTGAATTACATGGTTTATGTGTATTCCATGGTTCAGCCTTTTGTTAGGCTCTATGTCGTGATAGTTGATCATTATGACCCTGAAAAATGATAAATAATCTGTTTAATGATCGTTTTGATTAGTCTGATGCTAGCCACTTGACGTTCATGCTAGCAACACAACATTAATATATTGAAGTTCAAGTTTACGTTATTGTTTTGTGTTTGATAAACATGACCCTTGATCACCTTAATTTCAGTGCTAATATTGTTTTGAGATAATCTCAATTATATACATAGGTGCTCTATTCTTCGGATGCTTTTATGATTTTATCCGAATCATGGATTTGTTATTTGTTTATAGGTGAGGAAAATGGTTATTAATAGATTGGAACAAAAGTCTTTTAAGGTTTTAACAAAGCATATAATAATAATAAAAAATTGTGGAACTCTAAGTGAAGAATCAAATATTTTATTAAATAAAGACAAATTATTCAATTGACTGATGGTGATGATGATGGTGATAATGTTGATGATGCTGATGTTGATGATGATGATGATGGTGATGGTGATGATGGTGATGATGGTTTTGGTGATGGTGATGGTGATGGTGGTGATGGTGATGATGGTGATGGTGATGGTGATGGTGATGGTGATGGTGATGGTGATGGTGATGGTGATGATGATGATGATGATGATGATGATGATGATGATGATGATGGTGGTGGTGGTGGTGGTGGTGGTGGTGGTGGTGATGATGATGATGGTGGTGATGATGGTGATGATGATAATGGTGATGATGATGATTATGATGATGATGATGATGATGATGATGATGATGGGGATAATGATGGTGATGATGATGATTATGATGATGATGATGATGATGATGGTCTATGACAGGTGGTCAATCCAATTCATGATCAAACTGTTCCTAGTAGCAATACAATAAATTTGTTATCAAACGCAAAGTTTAGTAAGTTTTGTCATTTATAATAGTTTGCAGCAAAAGGGAACTTGGAACGCAGCAACAACCAAATATGTAATCCCAGTTCATTTGATAAGGCTCTTTGAACCAAACGTGAATTTAGTTTGTCTTGGTTATGTTAATGTAAAGAAATGAGGGAAATAACTTGTATTGATCATCTAACAATTACATATAAATAGAAAGGCCTTAAATCTAATCTTGTTGAGAGTTAATATCCTCCCATAACTCTCATTAATTCAGATCCATCTACCTCGCATTTAACACTCCAGCTATGATTTGACATGTTAGTGCATAATATCCAGCTTTCTGTCTGCAATATTTGTTTTTCTGATTCTACAGGTAACTCATAGTTTTAGAGAGTGATCTTATAGTGATGAGAATCGTGCTTGAAGAAACAAAATTCTCCTTAATTTCTGATTTGGATAACACGGTTTTTCTTCTTCCGTTTTTATGAGTCAGTCATGCATAAAGGCTGCAATTGACTTTGTGTCACCAGAAAATGTGCAAGAGTGTATTCGGTTGACGGAGCAATTCAGCGTGCTTCCACAGAATCACAGGTCTAAGGAAGATAAATTAGAAGTATTATTTCATTACTTAGTTCGTGTAGTATTCTGATAGCAATATGGACTTGTATCTTTATGAGGGAGAAGCAACATTTACTGAATTACATGGTTTATGTGTATTCCATGGTTCTGCCTTTTGTTAGGCTCTATGTCGTAATAGTTGATCATTATGACCCTGAAAAATGATAAATAATCTGTTTAATGATCGTTTTGATTAGTCTGATACTAGCCACTTGACGTTCATGCTAGCAACACAACATTAATATATTGAAGTTCAAGTTTACGTTATTGTTTTGTGTTTGATAAACATGACCCTTGATCACCTTAATTTCAGTGCTAATATTGTTTTGAGATAATCTCAATTATATACATAGGTGCTCTATTCTTCGGATGCTTTTATGATTTTATCCGAATCATGGATTTGTTATTTGTTTATAGGTGAGGAAAATGGTTATTAATAGATTGGAACAAAAGTCTTTTTAGGTTTTAGCAAAGCATATAATAATAATAAAAAATTGTGGAACTCTAAGTGAAGAATCAAATATTTTATTAAATAAAGACAAATTATTCAATTTACTGATGGTGATGATGATGGTGATAATGTTGATGATGCTGATGTTGTTGATGATGATGATGGTGATGGTGATGATGGTGATGATGGCTTTGGTGATGGTGATGGTGATGGTGGTGATGGTGATGATGGTGATGGTGATGGTGATGGTGATGGTGATGGTGATGGTGATGGTGATGGTGATGGTGATGATGATGATGATGATGATGATGATGATGATGATGATGATGATGATGATGATGATGATGATGATGATGATGATGGTGGTGGTGGTGGTGGTGGTGGTGGTGGTGGTGGTGATGATGATGATGGTGGTGATGATGGTGATGATGATGATGGTGATGATGATGATTATGATGATGAAGATGATGATGATGATGATGATGATGATGATGATGATGGGGATAATGATGGTGATGATGATGATTATGATGATGATGATGATGATGATGATGGTCTATGACAGGTGGTCCATCCAATTCATGATCAAACTGTTCCTAGTAGCAATACAATAAATTTGTTATCAACCGCAAAGTTTAGTAAATTTTGTCATTTATAATAGTTTGCAGCAAAAGGGAACTTGGAACGCAGCAACAGCCAAATATGTAATCCCAGTTCATTTGATAAGGCTCTTTGAACCAAACGTGAATTTTGTTTGTCTTGGTTATGTTAATGTAAAGAAATGAGGGAAATAACTTGTATTGATCATCTAACAATTACATATAAATAGAAAGGCCTTAAATCTAATCTTGTTGAGAATTAATATCCTCCCATAACTCTCATTAATTCAGATCCATCTACCTCGCATTTAACACTCCAGCTATGATTTGACATGTTAGTGCATAATATCCAGCTTTCTGTCTGCAATATTTGTTTTTCTGATTCTACAGGTAACTCATAGTTTTAGAGAGTGATCTTATAGTGATGAGAATCGTGCTTGAAGAAACAAAATTCTCCTTAATTTCTGATTTGGATAACACGGTTTTTCTTCTTCCGTTTTTATGTGTCAGTCATGCATAAAGACTGCAATTGACTTCGTCTCACCAGAAAATGTGCAAGAGTGTATTCGGATGACGAAGCAATTCAGCGTGCTTCCACAGAATCACGGGGCTAAGGAAGATAAATTAGAGGTATTATTTCATTACTTAGTTATGTAGTATTCTGATAGCAATATGGACTTGTATCTTTATGAGGGAGAGGCAACATTTACTGAATTACATAGTTTATGTGTATTCCATGGTTCTGCCTTTTGTTAGGCTCTATGTCGTGATGGTTTATCATTATGACCCAGAAAAATGATAAATAATCTGTTTAATGATCGTTTTGATTAGTCTGATGCTAGCCACTTGACGTTCATGCTAGCAACACAACATTAATATATTGAAGTTCAAGTTTACGTTATAGTTTTGTGTTTGATAAACATGACTCTTGGTCACCTTAGTTTCAGTGCTAATATTGTTTTGAGATCATCTCAATTATATACATAGGTGCTCTAGTCTTCGGATGCTTTTATGATTTTATCCGAATCATGGATTTGTTATTTGTTTATAGGTGAGGAAAATGGTTATTACTAGATTGGAACAAAAGTCTTTTAAGGGTTTAACAAAGCATATAATAATAATAAAAAAAAATTGTGGAACTCTAAGTGAAGAATCAGATATTTTATTAAATAAAGACAAATTGTTCAATTGACTGATGGTGATGATGATGGTGATGATGGTGATGGTGATGATGATGGTGATGATGTTGATCATGCTGATGTTGATGATGATGATGATGATGGTGATGATGGTGATGGTGATGATGGTGATGATGGTGGTGGTGGTGATGGTGATGGTGATGGTGGTGGTGATAGTGATGATGATGGTGGTGATGGTGATGATGATGGTGGTGCTGATGGTGATGATGATTGTGATGATAATGATGATGATGATGGTGGTGGTGGTGGTGGCAGTGGTGATGATGATGATGGTGGTGATGTTGATGATGATGGTGATGGTGATGGTGATGATGATGATGATGGTGATGATGATGATGATGATGGTGATGATGATGGTGATGATGATGATGATGGTGATGATGATGATGGTCGATGACAGGTGGTCCATCCAATTCATGATCAAACAGTTCACTAGTAGCAATACAGTAAATTTGTTATCAACCGCAAAGTTTAGTAAGTGTTGTCATTTATAATAGTTTGCAGCAAAAGGGAACTTGGAACGCAGCAACAGCCAAATATGTAATTACAGTTCATTTGATAATGCTCTTTGAACCAAACGTGAATTTAGTTTCTCTTGGTTAGGTTAATGCAAAGAAATGAGGAAAATAACTTGTATTGATCATCTAACAATTACATATAAATAGAAAGGCCTTAACTCTAATCTTGTTGAGAATTAATATCCTCCCATAACTCTCATTAATTCAGATCCATCTACCTCGCATTTAACACTCCAACTATCCTTTGACCGGTTAGTGCATAATATCCAGCTTTCTATCTGCAATATTTGCTTTTCTGATTCTATAGGTAGCTCATAGTTTTAGACAGTGATCTTATAGTGATGAGAATCGTGCTTGAAGAAACAAAATTCTCCTTAATTTCTGATTTGGATAACACGATTTTTCTTCTTCCATTTTTATGTGTCAGTCATGCATAAAGGCTGTAATTGACTTCGTCTCACCAGAAAATGTGCAAGAGTGTATTCGATTGACGAAGCAATTCCGCGTGCTTCCACAGATCGCAGGGCTAAGGAAGATAAATTAGAGGTATTATTTCATTACTTAGTTCGTGTAGAATTCTGATAGCAGTATGGACTTGTATCTTTATGAGGGAGAAGCAACATTTACTGAATTACAAGGTTTATGTGTATTCCATGGTTCTGCCTTTTGTTAGGCTCTATGTCGTGATGGTTGATCATTATGACCCTGAAAAATGATAAATAATCTGTTTAATGATCGTTTTGATTAGTCTGATGCTAGCCACTTGACGTTCATGCTAGCAACACAACATTAATATATTGAAGTTCAAGTTTACGTTATAGTTTTGTGTTTGATAAACATGACTCTTGGTCACCTTAGTTTCAGTGCTAATATTGTTTTGAGATCATCTCAATTATATACATAGGTGCTCTAGTCTTTGGATGCTTTTATGATTTTATCCGAATCATGGATTTGTTATTTGTTTATAGGTGAGGAAAATGGTTATTACTAGATTGGAACAAAAGTCTTTTAAGGGTTTAACAAAGCATATAATAATAATAAAAAATTGTGGAACTCTAAGTGATGAATCAAATATTTTATTAAATAAAGAGAAATTGTTCAATTGACTGATGGTGATGATGATGGTAATGATGGTGATGGTGATGATGATGGTGATGATGTTGATCATGCTAATGTTGATGATGATGGTGATGGTGATGATGGTGATGGGGATGATGATGATGGTGGTGGTGATGGTGATGGTGATGGTGGTGGTGATGGTGGTGATGATGGTGGTGATGGTGGTGATGGTGATGATGATGGTGGTGATGGTGATGATGATGGTGATGGTGATGGTGATGGTGATGGTGATGGTGATGGTGATGGTGATGGTGATGGTGATGGTGATGGTGATGGTGATGGTGATGTTGATGATGATGATGATGATGATGATGGTGGTGGTGGTGGTGGTGGCAGTGGTGATGATGATGATGATGATGGTGGTGATGATGATGATGATGGTGATGATGATGGTGATGATGATGGTGATGATGATGGTGGTTTATGACAGTTGGTCCGTCCAATTCATGATCAAACAGTTCTCTAGTAGCAATACAATAAATTTGTTATCAACCGCAAAGTTTAGTAAGTGTTGTCATTTATAATAGTTTGCAGCAAAAGGGAACGTGGAACGCAACAAAAACCCAATATGTAATTCCAGTTCATTTGATAAGGCTCTTTGAACCAAACGTGAATTTAGTTTCTCTTGGTTATGTTAATGTAAAGAAAGGCGGGAAAAATTTTGTATTGATCATCTAACAATTACATATATATAGAAAGGCCTTAAATCTAATCTTGTTGAGAATTAATATCCTCCCATAACTCTCATTCATTCAGATCCATCTACCTCGCATTTAACACTCCATCTATCCTTTGACATGTTAGTGCATAATATCCAGCTTTCTGTCTGCAGTATTTGCTTTTCTGATTCTACAGATAACTCATAGTTTTAGAGAGTGATCTTATAGTGATGATAATCGTGCTTGAAGAAACAAAATTCTCCTTAATTTTTGTTTTGGATAACACAGTTTTTCTTCTTCCGTTTTTATGTGTCAGTCATGCATAAAGGTTGCACTTGACTTCGTCTCACCAGAAAATGTGCAAGAGTGTATTCGATTGACGAAGCAATTTCGCGTGCTTCCACAGAATCACGGGGCTAAGGAAGATAAATTAGAGGTATTATTTCATTACTTAGTTATGTAGTATTCTGATAGCAATATGGACTTGTAACTTTATGAGGGAGAAGCAACATTTACTGAATTACATAGTTTATGTGTATTCCATGGTTCTGCCTTTTGTTAGGATCTATGTCGTGATGGTTGATCATTATGACCCAGAAAAATGATAAATAATCTGTTTAATGATCGTTTTGATTAGTCTGATGCTAGCCACTTGACGTTCATGCTAGCAACACATCATTAATATATTGAAGTTCAAGTTTACGTTATAGTTTTTTCTTTGACAAGCATGACTCTTGGTCAGCTTAATTTCAGTGCTAATATTGTTTTTAGATCATCTCAATTATATACATAGGTGCTCTAGTCTTCGGATGCTTTTATGATTTTATCCGAATCATGGATTTGTTATTTGTTTATAGGTGAGGAAAATGGTTATTACTAGATTGGAACAAAAGTCTTTTAAGGGTTTAACAAAGCATATAATAATAATAATAAAAAATTGTGGAACTCTAAGTGAAGAATCAGATATTTTATTAAATAAAGACAAATTGTTCAATTGACTGATGGTGATGATGATGGTGATGATGGTGATGGTGATGATGATGGTGATGATGTTGATCATGCTGATGTTGATGATGATGATGATGATGGTGATGATGGTGATGGTGATGATGGTGATGATGGTGGTGGTGGTGATGGTGATGGTGATGGTGGTGGTGATAGTGATGATGGTGGTGGTGATGGTGATGATGATGGTGGTGATGGTGATGATGATGGTGGTGGTGATGGTGATGATGATGGTGATGATGATGATGATGATGATGATGATGGTGGTGGTGGTGGTGGCAGTGGTGATGATGATGATGGTGGTGATGATGATGGTGATGATGGTGATGGTGATGGTGATGATGATGATGGTGATGATGATGATGATGATGATGGTGAGGATGATGGTTATGATGATGATGATGGTGATGATGATGATGGTCTATGACAGGTGGTCCATCTAATTCATGATCAAACAGTTCACTAGTAGCAATACAGTAAATTTGTTATCAACCGCAAAGTTTAGTAAGTGTTGTCATTTATAATAGTTTGCAGCAAAAGGGAACTTGGAACGCAGCAACAACCAAATATGTAATTCCAGTTCATTTGATAAGGCTCTTTGAACCAAACGTGAATTTAGTTTCTCTTGGTTAGGTTAATGCAAAGGAATGAGGAAAATAACTTGTATTGATCATCTAACAATTACATATAAATAGAAAGGCCTTAACTCTAATCTTGTTGAGAATTAATATCCTCCCATAACTCTCATTAATTCAGATCCATCTACCTCGCATTTAACACTCCGACTATCCTTTGACCGGTTAGTGCATAATATCCAGCTTTGTGTCTGCAATATTTGCTTTTCTGATTCTACAGGTAGCTCATAGTTTTAGAGAGTGATCTTATAGTGATGAGAATCGTGCTTGAAGAAACAAAATTCTCCTTAATTTCTGATTTGGATAACACGGTTTTTCTTCTTCCATTTTTATGTGTCAGTCATGCATAAAGGCTGCAATTGACTTCGTCTCACCAGAAAATGTGCAGGAGTGTATTCGGTTGACGAAGCAATTCCGCGTGCTTCCACAGAATCGCAGGGCTAAGGAAGATAAATTAGAGGTATTATTTCATTACTTAGTTCGTGTAGTATTCTGATAGCAATATGGACTTGTATCTTTATGAGGGAGAAGCAACATTTACTGAATTACAAGGTTTATGTGTATTCCATGGTTCTGCATTTTGTTAGGCTCTATGTCGTGATGGTTGATCATTATGACCCTGAAAAATGATAAATAATCTGTTTAATGATCGTTTTGATTAGTCTGATGCTAGCCACTTGACGTTCATGCTAGCAACACAGCATTAATATATTGAAGTTCAAGTTTACGTTATAGTTTTTTGTTTGATAAACATGACTCCTGGACACCTTAATTTCAGTGCTAATATTGTTTTGAGATCATCTCAATTATATACATAGGTGCTCTAGTCTTTGGATGCATTTATGATTTTATCCGAATCATTGATTTGTTATTTGTTTATAGGTGAGGAAAATGGTTATTACTAGATTGGAACAAAAGTCTTTTAAGGGTTTAACAAAGCATATAATAATAATAAAAAAAATTGTGGAACTCTAACTGAAGAATCAAATATTTTATTAAATAAAGACAAATTGTTCAATTGACTGATGGTGATGATGATGGTGATGATGGTGATGGTGATGATGATGGTGATGATGTTGATCATGCTGATGTTGATGATGGTGATTATGGTGATGGTGATGGTGATGATGGTGATGATGGTGGTGATGGTGATGGTGATAGTGGTGGTGATGTTGGTGATGATGGTGGTGATGGTGGTGATGGTGATGATGATGGTGGTGATGGTGATGATGATGGTGGTGATGGTGATGGTGCTGGTGATGGTGATGGTGATGATGATGGTGATGATGACGATGATGATGATGATGATGATGATGATGATGGTGATGATGGTGGTGGTGGTGGTGGCGGTGGTGATAATGATGGTGGTGGTGATGATGATGATCATGATCAAACAGTTCACTAGTAGCAATACAATAAATTTGTTATCAACCGCAAAGTTTAGTAAGTGTTGTCATTTATAATAGTTTGCAGCAAAAGGGAACTTGGAACGCAACAACAACCAAATATGTAATTCCAGTTCATTTGATAAGGCTCTTTGAACCAAACTTGAATTTAATTTTTCTTGGTTATGTTAATGTAAAGAAAGTAGGGAAATAACTTGTATTTGATCATCTAACAATTACATATAAATAGAAAGGCCTTAAATCTAATCTTGTTGAGAATTAATATCCTCCCATAACTCTCATTCATTCAGATCCATCTACCTCGCATTTAACACTCCAGCTATCCTTTGACAGGTTAGTGCATAATATCCAGCTTTCTGTCTGCAGTATTTGCTTTTCTGATTCTACAGATAACTCATAGTTTTAGAGAGTGATCTTATAGTAATGAGAATCGTGCTTGAAGAAACAAAATTCTCCTTAATTTCTGATTTGGATAACACGGTTTTTCTTCTTCCATTTTTATGTGTCAGTCATGCATAAAGGCTGCAATTGACTTCGTCTCACCAGAAAATGTGCAAGAGTGTATTCGGTTGACGAAGCAATTCCGCGTGCTTCCACAGAATCGCAGGGCTAAGGAATATAAATTAGAGGTATTATTTCATTACTTAGTTCGTGTAGTATTCTGATAGCAATATGGACTTGTATCTTTATGAGGGAGAAGCAACATTTACTGAATTACAAGGTTTATGTGTATTCCATGGTTCTGCGTTTTGTTAGGCTCTATGTCGTGATGGTTGATCATTATGACCCTGAAAAATGATAAATAATCTGTTTAATGATCCTTTTGATTAGTCTGATGCTAGCCACTTGACGTTCATGCTAGCAACACAACATTAATATATTGAAGTTCAAGTTTACGTTATAGTTTTTTGTTTGATAAACATGACTCCTGGACACCTTAATTTCAGTGCTAATATTGTTTTGAGATCATCTCAATTATATACATAGGTGCTCTAGTCTTTGGATGCTTTTAGGATTTTATCCGAATCATGGATTTGTTATTTGTTTATAGGTGAGGAAAATGGTTATTACTAGATTGGAACAAAAGTCTTTTAAGGGTTTAACAAAGCATATAATAATAATAATAAAAAATTGTGGAACTCTAACTGAAGAATCAAATATTTTATTAAATAAAGACAAATTGTTCAATTGACTGATGGTGATGATGATGGTGATGATGGTGATGGTGATGATGATGGTGATGATGTTGATCATGCTGATGTTGATGATGGTGATTATGGTGATGGTGATGGTGATGATGGTGATGATGGTGGTGATGGTGATGGTGATAGTGGTGGTGATGTTGGTGATGATGGTGGTGATGGTGATGATGATGGTGGTGATGGTGATGATGATGGTGGTGATGGTGATGGTGCTGGTGATGGTGATGGTGATGATGATGGTGATGATGACGATGATGATGATGATGATGATGATGATGATGGTGATGATGGTGGTGGTGGTGGTGGCGGTGGTGGTGATAATGATGGTGGTGGTGATGATGATGATCATGATCAAACAGTTCACTAGTAGCAATACAATAAATTTGTTATCAACCGCAAAGTTTAGTAAGTGTTGTCATTTATAATAGTTTGCAGCAAAAGGGAACTTGGAACGCAACAACAACCAAATATGTAATTCCAGTTCATTTGATAAGGCTCTTTGAACCAAACTTGAATTTAATTTTTCTTGGTTATGTTAATGTAAAGAAAGTAGGGAAATAACTTGTATTTGATCATCTAACAATTACATATAAATAGAAAGGCCTTAAATCTAATCTTGTTGAGAATTAATATCCTCCCATAACTCTCATTCATTCAGATCCATCTACCTCGCATTTAACACTCCAGCTATCCTTTGACAGGTTAGTGCATAATATCCAGCTTTCTGTCTGCAGTATTTGCTTTTCTGATTCTACAGATAACTCATAGTTTTAGAGAGTGATCTTATAGTAATGAGAATCGTGCTTGAAGAAACAAAATTCTCCTTAATTTCTGATTTGGATAACACGGTTTTTCTTCTTCCATTTTTATGTGTCAGTCATGCATAAAGGCTGCAATTGACTTCGTCTCACCAGAAAATGTGCAAGAGTGTATTCGGTTGACGAAGCAATTCCGCGTGCTTCCACAGAATCGCAGGGCTAAGGAATATAAATTAGAGGTATTATTTCATTACTTAGTTCGTGTAGTATTCTGATAGCAATATGGACTTGTATCTTTATGAGGGAGAAGCAACATTTACTGAATTACAAGGTTTATGTGTATTCCATGGTTCTGCGTTTTGTTAGGCTCTATGTCGTGATGGTTGATCATTATGACCCTGAAAAATGATAAATAATCTGTTTAATGATCCTTTTGATTAGTCTGATGCTAGCCACTTGACGTTCATGCTAGCAACACAACATTAATATATTGAAGTTCAAGTTTACGTTATAGTTTTTTGTTTGATAAACATGACTCCTGGACACCTTAATTTCAGTGCTAATATTGTTTTGAGATCATCTCAATTATATACATAGGTGCTCTAGTCTTTGGATGCTTTTAGGATTTTATCCGAATCATGGATTTGTTATTTGTTTATAGGTGAGGAAAATGGTTATTACTAGATTGGAACAAAAGTCTTTTAAGGGTTTAACAAAGCATATAATAATAATAATAAAAAATTGTGGAACTCTAACTGAAGAATCAAATATTTTATTAAATAAAGACAAATTGTTCAATTGACTGATGGTGATGATGATGGTGATGATGGTGATGGTGATGATGATGGTGATGATGTTGATCATGCTGATGTTGATGATGGTGATGATGGTGATGGTGATGGTGATGATGGTGATGATGGTGGTGATGGTGATGGTGATAGTGGTGGTGATGTTGGTGATGATGGTGGTGATGGTGGTGATGGTGATGATGATGGTGGTGATGGTGATGATGATGGTGGTGATGGTGATGGTGCTGGTGATGGTGATGGTGATGATGATGGTGATGATGACGATGATGATGATGATGATGATGATGATGATGATGATGCTGATGATGGTGGTGGTGGTGGTGGCGGTGGGGATAATGATGGTGGTGGTGATGATGATGATCATGATCAAACAGTTCACTAGTAGCAATACAATAAATTTGTTATCAACCGCAAAGTTTAGTAAGTGTTGTCATTTATAATAGTTTGCAGCAAAAGGGAACTTGGAACGCAACAACAACCAAATATGTAATTCCAGTTCATTTGATAAGGCTCTTTGAACCAAACTTGAATTTAGTTTTTCTTGGTTAAGTTAATGTAAAGAAAGTAGGGAAATAACTTGTATTGATCATCTAACAATTACATATAAATAGAAAGGCCTTAAATCTAATCTTGTTGAGAATTAATATCCTCCCATAACTCTCATTCATTCAGATCCATCTACCTCGCATTTAACACTCCAGCTATCCTTTGACAGGTTAGTGCATAATATCCAGCTTTCTGTCTGCAGTATTTGCTTTCCTGACTCTACAGATAACGCATAGTTTTAGAGAGTGATCTTATAGTGATGAGAATCGTGCTTGAAGAAACAAAATTCTCCTTAATTTCTGATTTGGATAACACAGTTTTTCTTCTTCCGTTTTTATGTGTAAGTCATGCATAAATGTTTCACTTGACTTCGTCTCACCAGAAAATGTGCAAGAGTGTATTCGGTTGACGGAGCCATTCCACGTGCTTCCACAGAATCACAGGGCTAAGTAAGATAAATTAGAGATGTTATTTCATTACTTAGTTTGTGTAGTATTCTGATAGCAATATGGACTTGTATCTTTATGAGGGAGAAGCAACATTTACTGAATTACATAGTTTATGTTTATTCCATAGTTCTGCGTTTTGTTAGGCTCTATGTCGTGATGGTTGATCATTATGACTCTGAAAAATGATAAATAATCTGTTTAATGATCGTTTTGATTAGTCTGATGCTAGCCACTTGACGTTCATGCTAGCAACACAGCATTAATATATTGAAGTTCAAGTTTACGTTATAGTTTTTTGTTTGATAAACATGACTCCTGGACACCTTAATTTCAGTGCTAATATTGTTTTGAGATCATCTCAATTATATACATAGGTGCTCTAGTCTTTGGATGCTTTTATGATTTTATCCGAATCATGGATTTGTTATTTGTTTATAGGTGAGGAAAATGGTTATTACTAGATTGGAACAAAAGTCTTTTAAGGGTTTAACAAAGCATATAATAATAATAAAAAAAATTGTGGAACTCTAACTGAAGAATCAAATATTTTATTAAATAAAGACAAATTGTTCAATTGACTGATGGTGATGATGATGGTGATGATGGTGATGGTGATGATGATGGTGATGATGTTGATCATGCTGATGTTGATGATGGTGATGATGGTGATGGTGATGGTGATGATGGTGATGATGGTGGTGATGGTGATGGTGATAGTGGTGGTGATGTTGGTGATGATGGTGGTGATGGTGGTGATGGTGATGATGATGGTGGTGATGGTGATGATGATGGTGGTGATGGTTATGGTGCTGGTGATGGTGATGGTGATGATGATGGTGATGATGACGATGATGATGATGCTGATGATGATGATGGTGATGATGGTGGTGGTGGTGGTGGCGGTGGTGATAATGATGGTGGTGGTGATGATGATGATCATGATCAAACAGTTCACTAGTAGCAATACAATAAATTTGTTATCAACCGCAAAGTTTAGTAAGTGTTGTCATTTATAATAGTTTGCAGCAAAAGGGAACTTGGAACGCAACAACAACCAAATATGTAATTCCAGTTCATTTGATAAGGCTCTTTGAACCAAACTTGAATTTAATTTTTCTTGGTTATGTTAATGTAAAGAAAGTAGGGAAATAACTTGTATTTGATCATCTAACAATTACATATAAATAGAAAGGCCTTAAATCTAATCTTGTTGAGAATTAATATCCTCCCATAACTCTCATTCATTCAGATCCATCTACCTCGCATTTAACACTCCAGCTATCCTTTGACAGGTTAGTGCATAATATCCAGCTTTCTGTCTGCAGTATTTGCTTTTCTGATTCTACAGATAACTCATAGTTTTAGAGAGTGATCTTATAGTAATGAGAATCGTGCTTGAAGAAACAAAATTCTCCTTAATTTCTGATTTGGATAACACGGTTTTTCTTCTTCCATTTTTATGTGTCAGTCATGCATAAAGGCTGCAATTGACTTCGTCTCACCAGAAAATGTGCAAGAGTGTATTCGGTTGACGAAGCAATTCCGCGTGCTTCCACAGAATCGCAGGGCTAAGGAAGATAAATTAGAGGTATTATTTCATTACTTAGTTCGTGTAGTATTCTGATAGCAATATGGACTTGTATCTTTATGAGGGAGAAGCAACATTTACTGAATTACAAGGTTTATGTGTATTCCATGGTTCTGCGTTTTGTTAGGCTCTATGTCGTGATGGTTGATCATTATGACCCTGAAAAATGATAAATAATCTGTTTAATGATCCTTTTGATTAGTCTGATGCTAGCCACTTGACGTTCATGCTAGCAACACAGCATTAATATATTGAAGTTCAAGTTTACGTTATAGTTTTTTGTTTGATAAACATGACTCCTGGACACCTTAATTTCAGTGCTAATATTGTTTTGAGATCATCTCAATTATATACACAGGTGCTCTAGTCTTTGGATGCTTTTAGGATTTTATCCGAATCATGGATTTGTTATTTGTTTATAGGTGAGGAAAATGGTTATTACTAGATTGGAACAAAAGTCTTTTAAGGGTTTAACAAAGAATATAATAATAATAATAAAAAATTGTGGAACTCTAACTGAAGAATCAAATATTTTATTAAATAAAGACAAATTGTTCAATTGACTGATGGTGATGATGATGGTGATGATGGTGATGGTGATGATGATGGTGATGATGTTGATCATGCTGATGTTGATGATGGTGATGATGGTGATGGTGATGGTGATGATGGTGATGATGGTGGTGATGGTGATGGTGATAGTGGTGGTGATGTTGGTGATGATGGTGGTGATGGTGGTGATGGTGATGATGATGGTGGTCATGGTGATGATGATGGTGGTGGTGATGGTGATGATGATGGTGATGATGATGATGATGATGATGATGATGATGGTGGTGGTGGTGGTGGCAGTGGTGATGATGATGATGGTGGTGATGATGATGGTGATGATGGTGATGGTGATGGTGATGATGATGATGGTGATGATGATGATGATGATGATGGTGATGATGATGGTTATGATGATGATGATGGTGATGATGATGATGGTGATGATGATGGTGGTGATGGTGATGGTGCTGGTGATGGTGATGGTGATGATGATGGTGATGATGACGATGATGATGATGATGATGATGATGATGATGATGATGATGATGCTGATGATGGTGGTGGTGGTGGTGGCGGTGGGGATAATGATGGTGGTGGTGATGATGATGATCATGATCAAACAGTTCACTAGTAGCAATACAATAAATTTGTTATCAACCGCAAAGTTTAGTAAGTCTTGTCATTTATAATAGTTTGCAGCAAAAGGGAACTTGGAACGCAACAACAACCAAATATGTAATTCCAGTTCATTTGATAAGGCTCTTTGAACCAAACTTGAATTTAGTTTTTCTTGGTTAAGTTAATGTAAAGAAAGTAGGGAAATAACTTGTATTGATCATCTAACAATTACATATAAATAGAAAGGCCTTAAATCTAATCTTGTTGAGAATTAATATCCTCCCATAACTCTCATTCATTCAGATCCATCTACCTCGCATTTAACACTCCAGCTATCCTTTGACAGGTTAGTGCATAATATCCAGCTTTCTGTCTGAAGTATTTGCTTTCCTGACTCTACAGATAACGCATAGTTTTAGAGAGTGATCTTATAGTGATGAGAATCGTGCTTGAAGAAACAAAATTCTCCTTAATTTCTGATTTGGATAACACAGTTTTTCTTCTTCCGTTTTTATGTGTAAGTCATGCATAAATGTTTCACTTGACTTCGTCTCACCAGAAAATGTGCAAGAGTGTATTCGGTTGACGGAGCCATTCCACGTGCTTCCACAGAATCACAGGGCTAAGTAAGATAAATTAGAGATGTTATTTCATTACTTAGTTTGTGTAGTATTCTGATAGCAATATGGACTTGTATCTTTATGAGGGAGAAGCAACATTTACTGAATTACATAGTTTATGTTTATTCCATAGTTCTGCCTTTTGTTAGGCTCTATGTCGTGATGGTTGATCATTATGACTCTGAAAAATGATAAATAATCTGTTTAATGATCGTTTTGATTAGTCTGATGCTAGCTACTTGACGTTCATGCTCGCAACACAACATTAATATATTGAAGTTCAAGTTTACGTTATAGTTTTGTGTTTGATAAACATGACTCTTGGTCACCTTAATTTCAGTGCTAATATTGTTTTGAGATCATCTAAATTATATGCATAGGAGCTCTAGTCTTCGTATGCTTTTATGATTTTATTCGAATCATGGATTTGTTATTTGTTTATAGGTGAGGAAAACGGTTATTACTAGATTGGAACAAAAGTCTTTTAAGGGTTTAACAAAGCATATAATAATAATAAAAATTGTGGAACTCTAAGTGATGAATCAAATATTTTATTAAATAAAGAGAAATTGTTCAATTGACTGACGGTGATGATGAAGGTAATGATGGTGATGGTGATGATGATGGTGATGATGTTGATCATGCTAATGTTGATGATGATGGTGATGGTGATGATGGTGATGATGGTGATGGGGATGATGGTGATGATGGTGGTGATGGTGATGGTGATGGTGGTGGTGATGGTGGTGATGATGGTGGTGATGGTGGTGATGGTGATGATGATGGTGGTGATGGTGATGATGATTGTGGTGATGGTGATGGTGATGGTGATGGTGATGGTGATGGTGATGGTGATGGTGATGGTGATGATGATGATGATGGTGGTGGTGGGGGGTGGCGGTGGTGATGATGATGATGATGGTGATGTTGATGATGGTGATGATGATGATGATGATGGTGATGATGATGGTGATGATGATGGTGATGATGATGGTTGGTCCATCCAATTCAAGATCAAACAGTTCACTAGTAGCAATACAATAAATTTGTTATCAACCGCAAAGTTTAGTAAGTGTTGTCATTTATAATAGTTTGCAGCAAAAGGGAACGTGGAACGCAGCAAAAACCAAATATGTAATTCTAGTTCATTTGATAAGGCTCCTTGAACCAAACGTGAATTTAGTTTCTCTTGGTTATGTTAATGTAAAGAAAGGCAGGAAAAAACTTGTATTGATCATCTAACAATTACATATATATAGAAAGGCCTTAAATCTAATCTTGTTGAGAATTAATATCCTCCCATAACTCTCATTAATTCAGATCCATCTACCTCGCCTTTAACACTCCAGCTATCATTTGACACGTTAGTGCATAATATCCAGCTTTCTGTCTACAGTATTTGCTTTTCTAATTCTACAGGTAACTCATAGTTTTAGAGAGTGATCTTATAGTGATGAGAATCGTGCTTGAAGAAACAAAATTCTCCTTAATTTCTGATTTGGATAAAACAGTTTTTCTTCTTCCGTTTTTATGTGTCAGTCAGGCATAAAGGTTGCACTTGACTTCTTCTCACCATAAAACGTGCAAGAGTGTATTCGGTTGACGGAGCAATTCTGCGTGCTTCCACAGAATCACAGGGCTAAGGAAGATAAATTAGAGGTATTATTTCATTACTTAGTTCGTGTTGTATCCTGATAGCAATATGAACTTGTATCTTTATGATGGAGAAACAACATTTACTGAATTACATGGTTTATGTGTATTCCATGGTTCTGCCTTTTGTGAGGCTCTATGTCGTGATGGTTGATCATTATGACACTGAAAATGATAAATAATCTGTTTAATGATCGTTTTGATTTGTCTGATGCTAGCCACTTGACGCTCATGCTAGCAACACAACATTAATATATTGAAGTTCAAGTTTACGTTATAGCTTTGTGTTTGATAAACATGACTCTTGATCACCTTAATTTCAGTGCTAATATTGTTTTGAGATCATCTCAATTATATACATAGGTGCTCTAGTCTTCTGATGTTTTTATGATTTTATTCGAATCATGGATTTGTTATTTGTTTATAGGTGAGGAAAATGGTTATTACTAGATTGGAACAAAAGTCTTTTAAGGGTTTAACAAAGCATATAATAATAATAAAAAATTGTGGAACTCTAAGTGAAGAATCAAATATTTTATTAAATAAAGACAAATTGTTCAATTGACTGATGGTGATGATGATGGTTATGATGATGGTGATGATGTTGATGATGCTGATGTTCATGATGATGATGATGGTGATGATGGTGATGGTGATGATGGTGATGGTGATGGTGATGGTGGTGGTGGTGATGGTGATGGTGGTGGTGATGGTGGTGATGATGGTAGTTATGGTGGTGATGGTGATGATGATGATGGTGATGGTGATGATGACGATGATGATGAAGATGATGATGAAGATGATGATGACGACGATGACGATGATGATAATGATGATGACGATGATGATGATGATGATGATGATGATGACGATGATGATGATGATGATGACGATCATGATCAAACAGTTCACTAGTAGCAATACAATAAATTTGTTATCAACCGCAAAGTTTAGTAAGTGTTGTCATTTATAATAGTTTGCAGCAAAAGGGAACGTGGAACGCAGCAAAAACCAAATATGTAATTCCAGTTTATTTGATAAGGCTCTTTGAACCAAACGTGAATTTAGTTTCTCTTGGTTATGTTAATGTAAAGAAAGGCGGGAAAAAACTTGTATTGATCATCTAACAATTACATATATATAGAAAGGCCTTAAATCTAATCTTGTTGAGAATTAATATCCTCCCATAACTCTCATTAATTCAGATCCATCTACCTCGCATTTAACACTCCAGCTATCCTTTGACACGTTAGTGCATAATATCCAGCTTTCTGTCTACAGTATTTGCTTTTCTAATTCTACAGGTAGCTCATAGTTTTAGAGAGTGATCTTATAGTGATGAGAATCGTGCTTGAAGAAACAAGATTCTCCTTAATTTCTGATTTGGATAAAACAGTTTTTCTTCTTCTGTTTTTATGTGTCAGTCAGGCATAAAGGTTGCACTTGACTTCTTCTCACCATAAAATGTGCAAGAGTGTATTCGGTTGACGGAGCAATTCTGCGTGCTTCCACAGAATCACAGGGCTAAGGAAGATAAATTAGAGGTATTATTTCATTACTTAGTTCGTGTTGTATCCTGATAGCAATATGGACTTGTATCTCTATGATGGAGAAACAACAACAACAACCATGCCTGTAATCCCAATTAAATTGGGGTAGGCTATATGAACCATGAATGAATCACGTCGAGTCGTGAACATGAATCTTCTGCCTCCATAGGTTTTGGTTGACGAGCATGTCTTCATTTAGATCTTTTAGCTTCATGTCGTTCCGTATGACCTCCATCCACGTCTTTTTCGGTCTCCCACGAGCTCTAGCCGTCTGTCCTAAGTCGAGATCTTCAACTCGTCGTACCGGTGCATCTATGGGTCTGCGTTTAACATGCCCAAACCATCTTAAACGATTTTGTCGCATTTTCTCGTCAATGGCCGCCACACCCAATTTATGCCGAATATCTTCATTGCGCACTCTATCTCTCCTAGTGTTACCGCACATCCACCGAAGCATGCGCATCTCTGTAACGTTCATTTTCTGTGCATGACTTTGCTTAATAGTCCAGTACTCGGAGCCATAAAGCAAAGCAGGTCTAATAGCCGTACGATAGAACTTTCCTTTAAGCTTTAAAGGAAAGTTACGATCGCACAGAATCCCTGTCGCACTCTTCCACTTTGTCCATCCAGCTTGGATGCGGTGGTTGACGTCTCCATCTAACTCTCCATCCATCTGCAGTATGGAGCCTAAATACCGAAAATGCGCACTTCTCGGTATCTCTTGGCCATCCAACTGAACCGTGCCATCGTTGTTTCTTCATTGTTTGCTAAACTTGCATTCGAGGTACTCTGTTTTTGTTCGACTTAGTCGAAATCCTCGTGCTTCTAATGTTTGTCTCCATCGTTCTAATTTAGCGTTAACTCCCATTCTCGTCTCATCGATGAGGACAATATCGTCTGCAAACAACATACACCATGGGACTCGGTCTTGGATGGCTCTGGTGATTTCATCAATTACAATGGCAAACAAAAATGGGCTCAAAGCTGACCCCTGATGTAAGCCAATTGTAATTGGAAAGGCGTCTGTTAAACCGCCACAAGTTCGGACACTTGTCACCACATTCTCATACATATCTTTTATGATGTTGATATATTTAATGGGTACCCCCTTGTTCACCAAGGTCCACCATAATACATCTCGAGGTACTTTGTCATATGCCTTTTCTAAGTCGATAAAGACCATATGCAAATCTCTACTCTTTTCTCAAAGCGCTCAATGAGCTGACGAATCAAATGGATGGCCTCTATGGTCGACCTTCCGGGCATAAATCCAAATTGGTTCTCAGATATGGGAACAATTTGTCTCAATCGGTGTTCGATCACCCTCTCCCATAGCTTCATGGTATGAGACATAAGCTTTATCCCACGATAGTTAGAACAGTTTTGGACATCGCCCTTGTTCTTATATAGAGGTATTAGCGTACTCTTCCTCCACTCTTCTGGTATTTTTGTTAAAGAGGTCACCCCTATCTCTCCCATGCTTCTCCAAGCCTCAATAGGGATACCATCTGGGCCAACGGCTTTTCGAGTCTTCATCCTCTTCAAGGCATCTTTGACTTCCGACCTTCTAATACGGCGCATAAAATTGCGGTTCAGGTCCTGAGGGGACTGCGAGATGTCCCCCACTGCTTGGGTGGGGCCTCCATTGAACAGGCCCTCGAAGTACTCCCTCCACCGTGCTTTGACCTGATCCTCACGCACTAAGACAGACTGACCTTCATCTTTGATGCATTTCACTGCACCTAGGTCTCTAGTCTTCCTCTCTCTAATGCGAGCAATCTTGTATATATCCTTCTCGACCTCCTTGTTATCCCTCTTCTCATAAATTTCCTTGTACACAGCCTCTCGCGCTAGTCCAACTGCTTTCTTTGCTTCTTTCCTGGCTAGCTTATACTTTTCAAAGCTTGCTCCATCATGGTTCCGCATGATGGAGAAACAACATTTACTAAATTACATGGTTTATGTGTATTCCATGGTTCTGCCTTTTGTGAGGCTCTATGTCGTGATGGTTGATCATTATGACCCTGAAAATGATAAATAATCTGTTTAATGATCGTTTTGATTTGTCTGATGCTAGCCACTTGACGCTCATGCTAGCAACACAACATTAATATATTGAAGTTCAAGTTTACGTTATAGCTTTGTGTTTGATAAACATGACTCTTGATCACCTTAATTTCAGTGCTAATATTGTTTTGAGATCATCTCAATTATATACATAGGTGCTCTAGTCTTCTGATGTTTTTATGATTTTATTCGAATCATGGATTTGTTATTTGTTTATAGGTGAGGAAAATGGTTATTACTAGATTGGAACAAAAGTCTTTTAAGGGTTTAACAAAGCATGTAATAATAATAAAAGATTGTGGAACTCTAAGTGAAGAATCAAATATTTTATTAAATAAAGACAAATTGTTCAATTGACTGATGGTGATGATGATGGTTATGATGATGGTGATGATGTTGATGATGCTGATGTTGATGATGATGATGATGGTGATAGTGATGATGGTGATGGTGATGGTGATGGTGGTGGTGGTGATGGTGGTGATGGTGATGGTGGTGGTGATGGTGGTGATGATGGTAGTTATGGTGGTGATGGTGATGATGATGATGGTGATGGTGATGATGACGATGATGATGAAGATGATGATGAAGATGATGATGACAACGATGACGATGATGATAATGATGATGACGATGATGATGATGATGATGATGATGATGACGACGATGATGATGATGATGATGACGATCATGATCAAACAGTTCACTAGTAGCAATACAATAAATTTGTTATCAACCGCAAAGTTTAGTAAGTGTTGTCATTTATAATAGTTTGCAGCAAAAGGGAACTTGGAACGCAGCAACAGCCAAATATGTAATTCCAGTTCATTTGATATGGCTCTTTGAACCAAACGTGAATTTAGTTTCTCTTGGTTATGTTAATGTAAAGAAAGGAGGGAAATAACTTGTATTGATCATCTAACAATTACATATAAATAGAAAGGTCTTAAATCTAATCTTGTTGAAACTTAATATCCTCCCATAACTCTCATTAATTCAGATCCATCTACCTCACATTTAACACTCCAGCTATCCTTTGACAGGTTAGTGCATAATATCCAGCTTTCTGTGTGCAATATTTACTTTTCTGATTCTACAAGTAACTCATAGTTTTAGAGAGTGATCTTATAGTGATGAGAGTCGTGCTTGAAGAAACAAAATTCTCCTTAATTTCTGATTTGGATAACACAATTTTTCTTCTTCCTTTTTTTATGTGTCAGTCATGCATAAAGGTTGCACTTGACTTCGTCTCACCAGAAAATGTGCAAGAGCGTAGTATTCGGTTGACAGAGCAATTCCGCGTGGTTCCACAGAATCACAGGGCTAAGGAAGATAAATTAGAGGTAATATTTCATTACTTAGTTCGTGTAGTATTCTGATAGCAATATGGACTTGTATCTTTATGAGGGAGAAGCAACATTTACTGAATTACATGGTTTATGTGTATTCCATGGTTCTGCCTTTTGTTAGGCTCTATGTCCTGATGGTTGATCATTATAAACCTGAAAAATGATAAATATTCTGTTTAATGATAGTTTTGATTATAAGCCCTTGCAATTCTTGGGTCCAGACCACCCAGAAAGGCACAAACCTAAATAATAAAGCGGAGGAGTAAGACATGAGAAAATATTTAAACCTTAACTACTACAGCAGTCCGTAACAAAATACATTCTCTTGCCGCACTTCTGTCGAGACTAAGTTCATCTCCAATCACAGCCCCAGTACTCTTGTTGTCGAGTGACATGATCCAGTCAACCACATGATCTGCATAAGTACTCTTGACACCACATGGTGTTACCAAATCAATACAATTTGATGTAGATCCAGTTTCGGTGGTTGACCTTGGAGGTGTTTCTAGAATGTCTATTACTTTTGAAGAAGGGAAGTTGGTTTATAACAGTGTTGTTAAAGGCGTTGGGCGTAAGTGAGGCGTTTTTTATAGTTAGAGGCGAGGCGTAAGCCCAATAAATATAAATATTTTAATTTATTTAATGCATAATATTATAAAATGAATATATAATAATACAAAGAAATTTGCAATAAAACCAAAAATAAACTTACAACCTTGAAAATATTCAAAATATATATGAGTTAAAACTTAAAATCAAGTTGCTCATATGCGAAAATCCAAAAATTAGTGAACTCCTCGCACGTCACAAAGAGTATTTATAGATAAATGCTTTCACAAAAGAATCATACGAGAAGAAATGATGTAGTTCGCACGCTCCTTGGGAATTAAGCAAAAAATGTGATCATATTCATATCATACTTTGATATGATCACCTTATGAAAGAAACCTTAAAATAATAGAAGGAAAAAAATTGAAGAAGAAAAGTAGAAAACTCAGGTCACATAGGACTTATCATATTTTTTCACAAATCACATTGTAATCCCTTGTGTTTTTGTTTTTTTTACTTATCTTTTTTGGTCTAAAGTTTTTAGAGTGGGTCAATTTTATGTTTTTTATTCACTTATGAGCTTGGTAATTAAGAAAAGAAAGAAAAATACAGCCAAGTCTGTGGGGGCGTTTGCAATCATCTTGGGCGCTCGCCCAGGCGTTTTTTGGGCTTCGGGCATACGCCCCAGCGTTTGAGGCGTATGCCCCACAAAGGTGGTGCCCCAATACAGCGCCCAAGGGCGTTTTAAGGCCAAATTCGCCCTGGGCGAGCCCCGGGCGCGCCCCAAGGCGCGCCTTTCACAACAGAGGTTTATAATGATCAACCATCACGACATAGAGCCTGACGAAAGGCAGAACCATGGAATACACATAAACCATGTAATTCAGTAAATGTTGCTTCTCCCTCATAAAGATACAAGTCCATATTGCTATTAGAATACTACACGAACTAAGTAATGAAATATTACCTCTAATTTATCTTCCTTAGCCCTGTGATTCTGTGGAAGCACGCAGAATTGCTCCGTCAACCGAATACACTCTTGCACATTTTCTGGTGAGACGAAGTCAAGTGCAACCTTTATGCATGACTGACACATAAAAAAGGAAGAAGAAAAATTGTGTTATCCAAATCAAAAATTAAGGAGAATTTTGTTTCTTCAAGCACGATTCTCATCACTATACGACTACTCTCTAAAACTATGAGTTACCTGTAGAATCAGAAAAGCAAATACTGCACACAGAAAGCTGGATATTATGCACTAACCTGTCAAAGGATAGCTGGAGTGTTAAATGTGAGGTACATGGATCTGAATTAATGAGAGTTATGGGAGGATATTAATTCTCACCAAGATTAGATCTAAGGCCTTTCTATTTATATGTAATTGTTAGATGATCAATACAAGTTATTTCCCTCCTTTCTTTACATTAACATAACCAAGAAAAACTAAATTCACGTTTGTTTCAAAGAGCCTTATCAAATGAACTGGAATTACATATTTGGCTGTTACTGCGTTCCAAGTTCCCTTTTGCTGCAAACTATTATAAATGACAACACTTACTAAACTTTGCGGTTGATAACAAATTTATTGTATTGCTAGTAGTAAACTGTTTGATCATGAATTGGATGGACCACCTGTCATAAACAGGTTAACAATGTACTTAATAACATCTCATCCTCATCATCATCATCATCATCATCATCATCATCATCATCATCATCATCATCAAAGGTCAAATTTAGTGAATTTTAGTGTAATCACGGCATATTGTTTATGTTTTCTAATACGTACTCGACATATTGTTTATGTTTTTTAATACTTACTAGGCATATTGTTTATCTTTTTAATATATAATGGGTATTTTTTTTAAATAGACCCAAACTAAAATGGCAGATTCATAACATATTGGGCAGTTTTTTTTTAGTTGAAAAACTTAATGGGCATTTTATTTTAATAATGCCTTAACAAGAGATAATGTAGACATACACAACAATCTTCAATCCAATTTAATTAGTCCATTGCTATAGTATAAAACAGAACTCAATAGAAGGTTAACAAGATGACAAATAAGGTTTTCGATTAGTACCCATTCATTACATGAACAACATCATCAACAAACTCAAAAAACAACCTTACACAACCTTAATCTAAAACAGCCTTACACAACCTTAATCCAAAACCTTAATTCACAAAATCAACTCCACACAACCTCACACCTCATTTACTCAAACTTGCATAATCTTTATAATCAAATTAGCACACATACTACTAAGCCAAAATCAATGGCTTCAATACAACCTTACAACAACCAAAACCATTATGATAATGATCATATAACAGAATCTAACCCTAACTTCCAATTTTTTGTTCTCAATCTGCAAACCTCGATTTTCTCTTCTTGCTCATTTGTGGTTTTCTCGTACAACAACTGGATTGTGTCATTTTTTGATTATTTCTTCGACGCAACCTCTTCTTCATGTCCCTTAACTCTACCCTGCACCCTCTCGATTCTTCTGCGCAAAATTGGTATCACAACTCTAGCATATGAGCAAACAGACGGATCTTCCCAAATGCATAGTCGACACCCAACAGGCCATCGCGGACACCCATGGAGCCTTCGTCCAGGGTTCCCATCAGTCATGGACACGTGCACGACGGCGGGCCTTCCACAAGGGCATACCAGATGTGAGCTCATGGTCGATTCGGACATTTTCGATTTGGGGGAATTTTTTTTTTAAGATTTATTGACTAAGTGTTGTTATATATCATACCCACAAACGTCTTTTGAAAGGGCTGAAATCTGAGGTGGCAGTGCATTTTTAAGTGGGCGTGTGCAAAAAAACCCAACTCGGCTGACACGTCGGGTTTTTTTCCTAGGTGGCACTGGCTGGGCATAAAATTGAAGAAATGCCAATTCGTAGGTTATTTTTAAAAAGGGATAAATGCATTAAACCCCCTGAACTATGCACGTTTTTGCGTTTTCGTCCTTAAACTAATTTAATAAGCGTTTTCCCCCTAAACTATGCACGTCTGTGCGATTTGCCCCCTGGCCGGGTTTTCGGCTATTTTTGGCCATTCTTGGCCGGAATTTTTCCCCTTACCCGACACATATGTGTTGTACTAGATGTATATTAGTAGTTGATGACAAAAAGTAGGCGGAAAAATGCCTCGAACGGGGCATATTTCGGCTAAAATACACTGAAGACGAAATCACATTTTGGCCGGAATATGCCCCGTTCGAGGTGTTTTTTCGCCTTCTTTTTGTCATCAACTACTAATATACATCTAGTACAACACATATGTAAATTAGTTTAAGGACGAAAACGCAATAACGTGCATAGTTCAGGGGGTTTAATGCATTTATCCCTTTTAAAAATTTGATAGTTATTGGGCAGTTTCATCAAAATGGTAAACTTACAGGGTAGAAATATTAATTTGTCCAACTAATTATATTCATCTCCAAAGTTACAATTTACAATTGAAATATTTATACATGGTATAATAAAATAAAGAGAACACTCCTAAATTATGTGGAATCCTAAAATATACAACAATATGAGTCTTTTTTCAAAAACAAGAGACAAAGGCCAGTTGATGCCCTCATTTGGTTTGTCTGCTTTGTCGCTAGAATTGGCCTCCTTTTTATTAGTGCACACTGCAGCTAAAACAAAACCATAACATTATCCATACACAAGTTTCATGTACGAAAATATCCTCCTCAATTTGCTATTTTAAGCAAGTACTTTCTCTCTCCTGCTTCTATAGATCAACTGGAGTCTGGAGTTGAAAATTAATTCTAACATTAGTTATATAAATTAAAGTACTGTATAATTATTATTACAAATTACTATATTATTATTCCGCGACGCTCATCCTTGGCAATATATGTACCCCAATGGCTTCCATCCCTTGCGGCGGCTCCACAACCCAGATCCTAGCGGGCGCCGCCTTAATGTCCGCCACGATAAACTTTGATCCGTCGCCAAACGCCACACAAACTTTCCCACGAAAAACTGACACATGCTCGGCCCCTCTCAAGCACCCACACCCCTCAACCACCACTTGCCAACGATCGCCATCGACATCGTACCTACTAACCGAACCGCTCTCTTGATCGACAACGTACATCTGATCATCATCGACATCAACGGCTGCCGGCCCGTTCCATCCCGACAACATGCCGCGTGGCATATCTTCCCATTTGTTCATTACAACGTCGTACAATGCTCCTTCTTTTACCGATTTACCCTTTATGTTCACCATGCATAGTTTATTTTTGTAGCCAAGAGCTTCAACGGCTTCTCTGCTGAACCTTCCGTCTTTGTAGGAAGCCATTTTCTCCCAGTTCCACTGGTTGGTGGTCTTTGACATGTCCCATTTCTCGAGGGACCGCGCTACCTCACCATGGTATTGAGCTCCAGCGCCGCTTGCGACGTAGATTGTACCGTGCATTGAGCCGGTAACGCACCAGCGGCGTGGGGCGGAAAACGGAGGCCCTGAGTACCTGTTGAGACTTTAAGTTTACCGGATTTGCCCCTTATATATTCTAAAAATGAGCTAATGACTTTTTGGTCCAATTCACTAGGAAGCCTTTCTGGAGCAAAGCAAATTACAAACACACAACAATTCCACAAAAAACGCATATGACCACATTTTCCAAGCCACAAACAACTTTTGATATATGCAACAGATTTTCACCTATGTGACAAAAAATTACAGTAACCCATTTTTCCACACGAAAAATGCCTCTCTACCAACATACAAACAAACCATGTATATATTACATGAATTAGATAAATTACTTTATATGAAATAGGTGGATAGATTGCCCCGAGCTCGTAAGTAAATATATGTATACACATTTCTTGCATTGTACTGTTTTTTCCAAAAGTTGGACTTTGCCCCTAGCTAACAACTTCAAGTCTTGAACTCTCTATCCCACATCGCTTGGGGATTTAATTTCTAATAATAAGCTATATCAAAAAAAGTGAGGCAATTTTCTTACTTATTTTTTCTAAAGAATAGTGTTCCTATTTCGCATAACACAAGGAATTGAAGTAATTTGCTTGTGAATGAGATAATCTATTTCATGTAATAGATGAAGATTTCGTGCCGAAAACCTTTTTCACACACAAATGTTGACTTTAAAATCAAGATTGAAAGACTATATATGATATACTAATAATGCTATATATTGTACTATAAAAATATGCGGTGAGGATCTTCTACGCCGTTTTCTTGTGTGATCTGTGAGATCATGACGTGTCTTAAATTTAAAACATTGATAAAGGTGGTTATACATGTTGGGAAATATTATGTGGCACAAAAAGTGACTTAAATGATCTTTTGTGATAGATATGTGTATCATTTCATTCTCAAACATAGAAATAGTTGTTTGATGCCATTTTGTGTATCACAATATGCACCGTTACCGTATAATCATCACAATAGACTTAACGCACGACTAAATGACGCATAAAATAGCATAGACAAGATAACAAAGTAAATATTTCAAATACTTACCATTTACTCGATAAAGGGTCGAAGATTAGTGGATGGCTTAATGCTGGTTGAAACCGGTGACATGTTGCGGCGACCAACACTAAACGCCCAGAGACAGTCACCGATTGTATTGGGAGAATCCTCGATATGTACGAAGAATGTTTCCTTCGGATGCATAGAGGTTTCTCCGATGGTGGATTCGGGACCGCTCTCCATCTATTTGCCATGGGATCAAAGCACGCAAAACTAATTGACGAATTTGGTTTGTAGAGAACAGCATAGAGACACAAAAATGGAGGAAATGAAGGTGAATAGATAAAATTTCGCCACGATTTACAGACGCCGAATAAAAGAGAAGGCTTGAGAGTTGAAAGACAACGCTCCGCTAGGTGATTTGGCAAGCCTTTTAGTAGTTGTTGTTCGTCTTTTTTGGTGGCGTTTTCTTTGTGTTTGCAATAAGCAACATTCATGTTGGTGTTTTAGTTTGTGATGCTATTGTTAATGGTGTTATATTACCTTTGCTATAAGGCATTGTATCAAGACTACTTTTGAAGGCAGGTACCACTTGAGCTTTTTGCTTGCTTCTTAAGTCGGCTCTTGGACTATTTCATTTTGCTAGTGGAGTAGGTTTTTCTTTTCTCATCTAGCATATATATATATATATATATATATATATATCTTGCTTAGTGGATTAGGTTAGGGGTGAACAAACAAATTCAGGCATCATCTGTATTAAAGTACGTAAAGGCAAAAGTTATACCTTATTCGAGTTATTTGCAAAAGCTACCCGTGTTATTTTTAATTGGGAAATTAACATCATTTGTGCCTCTAATTAAATTGCACTAAATTAATCTTCATGTGCTGAGATTATAACCAGATTTGATTTCTGCTGGTTTCACAAGCATAAAGGATCATGGCTGTTTAAATTGAAAAAACATTACTCTGTAGATTTATATGTACGAAAATACTATACTGCTAAATTTCTTCAAGCTTCTAAATAATTCCAAGAGAACATCAAAAACTACTGCAAGAAAACTTAGTTAGAATCTTTTGTTAGATAAATTAATGCTTAGTATAATATTTTAATACACAAAAACCAATAACTATCTGCACAATCAACTCAAAATCTGACAGACTTTCATTCGCACAAGTTTTTGAATTTCGTATATGTGTACTACATATTTACGAATAAAAGTAATACAAGATTTATTTCGCCAATTTAAAATAGAATTAGATGTAGTTTTTGCAAGTGATGCCTCTTTTATAATTAGGGTAAATATAGCAAAAACTACCCGTGTTATCCCTAATTGGCAAATAACCCCATGTATTATTTTAAGGGATAAAAACATCAATCCCCCAACCTATGGCCTCTTTGGCGCGATGCCCCCCGAACTAATTTATAAGCGTTTTGGTCCTTAAACTATAGGGTGTCTGTTCGATTTGCCCTAGTTGTGCATTTTCGGTGTTTTGTGGCCGAAATATTCCTCCATTTGAGGTGTTTTTTTTTTTTGCCTTTTTCTGTCATCAACTACCATTATACATCTAGTACAACACATATGAGTCAGGGAGAGGAGAATATTTCGGCCAAAAATGATCGAAAATGGCTGGAAATGGGCAAATCCCGTGGTGTCGTCCCAGTCTTTTTTGTGGCCGAAATATTCCTCACTTGGAGGTGTTTTTTTGTCTTCTTTTTTTCACCAACTACTATTATACATCTAGTACAACACATATGAGTCGGGTAGAAGGGAATATTTCGGCCAAAAATGGTCGAAAATGGCCGAAAATGCACAACTGGGGCAAATCGAACAGACACCCTCACTACAAGAAAATTGGTTTTTGGTAACAAAGAAATTCGTTACTAGATGTATCATTATTTGTTACCAAATCTAATGGTAACGAAGATTTTGTTACCAAAATTTTGTGCTTTAAACCCCGTTACGAAAGATTTTGGTAACAAAATTTACGCGTTCGTTACCATTACTTTGGTAACGAATGTCATTTTTGTTACCGCTCCTTCGTATTTGTAACAAACAATTTGTTAGGAAAAGTCGTGCAATTTGTTACCAAAGTATTTTTGTTACCAATATTTTGGTTATAAAAACAATTCTAAATTGTTACTTAAAATATATTTGTTACCAACAAAGTATTTTCGTTACCAATATTTTGGTTATAAAAATATTTTTAAATTGTTACTTAAAATATATTTGTTACCAATAATGATTTTAATTCTCTTTTTAATTCAATAATTTTGTTACTATTGAGTAAATGTATTACGATACCTTTGTTGGTTTATTTAAAACTATAAATTGCCGATTACTAATATAAATCACACAATATTAATTTTATACTAAAAACAAATATGTTTGTTACATTAGAATAATCCATCCTAAAAACTAAACAAAATATAAAAAAAATATAGTTCGTACCATCATCTTTTGATAAAAAAACAAAATATAGTATCTCAAATACAAATAACGGATGAGTGCTAATTTTAAAATACAACCAATTTGCAACAACAATTGTCTAATAAAAATATAGATAACATCTAAATGCTCCCAACTCTTTGAATGTTAATTCAACTTGCCCCACATGGTGTAGTTGTTTACAAACCTGCAATCGAGCCAAAACATGATATGAAAACTTAATTTGAAAAGCTACACTCAATACATGCAATGCATGACTACTTAATTAAAATTACATCAAACAAAATCACTTAACATCAAGGTTAGCACTATGCGACAAGTATCAAGTTTCGATCCAACAATTTCATTCTCTATAAAAGCATATGAAAAAATATAAAAGTAGCTATCATATTATCACCAACACAAACCCATCATCATCTACACTAATTATTTTCAAACAAATAAAGTAAAAGATCGCTTTCTATGGTAATGTTCTCAACCTTTTTTGGTCATTATAAATAGCTAATGATAATAAAAGTTAATATATAGTAATACCTGAAAGAGTTTGGGAGGTCGACGTTTCAGAGAGTTTTTGTGCACCCAAGCTCATCAAATATTGTTTCAATTCATTCTGACCATCTTTTAGACTTGCTATTTCATCATCCTGCTTTTTAACTCGCTCGTCATAACTTTCATTTCTTGTTGAGATTGGATAAGGGAACTCGCATCTTGTAATTCATTTTCTGCCTTACTCAACTTTTTTTGTAGTGACTCACATCTCAACCTTTTATTCCCTTTAAGTGGCACAATTCCAGATCCAACACCTTTTTCGTAACCACTTCGTGCACCAAGTACATCTCTTAAAATTTCTCTTTCAGAAAGAGTATTCTCTTATGTACTTGTTTCAATCCTCTTACGTTTCATTTTATCCTGTTTATATATAGAATTATCAAATAAAACAACATTAAAAACTTAAAACATTTAAACAGATACATATATAATTTTAGGTAATAAATATTAAAATCAACTCACTAACATGTAGTTCTTCGGCCTCTTTATGTATATACTTTCCATCACTACCAATATGAGTGTCTCCATAAATATCCACTTCACTTGGTATTTTCTTCAAGAAAAATTCGAAACACTCATACAATTAGGAAAAAATAAAATAACACTAATAGGACAACTTTTCTTTCAATATTTAAATAACTTTACCATTTCTTGAAGTTTTGTAGAGAATGCTTTTGAACCAGATGTATGAGGAATTTTATTGCATTTTCTGTTGCTTGAATTGGTTGTGGACCTTAGCTGCATTTTTATGACAAATTAATGTGAAACTTCATATATACAAACATACGTAAACAAGCAATCATAGCTAGAAAAAGTAATTGTACCTTAAACTTAGGATCGTAAAAGAGATCACACAAAGCATGCCATTTATCAAGTGGAAACCAATCAAATGGATTATTAACCTTAGGATCTTTACCAGCTTCAATGATTTCTCTGTATTCCTTATTAAGTCTCCCTTTAAAATGCTTATATGCATCATAAAACATATTATCTATGTACATTTTAATGAGAGGGTCTGTGCCGAATCATTTGATATCAAACCATTGCTGTTAAGAGAAAAGTATAGATACCAAATCAATTGTTTATCCACTTCTTAGTTGAACAAGAAAATAATAAGTGTAAATATAGTTATACAACTTACATCTAATCCAGCAAGCTCGGGCAATTTTTTACTTTCTGGAACTTTTTTCCACGAAGTCCGAAAATCAAGTTCAGGGTTGTGCCTAACAATTATCCCAATTCCATTTGATAAGTGAGTTGCATGTTGGATTGGCTTTTGAAAACCATCACGAAACTTAATTTCGAACAGCTTCCCCTAACCACATATGCAAACATGGCTTATTATTAAGTATGTATAAACTAAACAAAGAAAAAGAATGTATATATATGAAGCAAAAGCAAAATCACCGCTTACAGTTTTTTTTTATCTCATACTCAATTGTCTTCCCCGTACTTTCTCCTCGTCCTTTATTTTTTGTGGTATCTAGCAATTTATCAATTGTAAATATTATATATATAAAGGAACTAACAAACCATATATTAATAACTAAATTGAGTATATGAAACTCATCGAGGGTACCTGATAAGGTTGGTGGCAAGTCTTCATCTTCGACCTCGTCTTCAGTTGCATGTGATGGAATCTTCGAGATAGAAATAGAACTAGATGTTGAAACAGAACTTCTAGTGGTAGGACGGTGTAATACTACATCTTTAGGAGGCATATTGCTGCAAATTACTAGAAAATAACATATGTAAAGATTTAACAAATTAAAAATACATAAACTAACGAATATTTGACAAACTAAAACGAAAAGTTCCTCGAAACCTAAAGAGAACTAAACCAAATAAATCATAACTAACATTTCATTGCTTAATCAACAAGCATCTTCTTAATAATTCCCTATCCACAATTATTTCAGAACCAAAGGCAAAGTAGTTAAGCCCATAAAAGAAAAGAGAAATCAAGAAGACAAATGAGAAAGAACAATTGTAGCGATTACATGGATGAAATAGATTTTCTGCCGTGGAAACATTTGTCATATGTTAAACTAAAATTTACGGAGAAATCAATACTTCAAATATTGATATTTACTAACTGCGTGAACCCGCATCAAGATTTATACTACGGCCATATATTAAATCAAACTGCTATTAATTAACGTTCATTCTATTAATTAAGTATATTGAATGCAATGCAGGTTCTCCTTTACAGATGCCGACTACCATAAGGTATGAATGCGACGAGTTACTGTAAATCTTTGCCTCCTAATTCGGATTATATATTTGAATTCGATCTCATAAATTAATATGCATATATATATATATATATAAGAATAATTTCCATGACAGATAAATAATCACCATTATTATCATTTATTTCAAAATCTTTTATCTCATTGTGAGAAGATGTATTATCTTCTACTGGTGAAGAAGTATTTTCTTCAATTCTGGAAACTCTTATATCAAGAGTCCTCGTATCTTTTTTGAGATTCTTAATCTCTTCTTTAATGTTATCAACCTCTTGTTGTAAATCATTAATGGAAGCAGGAGTTTTACTCACTTTTCTGTCTGTCAGAAGTTTATGAACTTCAGACATCAAATATGGTCCTTTAGGAACCATTGTTTCTTCCTCCTTTCTGACACCAGAATTTCCTGGCTCATTATGAGTAAGATGATCAATTATTTTACAAAACGTTTTGATGTGCTACTTGATAGTGGTGCTGATTTAAATGTCATTCGTGAAGGATTAATACCTACACGTTACTTTCAAAAAGCTACTCATGCATTATCTCATGCAGGGGGAAAACCTTTACAAATTGAATATAAGCTTTCAAAAGCCTACATTTGTAATAATAAAACTTGCATTCCTACAAGCTTTTTGCTTGCTAAGGATATTACTAACCAAATGGTTTTAGGAACTCCGTTTCTTACAAAATTATTTCCTTTAGGAATTACCCATGAAGGATTAACTGGTTATTATGAAGGACATAAGATCTTCTTCAAATTCAAAAACAAACCTTATACGAGGTTTTTACATGAGATGTTTGATTCTATCATTCATAAAGAAAAACAATTGAATTTCTTAAAATTTGAAATTACTTCTTTAAATATAGAAAAAGATATTCATAATCCTAGATTACAGGATAAAATCAAACTTTTAATAAGTGATCTTTCTATTACTATATGTAATGACCATCCTAATGCTTTCTGGGATAGAAAGAAACATATTGTTTCTTTACCATATGAAGAAGGTTTTGATGATTCTCAGATTAAGACTAAAGCAAGACCTTGCCAAATGAATAAAGAACATTTGGAATTATGTAAAAAGGAAATTGAATCTTTTTTACAAAAGAAATTGATAAGTCCTTCTCAGTCACCATGGTCGTGTACTGCTTTTTATGTCAATAAACATTCAGAACAAGAAAGGGGTGTTCCTCGTCTTGTTATAAATTATAAACCGCTTATTAAAGCTTTAAAGTGGATAAGGCATCCTATTCCTAATAAAAAGGATTTATTAGATAGATTATATAATTCTATCATATTTTCAAAGTTTGATTTAAAATCAGGCTATTGGCAGATCCAAATAAATAAAGAGGATCGTTATAAGACAGCCTTCAATGTCCCTATAGGACATTATGAATGGCATGTTATGCCTTTTGGTCTGAAGAATGCTCCTTCAGAATTCCAACAAATTATGAACGACATTTTTACTCCCTATAGTGAGTTTATCATAGTATACATAGATGATATATTAGTCTTTTCTAAAACCATTGAAATGCATTTTAAGCATTTGCAGATTTTTAAACAAATCATTATAAAAAATGGTTTAGTTATATCTAAGCCTAAAATGTCTCTTTTTCAGACTAGAGTCAGATTCCTTGGACATTTTATTGAAAAAGGGAGTATTATACCAATCAATAGGAGTATTGAGTTTGCTGATAAATTTCCGGATGAAATCCGGGAGAAGACTCAATTACAAAGATTCTTAGGAAGCCTAAATTATATTTCTCCTTATTATAAAAATCTTACTCAAGATACGGCTATTTTATATGAAAGACTTAAAAAGAAGCCATGTCATTGGACAGAACAGCATACTAATGCAGTTAGAAAAATTAAAGAAAGAGTTAAAACTCTACCTTGTTTAATGTTGACTAATCCTACTTGGAAGAAGATAATTGATACTGATAGTTCTGAAATAGGATTTGGGGGAATCCTCAAACAAATTAATCCTGATACTAAACAAGAAATTCTTGTTAGATTCCATTCAGGAAAATGGAATAATGCTCAAAAGAACTATCCTACTGTGGCAAAAGAAATTCTTGCTATTGTTAAATGTGTTTTGAAATTTCAAGATGATTTATATAATCAGCATTTTATCATACAAACTGATTGTAAATCTGCTAAATTTATGTTTAATAAAGATTTTAAACATGACGTTTCTAAACAAATGTTTGCTAGGTGGCAAGCACATCTTGCACCCTTTGATTTTGAGATCGTTTATAAAAAAGGAGAAGATAATAGTCTTCCAGATTTCTTGACAAGAGAATATCAATCATGCCTACAAGAAACGGTCTGAAACATGTTGCAGACGATATTAAATTTTTCAAACAGGCTATTAACAGATACGAGAGTAAAACTCTTCAAGAGCTTTGGATTGATGACGAAGAAGTTCGCATGGCTATTATAAAGCTTCATAAATATGAGTTAAAGAAATGCGAAAAACTAGCAAGGTTATTGATGGCCTAATTTTCCTTTACATGATTTCAGGAATGAATAGCCGAGGATCGGCTTCCACCTCTTATAGAGGAAGGGGAGGCAGAGGCAGGGGCTCAGGATATACCCTGGCCCAGCATGGTAAACAAAAGCTAATAGCTGAAGATTTGTCGCAGAACAAGGAGTTCCAGGAATTCCTGGAAGATAAAAGAAGAAAAGAAATGAGTAATACTCAATAATCAGTTGATAGTCCTGAAAGCACCTCATATGCTAAGGTCGCATCAAAGGAAGATTATCCTTCTGGGTTTGTTAACAACTCAAGCCAAAAATTAATTCTTCTTATAGAAGATGCAGATTTAAAATGGGAAAAGGATCCCTGGACAATAATCAGGAAAAGATTAAATCCTACCCATTTTACAATTGGTACTTATAAATCCATAAAATTCTATGAATTACTTCTGGATGACACAAAATCATGTGAAATCGAGCACTTCAAACCAGGAGGGCGAAGGGAAATTTATAATTTCTCAAAACTCATCATTAAAACAGTCATACCTATTGATGAGTGGGGTCCTACTCCTACTTTTGAAAGGGCGTTTATACACCCTGATTCTAAAATTCCCATTAAATTTAATTATTGGGATTATGTTGAAGCCTTTGATAAAGTCTTCCTTTATGAAAATGATAATCACAAACACACATGGTTTATAAAAATGTGTGATAAAATCTTTGAAAAAGATATTCCGAACTGGTTCTTGGATTGGTGGGAATTTCATGGTTCTTCGGTAAGAATCTTACCAGAAATATTAAAAGAGAAGTTTAAAACTTGGGTGGATATATCTCCCAAAATCATTGAAAGACAGGATAATATTGCCTGCCCTAAAGGACTTTCAGCCTTCTATTTTTTCTTGGAATTTTCTATTCCTTGGATCTGGAGATGGTTCCCAGAAGTGGGAAGAAAGGAGAATAATATCCCATGCATTTTTATGAAAAGTGCTACAAAATTCTGGGAAAAAATGCTCAAGAAGAACCTTGAGATGGACCAATATGAAGGTCAAGACACCCTTAATCATATTGAGGAAAAAATTGTTATTTATAAACAGCTGGCAGATAACCATAAGAAGAAGGAGATCCATACTCCTTTTGAGTTCTTTAAAAGAAAAATTCAAATGAAATATGGAACAATGAATAGAAAGAGCTTACTTGAAGCCTACATCAATGAAATGCAAAAAGAATTGGAGGAGGAAGTTTCCAGCCTCAATGAGGATGATTCAATGGGGTCTAACAAGGATAAAAATGAAGAAAATTTACAAGATGCACAGGACCCAAATGATGATATTCAATTCAATCTTAATGATGCCTTTGGAATTGTCAAATCTGCAGTTTTCCAACCAACAAGAGGAGATTCCTCAAAGACCAGATCAGATAAAAGTATGGAGCTTATTTAAATCTTCCAGAAGACAATGATGTATGCCATGACATCATGGAAGGGCATAATAGTCAAATGACATTTTTACTTTAATAAAGTTGTACTGTTCATAAAACAGATTGTATTTTCCTTTCAGGTCCGGCCATCTATATAAGGCCTTTGGGTGTTTTTGTTTTAGGCAGAATTTTCCTTACCGCCTTCTCTCTCTTCTCTCTTTGTAATCTTTCAAGTTTGTAATCGTCAATAAAGAGTGTGAATAATAATCATTCGGTTTGAAGTACTTTGGTGTTCCAAGTAAGTTTTATTTTCCTGTTTCTTCTTTTATTTGTTGTTGTTCTTTCTTAGCCTAATGGAAGGCTAAGTTTCTGTTATGTGATGGATTAAAACCTAAGTATGGGTATTCTGGAAATTGGCAAAGAAGCACCTTTTGTTCAAAGAACTAAAGAGAATCCATCTTTGATTATATTAATTAGTTCTTTACAATCGTCATTGCTGGGTTTGAACAAGAGACTATAAAGGCTAGATTCGTGGCATGTGTTGCAAAACCTTCACCCCTGTTGCCTTGGTTTGGCGTTGTGTGGGGACTTTGGTTGTTGCGTTTTGCCCAGTCTTGTTCTGAATAGTCTTCAGTTCTAGAATATCTTCCCTTGCATCACTTTTGTAAATTACCAAATTAATATGAACTTAGGTGATCTTCTTGGGTCTGGATCTGAAGCTCTTGGTTATCTGAAGTCCTTGAGTTCAGTTTTAGATCTTTGGGCTAAAGTGGTATCAGAGCCAGTGACCGGAATAAACATACTCTGGAATTAATTCATCACATAACTTCTTCATTTCATGGATTTGGTTGGAAGAAGTAATACTGTTCAGAACAGTATGAATGTCGAGCACGATATTCCAGAAAATCTGGAATTACTTAATAAGTGGACGATTCCAAGAATCGAACCAAAAATTATTTATAAATTAGGAACATTTGAAAGACTTGGTTTAAAACAAGTTGTTAAAACAACTGAAGAATCTATTTCTTTAAATAATGAAGAAATGATTGTTAAACTCTTAAGTGATAAAGATATTTCTTTATATAAGCATAGTCATAAGTTTATACATGTAGGTTTAATTCAAATCGCTTTTAAACCTCTAACCCTTGAAGGGTTACCAGAAAGCTTTATAGCAGCTTTAAGAGATGAGAGAAATCTTGATTGGAAAAAATCATTAATGGGAATGATCCAATCAAGTCTGGCACATGGTCCAGTTTATTTTGATGTCTATCCTAACTTACAATTATCATTGTCTGATATCAATATTCTTGATGCTTTAACATTAAATGTTAAAACTCATGGGTATAATTATTTACCAGGAACTGAAGTTATATGTATTTGTTATAGAGTATATTATAAACCCCTATACACTTTGAATCCACAGTGTAGAAAGGTAGATAAACCTTTAAATGAAACTATCTTGATTGAAACTAATTTCAAGAAATCGAGGATAACTACTAGAAGAACCATTAAATGGGATGAAATCCAGTTTCCAGAAAATTGGATAATCAATAAAGCCGTTCCTATACAGCAACCTATTATGCATCATGATTCTTTTAATGTTTTACAATCATCTGAAGGAACTGTTCAAATACAGTTTGGTCAAGGAGAAAATAGGTTATCAAAGACAGATTCTTTGAGATCTTATATTTCTCCTCTGGATTATATTGTTGAAACTCCTTCTGGAGCTTCTACTTCCAGAAGAAGGGTTAAAACCCCAGATGATATTAAAAACCTTTTCATTAATAAAGAAAATGTTGTCAATGGTATGTATGGTAATGTCCGTAATATGGAAGACGCAGATATTACTGCATCAGAAATGAATTTTGATAATTAATGGATTTGAAACAAAAAATTGATTTTAGTCCTGGATCTCCAGCCAGGCAAGAAATTAGTAAAGAATTCAAACATCCCAGATGGGAAGAGTTCAGAAAATGGTTTTTTGGAAATTTTCCAAAAGAAGAAAAGGATTTTATACAAAGTCAATTTTATAAATGTTGCGAAGAACAAAATACTAAATATTCTTTTGTTCCCTGGTTCATCCATACCTATGTTGAATATTATATTTCGACTGTGGAAAGGAATTATCGCCTTTCAGATGGTCAAATGATCACTAGCACATACCCTCCGTTACAAGCATGTTCTTTTAATAATACTAATATTCTTGCTTTTGCCAAGCTCTTTGAAAGTGATAC
This sequence comes from Linaria vulgaris, assembly GCA_948329865.1. Lineage (NCBI taxonomy): Eukaryota > Viridiplantae > Streptophyta > Magnoliopsida > Lamiales > Plantaginaceae > Linaria > Linaria vulgaris. The sequence goes on along the minus strand of OX415250.1, from coordinate 110,886,273 downwards.
TTTACAGGTAACCTTAGAACATATCAATGATATTATAAGACAAAATAATTATACTAACCTATGTATTAACATCATAGGTGAACAAATTAAAGTCTTACTTAATAGACTTGATCAAATCTTAAAGGCTATCAATGATATCAAAGTCCATAAAGTAGAAGATATTGCTTCTACTTCTCAAGTGGTTAAAACTGCTACTCCTACTATTCAACCACCTCCGGAAATTGTAGATTTTAAATTAAAATCGATGGATGAGTATGAAAGAATTTTAAATGAAAAGCTTAAAGGATTAAAATTAAGTACTTTAAGTACGGATATAAAGAAAAATCAAGACGATGAGTCTGAGATCAATGATCAAATTGACAAAATGAAATGGGCTGATAGACCTACTCAAAGAATGTATTATTACAGGAGACCTTCTCCCATGGATACCTTACATGAAGAAAATGAATTTGTTATTAATAATTCTTATAGTGGTAAAAATATCTATGAATGGAACATAGATGGAAGTACAGATAAACATATTTATGACGTTGTCCATAGAATGCTTATGTATTCTACTATTTGTAAACAAAATAATAATACAGATAAAAAAATTGCTGAAATGATTATTGCTGGTTTTACTGGCCAACTTAAAGGTTGGTGGGATAATTATTTAACCCTAGTTGCCAAAGCTACTATTCTTAATACTGTGAAAATTGAGAATAATACTCAATATGAAAATGCAGTTTATACTTTAGTTGTTACTATTATTGAACATTTTACTGGTCGATATTCGAACAATAGTGATATGATTCGTACCCTCTTGCAAAATCTTAGATGCAAGACATTGACTGATTTTAGATGGTATAAAGATACTTTCTTAAATCGTGTCATGGAACTTCCGGAGTGTAATAGTTCTCATTGGAAGTCCAAATTTGTGGATGGTCTGCCTAGCCTTTTTGCTGAAAGAATTCGCAGAAATCTTAGAAAAGACCAAACTTCTATTCCATATGATAGATATACTTATGGAAACCTTATAGGTACTTGTATTCAAGAAGGATTGGCTTTATGCAATGACATAAAGCTTAATCAACAAATTAAAAAGCAGAACTTAGTTGAAAGAAAAAGATAATGTTAAAAAAAAATTGGCATTTGGAATTCGGAACCTTTTATTTTCCCAGTTCTGAAAAAGGATTGAAAATTATGTGAAAGCATTGTAAATTATGTTATTCACACATCCCACGAACGACTTATAAGCCATATTTACAGTTCAGATTCATGTTGTGATATATATCGAAAAGTCAATATTTTTAGACTATTCAATAACAACTGGCCCAAAATAGTAACCCCCAATTGGAATTGTTATTATATATTTAATGTGTATGCAACTCAAAAACTTCGTATTGCTTTATATCAAACCAAAACAAAGAGTAACTCACGTAATGAGCAGGTTTTTGCCTCTCAAAGTTTAACAAGCATTATATCAAACATCTGGTAAGCAGAAATTCATCACCAACAACAGCTATAAATCTGATTAATTCAGAAATTAATCAAACATTTCTTGTTGATATTTCTCATTCATACGTTAGCAACTCATCTATTTTAGCTAATACAAATTCCAGCAACATATACCATTCATTTATTCCTTTCACTTATTAACTGCACAAAAAATGGCTTTTGCAAGGAAGCAACAGATTGGAAGTTATGTAAATAATCAAAATTTCTTACCTCAGCTAATCAATAAAACGTACACGTTCTGTGAGAAAACTCGACGCCAAGTGTAAGCTTAAAACACCTAATCTGGAAAACAGAGCAACAATAGAATTGGTAAAATAAATAAAGAAATTGAAAGAAACAGAGCTTCAAATTACTGCCTTGTTCAAATTACAGTTGCAAAGCTCTGTCAAAGTGTAGGATGTTGGATCATAAATCCAATAATGTTGGATCGTTAATCCAACGTTGGACTTATATGCAAATAATTGTGAAATGCAGTACATCGTAAATTATAGCCCAACTAAAAGTGATCTAAGGTTACGGTTAATTTGGGCTTAATGTATCTTAAAGTGTGTGGGCCTTAAATGTGTAGAGACTGTAGTAGCTTGGACTTACAATGATGGGATGAAGCCCAAGTTACAAAGCTAGGGCATTATGTCTTAGTATATAAAGGTGGTCTTGGTCCCCAAGTCACACAAGTCACATTCTTTTCTATATCCCGTCAATAGATAGAGCAAGAGAGAACTTAAGGAACTCTCAATTGGGGCTTGTGCTGATTTGGAAGACTAACCACGCTATTCATCAATCAATCAATCGCTATGGAATCCGGTACGCTTCCGCTATCTTATCTTTATTGTATCTCGATAGTTTAACATGATGTTTACGGTTTACGTGTGATGATTTCACCGATATATGCGTTAAGAACTTACAAGTGGTATCAAGAGCCTCTTCATGTTAAATTATTGGGATAATTGTTTATCCATGATTGATTGTATAATTCTCGAATTTGATTATTGCTGTGTTTGAAATCTGATTTGAGAATATGGTGAATAACTTCTGTTATGTGCGTGAAAGAAAGAAGAAAAATTTTGCGTGTGTATTTGCGAAAAAGAGAACCGGTGTTTAACGCCGGCGATTTGGTGAACGGAAGGACCGCCAAGGTCCGTACAGTAAAGAGACGTGGTCCGGCGACCACGGTCGGCGTCGTGGCAGCGGCGATTCCGCCGCCGCTGCTGCAAATCGGAGAAAGCTTTTTTAAGTTTTTTTAAGTTTTAGAAATCAGTTTTTCTTTCAAATAATTGAGTTTTAAAAATAAAATAATAAATTAAGGGTACTGCCGGCGGTATCTCCGACCGCCGGCGTCAGGTCATCGTCGCCGCCTTTGGAAAGTAAAGCAGCGGGACTGGTTTCCCGCTGCTTGAGGGCTGCAGAACCCTACTGGTTCTGCAGCAGTTCAGTTCATGGGCCCAGTTTCTGGGCCCAATTGGTTTTTGGCAGCTATTTTTTTTAAAGAAATTATTGGGCTGTTGGGCCCAATTTCGAAAACACCTTAAAAAAAAAATAAAAAAAAATATATATATATATTTGTGGGCTCTTATTGGGCCATTGTATAAAGTTAAAGAGTTTTGACCCACAAACTTTTTTTTTTAAATTTAAAGTTTTGTTTATTTAAAAACAAAAAGGGTTTGTTGCGGATGAAGCTTACGGGCATGATCTAGGATCCGGGTCAGGTCCGACCCGGCTCATACTCGACTGGGTCAAAGTCAACGCGGTCAGCCTTTGACCGTTGACTTTGGCATTGACTACAAAAAAAAAAAAAAAAAATTTGAAAGGTTTGATTTATGTGCGCAAATTAAATTCACATGTTGGGATATTGTATGTACTTTGAAATTAGTTGATGGAAATAACATGTTGCAAAAGTAACCTCTCTTGTTGAAATTGACTTTATTTCAAAGTATAAATGGTTTTGTGTATGTAACTTATGTAAATGTCCATCGGCCAAAAGGAAGATCGATGTTTATCAGAATTGCATGCATATTTGCAGTAGTAAGCTTGTGATGATTATGTGGTTTTGCATGTGAACATAATATCAGCTAAAAGTAGAGTTGTGTTCGACATTTATTATCAAAGTTTATTTATTGCTTCAAGATATCACTTACAAGTTAATGTTCGGTCAAAGATAGAATGTTGATGGAGTTACGATATCTTGAGATGGGATTTACCCTTGTTTGAATTTATTTTGCTTAAAGTCTTATGTGAGCTTGTTTTGTTGTTTATTGTTTTATGTTCAGTTAATGCTCCTGCTAATATCACTGCCAACATTAATTCCATTCCTATGTTAAATGGCTCTAACTTCAAATCATGGAAAGAGAACTTACTCATTGTTCTCGGTGTCATGGATCTCGACTATGCGATAAGGGAAAAATCTCCCGCCGCTCTTACAGATAAGAGTACCTCTGATGAGAAAAAGGATAAAGAGAGGTGGGATAAATCGAATCGCATGTGTGTGATGATCATGAAGAAAGCCATTCCAGAAGCTTTTAGAGGCACTATGTCTGAGGATATTACTACGGCAAAAGAGTTCTTAGAGGATATTGAGAAAAGGTTTGTCAAGAATGAAAAGGCTGAAATTGGTACACTCTTGACAAGCTTGACCTCAATGAGGTATAAAGGCAAAGGCAATATCAGGGAGTACATCCTAGAGATGTCTCATCTTGCTTCTAAGTTAAGGGCACTTAAGCTTGACCTCTCTGAGGGCTTGCTAGTCCATCTGGTTTTGATATCTCTTCCCATCCAGTTTAGCCAGTTTAAGGTGAGCTATAATTGTCAAAAAGAGACTTGGTCTCTAAATGAGCTCATCTCACACTGTGTTCAAGAAGAGGAAAGGCTTAAGCAAGATAAGACAGAAAGTGCCCATTTTGCATCAACCTCTAAGGACAAAGGACAAAAAAGGAAAAAGGGTAAGGAAGCTGCAGTCACAGCACCACAGGTGAAACAAATAAAGAAAATCTATGATTCACAACAGAAATCAAATGATTCAGAGAGTAAGGCTTGTTTCTTCTGCAAGGGTGAAGGGCATCAAAAGAAGCAATGCACCAATTACCATGCTTGGCTTGCCAAGAAAGGTATGCTTCTTAATTTAGTTTGCTCTGAGGTTAATTTACTTTCAGTACCTAGACACACGTGGTGGATAGATTCTGGTGCAACCACTCACATCAGTGCGTCTATGCAGGGATGTCTTTACAGCCGAAAGCCAAATGATGGTGAAAGATACATCTACGTGGGCAATGGCAAGACAGTTGAAGTTGAAGCAATAGGGAAATTTAGATTATTATTAAAGAACGGTTTTTATTTGGATCTTAATGAGACTTTTATTGTACCGTCTTTTCGACGGAATTTGATTTCTGTTTCTGTTTTGGACAAATCCGGTTATTCTTGTTCATTTGGGAATGGATTATTTAGTTTGTTTCATGATTCAAAATTGGTTGGTTCCGGTTCTTTATCTTGTTATGATAATCTTTATTTAATTGAGACAATTGCTTCAACTAATGAATCCCTGTTATCGAAATCTCGATGTACTAAAAGAAAATTAACTTGTGAGAATCCAGCTACGTTATGGCACAAGAGATTAGGTCACATCTCCAAAAGGAGAATAGAGAGACTTGTGTCAGACAAAATTCTCGACCCCTTAGATTACACAGACTTTAATATTTGTGTTAATTGTATAAAGGGAAAGCAAACTAATAAAAGGAGATTTGAAGCCAATAGGACAACAGACGTCTTAGAACTTATTCATACAGACATTTGTGGACCATTTCCTACTTCTGCATGGAATGGTCAACAATATTTTATTACGTTCATAGACGACTATTCTAGATATGGCTACTTATATCTCATTCATGAAAAGGCACAGTCATTGGATGTGTTCAAAAGTTTTAAAGCTGAAGTTGAGAATCAACTCAACAAAAGAATTAAAAGCGTTAGATCTGATCGTGGTGGTGAATACTATGGTAGATATGACGGTTCAGGTGAACAACGTCCAAGACCTTTTGCTAAGTACCTAGAGGAATGCGGTATCGTCCCACAGTACACTATGCCGGGTTCGCCCACTATGAATGGTGTTGCTGAAAGACGAAATAGAACTCTTAAGGACATGGTAAGAAGTATGATTACTCATTCTACCTTACCAGAAAGACTCTGGGGCGAAGCACTTAAGACTGCAGCATATATCCTTAACAGGGTACCAACTAAAGCAACTATAAAAACCCCTTTTGAACTTTGGACGGGCAAAAAGCCTAGTCTTAAGCATTTTCACATATGGGGATGTCCAGCTGAGGCAAAGGCTTATAAGCCAAATGAGAAGAAACTGGATGCAAGAACAATTAGTTGTTACTTTATTGGGTACTCTGAAAGGTCCTACGGGTATAAGTTTTATGATCCCACAAACAGGTCAATTTTCGAGACAGGAAATGCTAGGTTTCTTGAGGATGCTGAGTTTGCGGGGGGAGATACAGCTAGAAACATTGCTTTTGAAGAGGAATATATCAATATTCCCGTGGGTGTCATTAACTTAGACCAGGGACTTGTCCCTGATCCAGTTGATGACACAATAGATCAAGACAATGTTGAAGAAACTACCCCGCAAAACATTATAGAAGAACAAACTGAAGCACCTCAAGAACCAATGCCATGAAGAAGATCCACTAGAGAAAGAAGAAATGCAATGCCAGCTGATTACGTTGTATTTCTTCAAGAACATGAGGTAGACATTGGAGTGATGGATGATGATCCTATCAACGTTCGTCAAGCCATGGAAAGTTCTAACTCTCATAAGTGGACCGATGCCATGAATGAAGAAATTAAGTCAATGAAAGACAATGACGTATGGGATCTCGTCCCATTGCCTAAAGGTGCAAAACCTATTGGTTGCAAATGGATATTTAAGACCAAAAGGGATTCGAAAGGCAATGTGGAGAGGTATAAGGCTCGTCTTGTCGCAAAGGGCTTTACACAAAAGGAAGGCATCGATTATAAAGAGACTTTCTCTCCAGTTTCAACGAAAGACTCTTTCAGAATTATAATGGCACTAGTAGCGCATTTTGACCTTGAGCTACATCAGATGGACGTAAAGACAGCGTTTCTCAATGGTAACATTGAGGAAACGATTTATATGGTGCAACCAGAAAACTTTGTGTCGCAAGATACAGAGAATATGGTATGCAAACTCAAGAAATCCATCTATGGCCTCAAGCAAGCATCTCGGCAATGGTATTTCAAATTTCATCAAGTAATTATCTCGTTTGGTTTTGAGATGAATCTAGTCGATGAGTGCATATACCATAAGTTATGTGGGAGTAAACATATCTTTCTGGTTTTGTATGTCGATGACATCTTGCTTGCCAGCAACGATATAGGCTTATTGCATGAAACCAAGAAATTTCTAGATAGAAACTTTGAGATGAAAGATCTTGGTGAAGCATCTTTTGTGTTGGGAATCCAAATACATAGAGATCGTTCTCAGGGTATTCTTGGATTATCACAAAAGGCCTATATTAAAAAAGTTCTCAAAAGGTATGGCATGCAAGGATGCAAACCAGGAAATACCCCTGTAGCTAAGGGAGATAAGTTTAGCCTCAGTCAGTGTCCTAAAAATGAGTTTGAGCAAAAGGAAATGGAGAAGATCCCATATGCCTCAGCAGTTGGGAGTCTAATGTATGCTCAAGTTTGTACGCGTCCGGATATTGCGTATATTACAGGAATGTTAGGCAGATATTTAAGCAATCCAGGAACCGAGCATTGGACAACAGTCAAACGGGTCTTGAGATATTTACATAGAACAAAAGGTTACATGCTCACATATAGGAAGTCGGATCAGCTTGAGATCGTTGGGTATACCGACTCCGATTTTGCTGGATGCCAAGATAGTATGAAGTCTACATCAGGCTACATCTATATGCTAGCCAGATGAGCTGTCTCGTGGAAGAGTGCTAAGCAGTCTCTTATAGCATCTTCTACCATGGCAGCAGAATTTGTTGCATGCTACGAAGCATCCAATCACGGGGTATGGCTGCGAAACTTTGTCACGGGACTGCGAATAGTGGAGAGTGTTGCAAGACCTCTTAAATTATTTTGTGACAATAAATCTGCGGTTCTATATTCCAACAACAATAGGAGCTCGACAAAGTCGAAGCACATAGACATCAAGTTCCTCGTTGTTAAAGAAAGAGTTCAGAGTAATCAGTTGTCTATCGAGCACATTGGCACAAACTCCATGGTTGCGGATCCGCTAACTAAGGGACTACCACCCAAAGTGTTTCATGAGCACACTGCTCGTATGGGTGTTATATCAGTAGAGGATATTTGGTTTTAGTGGGAGTTTGTAATTTAGTTGCTTTTCTTATCATAGACATTATTCAGTTGTTACAGTTTAAGGATTTTTGAAGTTATTTTCTGCAGAAATAAAGTTATTTTGTTGCTTATACTCTGATTTTGGTATAGTTTGATCTCACTAAAGTTAAGGGTGGACCAGTTGGAAACAGACATGTTAAGATCACGTTACATGAAGTTTCCATGCTACACATCCACATCATGATCTATGTCGTTCAATTGTATTGGCATATGTGACTGTTGTTGGGTCGAGTCACGAGTCATAGAGACAAAGACCCCTTCAATCCTATGTTGGTATGATTGATGGACGGGATTGGTTATAGATACATTCAGTGATGATAGTAAAGTTGCGCAATCCAGTTATTCTTGCAAATCATAATTATAAGGTTGTGCATATAGTCCAAGTGGGAGATTGTTGGATCATAAATCCAATAATGTTGGATCGTTAATCCAACGTTGGACTTATATGCAAATAATTGTCAAAGTGTAGGAAGCCTGCCTGCCCTCTTCACATCATATCCTACAAACACAAGCGTAGCGTTTGCTTTACCAATCAAGAGGCAGAGTCACTACTAAATAAACAAATGTAGCCATCGCGCAATAACGCCAAGTTGTTGAATGCATTGCATGAAGAGTAAGAGAGCAATAGCAATGGATTAAAAGTTACAAACGATTATAATATGTATCATACAATTAATCACCTCCATTAAACAAACCCACTTACAGAACTTCAGAAAGCAAAAATACAAAATTACCTAATCTGATCGTGAATGCGTTTATTGTGGTAAAATTATTTTTCTTAACTTGTAACTTCCAATCAGATCACACCCTTCAATTCTTCGGATATGGCGCCACTTATCTTTTTTAGTTGGCGCCTAATTACTTTGACTTCTTCTTCTTTTTTTGTTTCTTTTTTTTTTTTCTGAAACATAATTATACCTTTTTATAATATAATACACATATAATATATATAGACACAATCTAATTAGTTAGATTTTGGGTTAGATTTTGGGTTCATCCGGATATGTGTATTATATTAGCTGTTCATCCGGATATAATACACATCTAATATAATATTGATAATTATACATTTAATATATATATATATATATGTAGATATTATTTTTCTAGTCGGCGCCTAATTAAAAGAAAAAAATATTAATTTTTTTATCTTAAAGGGTAATTACTAATTAGACTTTTTTTAGTATACATATAATACATATTATATATAATATATAATATAATATCATATATATTATATAATATAATTCATATTATATATATATATATATTATTTTCCTTTTCTAATATAGCTGGCTGCTGGCATATAATTAAATCTAAACTTTGATTTTACTTAATCAAACATCAACATGAATCCTTTGTGCGTCATCATGAATTTATTCTACAGGTTCCCAAAGATGCCTATGATGTACACGTTGTACAATTTGCCAATTATCACCCAACTTGGTGTCATTAAGATAGAAAACTTGTTGCACTTTGTTTGGTAACACAAATGGATCTTCTTTGTACCACCGAGATCTTATGTCAATACTCAAAAAGTGTTTATCTTTCTGCAAAGTTCTCCGGTTACCAGTATCAAACCACTCACATTGGAACAACACCACTTTTTTTCTCTTTAGATATGTCAACTCAACCACTCTAGTCAAAGAAGATAGATTTTTTTACCCAATTTCCCTCATCTATGTTGCGTTTTCTCTTTCTATTGCTTGGGTGTTTCCCAAGCTTTTCAAATTCATTTTCGAGAGTGTTTAAATGACAAAGAACTTCTTCCCCAATCCATTCTCTTGGTTTAAGACGTGTTTCATCATCACCATCAAACAATTTGCTCTTTCGAAAAACATGGTTAGAATCGAGGTAACGACGGTGTCCCATGTAACATATCTTACTTCGAATCCTTTTGGAATTTGTCTCGTACAAACAACAAGGACAAGCTTCATATCCTTTAGTGGTCTATCCCATCAAATTACTAAGAGCTGGCAAATCATTAATTGTCCACAAGATTAATGCACGCATTTGAGGTTAGTAGCAAGTTACGATATTTCTTATGGCTTGTCGCACTGAAAAGAATTGCTACTAATAATTTACGGAAGACACGGAAACTTACGATGGATGCGAGCTGCCCGCGTTGCTATGAAACGAATGAAACAATAACGCATGTTCTTCGTCACTGTCTGAATGCTAGCAGGATTTGGGAGAAGCTGCTAGCGGGATATGAATGGGAGGAATTTTGCAAAGTTCCTGATGAGAAATGGCTGAAAGAGAATGCCACGCACAAAACCAGGAGGAGCGCATTTAATCCGAATTGTGACTGGCCGATTATCTTTACTGCGGCGGTGTGGACAATTTGGAAAGCTCGGAATGATAGGGTGTTCAATAATCATGTGGACAACACGACGCATTGCCTCTTCAAAATTAAGAAGTTAAGCTTGGAGCTCTTGAGTGCAAAAAATAAGAAAAATATGAAGCATAGTCGAAGCCAACGGTGGTCAAAGCCCCCTAATGGATGGACAAAGCTTAATGTGGATGGTAGCTTTGAAGGGGCACGCAATGAAGACGAGTGGCTGGAGTTCTTAGAACACACAATGGCGAATGAAAGTGGGGTTTTAGCACACGCGCAACGGGCACAACGGTAGATGAAATAGAAGTGGAGGCACTGAGAAGTGGTCTACACAAAGCGTGGGAAAGGCGGATTGAAAAAATGTCGAGATGGATTCCTTGTCAATCTACAAGATGATCATGGGCGAGACAGAGACTCCAATAATCCTTGAAAGGTTGATACGTGAATGCCAAGAGCTAGCTAGTAAACCATGGAACTGCATTATAAACTGGATCCCGCGCACGGCTAATATGGTAGCGGATGTGATGGCTAAGAAGACGACGAATGAAGCGGAAGGAGATTTCTTTTGGGATGATCCACCTACCATGTTATTGATTCCTTGAATTTGGATATGGTCTAAGGACTTTGTAATTCTTTTTGTTCACCAAAAAAAAAAATTTGTAAATAATGCTTAACACACTTGCAGATTATATATTTGACTAGTATTTTACCTTCCTTGTCTTCGTAAATTTTTGGAGTTTCTATAATCAATAGCTCAGCTGTGCGTATGTTTGAAGCTTGTAATTTACTGATCAACTAAAAATCTAAAGATCATGAGGGTCATCTGACAAAACTAGGGAAACTTGCCACTTTTCCTTTTTGTTGTACACTCAGAATGTCTTCTCTTGTTTATTTCCTTTTAACGAATTTAGTATATAGTCTCATAATTATAGCTAAATACGTATTATTGAATTAAATCTAAACTTTAGTAACAAACTCTGAAGTTGTATCACATTGGTGTTGTTTGTAACAAATTTTTCGTTTGGGTAACAATAATGTATATTAGTTACCAAAATAGATTAATTGTAACGAAATTCTTCAGTTATAGTAACAATTATAGTACTAGTTACCAAAAAATGAACTTATGGTAACGAAAGAACACTTTACATAACTAAAACTACGGATGGTTACCAAAAATTCGAGTTTTTGTAACGAAACTCAAATTTAGTTACCATTTGACGTCCTCTTGTAACAAAATAGCCGCTTGTTACCAATATTTTGTTACTAAAAAAGCAATTTCTTGTAGTGCCTATAGTTTAAGGACCAAAGCGCTTATAAAATTAATTTAGGGGGCATCACGCAAAAGAGGCCATAGGTTGGGGGGCTTGATGTTTTTTTATCCCTTATTTTAATTAGCAAAAAACCTCATGTGTTATTCCAAAATTAGCAAAATCTCCCTACTACACTGAATTAATTCGCACTTACTGAGATTGATCACAAAATATGATTTTTTATTGTATTTCTTTGATACATATGGAACTAATGATGTTCAAATTAAATTGTATGAATATTTTTGTTTATTTATTTTGAAGAAAACATTAGTCTTTAGACTTGTAAAAATATAAGTGATGTACCGATTAATTTATTATGTTTTTATGTAGTTTTAAAAAATCTAAAAAAAATTATAACAAGATTTATAATATTTATTGTAATAAGTATATGTTTATTATAAAATTATAATACTTATAAATTCTTAGTTATTGATGTAGTCATTATAAAATAATTCTTCAAGGGGGTTTTTGCTGATTTTTCAATAACACGGGGGGTTTTGCCAATTAATTAAAATAACACAGGGTAGTTTTTGCTAATAGCTTTTTATAATTAGGACAAAGGTTATACTAGCTAGTTGTGCAATTATATTCATAAAAATAATGTAGTGCAGTTTAGTTATGTTATAATACCGTCGAGTTTCTACTTTTTGTGCTACAGTAGAACGTAAGGAATTGAGTTAGAAATCATGGGGCGAACACGTGGGTGGTGCTTGATTTTGGCCTCGGAATTTTATATGTGTAAAATATTGTATAGAGAGATATTTCAGATTTTATTTTTATTAAACTTCTAAATTATGTGAAATCTTATCGTAGTTCATGTGGTATTCTTGGATTTATTAACTGGCAAGGCTGGTCCTAACTCCTGAATATCTGCAACTTGATGGACATACGACACCTTTTGCCTTTCCGACCCTGAAATCGCTTGTTCTCATTTTCAGAGTTAGGCATCTCACATATAATGAATGCAAGTCGACTTCGACTACCTTCTTACGTCATATTTAATGAGTGTTCTAAATATCTCATGCAAGCTCTTTTCAAGAAAAAATAATACACTTTTTTTAACACAAAAGTAACCGTCCTTTGATATAATTAAGGAACGAAACTGTCACAATAACGACAAGCAACTAAGTTTGCAATCCCAAATCATAAAGGTACATATGTGAATTAAAAGTGAATCATTAAAATTTTAATTCACAGTCCCTGATTCATTTCAGCTGAGTAAGACATTTTTATGTATGCCACTTATATCATTAATTCCGTATAACCTCCATCTACAATTTTCCAGTCTTCCTCGTGCTTCTTTCATACATCTTAAATTGGAAGTATCGCATCATACACTACAAGAAAAAGGGGTCAATAGGGACCAACCTGTTAGCGACTCACGGTGAGTCGCCAGTCTTCAGCGACTCCTGAAGGCAATAGCGACTCACCGTGAGTTGCAAAAAATTTCGAGAGTAACAGCGACTCAGTGTGAGTCGCTGTTGTCTTCAACGATATTCAGCGACTCAGATTAGGTCGCTGATTTAAATAAGTGACTCTCAGCGACCCACGTTGGGTCGCTGAACAAAATACTTGACCTTCAGCGACCCAAGTTGGGTCGCTGAATCCCTTTTTTATTACATGGGCCCAGAATTCGGCCCAATATTGGGCCAAAATCTGGACCTGATCTGCCCTAATTTTTGTGGAAGTAATCAGCGACCCACCGTGAGTCGCTGATTACTTCCTATAAATAAATGAAAAAAAAAATTTTTGTCATAATTCTCAAAATCCGTCAAACCTTTCCTCTTCACCCGTTTTCGCCCGACCCGCTTCGTTTTTCCACCATTGGCGACCTAATACGGGTAGTTGCGACTCAAATTGCGTCCCCAACCCATCCTAACGTAAACCGCCCCGTTTCCTCTCGACTCCACCTCAAATCTGTCGCGGTCCGCTTCCGTCACTGTCGTTGTCCGCTTCCATCACCGCCCCTTTCAATAGACCGTCCATTTCCGCCGCCGGTGCTATAGGTAGCTTCGGTTTTTAATTTTTTTTGTTTATTTTGTTATTTTTGTGTTAAATTCGAAAATTGGATTAGTATTATGTTAAGAAATTGTTAGATTGTTAATTTTGTGTTAATTTTGTGTTAATCTTGTGTTAATCTTGTGTTAATTTTGTGTTTGATTGTTAATTTGTTAATTTAGATTAGATTTTTAGTGAATGATGAAATTTGATTTTTAGTGAATGATTAAATTAGATTTTTAGTTTAATGATGAAATTAGATTTTTTGTGAATGATTAAATTAGATTTTTAGTGAATGATGAAATTAGATTTAGTTGTGAATGATGAAATTAGATTTTTATTAATTTAGTGAATGATGAAATTGGATTTAGTTAAATTTAGTGAATGATGAAATTTGATTTAATGAATGATGAAATGAAAATTTAGTGAATGATGAAATTAGATTTAGTTGTGAATGATGAAATTAGATTTTTATTAATTTAGTGAATGATAAAATTAGATTTAGTTAAATTTAGTGAATGATGAAATTTGATTTAATGAATGATGAAATGAAAATTTAGTGAATGATGAAATTAGATTTAGTTAAATTTAGTGAATGATGAAATTAGATTTAGTTGTGAATGATGAAATTAGATTTTTATTAATTTAGTGAATGATAAAATTAGATTTAGTTAAATTTAGTGAATGATGAAATTAGATTTAATGATTGATGAAATGAAAATTTAGTGAATGATGAAATTAGATTTAGTTAAATTTAGTGAAAGATGAAATTAGATTTAATGAATGATGAAATAAAATTAGAATGTGAAAATTGGATTATTAAATTTTAATTAGTAAAACTATTAGATTATATAGATGTTGAATGTTAGATTAAATGTAATATTGTTATTTACATGTTTAATTGATATTTAATTTTTTTTACAGTACATATATATATTTCACATGTCGCCACGTAAGACGCCTAGCGGTACTAGAGGTCGATGTCGAGGCCGAGGTCGAGGTCGTGGTGGGGTATCTGGTTCAGGTATTGATAGTATCGCTTGTGGTGGTGTTGGAGGTACTGGAGGTCGAGGTCTTGGTGGTGGTACAGGTAGCGTTGGTGGCAGTGATAGCGGGAATGTTGGTGGCAGTGGTAGCGGGAATGTTGCTGGCAGTGGTAGCGTTGGGCGTGGTGGTGGCAGTGGTAGCGGGAATGTTGATGGCAGTGGTAGCGTTGGTCGTAGCAGGAGTCGTGGTAGTTGTCGACCTATACGGGTTGTCCGGTCGGGTAGGGGTGCCGGGTCGACACATCTAGCCGAGTCGTCCGTCCCGCCACTTGGGTCAGGTGACGGATCTACATCGAGGACACCTGCACCATATCGACAGTTATTTGTAGATGATGAGGCGGCCGTCCCCGGAGCGGGTGTTAGACCACGATCATCAGAGTTGGCACCTTCAGATTCAGTTGGGACTCACGTGCCCCCATCAGTCGAGTCTAGCAGACGTCAGACTCCACCACCTATAGCCGACACCGGAGTTGGACCGAGCCAGACGCAGACTGGGACTCCTGGACCGAGCCATACTCGACCGAGTAGGGGACCTAATATAGGGGTTACAACGGTTGGGCCTGGGGAGAAGAAGTAGATTATTCAAATGAAGCGGGGTTGTTTTTCTAAACCCCCCGGTCGCGAGATTGCCAAGACGATCACTGCACTCATTCGACAGTTTATGAGTGAGTTTTGGCCCTCGTACTTGAAGGTGCCTGAGAATGTACGAGGAGAGATTTACTCGAGATTTACGGTAAGTTTTTAATTCAGTTTATTAATTTACTCGAGATTCAAATATTGTTTAATTTAGTTTATTAATTTAGTGTATTTATTTATTGTTTAATATTTATCCTTTTTGTAGAATAAATATGGGATCCGGCGGTCAGAGAGGGATCAGGTGCATAGGGCATATCAGTTGAAGGCGAGAGGGATTTATAAGCGTATGATGAACAAGGCGAAGGGGCAGTACATGAAGAACAAGGACAAGGAGTCGTTTCAAGAGAAGCCTAAGACGTCGTGGATGAGCCAAAGTTTGGAGGATCAGGCGGCAAAATACTGGGACAGTGAAGAACATAAGAAGAAGTCCGTGAAGGGAAAGAAGGCTCGGCGAGGCGGTAAGTTGGAGGGCGATGCACCCGCCACCTTTTACGGTGGTTCCACCTTTGTATTACGTTAGACTATTTTCGACTATTTTGGTTTGTATGGTTTGTGGTTTGTATGAAATATTGATTATTTAGGTTTTTTGGGTTTGTATGAATTATTTTGGTTTGTATGGTATGTGGTTTGTATGAAATATTGATTATTTAGTTTTTTTGGTTTGTATGAATTATTTTGGTTTGTATGGTGTGTGGTTTGTATGAAATATTGATTATTTAGGTTTTTTGGGTTTGTATGAATTATTTTGGTTTGTATGGTATGTGGTTTGTATGAAATTTTGATTATTTAGATTTTTTGGGTTTGCATTAATTATTTTGGTTTGTATGGTGTATCAACAGTCAATAGGGACCTAATTTAGGTCCCTATTGATTCATTAGGGACCTAATTTAGGTCCCTGAATATTAGTAGGGACCTAATTTAGGTCCCTATTGATTTATCAGGGACCTAATTTAGGTCCCTATTGTCCCATCAGGGACCTACTGTAGGTCCCTATTGAGTCATCAGGGACCTAATTTAGGTCCCTACTAATATTCATACTTTGAAATTGTGAATTCAATGACAAATATCACATTCAATATCTAATAACTAATCACTCCATCAGATTGAATAACTAAATCACTTGTTCTTAACCATTAATTACTTCTTTTCACATTTAGTAATGAAGTTGTTGCTAAAAACCACTAACTTAGCTAGATCAAATCAAAAATTAGTGATTTCAAAGTATGAATATTAGTAGGGACCTAATTTAGGTCCCTATTGATTCATCAGGGACCTAATTTAGGTCACTATTGTCCCATCAGGGACCTAATGTAGGTCCCTATTGAGTCATCAGGGACCTAATTTAGGTCCCTACTAATATTCATACTTTGCAATTGTTATTTTATGATGATTTCAGGTGAATCGTTGTTTGTTTAGTTACCAATTACAATTGTAATAGTTAAAATAACAATAAATACAACGACGCATTGTAAATCCAAACATTACGTATAGGGAACGGTCCGTTTTGAAGATTCATTTACTAGTTTATTCAATGACAAATATCACATTCAATATCTAATAACCAATAACTCCATCACATTGAATAACTAAATCACTTGTTCTTAACCATTAATTACTTCTTTTCACATTTAGTAATGAAGTTGTTGCTAAAAACCACTAACTTAGCTAGATCAAATCAAAAATTAGCGATTTCAAAGTATGAATATTAGTAGGGACCTAATTTAGGTCCCTATTGATTCATCAGGGACCTAATTTAGGTCACTATTGTCCCATCAGGGACCTAATGTAGGTCCCTATTGAGTCATCAGGGACCTAATTTAGGTCCCTACTAATATTCATACTTTGAAATTGTTATTTTATGATGATTTCAGGTGAATCGTTGTTTGTTTAGTTACCAATTACAATTGTAATAGTTAAAATAACAATAAATACAACGACGCATTGTAAATCCAAACATTACGTATAGGGAACGGTCCGTTTTGAAGATTCATTTACTAGTTTATTCAATGACAAATATCACATTCAATATCTAATAACCAATAACTCCATCACATTGAATAACTAAATCACTTGTTCTTAACCATTAATTACTTCTTTTCACATTTAGTAATGAAGTTGTTGCTAAAAACCACTAACTTAGCTAGATCAAATCAAAAATTAGCGATTTCAAAGTATGAATATTAGTAGGGACCTAATTTAGGTCCCTATTGATTCATCAGGGACCTAATTTAGGTCACTATTGTCCCATCAGGGACCTAATGTAGGTCCCTATTGAGTCATCAGGGACCTAATTTAGGTCCCTACTAATATTCATACTTTGAAATTGTTATTTTATGATGATTTCAGGTGAATCGTTGTTTGTTTAGTTACCAATTACAATTGTAATAGTTAAAATAACAATAAATACAACGACGCATTGTAAATCCAAACATTACGTATAGGGAACGGTCCGTTTTGAAGATTCATTTACTAGTTTATTCAATGACAAATATCACATTCAATATCTAATAACCAATAACTCCATCACATTGAATAACTAAATCACTTGTTCTTAACCATTAATTACTTCTTTTCACATTTAGTAATGAAGTTGTTGCTAAAAACCACTAACTTAGCTAGATCAAATCAAAAATTAGCGATTTCAAAGTATGAATATTAGTAGGGACCTAATTTAGGTCCCTATTGATTTATCAGGGACCTAATTTAGGTCACTATTGGCCCATCAGTGACCTAATGTAGGTCCCTATTGAGTCATCAGGGATCTAATTTAGGTCCCTACTAATATTCATACTTTGAAATTGTTATTTTATGATGATTTCAGGTGAATCGTTGTTTGTTTAGTTACGAATTACAATTGTAATAGTTAAAATAACAATAAATACAACGACGCATTATAGGATTCACAAACACACGAACATCAATAAAAAAAATCAAATTTCAAGGATGAATATTAGTAGGGACCAAACTTAGGTCCCTAACGGTCCCCAGTTAAAACTAGTGACCTAAGTCCGGTCCCTATTAGAAATTAGGGACCGCAGTTAGGTCACAAAAGTCCAAAAATTTGAAATTTTGGCAAAAAATTTAGGCGGGATAGAGGGGGAAATTTGAATTTTACGAAAATTTAAAAATTTCACCATCTCCTCTATATATACTCACCACTCTTACACATCAAATTTCATTAATCTCCAAAAAACACCAACACAAAAACACTATCTTCTTTTTCAACACAAAACCACTTATCATTTCTCCAAAAATCACCCAACACAAAAATTTTCTTTTTTAACAACACAAATCCAAAACAAAAATCAACTAACACAAAAAACAATTCATCCACACAATCTTTCCTTTCTATTATTTTGCATCTACATTTTTTTTCTTACTTTTCTATTATTTTGGATCTACACTTTCTTTTCTTACTCTTCTATTATTTTGGATCTACACTTTCTTTTCTTCCATTTCTCTTATTTTGGATCTACACTTTCTTTTATTTCAATTGTTTTTTATATTCATTCATCTTTTTGTTTTCATTCATGTTTTGTTTTCTATTATTAATCATATTTCATTCATTGTTTTACATTCATGAACACTTTCATGTCATTATATTAACTTTTTCTTCATTATTTTATTGTTTTGATCTTGTTATAATCATATTTTTACAAAAAAAAACAATAATATTTCGGAATATTTCCGGAATATTATTGTTTTTTTTATTTTCCTCGCAGACTATTAGTGACCGCAGTTAGGTCCCTACTAATATTCATAGAGTTCTATGAATATTAGTAGGGACCTAACTTCGGTCCCTACTAATATTCATAGAGTTCTATGAATATTAGTAGGGACCTAACTTCGGTCCCTATTACTATTATTAGGGACCGGAGCTAGGTCCCTACTAATATTCATAGAGTATTTATGAATATTAGTAGGGACCTAGCTGCGGTCCCTAATAATATTCATAGATACTCTATTATTATTATTAGGGACCGCAGTTAGGTCCCTAATAATAGTAATAGGGACCGCAGTTTGGTCCCTATTGACAAAAAATAATATAATTTTTGAGTCAATAGGGACCTACTGTAGGTCGCTATTGAAAGTATCAGGGACCGCAAGGCGGTCTCTGATTTTCCGGTCGCTATTGGCCGCATCAGGGACCTAATGTAGGTCCCTGATGGCAAGCGACCGAGGTCAATAGCGACCAACCAATAGCGACCTACAGTAGGTCGCTATTGACCTTCAGGGACCCCTGGGGGGTCAATAGGGACCTAATTTTAGGTCCCTATTGACCCCTTTTTCTTGTAGTGATATGTACTGGTGCGTCTATGAATCTTAAATTAACAAATACTGAAATATGAATTAATAAATAATGCACACGTTCACGTTGGGCAGGTGTGGGCTAGAAGCTCTATATATGAGACTTAATGTTGTCTAATTTAACCAGAAAGTCGACAAATTGATGTTTAATCTGGTCTTCTGAAATAGATCAAAAAACTTTAAAGTCTGGTTTGAATCTTTGGCTCAGTTTGTTTGCAGGAAAATGGGGGAAAGAAAAAAAAATGAAGGAAAATATTTTTTTCTAGTTGTTTGGCAAGTTAAGATTTTCCGAGAAAATAAAGAAAATCTTTGGAAAAGATAGAAAAATATATTTAAATCATAACAAATCTACAAATATCTTCAACCATTTCCCAGAAAAATCAGTATACAATCAAACACATAGAAAATAAGGGAAAAAATTATTTTCCACAAAAATTTTCCTGGAAAATCTTTTTTGCCCTTATTTTCTCTCATTTTCTCTCATTTTTCGGGGAACCAAACTGAGCCGGTAGGAAAAAGATCGAAAAACTTTAAAGTCTAATCTGAATCTCAAAAAAAAAAAAAAGGAGATGGAATATAGATAAGTTTAATTTGATGATGCGTGTTATGGAAATATCCCTAGTTTTGCTCTATCATATCTGATATTCTTGTCCCAAAATCAATTTACGTGTTGTTTGCCACGAATAGAGCTTATGTCATTGTCTGACAATTCAACCTTTTGGGGCATTAAAGGCCATCTTCATCTATATCTATATTTAGTATAGAAACTTTATCGTACTGTTATTTGGCTTTGCATGACACTGAACTTGTAGCCCGTGTCCTCCTTGCATACATAATAACGTAAGAAACATACATCAATAATGCGATTGGTTTTCTCAGCTGCATAAATAAGTTATGAGTCTCTCAATGTGATGTAGAGACAGCAGCTAACAGAAAATAAAAGGTGGCAGTTAACGAACGATCCACGTATAAAATTAGATCATCGGCCGAACAGTTTGATTGTATGATGAAACGATACTTTATAAAAGTCATGTTTGTTTGTTCTTTCATTTTGAACAGGTTCTTTTCTTTTTAAAAGTTAACACCTATAAACCTTTGAAAGCGTTTAAACTACATTGTGTGGTGCGGTGATTTAGGTGCCCCAGCAACGAACTAGGTCGGTCCGTCTTATTAACAGCCCAAACGAGAAAATATCGAACTGAGGCAGTTTGACACTTCCCGAACCGTCGAACTTCCGCTCGATAGTTATTGCCTTTTTATAGGACGAGGCCCACGTCCCGAGGTCTATAAATATTTTGGACCTCGAGATTCACAACATGTCATTAATTGTTGTTCACCAACCCTACAAGCATCGAACCAAGCGTTGAAAACTTATTTCCGTTTTAGAGTTCGACTGTTCGATCGATCTGTGCACCGTTCAACAGCGCTCCCGTTCGAGAATTTCAGTATCGAATCCAGGGTCCTTCGATTGTCCTGGAATTCGATTCAGCACCGAACCACCTTGTTCAACTATTTACAGATTTGACACTCAAGGGTTGTTTTAGTCATTTTAGGCTTTTCTACCGTGTAATAGTTGTTCCGGACAAAGTTAGTCGGTTCATGTAATAGATTAGCACAGTTTGGTATATTTTAGGCCCTATTGTGACGTATTTCCATTATCGTGTAACCCAAACAACTTTTTGGCGCCGTCTATGAGAACACCACAAGCACAGTCGCACAAGGAAGGATGTTTAGGATAACTTGGCAACAGAGTAGGGCACTAGAAAGTTCGAATGCTGAAATGCATCGCATAGCAGGAGCGACTCCCGCAGCTAGGGCCCGTGTGCCATCACCGCCTCCTAATCATGTCGCTCTGCCAACTCGTCGAGAACCCCCAGTTCCAACAATTAAGGATCAGCAATTTCCAAATCAGGATCAACTACAGCTGTACCACCAACTATAAGGGGTGAGATAACGGAGATGGTTCGCACTACAATAGTCGTCGCGTTACCACCCGCACTGTCGACGGCTATGTCGCCGCGAGATTTACATTGGGACGTACCACAGGCTCAAGCCTCTGCATCAAGGCGTCATCATGAGGATCGTGGAAGGGCGAGACGCGAAGGTAGTTGGGCTGAGGCTAAAGGATCCAAGGTAGAGCGCTCAGAGATTGCTAGGAGGCTGGAAAGGTTGAAGGGGGAAAGATAATACATGCAACGTCGAATGCCGATGGTGGTGGATCCACACAGGAGCACTCCGTTCAACGCTGAGATAGAGGCTGAGATACTAGATCGAAGGGAAAAGATACCGCAACTAAAGACTTGTGATGGGAATCAAGATCCTTTGGAGCACATCTTCTATTTGGATGGATTATTGTCCCTTTACGAATTCACCGAAAACGTGCAAGCGCGCATATTCGCCACAACATATGAAGTCTACTTGAGTTAATGGTAATATGAGAGTGAAGAGTGAAAAGTGAAGTGATTATATGTTAAGAGCTATGATCTTATAAATTTGCAGCATGCCAATAACTCTTATGCATGAACAATAGTATCACACACTATTAGAGCACATGAAACAGATGTGACGATGACTTTATTAAATTTGATGTGCTCGTGTTTATATATTCTATCCAATCTCTTGTTTTGATCATAGGTTGATTAAGATTGAATTCTTTTTTAGATTGAGTCAAGCTAGTGAGTTTGCTTAAAGACATTCAAAAGTTTAAGTCTGGGGTATCTGATGAGTGTTTATTCATAGACGTTTACGTACTCATTTTCTTATGCTTTTGTATAATTCTTATTGAATATTTATTGGTTTTAGTATTGTTTTGTGTGTTTCTAGGATATTATCGAGTCAAGACAAAACGAAGTTAAAAAAGGCCAAAATCGATATTTTTTGAGACAATGAGTCGAAACACTACTTCGAGAGCCCTAGCGCTACGAGAGACGCTACAGTACTGTAGTAAACGAAGATAGTGCGATTGAAGAAGAGCATCAGGAGACCACAGGGAAGGACAGAGGTGCCGCGATGGCAACATAGATCACGTCTGGCGGGCGCGACGAGGACTGAACGGTTTTTTACACCGATTAGGTTATTGCTGTTCACGAAATCAAGACTCTCCTACAAACAGAGGAGAACGGCCAAAGAGCACAACACCAACTTACAAAAGCTTATAAATGCTAAAAAAAACCTTCAGAAAACATGTTCAGTTGTTTTCAAATAGAAAAACCATTGAAGTATTCTTCTAGTTTAGTTGAGTCATTGTTTTAGAGAAAATAGTTTGTGGAGAAGAAGATAGCACAAAGGAGTCAAGTAGATAGTCAAGCAACGAAGCTCCACCAAATCCGAGAAGCTTTTCTTATTCTCTTTACTTTGTCTATGTTATTCAATTGTTTATTGATTGTTAAACTCATGACTATGAGGAGCTAACCTACTTATTGTTTAGAGTATGGGTAACTCTGATTTATGAATATGTTTATTTGTTTTACTTGATGTGTGTTTGGTGATCTTGTATGTCTAGATTGAATAGTTATTTATGATGTTTGACTAGTCTTACTCTCGCTGGATGAACGAAAGCACTAACAAAGGACCGCCGGAATAGATTTGTGACTTTGGTATGCTAACGCAACTGATGAGCAACCCCTAGATCACTTTAGATCAATCTTGATTATGTACGTTTTGCTAATACGATTCAGATGAGTTAATTGGATTGCAGAGTTTAATATCTCTACTAAAACAACTGACAATTGGGTTGATTCCGTTAACACGGTAGGTTATTAGAAACTCTAAGATTCTATAATTGGGACAACTCTAATTATATGTCATGGATCCATTAGACATGCAAACATCAAATTATCATCAAGCATTGTAAGTAAATATAGGTAGTTTGCCTATGAACTACTATGGTTAAGTCATTGTGAAACGCAACCTCTAAACAATCTTTACAATTAATTTTCACCACATGTCCAATCAACCAATCAATCCATTCTGCTTTAGTTTTGTTAGTTAGTTTGGCCTTAGCATAATTAATCTCTTCTCGCATTCATTAGTTAATTAAATTGCTTTAATTATTTTTTGCATTCAAACCACCATCTTGATATTTACTGTTTTACTTGAATCTTAGTTAGATTTTCATTGCATTCTAGAATATATATATCTTCTGCATTCATAGCAATCATAACATTCACAACATTCATAGCATAACAATCATCCTGCAAACACAAGAGAAAAGAAACGTGACAACCGTTAGTGTTTTGCAATTATATGGTTCTTACATTAATTAACTAATTCATTGGAATACGATACTTGGATGATAACTATACTTTTTCCTTTATTATTATTTGATTCGTGCACTTGCGACAAGAGAAATTTAGGTGCAACATTTATTTGTTAACTTCTATTCTTTGTAAGCTACATCAAAGTTCCCATCAAGTTTTTAGCATCGTTGTCGGGGAATTCATAGCTTCAACAGGGCGGCGGTATAGAATGGTTTCTCAGCGATGCCCTCCTAACACCTTTACAACTTCTTTCCATATGACCACATTCAATTATAGCTTAACTATGATTAGTAGGAACATCTTGGATACGATAGCAAAAGAGGGCCACTTTTTGGGCATGTCACATGTGAAGTGTCAAATTTGCTATATACTCTAGCACATTTTGAAGACACTCCCTTCCAATCGAATGTCTCTTTCTACTAAAGAAAGATTGAAGAAAGAAGCAAAGGAGGAGAAAGACCACAATACAAATGGTGCACCCAAGGACCTCTAATGCTTCACCAAAACTGTCGAGCTAACTGACAATAAATTAAGCGTTAGGTGGGAGGCAACCCATAATAGTAAGTTTTTATTTTATTGAGTGTTCAGTTTATTTATGTTTTGAGTCATATATAGCATAAATTTTTCAATATGTCTTTGAGCTAACCATTGAGATAGGAAAAGAAAAAAAAAGTGAAAGAAGAAATAACTGGAGTGACGAACAAGACAAAAGCAGACAAAATTTAACAAAAGTAAGGTCATCACGGACCAGAGCACGAAGAGCAGATTTTTCCAGAATTAGGCGCGACCAGCGCCAGAACTGTTTATATCGCGCCTCACACGCGCGACTATGACCGTATTCTGACCTATGTAGCGCTACAATTTCAGAATGTAGCGCATTCCATACTGTTGTAACGTGTCATCGCGCCTCTCATGCGCGATCTCACGCGCGCCTCCATGTAGCACCGGAAAGTTTTCTTGACTAGACACGTTTCTCACAGTGTTGTGAAAGGCGCGCCCCGAGGCACGCTCGGGGCGTGCTTGAGGCGAAATCAACCTGAAAACGCCTTGAGGCGTCCAACAAAGGCGGAACATTTATGAGGCGTGCGCTTCTTGACTTAAAGCGTTGCCCAATGGGAAAAATATTAGTTTTTTTGCGCCTTAAAAGCGTACGCCTCAATTTGGTTGCTGGAATTTGAATTTATTAAATGCTCTTTTACTAAAAACTAATAGTCGGCGGTTGCTTTAGAGAAAAAATAAAATGAAGAAATCCAAAGGCCTTTAATAAATGAGTTAGTCCCTTTTTAAGAATTGTAAAATAAATGATTTTCTTAAATATTCTTTTCAGGTTGACTTGGTTAGTTGGTTGAATAGTTAAAAGAATTGAGCGAAATGTTTGAAACTTACCAATTTTCGATTTCTTAATTAGTGTCACTTATATCGCTAACATATCTCTTCATTAGTACACATCAAATTTAAATTCCTACTTCAATTTTCAATCATAGAGTGAAGATTAATTCATAAAGGTATTTTATTTTTTGACTAAGTAATTTTATGGTTCACAAATTGCAATTTTTAGTATTTCTTTAACATGTTTTTTTTTTAAATTTTATATTTGGGAAATATTGGTTTTAGACTTTTAGTTGAAATATGTTTTTGAACATTCTAAAGATTATATTATTTGCATCTTTTTGTTCTAGTCAATATTTTTTCCAATGTTGTTTACGTAATTATATTTTTATATTTGAAATAAAATAAAAATGCCAACATTTGTGGAGCTTACGCTTAACGTCTCTGAGCTTACGCTTCGCTTCTAAGTATGAAAAATGCTCGCCCTATGCTTTTCGACTTTCACAACAATGGTTTCTCAGTTTGAAAGGCAATAGGAGACATGCAGAATCGGAATCTACAAATTTTGGTTTAGCAATCTCTATATTTGCCTTTCCTATCATGTGTATACTTCCCTTATGATTAAATTCTATTGATACATAAATTATTCTTATTGTGATTATATGGAGAGTTGGGCAACTTAATAAAAATTACCAAGTTTTTTTTAGGAATTCTTTTATATATAACTTTTATAATTTTACTATCTCTAGCAATTCATAAGATTATTTCTTCTTTATTTCTCTATTCATCTATTATCTTGAACAAAAATCTTTTATTTATTTGTAGAAGAACATGGCATCTGGACGTTACTTTATGAGCCTTTGTTTATGAAGCCTACTTACCTACCCTGAGCCGAAAGAAAAAATTTACCCTACCCATTTCTAAAGATGGGTGTAGTGGATCGAACAAGGGATAAGGTAGAAGCTCAAAGCAAAAGCATAAGCTAAAAAGAAAAATGAAAAACAAAAGAGCTAAAGGAGTATGAGCCTAATAGAGAGCACAAATAAAACATTGCAAAAACTTTAAGTTTGGAGGTGCCTCTCAAATAATCATGAAGTATAGGATGGTTTGATTCTTGCGAAAATGAAAACGCAAATGAAAAAGATGTCAAAAAGAGCCTAATATGGCCAATGAAGAAGGCACAAACAAAAGAAAAAGTAACACATGAGTGGTTTACTACATACATCTCTAGAACTCATATATGACTTTTTCCATTATATTCCACACCCTAGCCTAACATTAAAAGCGCATAAAGTCCTAAATGATCCTTGATGTGGCGTATTTAGGTGTAAATAGAATACAACACATAGTTATTACACCTAAATTCTACTATGTCGCAAGTGCACGAATCAAGTAATAATAAAATGGTAAGTATCGTTAAGAACTAAGTATCATATCCCAAGGGAGTGATAGTTGTTTGTATGAATCACTTAAATGCAAAAACGCTAATTACTGTCACTATCTTTTCTCTTGTCTTTGCAGAATGTAATGAATTTTATGAATGATTTCTTAACTAAAGATGCTTTGAATGCTTTTTATGATAAGAGTGCTTAAACTAGAATGCAATGGAATTAATCTAAGAACGCAGAAATGATCAGATATCTTTTTGGGTTTTTTGGTTTTTGAGTGCAAGAACACAATTATACTACTTAACCTAATGAAAGCAATTAAACTAAGAAAATCAAGAAGATGAGAGATTAACTAAACTAAAATAAACTAAAACTTAGAATTGAATGATTGATTTTTTGGTTTTAGGTTGTGAACGATGGTTGGAGAGATTGTTTAGAGGTTGGATTTTACATTGACTAAACTTAATAGTTCATAGACAAACCACATATATTTACTTACAGTACTTGATAGTTTTTTTATGTTTGCATGTCTAATGGATCCGTGACATATGGCATGAGTCTCTAATAACATACCGTGTTAACGGAATCAACCCAGTTGTCAATTATTTTAGAAGAGATATCAAATTTACAATCCAATTAACTAATCTGAATCATGCTAACAAAACGTACATAGTCAAGATTGATCTAGTGTGATCTAAAGGTTGCGCAATAGTTTCTTTCGCAAATTCAAATCAAAAATTGCATATTTATATATATATATAACTCCGTTAGCATTCTACACTTTGGCTGGCCCCACTCGGGTGCTTCCGTCTTATCCGAGCGAGAGTAAGGTTAGTCACACAACATAAGTAACTATTCAATCTATACATTCCACATCATCAAACACACATCAAGTAAAGCCAATAATATATTCATAATATCAAAGTTACTCCCCTACTCTAAACAACGAGTAGGTTAGCTCCTCATAGTCATGTGTTCAACAATCAACAAAGAATTAAATATCATAGACAATGTAAAAAGGTAAAGAAAAGTTTCTCGGATTAGGTGGAACGTTGTTGCTTGACCCTCTTCGTACTCCTTTTTGCTATCTTCTTCTCCACTAATTATCTTCTCTCAAACAATGACTCAACTAATTTAGAATAGGACTTTGATGGTGTTTTCTCTCTAGTGACAACTCTCAGGGTTTCTTCTCTCAAAAAGTGGTTGTAAGGCTGTGAAATTTGTTGTGAAAGTTGTACCCTAACTGCTAAATGTAGCCTCTTATTTATAGTTTTTCTCTGTTTTGGGCTGCGTTTTAGGATTTCTAAGTTGCTGCCCACTTTTTATTAATCGTACGACTCCCGCACGATGTGGCTCTGATCGCGCGCCACTCACGCGACGCGGTGATGATCGCACTACATTATGTTTTCCTCCATGCGGTCTCCTGGTGACTTCTTTCAATCACACTATATTTGGTATTTCATCTTCTTGTAGTGTCGTAATGCTCTTGTAGCGCTTGAACATCCCAAAATAATGTCTTCGACCAATTATTATTCAAACCATCCATTTTTGGCCTTGTTTAGCATCGTTTTGTCTTGACTCCTTAAATACCTAAGAAAATATAAAATAATACTAAAACCAGTAAATACAATATCATAAGTATTCAAAAGCATAAGTAAAGAGATACTTAAATCACGCTAATGAGACTCTTATCAATCCTCAACATATGAAATCTACTTGAGTAGTGGTAATATGAGAGTGAAGAGTAAAAAGTAAAATGATTATATGTAAGAACTATGATCTTTTAGATTTGCAACCTGAAAAATACTCTTATGCATGAACAATAATATCACACACTATTAGAGCACATGAAAGGGATGTGATGATGACTTTATTAAATTTGATGTGCTCGTGTTTATCTATTACATCTTATCTCTTATTTTGACCATATGTTGCATTTTGATAACTCTCGCTTATAGATGTCGACATGTTCATAATTGAATTCTAATTTTGATTGAGTCAAGCTAGTGAACTTGCTTGAAGTTAAGCAAAAGTTTAAGTTTGGGGGTATCTGATGAGTGTTTATTTATTGACATCTACGTACCATTGTAAGCCTGAGAGCATTTCATAGAAAAATAATGCATGGTAGACCTAATGTGGTCAAATGCCTACCCACAACCTCACAAGAAAGTGAGAGGGATATTCGAACAACAATGTCCAATGCAGTCCTAATATATCATAGCTATAAATGCAGGACACTCGCCCCAAAGGCACCATGCAGATAACTTGCGCTACGGATCTCACAGACTATCAGTGCATTGCCTCCCTGAAGTCTCCAAGGCCTCGGCGTATGCTGGTCTCCTCGAAGGTATTATCCTAAATGAACTCCTAAGCTATAGTCAGTCGTTGTTCTACGGTAGAATGCTACATTTATCGACTCACAGTCAGTCATCTAAGATCAGCCGTAAATCATAATGAATGATTTGAATGATCGCATACCTCGTTGAGACCGCAAGAACATCCCCGACCTGCCGCCAGAGCGGTCTTCCCCTTCTCCGCCTCTAGCTACTCTTCGAGCTCTTTCACATGTGCTACCACCGCCACATTTTCACCCTTTAGCCCGATAACCTCATCTTGAGATTTTTGAACATTGATCGTGGTGGCTTTAAGGTCAGTGGCCGCTTTAACAGTGGCATCATTAGCACGGTTGGTGCCTTATCCCTCTCATCTTATGCCGCCTTCAGTGACTCATGATTACTATCCCGATACTCGGTGCGCAGCTATCAATACCGGCCCTCCTCTCTTCATGAGCATGCTGTAAGATTTTCGCCATGCCATCAACGATGCCACCTTGCTGAAAAAGGCAAACATACCTACATAAGTTACAATCTTGAACAATGTGAAAATGTATATAAGTGCAGGTTCAATGGTATCATTACCAAGCTAACCATTAGCAGCACGAGTCGTTCCAAATGCTCTCTCCCTTCGACAGACACGGCAGACCGTGTATCTAAAGGGGGAAACAATGCACGCAATGCTTTAATCGCCTCCTTCTCAAATTGAACAAGCCTATTGAAATAAACATGCGGGCTGCCCGCCATAGCCGCTCCCGAACTATCCTCTACAGGTAGCACTGTACTTTACGTTTGAGTACCACCAGCATTTCGTCCATCGGCCCAGGCCTCTGTAGAGACCTGAACCCCTTCTCGCTCATACTCATTAGTATGCGACCTGGTCTCATGAATCCATCTCCTCTTTTCCTCGACAACTGCCTCAACATCACTATCTCCCCCGACATTCTCAATAGTAGGTACGTCGAAAACCCCTGAGGTATCTTCATCTACAGGGATAGGGTAGTGTTTTTTTCCATCATGGCTCACATCCTCAAACAGGTCAACATGACCGCCACCTTGAATGGTCGTCCATGCTTGAGATTGCGCCTGTGAACTCTTTGCACCGGCCTTGCCCCGAGTTTTCTTCTTCTTCGACGGGGGAATTGGGATCGCCACATCCGCATGGCCATCTCTAGCTTCTGCAGCCAACACTTGACCCATGCAAGTGTGTCGACTCGTGATACGAGATTTTGCATACATTAAAAAATTATGTCAATAACAAGATTTTGAAATGCGTGCGACTATATATAAACCTAACTCGAAGTCTATACCACTGGTTAACTCCCCAGTATATTGAACGGGAGACAGTCCAACGACACTCAACATCCGGTTGTAATCTTTGGCACTTCTACCTAGTCTCTTCTCGGAGATGAGAACTCACCTGCCCAACTCTCCTCGATATAAAAATACCTGTTTTTCCAATTCTTCCAATAACCACTGCGCTCCCCGTACAAAAAATTGACTTTCTTCAAGGCCTTCACATGATAGAAGTCTAACCCTTTTCGCCCAACCTCGAACAAGGACCAGAACTCATTAGGCCCTCTGACATATCGCCCTCGCCACCTCCCACACGAGACGATGAGGCTTCCCTGGCCTTATTCGCCCATGAATCTCTAACACTCGGCTCTCTCGTCAAACCACTTGACTCGGCCCCCGACTCATCACTCCAACCACTTCTAATGTTAATCGGATTAATCGTATTCTAATTTGACATTATGCTTACAAATTGAAACAAAGCCATAAATGGGACTGACTATTCTAGATCGACTCTATAGCGTAAACAAAAATAAATGAATAAATTTAAAAATCTAAAAAATAAGACCAAGCTACCTTTGCAACTATGAGTTCGAACTACAAGCCTGAGAGATATTGAAGAAAAACTGCAAGGAACCAAAACAAAGGTCAGAAAAAATTGAAAAAATTTACTAATTAAAACGATCGAACAACACAATTATGGAATAACGAATTTGATACTTAGATAACTATCGAACGCTCACATGTTCAATACTGCATAAAATCAATAAGAGTTTGGATGCAAGATGCAAATGAGTTTCGTCACTCATCCTCACCCATATATATAGCAACACTAGGCCCACAACTACAGGCTTCCAGAACGCGGCCCATGAATTGAACAATCGAACCACTACGATTTGATACTTTTCAGAAGTGTCGAATCACTCACAATTCGACACTAACCACATAATATATAGCAATCGAATACCTCTTCATTCGATTCTTCCAAAACTATAGAATCACTCAAATTTGATACTTTCCAAAATAGTCCAACCAAGCACCATTTGATTCTATTAAACATTAAGTACGACGATACTATATGTACTATGATGCCTAAATTTATTATCAAACGAAGGATTTGAATCCAATGATGGCACCCAAATGGGGGGCATATTTTGAAGTTGAATATTATTGTTTGCCATCAAATTCTTCGGATTACGGCTCCCAAATGGGGGGCTTATTTTGAAGCTGTATATTATTATTTGGCACTTGATCTTCCAGATTACGGCTCCTGAATGGGGGCCATATTTTGAAGTCGAATATTATTATTTGGCACCCGATCCTCCGGATTACGGCTCTCAAATGGGGTGGCATATTTTGAGGTTAAATATTATTATTTGGCACCCGATCCTCCAGATTACGGCTCACAAATGGGGGGAATATTTTGAAGTTGAATATTATTATTTGGCACTTGATCCTCCGGATTACGACTCCCAAATGGGGGCATATTTTGAAGCAAAATATTATTATTTAACACCCAATCCTCAGGATTACAACTCTCAAATAGGGTGGCATATGTTGAAGCTGGATATTATTATTTGGCACCAATCCTCCGAATTACGGCTCCCAAATAGGGGGCATATTTTAGAGCTTAATATTGTTTTTTGGCACTCGATCCTCCGGATTACGGCTCCCAAATGGGGGCATATTTTGAAACTGAATATTATTACTTGGCACCCGATCCTCCGAATTATGGCACCCAAATGAGAGGGCATATTTTGAAGCTGAATATTGTAATTTGGCACCCATTCCTTTGGATTACGGCTCCAAAATGGGGGGTGTATTTTGAAGCAAAGCCCTTTCTTAGCAACATTTCAAGAGCATCAACAAACAATTCTTAAATTTGGCAACCACTTTTGAATCAAGACCGACTCCCAAATTGGGAAGACTATCTGGTGGGGGTGATTTAGGTGGCCCAGCAACAAACTGGGCCAGCCCACCCTATTAGCAGCACAAACGAGAAGTATCGAACCGAGATTTGCCCCCAAATCATTAATTATTGTTCCCCAACCCTACAAGCATTGAACCAAGTGTTCGATACTTATTTTCGCTCGAGAGTTCCATCATTCGAACGATCTGTGCCCCGTTTGACTGTTATTCTATCAGTGCCCCCATTCGAGAGTTTTCAGTATCAAATTCAGGACCATTTGATTGTCATGGAATTAGATAGTTATTTCAGCACTGAACCACCTCTCTTTGATTGTTTCTAGATTCGACACTTCGGGTTGTTTTAGTCATTTTAGGCTTTCCTATCGTGTAATAGGTGTTCCGAATAGAGCTAGTTGATTCCTGTAATAGATTAGCATATTTTGGTATATTTCAGGCTCAATTGTAACGTATTTCCATTGTCGTGTAAGCCATACGAAATAACACCAAATTATCGTATTTTAGGTGCAACTGCAACTTAACGTGGAGCAAGTGAAATAAAGTTGTGGGTACAAACTAAATAATCTTAACTTTTGAGTCGTAGGACTGAAAACCCAAAGTCTGGCTTAGGTCCTCAATAGTATTTATGACTTATCATTCAAACATTAACGCCGCCCAGAGAGGCCGTCTAGATTGAATCATAACAAAGTCAAACATAAATATTTATTATAAGAGAACTTTTAAAGTTTATCATAAAGGTTTTTATTACGATCCACAAGAAACTCAAACTATGAAAGACTCAATTATCCATATGATAACACATAATGATTGGATGGATTTATTTCACACGTCCAACTCATATTTGAATCCCACCTATCTACAATAGTTTGATCCAAGCATGTTTCTAACGCATGTTTATTCTGAGGAATGGTCAGAAAAACAAAAGAAAATAAAAGTCTTTGATGACTTAGTGAAATTCACGGTAACCATGAAATATTCAAATATATGTAGGTAATTTTATTGGGTTTGAAACATCAGCAAGATATTAGAATCGAGAGACAAAGTAAAACAAATGGATAATGAAATGTGCTTTACTTAAATAGATCCAACCTTGTGTCTCCCAATATACCGCCTTATAACTACTCCCCACGAGGATCGACCTCTCAAATTACAAATCATAAGATATACAACCCTATTCTCCAATTAATAAAATATATTTTTTTGCCCATCCAAAAAAACTAATCTTAAGACATACTCGACTCTGACATTAAATTGACTATATCGATAGGTATCATACAAAATCACTTGAACTGAGAATCTTGTTGCCTAGCAATAAATTGGATCAACCCTTGAGGTCAGCTTCTTAAAGGCTAAGCTACTACACCAAAGGGAAAAAAATTTGTTTAGTTATTTAATTTGGCTCCCTCATCGATTTCGTCAATTAAGTTGACAGGCCTTTCAAATGGTCCAACAATTTGACAAACTACATCAATTTCGTCCATTGACCCCGGCTCTGGTGGTTTTCGGCAGAAAATGCCGACATGGCGATCGTTGACCCGTTGACCCTCAATATTTTTAAAAAATATTCCACCTGTAAAAAAGAAAAAAAAATGTTGAAATATAGCTGACTTCTCCCGTGTTAATCATCATTTTTTTCACTAATTACTCTCTCCGCCTCTCCTCCTTCTCCATTTTTCCTGGCGAACTCTCTTCCTCATAAGCTGAAACAATGGCGAGGCACGCAAGGATGGCGAGATCGAAGCCCAAAATTCGCCATTTATCCAAACTACAAGACCCAATCCCTAATTATGGTAAAAATCCCCATGCATTTGCGTTTTTAGTTTATTTTCATGTTCTATGTTTGTTATTATAGCTAAAGATGATTAGAATGTACCCTTAACCCTAATTTCCCCAAATATGTGAGTATCCATATTTCTCCAAATCGCTAAGAACCCTAATTGCAAACGCAAAGAACCCTAATTTCCCCAATTCGATTTGAACCCTAATTTCCTCAATTCGCGAAGAACCATAATTTCCCCAATTCGCAAAGAACCCTAATTTCCCCGGATCGCGAAGAACCCTAATTTTTTATAATTGGCCAGAACCTTAAATTTCAGAAATCGATTTGAATCCCCAAATTCACCCCAAATTCATTGAATTAGATCTCAAACCCTAATTTCCCCAATTCAACTTGAACCCTAATTCCCCAATTCATTTCATCCCAAATTACACCCAATCTGATTCAATCCCTAATTTCCCCAATTCGACTTCAACCCTAATTACAGAATTTAAACACAAAATTTTTATCCCATATATTTTACACGCATTTGTTATTAACTCATTTTTTTCCTTTCTTAACAGTCCCTGGTGAGCTTTATGTCACTGTCCATTTTTTCTATGGAGGTAACATGAAGTCTGATGGAGTGGTTGAGTATGAGGGAGGGCTTAAATGTGCGGTTGATTATGTGGGTTATTCAGTTATAAGTACAGAAGGATTAATTGTGCTGTGTGACCAGTTAGGGTTAATATTTGTGAAAGGTCTGTACATAAAGAAAGAGAATGAGTTTGCTATCATTGAGCAAGATAGTGAAGTGCAGACCTATTACTTAGGCTGCCAGAATACCAGGTTCATGGAGGTGTATGTAAAATGTGAGGGGAAGGTTGATAATGAGCCAGGTGCTGTTATAGATGGATTGAATGAGACAAATGAAGAAAGTGCCACTAATGAATGGGTTGAAGATGATGTTGAAGATGAAGAAGCTAATGTTGAATTGGATGACTTCTCAGATGGATCTTATGGCATGCAGGAGGATGAAAAATGGGTAATGGATTATGAAATTGTGGATCGGGTTGATACGTTGTTGATGTTAACTTAACACTGAAGTTCTAACAGCAGTTTGTGTTCGCTGTTAGTTCGACGATGTTACTTTAACAGCAGACCAGAGTAACAGTTTGCAGCGGAATAAACAAACACGAATTTAAGAAGTGAATATAGGATTATATTAACTTCCGAGCCGTAGGCAAAATACCACAAGGGTTTAACAAAGGCGTTCTCACAACTCTCAAGCTCCTCACTCTCGAATTGTTCAAACTAAGCAAAGCACACAAGAGTTGCTTCGACTATCTCTAAAAGCTCCTCACTCTTAGATCTATTTTAACAACTTAAAAACTTTGCTAAAGCAAGACAACACTCAACAACTGTAAATTAATCTCTCGGATTGATTAGCTCTTGTCTCGTTGTTTGTCTTGATGTACTTCACACCTATATATAGGTTCTTGATCTTCGACTTCAAGGTGTGTTGTACACGGTTGGTAATTCTCTTTGTTTCCTTCTCGAACTCCTCTTCCTTGTTCTCGCAGTCCTTCTTGAATAAAAGTTCCTTCGCCAGTGATCTAGCTAAGGAAAGACTCCTTCTTCAATTCAGGACTTTCCCTTGGAAGCTTTCCTAGTCGCACTAGACTTCTTCTTTCCTTTTATAAGCCGTTTGCTTTAATTAAGGAAACTTCTCATCTTGGAAACTTTGAGCGTCCAACCTAATGCAAGTTTGTTTCCTGAATAATAATCAAAGACAACTACAACTGTGGAACTCAGTTAGTTAAGTGAATAAGGCAAAACAATAATAATAATAATAACTAGATTGTAAAACAGTTTCTGGACGTGCAATGTTACTCTAACATTGAAAATCTCAATGTTATCCTAACATCCAGAAAACTTTCACTTTCAGATTAAATGAAGCAGCAATTGACAATATGTATGCAGTGAATGTTGGGCCTGTGAAGAAGGAGGGGTATTTGTAAATGATAAAGGGAAGGGGAATATCCGTGAGCCTAAACAGAAAGTGAAGAAGGTTAAGAAAGTTCATACGAGGCTGAATAAGAAGAGAGCTACTAAGAATGTGGATGATGTAACATCTGAATCTCCTAAAGTGGTAGATCAAACAGAGGCAGCTGCAGAAGAAGTGGCATGGCAAAAAAAAAGAAGAATGCTGTTGACAATGACACAGATGAGGGGGATGAGGAGAACATAATATTGTCAAAAGATGAGTTTGAAAGTTTGAAATGATCAGATGATGATGAAGGTGATGGGAAGCTTGGTGAACTGTTTGATGAGAAGAACATCTTCAACCCTAATATAAAGTTGGGAATGAGATTTACCTCCAAAAAACTTTTGAAGGAGGCCATCACTTCTGATGCCATCAATCTCCATAGAGATGTAGAGTTCCCCAAAAATAACAAAAAAAAAAAGATTATATGCAGTATGTCTTGGAGTAGACTGTAAATGGAGGGTTCATGGTGGCAAGGTAGAGGGTGAAAAAGGTACCTTCAGGATAACCAGATATGACAAGTAGCACACATGTCCAGCTCAGACAAATGTCAAGGCTTGAGGTCTTCATGGGTTGCAAAGAGATTCCAGCATTTATTTGTCTCTGATCCAACCAGAAATATGAAGGCATTTTGTAAGGATTCTGGTCAGGTCTTTGGGTTTGAACATTCAGTGAATATTGCATATAATGCTATGGTGAAAGCATTAATATCCAATATGGTAAAAACAAGTTTGACATATTTTACATGTGTCTATGGGCTGTAAAGCAAGGTTTTATGACTGGATGCAGAAAAATAATAGGGGTTGATGGTGCCAATTTGAAGGGTCATCATATGGGAATATTATTAACTACAGTGGTGATTGATGCAATAACAACATATACCCAATTGGATGGGTTGTTGTGGCGACAGAAGATGAGTTGAATTGGACATGATTTCTTGTTGTTCTGAAGCTTGATATGGGGATTAATGATCAGTGGACATTCATGTCAGATATGGGTTTGTTGAATGCCTTTGAAAGTGTATTCCCAGGGTCAGATCATAGGTTATGTGTAAGACACTTACATGGCAACTACAAGAGTGCTAGTTTCATTGGACATGCTCTGAAAGATGCATTGTGGAAGACTGCAAGATCCACAACAGTCAATGAATGGGCTGAGAAGATGCAAGATTTAAAGAAAATGAATATAATGGCATGGAAATGGCTGCAAGAGATTGGTGTACTATTTGAGGGTGCCCCAACCACTGAAACTGTCAATGGAAATAACCCTACTGTGAACAGTGATAATTCTCATGAGATACCATTTTCTGGACCACAACCAGAGTGCACTGAGGAACAGCAATCAACTCAAGAAGCTGATGGTGATAATGTAAGCCAATTGAACAAGTGAATATCATTTATGCTATTTTAATTATAAGTAACTGACAATTTTGTTATTAATTACACAGGTTATTGGGATGAATTCACAATCTAATATCAATGAAAATCTTCATAACATTGTGGAATTGTCAGATGATGGTGTTCAATTGACTGATAGAAGGCAAAAAGTAAGAAAAACATTAATTCATCTATTAGTAATATTGAATAATTATTTTTGAAATATATGCAAGTATATAATTTAATTCATCTGTCACAGAAAAAGAAAGCTTGGAGGAGGCCAATAAAGTCAAGAAAAGTATATAAATGTGAAGGGGGATTGATTGAGGTTTTTCCATATCAAGGCAATATCAATGAAGAGCAAGTAAGTCAACTGTGTTAAAAGTACTTACACCATTATTTATAAAATTGGACTTCAAATGCTTATTATATAATTTGTTGGTCAGGCATGGTCAAATGTGAATGGTGTGGTAACTGTTAATATAGCATAAGGCATGAATGATAGACCACCAGTAAGTTTAGAAAACATGTGGCAACAGTTGGCATTGTAGTTGTTGACATACATGTCTTATTTTTCAATCAACTTATTTAGATTTTTACTTATGTAATGGTGAAGGTACTAGATCAAGGAAAGAGGAAGAAGAATATTACTGAATATATTGATGAGTTTGGGTATAACTCAAGGGTAAGTGTGAATGGTTGCCCTACCATATCTGAACAAATGCAAGCAGCTGGAAAATAAGGACCAACTCCTGAGGAAGATATTAGGAAGAGATGGTAGACCAGTGGTGTTCATGGTTGGACAGAAGAAAAAGGATGGACATGAGAAAAAGGATAAGGGTGCTTCCTCAAAACCAGCTTGGAAGTGATTTACAAGACACTTTCAGTCTTTTTGGAGCAACGTAAGATGAGGCATGATTTTGTGGGGTTATTTGAGAATGATCATATTAAATATTGATTACTAATATAATTATTAGAATGTTTGTTGGGTTTTCTGTTTGTGCATTCAGTGTACATTATTGCTATCAAGCTGGTGACATAATTCAACAATTGTTTGTGTTTGCTCTTCTGACATGTTGGTTACTTCTGTTGAGGTGGTTATGATAGCATGTTGGTTTCCACATGAGGTAGAGAGTTGTTTGTGTTTATATCAGCATAAAATAAAATTTTCATTCTCATAGCAATACCTTCATTCTTAGTGAAATTATTTAACAGAAGTTCGATTATTGATCACCTTAGGATCAATATTATTACATGCATATTTAAAAAAAGGTCTTTATTCCAAATTAAAAAAACATAACAGGAAATCAATCCAACTCAAAGGCTGGAGGCTCAGCAACTTCAACACCAGCATGGACTTCAGGGGCAGGGACTTCAGTGGCTTCATCAATTGGCAAAACTGCACAGTTTATTTTGCGGAACAGATGAAAGAGTAGGTCTGTATTATTAAGGCCATATAGGCGGAAGTAGCGGCCATACACGTTCTCCTGCAAATATAATATTTGGTTAAAAAAATTATAACTTCAAAATTATAGTGAAATTGAACAATGAGTAATAGAAGTTTTGCTTATACCCCAGTCGTGTCATAATCATCCTCAACATGGACTTCATACATGGGTCCTATAAAGTAAATACGAGTCCTCTCCATAAAACGGCGGAAATGATCATACTTGGTCCATGCAATTTTGAACATCTTTTTCAGCCTTGAAACTGGAAAGGGCTCGGTATTACCCCGCTGAATCTCAAGCTGAATCAACCTCACACCCCTAGCCAAACTATTAGGATCATTAATACGATTCCTAACAGCATAATCAGACAGATGTTCAAGAAGAATGCGCTTATCTTCTTCATTTGTGCAAGGATCCCTAAAGAGATGCTTGAGCCTCGCATCGATCATGTTATCCATTTTTTCTCTTGAATAACCACGCAACAACAAAATTACCAGTCTCAAACAAAGCTAATAAACCATTCAAATAAGTAACACAAAGAACCATTCAAATGTCTCAAGAGTTATTACACAACACAAAACACATAGCCATATAATCAATTAATTCCTAGAATAAAAAATAAACATAAGCACACAAAACATAACAAACATCCCAAATACAATCGACCATGCGACACAACAACAAATTAAAGCCGCTTTCGTAACGTTTGTATTATGAATGAACTCATTAAAACCAGCTCATTGGCTAACAGATTGAGGGACTCCATTAAAGGTGGTCGAAACTCGGCTAACTGATTCATTCTTATATTCATTGAAATTTCTCGATGCTTCATCTAACCCGACATCATCCACAACGTGGTTTTTTTTTTTTCCGCGGCAGTGAGGTATTCATGGTTCTTGTCACCATATATGGATGAAGATTAGAATTTTTTCCATATGGAGTTCCTCAACCCAAGCAAAGAATTTCGGGTGACGAACTCTCGCTGGACATATGTAGTAATAGTCACCAAGTCGAGTTGCGTTTAACCCTGCCCTCCCGTAAATCATTGTTCCCCGACCACATACACATGGAAACTCGAACACCACCTACAACACATAGCACATAAACGTATATATCATGAACATCAAAACATAATGAGCAAAAATCAGCTTCAAAAATCACGAAAAGCCCTCAAACGAAGAGTAAAAACAGGCAATTGAAGAGTAATTCGAAATGCCCTAAAATGACCCATGACCCGAAACCTCAAATTCGAACAGATTAGGTGAAGAAACCATGATTAATCAGGCAATAAACTCCATAAACTAAAAACCCATCATCAAAACAACCTTAATTTATATTTTCAAACTTTTTAAATGGAAATTTTTGAACAAGGAGTGAAAAATGAACGGGGGTGAGGTTTAGCTTAAATATACAATTGGTTAAGAGAACTTTGCTATTCAACTAATGAAGAGAAATCGGTCAACATACCTTCTTCAATTGTGGAGGATGAACGGACGGGCGCGTCGATTTGGCTGATAATTTTGGGGGTCAATTGATTTGGGAATTGTTACCGTTATGTTCGATGTATGTATATAACCGTTCGGTTTTTTTTTTTTCAGGTGTAATATACAGGTGGAATTTTTAAAAAAAAATAATTGAGGGTCAACGGTCGCCATGTTTGCATTTTCTGCCGGAAACCACAAGAGCCGGGGTCAATGGACGAAATTGATGAAGTTTGTCAAATTGTTGGACCATTTTAATGGCATGCCAAATTGTTGGAGCTAAATTAAATTACTAAACAAATTTTTTTCCCTACACCAAATAATATACATAGTTTCTCAAATTGCATGTCTCGAACATATATAATTCGTTACTCTTTGCATAACTCAAGAATCAGCAATTGGGTTATCATTTAAGAGCAATTAACATGTTTATGAATCAACAAGTGACTAAGCTGAATATAATCGATAATAGATAGG
Source organism: Linaria vulgaris (assembly GCA_948329865.1). Taxonomy (NCBI): domain Eukaryota; kingdom Viridiplantae; phylum Streptophyta; class Magnoliopsida; order Lamiales; family Plantaginaceae; genus Linaria; species Linaria vulgaris. Next base: position 110,845,643 of record OX415250.1, on the reverse strand, counting down.
AGAATTTGATTATAAACGATGGCATTAATTTGAAGTATAATTACAAGAAAACTATAAAATTAAGGGTTGTTTGTGCTTCGAAGTGATAAAATCTGCCATGTATGATATCCATTCAAAGAGAAAAATAACTTTTCATTATTATAAATGGGTTGACAATGGTTGATTAGTCAATTAGAGATATACTCGCGACAAATTAGAATCTATGAGGTTAATTAGCATATAACCTAACATAAGTGAACAAAATAATATTCGTTTAGTTATGTCAATGAGTTGAATACGTAAATAACATTCTTTTTCTGGTGAATATCTATACTATTATATAAAGAAAGGCAAACTGTGACATTTTCGATTTTAGCCTTATAATTTTAGTGTTGGAACAATATTTTATTATTAAGTTCCTAATCTAGCCTTGATTTAAGTAGAACCATTACTATAATCATGGGGATTTAGTTTTCCATAATTAAAAACTTTCAATATAAATTTTCTATCCTTATATATCTAATCTTTACTCATTTAAGTTAATTTATTCACCATACAAAATATAATAAATTTTAATCACGCGGGGACCGCGTGACAACATTTCTAGTATTCTAAAGTTTAAGGTATGCTTGACGAGGAGATTGGGTCTCTTATACGAACAATCACATCTAACACTGGATAATCAAAATAGAGTTTATGTTGTAAAGTTAAGTGATCGATATATATTCCTACTACCTATTATACTTGTCTTATAGACATGTGTAAGTTTTATTATAATTTTTGTTCTTAGACAACTAACACAAGAGAATTCAAGTCAAGTGTTAGGGCACTTTAACTAAGCTATAGTCTATTTATATTACTATAAGCATCACATGCGCTTCCAAAGAAAAATAAAAATCATCATAACATGTTTTTCATACCGCGTGTGTTTTTGTGATCATTGGAGTAATAAGAAAATTGATTTGTGTTCTCTCATTGTGTGGGACTAATAAGAGGTCTATAAGACCTCATTGTATCAAGGGAAAAAAAGCATTATGATTTCCAAATCATATATTACATAAATCAATTTATCTAGAATTAGTTGGAAAAAAATAGCCCGATTTTAAATTTTCTCGATGATATATATTTATGTTACTTATTTAGCAAGTTACTAATAGTCCTGACAAATTCGACAATATGCTACATAAATAATCATTATAGCGTTAAGACGTTAAGGTAAGAAAAGAAAATTCATCTATGACTTGCATCTATTTTGTAATATTTGCACTAGCAGTTATTGTGAATACAATGAATAGTGTTGAATATGCTCGATGCACAAGTTGATGCAAGTAAGTGCAGTTTGGATGTAAAGCGTAATGCATTATCCTCGTGGTGAAGAATATAACTTGTTTAATATGTGTAGACAAATAAATTTTGTCTCCTCCAATCTAGTGTCGACAAGTGTCAAATTAATTTTTGGAAATTAAATTGATTATTTCTATTTTTAATTTGGGATTTTACTTAATTAAATTCCAATTATTGGTAGATTAATTAATTGATTTTCTAATATATATTGTTGGCCAATCAAATAAAGCCACGTGGAAAAGATGGAGTATTGCAACTAATCAAATAAAGGCATGTGGAAAGATGATGATGTGTTTTAAGTTTAACCAATCAAATAAAGCCATGTGGAAAAGATGGAGTATTTTGACCAATCGTATCAAGCCACGTGGAAATATGATGTGTTTTAGAAATTCCTTGATAAACATGCCAAATTAAATTCATGTTTATCTTGAAGAGAAAAATAACCAATCACAAGCAAGGAGACTCTAGGTCCTAGAACTATAAATAGAGGTCCTCTCATAAAGAAAACACACACAAAATATTCACAAGTTGAAGAGGGAAAAACTCTAAGTTTTTCGCTCCACCAAGTTCATCCATCTTCAAGCGTTCTTCGTGGGATTCAAGGCGTTCTTCGCGAAAACCTCTGTTTGATCCGTTATCAAGCTTCAAGTCCATCAACTAACCATTTTTGAAGACCGCACTTGTGCCGAAGAAGATCGAGCTTCAACAAATTCAACAAATCCAAATCAAGTTCATATCGTTCTTCAACAATCTTCAATTCAAAAGTCCGTTTAATTCGAGATCAAGTCACAAGACCCTCGAAAAACCGTTTTTGAAGATTCAAGTCCCTTTCAAAGAGGATCAAAGTCCATATATTCGAAGAACTAAAGACGAAGATCATATCGTTCTTCATCAACTTTCAAAACAAATTCCAAATCAAATTTCCGTTAGATCCGAGATCAAGCTGCCAAGCCCTCGCATCAACGTTTGTCAAGCATCCAAGCATTTTTGAAAATCAAGATTCCTCTAAAGAAGATTGACGTTCAACAAGTTCAACAAGTCAAGACGAAGATCAAATTATTCGTCGCGAAGATCAAGTCAAGTCGATTGTCAATTCAAGATCAAGCTCAAAGCCCTTGGATTAACGTTCAACTTAAATCACGTGGAAGCGATCAAAGTCAATTGTGCCTTCAAGTCAACCAAGTTTCAAAATTAGAAAAGAATCAGAAGATTTATTAGAGATTGTAAACCCATATTCATTTGAATAAATAAATTTAATTTGTACTTAACTTTTCTTGTCTTTTATTTTAAAGACTTAGAATTTTTAACCCTACACCTACATCAAAGTTCCCAATGACCCGAGAATATAAATGTAGAGAAAAAGTAATACGTGGTTTATGGCTACAAGCTGTGAATCATCGTGCGGTATTGAAATCTGAGATTGCTACAAGGGAAGAACCCCTTTGGATTTGTAGGAGTTTGAGTGTAGCTAAAATCGTGTCAGCTTGGCCTTCTTGAATGATGCGGCTTGTGCGATCATTAATGCCGGCTCATGTAGGTTGTGATCCGCAGACAATAGATTAGTGAGACTCGCTCGGCGGTTGGACTTATGATGGTTGTCAAGCGTTTAATAACCGCGTGATTCATCCAGGGGGTTATTAAGGCACCCGCCCTACACGGTCGTTGCATCAAAAGGTGGTTTCTTGTTCTTTGGTGAGAAAGTTGTAGAGAACTCTTTATACGAAGCACTATTGCTGAGGCATCCCTCTGGGGTATATGGGTCTTTTTTGGTCCCAGGTTTTTTATGCATCATCGTTTAAAAAAATCAATTATTGCTAATATCCTATTTTGTTTTTCAGAATTGTACGAATCATGGTTAGTCTAGTATCATTGATCTATGTACGTATTTGATTCATGACGCATTAATTATTATTATTATATATATAGTTCAATGCACCGTCTTTTGTTTGTACAAATCGTCAAACCGCACGTAGCATGAAGTGTCACGTATAATTAAACTTTATGGAACAGTGTCAAGTTGACCATTCATTTCGATAGAATGTTCTTTCTTGAAATGCCATCGTATAGAATTACCAAAGACAAAGAAAAAAAGAAATGCCATTGAATAGAAAATATTGTGTTAAAATAAATTCATTCCGTTTGTGTTTAATAAAAATTCCATCAAATATACACTACAAGACTTGAGGGCCATCTGCAACCGCCCGGGCGGTTGCAGAAGGCCCATGGGCGGTCGCCCGAAGGGTATCCGCGACCGCCGGGGCAGTCGCCGCGTCGGTCGCGGATACCCCTCGTCGTGGGCCCCTTGCGACCGCCGAGCGGTCGCCCTTACACCAAGGCGACCGCCGAGCGGTCGCTAAAAGAAGGGGCGACCGCTAGACGGTCGCCATGTAAAGGGGCGACCGCTAGCCGGTCGCCATGTAAAGGGGCGACCGCTAGGCGGTCGCCAAGACACGGGGCGACCGCTAGGCGGTCGCCATTAATGGGGCGACCGCTAGGCGGTCGCCATATAATGGGGCGACCGCTAGGCGGTCGCCATGTTACGAGGCTACCGCTAGGCGGTCGCCATATAATGGGGCGACCGCTAGCCGGTTGCCCACTCTAGGGCGACCGCATAGTGGTCGCCACCCGTAATGGGTGACCGCTTGGCGGTCGCAAACTATAGGGCGACCGCCAAGCGGTCGCCAACTAAAGGGCGACCGCACAGCGGTTGCCACCGAGAAGGGGCGACCGCCACACGGTTGCTATTTTATTTACGGACATGGCAACCGCTAAGCGGTTGCGAAGTCCTTCATAAAATGGCAACCGCCTGGCGGTTGCGAGTTAAAGCTCGCAACTGCCAGGCGGTTGCAAATAATATTCTTCAAAATAAAAAAAAACAATAATATTTCGTGAAATTTCCGAAATATTATTGTTTTTTTGTCGAAATAAAAAAACAATACTGAAAAACATACAAACATAAAGAAGTGAAACAAAAGTAAGTGAAACAAAAGGATAAGAATTGAAAAAAGTGTTTGGTGTTTTGTTTTGGGGATGAAAGAGAGGTAATTTGGGTTTTGGTGGATTGAAAAAAAATGGTGTTTGGTATTTTGTTATGAAGATAAAAGAAAGTGCTTGGATTTTTGTTTGAGATATAAAATAAAAGAAAGTAGTTGGATGCTTTGTTGAAGATATAAATTCAAGAAGTTCTTGAGTTTTTGTGGATTGAAAAAAAAAAGTGTTTGGTATTTTGTTGGAGATAAAAAAGAAGAGAGTGTTTAGGTGTTTTGTTGAAGATATAAAGGAAAAAAAGTGTTTGATTATTTTGTTTTGTAGATAAGAAGAAGTTTTTGGATTTTTTTGTGGATTGGAATAGAAGAGAGTGTTTGTGTTTTGATTTGGAGATAAAATGAAGTCTTGAGTTTTTTTGAGAGTGTATGAGTTGTGAATGAAGAATTAGGGGTAGAATGGTGGATATATATAAGATTTGGGTGAAAATTTTGAATTTTCGTGAAAATTTGAAATTCCCCCCCATTTCAGCAGCATTTGCAACCGCTCGGCGGTTGCAACGCATTGAAAATTTTGAATTTTCGTGAAATTTTGAATTTCCCCCCAAATCCCGCCCAATTTCAGCAAAATTGGCAACCGCCGAGCGGTTGCAAATATATATGGTGACCGCCTGGCGGTTGCCATGATACGATGTAGCAACCGCTCGGCGGTTGCTATTGTTAGACATAGCAACCGCTCAGCGGTTGCTATGGTCAGATATAGCAACCGCCAAGCGGTTGCAATTAATATTCATGTTTAAAATTAGTAATTTTTGTTAAGTATCTTGATGAGTTTGTGTTTATAGATAAGAAATATCATTATTAATTCCACGGATCAGTAATAAATGACTACAAAACTATTGCTCGAGTTAGTAAAATAGTAGATTATGATTGATTTGACGAGTTATCAATGATACACCTATATATTATGTTAAACTAATCATCATAATTAGTCCATGATGTTGTCCCCAAGATTAATTTTGCAATGAAATCTTATCATTTGATTTGTTTTTAACTATTTTAATGTAATTATCAAATGATCAAACAACGCGTGACAACGAATCAACCAAAATAGTAAAAATTCATTTATGAATATTATTTGCAACCGCCAAGCGGTTGCAAATGACCAGCATCCGCAACCGCCTAGACGGTCGCTATGATAATAAGCGACCGCTCAGCGGTTGCAATGTATAGTAGCGACCGCCAGGCGGTCGCTAGAGCTTGTTATCTGCAACCGCTCAGCGGTTGCAGATAATGTTCATATTTGAAATTATCAATTTTTGGTAAGTATCTTGATGTGTTGATGTTTAGTAAACTCCAATATTGTTATTACATGTGAATACTAGTAGTAAAAGATTACAAGACTATGATTGAGTTAGTAAAATAGTAGATTACACGTAATAAGGCGAGTTATATATATATCAACGACTAATCATCATATGTAGTCATTTATGTTGTCCCAAGCTTGATTTTGCTGACAAACATTATAAGTGTAGTTATTGTAACTATGATTAGGTTAATTAGCAATTTGTGAAACATAGCGGTTGTGAAAATGTAAGAATTATGGTATGAACATTATCAGCAACCGCTTAGCGGTTGCTGATACCCAGCATAAGCGACCGCCTAGCGGTCGCTCCACGCCCTTGCAACCGCTAGGCGGTCGCTCCATACCATTGCAACCGCCAGGCGGTCGCTATGGGGATTGGCCACCGCTTGGCGGTTGCGGACTTACTAGCCGTTGTTATCCGCAACCGCCTGGCGGTTGCAAGAACTACTAGCCGTTGTTATCTGCAACCGCCAGGCGGTTGCGAAGTTGCAGATTTTTTGTTATAAATACCTCCCCACTTCACTTGCATAATTCATTCTCCCCACCACTTACTCTTAAGGTACATACGTTTTCTCCCTTAATAATATTAGAAATGTCTTATTTTATTTAAATGTTATAAAATTTCTATTTAATTAATTAATGCTTTTTTATTTATTTCATTTGTTTATAGGTATTGTCGAAACGTTATCGTGGAACTTGTTGTTGTGGATACAACATTCTTGAATTTTTTTATACCATTCGTTTGTTTACGCTACAAGAGGTACGTTGTTATTTTATTTTTTTATAATTAATTATGTGTGTGTTAGTTTTAATTAAATTGAAAATTGTTAGTAGTGTAAATTATAAATATTTATTTTAACGTAGATAAACAATGGAATATCAAGCCGATAAATCTTGGATGTACAATATGTTCGATAGCGATGGTTATTTACAAGAAAGTTTTGTGTTTGGTGTTCGTTCGTTCATAGAATACGCTTCGCAAGCATCCGAATTCTTAGATCTAGAAAACCGTATAAGGTGCCCGTGCAAGAAATGCAAAAATAGAGTGTTTTTTCCGAAATACTCGGTCCGTGATCATCTTCATAAGTCAGGATTTACGCCCGGATATCACGTTTGGGTTTTTCACGGGGAAGAGTACTCAAGGCCTGCCATGCCGTATATGCCCGACCTCCCAAGCACATCACACATCAATATTCCCGACCTCTCTGTTCATTGTGATGATTCGTTTAGAGACATGGTGGTAGATGCACGTGGAGGTCGATTTGATGAGGATGAGGTGCGTAATGAGGATCCAAATCCCGACGCAAAAGCATTCTACAATTTGATTGGTTGGTCAATCTAAAGGAGCAAAAGAAAAAGGTGTTTGAATGGTTGGTCAATCTAAAGTTTCTAGATGGATACGCATCGAACTTGGAACGATGTGTACAGAAGCAGCAACAGAGGTTGTTCGGTATGAACAGTCATGATTGTCACGTCTTCATGCAGAGATTGATTCCGATTGCTTTTCGTGACTTTCTGCCACTAGAAATTTGGGGAACATTAGTGGAGATTAGCTTGTTCTTCAGGGCCATTTGCGCTTCAGAGGTTTCCGTCACAGATATGAATGGAATAGAGGCGTCTATCATTGTAACAATGTGCAAGTTGGAGCAGATATTTCCTCCTTCTTTCTTCGATTCTATGGAGCATTTGGCAATACACCTACCGTACGAGGCGAAAGTCGGTGGTCCGGTTCACTACAGATGGATGTATCCATTCGAGAGGTCAATTTTTCGTAATTTGGTTTGAAACACTTATTATTAATACTTTATTCTATTGTGTATTCATTATTTCCTTTGTTATTAATCAGGCGCATGTATAAGTTTAAGAAGTCAGTTTTGAATAAAGCGAGACCCGAGGGATGCATAGCCAATGCCTACCTACTTGAAGAGCTATCAAATTTGTGCTCGCAATATCTCGATATATCCCCCACTTCTACATATGACCGACTAAACAGGAACGAGACTTTAGAAAGGTCAGAGAGGGAAGCCAATTGGGCATGACAAGAAGAAGCGGTTGTCGTCCGAAGAAATCGAACAAGTTGAGCTCTACACACTGCTTAATTGTGAAGAGTTGGATGGTTGGCTCGAGTAAGTGTTTTTTTAAATATAAAATTATTGAATTTTCTTGGTCTTGCGGTGTGTCAGAATAATAACAGTCCAATTTTTTACTTGCAGGTTGTTCATACATGAGGAGTGCAATGGATTGAGTCCAATGGAGGTGCAAATGAAGAGGAACAGAGATTATGTGGCGTGGTTTAAGCAGACGTACTCTAGTGGAAAGTACATGCTAGATGATCGTGTAACGCCGTTACTCAATGGTCCTCTAAACACTGCATTGGTGTACGATGGTTACAAGGTGAATGGGTTCAGATTCCACACAAATACGCATTTGGGTCCTAAGCAGACTAATTGTAGCGGTGTTTATGTAAAGGGAGACATGGGAGATGCCGACACCACCAACTTCTACGGGACTTTGAAAGAGATCCTAGAATTGGAGTACTGGGGAGGTAGTACTGGGAAGCAATTGTACATTGTGTTTTTCAAGTGTCATTGGTACGATATTACTAGAAGTGGGACGACGGTTCACGACACGTACAACTTGGTTGATATTAACCCACACCGGTCACTCAAGACCAACGAACCATTTTTTCTTGCAAACCAAGCACTACAGTGTTACTACGCGCCGTACCCAGAACTCACTAACGGAAGGCCAGGTCAAAAGGGTTGGATGTCAGTATTCACTATTCCAGCGAGACACATCATCGACATGTCGTCTTTGAGTGAGGGCGGTGAAACAGAAGCGCAGGTACCTACCCAAGTTTTTCAAGAGCACGAATCTACAGGCCTAAATCTGTTTGTCGACTTCAGCTCGTTTAATATGGATATCCAATTGGGTGCCGGGGAGTTTGAGCTTGTGGATGAGGAAGAAGGTGACGCAATAGAGTTAGATTCAAATGATGTTGACTTTGTTTCTAATGAAGATGATTAGACTTGTTAAAAGTTTATAATGTAAATCTTCTCCATATTTAAAGTTAATGTCTGAGTATTTTTCTAATGACAATTGTCCAAATACAGCAAAATAGCAAAATACACAACATACTAAAAAGTCCAACATATAACAGTCCAACATATAACAGTCCAACATATAACAATCCAACATATAACAGTCCAACATAGAACAGTCCAAATACAACGAAATAGCAAAATACACAACATACTAAAAAGTCCAACATAACAAAAAGTTCGAAATAGAAAATCCCAAGTACTCGACATAATCATCATTGGAATCCGACTGAGTATCCTCATCATCAGTATCCTCGTCATCATCCTCGTCATCATCCTCGTCATCATCTTCGTCACCAGAGCTCTCCGCCAAGTCCACAACACCACCAACCCGATGTGCATCTACCCCATCTCTGCCCAAATCCACAACATCATCAAGGTCGTCGTAGACGTGGTCGTCCTCACTATCGGAACTGTCTGAGTACACCACGACGTAGTTGGGCGCAACAGAAGAACTGGGAGCAAATGGGTCCTTCTTCTGACGTGGCGGCCTAGCAGTCCTAGAAGCAGATCCGGTCTTTGCTGCATCGTGCTGTAACATCGAAGCGGGAATCTCCGGTGGTGGAACATATCCATGCTCAATCTGATGATTCCTCCAGCCCTGCAAACTTGTAAAAATGTCGTCCACTCGCGGATCTCGCATGCTAGCCTCCAACTCCTTATTTGTCTGCTCCAACTCCTTATTCGTCTCCTCCAACTCCTTGGCGTATGCCCTCATGTAGTCCGGCTTCTTCCTAAACTCAATATCATATGCCTCTAGAGCTGAGCCGCCAGGTATACCTCTCGCCTTCCCCTTCTTGATTTTCCCTTGGGCCTTTTTCCATAGTGGCCCGTCAATATCGGGCCACACCGACATGTCCTTGCCATATTGAGTCTTCATCAGCTTCATGTACTTCTTCTGTTAATTGTGAAAGAATTCGTATTTATAATAAGAAAATAAATGAATAAGGAGATTAAACGAATTAGTAGTCTAAAATGAATTTGTATTTTAATTCACTCACGTAAATCATTTTATCGCCCTGATCTATCCACTCGCGCTTCGCCGGCACCTTGGTTTTCCCGCCCGTACCCTCAACATGCTTCGTAAATCCATATTTGAATGCCTCATCATGTCGAATACGCGTCGTGCGGTTTGGATCCACCTTAGCCTACAAATTTGAAAAAAAAAAAAGTAAGTATACTCAATTACACATATTCTTAAGTGAAATTAAGATTAAATGCTTTAATTATAATATAACTTACCAAACGACGCTTAATCTCTTCCAAGTCTATGGCTCCACCGTAAAAAGTAGCAGGTGCCTTCTTCATTTTCTCGGGGTCCTCGCCTCCCCTCCGATTTTTCCGAGCCTGCAATGTTTGTTTCTTGGTTGCCTCCTTCGTCCAATGCTTTATTGCAATCTTCTCCACCTTTGAGTTCATCCACGTCTTCTGTTTATCAGCCAACTCCGGTTTATCCTTATTATCAAAATATTGTTTCTTCGTGCGATGCATCAAATACTTGTAACAATTCGGGGCCTTTTTTTCGTACAACTCATGTACTTTGAGCCAATCATTTTTGTGGATCGCAAATTTTTCCTGAAAAAAAATTTAGTTAGTGTTTAAGATAGTTTATATTGTCACTTGATTTATTAATACAATAAGTTCAATAATATATTCATTTAATAGTTTTTCACCGTGAACGAAATCCACATTGCATCTCGTTTCTCCTTCGGCACCTTATAATATGACTTATAAAACTTGGACATGAAGGTCCGAATCAACTCAGTGATCGTCGTCACCACCTCATGAGACTTTGGATGCTGAAATAGGCCCCTCTGATCCAATCGAATAACTGGCCTCTTACTCGGACTAGTGGGGTTTTGAACACCAAGCGATGGTCCCCTACCGGGACGTTTTTGCATGTCTGTGCATACCCCCGATGCTGGAATCTCGGTCACCCTCTGGCTCGGGCCAGCTACGTCGGTCCTCTCACTCGGGCTAGCGCCATCGGACCCTGCAAATGGTGGTATATGGGCTCGGCTAGACTCGGCAGATGATGGTCTATGTGCTCCAGTGGACTCTGTCGATGGTGGTCTAGCCCTTGAACCAGATGAAGTACGTAGAGGTGCTGCTGCAGCTGGGGCATCAGAGTCGTCAAAAAGCCGTCGCTGTGGCAAGGGAGTCACCCCGGTAGATCCCTCGCGCGATGTCTGAGTCTCTGCCTGGGTGGGAAGCTCGACCGGAACAACATCGTCACTAGCTAGCCGAGGCCTGAGACTACCCCGAATCTCACTACTAGAACCAACAACTTGAGAACGAACACTGCCTGACGAACGTGGCCTCTTACGTGAACTATTGCCTGACATGATCCCTAAACGTGTCGACAAATAAACTCATAATCATTCCTCAATAACATACAATTTCAAAATAATAATTCGAAAAGAAAATCTCATCATCATATGCAAGCTCATATATATAAACGATTAATCCAACGAGAAAAACTAACTTCCAAAAATAATGAACTTATCATCATATCATCATATCCAAATTCATATCATCATATCAAAGTTTATATACAAATTCATATAAATTACAGCAATATAAACGACAATATAATCAAAGTTCATATCATCATATCAAAGTCCATATCCAAATTCATCTCAAAGTTCATATCCAAATTCATATCATCATATCAAGTTCATATCCAAATTCATATCATCATATCAACGTTCATATCCAAATTCATATAAACGATCCAACTTACAACAATATAAACTACAATATAATCAAAGTTAATATCATCATATCAAAGTTCATATCAAATTTAATATCAAAGTTCATATCATCATATCAACATTCATATCCTAATTCATATCATCATATCAAAGCTAATATCCAAATTTATATAAACGATCCAACTTACAACAATTCGCACCACACAAATCTGACGAAATATACATATAATCACATATATAAATCTTACCTATAAATTCGGCAAATACGATAAACAAGAATATAAATTCAACAAATACGTACATATAATCATAAATAAAAAAAAAATTAAAATTGGGACAACTTACAAAAATCCGAAGATAGCTAATTGGCCGCGGTGATGGCGTGGTGGCGAGGGTGGGCGCGCGACGGTGTGATGGTGACGGAGGAACGGTCGGAGTGGCAGCGTTGTGACCGCGCGGGCGGTCGTGATGGTGGCGTGGTGACGGATGTGCGGTCGCGGTGTGGTGGTGGTGACGTGGTAGGCACGCGGTGGTGGCGTCGTGACGTGGTGACGGAGGTTGGTTGGTGGGGTGGCACGGTGGCGTGACGACGCGGAGGAGGCGGTGGTGGCGACGCGACGGAGGTGAGGCGTGGTGGCGACGCGACGGAGGTGAGGCGTGGTGGCGTGGCGACCGAATGGAGGTCGCGTGGTGGCGTGTGGCGACGGAGGTGAGGTCGCGTGGTGGCGGGGCGACGGAGATGAGGTCGCGTGGTGGTGGTGGATAGATCGGGTCGGGTAGGGGTATGTGTTGGTGGGTGGGTATTGAGGAGAGAAGAGAAGAAGAAGAAAAATGGAAGAAAAAATGAAGAGGAAGAGGAGAAGAAGAGAGAGGGGGCGGGTCGGGGCGGGGCGGGGGGGGCGACGGCCGGGCGGTCGCCCCACTAGGGTTTTAACCCTAGTGGGCCGACGCGACGGATGGGCCGTCGCTCCGGCCCACTTGGCGACAGCTGGGCCGTCGCCATATGATAGATGGCGACGGCCCAGCCGTCGCCAAGTTCTTTTTTGTTGGTGGCGACCGCCTAGCGGTCGCCACCCCTTATGGGCGACCGCCTGGCGGTCGCTGGGCGGTCGCCGATAATAGCGACCGCCGTGGCGGTTGGGGGGGGCGGTTGCGGATGCCCCCCAAATCTTGTAGTGATATTAATATGACACCATGAATACTTTGCCGAGGTCGCAAGCGAGGTTGACTTTTATTAGAATAACTGCAGTTATGAGTTGTTACATTTGAAAAATAGTCGAGTCTGATCCATTGGCGTATCCAGGAATGAAAGTTGGGGGGGGGGGGGGGCTAACACGAAAGACAATATAAAGAAAAAAAACATTAATTTAGCGAAATTCGACAAGTATTCCTCCTCCATTTTGTTCCGACGTGCAGATTTAACATGTTTCATCGCTGAAAATGCACGCTCTGGTGTTGCGGTAGAAACAGGAAGAGTTAAAACAAGACGAATTTATTTGTCAATCAAGTCGTAGTCTTGTGCCTTATTTGTCTCCTTTAATTGTTGACACAATTCTGAAATTGTTGATATATTTTGAAATTTCTCATGCCCAATAACTTCAACCTCAAAATAATCCAATTGACATCTCAAACGATGCAAATCTGGTCCACTAAAATCCCCAGGATAAAACTTCTCGGCAAGGGTATAAATGCGATCAATGTTGAATTACTTGAAGTTCTCTTTAGGATCCAAATTAGAGCTTAGCTTCAAAAGTTCAACTGCCTCATCACTGAATCTTCTATTGACCTCCGCCACTTGAAAATCTATTGTAGCATGAAACACGTCGAAGTGATAATGATGCTCAAATGTGATTGGATGCTGACGGCCCCTACCTGATTTGTAAAAACCTTCCATATCTGGTATCTCAATACCATGTTTTTCACAAGCACTTTCCACAAGTAGGATAAGAGAATCATAAGCATCATCTCCTCTCAATTTTTGAAACAAGGCTTTTGAGGTAGTAACATGATCCATCGCATTTAAGATATCAAGAGACTTAGTCTGCAAAGCTCGAGAAAGCATATCTGTAACCCCCATAACTTTATGCATAAAATACAAGTTGAACACAAAATCATATGATGCCATCTCCTTCAAATGACCCAAAGCTTCCCCTCGTGTAGAGTTTGAAGAGCTTGAAGACCTATCATCCCTCATAATTTTCAAAACCTCAATCACTGCACTGTACTCATCAATTAAACTGCAAATAGAATCAAAATGTGAACTCCAACGAGTCTTTCCAGCACGTTGTAGGCTACCAACTTGATTAGCCCCTGTACCTGTTGCGCGTTCACCACTAGCTATCTCTCGTTTAATTTCAACAACTTGTGCAGAATGTAACTGAGTCAAGCGTTTAGACGAACCACCAATAAGATTAACTATTTTGTTCAGCTCTGAAAAAAACAACCATATAGACATTTCTTGCTCAGCAGCCCCAACCAATACTAATTGTAGTCGATGGGCGAAACAATGAACATGATAGGCATACGGAGAATCCCGTAAGAAAATAGCCTGTAACCCATTCCATTGGCCACTCATGTTGCTAGCTCCATCATAACCTTGGCCTCTCAAATCACATACTGGTAAGTTGTATTGCGCAAGGACTCTTGATATTTCTCTCCTAAGAGTAACAGCAGAAGTATCAACAACATGAACAATCTCAAAAAAGCGCTCTCGTATAAAACCACCAGAATCAACAAGTCTTAATACAATCACCATTTACTCTTTACCTGATATATCCTTGGCCTCATCGACCAAAATACAAAACTTCGCATCACCGATTTCCTCGCGAATTTTAATTCTCACCCTGTTAGCAAGAATATACAAAATATCTTTTTGAATGCATGGTGCTATATACTTAGCATTTTCCGGAGCCTTCTCTAATACAATTTTAGCAATCTCAGGATTAATTTTCCCGCTAACTTTGATAAACTCAATGAGATTACCTCGATTGTTTGAAGTTGGAGATTCATCATGTCCTCTAGATGCACAACCTTGAGAAGAAAGATACTGAATGCCTTCAATTGATATCTGAAGCCTTAAACGGTTCGTCTGAACTTCCTCCGATGAGTGTGCATTCATAACTTTGTCAATGTGTCTTGTTGGATCTTTCAAAGCATAATAAGACTTCATGGCATTATTATGTGGTGAAGTAGGACCTCCCACATGCTTAAAAAAAGCACAACTTTCTCGACTGCCTACTTTCTTCCAATTTTTAAATCCATTAACAGTAAAAGAATGGTAACAACCACTGTCATTTTCGAAAAGGTAACACTGAAAGAAAAATGCCGCATATTTTACCGTTGAGTATTCCAACCATGAATACCTCTTATACCATGACCTTTGAAACCGTCGAGACTGGTCTCCCATTTTGGTTGCTAGAAAAACTGCATGATTAGGTCGTTGTGGCCCCACACCTATATAACGCCGCCTAACATCATCTTTTTCATTAGCAGGGTACTGAGATATCGGAGTTCGTAGGCCCGGGTCAACTTCAAAAGCACCAACATTTATCTCAACGTTTTGAGATGACGAAGAGCCCTCTTGATTGTGATTTGAGTTATCACCACTTGGCGGAGAACTCTCTTTACTCGTGGATGCCTCTTCTTGAGGCTTATAGAATGAAAACAAAGTCTTTTTCCTTTTTTTGACTACTTGAGTTTCCATTGCAATCTACCAAAATATATGAAATTCGATAAGTGAAATCAAAATTATAATTAGACATTGCAAAAATAAAGCAATTTGATGCGTAAGTCCTAAATTAAACTAAACGAAATCCTAAATTAATTCATTTTTCATGGCAATGAACATAACGGTTTAATTATCTTGTTTCCTAAACGAAAAAAAACTCTAGATTCTCAAACTATCAAATTACCCAATCAATTTATACAAACCCTAATTTAAAATTACATGAACAATAAACGATATAAGCTATAGTAAATGTTAAAAGAGTACTAAAAGTAGAATAATACCTCAAAGACAATTGTAATCTTCTTCCAATACTTGATTTAGGAAAAAAGCAATATTTTTTTTTGAAAAAGGGTAGGGCTTGTGCTGCTGTTCAGTGAGTTAGGTAGAGACTCACTGGAAAAGAAGGATTAAAAGGTGAAATATTCAGTCGTGACTCTCTTATTCTTAAGCTAGAAATTGCAATTTGGGGCTTCATCTTTTGAAATAATAAAATTTAAACAATGAGCCAATTTATATTTAATGGACTAGCCCATTTATTAAATATAGCCCATCTACATAAGGTAAAGATAGCCCTTTAACAATATAAATTTGAAGCCCATTTCTTTTTATAAATAAACATATATATTTATACATATATATTATATATTACCTATATCTAAAAAAAAATCCAAAAAATGGGGGGGGGGGGGGGGGGTGGGGAGGGGGCTACAATCCCCCCCCCCCCCCCCCCAGCCCCTTACTACCTACGCCCCTGGTCTGATCAACTTGGGAAGTTTGAATATGTTAGAAATGTGTTGATAAATTTTCGAAGTTATGTGGCACCTATCAAAATAGTTCATACGATAAGATTTGATGCTTTTATCTAAAATATATAATGCACGGTTTAGTGGCATATTTAGGAATTTTAAGTCGGGGGCTAAACAAAATTCTGAACGAATAAACAGGAAATTAGAAAAATCTTTCGGTTCAATGATGCATTTAGAAATTTTATGTCGGGGATGCAAAACAAAATTTTGAATTGACAACAATGTTCTAGGAGGGATCCGATCGTTAGAGTTGTTGAATATTGTGCCTTCTTTCATTTTAACTTAAGCATCAAGATGAACAGCGATCATGAACAGTGTGATCATGAATAGTGCGATCATGAACAGCGATCTCTTTCCGGAGATCAATTCGATGATCTTCCCTCCCTCACGCACGATACCAGCTGCAGAAACTATTGAAAACCCTTCAATCCACAAAACATATGCTGAAGTCACGAAAGCGGCACAAGCCTCGTTCCTGACTTCGCAAAGCGGCGGCACCGTCTTGGATATTGGGGGATTTCTGGCGATTAAAGTCCCGCAGCAGGCATACAACCAGAGACTTCAACTATGCAAACACTCACTGATTGGTAGGGTTACACTCTCCAAAGGCGAAGCACCTTGGCGTCAACTAGACTTGAAAACGAAACTCAACACGATATGGGGGTTGAAAGCAAATTGGCGTCTAATATCATTAGGTAAAGGCTTCTATCATATCATCCTCCAATCGGAGTCATCTCTCAATGCAATATGGAGCAAGGGCGCAATCAATTTAAAACCCGGAATCATTCGGATCATGCCTTGGACCCCAGGTTTTGATCCAATCACGCAGAAATCTACTTCCACGCCGATCTGGGTACTTATATATAATTTGCCTTGGGAGTTCTGGGACAAACATATCCTAACGGAGATTGGTCGCGGGATTGGGATCCCGTTAAAGATCGACAAAGCAAAACTAGAGGGTGAATTCGGGAATTTTGCTAGACTGCTCATAGACATTAACTTGCAAAAACCTATTCAGGAAACAATCCGCGTCGACACAGACGAGCATAAAATATGGGTGAATCTGGAGTATGAAGGTATGCCTGACCTTTGCACCACCTGTAAATCAATTAGGCATAATACTGCGACATGCCGCAGGAATACAAGTAATGAGGAAGCGCTAATGAGAAAACAAGAGAACATCTGCGAAGCGCCTGCCACACGAAGGGTATCTAGAGGGCGTAAACCTTCAACCTCTGTAATCCCGATCCATCAAGTTTTCGATCGAGCCAGAGAAGACCTGCACTATCCCATTCAAGCAACAGATGCTCAGAACACATTGCAAGAACATATAACATTGGAAAATATCAATGGGAAGGAACTCGCCACAATTACTGCCGATGTACCTACTACCACTAATCCAATGTCTGATTTTGTCAATGAAAGTCATGAGAAAACTTCCCAAGAGGGAACTACAGAAGTTTAACATGCATGCTTGGCTGAAACATCAAAGGAACAAACTCCAGAACATATCATTGCTCTCGCTAAAGGCAATGAAAATATTGAACAAAGCTCAACAGAGTTGCCCACCATTCTAGCTAGTTCGCCAAAAACTACAATGCATGCTGATCATATACCGAACTCGGTGCATAAGACCTCGGCAGATCAGACTGAAGAAGATGAAGGATCTTGGAGCATGGCTAGAGGGAAAATGAGTCAGGAGGATCGAGTTGTTCGTGACAAACGAACAGTTAGAAAACCAGCGCGGTTTGAATCATGATTGTCCTATACTGGAATTGTAGGGGTTTTGCCAACCCATGCAAACAACGGCTATTTTTTAATTATTGTCAACGTTATTCTCCAGATTTAGTTTGTTTACCTGAGCCCAAGATACTGTTTAATTCGGTTCCTCCTAGATATTGGGTATCTCTGGGTCTATCCATTATTGGAGCTAATCTTAATGATTTACCATCTCTTTGGGTTTTTCGAAAGTCCGTTATTGATCACCCCAACTCAGTAGTCCGAGGAGATCAACACGTGAGTTTTACTCTACAATTCAATGGTTCGTCTTTGGCTTTTTCCTGTGTCTATGCAAGTACAGATATTAGTATGTGTCTATGCAAGTACAGATATTAGTATGCGTAGGGAACTTTTTCTGGAGCTTAGAGCGTTGACGCAGCTTAGTTCTCTTCCATGGATGGTGGTTGGTGACTTTAATGTGATTAAGGGAGCGCATGAGAAAAGCAGGAGACCACCCGCTGTAACTCCATGTCGGGATTTTAGAATCTTTTCTGATGAATGCGAATTAATGGACATTCCGTTGCTAGGTGCATCTTTCACCTGGTGCAGTGGTCGCAAACTTAATCACAGAGTGGAATGTTGGCTAGATTGAGCATTGGTGAACGCTAATTTCATAGACTTCTGGAACACAATAAATTACTCTGCTCTGCCTAGACACAAGTCAGATCACTGTCCAATTGTGGTTAGTTGTCGAATGTCTTTGCCTAGTAATGGGGCTCGATTTCAATTCCAGGGGATGTGGTTAACCCATCCTAATCTCCGGCAATACGTGAAGGATAAATGGTTGGTCGTCCCAGGGTTATCCCCCATGCATGTGCTGACCTTCAAACTTAAACACTTACAGGGCGCACTCAAAATCTGGAATAAAGAAGTTTTCGGTAGACTCCAGGGGAATATTATTGCAGCTGAAACTACACTTGGTGATATCCAGAGGTGTATCACGGAACATGGTGCCACATATCAAAATATTGAGCAAGAGTTGCGAGCTCACGTAAATCTTGAGCTTGCGTTGACGCAACAGGAAATATATTTGAAAGAACGAAGCAGAAACAAATGGTTGGCAGCGGGAGATAGAAACTCTTCTTTTTTCCATAGAGCAGCTAGCATAAAAAAGTCACGAGCAGGATTGAATTGCTTAATGATTGACGGTGCACTTTCTTCAATCAGCAAGAAATATCGAATTCTATCTCACAATATTTTGAAGAAATATTCAGTATTTCTAATGACACATCTCCAAACGATCAGCTGATACAATCTGTGGTTCCACGAATGGTTAAAAACTCAGAAAATGAGGCTCTTATCCAAATCCCTTCGTATGAAGAGATTCACGCAACGATGCTTTCCATGGATGGTAGTAGTGCTCCAGGGCCAGATGGTTTCACCGGGAAATTTCTTCAATCCTTTTGGGATATAGTTGGAGCAGATACGTGCAGCGCCGTGCAACAATTCTTCTTAACTAGAAATCTCACTACGGGATTGAATTCTAGTCTCATGACTCTTATTCCCAAGGTTAAAGATGCAGTGAACATCGAAAACTTTCGACCCATTGTGCTGAGTAATTTTTGTCTAAAAATAATTACTAAGATTTTGGCGAATCGACTCGCAGGGGTGGCTTCGAGAATTATCTCCCCTCAACAGTTTGGGTTTGTTAAAGGTAGGGATATTACGCATTGCATCGCCACGGCTTCAGAGGGAATTAAGGTTCTGGATAAAAAGAGTTTTGGGGGTAATATGGCACTCAAAATTGATATACGAAAAGCTTTTGACACTATGGATTGGCATTTTATCTTGGATGTGCTAAAAGCCTTTGGTTTCTCAAACAAATTTCGAAGTTGGATCATGGAAATTTTTTCTACTTCACATTTATCTATATTACATAACAGATCAGTTGTGGGCTATTTTGGGTGCAAGCGGGGGGTACAACAAAGAGACCCAGTCTCCCCTGTACTTTTTGTTATCATGGAGGATTTTCTCAGTCGACTCATTACAAAATCTGTAGAGGATAAGAAGCTACAACCAATGAGATACACAACTTCTTAGGGATTTACATCACACCTCTTATATGCAGACGATGTGCTTCTTTTTGCGTCGGCGACCAAACGAAATGTCCAGGCTATTCGTAATATCTTTGACACCTACGCAGCAGTTTCGAGCCAGCATGTAAATTGGAGTAAATCGGGAGTCTGTTTTTGCAACTATATTGCGTCTCATCGCCGTCGTAGCATTGTGAATTTGCTGAATCTAAAGAAAATCTCCTGCCCGTTCATCTATCTTGGAGTTCCAATATTTAAAGGCAGTCCACGGCGAAGGTGGCTTCAATCGATAGCTGACAAGATTTCGAGTAAGTTCGCTAATTGGAAGGGGTCTTGTTTATCAATTGCTGGTAGAATTACCTAGGTCAATTATGTGATACAGAGCTCATTTATTCATTCTTTTGCTATTTATTCTTGGCCAAAGAGTCTCTTGTTGTGCATGGAGAAAACGATACGTAACTTTATTTAGACGGGGTCGATTGACAAACGGAAGTTGGTCACTTTACCATGGAATAAATGTTTCCTTGCGATAGTGGAAGGGGGCGTAGGTCTCAAAAATCTTGTCAACTTGAATAAGGCGTTATTGGCGAAGCTATACTGGAAATTTATATCGGAGGAGACATACCCTTTGAAGCTGCTGAAATCCCGTATCTTTGAGGATGTTGCACATCTTAAGAAAGGTTTTCTTTCTTCAACCATTTGGTGCTCGTTGAAGCATAGCAATGATCTCATTGAGGAGATGATAAGGTGATTACCGTCTAGATCCTCCTCCTGCAATTTTTGGAGGGATAGCTGGATATATCCTTGTGTTGCGGATCGTCTTGATATGGACATTGGGACTCGAGATCTGCTGCATGACTCAGTTGGTGATTTTTTTCACAATAATCAATGGCATGTTCCTGAGGTTATTCCACAGGACTTGAAAGATACGATTCGAGAGCATCATTTTATAGAAGAAGAGAAAGACACATGTGTTTGGGCGCTAAGTTCGGATGGGAATTTTCGAGTTCGTGAAGCATATCGACATATTTGCGCTGCTAATGCCATCTCAGACACCTGGCACTAATTCATTTGGAGAGAATTCCTCCCGCCATCAAGATCCCTTGTTTGTTGGCGTGCGGCATTGGGATACTTGCTCACAGAAGACATCTTGATGCGTAAAGGTTTTAAATTTGCGTCGATCTGCAGATTATGTAATTCAAGTGTGGAAACCATCGATCATGTGTTTGTTCAATGTCCGTTTGCGGTGGCGGCATGGAAGGCTATCTCGGATATCTTTCATCATAGAGTTGATTTGGCAGGATCCCCCAAAACCTTGCTTATGGAAGCAAGTGGAGCACATTTTGGAACACAGGTGCGTGCATTATGGAGTTCATCGATTGTCTCATGTTTTTGGTTGTTATGGAACACTCGAAATAAATGTGTCTTTGAGGACTATGCTCCGAACATTGGTCATTTTCTTAGACGTATTTGGCAATGCATAAAGGAGGTGGAATTCTTTAAAGTGGGCTCGACAACATCAATTGAGGATTTTAGAATTCTTAAATTATTTGATATGGAGGTGCAACCTCGAAAAACACCCAAAATCATCTTTGTGCGTTGGCACCCCCCCATTGGAAGCTTGGATCAAATGCAATACGGATGGATGTGCTGTTGGGACGCCAGGAATTGGAGAAGCAGGCGGGATTTTTCGAAACAGCTGAAGTTTTGTGCATGGCTGTTTCTCCTTTAGACTTGAGTCGGTTTTTGCTTTCGAGGCTGAGCTATGGGCTGCGACGTTTGCAATCCTCAAAGCAATGGAGCGTAACTGGAAATATCTTTGGCTTGAGAGTGACTCGACTTTTGTTGTTAATTTATTGGCTTCAAGATCAAATAAGGTTCCATGGAAACTAAGAGGCTGATGGTCTACTTGTTTGAAATACATCAACTCCATTCATTTTCGGGTTTCACATATTTTTAAGGAAGGGAACAAGGCTGTAGACTCTCTTGCAGATTATGGGTCCACAAATGTCGGGGAACATTGGTGGAACACTTGCCCATCGTTTATTATGGATTCAGTTAATAATGATTATTGTAATAGGGAGAATTTTCGATTTTGTTGACCTGCCGGTACATGACGATTTTGTTATACACTACAACAGATTTGGCCTTTTCCGTCGGGCCCGGCGTTTTGGGCCGACGGAAAAGGCCCTTTTTTCCGTCGGGGTAAAAAAACGACGGAAAAGCCCTTTTCCGTCGGGTACAAGCCGACGGAAAAGGGCCTTTTTTTCCGTCGGTAAAAAGCCGACGGAAAAGGGCTTTTCCGTCGGCTTTTTACCGACGGAAAAGGGGCAAAAAAAATAAATAAATAAAAAATAAAGTAAAAAAAATGTTGTTAGCTTTTCCGTCGGCCAAAAGCCGACGGAAAAGGGCTTTTCCGTCGGCTCTTTAACGACGGAAAAAGGGCAAAAAAATAAAATAAAATAAATTTGGTGGTAGATCTGATCCGTGTGATTTGATCACACGGATCAGATCCCACCCCTTTTTTTTTTGGTATTTTTAATTTAACCCTACTACTCTTAAGTATCTATAAATACCCCTTATTCTACCCACTTAATTCATTCATTCTTCCCATCCTCCAAAAACTATCTACTTTCTCTCCCAAAAATTCTTAATAACTAACAAAAATTTATCCATATTCATTAACTTATAATTAGAGTTTATTATTTGTTTTATTATTTTATTTCTACTTATGTTTTATTCATTATCTAACTAATAATAACTATAAAAAATTTATATTATCAAGATTTTATTTTAAATACAAAATTTTATTTATTATAATAAGTAATTTAAAAAAATTGCTCGAATATGTGAATGTTATTATTTAAATCGATTTCTTTTAAATTAAATCGCCAAAAAATTATAAAATAATTATTTAAAATCGATTTCTTTTAAATAAATCGGCACAAAATCATAAACCAATTATTTTAAAACAATTTATTTTAAATCAATTGTTTTAAATCGTTTTTTAATTTTTTTTTAAAATTTTTAAACCCTTTCCCGTCGGCTTAAAGCCGACGGAAAAGCCCTATACCGTCGGCTTTAAGCCGACGGAAAAGGGAAGCTATACCGTCAGCTTTAAGCCGACGGTATAGGAAAAGCCCTTTTCTGTGGTCGACGGAAAAGCCCTTTTCCGTCGGTAAAAATCCGACGGAAAAAAGCTTTAGTGACGAGCTTTTTTCCGTCGGGTTTTTCCGACGGCTTTTGCCGATGGAAAAGGGTATTTCCGTCGGAAAAAGGCCCTTTACCGACGGTTTTTGAGCCGTCGGTAAAGCCCTTTTCTCTTGTAGTGATATTTTTGTTTTTTAATAATATTCGGGGCTGGATGTTCATCTTAAGGAGAAAGAATGGAAAAGATGCTTGAAGGTCTTGAATCAATTTTTGGAGCTTTTGAAGAAAATAAATGTGTACCAGAGCTAGTGTAGCTTTTTAGTTCAAAGGGAAGACGCCTGCTATATATAAATTTTACGATAAAGTATCAATCACCTATAATTTTTGTGCTTTACCCTTTTTTTATCAAACATATATTTATTCCGATGAATACCACAAAATATTTATAATGTTTTTAGACTTGTTTAAAATCAAAATAAAGGCACTATAAAGCTAATCAACATTGTACATTTGTATGTTTTTATAGAAGGAAAATTTTATTTTTCTCAAACAAATGAAAAAAAAAATGCAAGTAGTTTAATTTATTAATTCCTTGCATATTAATTAAAATGACAAATACCAAGAATCATACGGATTAAATAAGTATGATACGGGATTCTTTTGCTTTTTTCTCAACATATAAGGAACTTTTTAGTAATTCAAAGAATATAAGGCTATTTGTTAATTATACATAATACATAAACTGTACTCTTTTCCGAACAAGTACGTGACATACGCTTTTTAACTTTTGAAATAAGGGGAGTCAAGGTAATAATAATTTAATAGCATTCGACGAAGGTATTCACTCTTTCATTAAACGAATAACGGTCCATTTGCATATGTGAAATCAATTATAAGTTTTCAGATTTTTTTTTCTCCGGATATATCACCAGCCTTTGCATAAAATCAATTATAATAATCAGATCACAATCTTCTGAAATCGCCTTGTGTATGTTTCAAACATTCAATTTACATATATATATATATATATATATATATATATATATATATATATATCGTAAATGTGTTTAATTAACAAGAACACGACCAAAAAGGTCAATATTTAGTACAATCCCTGCGTTGAAAAGAAACTGTCTTCTTATGCAAATCGAAGCCTATCAAGTAGTGCATCTGTGCTAAGTTACCATAAATCACAGAACCATCAGCCTCGGACGCTGATAACATTGCAAGGCACACTACCTCTTCGCTTACTCTAGTGTAAGCGTTTATCGTGTCTAGTACCAAATCAGCTCCTTTAAGATGCATCGTGATCGTTGGAAAATCGTAGTGTGTTTTCGTAAACCAGCACGATTTCAACCCCAGCTTGCCTTCTGGATCGCGTTTTAGCTTAACAAGATTTTCCAGCGCTTTGTCCAATTTGCTGTACAAGTCATCAGGAATAAAAGTAAATGTTGTCCCAGAGTCTATGACCATATTTCCCTTTTTAGCAGACCCTGAGGAGTCTTTAATACTGAATTTGACTCTTTGATTCCCGACACTGGTTCCTTCTAATGTCACGTGATAGAACGTTTGAGGATGTTTACGGACTAATGGAGTGGAAACAACGTCCCTTCCGGAAACAACCGCATTGTTGCCAAAGTGTATCTTACTGGATTTTGTTCTGTCTACACTTAAGCAGTAAGCAAATTTACCTTGGATCAAAGACCCAAGTTGCGATATGAGTGAGGCTGGTCCACGTCCGAGACCAATGATTCCAGACTGAACGCCATGAAATGGGCCAGAGTTGTTAAATCCACATCCAAACGCGACATTAGGAAACGACATGGTTTTACCCGACGTGGAGCCTAACGTAAGTGTATCCGTCCCTAAAACTCCAGTGGAGGTAGATCCATCGCCATATTGGGTGTTATAGGAACACTCTTTTTGAGACGGATTACAAGTTCGGTCTTCATTAGTACTGCACAAATTAGAACCACAACCAACTGTTTCGTACGTTTGAGATTTATTCGGGTGGAACAGAGGAAACCTCTGTTTGAAACATTTGTTGCAGGGTGCACATTGAGTCCATATTAAGTTCCTTCCGATGTCAAAGCCGCCTATAGAAGGAACTGGTGGTGTTCCAATCAGGTAAAGCATGAGATATTCTCCTAAATGATTTTCAATTATTGCCACGGGCGAACTCTTTTCGCGTTTTTTGCTGAAAAGCTGTAGACGGTCGTACGATCTTTGTATCGAGTTTGCTAAACGTTGCGAAGGGGAGAGTGAAGGATCATAGTGAGGCGATTGTGGGGAGTCTCTGTGAATGAGTTCAGTGGTGATGCCAATAGTGCTACTACTTTTGCTGGATTTTGCTTCATACATGGAAGAAATGGAGATTATTACAATACAAGTGATAAAAATAGACCGAGGGATCATCATGGTTCTAATCAACTACTATGAAGAAAGAAAATGTGAATGAAAAGAAATGTCACGCAATGTGACAATAGGCTTCCTATTAAATCAACCACGTTCATAAATGTCGCTTCAAATATATAGAAGGTGACGTGATATCCAGCTGTAACTATTTTTTCCCAAATTGCTCTAATTTTTATTTTTTCCCTTGGATTTGATAATTTTATTCTAATTCCTAATAAGGAAAAGAATTCAATATTATTGAATATTAAATCATGTTGAACAAAGAGATTCTGTGATAGGCATATGATATTACACGGCTGTCATGTACAAATCATTGAATTGTCTACTAATTATCAAGATTTCTGGTGTACCTACATTAACTATGAGTCTTGATATTCCTTTACTGCAGATTGTGTACATTATTATAAT
Source organism: Linaria vulgaris (assembly GCA_948329865.1). Taxonomy (NCBI): domain Eukaryota; kingdom Viridiplantae; phylum Streptophyta; class Magnoliopsida; order Lamiales; family Plantaginaceae; genus Linaria; species Linaria vulgaris. The sequence continues at coordinate 110,819,837 of OX415250.1, read as the reverse complement.
GCAGGTTTTTCCATTTTGTTAAAAACTCTCCATTTTTAATACATTTCCTTTTTGACATTTACTTAATTAGAATGATTAACAAGACCCGGCTTAGACAAACTAATTCATCTATACTATTAAAAATTGTGATATCAAATTTTTAATTTTCAATTTTTGCGTTCTAATTTTAGTGTTAGAACAATACTCTATTACTAACTTTCTAATTTAGCCTTAAGATTTAAATAAAATCTTTAACTACAATAATTTATAGTGATTTGGGATTTGGTTTTTAAAATTTGAAACATTCTATATAAATTTCATATATACATATATATATATATATATATATGATATGATGTTTACTCATTTAAGTTATTTTCTTCACTATACAAATTAAAATAAATTTAATCAAGCGGAGACCGCTTGCCAACATTTCTAGTACAAAAAAATACAAACTCTGACACAAAATTTTTAATTTCCGATTTTAGCCTTATAATTTTAGTGCTGACACAATGTGTTATTATTAAATTCCTAATTTAGCCTTTGGTTTAACTAGGATCATATCTTTGTTTTTAGACCTAGTAAGGTCTAAACTTTGGTAGTCTGTGCGAATTGTCCCATCTTTTAATTTTTTTGTGATTTTTCGACCAAAAATAACCTTAAAAATTATTTAAAATTTAGTCTAAAATCTTTCTCTCGTTGAGACGGTTCCAATGGTGGTGACGGTGATGCAAAATTCAAATTTATAACATGGGAATTCTAATTTAAGTTCAAAGCCGTTTGGTCCTATAGATAAAGTGATATATATATCTCAACTTATCTCACTTTATCTGTCGTTTGGTTCTATTGATTGATTATTCGGGCAGAAGTGAGATATGCTCAAATTTTTTGGTTTTATCCAAGAACTCGATATAAATAATCTCACCTCTTCGCCTAAGATAAATAATTTTGATTTTGCTCTTTTTTACTGTTCGCTGAAAATCTCCATTAAACCTTCTATAAATTTATAAATTTATAAGTTACTTCATTTCTCCATTTTGCAATTAGATATAATATTTATTAAAGCTTCAAATTAAAAGTTTGAACAGTATATATATACATGTATATACATATATTATTTATAAGATTCTAGTGGACAATAATTTTATAATTTATTTATCAAATATTAAAAAAAAAAAAAACTCTTTTGATAGTTTATTTTCAGATTTCAGTATTTAATCGCATGACAATATATATTAAATTTTATTTGCAGCATGCAACAAGAATTTTACCTTAGTCTCTTCTACATTTTTCTTCCTCTTTAAAGGTATGAATTGTGGTAAAAATGAGTCGAAACCCTATTAAATTATTTGATTTGTTTATTTATTATAGAATTATTTCATTTGTTTTAATAATTATAAAAAATCCTTATCGATTCATAAAATCAAAATAGAAAAGGAAAAATATTATGCCTTGTTTTTGCTCTCTTACGCGGCCCTATTCTAAAAATAGTTTATTTGTCGTATTTTTATATAGTTTCTTGGTAATATATAATACTGAAAAAAATACAGTGTCATTGAGTTGAAAACAACAATATGTTTTCACTTAAAAAAATAGGGTTTAAAAAATAGTTAGTTGAACATTGATGACCCAAATCAAATAAGACGTTATTGAGGTAACTATTTATCTTGAGACTTAATCTTATCAACCATACAAGTGGCATATATTAGATATCAAAAAAATGTGACTTTTTATCTCATTTCTTGATTCAGTCGAGAAGGCGTTGGAGTTTATGGTGAAACGGGATCATCCCCAGATTATAAACTGATTTTGACTTGGTCCGATTTTGATGGGCGATTAGTCCAATTGCATCCAAAACGGGCCAACGAACAGTAGTAATAATCTAAAGATCATTTAGGGATCGGATTTTAGCCAAATTCCATCATTTAGGCCTCGAAAATGCTGTTTTTGCCGTTTTTAATAATTTTCGTTTCAGTTATATCTTTATCTCTAGAACTCGAAATTGCATTCCGCTTGTTGGAGCGTGTTCCATATGAGTAACACTTTTAGTTTATGCTTTTACTTTGATTTTTTCCATTTTTGAAAAGAAAAAACGTTTTTTAGTATTTTAATTGTGCTTTTAGGGTATATATTCTATGTAAACCCTAAGAAGATTGTTAGTTGATTATTGAATAAAGTTTTTGAGAGTTTCTCTCTTTTTGCATCAATTTCTTGGCACTCTTTACGGAATCAACAAGTCTTTGATTATCGTGTGTTGTTCCAATCTTTCCTATAAGCTTCCGCTACGTCATTTCTTATCTGTACCATTTTTTGAGGCAAATTTGGCTTCTAATATAATTAGTTTGTGTTGTTAACATTACCACTTAAATATGGATATAAAATCTATAAATTTTAACATTCTTTTTATGTAAGGGAGAATTGGATAATAGTTGTTCTCTTAATGAAGACATTCAAATAAAGACAAAACTAAAATAAATTACAATTATATCCTAACTAATGACAAAATTTAAAGTTGTTTGTAAGGGTAAATAATAAAATCAAAAAATTGATGTCAACATGACTTTAAATGACTTCCTTTATATAATAGTATAGAAATAGATAATTTATAGATTTTCAAACATTCAATTTGGACTTCTATATGCTCTGTAAAATAAATAAACTGGCAAGTATTCTTCGACATTGGAAATGCAAGCCCTAACGACATCTCCGTCCACTCCGGCCGATCAAATGACCCATGGCGTTACCGAATTTGTTCCACCAGATATAGATTTGCCTAACACACGCACCCAAAAACGTGTTCGCCATGAGGAAGAAATTTCCTTTACGTTCAACGCACAACAGAACGAGTCGAAAGGGACTAAAGATCCGAGGAATGCACCTTGATCCTTTGCTAGTCTATTTCAGAAGAAATCGAGCCATGTCCGAGTGGACAAAGATGACACGTCGGAGGAGGATAGTCTCATCATGAACGTCCCCAGAACGGAAGCAATGTCGTACAAAGGGGTGATAATTGCACCTGAATTGCAAGCCCTAATTGATGAACCATGGAGAGATGCAATTATCATGCACGTCCTTGGGAGAACTTGGTACTATCCGACGCTTATGCATAAACTTGACATAATTTGGAAGCTACATGGTGACTTTAAAATGATTGATCTTGGTTACGAATGCTTCTGCTTGAGAGGACTAAGTGACGTCAATAGAGAAAAAACTCTAACGGAAGGGCTGTGGCAATTGACGGGTAGCTTCTCTTTATAAGAAAATGGCACCCCTCCTTCGAGGCTACGACGAACACCATTTACAGTGCCTTTACGTGGATCCAAATTTTGAACCTCCCATGCCAATATCTCCGACGCTCGGTGATCAAGGTGCTGGCCAAATGTGTGGGGGATCCGATGAAAATTGACGGAAATACATACAACGCTACAAGGGAGAAATTTGCCCGCATATGCGTTCAAGTACAAACTGATACCCCACTTGAACAAGGGGTGACTGTCAATGGAAAAATCTATCAAGTAGTGTATAAAAACCTCCCCAACTTATGTCACAAGTGTGGGAAAATTAACCATATGACCGCTAAGTGTGTTAGCAGCCCGGAGGAGCGAATGGATGACAGCACAAGCAATGGAACAGAGAAGGAGAATTCGATTCTAAGAGAAAATAAATAATCTGAATGGTTGATTGAGATTGTACATAAGAAAAATTACGGGGACTGGACGGAGGTGAGACCGAGAAATAAATTCATTGCGGGAGCGCTTCGCTAACCAAGGAAGCGTGAATGAGAGAGACAAAGGGAAGGAAATTGGTGAAACCTCCAAGAATAAAATTAATAATGCAGTGGGGAACAACAGTGGTTTTAATTCGGGTTCAATTCAGGTAACAAAAACCCTAATACGAATGGGAAAAGAATATTACCAAAAAGCATTAATCCACAAGGAAGTATAAGGGTTGGGCCAAATAAGAATTATGTTGCTAGTGGAATTGCAAGAAAGACATTAAAACATACATCAAAAGGAAAGGTGCAGGAGAAAAGAGTGGGAAACGCCTTCGCAATTCTGTCTCACCAATCCGCAGGAGAAAGACTACAGGAGAACGGGGGTGTTTTACCGAGCCAATATCAACAAGAGGACCAGGGGGCGAATATGGACGATGTGCGAATAATATTTCGACACGGAGGGATGATAGTATCATGGATACAATATATCACGAGGACACACCTATTCTACGGACTCTCCAAGATATTACGAACACAAAGAGAGGAGAGATTAATTCACGTCATCAAAATTCCCTCAAGAGTATGGGAGGTCGAGGCGAGGATGTTTTTGTGAGGAGATTGGGCCAACAAGGATCATGGTGGCAAAGAACGGCGGTAATCTTATGGGAGCTAAGGAGACAGATGGCACTGATGTTGGAAATTCTTCCCCAGCGGTGTGCATAATGGATGGGTTATCATACTGATAACCCCGTCCATATGACACATGTCTTTCGATCATCGATGATGATTATGTCATGGAACTGCCAAGGGGCGGGAAACAAAGGTTTTCGTGGAAACTTTCGAGAACTTATTCTGTTACATCATCCGAAAATTGTATTTGTCTTAGAAACAAGAGTAGGGGATGAGCATGCGAGGGAGATTGTGACACGATTGGGCTTCAAGAACTCTGTCATGGCCCTGATGACGGAAAGGAATGGAGGTGTGTGGATGTTGTGGAACGAGGAGGAGGTGGATGTCGAAGTTTTGTCCATTCTTACTCACTCGACTCATGCGCGCATTAGAAGACATGATTCATCCGAATGGCAAGTGTTCGGAGTATACGTGCAGCTAAGAAGGGTCGATAAAATTGAAGCATTTGAATACTTGGTGAGAGAGGCCGAGAAGTACGATACCCCATGGTTAGTGACCAGAGATTTTAACGAAGTGATTTTTGCGCACGAGAGGCAAGGTGGAATATTACGAGCTTGAGTAGGCTCAATTTTTTCTCAAATTATATGCAAAGGTGTGGCTTGAGGGACTTGGGATTCCACGGACCAGCCTTCACATGGACTAACAAGAGGGAAGTTGGGAGTAGTATCATGGGAAGGATCGATAGAGCACTAGCCAATCAAGCTTGGTTGGACATGTTTCCGAAAAATAGGGTGCTTCACATCACGCGCACTCATTTAGAGCACAATCTGATCATCACCCTATGCAATGGGAGCCCAACACTACGAGCTTATAGACCCTTTCACTTTGAAGCTATATGGCTGCGAAATTAAGAATGCGAGAAATTTTTGAGAGGTATATGGGAGTCTAAGCCCAAGATTGTTGAGGCAATCAATGAGATACCAAATGTTTTGGGGCCATGGAATAAGAACAGATTCGGAAATATATTTGAGAGGAAAAGAAGGTTGTTCATAAGGCCTGAAGGAATTCAGAAATCCAAGAGCTAAGGCCGAAATCTTTTTCTACAAAACCTCGAAAAAACTTTGATTGAAGAGTATAATGAGGTTTTGAAACAGGAGGAGATTTTTTGGCTTCAAAAATCCCGGGTGAGTTGGCTGCTCAAAGGAGATAATAATACAGGATTTTTTCATCAATCGACCATGGTCAGGAGAAGAAAAAATAGGACTGTGGCTCTTAAAATCGATGGGATTTGGGAGGACAATTTTGCCCGATTCCAAGCTCACGCACGAAATTACTTTGAAAATCTTTTTACGAGCGGTGGGGTGAATAATGGGCAAGGGAACAACGCAAGGGGAGGGCCATCGAGATTCCAAATAACGTTGAGTGAAGAGGAGCACCGGGAACTTGGAAGAGGGCTCAAGTTAGAAGAATTACGTGAGGTCGTATGGGTGTTGAATCCGATGAAGGCACCAGGCCACGACGAAATACAAGCAGTAGTGTATCAGGAAAATTGGGGGTGGATGAAATAGTCGCTTCTCAGTTTCGCTCAAGAGGTATTCGAGAAAAGGAGCTTCGACCCGAGGATTTGCGAGGCTTTTTTTTCCTTATACCGAAGGTACTGAAGTAGGAGTCAGTTGCATAATTTCGACCAATATCACTCTGTAATGTCCTATATAAATTTATTACTAAGAGTATCACAATGAGACTCAAAGGGATAATGCCGAGACTGATCGCCCCGACACAGTCGAGTTTCATTAAAGGGCGAAGCACACAAGATAACATCTTCTTTCTCCAAGAAATCTTACATTCTTTACGCTCAAAGAAAAAGAATAAGGTAGGAGATATGGTAATGAAACTCGACCTTGAAAAAGCGTATGACAAAGCCAAATGGAATTTTCTTGAGGAAACTCTTAGGTGGTTCAGCTTTCCTGATGAGATGACTGAACTGATCATGTTTTGCGTTAGGAATGCATCGACACGAGTCCTTTGGAATGGGGTCCCTCTCGAAGCTTTTCGACATTCATGTGGCCGAAGGCAAGGCGATCCCCTCTCATTGTATCTTTTTGTGCTATGTATCGAGAGATTGGCTTATGAAATTATGGAGGAGGTTGAAAGGAAAAAATGGAGTCCAGTTACACCGTGTCGAGGTGGCCCCCGAATCTCACACTTATTCTTTGCCAACGATTTAATCTTGATGGGCAAGGGAATGGAAGCTAATGCGCGCGCGATAGATAAAGTGCTCAAGGAATTCTGCGTGGAGTCGGGCCTCAAGGTTAGTGCAGACAAGTCAAAAATATATTTTTCTAAGAGGGATGGAACGAGCCTTAAGAGAAGTATTAGTGCAATTCTTGGATTTGCACAAACGCCAAACTTGAGAAAATATTTAGGCGTCGAGTTAATACACGGTCGGATGAGCAAGGAGGATGTTGCCGATACCATGGACCGCATAATGAATAGATTTAAAGGCTGGAAACAACAATATATTTCCCTTGCGAATAGAGCTACCCTCATACAGTCTGTATCATTCGCTATGACGATTTATCTCATGCAATCGGCTTGGATCCCGGAGAGTGTGTGTGATAAGTTGGATCGCCATAATCGCGACTTCTTGTGGTCAACATATACCGAGGAAAAAATATTACACCTCATGGGATGGAAAAAAGTAACTGCGCCAAAAGTGAAGGAGGGCTCAGAATGAGGGTGGTGAGAACGAGTAATGAGGCCTTACTTGCGAAATTGGCATGGCATAATTTGAAGGGTGAAATAACCGTGTGGCGAGACTTAATCCAAGCGAAGTATCTATTCTTAATCACGTCCCCAAAATGGGGGCGAGTGGGATGTGGAAAGGAATCGTTAGGAGCATGGCTTTGATGAAGTCCTTCATGCGCTGGAAAATCAGAAACGGGGCGAGCACGTTCTTTTGGTTCGATAATTGGATAGGATATATAAGAATAGGTGATGAAGTCCAAAATATAAACCCGACCGAGAAGATGTTACGAGTATGTGACATGATTAAGGCGTCGGGCGAGTGGAAAATGGAAATGCTTTTGACCCCGATTTCGACAAAGGTACATGACATCATCCTGGCTAAGAATATTATCCTTACTAATTGTGACTACATGATTCTTTGGAATGAGACGGGAAGTGGGAGTTTTACATGCCAATCAGCATATAAAATTGAAATTGTCGGATCGTGGATTGACACAACAACTTTGAGAGTTAAGCTGACTTTGCCTTAACTCTTTTGTGATCTTCTTGACCAAAGTAATATGCAGCGAAATTTAAAAACAAGATGATATAATTTTTAAAAAGTTTTCAATATTATTAAAAACTTCCGAACCTTAGGCCAAATAACCATAAAGGTTTTAACAAAAATGTTCCTCACAACAATTCACTCACGCTCTTTGTTGATCGAACTCAACAAAGCAGACAAGTACGAACTACTTAATTTCTATGAACTAGACGTAAATAGTTGATACAAAAAGTTTGCAAAAGCAAAACGAAGACAATACAAAGAATGATTAATCTCTCAGATTGTTTAGCACGATTGTCTTGTCTTCATCTTGATGAACTTCACATCTTTTATAGATTTCTTGAATCTTGCACGCCAAGATGTGTTGTTCATAGTTTTGGTAACTCTTGTTATTTCCTTGTTAAATTTTGGCATCTTTGTGAACTTGATATCTTTCTTGAATATGTGTTTGCTTTATTACTGATCTAGCAAGGTAACACATCTTCTTCAAATCGGAGTAATCTTGGAAAGAATCAAAGTTGCAGAGAATCTAATTTGTTTCCTTCTTTTGAAAGCGTTTGACTATTCAACTTAGCTTGAATTATGGAAACTTCGAGTAAGGAATCATCCATAGATCTCCTTATGATTAAGATACCTTCCTGGACATAAACATAAACAACTAAAATCGTGCAACTTGGTTAAAAGGTGAATAAAGGCAAAACTTAAATTTGGCAACTGAAGAACAATTTTCGTACAAGCTCTCGGGTTTCAATGTTATCCTCAATGTTGTCCCAACATCGTATAAAATTAATTCTAGAGAACCTTGCACTTTCAAAAACCTTTCACAAATATTATGGAGATTATGTAGAGCGCGAGACTGATGGCAAGTGGATTAGGAAGTTGAAAATTAGCAACAAAATAAAACACTTCATGTGGCTGGGTTCTCATAACAGATTAGCCACTATAGCTTGAGGAAAACTCGAAAATAGTCGAACACCGCTCTTTGCCACTCGTGCGATGATCCGGATGAAACCGTGTTACATATCTTTCGGGATTGTGTGGGTGCCCGGGATGTTTGGGAATCTCTTTTGAATGCTGAAGACTTACATAACTTCGAGGCTTTGGAGGATAATGGTTGGCTACGTGCCAACTTGAGATATGTACGTTTCCATTGCGAGAAAATTCCGAATGTGGGCTGGGACTTAATATTCGCAGCAGCCGTGTGGTTCCTTTGGCTTGCAAGAAATACTTGGTGTTCCGTGGTGAACGTGAGAGTACAACCAGTATAGTTCAAAAGATAAAAATCCTAAGTTATGAGCTGAAACTGAGCCGAGAGAAGACTAGGCAGCTGAAAAGAAAGGAAAGATGGTAAAATCCAAAACAAGGATGGCAAAAACTTAACGTCGATGGGGGCCTCTGCGTGGAGAAGAATGAGGGAGTTGCGGGTGGTGTATTGCGGGATGAAAGGGGAGAATATTTGGGGATTCCAAGCAAGGATTGCAGTGCCATCGATAGATGAAACGGAACTAGAGGCTTTGAAGAGAAGTTTGGAATACGCGTGGGACAAAGAATCACCAAATTGGAGGTTGAGACGGACTCCGAACAATGCTACAAGTGGCTTACAAGCGTGAGGGAGCCACAAGGGACTTTGAGGACCTTAATTAAAAGATGTAGGGAGTTTCTCCACCTACCTTGGAACGTGAAGTTACGTTGGATACCTCGATGCGCGAATAGAATTGCAGACACTTTGGCTAAGATCCAATTAGACAATAGTGAACGGGTGGTATTCTGGGATACCACGCCGCTCCGGATTGTTGGTTTACTCCAACAAGACTTAGTTTAGTCTAGCTACCTACTGTAATTTTTCCTTTGATTACCAAAAAAATATTTAAAAAGAATTGGACTTTCTATATCATTATTAATGTGCTTTAATGTTAAAAAGGAAACACTACCAAAACGTCAATATTTAGTACAATCCCTGCGTTGAAAAGAAACTGTCTTCTTCTGCAAATCAAACCCTATCAAGTAGTTCATCTGTGCTAAGTTACCATACACCACATGCCCATTAACCTCGGATGCCGATAACATTGCCAAGCAAATTACCTCTCTGCTTACTCTATAGAAAGCATTTTCCGTATCTAGTACCAAATCAGCCCCTTTAAAATGCATCGTGATCGTTGGAAGCCCGTCATTTCTTTCGGTAAACCAACACGAATTCAACCCCATTTTGCCCTTCGGATCGCGTTTTAGCTTAACCACATTTTCCAGCGCTTTGTCCAATTTGCTGTAAAACTCATCGGGAATAAAAGTAAATGTTGTTCCAGAGTCTATGAACATATTTCCCTCTTTAGCAGACCCTGAGGAATCTTTAATATTGATTTCGACTCTTTGATTCCCGACACTGATCCCTTCTAATGTCACATAATAGAATGTTAGAGGGTCTTTTCGGACTAATGGAGTGGAAACAACATCTCTTCCCCAAACCACAGCATTGTCGCCAAAGTGTAGCTTAGATTTTGTTGTGTTGGAAGAATAAGAGACTAAGCAGTAAGCTAGTTTTCCTTGGATCGAAGATCCAAGTTGCGAGATGAGCGAGCCTTGTCCGCCTCCGAGACCAACGATGCCCGACTCAACTCCATTGAACACGAGGGAGTTGTCCAATCCACATCCGAACGCGACATTGGGAAACGACACGGTTTTGCCCGTCATGGAACCTAACGTAAGTGTATCTCTCGCTAAAACTCCATACGTGCCAGAACCGTCGCCATAGGTGTAGGAATACTGACAATTATTTTGAGACGCATCACAATATGCGTCTAAGTTGGTACTGCAGATACTAGAATTACAAGGAATTGGTCTGTACGTTTGAGATTTTTCCGGGTTGAACAGAGGAAACCTCTGCTTCATACATTCGTCGCAGAGTGCACACTGAGTCCATATTAAATCGCTTCCGGTATCGGCTATGCCTAATGAAGGAACTGGTGGTGTTCCAATCAGGTAGCTCATGAGATATTCTACTGTGTAACTTTTAATTTCTGCTACGGGCGAACTCTTTTCGCTTTTATTGCTGAAATGATGTAAACGGTCGTACGATCTTTGTATCGAATTCGCTAAGCGTTGCGAAGGGGAGAGTGAAGGATCATAGTAAGGTGAAAGTGGGGAGTCTCTGTGAATGAGATCAGTGGTGAAGCCAATGGTAGTACTGCTTTTGCTGGATTTTATTTCAGACAAGGAAGAAATGGAGATTATTACAACACAAGTGATGAAAATGGATTGAGGAATCATCATGGTTCTAACTTCTAATCAATTAAATGAAGAAAGAAATTGGGAATGAAGAGAAATGTAAAACAATAAGCTTCATTTTATATCCATCATGTTCATAAATGTCACTTCAAATAAATGGAAGGTAAAAAAAAATTGCTTCCCAAAATTGCTCTAGTTTTGAATCTCTCTCTCAAACAGTATTTTGATTATATTAATCTAACTCCTAATAAGAAAATGAGTCCAAAATCCATTGAATCTTAAATTATGTAGAACAATATAATAAGATTTTGTGACAGGCATATATAGTTAGATGGATGTCATGAACAATGATTAAATGGTCCACTAATTATCAAAATTTCTATTTTTATTCTTAATATTCCTTTTTTTGCAGATTATGCATATAAATGCAATCCTTTTTCTTTATTTAACAATTACTAGCTAGAGACGTTGCCACATTATTGTATAAAAATGAATATTTTGTCGAATAAGACAACTTAGCATGATCAAGATCGGATCATCAAGTATTTCGTAACCAAAAACAGTAATGTGTGCGGGCAATTACATCGTTACTATGTGCGATTTGTATTAATCAAAATTAGAGCTCATAGGGTTTATACCTTCCTTCCCAAAATAACGAAGAGGAGAAGTCAGATACGGATTCAAGTGCAAGAGGGTTTGAATAGGCTCACTTAGGATATGGAAGAGGAACGAGAAAGTGAAACTGATGAGGAAGAAGAAGAGGTGATAGTAGAGGAGGTTGTGGAGGCACCGAAAAAGGAGCCAGAAGGGAAATCAACAAGGTTGAGGTCACAACACGAGCCACGGATTACAATGATATTGGCGTGAATCAGCACCGTAATACCAATCGATTCAACATGTTGTTCGCTGTAACCGTCGATTTGAGAATGGGGTTCAAATTCAGTATTATCCACCTGCTAATCGTGAAATACTAGAATTACAAAGGAAGACATACTTCAATCAGTTGATCATTGGTAGCATTCTCTTATTGGTACGGTGATTGGGTAGACGATGCATTTTTACGCGACACAGAGATATACTAAGAGTCGATGGACCACACGGCCGCAAATTCATGTAGCGCAGCAAGGGGTATTTATCTTCAGATTTGAGTTAGAGGAGGCGATGATGGAGACCTTACCTTCTTCTCGGTTCCTTCTTCCATGACTTGAGCTCGGAGAAGGAAGAGATAAGAGGGCCCTATGGAGAATGTGGTAAAAAATCCATAATAGAGTCCGACCACAACGACCGAATTGATTATCTTCATGCATAAGGATACCAGATTACCTAGTAGAAAAGGTTAAAAAAATCATCATAAACCTCCCTTATTTATTTTCTATTGCAACTTCAGGATTATTATATGATGGTTTTTGAACTTTCCATATATAAGAAAGAGATAGACTAGAAACGATATCAGTTATGTCAATGACACCAAACGGGTATTAAATGAATGGAATTGGGCTATGGATGGAATATAATGAAATAAAGCCACTTTGAGGTTCCCTTTGAAATGAGGCATGGAAGGGAGCCACTAGGAATAAGTTTCATGAGTTATGAAGGAGGGTTCGAGCTCATATTGGTCATGGTTTGAGAACGGGAATTGAACTCTATGAGATCTAATCTCCTGTTGCTCCTCAGTAGCTCAGTGGCAGAGCGGTTGGCTGTTAACTGATTGGTCATAGGTTTGAATCCTACTTGGGGAGATTTGATTCATTCGGAACTAACGAATTCAGAATAAATGAGCTTACTTTGACATTTAAGAGTAGGAAACTTGTTTATTGTCTTTGTTTTATCTCATCGTATCCCATTCTGTTATATAAGATTTGAAAATGACCATCAATAACTCGGTGTAGGTCCAAGATAATTTTTTGCTCCATAGCCCTGAGGCTATTTACAACTAGTCAATTAAGAATTCTCAGATGTACCAGCACTACATCAAAGATGTTGTCATCGATTTTCCCCAAAGTTCACAATTGCCGCGAGCAAACATATTAATGACGGGGAAGGCATTTTTCTTATGCTATTAATACTTACCTTGTCTATTCTACCCAAGCGCCAAGCCTGGCCGAGGAAGAATTACGGGTCGTAAAACAAAAAAAGTACGATGATGGGTCAGTGGCATACTATGTGTAATGATTTCATCATTCGCGATAAATAAAAAGAAAAAGTCATTACAAAGACCCACACCCAAGTTCCATAGCTTTTGGTCCACTATCCCGATCATGATTTTCCTACCCTAAAAGGGAAAGGTACTTCCCTGTTGGGCCGGTTGTTTCCCTACAACTAGCTTTTCTTTCAGCATCAATGGTAGCCTTGAGGCCCACATGCACGGCAAATAGGGGCTAAGACAGGGGGCCGGGATCCTATGTCCCCTTATCTTTTTGTTATTTTCATGGAATATCTATCTAGATTAATTAATCTAAATGTGAAACATAAGGATAGTTTTAAGTACCATCCAAAAACCGCTCGAATTAGACTAACTCATATGATTTTTGCAGATGATCTATTGTTGTTCTGTAGAGGTAACAGACAGTCTACAGAGTTAATAAAAAACACAATGAATGAACTCTTAGCTGCCTCAGGGCTTCATATAAGTAGCAACAAAAGTTCCATCTTTCTAGATGGAGTCAAAGAAGAGGAAGAAATGATAGTTATGGAGATCTGGAGTTTCCCTGCAAGAGAATTCCTAATGAGATGTCTGGGAATTCTTTTGAGCCCTAGAAAATTGAGAATAACTGAATATGAGCCACTGATTAGGAAAATCACAGCAAGGATTCATAACTGGAATGCAAAGCAGCTCAGCTATGCTAGAAGATTGCAACTGGTGAAAGCTGTCTTAAGAGCTATCTAAAGGTTTTGGTGTTGCATTCCTCCATTTCCAGTGGTGTAGTAAAGAAAGTGGAGGGACTATGCAGAAGCTTCCTATGCACAAGAAATGAGTCATGGAGAAAGAACTTGGTAGATTGGGCAAAAGTATGCCAAGAGCATGAAAAATGGGGCTTATAGATAAATGAGATACTTAGCTGGAATAAATCCCTACTTTGTTCTCAAACCAATTTAGATCAGCACTATAGAAGTGAGACCATTTGGACAACCTGGATAAAAGCATACAAGCTGAAACAAGAGGAAATCTGGATTGTACAGATAAGGGCAGGGGATTCCCCCTGGCGGAAAACCATAATGAGACTCAGAGATGAAATGTAGAGAACTATGCCTACAATGCAGTCTACTAATTGGAGAAAGCTAAAGCAAAACCATGTAACACATATTTGCTATAAGGCTTATCATAAGAAAACCCCAAGTGTTGACTGGTGTGCTCTCCGGTATGAAACCCCCTATCTACCCTTAGAGTTACATTTACAAATTAGCTAATTATGCATAATAGTTTGGCTACCAGAGACAGGTTAGCCAAATTCAAGATGATAACTGACCAGACTTGTGCATTTTAGCTGATAAATCTGTTGACCATTTATTTTTTTAGTTTGTGCAATTTAGCTGACGAATCTGTTGACCATTGGTTTTTTTTAGTTTGTGCAATTTAGCTGATAAATTTATTGACCGTTTGTTTTTTCAGTGCCCAAAAGTTAAACCTATCTTTGAACTCATGATGAGAGCAGTTGGAGTGTATGTCCAGGAGGTGAGATTAAGATACTGGCAAATTAAGATACTGGCAAGAGAAGTTTAGCAAATCAACCAGAAAGAAAACCGTTGTTTATCAAATTAGGGTAGCTATGTTTGGTTACTTACTACTTACTAGTAGGAATATGAAAATAGAAGAATCACAATTTTTGAGAACAAACAAATACCTGCTCAAACCTTGTGTAAAGATATAGCCAGTAAACTGCACATAGTTATAAATTTGGGGTAAAACTAATATATAACTTGAACATAATTTAATAGTAATCATGGGATCGTATACTTGCTTTATTTCTTGTCAGACTAACCCTCATGTACAACAAATGGAGGCCCGGACACAAAAGCATAAGTGAGGTAGCTTTCTTCTGACCCTCTTCTTCTCCTCCCCTGAAAGAGTGAAAAGATCAGTGTTTGAAGCAGTTGTCTACATAAGAGCAACCATGAACCGCTAGGTGTCACCATGAAAGCACATAAGAGTACAGTCACAGGCTAGACCTCGAGCTGGAACGAAGTGGGTGCACCTTAAGATAGTTTGACAATGGGAGGGTCCAGGAAGGGTAGTTGATGGTACAGGGCTTCAAGCGAGTCATGGTCCTAGACTAGAGCTTAGCGTGTTCCTTAGCTCGACAGTGCACTGATTTGCGCATTTGATTTCTAGAGTGTCTAGATTTGAGCTTCATCATGGGTATGCCCCTCGTATTCTTGTATGACACTTTTTAGTTCTTAATATATTTACCCTTCTTGCAAAAATAAATATTGAATCATTAAAGAATCATCAAATTAGAGTGTTGTCGTGGAGATTAAAATATAACAAATTCATAAGATTTGAAAACGAGGATTCATTTTAATTAAATAAGTAAAGCTTTATCTTTTGTTGAAGAGGTTTTGAGAAATATGAATCGCCAAAAGTACTAAAATTAGAATAGAAAAATGCATTGTGTAAGAATCGATTAAAGAATTATTTTAAGTGTAATATAAACCATTTGTATGAAAGTGAGAATATTTAAATATGTAAAATAAAAGATAGAATACATAACGACAGATAATTATGTACGTAAAAGAGAATTTAGTAGCTATATCTTTCATTGATCAGAAGATTTTAATCTTGATAAAAGCTAATATCTAAATCTACGTTTATAAACAAATTTTTAATTGTTTCACCAAACTTTTAATAATGTGTTCTAGTGGAATATATAAAATTCAAAAGATTAGTGATAACTATTCTTCAATACGGCTTCCTTTATATAATAGTATAATAATATAACTTTTTTTATTTAAGTAATTATATACACTTCCATTCATATATATTTACTTAAAGAATGATTAATCAAGACTCCGGCCTAGATAAAGTACCAAACTAATTTACTGGAATTAAAGATAGCTTTATCATATTTCTACTCTAGTGCAATACTCATGAAATGGATTACTAGTTTAAGAAAAAAAAAATAGTATTTTTCTTTACAAAAAAGATAGATTTCTCTTCATACTATGGTTAACACTTTTCATTGGAAAAATATATAAATAGACCAAAATCCCTAAAAGTAGAGCAATACTATGCCCTCGCAAATCTTGTTTAATACCATGTATTACTATTAATCATAATGGATATTGCAAATTTTGTTCACATTTTGCAAAATAAGATTAACATGAAGTTTCTCATATGTTTTTCCCATATTTGGTAAGCATAATTATTGAGTCCAAGAGACAGCCTTTCATTTTCTTTAAGAGACTCACTATTACTTTATTCACTTCTTTTCATAAAGAGCTAATTTGTATCATACATTATTTATTCACTCAGTAAGCAAGAAGTAATGCTGATGTTGTTAATCATAATAAGATTCCTAAATTTTAATAACTCCTTGTCACATACGCATCTCTCCATTTGCTTCTAATTACAATCAGAAGACAATATAAAGAGAGTTGCCTGTAGTTTCATATATTTCTCAAACATCTCAATTTGCAGTTTTATTCCATTGTAAGACAGATCACACTAACAAGAATCAATATTTAGTACAATCCTTGCGTTCAAAAGAAATTGTCTTCTTCTGCAAATCATACCCTACCAAGAAGTTCATCTGTTGGATGTTGCCATAAATCGAGCTTTCCCTGGGTAAAATGGCGAAGCAAATTTTGTTGCTACTTACTCTATAGAAAGAGTTTTCCGTGCTTAGTACCACATCAGCCCCTTTAAAATGCATCGTGATCGTTGGGAACCCGTCGTCTGTTTTCGCAAACCAGCACAATTTCATGTCATCTTCTGGTTTAGGATCGCGTTTTAGCTTAACCAAATTTACTAGCGCTTTCTCCACTTTGCTGTAAATATCCTCATAAAGCATAGTGAATGTTGCTCCAATGTCTACGACCATAGTCATCCCCTCTTTATCAGCACCCGTGAAATTTCTTCTACTGATTTCGATCCTTTGATTCCCAACACTGATTCCCTCTAATATCACATAATATAATGAAATAGGCGTAGAACCCACCTTTTTAGTGACTAATGGAGTAGAAACCACCTCTTTACCTGAAACAATGGCGTTGTCGCCAAAGTGTAGCTTACTCGTATTCGTGGTGAGAGTGTTGGAAACTAAGCAGTAAGCGAATTTCCCTTGAATAGAGGGTCCAAGTTGCGAAACCAGTGAGACATCTCCGTGTCCAAGACCAACGAGGCCCGACTCAACGCCACTATACGAGTCGCCATAATTGTTATATCCACATCCGAACGTAAAATTAGGAATAGACAGGGCTTTGCCAGTCGTGGAACCTAGCATAAGCGTATCCGTCGCGAGCTCTCCAATTGTGCCAGAGTCATCAGCATAATCAATTAAAAAGGAACACGTTTTTCTAGACTTATCACAAAATCTATGAAACGAAGGAATACATATACTAGAATTACAAGGGACTGCTTTGTACGTTTGAGATTTTTTCGGGTTGAACAGAGGTAGCCTCTGCTTGATGCATTTGTTGCAGGGTGTACATTGTGTCCAAAGTAAGACGCTGCCCGTATCGAGTATGCCCAATGAAGGAACTGGTGGTGTTCCGATTTGGTAACTTACGAGATATTCAAAATCGTTGTAAGAAATTTCTGCGGTGGGCGACCTTTTTAAGATCTTTGAGTTGAGGCTATGGAGACGATTGTACGATCTTCGTATCAGATTCGACAAACGTTGGGAAGGGGAGAGGGAAGGATCATAGTAAGGTGATTGTGGGGAGTCTCTGTGTATGAGATCAGTGGTGAAGCCAATTGTACTACTACTTTTGCTGGATTTGGCTACATATATGGAAGAAGAAATGGAGATTATTACAACACAAGTGATGAAAAGAAATTCAGGAATCTTCATGATTTTAATCAAATGCTGTGAAGGAAGGAGACTGGTGAGGGGAAATATAAACACTGGGGTGAATTTATAGAGAGGGTACTCTGTTCGAAAGACACAAGATTAAATGAACAAGGTGATTTTGAGTATATGCTATATTAGATTTTGTATTATATATTATGTTGCAAGAATCTTATTGAGATTTTTCAAATAATTATATAAATCTGCAAGCTAAATATGGAAGCTTAAATCACATTTGTACATTTGTAACAATTTATATTACTGATACTATCTAATTTCCTTATTTAACATGTAATTAGCACAATTATGTTTCTGAAAAATGGTCATTTGTTATCAATTATCAAATATGGATGGTTCGAGCCTCAAAAGTAGCTTAGCTTCTTTTTTTTTTCTTTAAAATATGATAATCTATTTTATTATATAAAAAAATGCATATTAACACTAATCTTTTGATTTTCTAAATCACCCTCTTGCTTCTACACACTATTAAATTTCGCTATTAGTTGAGATATAATTATATAACTATAATTTATCTTAATTTTATCTTTATCTAAAATTTCTTATTAAGGAAAAAAATTATTACTTAATCCCCTCTCACATAGAAAAAGTAAAATATTTTAGATTTTCTCTCCCTATTCTATTCGGACTAGAATCTTTACCATACAAATTACTATATTATACTTAAAGTAAATAGTAAATCAAGCGGGGGCGTGTGTCTTCGTTTCTAGTTTGTTAAAATAAAACCACAATGAACCTTATTAAAGCTTGTGGTGATTAATTATTGAAAAATAATTAATCATATGAGGCCCCATACATGGTTCGTTTTGCACGTTAGTGCACATACTTGCATTTGTTGCATTGTGGTGCCTAAACTTTCGTTAGTTTACATAGGTGAGACCTAAACTAATAAAAAATATTTAAAGCTAAATTACGTCACATTTCAGATGCGATCGTATAAAGAAGATTTTATAAATTTTAGACTACTCCAATTTCTCAAATACATTGCCAAACACAGCAATAACTTCTCATAATTCCAAAACATTCCCAAATACATCAATTTTATTTTGTAGAAAATATCTTTAAACACATAGTAGCTTCTCATAATTTGAAAATACCTCATAACCACAGTAGTTTCTCACTTTTTCGTAATTTGAAAACACCCACCAAACACCCCCTAAGTTTCTGAAAACACCTTCAAACACCACACTAACTACAAATTGTTTGAAAACACTCACAACTATCCTTCAATGTTTAGAAATCACACTCACACTATAGTAGCTTCTCATAATTATGTAAGATGTTAGTCTAAAAGTTGATTCCAGAAACTAACACCCACATTCTATATAGAATTTAAAGTCAATGTTCTTAGAATATATATATATATATATATATATATATCTAATAAATATCATGTATTCTCTAAAAACTTTGAATCTTTAAAAGGAACTACAATATTAAGGGCTCGTTTGGTTCTATTTTAAATAAACCACCATGTATTAAACCATCCATATTATGTACAACACAAGGGCTTGATGAGCATTTATTTAGTGCAATTTAATGACTTGTTTTTCAACACTTTTGTATAGTTTTTGGTGCATATTTATTGATTTTTTTTCGGTCATTTTATAGATTTTATTTAGTCAAGACAAAAGAAAGGAAAATGAGCACAAAATTGATTTTTGGAAAGGAATGCAATCAGGGCGCCATGGCATCACGCCAAATAATGAAATCCAATCTATGAAACCCAATAGCCAGCTTGGAGGAAACAGAGTCGCGCGACACGAAAGAAGTTGGGCAGCAGTTCAGGTTGTATATCGCGCAAGCTGCGCCATGAATGGTGTGACGTGAGCAACAACCAGAGGACTGGCACGACAAAGATGCTACACGACCTAGATGTGCGACATAGACGCGTGACACGACATGTCACGTGTTCCCATGGCAAATCTCTCTTTTCTACAGTTTAAGAGGTGACAGACTTTCGAAACCAGGGCAACATGTATTTCTATAAATAAGAGAGGACAACCAACAATTAAGATATATCTTTCAAACATACCAATTTGAAATTTTATCCCATTAAATGAAGACACTAATAAGAATCAAAATTTGGTGCAATCCGTACGTTTAAAATTAATTGTCTTCTTCTGCTGATCATACCCTACCAAGAAATTCATCTACGCGAAGTCGCCATAAACCATAGCTACTTCGGGTATAATTGCTAAGCGAAATTTGTTGCTACTTACTCTATAGAAAACGTTATCCCTTCTTAGTACCAATTCAGCCCCTTTAACATGCATCTCATTGTTGGGAACCCGTCATTTTCTTTTGCAAACCAGCACAATGGATCACGTTTTAGCTTAACCACATTTACCGACGCTTTCTCTACTTTGCTGTATAAATCCTCATGAAGCATAGTGAATGGTGTTCCAATGTTTACAAGCATATTCCCCTCTTTAACAGCACCCGAGGAACCCCTACTACTGATTTCAATCCTTTGATTCCCAACACTAATTCCTTCTAACGTCACATAATATACTGTGGAATGGTGTTTAGTGACCAAAGGAATAGAAACCACGTCTTTACCTGGAATAATGGCAATGTCACCGATGTGTATCTTACTCGTATTCGTGATGAAAGTGTTAGAAACTAAGCAATAAGCGAATTTCCCTTGAATTGAGGGTCTAAGTTACCTAACCAGCGAGACATCTTCGAGTCCAAGGCCAATGCATGACTTAAAGAATATACATATATATATAAGTATATCGAAAACAAATAAAATATTCTAAATATAAATTTTAATTTTTTTATAGAGTGAGAACCCGTAGCCGCAGCCCTTAGGGGTGCGCAGTCGCTCAGTAAAAACTCACAGGTTAACGCAATAGTCTACAAACTTCGTCAACCGGGCAAACCATATTAGGCTAACCATGTGTGACAGACACATACCTAGAAGGCACAACATAAAGTTGCTCCTTATAGGAAACGAACTTGAGACCAATGAGAGGAAGTTCCTTCTCTTTAACCGACTAGGCCCCCTTGTGGTCAAAATATTGTTTAATTTACTCATCATTTATCAATATTCTCACATTTCATAGGCGTTCTCGATAAATTAGTCGTGCATATAATAATTCAAACTAAAAATTAATTGATCATCATTTCTCGGTAAATTACTCATGCTTACTTAAGAGACTCAAAACAACAATATGCTTTTAGTTTATTCTCACTTCGTTTCAAAAATAATATAATTGTTATCATACATCTTTCTGAAAGGAAACCAAGCATTATACTTTGATGCGGGTTAGTTTCTCTGCCGACTTGTCACTCTGCGTCAGACTAACTCGAGTCACTTCAACTCGACTCACTTGTGATAACTCGAACAACTTAAGCTCACATAGAAAAATGTACCTCGATAATGATGAATAGTGGGGATATTTATATGCTTAATCTCCTTAATTATTGGAGTAGGCTACGCTGGGCCCCAACCTTGGCGGGATAATTGGTTGGCCAAACTCCAATGGGCTTCAACTCGCATGGCTTCAACTCGAATAACTTCTCAACTCGAATGGCCTTCAACTTGAATGGCTTTTCAAATTGGATCGTGGTCAGAGGCAATCCAATCGTCCTTCTGTGACCAAGGGTTTCACGGCTGCTGGGGGAGCTTCTTGGTTGAGGAAGGATAATGTTGATGGCTCATCTGATGAGAAGGGCAGCAAGAAGCGCGGTTTTGTTGCTGATACTACAGAGGATAAACGTGTTGCCTATAATTCCCTGCCAGAGCGCATTACCTATAATGTTGCTGATTTGTTGGTGTTCTTGCTGAGGTCCCAAAGTTGTTGGAGACTTTTGGTGTCTTTAAGTCGGGAGGTCCTATTATGATTCAAGCAATGGGTTGTATATGGCATGCGGTAGACAAGGATGTTTTCTACATGGATGTTTTCCATGGAGATCCTCAACGTTTGTTGGAGGAATCTGCTCTTGGTTTTGAGCGGGTAAGAGTTTTGAAACAATTTGTTTTTTATTCCTCTTTGGATTTTATTTTGGTGGCCCTAATTAATTATCGCCTTTCTGTGTAGACTGGTGTAGCTAATGATACCATGTGGATTCTCTTCAAGAAGTTGTATGTCGAAAAAAGTAAGTTTGGTCTCCTCCTTCACAACAAGCATCAATTGTATTGTCACGCCAACAAGCACAAGAGGCAAGTGAGCATCATAAGAATAGCTTTGACATGCTTTGACATGCGAATAGCTTTGCCCGAGATTGAAACGCAAAAGAAATTCTGCCAACAAGCACAAGAGGCAAGTGAGCATCATAAGAAACAATATGATGAGGTTGGGGCTGTTGTTGAGGAACATGCAAAACTTTTCGAGGAAGTTATTGCGGAGTCAGCTAAGACTACTGAGGAATTGGCTGCGGTGAAGACTGAGCTTGCTAAGATACGGATCGACCATCTGGCTGCGTTGTAACGCATCAGTAGGCGAGATGTGACCATCAAGAAGTATGAGGAGAGCCACTCTAATAGAAAAATGATGCTCAAGGATACTATTTCCTTCTGGACGGGAACAAAAATAAAAAGGATGTTGCTGCTGCTGAACTACTCGGATATGCTCATGGGAAAGCTGAGGTAACTCTTCTTGTCATCAGTTTTCTCTTTTGTTTTTTTTTCTCTCTTTTCTACGATGTCCCTGTGGTAACTTATCTCTTCTATTGGTCATAGGCCCCTTCTGGGTTATTTGTTCTTGTTGTTGCTCAACGCCTTGCCATTTTGAAGGATTTGTTTACCTCAGATACTTGGGCTTATATGACTTTGAGGAGAGGTGGCGGGAATATGGAGAGGGGATACAAGAAGAGTTATTTGCACGCAGTCGATAGACATCCTGATTTCCCTATTTTCTCAAGTTCTAACATGTCGAATGCAACGCCACGTCGTGAAGGAGATGTTGTTGAGGAATTTGATAAGCTGCCTCGTGATGCAAACCGTCTAAATGATGTCTACGCGTCTCGGATTGAATACAAACCACATTGGATGTGAGATGTGATGGATCCGGAAGAAATAGCCAGCTTTGGTGACCCAACATATTATGAGTTCGATGACGAGGATTATGCTAAGAATGAGGATATTGGTTTTTCTTTGGTTTATGGTGGTGCGTACATTCCTCCCGCATTTGTCCCTTTAACAGCTACTGCAGCTATGGCCTCTTCAAGTGCTCCCGCAGTTGTCCCATTGATAGTTGCCAGAGACATCGATCCATTGGCCTCGGTCACCACTCCTTCTAGCATCGCTCCTGTTGTTGCTGCCTCCACCACTGAGGATGAGTTTTCCACGACTGATTTAAGTTCTAACGACCTAATGAAGGCCCTGGCTACTACAAGTACATATATGGGTTACAGAGTTCCTGTTGATGCTCGTTTCAAACTCAATGATGGCTTCAATGCTTTTAACGCTTATGATGTTGCACAAATGATAAAGGAAACGCCGCATTGAGCTTTCAAAGGTTCGTGTTGGTGGTGGAATTCTCTGTAATTTAGGCATGGATCTTGACTTCTATGAGGTTGTTGTAGGTGTCATTTCTCTAGTCAGGATTGCTCCTAACACTGGCGGGGAAGGCTAATAGATGTTTTATTTTCAGCATGTTTGGACCTTTTTCGGTGCATGTGCCTTTTTATAGACTTTTACAATGTCTTTTGTTTTCGAACATCTTTATGTTTTGTTAGTATTTGAACTTTTTTTTTTCATTGATTGTTTTTCTCCATGGATCTTTGCCTTAAGTTTTATTTTGACTATTTTGTATTGCATGGTATACTATTGTTTCCTTTGTTTCCATGTGATAGACTTTCTCATTGGCATAGTTGTTATAACTTCCCTAGGCTCTTCCCCTAGTTTTATTTTGGTAGGGTTTTTATCGCTCACCTACTTTATGCAAATTCCACCCAATAGGCTCTTCACTTCGTTTTATTTTGGTAAGGTAGTTATAGCTCGTCTACTTTATGGAAATTTCACCCAATTGGCTCTTCACCTAGTTTTATTTCGGTAGGGCTGTTACAGCTCGCCTACTTTATGGGAATTTCACCCAATAGGATCTTCACCTAGTTTTGTTTTGCAATCCTTCATTGCTTGTTTTCTCAATATTTGTATCTTGTGCCTATATTGCGTTGAGTAACATTGAAGCTCTTGAAATAAAACTTAGCAAAATGCTCTTAAGCCAATACCATTTGGCCAAAAAAAAAAGGGTTTAACTGCCTATGTATCCTTATAAGTGAGAATCAAGCTAACGTAGTTAATCTTGGTACTTACATCACCGCCGGGAACCTCGCATTGACTCCCACAGGTCGGGATCTCATATTATTTGTAGAAAAGTAAACCTACCAATCTACTAGGCTTGCACATCAGGCACCTTATTTCTTGAAAAAATAAAACTATCTCTATTCGTGGCCCATCACCCATTGTTGAATCTGTTGAATAGAAATGACTCGGATTCTGAATGTTCTAGGGCCTCTTCAAAGTATTAGCCCCGAGACAACTCGGATTCTGAATGTTCCAGGGCCTCTTCAAAGTATTAGCCCCGAGAGATGCTAAGTAATAATATTGTTTCATGCTCGCCTTGATGAATTTGTATGGTCCTTCCCATGTTGGTTGCAATTTTACAACATGGACCCCTGCTACTTCCACCTTCCTCAATACCAAGTCCCCGACTTGGAATTCCATAAAACGCACTTTCTTGTCATATGCTTTCGCTGTCACAATTTTGTTGGCAAAGGAACATTGAAATGCTTCTTCCCTAACTGCTCCGATCATGTCTAAGCCCAACTTTCTCAACTTGGCAGCTTCCTCAGGATCGTAGTTCTCTATCATGTGCATTGTCATTCTGGCTTCTACTGGCTTGATAGCTTTTGATCTATACACCAACAAATAGGGTGTCTCCCCGGTCGCTCTTTTTGGCGTAGTCTTGTATGCCCACAAGATCCCGGGTAAAGTCTTCGACCACGTTCCTCCAACTTCAAACAGACTTTTCTGCAGCTAGTCTTTTAGTGTCTTATTTGTGGACTCTACTTGGGTGTTCACATGTGGATGCGAGACGGTTGTAAACTATTGTTTGATATTCAACTCTTCGCAGCATGATGTATTCTCTGATCCCATGAACAACTTTTCGTTATCTGATACAATCACACATGGAAAGCCAAAGCTACACATAATGTTCCTCCACATAAATTGAATACTTTTCTTCTCTGTTATGGTTACCAATGCTTCAGCCTCTACCCATTTGGAGTAGTATTCCACTGCCACCACCACGAATTCTTTGTTATTCTTTGCAGCCGGTAAAGCTCCTAAAATATATGTCCCATATAAATCAAAGGGACACGTCGCATCCATGGGGTGCAGAAGTTGTGTCGGTACATGAGTTGAGAGGGCATGCAATTGACAACTCTTGTATTTCTTGACATATTCCATCGTATCCTGAATATGGTAAGCCAATAGTATCCTTGTCTCATAATCTTCTGGCCCAAAGATCTGCCTCCTGCATGATTCCAGCAAGAACCTCCATGAGTTTCATCCCTAACATACCCTACTTGATTTGGCGATAAAAATTTCAACAATGATCCCTCAAAGGACCACTTTTACAACTCCTCATTGAAAATCACATACCGTGAAGCGTTACATCTCAACCTCCTTACTGCTTGAGGATCCGTAGGCATAATCCATTCCTTCAAAAAATTGATAGTATCATCCTTCCAGCTAGGTTCATCTATACTGGCATTACAAATGCTATCTCTTGTTCTCTTGATTTTCATTGAATTCTAATATACCGACTCTTCAGATGCCAATAACACCACCCGTCGTTCGATGTACACATCCGGTCGCACTAGCAAATCTGAAAAGTGTATCTTCTTTAGTGTTTTTTGCCCTTGGAGTTTGGGTAAGAGTGAACACCGTGATGGACTCCTCTCCTTCCTTCAACTTAGCCAAGTACCACTCCATATTTTCTTCATTTACTTCATAAGTACCAGAAAACTAATTTGCAACTAGTTGCGAGTCGGTAAAAATTGCTAGATGGGTTATCCCTAATAATCTGCGCATTCAGTTCTTGCTATAGCCGCCTCATACTTTGCTTCACTATTAGTTACTATGAAGTTGAGGCTAATGGCATACTCGTATGCCTTTCTTTGAAGGACCGCAAATAGATCCATATTCCTCCCTTTGAGGTAGTTGCAAATCCATCTACGTGAAGAGTTCACATAATAGTGGACAAGTCCCCCCAACAAAGTCAACATTTGACCCTCTATGGTCATTTCTTCCCTTCCACCAAATGACTCAGCGATAAAATCTGCTAGGACTTGCGCCTAAATTGCTTGTCTGGGTCTATATTCTATCATGTACTCACTTAACTCTATCGCCCAGTTAATTAGCCTTCTTGACGTCTCCTGCTTTGTCAAAACTTCAATGGCTTGTCATTTAGGAGTTAGGACCATTATTGGATGAGCTTGGAAGTAAGGTTTTAACTTCCTTGTTGTATGGACTACTGCGAGACAAAACCTTTCAATGCATATGTAATTCAATTCGGCTTCGTGCATCACCTTACTGATATAGTAGATAGGTAAGTGACGCGTCCCTTCGGCTCGTACCATGGCTGGACTAATGGCATTAGGGGAGACCTCCAAATAGAGGTACAATGTTTTCCCCTTCACTGGTTTGGCCAGTAATGGCGGTGCTGCCAAATAAGTCTTGAGTTGCTGAAAAGCATTCTCACATTCTTCGTTCCGCTCAAATTTTCTGCTCTATTTCATGATTTTGAAAAAAAAAACTCTTTCCAGTCGTCGTTGATATGAATCGTCCTAGGGCAATCATCCTTCCTAGCAAGCATTGCACGTCCCTAACAGTCGTAGAAGATGGTTAGTAGTAATTGCTACAGTCTTGTCAGGATTAGCCTCAGTCCCACACAGGTTTACCATGTAACCCAGGAATTTTTTACCATTCACCCCAAAGGTGCACTTCTTTGGCTTCAGCTTCATTCCATAAAAGCGCATGATCGCAAATGCTGTGTGTAGATGGTCGACGTGATCTTCTACCTTGACACTCTTTATTAGTATGTCATCAATATACACCTCCATCGTCTTACCTATGTGATCATATAACATCTTGGCCACCAACCGTTGAAAATTTTCCCCTGTGGTCTTAAGCCCAAAAGGCATTACTCGGTAGAGAAACGCTCATATGTTAGTTACGAATGCTGTCTTTGACATATCATGCACAACCATTAGGATTTGGTGAAAATCACTTTGTGCATCTACCATACTTAACAAAGCGCATCTAGCAGTGAAGTCTACCAACAGATCTATTTGTGGCAATGGGACCAGATCTCTTAGACAATGTTTGTTCAAGTCGGTGTAGTCCACACACATTCTCCAATCTCGATTGGTTTTGGGAACCATATATTGCTCAACCACTCTGAGTATTGCACCACATAGATATGACGTGCGGCCAATGGTTTACTTCCTTCTCTGCTTCCAGTTTTTTCTCTTTACTGAAATTCCTTTTCCTTTAGCGTACCGGCTTCGCATTTGGGTTTACATTTAGTCTTGTACGACTATCCTAGGGTCTAATCCCTTCAAATCCTCGTTAATTCATGTGAATACATCAAAATTTTCACATAGGCATGTGATTAGTTGTTCTTCTCTCTTCTTGGTCATACAAGTGCCAATACGGGTAAACTTGGCAGGGTCATCCCTTGTAAGGGATATTTCTTTGAACTCCCCAAGGGTTCAACTTTTCTGTTCTACACTAACTACACCATGTATTTTTTCAATATCTTATCTTCTTTTTCCTCCGGAATCACTGTCTCTACACTTCCCAAGGCTTCAATCTCATGCATAATCTTTTTCTTCCTAACGTCTTTCTATATCTCGATAATGTTCACCATCTCCAAGTCTTGGTTTATGGTGTCTAGCATGTTGATTTCTTCTTTTTTGCACGGTTTCAGTGATGCCAATTACGAACTCCAAGCCACCTTATGACCCCCACAAACTTCACCTACACCCCTTGGCGTAGGAAATTTCATCTTTAATGGTATGTGGATGCCACTTCTTTGAACTCATTCAATTTCGTCCTACCAATTATAACATTATAGGTGAAAGGAGTGTCCACAACTAGGTATTGCAGATTCCGAGTACGCTTAGTCGAACTATTTCCAAAGGAGGTTTGGAGCATCACTATCCCAATTGGCATTACCGTGGCTCCTCCAAATCCATGTAGTGGAGTATTTACTTTTTTAATAAAGTGTTGCCCCAGTTCCATCTTTTTTAAAGTATCCCAGAAAATAATGTTTGTCGAATTCCCATTGTCGATTAAGACCCTCTTCATTGTGCAATTTGTTATCTCAACAGTCACGACCAATGGATAGTTTAGTTCACGAGACTCGGTCACATGAGGGTGTAACTGCTCACGATCTTTCTCATCAAAAGTTATTTATTCTACCAATTTTTCTACTACTTCCGCCAGGAACATATCTCTTGCGAACACCTATCGGCCCACTTTTCTTATGATCATGTCCTTGGAATTATTGAAATCTGCCACAATTAGCCCTCTGGATAACATATTGATAACCCTCTTGTGGGAGCATTCTCTGTTCATAGTGGTTGCGCACCCATTTCAACTCTTCTGGACTTCTCTCTTTGCTTAGGGTCGTTAGTTTTAGTTGTCTTAGCAGATGGGCTCTCTCTCTCTTGTGGTCTATCACATATTGAGTCAGATGACCCTCTTTGATAAGGTGTTTAATCTCTGCAAAAAGGGTGCGACACTATGAAGTATCATGTCCATATTGCTCATGGTACCACAAATATTCTTTGTACTCGCGAGTTCCCTCGATTTCCTTGAATCGGTTCGGCTTTCTAGTCAACCCTTGTTGTCTTGCTATAACATATACCTCCAATATGCTTGCATTCAGTGGGGTATACTTTGTGTGTGATCTACCCCTTCTCCTATCATTTATGTCTTGATCTCGGTCGCTCCTCCAAGGCATGTCATTGTTTCTAGTGTCATTAATCTTCTGCTTCCCATCATCTTTGTAATCTCCTCTATTATACTAGTTCAATTCCTCCACTTCCATCTCACGACGCAACCTCTCCATGATCAACTTAACAGTTGGAGGTGGATTTCGCACAAAATCATTAGTCAAAGCTCTATTTTTCAAGTTTTTAAAGAGGATTCCTCGAATCTCTCTTGGAGTAGGCGTTTAACTTTCAACATCTCGCAGTGATTCCCTCTCTCAATGCTTGAGACTACATAGATAGTCGGCCTCCAAAGGATCTACTAAAAGAGTAAAAAAAATTGGATCTGAACACGTCATGCAACTGTTCATAGCTATAAACAGAGCCTGGTGGAATACATGCAAA
This sequence comes from Linaria vulgaris, assembly GCA_948329865.1. NCBI lineage: Eukaryota > Viridiplantae > Streptophyta > Magnoliopsida > Lamiales > Plantaginaceae > Linaria > Linaria vulgaris. The sequence goes on along the minus strand of OX415250.1, from coordinate 110,790,613 downwards.
TCATTCTTGTGCTACTCCCACTAAGGATATTGAGAATAATCGTGTTTGATCCCTTGTGTCATAACCTCCCAAACACATTACTCCATCCAACACGTGTAGATGTGATGACAGTTCATAGTTCCATCGGAGAGGGGCATTTTAGTGATATCTTGGCCTCTCCCCAATACTACGCTACGTAGTTCATCACAGAAAGGTGACGGCTCTAAAATTTGTCATCATTCCGATTATATCCAATATGTCTTCTTCAATCGTCCTCATATCTTGTTAGAGTAGGCTCACGACGGGTTCGGTAATGTTCTCTTCTTTCTAGGTTGAGCGTGTGCCTATCATGTCTTTCATTTTTATATATTTCCCTTCCTCTTCGAACTCTAGCATATGAGTTCACTTCACCATTCATTTCCACATGCCTTCCGCGCGGCTTAGGAGTTCTTCTGTCATTTTCATGCCTCGATATGCCCATGTGCCTCGTTTGACACACGTTATAGGAGGCTTGATGAGTCTCCGTATGTGAACCTGTGATCACATATTCTTCCTTCTCTCTGTTCTACTAGGTTATTCTGGTCGGCCAATGATCATGCGATCTCGAGTTATGCTCATATTTCTCGGTCCTTAGGTTGGGTCGTAGGCATAGTAGTAGGTATGACACCTAAATGTTGCAACATTTGCACTATTCGCTCCACATGATCTTGTGGTAATGGGGCAATTACCGCTTGAGTGGTAAGTTGATTATCAGCAGGTCCAACTTTCTGTGGACCTGTGCTATATTAGTCGTAGAAGCCCCGTCCCTCTGTTGACTATGGACTGTATTATATATCCTTTCGACCCGATTTAAAAGGCATGATGGTTGATTGGTAGATGTTGTTTGAGCTCTAGCGCTCACAACCATGTTTGAATGGTCACGTGTGTTTCTATCTCAGTTCCCTTAGTTGTTTCTCACAGACGGCACCACTGATGTAAAGTAATCTCGTTTGCTGAGTTATCATTCCACGTCAGACTAAGCCAAGCTCTTGATCGGTCCCAAGCTAGCTTTGATCGGCATGTGAACTAGGCGGGGACTGACCCATGAAGGCACTTTGATGTCTAAGTCATTAATGGGCCTCTGATGAAATGGGCCTATAATCCCAATTATAGGCCTCAAAACGTTAAAATATGATGAAATATAGCAAAAATTGGCTAAACTGCTATAAATGGGTTGAATAACTCGAATTCAGCTTCAACTCGAATCACTTCAAATATCTCGAATAACTCAAACCACAATAATCCAAATCAGTTGTGATAACTAGAATCACTTATGATAACTCAAACACTTCAACTCGAAGCACTTGTAATAACTCGAATAGCTTAAGCTCACTTAGAAAAATGTACCTCGAGAATGATGATTAGTGGGGGTATTTATAGGCTGAATCTCCTTAATTATCAAAGTGGGCCACGTTGGGCCCTCACCTTTTGTGGTGGATTGGTCAGCCCAAATCGAATGACCTTCAACTGGAATGACTTCTCAACTCGAATGACTCTCAACTCAAATGACCTTCAACTCGAATGGCCTTCAACTCGAATGGCTTTTCAACTCGAATGGCCTTTAACTCGAATGACTTTTCAACTGTAACCACTTTCCAATTTGAATGGATTTTCAACTCCTTATTAGGCTAATGAGTCGAATGGGGCCCAAAGGTGGAATCAGGGCTGAATCCAGCTTCTTTGCTGATATTTTGAAAAATATTACAACTATCAAGATGTCATGTGTCGCGCATGTATTGGTCTTGTAAAATTCGGTATAACATATTCCATTACATTTTCTATAATAACGAAAAAATGCACAACCTAACATCATGGTTTTGTGAATTCCTTGTTTTCAAACGACACTTTTTGGTTTTGTAAATCATACGCTACTGAAATGTTTGTTTGAGCAAAATTACCATAAATTGCACCACCACTGTTTTCTGAAGCCAACATGAACCAAACAGAATCGTTGCTAATTATTGAGAAAGCGTTTTTCGTATTTAAAACCACATCTGTTCCCTCAAAATGCACAGTGGTTTTTGGAATACCAACGTTTGTTTTTGTAAACCATCACAATTTCAAGTTGCCATCTGGATACGTGGCGCGTTTTAGCTTCACCATATTTACCAGTGCTTTCTCCACTCTCTTGTAAAGCTCATCCAGAATGAACGTCAATGTCGTTCAAAAGTCAATGATGATGTCATTAGCTTGCACCAAATTATTCAACACTTCGAATCTATGATTCCCGACGCTTAGTCCTTCTAATGTTAGGTAATAGAAAGGTTGGTCAGTTCTAGCGATTAATGTAGTGGAAACTACATCTCCACCAGAAATACCATCATTTTCGCCAAAGAGTATCTTAACTCGTGGTAGCATTGGGATCATTCTCTGGAACGAAGCAGCACGCAAATTTCCCATGGATTGAAGATTCAAGTCGTGAAACGAGGAAGCTGTTTCTGCGTGCAAGACCAACAATTCCAGACTCTGCCCCACTAAATACTCCCAGTGGCGGAGCCACGCGGGATGCATGTGGGCGGCCCCCAACTTTTCTCTAATTACTAGATTAGTAGTAAACTTTTAATATAAATTTCTAATTATTCTGATTTCTGCATATATACGACTTGTTTTGCCCCTGCCATAGAATTTGATCCAACAAATTAAGCCCACTTGTCTATTTATTTCTTATACAACTTTATATTATAAGATGGCCCATTTATATATTATTTTATGATTATCTCCATTAACTCTAAAGCCTACTAGATGAAAAGTAAGATAAATATACCTTAATATGGCACACTTGTTTAGACCTAAATTATTTATCTAAAAAGAGAATCACATTTATGCCAAATAATCTTTGTTCGATTCTTCCTTATTGAGAATGTTGTATCATTTTTATGCATACAAATAAGTATCATGAGCTCTATTACACTTAGATTGTATTATTTTAGTTAAATTAAAGCATTATTTTCATATCCTTTAATTCGCAAGTTAAACATGCAAGATTTCCAAAATAGAATAGCTAGTTAAATATGAAATTTATAACAAATAAATATTCTCTGAAAAAATAATTCACTAAATATTGCTTTTAAAAACACTATTCACATTTGACATTCCAACCTTTTTTCCTTTGTTCACTTTTTACCAAAATATAAGACCATATATATACCTGTATATTATAACAAAAACTTACTGAAAATAATAACTCGGTTCAATTTTAGAAAAATGTTAGCCAACATACGAGATTAGGTAAGTGATGTAGTTGTCAGTTTATAATCTACCTTTTTTAGCCTCTAACTGTAGGAATTAGTGACAATTATACAAACTACTGATCCTTAATTATTGGTAAAGTACAAAGACACCCCCGACCCTCATTGATGAGAAATTGCACAAACACCATTTTGACAAACTTTTGTTTGAATTATTCAATTTTGTTGAAAGAAAATACATGTCTTCGTTTATCTTGCATTAGAAATGATAAAAATCCAAACTTTAAAAATAATCTGTTTAAGTTTTAGGTTTATTTCCTATTATTCTAAAGCCGTGTGTCAGACTACTAATTCTGGCACAATACCTCCTTAGGCCTAATACATTTTTTTCTTTTATCCGGCCCATCACAGTTGGCCCATTATTCATTTTTACACTTCTGTCTTGTAGGTTTTACTTATTACTTTTGTGACCCAATATATAAGGGTTGCATTAGGGTTTTCTTTCATTCAATTCATTCGATTACCAGAAGAGAGAAAGTAATATTCTCTCGCCACCATCACTACACAAACACTTTCTGTAAATTCTTTTTCGTTCAATATTATTATAGATTTGATAATGTTTACATGGTATCAATCGACTAGGTGTTTTCGATCCGTCTTCCGCTGCAAATTTCCTCTAACCTAACCCCTATTTTCGGTTTCCCAAAACCCTAGTTTCTGGATCGGCGTTTTTTCGTCGCTTTTTCTCTAGATCTGTGCTTCTACCGCTCCGATGACCTCTCCGGCGGCTAGTTCCACTCCTTCTCCGGCACTGTACTCCGGTACTTCTCAATCGCTTTCTTCTGGAGCCAGTGATGAGTCCAGTCGACCGCCTCTTGTTCCACTGAAGAATCCTTGTGATGATACGTCTTCGATCTACTATTTGGGTGCACACGATGTGCACGGTTCATCCATTGTCGGCGATCTCCTCACCGGCGATAACTATCTCTCCTGGAGCCGTGCTATTCGCCTCGCTCTCAACATCAAGAACAAAGGACGTTTCATTGATGGTTCTCTCCCGCTTCCGGCGACCAATGAGGTTCTGCGTGTCTGTTGGACTAGGGCTGATAATCTGGTCTTCACTTGGTTGATGAATTCGGTTTCCAAGGAACTCCGCCGCAGCCTCCAGTTCCAATCTGCTGCTCTTGAACTTTGGGACGAATTGCGGATGAGGTATGATCGTTCTGATGGATCTCGGGTTTTTCAGTTAAAGAAATCGTTGTACACGATTTCTTAGGGTAACTTCTCTATCACTCAGTACTATAACTACTTTCACTCGGTCTGGGATGAATTTGTCACTCAACGCCCTGTCACTTTGTATTCTTGTGGGCTGTGTGTTTGTCATGTTAACCAAAATCTTACTGCTCTACAGCAACATGACTGCGTGTTAGGTTTTCTCAGTGGTCTTCATGAATCTTTTACTGCCATTAGGAGTCAGATATTGGTTATGTCACCTCTGCCTTCTTTATCTCGTGTGTATGCTTTGTTGTTACAAGAAGAAAACCAACGTGTCTTATATTCTGCACCTCATGTTGATTCTTTGGCTATGTATTCTAGGGGTGGTTCTTCTACTGTTCAACAGTCTAACCAAACTTTTTCTCAAAACCTTCCTAATAGCTCTTCTTATACTAACACCAATCCTAAAGGTTTTCAGAAAAATAAGAAGAAGTTGAAATATCTTACTTGTGGCTACCCTGGTCACACCTCTGATAGGTGTTTCCAAGTGATTGGTTATCCCCCTGGTTGGGATGGACCTAGAGGTAGGAGATCTCTCCTCCCCCTTTTAGAAGCTAACTCTTCTTCTACTGCTGCTGCTCCTCAGCCACCTACTCAGTCTGGTTCTACTGATGCTTCCCTACAAAATATGTTTGAGCAATTCTTGGTTTTTAAACAAGGGCAAAATCAGACTATGGCATCTGCAAACCATTCTGCCACTTCCCACACTGCTGCTACCTCTGTCACTGGTACAGCCACTGCTACTGTTTTTGCCTTAAATACTTCTTCTTCTAACTGTTTTCAAAATAAATATTTCCATAAATGAATTTTAGACACATGTGCTACTGATCACATGATTTGCTCTCCTGTTTTTTTATACTTCTAACACTCAGTCTGTGCACATTTCTATTCAATTACCTAACAAGAGTAGCACTATTGCTACACTTATGGGAGATGTTTACATCTCCCCTCACCTCACTCTAATGAATGTTTTATATGTTCCTGACTTCAGCTTCAACTTAGGGTCTGTCTCTAAGTTGACTAGTAAGTCTGAGGTTTTCATTCTGTTTTTCTCTTCCATGTGTTATTTGCAGGACATCTTCCAAAGGAAGATGATTGGCTCTGTTGAACTACACACTGTCCTCTACATCTTAAACTTCACTGACTATTTTCAAAGGGCTAATAAAACTATGATCTCTTCTGCTTGTAACTCTTCTTCTACTGTTTTTAAAGATTTTGATATCTGGCAAAATAGATTAGGTCACCCTTCCTTTGACAACTTTCAAAAATTCCATCTATCAATACTTGTGGTTGTAAGAACCTTATCTCTGATATTTTTCATTTTTCAAAGTAGAAGAAACTTCCTTTTTCTACTAGTCATAGTACTACTTGTAATCCTTTTGAACTAATACATTGTGATCTGTGGGGCCCTTTCTCTGTTCTGTCCCATGATGGTTTCAGGTTCTTTCTTACCATTGTTGATGATTTTTCAAGATGCACTTGGGTTTTTTTGTTGAAATATAAATCTGAGGTTGCTTCTAGAATTAAATATTTCTGCTCCTTTGTTTCTACTCAGTTTGCTTCTCATATTAAGATTCTTAGATCTGATAATGGTACTGAATTCCTTATGCATGACTTCTTTGCTCAAACTGGAATCATTCATCAAACTAGTTGTGTTGAAACCCCTGAACAAAATGGTTTGGTTGAAAGAAAACATCAACATTTATTACAGGTGGCTAGATCTTTAAGATTTCAGTCTCATTTGCCTGTTGAATTTTGGAGTAATTGTGTTACTACTGCTGTCTTTTTTAATTAACAGATTTCCTTCTAGGATTCTTTCTAATAAAACCCCATTTGAACTGCTTAATAATAGGCCTCCTGATTATTCTTTACTTAAATGTTTTGGATGCCTTTATTTTGCCTCAACTATAACTGCTCATAGAAAGAAGTTTGATCCTAGGGCTGTTAAATGCATTTTTTTGGGATATCCTTTTGGTACTAAGGGTTACTTGGTACTCAATTTATCATCTACGTAGACATTTATTTCAAGGAATGTTGTCTTTTATGAACACATTTTTCCTTTTCAGCATGATTCTGTTACTTCTAACCTTGATGGGCAAGACACCATTGGTGCTTGCACCAATCCTTTTGTTACTCTGCAGGGTATTCATCAAGATTCTAATGAGGATAATCCATTGACTGATTTACATGCAACTAGTGCCTCTGTTCATGATGCCACCCTCCCTCAGTGTCTGGATGGCACCTTCTGTCATGCTGAACTTCCTCATTCGCCGCCTGCTCCAGCAGCTTCAGCCCCTGATGATTCTTCCACCGCTGTTATACAGCAGTCTAGTAACAATCTTCCTCCCTCCTCTTTACCTGTTAGAAGATCTTCTAGGACTATTGCTCCTCCTGCTTATTTGAACATCTATGACTATGAGTTACCTGCCTCCTTATCAAAGATCAATACCAGTCTGTCTGATGTTCATGTTAAGTATCCCATTGAAGCATGTTTATCTACTGTTCATTTAGGTGCATCTCATAAGGCTTTTACAGCTGCCATTAGTTCTTTTGTGGAACCTAAGACATATAAACAGGCTTGTAAACATCCTGAATGGATTAGTGCTATGAAATCTGAATTACTTGCTCTTGAGAGTACTAATACATGGACCTTAACTGATTTACCTGTTGGTCAGCATTGCATTGGATGTAAGTGGGTTTTTAAGGTCAAACTTAGGTCTGATGGTAGTATAGAAAGATATAAAGCTAGGTTGATTGCGAAGGGGTATACTCAGGAGGAAGGCCTTGATTATTTTGATACTTTTTCCCCTGTAGCAAAAATAACCACTGTCAAACTTTTATTAGCCTTAACTGCATCCCATAACTGGCACTTGCATCAACTTGATGTTAATAATGAATTCTTACATGGGGATCTTGATGAAGTTATTTACATGACTCCCCCTGGTTATTGTTCTGACAACAATAAAGTTTGTTTACTACAGAAAAGTCTTTATGGCTTAAAACAGGCCTCTAGACAATGGTATAACAAACTGACATCTTGTTTGCTTGCTTTTGGCTATATTCAAACTGTTTCAGATAGTTCTCTTTTTGTTAAGTATGATAATGGTTGCTTTACTGCCCTTTGTGTTTATGTAGATGACATCATCCTTGCTGGTAATGATTTGTCTGAAATATCTGCTCTTAAGACTCATTTAGATGCCAAATTTACTATCAAAGATTTAGGTCACTTAAAATATATTCTTTGAAATTGTGGATCGGGTTGATACGTTGTTGTTGTTAACTTAACACTGGAGAGTTAACAGCAGATTTGCAACGTTGTTAACTCAACGATGTTACTGTAACAACAGTCCAGAAGAATTGTGCAGCGGAATAAACAAACACCAAGTTTAAGAAGTGAATATAGAATTATATTAACTTCCGAGCCTTAGGCAAAATAACCCGTGAAGGTTTTAACAAAGGTCGTTCTCTCAATTCTCAAGCTCCTCACTCTTAAATTGATTGAACTAAGCAAAGCACACAAGAATTTCTTCGTATATCTCTAACAGCTCCTCACTCTTAGATCTATCCTAACAATTCACAAACTTTGCTAAAGCAAGACAACACTCAACAACTGTAAATTAATCTCTCGGATTGATTGGCTCTTGTCTCGTATTTGTCTTGATGTACTTCACACCTATATATAGGTTCTTGATCTTCGACTTCAAGGTGTGTTGTACACGGTTGGTAATTCTCCTTGTTTCCTTCTTGAACTCTTCTTCTTTGTTCTCGCAGTCCTTCTTGAATAATAGTTCCTTCGTTAGTGATCTAACTAGGGAAAGACTCCTTCTTCAAATCAGGACTTGAACTTGGAAAGCATTCCTAGTTCCACTCGAACTCTTCTTTCCTTGTAGAGCGGTTTGCGTAATTAAGGAAACTTTCCTTCTTGGAAACTTGAGCGTCCAACCTATGACAAGTTTGTTTCCTGAATAATAATCAAAGACAATTACAACTGTGGAACTTAGTTAGTTAAGTGAATAAGGCAAAACAATAATGAAGAAATTAATAAAGATTGTAAATCGGATTCTGCTCCAGCAATGTTATCCTAACATTAATTTCTCAATGTTAAACTAACATTGTCAGAATACCTGCACTTCAATGTTAAACTAACATTGACCGAATACCTGCACTTTCAATCTCCCCCTTTTTGCCTTAATCACAAAACCTAAGAACCTGTTATAACCAGATCAAATTATTCATACAAACTTAACTATCAGATCACAATGAAAAATAAGTACGCTCCCCCTGAAACTCAGAAGGGACTATTCCAATGTTATTCTAACATTGATACTTTCAATGTTGTCATAACACCTGTCTGTCTTTGTCAATGTTAGCTTAACACCGAACCCAGACAGATATTCTAACATTGAACATCTCAATGTTATTTTAACATCAGAGAACAGTTAACACCTGCAAAACAGAGTTAGTACTTTGTATCCAAAGTTCAATGATCATAAGCAGAAGCAGTAAGCAACAAGATAGAAATGTACTTAATTACAGACCATACAAGTAGCAAGGAACACACTCCTTGATGAAACCGAAAAATAAGCAAAGAAAAAAAATTGTTCATGCTGACAGAAACCTAACAGAACTCAGAAATTTTTGAAATTTGATCATTCTCCCCCTTTTTGTGAGGAAGGCAGATCCCTCAAATGCTTCTTGAGGCTGTCTATCTCTTGCAGCCTTACTTGCTTGTCTGTTATCTCTCTCTGGGTATCCTTGAACTCTCTGTCCAGCCACACCAAGGTTTCCTCCACAAAGGCATCAGCAATGACAGAACAGCTATCCCCACTAGCCACAGGAACTGAAGAAGCAGCAAACTTGTGAGTCTTCTTCTTCTTCTTCTTCCTGCTTGGACCAGCTCCATCCTTGGGATTCCATGGCAGATCCTGAATCCTGATCTGAGTGAAGTAGCTCCTGGTGATGATCATCTTGGCCTTGTTCTTGATCCAGCCTTCTGTCTTCTTTGTCTTGAAGCCTTGCTTCACCAGAATGCTGGATATCAGAGAGGGATATGGAATGATTCCCTTTGCCTTGGTTGTGACTTCCCTCATGTGCCTCAGAACCTTCTCCCCTATATTCACACTCAGCCCATTCTTCAGTTTGTACACCAACCTTGCAGATTCTTTTGTCATCACAGTGGTGTTGGAAGAGGGCAGCCAGTTGTAGGTGGAGAGTTTGTGAAGGACAGCACTTAAGGAGGTCAGCTTTGTAGTAGGAAAACTGTCATTCCATTTCCTTGTCAGTCCACCAGTGAGGTCAGTGATCACCTCATTCATGCTAGGATCCTCAGTCTCCTCAGGGTCAGGGAGTCCCCAAGCCTCATTGATCACAGAGGGGCTGATGTCATAGACATTCATCCTGACCCAAGCTTTGCCAAACTTGGGAGAATCCTGGTGGGACACCCATTGAGAAAGGTTCATGTAGAACTCTCTGATCACATCAGGGACATATGATGCCTGATTCATCACAGAGCCCAACACCCCTCTAGCTTCCAGCAGTTCAAACAACCTATTTTCTTTGAACATTTCCTCATCAATGTTCCTTTCAGTGTGAATCACCCTGGCTTGATAAGCCTCCCACAACTCTTCTGCCTCAGCAGACACATAGAAGCCAGAATAAGGCTTCTTGGGATACTCCTCCTCAAGCAGATCAAAGTATTCATCTGATGTTGGAGTAACATCAGCAGGGTCATCACCTCCCTGTAGGCCTTCATCCTCAACTTCCTCCTCATCTTCCTCCTCTTCTTCATCCCTTTCCTCCTCCTTTTCTTCTTCTGACTCAGACTCAGAAGCTTCAACCACCACTTGCTTTCCCTTTCTTTTCTTAGCAGCAGTAGCTAAGTCAGTGAGAGTCAGGCTCTCATCTTCTTCTCTCTCAACCTCTTCAGGTTGACTGTCATCCTCACCAGCATCTTGGTTACCTTCAGTAGTAACCTCCTCAGCCACAATCTCCTCAACCTGATCATCTTTCTCAGGAAGAGTCTCCATCTCATCAGCAGCATCCTGCTCATCCTCATCAGCCTCAGTAGGCTCAACCACTTCCTCAGCAACCACAGATTCATCCCCAACATTACCCTCAGGGACCTCATGCACAACCTCAGACTCACCCACAACAACAACCGGGGCCTCTTTCTCCCCCTCAATACCAACATCAGTGCTATCAGGTATATCCAGAGTAGGGTTAGCCATCATTACCTCGTTTTCAGGGTTGGTGGGAGTGGAGGTTTGCTCTGAAGTTTTTGGTGTTGAATCAACATCACCCTTAGCTGATTTCTTCCCCTTTCGCCGTTGATAAGTGGATTTCCTCTTTGGTGCGGCGGCGGTAATGGCTTCAGCAGTAGCGCTTCTGGTCCTGCGGCGTCTAGGTTGCTCCATCTGTTCTGCAGCTGCTGCAAGAGTGTCAATGGAAGACTTGCGTGCCATTGTTAGTGATTTAGAGAAGAAGAATCGAAACTTGATTTTGCAGAGAGAGTTGTTTTTTTTTTCAAGAATTTTAAGCGCGTACACAGTAGAAGAGGATTAGGGCAAATTATACAATAATCAGCTGAAGAGTAGAGATAGTGGTGTTGTAACATGTTACCAACATAATTGGACCACTGTCACACGATCACACCCATGTTCATCTTACCACGTGTCAGTGTTGGATTAACACGTAACCAGAGCGGTCTTCAAACCTGAAAACTTATAAGTTACAATGTTTCAATGTTAGACTAACATTGGTAAGTTAACATCAGGGAGGAAAGTTGTAGGTGCAGGGCTTCATCCAAGGCAACATCATGTGAGAGCATGAGATATTCCTGTATACAGATCTGGAACCTTGCCCAAGTACTTAGGTATCAAGACATAAATTCAGACCATCAGTATGATTAAGTAACACATCAAACAGAAAAACACAGAGTGGATATACATATCCAGGGAAGGGATGTTCCCATAGCATAGAAGATCACAAAACATAGTGTTTTACCTGCAGTGAGTCACCCATTAAGTATGCCTCAACACATGATTCCTAGGATTACTACTCCCCCTAAGCCCAAACCGACACAAGGAAAAAATACAGAACTAGAAAGCATGCAACAATGTTAGATTAACATTGGGAGATGGTAACCAAGTACAAACAGCTTTACTGACTGGGATCAGGACACATCAATTTATCTTTATGAACTCTTTTGAACAAAAAAACTAGTGAATGTCAAAGGATAGTTTCATCACTGAATGTGGGCAGCACAAGACCCCACACACCCCAGCAACTTAACTATCAGCAACAAATTAGGCAAGTACAAAGGAACTGAATGAAGATAATACATTTATCATATACTTCTCCACCCCAGTCCCTCATGCATACTTGTTTTCCAACCTGTATACAAGCGAAATACCAAGTGAGCAATGCTACTGAATGCAAGCAGTCGAAACTTCAAACACCCCAGTAGTAGAGATCACTATCATGCATAACCTTGGCCATAGACAAAACACAAAAATAAGCACACTGAATGACACTGAAGCTTTCAACATCATGTACCCCAGCTTCTCTTCATGCTTTGTCTAACCTAACATGGATAAGTCACAACTGAATAACATCAGAGTAGTGAGCTCTGTGTACCCCAGCTTCTCCCAGATGTTAGGTTAACATTCACAGACTAACAGCAGAGTTTTACTTAACCAACCTCTTGATATGTACCTGTCCACCAGTCAACTTAGATATCCATACAGTTTATCCACACAACCCAACAGAGTCTCTAACAAGGATGTAATATGCAAGAAGAAAGAATGCAGAAAGACACAAAAAGAATTACAGATACACCACAACCAATAACCAGTGCTAGACAGTGGTGTTATGTCAACACTGGTGAACTAACATTCCTAAACGATGCACATGCCAAGAGAATTCCTCAAACTGAAGAACCTCTCAGAATCTAAGGGTTTAGTGAACATATCAGCAAGCTGATTGTTAGTTTCAATGTGTTCAATGTCAATGAGCTTATCTTCTACCATGTTTCTCAGAAAGTGATGTCTTATGTCAATATGTTTAGTTCTGGAGTGTTGCACAGGGTTCTTAGAAATGCTTATAGCACTAAGATTATCACAAAACATAAGTAAGGTATCACTGTCTAACCCATAATCCAGTAGCATGTGTTTAAGCCATACTAACTGAGTGACACAACTGCCTGCTGCTATGTATTCAGATTCAGCAGTGGAGAGTGACACACAGTTTTGCTTTCTACTGTACCATGAGACCAAGTTGTTCCCCAGATAAAAACATCCTCCACTTGTAGACTTCCTGTCATCAGTGTCACCTGCCCAGTCTGAGTCACTGAAACCTACAAGATTTGTGTTAGTGTCATAGGAATACCATATACCAAGGGCCAAGGAGCCAGAAATGTATCTAAGTATTCTCTTCACAGCAATCAGATGTGACTGCTTTGGACATGCCTGGTACCTAGCACACACACAAACAGAGAACATTATGTCAGGCCTTGAAGCAGACAGGTAGAGTAAGCTCCCTATCATTGAACGGTACAATGTTGGATCAACATTGGCACCATTAACATCCCTGGATATCTTCACAGATGAAGACATGGGAGTCTTGCAAGGCTTTGAATCTGCTAATTCAAACCTTTTCACCAAATTTCTTGCATACTTTTCCTGACTTAGGAAAATCCCATTACCTGTTTGTTTCACTTGAAGACCAAGAAAGAAAGTTAATTCTCCCATCATACTCATCTCAAACTGCCCTGTCATTGATTCAACAAATTTTTCTAGAATAGAATTGTTAGTTGAGCCAAACACAATATCATCTACATATATTTGAGCAACACAGACATGAGAATCTTTCTTCAAGACAAACAGTGTTCTATCTCCATCACCTCTAACAAAACCAAGACTTAAAAGGAATTTTGTAAGCCTTTCATACCATGCTCTAGGTGCTTGTTTAAGACCATACAGTGCCTTTTCAAGCTTGTACACATGGTTTGGATACTTAGGATCTGTGAACCCCTTTGGCTGTTCAACATATACTTCCTTATCAATCAGCCCATTCAGAAACGCACCCTTTACATCCATTTGGTATAGTTTTATCTTAAGACAACATGCTATGGCTAGAAGTAACCTAATAGATTCAATCCTAGCAACTAGAGAAAATGTCTCATCAAAATCTACACCTTCAACCTGTGTGTACCCCTAAGCAACTAGTCTAGCTTTGTTTCTAACTATAACCCCTTCCTCATTACTCTTGTTCTTAAATATCCACTTCGTCCCTATTACATTAACATTAGGTGGTCTAGGTACAAGTATCCAGACATTGTTCTTAGTAAACTGTAATAGTTCATCCTGCATGGCATTAATCCAAAAGTTATCAAGAAGGGCTTCATTCACATTTTTAGGTTCTATGGTGGAGACAAAACAAGAGGCATTATCAACAGTACAAGTGAAGTTCATACAGACACACAGTTTTACCATATCTCTATAGTCAAGTCTTTCTCTGTTGCGTGTCCTTACCCGTTCAGTGAGTTCACCTATTACCTGGGATGCTGGATGGTCTTTCTGAATCCTAGCCGGGGGGTCTCTTCTAGGTTCAGAGGCACCTTCATGTTCTGAGTCAGAATCCTCTGATGTTATTCTAACATCTGATCTCGCTGGTGTTAGTCTAACATCATTCCCTGACTCTTGTTCAGTGTTTCCAGCTTCCAGTTCCAATGTTGGTGTAACATTGTCAGGAGTAACATTCTCGGTTTCCACTGTTGGTTCAACATTGGGAACTAAGATGTCACCAGTACCTGTATCAAGAGTGAAATCATCAAACACAACATTCATTGATTCCTGAATTGTCTTTAATCTAAGATTGTAGACTCTAAAGGAAGTACTATTGGCTGAGTATCCTACAAAGATGCATTTTTCACTTTTAGAATCAAATTTACTCAGATAATCCCTGTCATTCAGTAGATAACAATCACATCCAAATTCATGAAAATATTCAACATTTGGTTTTACACCCTTCAAGAGTTCATATGGAGTCATGTTAGTTCCAGGTCTAAGATACACCCTGTTACTAATGTGACAAGCAGTATTTAAGGCTTCAGCCCAGAGTCTTTTGGATAAGTCTTTGGCATTGAGCATAACTCTGGCCATCTCTTGAAGAGTCCTGTTCTTTCTCTCAGAAATCCCATTCTGCTGAGGAGTCTTAGGAGCTGAAAATTCATGGAAAATACCTTTAGCATTGCAATAGTTATCAAAACTAGCATTTTCAAATTCTTTACCATGATCAGACCTAATCTTGGTCACAGTGGAGCCATACAAGTTTTTAATACTAGCACAAAGAATTTTGAACTGATCAAAAGCTTCTGACTTTTCTTTAAGAAATTTTACCCAAGTGTATCTAGAGAAGTCATCTACAATCACAAAGGCATATTTCTTCCCACTGAGACTACTTACCTCAATTGGACCCATTAAGTCCATGTGCAGCAATTCAAAACACCTACTAGATCTAGGGTTAGCATTCTGTACATGTAGGGGTGTATGAACTGCTCTGGTTTGCTTACCCTTGAGGCAATCACCACACACAAGCTTACCTGGACAAGACAGCTTTGGTAAGCCTCTTACAGCATCAACTTTCTATAATTTCTCAAGGTTTCTGTAGTGAACATGTCCAAGTTTCCTATGCCATATAGAAGCCTCATATATCTTGGCATGGAAACATTCTGCTTCCTCCTAGGCTAGGTAGCAGTTGTCTTTGGATCTAGTACCTGTCATCACAAGAACATTGTCACTATCATAAACATCACAAGATATCTTATCAAATGTAACCAGTAAGTCATCATCACACAGCTGACTGATACTGATTAGATTTGCCTTTAACCCATCTACCAACAACACATCCTTCAAGGGAGGGAATCCATCAACATTCAACGTCCCCTTGGCAATGATTTTTCCTTTGGTGCCTCCTCCATATGTCACTGTTCCAGCACTCAAAGGTACCATTTGCTCAAGATTCTCTTTGCTGCCTGTCATGTGTCTTGAACATCCACTATCGAAGTACCATTTACCTGAAAGGTTAGAGTACACAGCAGAGAAAACAACATTGCACACAACTTTAATCTTAGGGGTTTTAGCCTTTTCTATCCAAGTTCTACTTTTCTGTCCTGCACCCAATGTTAGTCTAACATCAGAACATGTTGTAGAGTTAACATTGGACGCAGAGGCTGTTTTCTTACCACATTCTTTTATAAATTTCCTACAGAATGGTTTAATGTGACCTGGTTGAAAACAGTACTGGCAGATAAAAGTAGGTTTACTCTTAACAGTGTTAATGGTTCCTATACTCACATTATCAGATTCTTTAACAAAGCTTGTAGTTAGATAGGCAGAATTAACATTTGAAGTGGAAGGTTTCTCAACAAATCCCAGACCGCATGTACCTGAGTTACTCATGTTCAGTACCTTATCAAGTTTAGAAGTACCTCCATTCCATTTGGCTATGATCTGAGAATCCTTTTTGAGTTTCTCCTTTACCTCTTTCAGCTCAGCTTCAGCTTTGTCAAGATCCCTTTCATAGAGTTTCAACATGTTCTTCAAACATTCAATGTCATGCTTCTGTGCTTTATTTTTCTTTATGAGTCTGACATTCTCTCTCTCAAGTCTGAGAAAGGTTGTATGCAGGTCATCAAGAATTTCCTCCTGGGACATCTCATCTTCATTGAAGTACTCCTCTTCTAGATCGACTGAGCCATGAAAACAATCAAAGTTAGTATCATCACAATCAGAGAGTGTGTCATGGTTAACCTGTGTATCATTGTTGTTCCAGTCTCCAAAGAAGATCTCCTGCTTTGATGTTGGTTCTCTAATGTTAGAGTAACATTGAGATTCTTGGCAGTTTCTGGAGTCTTCTCCTGACCAGATGATCCGAGTGCAGAGTGCAGCAGTGTAGATTTCCTCTGATTGTTCATCAGCACTTGTTCCAGATTCGAAGTCAGCTTCATTAAAGTCATCTACACAGACCCAATGAGAATTCCCTCTTGTTCGGAGGGTGTTAGCACATTCATGTTTAAAGTGACCATACCCCTTACATTCATCACACTGGACATCTTTCAATTTCTCAGCATCTTGAGGAGTGCTCTTAGATGCCATGTATTTTACAAACTTTGGGGGCAATTTCTTATAACTTACAGCAGCATTACTGGGTTGTTTTTCTTTACTTTTATCTTTGTAGCCCAATTTACTAAACTTCCTAGTGATGTTACCATAGTTAGAAGAGATCAACTCATATTCATCCTCATCACTCCCTGTAGAATCTGAGCTAGTACCTAGTAAGGCTAAAGCAAGTTGTTTACTGGACTTTCCTAGGAATTCTAGTTCAAATTCTTTTAGAGTGTTCATTAATGTTTGAAAGTCCATGTTGGCAAGATCTCTAGACTCATTCATAGCAATTCTTTTGACAGTAAACTTAGAAGATAATGTTCTAAAGGCTTTGTAGACCATGGTTTGATTAGGGATGATAAAACCTAAGTTTTGGCACTGATTAGCAATATCTAGAAGTTTCTCAAAATAACTATCAATGCTTTCATACTCACCCATCTCTATCTTCTCAAAGTCCCTCAAAAGTTTTCTATATTTAGAGTCCCTCACAGCCACATCACCCTCACAATGTAATTCAAGAATTTCCCATGCAGCTTTAGCAGTAGAACAAGTTTGAATAAGTTTGAACATATGATTACCTACCCAGCTAAAAATAGCATTGAGGGCCTTTTCATTGAAGTTGTAGAGAGCAATTTCGTTGGCTGTCCATTGTCCCCTTGGCTTAGATACCAGATCAGCATCTTCATCTCTTGGCAAGTAGGGAATGGTGTAGCCTTCTAGTACTGCGTCCCAAGCTCTTAGGTCGATGGATTTGATGTGGACTCTGAGCCTGATCTTCCAGTAGGCATAGTTGTTGGGACCCTCCAATACAGGCAACCTGCTGGTATTGGGATTGGAATTGTCCATCTTGTCGTATCAACGCCAAACACCGGTGAAGTTGGTGCTTGGCTCTGATACCAATTGAAACTGTGGATCGGGTTGATACGTTGTTGTTGTTAACTTAACACTGGAGAGTTAACAGCAGATTTGCAACGTTGTTAACTCAGCGATGTTACTGTAACAATAGTCCAGAAGAATTGTGCAGCGGAATAAACAAACACCAAGTTTAAGAAGTGAATATAGAATTATATTAACTTCCGAGCCTTAGGCAAAATAACCCGTGAAGGTTTTAACAAAGGTCGTTCTCTCAATTCTCAAGCTCCTCACTCTTAAATTGATTGAACTAAGCAAAGCACACAAGAATTGCTTCGTATATCTCTAACAGCTCCTCACTCTTAGATCTATCCTAACAATTCACAAACTTTGCTAAAGCAAGACAACACTCAACAATTGTAAATTAATCTCTCGGATTGATTGGCTCTTGTCTCGTATTTGTCTTGATGTACTTCACACCTATATATAGGTTCTTGATCTTCGACTTCAAGGTGTGTTGTACACGGTTGGTAATTCTCCTTGTTTCCTTCTTGAACTCTTCTTCTTTGTTCTCGCAGTCCTTCTTGAATAATAGTTCCTTCGTTAGTGATCTAACTAGGGAAAGACTCCTTCTTCAAATCAGGACTTGAACTTGGAAAGCATTCCTAGTTCCACTCGAACTCTTCTTTCCTTGTAGAGCGGTTTGCGTAATTAAGGAAACTTTCCTTCTTGGAAACTTGAGCGTCCAACCTATGACAAGTTTGTTTCCTGAATAATAATCAAAGACAATTACAACTGTGGAACTTAGTTAGTTAAGTGAATAAGGCAAAACAATAATGAAGAAATTAATAAAGATTGTAAATCGGATTCTGCTCCAGCAATGTTATCCTAACATTGATTTCTCAATGTTAAACTAACATTGTCAGAATACCTGCACTTCAATGTTAAACTAATATTGACCGAATACCTGCACTTTCATTCTTGATATTGAAGTTACTAGAAGTCAGAAAGGAATTTCCTTATGCCAGAGGAAATATGCCTTAGATATTTTATTTGATGCTGGTTATTTGGGTGCAAAACCTTGTGATATTCATATGAGTTCTAATGTTAAGTTACAACTTCTTGATGATTCTGTTGCCTTACCTGATGCTTCTGTTTATAGACGTTTAGTTGGTAGATTACTGTATTTAACCATTACTAAGCCTGATTTGAGTTATAGAGTTCATTGTTTGACTCAATACATGGCTAGTCCTACTGTCAATCATCTTGCTGCTGCACATAAAGTGTTAAGATACATCAAAAACAGTCCAGATAAAGGCTTGTTTTATCCTGCTTCTAGTGACTCTCACTTAAAGTCTTTTTGTGATAGTGATTGGGTAACATGTGTGGACTCTAGATGAAGTGTTACTGGACTTGCTGTCTACTTAGGGGATTCCCTCATTTCATGGAAGGCAAAGAAGCAGCAGACTGTGAGCCGCAGCTCAACTGAAGTTGGGTATAGGGCTCTCGCATCCACTACATGTGAAGTTCTCTAGATTCTTTAGCTTCTCAAGGACTTGCACATCCAGCAACCTAAAGTTCCAGTGATCTTTGTCGACAACAAAGGCGCCGCCTGTATTGCGGCCAATCCTGTTCACCATGAACGCACGAAGCATATTCAAATTGACTGCTACTTCGTGCGAGAGAAGGTGCAACATGGTATTTTGAAAGTGCAACACATCTCTAATCAGCATACTGGCAGACATCTTTACCAAGCCTTTGGCGATTCAACCCTTCAACAGGATCGTGTCAAAGAAGGGCCTGATAGACATCCATGCCCCTCTTGAGGGGGGGTGTTAGACTACTAATTATGATTTATGGCCAATACCTCCTTTTTCCTTTATACGGCCCATCATAGCTGGCCCATTATTCATTTTTACACTTCTGTCTTGTAGGTTTTACTTATTACTTTTGTAACCCAGTATATAAGGGCTGCATTAGGGTTTTCTTTAATTCAATTCATTCGATTACCAGAAGAGAGAAAGTCATATTCTCTCGCCACCATCACTACACAAACACTTTCTGTAAATTCCTTTTCGTTCAATATTATTATAGATTTGATAATGTTTACACTGTGTCTACTTTGTATTTTTTTTTTCATTTCATTTAAGAGAGTAAAAATAACAATATGCTTTTAATTTATTCACTCCTTTTCAAAATGAATATAGTTGATATCATACATCTTTCTGAAAGCATGTCAAACATTATTCAATTACATTGCTACCATAAACATATCTAACATCATGGTTTTGTGCAATCCTTGCTTTTAAACGACAGTTTCTTGTTCTGTAAATCATACGCTACTAAAAAGTTCGTTTGAGCCACATTACCATAAATTCCAATGTTACCGTGGTCCGACTCAAACGCGAAGCACAGTGAATCGTTGCTACTACTATTCAAAAAAGCGTTTTCCGTATTTAAAACCACATCCGCTCCCTTAAAATGCACAGTGATTCTTGGAAATCCAGCGTTTGTTTTCGTAAACCAGCACAATTTCAACTCGCCTTCCGGATTCACAACGCGTTTTAGCTTCACAACATTTACCAGCGCTGTCTCCACTCTCCTGTAGAGCTCATCTGGAATGAAGGTTATCGTCGTTCCAGAGTCTATGATCATGTCATTCGATTGCACTGAATTATTCAACACGTCAAATCTCTGATTCCCAACGCTTATTCCTTCTAATATCAGGTGATAGAAAGGATCGTCCTCTTTAGCGACCAATGGGGTGGAAACCACATCTCCACCAGAAATACCAGCGTTTTTGCCAAAGTGTATCTTACTAGAACTGGTGGTAGCATTGGGATCATTCTCTGGAACGAAGCAGTAGGCGAATTTTCCCTGGATCGAAGATCCAAGTTGCGAAACTAGGGAGCTGTCTCCGCGTGCAAGACCAACGATGCCAGACTCGGCCCCACTAAATATTCCCCTGGTGTTAAATCCACACCCAAACGTAAAGTTGGGAAACGACAATAGTTCGCCTATCGTAGAGCCCAATGTAAGCGTATCTGTCGCTAGATCTCCTACCGTGGTAGAACCGTCTCCGTACATAATGGAATAGATGCACGTTTTGTTGGAACGGTTGCAAAACCCGTCTGACATAGTACTGCAGGAGCTGGAACTGCAGGGGACTGTTTTGAATGTTTGAGATTTATTCGGGTGGAAAAGAGGATACCTTTGTTTGATGCAACTGGTGCACGGTGCACATTGCGTCCACAATAAGTTGCTGCCCGTGTCGGCTATGCCTAGTGAAAAAACGGGTGGTGTTCCAATGAGGTAATTCATGAGATATTCTCCACCGTAGGCCGTAACATCTGTGACGGGCGATGCTTTGTTACATTTTACGCTCAGATGATTTAGACGGTCGTATGATCTTCGTATCGAATTTGCTAAACGTTGGGAGGGAGAAAGGGAAGGATCATGGTAAGGTGATTGCGGGGAATCTCTGTGGATGAGATCAGTGGTAAAGCCAATGGTACCACTTTTGCTAGCGTTTGCTTCAGATATGGAAGAGAAAATGGAGATTACTATAGTAAGATAAGTGATGAAAATTGATTGAGGAATCATCATGGTTCTAGTCAAATACTATGAAGAAAGAAAACATGGGGTGAGGATACATGTAAAAATTAGTATGAATTTATAGAGAGCAGGACATGTTTAAAAGCAAGTAACTAAATAAAATGCTTTTTTTTTGTTGTTGAATATGGGACAGATTTTGTATTATATTTCCAGAATTTTATTGAGATTTTCAAAATAAAATCGCAAGGTAGTAAATGAAAGTTATGAATGAATTAACAACTTAACATTCAGTACTAAGAAATAATTCTTATACTAGCTCCATTTAAAAACTAATACCATAAAATATAACTTTAATAAAAAAGTATCTATCTATAAAAGAAATAAACTTATTCTCATTCTAACATTTTCCCTTTGTTCAATTATCACCAAAATAAGACCACATGTGTGTATATTATAAAATTAAAAAAAATACTAAAAATAATTACTGGATTCTGTTTTATAAATTTGTTAGGTAACATACGAGATTAGGTAAGTGATATGGAAAGTTGGATAAAGTTCTTGTTCAGATTATTTGTTTTCAGAAATTAATTAATGTGAAGTCAACGGATAGATTCAGTCAATTAGCTGTAAATTATTTTCCTTTTTACTTTTTACCGTCTATATTGTAAGAAGTAAGAACCCAAAATATGTGTTAATTGCAAAGATCACTCCCATGTTTGAGAAATTACACACACCCCTTGTGATAAATTTTTGCTTGAAAATATTATGCAAATACATGATATTCGATGAACAAGAAAAAACCCAAATTGTAACATAATATATTATTTTTTATTTTATAAAAAAATCTTAAACAACATAAATGAGGTTTATTACTATTTTGAAAATCGTTTCAAGTGTTTTTTTTCCTTTCATTTCATATGCATGATAAGTAAAAGACATATATTTGCAGTCTACAAAATTGAACAATTAAAAACAAAAGTTTGCCAGAAGGAGTGTTTGTGTAATTTCTCAAATATAAAGGATAAATGAGGTTTATTTCCTATTTTTTGAAAGTCGTTTCAAGTGTTTTTTTTCTTTCATTTCATATGCATGATAAATAAAAGACATATATTTGCAGTCTACAAAATTGAACAATTAAAAACAAAAGTTTGCCAGAAGGAGTGTTTGTGTAATTTCTCAAATATGGAGGATAACTTTTGTAATCATCTCATATCTCATGGTTGCTTTGTGTAATTCTTCCTAAGAAAGGAAAATGAATGTTGATTGTTACTCCAGCACTAAGTCAACTAATCCTCCATGTTTAGAAAGTTGCAGGCGCACCGGTCTCGCACTGGTGACTTCAGTGTCCGTGCTTCGCACTAAGACACTTTACAAATTCTTAGTTATCGCACTAAGATTTCTTAGTTCTTATGTATAAATCTAATGAATAATCATAGAAAATTGGTAAAAGACAAACAAAAGAGTGACATTGAACAAGAGTTGGAGCAAGTGGAGAACAAAACTAAGTCAAAAATTAAATAATTACAAAAAATTGGAAGTGATTTAAGGTTGATATCTTTATGTTCCCACCATAATAATTTAGAAAATATTATATAAAATGAATATCCATTAGAAGTTATGTACTTTTCTTTTATTATAATCAATTTCTTTGTACGAGAATTTTATACATAATTTTATTTTATGTGTTTGTAATATACTAGTTTAGGTAATAACTGTTTGTTTTTATATATAGGTCATTTTTCTTTTTTCTAGAAGTGCATTATAGTGGCGCACTAAGACTGTAATTTTTTAAAATTACCGCATTGGCGCACCCGCATCATCCTCAGGTGACTTAGCTCCAGCATATAATTTTCAGAAGATTTTATTCCTGATGTGCTTAATTAATAGTGGCGGAAGGAAGGCTAGCCATATTGCCAAAACAATTATTGTTGCTGCCAAAGCAAATTTTACAATGTCTCTAATATACCTTTTTTTAATTAAGGAATTGATTATCAAGATTCTCAATAAGATAATATTTAATACCATTTCCTTATCAATTATGCTCCTAAATCCTAAATTATAGCCTAATCTCTCTCTCTCTCTCTCTCTCTCTCTCTCTCTCTCTCTCTCTCTCTCTCTCTCTCTCTCTCTCTCTCTCTCTCTCTATATATATATATATATATATATATATATTATCTATTTCTAATGTTTTACCAATTCTTTTATTCCTTTACAGTATATAATTTCACGAAATCTTTTCATAAAAAGTTGTTGATTAACGGAAATTTGCTATATTACAATAATTAAGTTTAGGCAGAAATATCAAAAATGCCCGTTATCTTTTGCCAACTTTACTTTTTGCCCGTTATCTTTTTTATCTACCAAAAATGCCGGATATCTTTGTCAAAAATGCTCGATTCACTGTTCATCCGCCAAATTGATAAATCACGTCCAACGTGGAAAAATCGTACATCCACGTGTAATTAATTTAGTACACCTAGATTTTTATTAAATTTAAACCCAATTTATTCAATTTAAAAAAAAAAAAAAAAAAAAAACAGTCGTCACTCCCAACACCCCCCCCCCACCCCGCCCAGCCCCACCAAACCCAACCC
This sequence comes from Linaria vulgaris, assembly GCA_948329865.1. Lineage (NCBI taxonomy): Eukaryota > Viridiplantae > Streptophyta > Magnoliopsida > Lamiales > Plantaginaceae > Linaria > Linaria vulgaris. Next base: position 110,766,967 of record OX415250.1, on the reverse strand, counting down.
CGCCCCGTCCCGCCCCACCCAACCCCGCCCTACCCCGCCCCATTGCCCACCCCCACACACACCAGTCGTGGTGGTAGTGGTGTTGATGTATTGCGGCGACGGTGGTGCAATTGGAGGTTGTGGTGGTGGTGATGTGTTGCGGCGGTGCAGGTAGAGGTGGAGGTGATGGTGGTGGTGGTGTTGATGTGCGGCTGCGGCGGCGATGCAGGTGGAGGTGGTGGTGGTGGTGGGGTTGAAGTGTTGCGGCGACGGCGGTGCAATTGGAGGTGGTGGTGGTAGTGGGGCGGTGTTTCGGCGGTGCAGGTGGAGGTGGTGGTGGTGGGCGTTGGGGGCTGGGGGGGGGCAGACGAAAGTGACGACTGTTCATTGTTTATTTTTCATTTTTCATTTTTTTTTAAGTTTTTTAATTCTTAAAAAATTAAGTAATTGAAATTAGATTTATATAAAGTTTTATACATTAAATGAATAAAGTTTATTATGTTAAAATAATATATTATAGAGTTAGTTTTTAAAATTTAAATAATCAAGTTAATTATAAAGATTTAACTTTTTATATTTTTCTATTTTTTTTAAAAAATAGTTATTACAAATTTAAAATTTTAAAATAAAATTATAAATGAGTTTTTATAATTTATATAATAAAAATAATTAATAATTATACATTTTATGATATGGCAGCCACATTTTGGCCACATATGCAAACATTGGATGATTTGGCGGACAAATGGCAATGAACAGTAGATCGGGCATTTTTGACAAAGATATCGGGCATTTTTGGTAGATAAAAAAAATAACGGGCAAAAAGTAAAGTGGGCAAAAGATAACGGGCATTTTTAACATTTTTGCCTTAAGTTTATTACTGGGAAGATTACCCAGCCCCAAATCCCAACAATTAATTTCTGCCGTGGGGAAACTTGTGTTGTCGTTTGCATTGAGGCGATGGAGACGATTGTACGATCTCTGTATCGAAGTCGATAAATGTTGTGAGGGAGAGATGGAAGAATCATAGATTGGAGATTGTGGGGAGTCTTTATGGATAAGATCAATGCTAAAGCCAGTGGTACTTTTGCTGACTTCAGATAGGGAAAATATGGATATAACTGCAACCATAGTAATGAAAATATATTGAGGACATATGGTTCTGATCAAATATGTAGAAGATAATATGTGAATGAGAAGAAATATAAAAATAAGCATGAATATATAGAGGGGAAATGTTGATAATAAGAAACTGAAATGATGCTCTTGATGTAGCTGAATATGGTTTATTAGATTATGCATGAAGTTTTCATGATTTTACTGAGATTTCTCAAAGAAGAATTGCAAGTTAATAATAAAACGTGCGATCGTTCCAACAAAACGTACGATGAAAATTTGACTCCACGAGAAATTGAACAAAAGGCCGCGGTCGCGTACATCTATTCCATTATGCAATTTAATTTTTTGGTAGTATAAATATAAATATTCGACTGAATGTGTAAACAAAAACTAAAAGATAAATATTTATAATTGTTCTAAGTGTTACAATTGGATTAAAAGCTTGTCATGAGGGAGGGTCACATGGATTGAGAGAGTTTCAAACTGGTCAAAATTTTGAAATTATAGGTCAACTACAAGCCACGTGTAATTTTGAGACGGCAAAATTGTCACCGCAAAAGTACCAAAATTCAAGTGCGGGACAACTTGTAGTGCCGAGATGGAAGAGTAACTAGTTATGGAATTGAAATTGATAACTTACCAACTTAAAGTACCAAAGTTGAATTTTTTTCCTCCCTACAGAACTCAAAGAAAAATAAGCTATATATATATATATGGACAAATTAATATTTCTGCCCTGTAACTTTACACCGTTAAAAAAAGTGCACAGTAACTATTAAATCGATAAAAATAACCTACGAATTGATTTTTTTTATTTTTTCTGCCCACCCGTTGCCACATCAGAAACGAAAGCCTACGTGTCAGTCGAGTTGGCTTTTTTGGCACACGCCACATCAATATATTTAAAACAAAAATATATTTTTTGTGCTAGGTGGCTGCCACATGGAATATATTTAAAATAAAAATATATTTATATCCAGAATATATATATATATAAATATATATATATATATATATATGTATTAAAATATATCTAATATATATAAATATATATGAAAAAGGGAAAATCATAAATATTATTTATTATTACTAAAATTAAAAATAAATATAAATATATATAATAAATAATATTTATTATTACTGAAAATTAAAAATATATATATAAATATAAAAGGCAAAAATCATAGATATTATTTATTATTGCTGAAATTAAAAAACAAATATCAAATATATATAAAAAATGGAAAATCATATATATTATTTATTATTACCAAAATAAAATAAAAATGACCACCCCCACCACCCCCAACAACCCCCCCGCCCCCCGCCTCCCACCCCCGCTGCAACTCGCGGTTGCAGCAGTGGCGGCGTCGATGGACGTCGCCACCGCTGCAACTCGCGGTTGCAGCAGTGGTGGCCTCAATCGACGCCGCCATCGCTGCAATTGCAGCGGCGGGGTTTGATGGGGGGGGGGGGGGGGGGGTTGCGGGGTGGTGGGGTTCAATTTTCTTTTTAGTTTTTTTATTTTTTTCATTTCAGTAATAAAAATTATTTTTCCTTTTTTGATATATATTTATATATATTTGATATATATTTTTTTTTTAATTTCAGTCATAAAAATAATATTTATAAATTTTCTATTTTTATATATATTTGATATATTTTAATACACAAAGATATTTTTTTATATTTTTATATATATTCTGAATATAAATATATTTTTGTCATAAATATATTCCATGTGGCAGTCATGGCGTGTGCCAAAAAAGCCACATTGGCTGACACGTAGGCTTTTTTTCTGATGTGGCAGCGGGTGGGCAGAAAAAATCAAAAAAAGCCAATTCGTAGGTTATTTTTATCGATTTAATAGTTACTGGGCACTTTTTTTAACGGTGTAAAGTTACAGGGCGGAAATATTAATTTGTCCTATATATATATATATATATATATATATATATATATATATATCAATATATTTTTGCCACAGAAGGTTTTAGTACTGTGATTACTTCACATTATTATTATAGAAAATGCTCATTGTATGATCTTAAACTTGAGTACAATCAGTTGGCTTAAAGGAAACAGTCCTCTTCACCAAATCATACCCCACCAAGAAATTAATCTGTGCCAAATTACCATAAATTGCAATATCATTGTTTGGTGAAAAAGCCAGGCACATTGAGCTCTCACTTGTCTTAGCAAAAGTGTTCACAGCTTTCAAATGCACATCACCTCCTTTAAAATGAGCAATGATATCAGGAACATTCAGTATAGAACTCCCTTCTGAAAGATAACACAACCGCAACAATCCTTGTGGATCGTCGACTATTGTTCCCTCAACTTGATTTCTCACTTCGGTTTCAACTTGCTCATAGAATTCGCCTGGTATTATGGTAAGTGTGGTTCCAGAATCTATGACAATGTTCCCTTCTGTAGCCAACGAGCTTGAAGAAGCGTCAAGGCTCGAGAATTCCAGCCGTTGGTTCCCAACCGTCATACCTTCCAGGGTCAGAAAATAGAAGGTGTCGGGGTATTGTTGGACAAGAGGTGTGGTAACTACGCCAGCTCCTGATACTGCAGCGTTATCGCCAAAGTTGATTTTACTAGTATTCTGCGTTGTGTATGGTGGCACGAGGCAATAAGAGAATTTCCCCTGGATCGAAGATCCAATTTGGGTGGTAAGCGACACTTTTCCACCTCCAAGGCCAACAATACCGGTCGTTTCACCCAAGAAATTGCCTTGATCATGGCGTCCACAACCAACAATGAAATTAGGAAATGTCGCGGTTGGGCCTAGCTGGACAGTTTCCGTGGCGAGATCACCCTGGCTATAGGATCTGTCTCCATATACCATCGTGTACCTACACGTGGCGTCAGTGCAGCTAGTCCTCCTGAGCGATGTGCAGGAGTTAGAACTGCAAGGGACTGGTTTGTAAGTCGAGGAACTGGTTGGATCGAAAAGGGGCGCACTTTGGTTAAAGCAATCAGTACATGGTTTGCATTGGATCCAAGTGAGGTCGCTGCCCGTGTCAGCAATGGCTAACATCTCGACTGGTGGCGTGCCGAGGGAGAATTTCATGAGGTATTCTCCTCGACCAGAAATGATGTCGGTTGAAGTTAATTGCCCGAAATTAGACTCTTGTTTGAGAGTTTTCACGTAATTTAGTGATCGGTTTATTGCGTTCGTTAGTCGTTCCAATGGAGGATGGAGGGAGTCTCTGTGGATGAGATCAATGGTAAAGCCTGATGAGGCTTCAGCTACATGGAGTGCATGGAGAGAGAGAGCTAAGGCTAATGATGCTAAATAAACTATCGCAATTGTATTCATGGTGCTAGATATTGTGTTTGGTTGTACAAACGAGAAGGGAACGGATACACATATTTATAATGAGCACTGAGCTATACTGGTTTAGAGCCTTTGCAATAAAAATTTAATGCTATGAAGGCTTGTAGTTATCTTGAAAGATTTTTTGGGATTTTTCTTGAATAAATATCAGAAAATTTTATATGTAATACAAAGAGTTAAACTCTATATATTCTATGTCTCACTTTGTAATGTGCCCCATAATATTTAAAAAGTTGTTACATGCCCTCAGGATATACTTTTGCCAGATTATTAAGCGTTAAAATGAATTAATTTTGTCAAAGAGTCATATTTTCCTTTCAGCTTCATCAAGATGCTCAAAATCATAGTGAAAATTAAAAATATGAATTGAATTAAGAAATATATTACTAACATCGAAGGAATAAATATTGAGCTCTGTTAAATTAGCATTGAATTCAGATAAATCTCAATTTCGGTTGGACAAACTCTTTAAAGCATGTCCATTAAATTCAGATAAATCTCAAGTAGTTGGGCAAGTTATAACTTTTTAAACCATATGGGGCAAATTTTAGGAATAGAGGTTTTGACATTTTTATGCAACTTTTAAACCATTATCAGTAAAAGTTCTCACAAAATATTAAATGGAATCATACAATGCATTCTGGAAATAAGTAATTAAGTATAGATGTCTCCCTTAAATGTTCATAACCAAGAATTTTATGCACAACAAATTGCCAAATATGGGCAGCATGCTTTATTTCACAATTGACAACTTTTATTATCTTCCATGTGTTGCATATACTTAAGTAAGGAGTCAATTGGTTTAATCAAATTATATACGACCTTGGTGGATCCAATTTGATGTAATCTGTACTCTCAATGGACCTATCATATTGGATCTTAACAGATTCAAATTCAATCGACTGTGATCCAATATGTGGTTCCATATAATTCTTTTAGCTATTGCTCATGTTATTACTTATTACACAAAAATTAATAGTGGATCCACTATTGATGATAGATTCACTCTACATTGATGAAAACCAAAAGGCCTTACTGTTACATCACTTTAATAAACACGGACTACACATTACACCACTAAAATTTGCACATTACACCTGAATAGACACCCAAGTCCACTTAAAAGTGTAATTAAATCGTCTGAAAAAGATTGTACCTAAATCACCTGCAATACACAGAATCTACTAAATCACCTAGAAGAAGTGTCACACTTGTATCACCTAAGAAAACACGGATTAGTAAAAAACACACGTAACACAATCACCTAAAGAAATTTACTGTACACTAAAACACTTAGATCACCGAAAAAGTACATAGTATATTGAAGTCACCTAAAAAGCATGTTCACACGCTTCACCTAAATTACCAAAAATATTATATACTAAAAACACACCTTGTTGGATTGATCGAACTTAAAACTTAAAAGTCATGACAGCAAGTCGAACTAGCAGAACTTGAGTCTTGACAAACTCTTAGAACAAGTACGATATTAGTTGAGAATGGATGCAAAAGAAAAAAGGTACATTCTTATTAGAGGGTTTTCCTGTTCATAAACAAGTAGCTTGAACTCGCCATATATCTACACATGTGTGTGCATATGTTGGTCAATTGCATTTGTTGATGAGGCATGTTAGGTTAGAAAAGGCCTACGGGTTTGTTTGTAGAATGCATTGAAGGGTTCTTCCTTTATGTACGAGTGTGCTTTATGTAAGCTAAGTCGTACGGTATCATCAGAGCGTGTACAGAGTGTGAACACATATAGTCAAGTAGCTGATCGATTTCGCCGCTTTATATTGGAGACACACAAGTACTTTAGGGCATGTACATGAGTAAAAATAGGTTTAATGGGCCTTGCCCCTTTTATGACTATACAAGAACACATACTTTGGTGGAGGAGGTGGTATTAGCACTACGGATTTGTCTGATATACTCTTGATGCACAACACCTCCCATTCACAGAAAGGTGGGTCCCATGCGGGCCTCATGTGTGCATGGCCCACCTCTATGTGAGTGGGAGGTGTTGTGCATCAAGGAGTATATCAGATGTTCCCTTAGCACTACTGCATAGACGGGGCAATAGGTCAACCAACCCAGTCACTTACTAGTGACTTAGAGATTGATCATGATTGGTTCTTATATCTGAGGCACCCCATTCAAGCCTCCACATCGAGCCAATGCTTGGTATTGAGGATTAGGGACATGTGTGGAGAAAATTACAGAGATGCTCTTTAATTTGGCAAAATTCTTTATACACCACCACAATATGCACGTGAATCATCTAAATCACACTACATTAAGTCACAAATTGCACCAAGATTACCCAAAGAAGCACAAACTACACAAAAGCACATATTACATCGAAATCACCCTAAAAGACACATAACACCAAAAACACGTGAGGAAACACATGATGCACCTAGATCACCTAAAAATAAACTTAAGAGACATATGCCATTGAAATCACCTATGGACTCACTCTACGCTAAAAACACGCACTACAACAAAATTACTCGAAAAGTTGCACTACACTTTAAGCACATATTGTACTTAAATTAGTATTACACATTAAACACACATTACACCAAAAATCAGCAAAGACCTCAACTATGTCTAACACACATACAATAAGATAAACATACTCTACACGAACTACAACTAAAGCACACAGAACAAAAAATATTGAAATTACGAAAAGTCTAAGCAACAACATTTTGGTTAAGTTTATTTTACTAGTCGTCGTTGTGTTTGGTGGCCTGAGGCAATCAAAATGCTTTCCCTAGATCGAAATCCAATTTGTATGGTTAGTGCCACTTTTTCGTCTCCAAGGCCAACAACAATGGACGTTTTGGCTTAAGTGGCAATCTTGGTGCCCACAACCAATTATGATACTATGCCTTTGTTAGCTTTATTGAGCTTAACATGGAAAACTCCTTGGCAAGATCACCTTAACTATATAATATGTACATGATGATGCATATCATAAATTATAATTGATTCCTCCCACTAGAGGAAGACTCGGGTAATGACGAGAGGCATCCACGGGTCGAAGAATAGACTCATGAAACATGTCCCTGGAACACTCTAACGGGAAGGCATTGGGTCACGCCCCCCGGGCCCTCACCCGATCCTCTTCCAACCGGCAGTGCCCAGCAGGGTCATTTTCCTTGATAACGCTCCCCCTCCCTCGGGGGATGTATCTGTGTAAGCCGTTGGGACCACTCTTCAAGATCTACCTCCCCCTCGCGGATAACGATCATTACGCTCCCACTGCCATGGTCACAACCTCTATATTCACACAGCCACGCCTTTTCTCTGAGTTCTATTTCGGAAACCACTTACCCCATGAGTCCTACTCAAGCGGCTTTAGCTTGGAGTCGCGCGAATCTCCCTAAAACAGTCGCTCTACGAGCCCAGCTTGGACGACTTTAAGCAGTCTTATACGAATCTCTGTTGGAGAACTCGCTCGGATAAACGTCTGAGGGCGTCCTATCCGAACAACTACCACACCAACACTTAAACAAATATGTCACTAACACTTATGCAATTATACTTTCTTAACCCTTAGCAGGAACAAGGAAGCCATCAACGAGAGGCTAAAGAGGAAACCAACCTCAACTATCCACCATAAATAAGGAGAAGATCAGACCTGATTGGCCACAACCCCCAGAAGAAGAACTATTGGACCCGAAGGAAACGACCCCCATTGGTCCAGCACGCAAATGACACTCGTTGGGCTAGAAGAGTCTCCCCTGATTGACTCCCCCAACAGCCGATCATTATTGGTGTAGGAGAAGTCTCGTTATAGGCCATCTTTATTAGAAACACTCATTGGCGTAGAAGAAGTCTTGTACCATTGGTTGCCCCGACGCAAGCAATAACTCTTAGCAGAAAACCAGTTGTGATTAGCTATCGACCCCCTTGGAAGTCCTATAAATAGGGACTTTTTAGCACTCCCACAACAACTTTAAGCAACAATTTGGTACCAAGTTCTTAGCAGAAAAAGCACACTTATTTTCAATAGTTTTGTACTTTACTTCTAGTTATTTCGCAATCTCTCTCTCCCAGTTAAGTTCTCCACTTGTATCCTTCTCACCTCAAACTAATAACAAAATGCCGCTCCGTCTCTCAGGCTCAGGATCAATGTTCTGAAAAACTCACTCGATCGATATCCTGAAATTACCCTCCCCGGGGTCGGATGGTATTACATCTTCAGTAGCCATCCAATAAGGAATACTGGTAAGGGGCGTTAGTGGATATACTCATTTGAGGGTTGTGTAGGTGTTAGAACTATAAGGAGTTGGTCTATACGTGGAGGAACAACTTGGATCAAAAGGGGTGTGCTTTTCGTTTAAACCAGTCATGGTACACATTAGATTCAAAGTGAACAATGGCTAATGCTCCAACTGGTAGTGTTCCTAGGCAGAATTTCATAACGTATCATCCTCGATTTTAAATAGCATCGACTGAAGTTAATTGTGCGAAACCATGCTCTTGTTTAAGAGTTTTAACGTAATTGGGTGATCGTTATTATTGCGTTTGTTAGTCATTCAAATTTCATAAGAATTTAGTGCCAACTAACATAATGGGATTAAGTCCGTGTTTGTAATCTTTTTTTCAATTAAAGCATCTCTCTTTTATTTTTGTTTTTCTTTTTAAATTAACAAAAGTTGAGAAACTAAGAAAAGGATTCAAATAATTTGCATAATTCACGATCTAATGAAGGCTATTCCGGTCATTTCATGTCTGAATATGTGTTTCACGTTCATCAGTGGAAATGCAAGAAAGCTTAAAAAGTTATAGAACTTTGCAGGACCGGTAGAACGACGACGTTACTGTATTAGTGTGGAAATCTGTTGCAAATCAGAATAAAAAGCTTAACACAAACAAACAGTTTTTTTTTTAACAAACAGTTGCACATTCAGTTATTTTTTTCCAGTATAACTCAACCCCATTAACAAACACAACACAACACACAAACACAGTTGAAAAAAAAAATGGATACTCGAATCAAGATTCTCACCTTCATCCTCCCCCTCTTCTCCCTCCTCCTCTCACGGAGCTACACCGCCGCCACCACCACCCTACCACTACCTTCATCCGCCCTCCTCGCCGCCGACGTCCTCCGCGCACGCGGCTACTCCCACTTCGCCGCCCTCCTCCTCTCCCTCCCCACCACAACAAACTTCTCCGGCACACTCCTCGCCCCACCCGACTTCGCCTTCTCCTTCGCCACCGCCAAATTCTTCAACAACCACCGCGCTCCGCCGCGCCCCTCCCTCCCCCTCCTCCTCTACCACACCCTCAAATCCCTCGCGTGGCCCCCACGCGCCGACCATAACGAACTACAAACCCTCTACTACAACAAATGCCTCTTTCTGTTCCAAAATCCGTACGGACCCAATCACGAGCTCGTGGTTTCATCCTCGCCGTTCAAAAACCCGATCTCCGCCGTCAAGATCCGCCAGCCGAATCTCTACGTGGACGAGAATCTCACCGTCCAAGGAATCGACGGCGTTCTGGACCCTAATCTCGCGAAGGAGTGTTCGACTCCGTACGGTTACAATCCGACGGTTCAGGTCGCGCCACGTCATCGGAACAGATTGTTTCTCGACCATTCGATGAGGGCGCTGCGGAAGTCCGGGTATCACGTGGTGGCTGCGGCCATGGCGGTTACGAAATCGGAGCTGTTGAATTTGGAGTCCGTTACGGTGTTCGCCGTTTCGGATCGGAGCTTTTTTTTGAAGGCCGGCGGTTTCGTGTACGATTTCCGGCATCACGTGGTGCCGGAACGACACCGTTTGGCGGCGATTGAGAAATTGGCTGCGAGAGAAACGGAGTTTGAGACGCTGGCGGCGAATAAGAGTGTTGTGGTTGATTCTGTTGACGGCGCCGTTAGAGTTAACGGCGTTAGTGTTGGTGACAGTGAGGTTTATCGCAACAGGTGGATTGTTGTGGTGTCTGTTGAAAGTTCGTTGGATGGAATTGTTGACTGTTCTAATTACTCGGCGCCGTTGACTGAGATTACTGGTAATGGTAATTTGACCGGAGCTCCATCACCGGCGGCGGCGGATTTTGACTCTGTTGGAGCTCCATCTCCTGCGGTGGATCACGACGTTGATTCGGCGAGTACAACCAGCACGCCTTCGCCTGCTCCGGCGACAGAAGCGGCGCACTATCCAGGTGATTCTCCGACGCAGGAGATGGAGGGGGACGACGTCGGAGACACGCACTGTGACTTAGACGCCGCCGTTTCGCTTGGCGTTGAAGGAGGGGATATTTTTTGTCCGGGGTCGAAAGCGCGGGAATTGCTGGAGAGTGATGTACACGTGGAGGAGTCTAAACCGTCGGATGCTGTTGGTCAAGTTCCTGCTGACGTGGCACGCTCTGATGTACACGTGGATGCTGATGGTCAGGCCTCTGATGACTTGGCACTATCTGAGAAGGTCAAAATTGCTGACAATGTGAACATAGCTGATGATCTGTTCTTTTACATATGATGATGTATGCCACGTGAAAATACTAATTTCATCACTTGTTTGGCGACTGCCAAATCACATTTCAAATTTGTAACCTTGACAAATTGTATTGAACAAATGTGATCAATAGTAAAAATTGAGTTGGTCCCTGTTGTAATACGAATCGAATCATTGTATACACACAATTGCATTCTGAATACATGTAGTCGATGACTCACAAATTTGTAGGCGTCAATTCTTTTGATTTCGTGCAATAATGTGCAAAAGTGACTCGTACGACAGTTCAAGGTCTGATAGGAAGGTCCTTACTCACTCAATTATCAAACTGAGGTAGCTTGCTCGATGACGATTAGTATCACGATGCGTTGCACTACTAGTCGGGCTAAGCACACTTCAAAACGAATACGAGAAAAACATAAAAGAGACCAAGATGAGCTCATAATGATTTAGAAACGACATAAGATCATTAACATTACCAATAGTGATCAGAACAGCATATTCTGATCCCAAAAAGAGAGGAATCATAACAATCAATTGCAAGTTCTTTTGTGGTTTTACAACATACTGTTACAAAGTCATCTCTTCACCCTTCTCCCGAGCAATAGAAGTAGAGAGAATTCCAAGATCTCTGTTCAAGAATGTCAATGCAGTTTCACATTCTGTAATTATTCTCATTACTGAAGAAGGCTGACCGGTCACTGTTTCAGACGCTCCAACGGCTACAGCTGCATGTGAATCTCGAAGGTTCTTCAAGTTTCCAAGAAACTGTCATGGAAAAGAGAAAATGATGTCATACCATTCTTCCCAGCTTTATGTTCAAATGATTATATGCAGAACAACAAGAGGCCAAGAAGACATAGGATAAACAATTCAGTAGCAAACTTGTGTTATTGTAATGGTTTCTATCCACAAACCGACTTCTGCCACGCAAGTTGCACAAAGAAAAACCACTAAAATTGCAAATTAACATTAATTAACAGCCAACGGTTTAACTTGAAACAAAACTTTACCATGAAGAGCTTCATCCATTTACAAGCCAATAACAGAGTTACCAAGTTACTGAGCAAGCTCTAAACTTCATGCATAAGAAATTACAGCATGACAGCCTAATTCATTAAGATGTGCAGCTCAGTGGCACAAGGGTCATGAGACATATGTGCTCTAGGAATTCCGAATGTTTTTCCAATTTGAAGATGCAAAGAATTTACAAAAAGATGATAAAACCCAATGGAATATCAACATAAACGCAGGAACCATGGACCCAAGGTAAAATGATAACTATGTGTAGTACTGTATTCATATGAATCACAAGAAGCTGGAACCATTAACAAACATATGAATCTCGCTCTTTTGTAACCATATATAGTCAAGACCAGAGCAAAGGAAATCGAAATTTCACACACACTCAATGCTCATTTTGAGTTTTGAGGTACCTTCAGAAGCATCTTGTAGGCTTCTAATAATCTATTTGCAGCTGGCCCAAAACCATGTAGTTGAGGCACCTCCATCATGTGAGTCCAGGGACGGATTTCCTTCAAATTCATAACAGTAAAGAGTGAAAATTACAGTTTACGAACAGTGAACATGCACACTCAGAATTAGACCAAGACAAATAAGACTCGAGCTCGGGACTTTGAGAGCCCTCAATAAGCATTCACAATTTCTTATCAAGCTTTTTATTATAATGAATAATGCATGTGCATGTGATCTAATGCAGAAGTTTACTGAAGTGAAGAGAAGACATCAAGATGACAACTTTTTGCTCAATGTACACATGCATGCACGATATGCAAGAATATAGAGTTTGTAATCAATGCACAGATCCCATGTAGAAATTGACAATTAAAGATAGATAGGGAGGAGGCCGATACCCAACACTTAAGCCTCCAAATTGAGTAACAATGACTGTATTGACAATGGATTTGAATATATGCACCACTACATGTTGTATTAAGAGAATCAATAGTCTTTTTATCACAAGTTCCGCATTTTGGTTAAAAGAAAACCTCTTCATATACAGCATTATTGAACCACTGGTAAAGTTTCCTATGTCATTTATTTGAGCGGTAACTTAATGTCTCTCCCCAAATCAGTGATATTAGTGCAACAAGCATAACAGGTGAAACATGCACTGCAAATCAATGAAGTCTACATAATTACAAACCTTGGTGTAAATCGTATTGAAAGATCGTGCAGTTTCAAGAAATGATTCCAGATGTGCACGTAATGTTGCTTCAACCTCTGTATAATCTTCATCTGGATTGTACGGATGCTAGAAATGATAATTTACGATTGTCAATGATTGTTACATCACAACAAGAAGCATTAGTAGAAGAACTTAAAACCATAATCAGGAGAACTTTGTGATACTGGAGAAGGTGATAAAAAGACACTAAGAGGCAAACCTTTGAAGCTAGATCATCAACCATTTCTTGAAGGTTCAGAAGTCTGTTAGATTGATCTGAAAGTTGTTTCTCCAAATCAGATATTTCTGGCCTGCAAATAAACTGGAATTCAGGAACTCGAAGCTAATATCTGAAGATGAAAATTGCTGGATAACTGGAACATGCTAATAAAACAGAGTCGCTAAATCTGATTAAGCTACCTGCAGTATTAGACTCCTTTAAAATGTTATTGTAAGAAGATAACTAGACCCTAAAAAAGGGCAACCCGGTGCACGAAAGCATCCCCGCAATGCGAGGGTCCGGAGAAGGTAAATAGTAGGTCACAAGAGACACTGTCTTCCAAGGCACTGATTTTTTTGATTTCCTAATGCTTCAACATTCTTAGTTCCTTTACCATACATCAACGAAGTGCCCAACCAAGGGACCAAATCCATAGATGAACAAATCAGGATAGCACAAATGATACAGTAAACCTGGAACCAAGTCCAGAACCCAAAATTTAAGGAAAAGCCATCGGGCAAACAAGAATAAGAAAGATATCCATCATAAATTAACTCCACTTGCATAGAGCTGTATAAATTACCAAAGAACTCTATTTCAGAGATCATTGAATCATCCTTGGAGCAGTTCCGTGCGAAAAATTATATGGTAACGTAATATATTTCAATAACATGTCGAATCCATTCTATAAGAAATAAGACGAGATCACGTCTAGTAGTACTAAGAAAAAAAAGTTATGCAGTCACCAAACCTTGTCTGATTGTACAAATACAAGACCATGAGAGTCACTGAATTCACACTCAAAGTTCATAGGTTAACATCACTAACTTCTAAGATAACATAACTGATTATCATAATGCACAAACAACACATTACAGTGCACGGATAGGAATAATAAGCACTCTCCGGAGAATGTGAATGCCATTAATACCAAAAGAAGCAAACAGTTGAATTCATTCAAGCGAGTGTATTGGAGTATATCATGAAAAATATTCTGTTAGTTGAAAATGATGGTTCCCTTGTGAGATATTTTTCAGCTCTCGTTTAAGTATTACTATTTAGGGTTGTGCTAAGAATCAAAAAATATCTGCCTTCTTACAATGGATATATGGACTGAATCTGCACGTCCGCTGGAAACAACTTGCATTCTTCAGAAAAGATTTGAGCCTGTTTCTCAGCTATGGCATCTATTAGTTGTATGTCTCTTGCCACTTGCTCATCAACACTGGACAAAGGAAATATTCAAAAAGAAAGTCGATTGCATTGCTGTAGTTAACAGACAAAATAGATATATTAAATCAAATCACTATACACAGCAACTAGACCACTAATGAAACTCACCTCCATTCAGGATTATCAGCAGAAATGCTTGCTTCCACAAGATCTACAATTAGGCGTAGCATTTCCGTACGATCTTCATAGCTTCCTCGACCCTACAAAAGCATTTAATCAAAAAGATGTATTGAATCCGCATACCCCCCACCATCCAAAAATTCCCAGACGTGTTAAATAAGCCCAATCGGACAACCAACCTGAATTGCTTCAGGGTCTATCGTAGTAGTAATACCCAAAAACTTAGCAATCTCCGCCAAATCTGCAACAAAATTTACACAAAAACAAACCGTTTCACCAACCTAATAAAAATTAACATTCCAAACTCGTAACGACAACACTATCCACTACGCGTATTCCAATCCCCTGCAGCTTCAGTCAATTATAACATGTAAAAGCCACAAGATCTACTATCCAGGTTGCTAATACTAACAGAAAACAAAGCATTTGAACAATTTTCAGTAAGGCCATGTATACTTAACATATTCAGAGAATAAAATAGAAAGGTACATTGTATCCTGGAAGTCTCCTCGTCGCGAATCACGGTATCCCCCTGCTGATTTTGTTGCGAAAACGGCGATTTATCACCTAACAATCTGCAAAAAACAAACAAAAAAGCATAAATCGAAAATCATTTCACAAATCAGTATTATTATTTAGGCAACAAAAAAAAGAAAGTTGAGAGCAGTAACAAACTTGAAGAAGAGCCATTCGAGAAGGGCGTATCGCTCCATGCCGGCGAAGAGGAGCGATTGGGCAGGAGCAGTGGCTCTTTCGTAATTTAGAGCCGTTAATTTCCTCTGCACTTCTTCCATTTGCTTCGATGCCATTTTTAATGTTATCAACAACTCTGAATTTGAACTCGAAATTTGAAATGATCGGTGATTTTGATCTGAAAGTTTGGTGTTTTTTCTTTTTTTTTTTAAACCCACTGTTGAATTTTACTTGCTGTCTTTATTTTCGAAATGCTTAAACGCGTCTTTTGTGTTGTTAACGCTTTTAGCCCAAGCAATGAAACAAAGGGCATATTGGAGTTTATTGAATTTTAATCATGGGTTGCTTTGGATGGGTCGTGAATAACATGACTAGGTCGTACACAGGGGGACCACCATCCTATTATGACAAGTTGCTTTGGACTGGTCGTGACTCGTGAATAACATGACGAGGTCATTTCGTTTTGAAGCCATGTGGCTATCAAATCTGGACTGCGAGGCCATCCTTAAAGAAGTTTGGGCGAATCATATAGAGATTGTCGAGACTATTGATCAGATTCCGGGGGCCCTAACACCTTGGAATAAGAACAAATTCTGTAATTTGTTTTGTAAGAAATGCAAGCTCATGAAATGCATTGAGGGTATTCAGATTGCTCTCGTGCGAAGGTCGAATAATTTTTTAGCCAATTTGGAGAGGGAGCTGATTATGGAGTACAGTGGAGTTCTAAAGAACGAAGAAATATTTTGGCACCAGAAATCACGCATCAAATGTCTTGCAAAGGGAGATCAAAATACAACATTTTTTCACAAGATCAAAAAAGCGCGACGCAAGAGAAACCGAATTTCTCATGCTTTCAATTGAGGACATCTGGATCAAGGACTAGGAAGTCCTTAACTCACACACCATAGGCTTTTCTAAATGCCTATTTATCGCAGCGAAGAACATGCACATCAGCCTTCCGGTGTCAAGATTGCAATATCAGTTGGATTATAAGATGAAGGAGAAGGTGGGTCAGGAGCTTACGTTGGGTGAAGTAAAAAGTACTGTTTGGGCTACTAATCCGAACAAAGCCCCAAGTCGGGATAGCACATACAGGTTATGTTGTATCAAAGGTATTGTGAATGGATCAACGAGTCTCTTATGGAATTCATGTTGCATGCGTTTCGCGAAGAGAAATTTGAACCAGAAGTGTGTGCCGCATTGCCCGCACATATGTGTCTGATTTCAAAGGTAACTAATCAGTCTCTTATATCACAGTTTCGTCTAATATCTCTTTGTAATGTACTTCATAAATTTTATACAAAGTGCATAACGATGAAATTAAAGGATTTTATGCCGCATTTTTTTGCCCCGACCCAGTCCAGATACCCAAGATAGTATTTTCCTCATTTAGGAGGTTCTACACTCTTTGAGATCGAAAAAAAGATAAGGTGGAAGATGTATTATCCTTAAGTTGGACCTTGAAAAAGCGTATGATAAGATAAGTTGGGTGTTTTTAGAGGAAACTTTGCTAGCATTTAATTTTCCAATTCATATTATTAATCTGCTTATGTTTTGGGTGCACAACACGTCAACACGTATCCCTTAGAATGGGAACCACTTGAAGGTTTCAATCATGGGTGTGGGTTGAGACAAGGGGATCCCCTTTCTCTGTATCTTTTTTTCTCGTGCGTTGACTCGCCTGGCGTATCTTATATAGGAAGTGGTGGAGGATGGTATATGGGAACCTCTTATTCTATGTAAGGGAGGCCCTCGACTTTCACATGTCTTTTTCGTCAATGATCTTTTGCTCATGGGAAAGGAAACTCTCAATACAGCGAAGAACATGAAAATATCCTTGATCGATTTTGTTCATCCTCGGGCCTTAAGTTGAATGTGGCAAAATCATAGGTGTACTTCTCTAATGCAAGTGGTGCGAATCTAGAAAGAAGAATATGTGCGTTGTTGGGTTTTTCTCAAATCGCAATACTCGTGAAATACTTGGGGGCGCATCTGAATCACTGGAAGGGTAGCATCAATCAGTTCAATGATATTTTCGGCAAGTTACTCGCGCGGTATACTTCATGAAAAAGTAAGACACTGTCTCTCGCGGGTCGAGCAACTCTTATGCAATCTGTTTCAACTGCAGTTCCTATTCATATCATGCAGTCTACTTAGGTTCCGGAGAAGTTTTGCGATAGGTTGGACAAACTTAATCATGAGTTCTTGTGGTCGAATGATACGAATAAAAGGAAGATAGATTTGGTTGTTTGGAATCGCGTTACGACGTCCAAAAGAGAGGGAGGATTGGGTATTCACAGGGCAAGAAGAAATAGTGAGGCGCTCCTCAATAAATTTTGTTGGATTATCCTTTAAAATAAAGAGTGTATTTAGTTGGATTTGGTGAGAACAAAGTACCTCAAAGGTAAAAGTCTTATGGACTATATGGTAAGACCGGGAGATGGTATGACGTAGAATGCATTGTTATATGCACGACCTTAATCAAACCTTTTATGATTTGGAAGGTTGGAAGAGGGGATAAAATCTCGTTGTGTTTTGATCATTGGTTAGGAAAATTCTCTCTTCATGATGTTATTCCAAGTATTGACCCGTTAGATATTTGTTTGAAAATTGTGGATGTTCTCGACGATAAGGGAAATCTGGAATTTTAAACTGGTCTGCACAGTTATTCCCCATGATTATAAAAACTAGATGATCGAAAGCAATATTATACCTAAAGATACGGACAATATTCTCTCATGGGGCGAGGAATCGAATGGAATGTTCTCGTGTTGAACGACATATAAAGTGATGTACCGTGAGTATGCAGATCCAATGATGCATAAGACTCGACTTAGCTGGATATGTAAGCTCCCATGTGGAAATAAAATTAGGCACTTTATTTGGCTTGTGGCGCAAAATCGTCTGACTACTAATTAGTTGAGGAAGATTAGAAAAATGGTTGACTTGGTCGCGTGCGCGCAATGTGTTGATCCCGAAGAAATTGTGATACATATTCTTCGCGATTGTACTCCCGCGAGACAGATTAGAAAGTTAATTGTCCCAGATTCTTCATGGATATAGTTTAACCAAACTGATAACGAAAAGTGGTTAAGGAAAAATCTGGGAACCATGGAGTGTGCGTGCCCTTTTATGCCGTACACACCTTAACGAATAATCTTTGCGACATGCATTTAGCAGTTGTGGAAAGCGATAAACCATCAGGTTTTCAAACATAAACTGCTCAAATCCATTGTATCATCAGGCTAAACAACTGATTGCGGAGTTGTACTTCGCGTATAAGAAGAATGATAATGCAACAACGAGAAGTGGACGAAACTAAAAACTGGGTGGATTAAATTTAACGTGGATGGCAGCATTCTCAATGATCAAAATTGTGGAGCGTTGGGAGGAATACTCAGAGATGATAATGGTGGTTGGTCTTGGGGTTTTGCAGAATAGTTGGACTGCCCGACTGTCTTGGAAGCCGAGGTGGAAGCTATTAGAAGAGGGCTTGAGCTTGCCTAAGAAAAAAAGATTCAAAAGAAAGAAATCGAGAAGAATTCAAAGGAAGATTTAGATTTGATTAGGGAAGGGACTAACAATAATCATGGCTTATTTTGACAGATCGAAGAGTGTCGCGCCCTAATTCGTAAATATTGAGACCACAAATTTAGATGGATCCACCAATCAAAGAACAAGCTTGTCTACGCTTTGATGAAGTCGATTGTTAACTCAAAAATGTTGGTCTACATAGTACTTATAAAATACCCACTTCCTAAATATAAAAAGGCACATTATTTCTAGTTAAGCGCTCAATATCTAATTTTTAATAAATATTTTCTCTCTTTGGATTCTTTTGAATTTATTCTAACATATTATCCAACTAAATTTTGTATCTTGGTTGAGCATAAATGATCTCGAATCAAGTTAGAGATTTATTTATTCAAGCACCAGTCAACGACTGTTTGGTCCTATGTGAAGTTTTTACTTAACAACAAAATTATCCTCTTCAAAAAGAATTAACACAAAGTTACATATACTATAATGAAGTGAGAGCCACCAAAATGAGTATGATGTGATGGGGGTATTTCTCGATTAGCCCACCACTGTATATTGGGCCGGCCCATTAGCACATCGAATAGACATTATTCGATGCGCGCATAGAATCAACCTGATTCGATGCACTTTCTACAGCTGTCTAGGGGTTCCGCGAGATGGGGCCTATATATAGCAAGACCCTTGACCTTCCAGAGGCGGATCGAACCTTAGTCCAACCACTACCACATCGAATGAGCCTATTCGATGCGCTTATTCGTTCGACACCATACTTCATTCGACACACTGCATTCGATGCAAACATTATTGGTTCAAATTGACATCGAATCAGTCCAATTCGAGGAGTAGCAACATCGAATCTTAGTGATTCGATATACTGACATCGAATCAGCGATGATTAAACGAACTCAGCATCAAATCGGCACCGTTCGAGGTGCACTTCGAACCTTCAGAATTCGATATGCTCGTTAATTTGTCTTGTTAGGATATCTAAAGCAATCAAGTATCTGTAATAGATATTAGGTGTTGCGGACCAAGTTAGTCCGTTCATTTTATTGGATTAGCATTATTTTGGTTATTTATATTTCAATTGTATCGTTCTATCGTGTTCTATTACCGTGAAAAAATAAGACCAAAATATTGGCGCCGTCTGTGGGAACACCGCTTACATTGTTTTAGATATAAGTAGCTAGGATGATAAATATGCGGCGCATGTATGCGGTCGAAAAGAGGGAAACAGAGAAGAAGACCAAAATAGAGACAGATCAGAGTCAAAAGCGAATTCAGCCTAAAGAACAGGTGCGAGATAAAACATAAAGTCAATTGCTGAAACAATGGCAAGAATGTAAGATGAAGCCTTTAGGGGAATTCAAGATTGTGCAGCTGTTTAGGGAGAGCACCGATAAAATAATAAAAATTAGAGCAGGAATGGACCGAATAATAGAGGCGGCATTGGTGGACTGTCTCCGGCGCAATTCAGATATTTTGGCATGGTCTGATTCCAATCTTCTCGGGATAGACTCTAGGATCATAGTACATCGTTTGAATGTAGACAAGAGTGCAAAACCGATACGGTAAAAGAAGAGAAATTTTAGCAAAGAAAAGAATGAAGCCGCCGAAAAAGAGGTACAAGAACTTTTGGCAGCACGGCACATTTATGCTATAAGGTTCTCAGAATGGTTGAGCAATATTGTTTTAGTCTTGAAAAAAGAAGCTACATTGAGAATGTGCGTGGACTATGTAGACTTGAACAAGCATTGTCCAAGGGATCATTTTCCATTGCCTCGGATAGACCTACTTGTCGGTTCGACGGCAGGATGTGCGTTGCTAAGCATGATGGATGCGAAAAGTGGATTTCATCAAATTTTTATGGCAGTTCAGGATCAGAACAAGACGACTTTTGTCACATATACAGGAGTGTATTGTTATAGGGTAATGCCGTTCGGGTTGAAGAATGCAGGAGCAACATTTCAAAGGCTGGTAGCTAAAATGTTTTACCACCAAATCGGGAAGTCAATGGAAGTGTATATTGACGATATGCTAGTAAAGAGTCTCAAAGCCGAGGAGCATGTGCGATATTTGGATGAGGTTTTCGCCATCATGAGAACCTACGGAACGAAATTAAACCCCAAGAAATGCACTTTTGGGGTAACTGCGGGAAAGTTTCTAGGTTATGTGGTAAATGAAAGAGGAATTGAAGCCAACCCTGATAAGATTAAGGTAGTGTTGGATCTACCGTCACCAAGAACGGTGAGGGACGTCCAATGTCTGGTGGGCCGTTTAACAGCTTTGGGAAGGTTTATATCGACATCTGCAGAAAAGAATCTTCCTTTCTTTAGAGTGATGAAAAGTAGCAAAGATTTCATTTGGACGTCGGAGTGTGAAGAGGCTTTTAGACAAATGAAGAATTATTTGGTGAGTCCGCCACTTTTAGCCAAACTAGAGGAAAATGAAATGTTGTATCTATATTTAGTAGTATCCACACACGCAATCAGTTCAGTACTACTTAAGCAAAAGGGAACTCAGCAATTACCCATTCATTATGTGAGTAGAGTACTACAGAGGGCAGAGATGAATTACCTGGAAATAGAGTTGTTCGCATTAGCAATTGTTGTTACGGGACGGAAATTGAAACCATATTTTCAATCTCATCAAATCACTGTAATAACAGACAAACCGATGAAGCAAGTGCTGGCAAGACCTGAAACTTCAGGCCGATTGGTGAAATGAGCAATTGAGCTCAGTGAATTCGGATTGGAGTTTAAGCCGCTAACCGCAATCAAAGCACAGGCTTTAGCAGATTTCATGGCTGAGACTCTGGGAAACAGTGTATCCGAGGCAACAAGATGTATATTTTCTATATCAAACCAAGCTGGAACCAGCAGGGCAACCACAACGTGGCTATTACACAAGGATGGATCGACAACCACTCACGGAGGAGGGATTAGAATCCATTTTCTATCCCCGGAGCGAAGATAATTTGAATTTGCTATCAACCTAAATTACATGGTAATGAATAATGAAGCCGAGTATGAAGCAGTTATTGTCGATGTCAAAATGGCACTTGGACTCAACATTGAACATCTGGACTTATTCACCGACTCGCTCTTGGTGGCAAATCATTTTTTGGGAAGATATGAGATACGTGAAGAAACAATGAAGTTGTATGCCGCAAAGGTAAAAGAATTGGCAAAGAACTTCAAATTCTTTGACATAACTCAGCTCCCTAGGGACGACAATGCAAAAGCAGATGCGCTTTCTAAATTCGCGAGTTCTTCGGAAATTTTGGTGGAAAAGCGAATCACACTTATGGTTGCCGATAAACCTTCGATTGGGATATCAAAATATATTACCACGGAAACACGAGTGGAGTTTATATTGGCAATACAAGAAGACCCCTCTTGGAAGGATGAGATTATGGTTTATCTTCAGCGGGGTACTCTCCCGGCAGATCTGAATGCACAATGCGGAATGCGATATAAGGCCTATAGATTTACTATCAACAATGGAGAGTTATACAAAAGATCTTTCGAATGACCATTGTTGAGATGTTTGACTCCAACTCAAGCTGAGTATGTTATGGAAGAAATCCATGCATGTTGTTGTGGAAATCATTCTGGGGGACGAGCTTTAGCTCAGCGGATATTGCATCAAGGATATTATTGGCCAACTCTATTAAAAGATGCGACAGCTTTCTCGAGAAAATGTGATATCTGGCAATACCATGCTCGTCTTATTCATAGACCAGCACACCAGCTACAACCCTTGGAGTGGCATGTCCATTTGATCAGTGGGGAATTGATATTGTGATGACCGCGTCCCACGAGTCATGCTTCGATCCGAGTTGGTTCGGTGGTGGCCAACCACTTTAACCAATCCAGACTAAAGCACAACTCATAGAAATGGGTCTCACTTATTCAGGATCAAAACCATACACATTTTATAAATTATATTGTGATATGTACAGCGGAAGTCTTGGTATTACAAATAATGTGACTATTTTAATGGTTATGCACTAATGACAAAACACGAATATTCCAAAATGCACGCTTGAACAATTATTCACTTGGTCCATGCTGCCATGTTGATTTTTATCCTGAGGAATGGACAGAAGAAGCGAGGAATAAGTCTTTAATGACTTAGTGAGACTCATATAAAAGAACTGGTAATGCAAGAATTAACTGTGACCTACTGGATACATTTCGAGGAGTGATCTTACCGGTAGAAATAGTTCAACTAGATAATTTGATGTAGCAATGGTACTGGAGTTTTCATAGAATAGTTAATGAACTTGTGCTTAACAGTAAACGAATCTAGCCTTATAACTTTTACTATTCTACCTTATACCTCTCGGCGAGGAGCGACCTCGCAAACAATCAAGAGACATGCTCGAGTACATGTCGATCCAGCACGCGGGTTACAGCCAACTCCTGACTGCAAGCGGCGCCTGGATAGATGGGTATCAAGCGAAATTACTTAAACCGACAGTCCTTACTGCCCGGCAGTAACTCGACTCAATCCCTGGGCCCAACTTCCCAAAGGCGTCCCAATGGGTATAACAAATAAACAAATAAGCTAGTAAACCGGATAGTATCCGTTGCTCCTTGAGCTACATGTCCCGAACATAGTTCGTTGCTCTTTGCACAATTCAAGAACCAGTAGATGAGATTACAATATTGGAGAGTTATCATGATTGTGAACAGATATGATAAATAATAAATGATTGGATATGATTTAGCGATGAGTAAGAAAATCATGTTATAAGATGAGATGCCAAACAGGATTATGATGAAATATAGGTTGTTCGAGGTTTGGTAATGGAATAGTGACTTTTCTGTCCAAGTTCCTCAGGGCCGGATGCCAAACGGGGCTAGAACAAATCAGAAATAGAACCTCACCTTAACTCGTACGGAGAACCTTGATGGCTTTGATTAGTTCGTCAAACATTTAACAAATTTAAATAATATTAATCAACTGAATTTATAATTCACCACAACAATTATTAGTACTTTTTCTTCAATTCTCATGTTGGTGAAATTGAGAACGTTCTTGTTAAGAATGCTAGTTATAATGTAAATCTTAGTAAATAACACATAAGCTTAATTTATGTCATTACACTAAACATGGAAATTTTAGATGATGAATTTAAAGAAAACATATTACTTAACTAACTCTAGGAAAACTCATCTTTTTAGTCTTTAATCAATTCTAAACTTTTAATAACCACACACCAAATGATACGAAATAACACCTTAAAATGTATAACTTAGTCATTTATTACTTTATTTTACATAGTAAGTTTAAAAATGCATATACTCGTTTTATAACTTAAATATAAAGATATAAACATGACAGTTTTATCAAAACATGTGATAAGGGATGATAATAATCTTATTTGATGGTTAGGTCATGAAGTGGCAAGAATAATCTTGTAAGACTTATGAAAATAATATGTTAAACATGATAAATTTACCATTTAAATGCTATAAATAAGATCACAAAAATGTCAATTCATGATTATAAATCATAATAATCTAATTACAACTAATACTATATCATGTTAAATTTATGTGTGTGATAAATACACTGAATTATGATGGCGATCAAACTTATAAATTAAGAAAACAAAGATTGTGCCAAATAAACTGAAAATCACCGCAGTTTTGGTTTTACCTTTGATCGGACATCCAAATGAACTTGGTTTTCAAATCTTTTTATGCTTTATGGTTTTCTAGCATCATGAGAGATGCGGGAATCCAGGATTTTGTGAAAACACAAAAGTTTGCTATGCTAAATCATTCTTGCAACATAAGAGTTGCTATCGGATTTCCCAGCAGCAGTTTACGATTTATGGATTATGCCTTTCTAGATCATATTATTGGAGAAAGATGTCTTCATACAACAGATAGAAGACACCAAGAAGAGTATTCAGCCATTGGCCTTGATCAAAAAGGATTTTTCTAGAACTAGTTATGATTTTTCTAAGGTGCAGAATCGGCATTTCATGCGCAGTAAAAGTCTTGGCGTCTTTTTGGGTAGCAAATAGCAAGAAAAAATCTGGACAAATTATTTTCCGAACGAAAACACAAAAAGGAACAACTTGTATTTCTTCTTATTTTTGCAGAATCGGATTATTTTGGGCTGTAGAAAATGGTGAAGAAGGGTGAGTATTTATAGGCGAAAATAGTAAAATAATCATACTTATTTAGGTCCCACCTTGATTATTTTATATTAATTCACAAAAAAATCTGAATTTAATCATGCTCTTAAGAATGTCATGACTTAGCTCATCAAAAATATGTCATGGCTTACTTCATCAATTGGTTAATTGCATATCAAGTCCCTCAATTATTTATAATTAAAATTCAAAGTATAATTAGATTTCTTTGTTACATACATATGTATTCATGTAATTTTTCTAGATAATTCGATCATCTTTGTCAAGATTTAAAATTGAAATATATGTTTTAGGATTAGAGACCTATAAAAATAATAAAAGACTAAATTTTAAGTTTATGGACAAAAATGCAAATTTTTCTAAACATTTAGGGTCAAAAATAGAAAATTTTAAAAGTTTAAGGACTAAAGTATAAATTTATTTTTTTCCTAATTTTTGGGGTGGTACAGATATTGTGGGACCTTTTCCGTCGGTTTGGTAGTGGATGTTGAGTATTATACTAAATGGGTTGAGGCAGAGGCTATATCATCAATAACAAAGAAGAATATGATCGAGTTTATCTGTAAATACATCATATGTCCTTTTGGGGTTCCGAGGTCAATTGTGTGTGACAATGACACGCAATTCAATGGAAATGAGATTAAATCATGGTTCGCGAAATTAAAAATATCACACAATCTGACCTCAGTATATCATCCTCAGTCCAATGGTCAAACGGAATCTACTAACAAAACATCGAAAAATTATCTCGAAAGGAGGGTGAGAAGCACAGGAAAAACATGGCCGGAAGAGCTTCAGGAATATTATGAGCGTATAGAACAACTCCAAGAACATCCACGGGGGGAGACTCCGTTTGTTCTTGTTTATGGCACTGAGGTTGTTTTACCTGCAGAAATAGGTATGTCGATCCGCAAGATTATTGATTACGATCCAGAGCAGTCGACCCGATTAAGACAAATGGACCTGGATATGATAGGTTCGACAAGGGATGATGCATATCAACATACTGTTGCTTTTAAAGCAGCAATGGCCAAAAGCTATGATAAAAGGGTTCAATTCAGAAATTTTGAAGTAGGAGATTTGGTCCTGAGAAGTATTGCAGCAAAACAACATATCGGAAAGCTTGAACCGAAATGGGAAGGGCCTTTCAGAGTCATACGATCAAGTTCACGAGGATACTATTATTTGGAGTCTCTAAAAGGGGTTCAATAGAAGCGTCCATGGAATGTGCAACATCTCAGGCGTTATTATGCATAAAAATGAATAAATTTCATCAGATATTTTGATACATACACTTCGATCGATATCAGTCCTTTATGAGTTATTAACTGCAATTTTTTATCCGTCAAATGACGCAGGTAAACATGACGGTGGGATAAGAAGGCCCAAAGTGGTCCAACCCCTCATGCCAGACGGAAGAACATGACGGTGGGATAAGAAGGCCCAAAGTGGTCCAACCCCTCATGCACGTTACCGACACAATAACGGCGAGATAAAAGGCCCAAGTGATCAAATCTCTCAGGTAAAGCATAAATGCCCTAACGGTAATAATAATAGCTCAAAATGCTCGTATTTTTCATGTTAAGCACAATCATTATAATGGATATGCACCATGACATCAAAAACCGTTATTAAACATCAAATAAATGTTAAATCATCAACAAGCAAATGAATAAGACAACATGCTTTGGAATGCATTAGGAAGAAACGTTGTTCGAGTAAAACATAAATCAAAGATTATGATATCAAGTGGAAAAACCAGTCTTTATCAAAAACCACTGCGAAAGAGTTACAAAGACTCTATACGAAACAAAATGCCTAATATCGACATAATAATGTAACCTAAATATTGTTACTCATTCGAAGACTGGGGGGACTCTTCATGAAGGATCACACCCACTGAATGCGCAAAATTGGCACAATTGCCGTGAATTTGATCCTCTGTAAGAATCAATTCATCCGTTTGTGCCCAATCATCGGGCAAAACAACTTCAATTCTTTCAGTTGGATTGTCAAGCTGATATCTGCTCGGAGAAATCAGATTCTGAGCATTAAATAATTGATCAGGAATATTACTTTCCAGCACAGAAACTATGTCATCTCGAGAAGGGTACGTTCCACTTGGCACGACCGTTGCTGGACCAGAAATATTAAGTACGGTTTGAACCTTACTTCTTTTATCCGCGACCGTAGGAAGAACGTTTTCAAAACCCGACATCTTTGGGGGACTCCGCAGAAAAATTGTGGATTGGACCTTTTTGGAGGCAATTCTGCCTCATCATCACTCAGACCAAAAGCGTCGTGAAGAGCTTTCTTGATGCTCTTTGAATCGCTCAAAGTAGCGTTAGGAGCGCATTTCTCCTTTCCTTTATGCGTCAGAGGAGAGCTCGATTTCAAAGAGCTTGACCCTATCACATTTTGTTTTTTACGATCGCGCCACACGGCATAAAATGAATCAATGGGCCTCGGGGTATGTAAATCGTCATTATCATCATTGCTGACCTCTGGGATCTCCATTCTCGAATTACGACTCGCATCAAGCATATCTTTGCGAAAACCCTCTTCGAGGTACCCAAGATAACCAGCTTGATCGACGCCAAGTTCCATTCCATATTTCATGTCTACAGCTCCGCGGAGTAATTCAAAAAATTTAGAAGAAATACAGTAACCTATCCAACGTTTGGCCACTTTTACACTTTACTATCTAACGTTTCATTTTTTACACTTTGCGGTCCAACGTTTCATTTTTTACACTTTGCGGTCCAACGTTTCATTCCGGTCACACTTTACGATCTAACCTTTAATTCTGACCTATTTTCGCCCAAAAATGTCACTTTTTGACAAAATGACGCATCGCTGACGTCATTAAGAGGGTTATTTTCGGTACTTTACTAATTTCAACGGCTAACTCATTCAAAAACATTTTAAAACCAACTGAAACCAAATTTCTACCCCAAATCGATTTTTCCGACGAACCCTAAAAATTCCAAACCGAAAATTACCAAAAAATTCACCAAATTAACGCCACAATCATAATTGAGTAATGTCAGACACTACTGTTACGGAGGATTTTTATTGCAAGTGCGGGTTTCCAGCGGTTACCCACCTCTCCTTAACCGATAAAAATCTGAGTCGTCGATTTACGAAATGTTACAAGGGATCCAAAGGATGTGGGTTTTGGTTCTGGGTTGATGAACCATTTTGTCATCGTGGACGAGAGGTTATACCGATGTTGAGGAGAAGAATCGAAAAGGCTGAAGCCAAATTGAAGGAATTTCAACAGGGAAAAATTGAATCTAACATGC
Organism: Linaria vulgaris; assembly: GCA_948329865.1. Classification (NCBI taxonomy): domain Eukaryota; kingdom Viridiplantae; phylum Streptophyta; class Magnoliopsida; order Lamiales; family Plantaginaceae; genus Linaria; species Linaria vulgaris. The sequence continues at coordinate 110,738,576 of OX415250.1, read as the reverse complement.
AGCAGAAGAACATAGAGTTGGAGTTGGAGAATAAGAAGCTGGTGAAGAAGATGAAGAACCTTGAAAAGCGTGCTACTAATTTAGAGTCCAAAATAAGAAATTATTGATAGTCCTTTGTTTTTTCCTATTTTATGTATTGTACTCTAACTTGTTTAAGTAGGCATTTGTTATCTGATTTCGAGATTATAGTCTGTTGAAACAGAGAGTGTGTGTTGACGTTATTACGTTGGTATTTGTTATCTGATTTCGAGATTTGTAACGTTATGCATGTGTTGACTAAAAACAGAATTAAACTGAAATATAACAAAATAACATAAATTGTTAACAAATCCCCACAAAAAACAAAATAAACCCTTGACAAAAAAGGGTAGAAAGGAGGGGGGGGGGGGGTCAACAGTGATTACATAATAAACCCTTCGGGAATCATGCCATATTCTAATTCGAATCTGGTCACGGTCCTAATGGGTGGGATGGGAAGCTTCTTGATGCGGAAGCAATAGTCCAACATGTTGTAGTTCAGCAACCCCTCTGCTGCAAATCTCTTCTCCATATTGGAAGGCTGCATAAGGGGTGCAACACATATTAAAAATCTTGAAATATTATAACTATGATCATTATATACGAAGTTGAGGAGAAGATGTTACGTTTTTGAAGAGACATTCATAGACAGAGTTTATCTTCACAGCCCATGTCCTCTGGTTGTAGGTGACCCCAGGTTTCCCATAGAACTCGGTGAAGAGTTCAAGCCGCATCTGCATTATCCGCATACGGTCCAGAATCTCCATCGGGGTAACTACAACTCCCCTCCTCTCCGTGAATACATCAGCAAGTTCCTCGTAAACTCTCTGCATACTAGCCTCGGTATAGCGAATTTCAAATTGGACGCGGCGACGAAGTTCTTCCACAAGAACCAATTCTTCGACAACGGAAAATTCATCAAAATTGAGAAAGATTTGGGGGAGGTATTCGGTTACCTCGCTGTAGGAGTTCTTCAGTGTTGACTGATAATAGGTTTCCATAGAGATCTTTTTTGACAGAAGAGAGAAGTGAAGAGTTTTTTTTGACTTAAGAGAGAAGTGAAGTGTTTTTTTTTGTCAGAAGAGAGAAGAGAGTACTGCAGCGTCTGAGGGTTTGATTGCATGTGTCTGTTCGAGTTGATGCTTGTTATTTAAATACTAGGGTTTGCGTATGCTAAATAAATGCCTTTCACCGGTTCAGTTTTGATCCTACGGTTCCAATTTTAGAGATGTCTAATCAGGTTTTAAGTTTATGATCTTCTCGAGACAATTGGTAGTTGAGCAACCAATTAAATACCAATTTAGGAAATTGAGGCTTTTCAAAGTTGGCTAACATATTTTCAGTTGTTGGTTTACGTGATCTGCTGCGTTGATATATGGTTCTTATCAAAAAAAAGGAAACAAATATAATGTTGTAATGCCGAATTGATGATGGAATAATTGACAAAGTTTATATCGTTGCGTGTTAGGTATTTAAAAGATTGGATATCAAAGTGCAAATTTTTCAAACGTTGGACCGTAAACTGTAAAAGCGGGCAAACGTTAGACCGTAAACTGTAAAATGGCATAAAAGTATATGTAGTCGAGTGTAATTATATATATTGTTTAGATAGTATTTTGTCTAACATATTGCATTAAGCATCCATTCAATACCATGAACAACAACAAGAAGTGGTATCAATATTCAATACCATGACATTATCAGTAACTATTAGAAGCAATATTCAAAAGAGCACGCAATAATGTACATTATACATAACCATTAGTTAGTACCATCTTCGGCAGTACTAACAGACATCATAGTAACAATTTTTTTTGGAACTCCAAATTTTTTATTTGCAGCAGGCGGTTTGAACCTTTTTCTACCTGGAGGAGTGAGAGTCAAATTACTGTTGGACGTTGGTACCTCTGAGAACACAAGCTGCTTCTTTGACTTACCTGCAGGTTTTTCAGTTGATAAACTAGTAAACCTTTCAGGTGTTTGGCTTCTAGTGAGTGGCCTACTCTTTGGCCCAGCCACAGAAATTGGTGCAGGAGCTACTGGTGCTGGATTACTTCTTGTAGGCCGCCTTAATTGAGGTCTAACTTCTAAGGGAGAGGCTTCACAAGTAGGTGCTGCATTCTAAGATTGTCTTGTAGATGGCCTTGGGGGAAAATCAGTTTCTTCACGCTTCTTTTTTTGAGGAGCCACTTTAGTATGTACCTATTTTTTCCTTTTATTTGCTCTTTGAGAGGGCTCACATTGTCCCAGATCATCAACAACACCAGTATTAACAACAGACTCATGTGTTGCAGCAACCTACCAATATACAGTACAAGTTAAATTTAGCAACTTTGGCTTTACATTTTGAATAGATAGTAATAGGAAATAATATTGGTAATCACCTCGTTTTGTGCACTAACACCTGTCTCTGAAGATGTTACCTTTTTGGGTCTTGCCTTCCCACTCACTTTCTTAATTCTTCCCCTACCATAGACCCTTGGCTTGGGAACCCATGTACTTCCAAGAGGGTTATTCTTCCTTGCCTGACAACTCCTAGCATTATGACCTTCAGCTTGGCAATAACCACAATGCATCTTAAGTTCATCCCTTCCTAGATGGCCACTAAGTTCATTCCTCAACTGAATCTCTCTCAGTTCTTCGGGAGATATTTTTCTACAGTTCTTTTTGGGCCTACCAGGCATAGTTTGGACAGGAGGAGGTTTTATTGTGTTCCTATGTGTTTGAGGCATATGCTAGACACTCTTTCCTTGCATAGAAGACATGTAGTTACTGTATGTCCTTAGATAGGTCTCCTTTGAGTAATAAGCATTTGTGTGCTCTTCTGGCTTCCAACTCATGTGTCTCATTGTAGCACATGCATGAACACAAGGGATACCTGTCAAATCCCACTTCATACATGAACATGTCTTATTCTCCAAGTGCACAACAAAAGTATCACTGTAAAGTGCCTCAACCTCAAACTCGAAATTTCCATTCCAGTGCGCCACATAACCTCCAGACTTTGCTATAATCTTATCAAGAATATCCCAAATTTTAGGAGCAATATCCTTGTTGCTCTTGTTTATCGCAATCTTCCTGATACTTGTCCTCTTCATAAGGGTTCTTCTAATAGATTCCAACATGTCAATGATTGGCATCCCCCTGGCTTTTGCAATTGAGGCATTGAAACTCTCAGACATGTTATTCAACAAAAGATCACTTTTACAATGTGTTCTAAAGAATGCTCTAGACCACTGAGTTGGAGGCTTGCTTGCTAACCAATCGTATGCTTTCACATTCCTCTTTTACACTACAACCATGATCTTGTTGAAATCACATACTCTACCAACTCTTGCAGCATCCCAAAGTATATTCTTCATTGCAAGACCTGGATGCTCCCTTTTCAAATTTGCCCACAAGTGCAAAACACAGAACCTATGCTCACAGTTAGGTAACAGTTCATGAACAGCATCAACCAATCCTTTCTGTTTGTCACTCATAACAATCCAATGAAAATTGTTAGTGATATTCAGATCATCCACCAGAATACTCAGAAACCAATACCATGATTTTTTCCTCTCCTTCTCAACCACTACATATGCAATGGATATGTGCAGTTATTAGCATCAACACCAACAGCAGTCAAAAGTATACCTCCATTTTTTGTCTTGAGTTGTGTCTCATCCAAGCATATAATGGGCCTGCATCCACTAAGAAATCCCTTCTTCAAAGCATCCCAGCATATGCATATTCTTTTGAACTTACACACCTCACCCATCACTTTACACTTCAACTTAACAGTAGTCCCTGGATTAGTCCTCATGATCTCCTCAGCATAACTCCATAGCAAGGAATATTGGTTTGCTTCAGTTCCATGAACATCAGCAAATACCATCTTCTTAGTTTTGTACATTTGAGCTATGTGGAAGTCTATACCACAGTCCATTTTAGCAATAGTTAGCATGGAGCTAGCAGGCCAATTTGGATCACTACTTATCTTTGTATGATATTTCTTTCTCAAATATCTGGTAGTTGCTTGTTTGACTTTCTCCTGTCTGGCACATTCATGTGGTTCCTTCAGAGTCTTAATCCTCATTGTGTCTTCCTTGTTTGGTCTTGAAGCATATAGCTCCCATTTACAGTTGGCCTGTGCACACTTTGCTTGGATCTTCATCTGAGAATTAATTGGAAACTTAACAGACCTCCCCCAGTGATTGAGAAATGAACTATAGCATCCCTCAACAGTTCAGTTGTTGCAAACTGCATCCCTAGCTGAAATGTGACACAATGCATGTCAAGTAATGGATTGAAAATTGGATGACCTTAGTGTGTAGGTCTTTGTGGTATTGGCTTTTGTGGTTTCCTCCCGGTCACTTTTTCCTTTCCTTTCCCTTTGACTGAATTACTTTCTACCCCATCTTGCACAAGAGCTTGTCTGCTAGAGGTCTGAACTCCATCATCATTATTTGGAACAAATTCAGGTGGTGCAATAACTTCTTCCTCCTCATACCCCACTGCCTCACTAGCACTCCTAAGATATTCATCATCAGCTGCATCATTGTCACTGTCATTCAGATCGTCTGAAATTTCAGAGTCATCACCGCATGAGACTTCACCATCACTATCATCACTGTCCACTATATCAACTATAGATTTTAATAGTGGACTTGTATTGTCTCTTAAGCATTGGGGTATATGTCTCTCATTTCTTGATTCAGTTGGGAGGGCACTTGAAGAGTTTGGTATATCACTTGCTCTTACTTTTCTGGTGGCCATATCTCTTAACAGAATTGCTACATCTTCTACATCAGCCCGTTGATCATCATCATCATTATCACTCTCTACAAGACCTTCTACAAACCTCTCCTCTTCACCAACATTGGCACCTCTATTGTTATCACCAATATAATCCAACCATTCACTCATTGGAGGAAGATTAGGCAATTCACTCTGTGATTGAGTAGCATTTACCTCATCTATGAGAACATAAACATCTAGTGATTTCCTTGTAGATGCATATAGTGCCATATCCAGTGCCTCCTTATCATTATTTACTTCCATATACTCGCCTGGAGCAGAATCTTGAATGTAACATATTTTCACCCCTCAACCCTCTGTTTTAACACCCCCCTCTTTCACCATTTTCAGTAGCTCTAGCTTGGACATTTCATCCTGATCAGTACACCAGTCTATATAGCTCACGTGTCCCTCAAGATAAACCCATTTCTCCAAATTCATTAATTTTCCAGAATGATGCAATATAATGGTGAATGGGTCATCTCTATCTCCAGCTGAATATAGACAAAAAATATTTCGTGTTATATTAACATACATAAGCACACTTATATTAACACACATAAACACACAAGTGGCAGTTAGAGTGATATCTAAAAAGGAAAAAAAATATACTTTTTCACAAGTGTCCAACTATTCCCTCTCATAGAGCTAAAAGGAGGACCACACGACAAAAGGTAACACCAAACAAAGAAAAAAATTAAATTTTGAATTTGGGGATTCTTACCATAATCGGGTATAATTTGTCCTTCAGGAATAACGTCAACGGAGGTTCTAACTCTCCACACCATTGTTAGATTATGTCGATCGAGTGGATAAAACAAGAAATTGAGCTTCGATTTTGTGGATTTTCTTTCGAAATTGGAAATTAGGGTTTCTGAAAATTGGCGGGTTTTTAAGAAAATGCCGCGTTAATTCTTTATAATTGTTATTTGTTAATTTATTTAATTTTTAAGCAAATAAATAGTAAAGTACCGACAATGCCCCTCTTAATGACGTCAACGATGCGTCATTTTGTCGCAAAGTGACATTTTTGGGCGAAAATAGGTGGGAATTAAAGGTTAGACCGTAAAGTGTGACCGGAATAAAACGTTGGACTACAAAGTGTAAAAAATAAAATGTTGGATAGTAAAGTGTAAAAGCGGCCAAACGTTGGATAGGTTACTGTATTTTTCCCAAAAATTTATACACGTTACTCTGCATAAGATTTTGGGCAATGGAACATTTATACTCTTCAGACTCGTAATGTAGAATTCGGCGACGCAAATTGGAGATGGCATTGTCGGCATCAACATTCGACGCTTTGAGAAAGCAATTCTCACGCTTCAAGGAATCATTCTCCTTTTTTAGCGCGATTATTTCAGCACGCAATGCTTCATCATTCTCTTTCGATTTCTTAGCCTTAACTTCGGCATCATGTGCGTCACATGCGGCTTTAGACACTTTTCTTTCTGCCTCTCTGGCGCGCTTCAGTGCATTACGGCGGCTATAATCCCCACTACGAATATTAGCACGTATATTATCGACGACAGTATTGTGCTGCCTCTGCACCTCAGCCAAACCACTATAATATCTGCACAACCGAAATACTGCTAGAATAACGGCAGCAAGAAATAAGCGCCCAAAGCGAGCCAAATTCTGATATCCTAGCCGATTTATTACGGCTTGGCAATCCAACTGAGGCCATAGACTCTGCATTATCTCTCCTGCTTGCTCCTTTCTCAACCTATACACGCCGAGCGTGGCGCTCAGTGATTCTGAATTCTCATCATTGAGAAAATCATAATTGACAAGGCTCCCTGGAGGGGCCGGTCTCGGGTTCCCTGAAGGTCGTGGACGCCTAAGTGGAGGCGGAGGTATGTTCTGAGGTTCGCAAGCAGATTCTTCCTCTGCCAATTTCCTTTTAGCGGAGGTGTACCAGTCCTCAACGCCTGGACGCGAAGAGCTCGCTTCATTTAAATTTCGCTCAGTCCTGAACGTGGGATGAGACGCATTGAATCTAGCCAATTTGGCAACAATTCTCTCGTCTTCAACATAAATATCTTCCATTATTCGGATCTGACGATTAGTCCCACTTTTATACGTCCACGAGTAGCGATTGGCGTCAATACCAATCTCCGTGTGACAACATTTTCATTATGTTCAAAATCGCTCACAATAGGTACCCGAGTACCAGCGTTAACACCACCGAGCCTCATAGTAGAACGATCTACTGGAGAACTATCAGAATGACCCGCACCCCAATTATCGGAGAGATTGCCAGCGGCTACAGTCCCAGATTCATTTCTGGCGGAGTCATTTGGATTATCTTTCGAAGCAATATTGGTCGCAGACGGGCCCACATCGGAGGGCTCACGTTCCTCGTTCTCTCCTCGAGAGTCATAAATATTCTCAGGCGACACCACAGGTTTACTTTGATTTTTAGATTTAGTCCGTGCCATGTCAAGCAAATAACGGATAATATATGGGTTGTGGTATCCAACTAAAATCAAATGCGCATCGAATCCAAAAAATTCGATGCGTTTTGACGAATCGAACACTGCAAATTCGATGCTGAGTGTGTCGAACGGACACCGTTCGATGCGATTCAGAAGCGAACAAAAACTGCTTTTGGGGGAAAAAGACAATATTGACGTATAATGTGGCCTCTTATATAGGCACCTGCACCGCCAAACACCGCAACCACATCGAATACATACCATTCGATGTGTGCACATCGAATTCATCAAATTCGATGTCTGTGCTTAAACGCATCGAACTGCAGCTGTTCGATGTGGTACCATCAAATTATCAGAATATCATATTTTACGAAATCACATTAAAGCAACACAACCGCAAAAAGTATCATGAGTGGCCTTTTAAAGTTTGGGAATCGCTCTCTACTCTACAACGTCTCCCAAACTGGAGGGACTATGTGATGGGGATATTTCTGAATTAGCCCACCACTGTATATTGGGTCGGCCCATTAGCGCATCGAATAGACATTATTCGATGCGCTTTCTGCAGCTGTCTAGGGGTCCCGCGAGACGGGGCCTATATATAGCAAGACCCTTGACCTTCCAGAGGCGGATCGAACCTTAGTCCAACCACTACCACATCGAATGAGCCTATTCGATGCGCTTATTCGTTCGACACCATACTTCATTCGACACACTGCATTCGATACAAACATTATTGGTTTAAATTGACATCGAATCAATCCAATTCGAGGAGTAGCAACATCGAATCTTAGTGATTCGATATACTGACATCGAATCAGCGATTATTAAACGAACCCAACATCGAATCGGCACCGTTCGAGGCGCACTTTGAGCCTTCAGAATTCGATATGCTCGTTAATTTGTCTTGTTAGGATATCTAAAGCAATCAAGTATCTGTAATAGATATTAGGTGTTACGGATCAAGTTAGTCCGTTCATTTTATTGGGTTAGCATTATTTTGGTTATTTATATTTCAATTGTATTGTTCTGCCGTGTTCTATTACCGTGACGAAATAAGACCAAAATAACTAAGGAAAATTAACTTGCTCATTCTATTTATTTGAAGCTATAAGCTCTTCAACTATGGACTTGGTTCGTGAGTCCAGATTAATAAGGACTCGTTTGCTTTAAAAATTAATAGTCACATGACTATTAATTTACCCTTATTAATAGTCTTGGGTATTATTATTAGGTTGCATGGTTAGCCAAATTGGTACTCTAGATTAAACCCAACAAAAAATAATAACCATATGTTTGCTTGGACTAATTGACCAAATATTTTTAATCTTGCCACTTATTTGTGTTAATGACCTTCTTACCCTTATTCTAATTTTTAACTTCACAACTATGTATAATAATTGATTTTATGCTAATTACAAACATGTTATTTTGAGAAAATAACACAACCATGTATTTAATTATTGAATTTATCCTATTACAAGCATACAAATAACTGCAGCAAAAAAATTACACGAATTAAAACTCGTAAAGCACTCTAGCAGCTTTTCAAAAGTTTTTGTATAATGAAGATAATGATGTAGATAGTTCAACTAATCCTGTCAATGAAGATCGATTCTCTCAATTTAATAAGGTTTATATTTAAGCAATTGTTGCGTAACACATACAATAAAAAAATATATAAAGTTCCATTACTAGTTCAAAGTCCAATATGAAAAATAATTTAAGCAAATATAAATAAATAATGATAGATGTACTAATAAGGATAATTTATTCATAGGAACGAGGTACAATGCTATTTTACAATGTTACCATATAATACAATAAGTACTCGTCCAGCAATCTGCACATGAAATCAAACACACGCAATCGATAAGAAATACTTATCACAATACAGAAAATGACATAAATTCAGGCGGCACATATATATTATACAATATTACAATAAATATAAGAAATCCGAATCACATCTTCTTTTTGCCGTAGCGGCGCTTCACTGAGGATGACGCCTCGTCACTTTTCTCAGATGTTGCTGGCCACATTTCATTAATATAATCAGTGAAAGTTGGGTTGTTCGTTGTAGGCCAAAGGCAACGAGGCATGGCTTCATTTCGACGTGTTGGTTCGTGATTAAGTGGAAATGGTGAATCGAGGTCCACAACCGAGTTTGGGCCAAATTGTTCATTTCGATTACCTATTCCATCCCACACCACACTTGACTGAATCGTTGCCGTACGCTCAACGGGATTCGGTATTGGCCTACCGTCGGAGTAAGCAACTCTTGCCAGAATAATCGCCGGTGGAATTTCGGTGCTTTGACTAGTGTCCGAGGAGATGTTTATTATTTCATTTTCTGTGGACGGTGGTAATGGTATGATTGGCAATGTACGTACTGGGTTTCCGAATATCGTACAAAGGTCGTTCCAACATGGCTCGCCTTCTACCATATATGCTTCGCAAAATGCATAATTCTTCACGTGCATAACATAACGTGTTAGTGCGTAAAAAAAAAACATTTCATATACGATTATGAGTCATTACCTCACAAAGAAAATCCCATGTCCTTGCGTCTTCCACGTGAACGGTGTTATGGACTTCATCATAATGCACACCACTCGCGCACAAAATGAATGAAAATACTTCATAGCGTTGATTTAATTTTCGAAAACGATTTACGCAGTAATGCATACCGAAATTAGTGCCGAAGGCTTCATTAATTTGAACTTGTGCCCGACGCACGGCATTCCTCTCGTCTTCTAGTATTTCGGTCCGTGCGTGAATTGTTTCTCGAACTAACGACGAAATAAAGCGCATGTCGACACCCTTGGTCCAAGTACGATTGTAAAAGAAAGAAGCTTGAGATCTTGGTTGGACGATAGACATAGAGATTAATAGTTTAATTTGCTAGAATCTTTAATGTTGAATGTGTATTCTTATGAAACTTGTACGAAGAGATTGTGCATTTATAGATCAATATGTGTAATGCATAATTTTATGCCTATTGTGGTTTTTATTTTAAAATGTCCAATACTTTTTGGTTGTCTTCAAGTAGGAGGCCAAACACATATTCCAAATAAATGCTCTCCCTACCATAAGATATGAAAATAATAAAACGTAATAAAAAAAATCAACTTGAAATCTCAGTCATAAGATGTGAACATAGTAAAACAAAAAAAAAATCTTAGTGCAATCTCAATGCATATTAAATTGGTAGCATTCATATACATGCAATAATGCAATATGTCATCTAGAGCAATTTATTGTATTATTATAATTTGAAATTGTATTTATTTCCTTGTTTTTGTTTAATAGTTCCCCAATCATCCAGGTTTAGTTATGATTGTTTGCTGATTTTTATTTGTTATTCTGTCTCCACAAAATGCGCTTGTATTTAAAGTTTCTAAAGTTTTCTGAAAATTTTGTTTGTTTCCAGTAGCTTTCTGTTCCCAGGCCTATACCTCCAATAATTAACACCATTGACAGCACTTGAATGAAAGTATATATTTTTGTTTGCCAAAAAAAAAAAATCAACTTGAGCAAACTCACGATTCAATTAATGGGGATGAGGAGTATACCGGAAGATAGGAAGAATTATTAGCGGAGAAGCGACTTTTTACTGGATTAATTAATATGGAAATGAAGCTATACTTTTCAAGATACTCTAGACCAGTAAGTATAGTTAAGTAGATAGTGAATGGTACATAAAAGGCCACAAAATTACATAGCTATGAAGCTTATATCATAAGATGCGTGAATACCCTATGATTCTCATGACTGAGGTGAAAATGGAAATAAGTGAGGAAATAGATAATGTAGTATAAACTGTAAATAGAGGGACCAAATGGGACCAATGCAACTGATAATGGAGTTTTAGTTTAATGGTACATGAAACTATTACCACTCCCTTTAGCAAACCAAAATTACGTTGTGTATAGGCTTGCAGATTGCAGTAAACCAATAATGTTCTATATCGGTCTCCATGTGCTTTCAAATAATAATAAATCTCCAAACCTTATATTACATAATATCAAGTAAATCAATATTCAACAACATATAAGTTTGAGATAGCACATTACAAATATCAAAACCTCACGCAAAGAACAATATGATATTACACACTACACTCGCACACAAGTAGCAATAACCAACATCGCATTCTCACCAATGCTAGAGCAGAACACTCATTGACAACCATTTTACAAGCAAATACCAATTTCAAGGAACTTCGCCATCCAACACCATCTTAACAAACTCGACTTGCCTATCGTTATTCATACGCAAAAACATGTCGGCGTAAGTCTGATTACCACATATTTTTTGGCATACAAATATTCGGGCTTGAGGAGCAATGAAAACCATGTCTTCAATTGTATCATATACCTTCTCGGTTTTTGTGGTTGTCGTGTTTTGGCCTCCACCAATTTTTGTAGCAATTTTTTCCATGCTATCTTGAGTTGACTTGAAAAACCCCCCAAGCATCTCAATATACGGATCTGGTGGTGTTGGCCCGGCACTCTTGCGACGCTTGATGAATGTGGATTTCGATGAGGTAGCTTTCTCTTTACCTTTAGAACTAGTTTGTTGTGGTACAGATTCATCAACCATCTCCTCCACTACGTGTTCTGTTTCAGCATTTGCTTCATTATCTCCCATTTGGGTGTCATATACTAAGAACAACGAAGCACTAGTAGCAGGGTGTTGTCATCAGCTACAAATGTGTCATTCAACAAAAGATAAGTTATAATATCAAAACAGAACATCTATTTAATTCCCAGATCGCGATTCCTGCCAACTACGGTACATTTCACTTGCTAAATTATCCCGAAAGGTAGACCAAGCCGCGGTATGTTGAACCACACCTATGTGTTCAATAGGGTTGCTTTCTTGATTGTCATGGTCGTCTTCTGTTGGCCACCATTCTCTAAGTTCTTCATCGGTCTCACCTCCCATTTCATGGCGCACAAAGTTGTGTAGTAAAGCACATGCCTCTATCACATTGCATTGATTATCTATTGAAAAATATGAACAACTACGTAAAATTGCCCATCGCATCTTTAAAGCCGCAAAACATCTCTCGATTATATTTCTTGCCTTTGCGTGCTTCAAATTGAAGTACTCACGATAATTCTGTGGGGCTTGATTACCTACTGCCCAATCTTTTAAATGGTATCGAACGCCACGATATGGTGTTAGGAATCCTGGTCCGTTTGTATAACCACCGTCACCTAGATAGTATGATCCTACACGCAATAAACAAATTGATTATTGATCTAGTAAGTTTCTTGAAAAAATTGATAATTGATAATTGATCTCAATTAATTACCTATTGGTACTTTTAAAGGATCTCGCGGGTGAGTAACTGCATTCTGTAGCACACGACAATCTGCTGTGTTGCCCTCCCACCCCGGATATACTTTCACAAAATTCCCGTCTTGGTCACACACAGCCAATACGTTTGTAACCACCTCCCCCTTCCGTGACCGATACCTTGGCTTATCAGCCAATGCAACACGAACTCTTATATATGTGCCATCGAGTGCACCTAAACAACCCTTCAAACCATTTAACACAAAGACAGATTAATACCAATTACAATAATTTTACACATATAATGCATAATTTTAGGATTTATATGTATTAGTTACCTTAAAACAAGACCAGACTGAATTTTCCTCGTCATCCTCAATTGGATCAGGATCGGCATATAGAACTGGATAACACTTAAGTAGAGCTAGCATTACTTTGTTGAAGTACTTGCTAATGGTTTGCCCCGAACGTGTATAAGCGAGCCCGACATTTCTATTTTCCGTGTGGTGTGATAGCACTTCAAGAAACAATGCAACTTGCTCACTAACTCCCACATACTTTGACGGTCTCAAACCCCCTCTATCGTGTAATAGGTAGCACAATTTTCCAAAGCAATTTCTATCCATTCTAAAACTTGTCTTACAATTTGTGTCGCCCGTATTAATTAATTTGTCTAAGTGACGCACTTGATCTCCCATTCGTGCAATAATACTATATCTAACGGGTTCAGTACGCCTACGTATAAGTCTTTGTGTATTACGTCTACGACGCAAAATGATCCCGAAAAATATAACCAACGTCGCTCTCATTATCAAGTGATAAAGCATTACTACATGAAGAAACTCATCAAGCGGATCCATTAACAACAACCTGACGAGGATGAACATACGGCTTAGGAAACAAATTAAATATTGGTCACAACTATATTTATGGTTTTGGTAGAAGAGAGGAAGCACATTACAAACAACATAGGAAGTAACAACAAGTTAACTCAACTAAAATACAGGTTTCCTTAGAAAAATAGAACTTAAAAGAATAATGAAAGTGGCAAAAAGAATTACACTGCAGTCTAAAATACTCTCCCTATCGAATCACAACACAATATATACACACAGGAGCACAAAGTTACCTTACTTCTTATTTCAGAGATCATAACAATATACACCCAAATTACCTACAAGTCAAAAGATATTCACTTGGGAGGATGAAAGATGTTACAATTAACAATCTAAAATAAAACGTAATTTCCAAGTAATAAAGAGTTTCACTGCCATAACAATGATTCAGTTACCACAAATTGAGGAAAAATAATTACAACAAAGTACAAGTCCATTATAAGTCAAAGGTAAATGTAAAAAGATTGGGGTAAATGACACCCCATATAACGAAGCGGATGAAATAGCTTGTAAAATCGAAAATAAAGTTGGGAGTTGTTCGATTACTTACGTTAATCGAGTTTGTGATGTTGCTTCAAAACCCTGGTTGATTTGCTTGAACGAATTCGCTGCTGCAAATTGAGGTGAAAAACAGTCCATAAGTCGAGATTTCACAAAATTCGCAAGGGATTGGGAGAGAAATCGAAACCTTACCTCAATATAGATCGTGTTCTTCGTTCAAGAGGTGAATTCGCTGCTGCAAATTAAGGTGAAGAACAGTACATAAGTCGAGATTTCGCCAAATTCGCAAGGGATTGGGAGAGAAATCGAAACCTTACCTCAATATAGATCGTGTTCTTCGTTCAAGAGGTGAATCGCGCAGCCACTACCACCGGATTTGGACTAAGTTCCCGCTCCCACGTGAAGTCGGATTTGGAGAGCTGCTGATGCGTGAGTAAATTAGGTTTGGGATAATTGAAATAATAGAAGATAAGAAATGGTATAACTTGGTAAATAACAATACCCACAAGGATATTTTGGTCTAATAAATTAAAAAATGGGGGTATTTAGGTCTATGGAATTTAATCTTGTTAGGCTTAATTGGGGGTATTAATAATTGGGAGGGGGGGGTACCCAATTATTAATACCCCAATAAGACCGCCACGTAGGCAAATCCAACTAATAGTTAGGCAAACCAAACAAGCTTATATCTACAACTATTAATCTAATTAGGCTTAGTTGGGCAAAGCAAACGAGTCCTAAGTGTATACAATCGATTATTATTGTTTGTAGTTTAGTAATTTTTTTTTTAATTATTGGCTGTACAATGTCATCGATTCAATAATTTCATAAAACATAAAATTTTCAATAGATGACCTAGCTCTCAACCTATAAACAAAGTCTTGGGGTCATCCTCCTGACACTATCTATATCTACTTATCTAGGCATCATCATCTTTGCTTTGTACTTACTAGAAACATCATGAGCTGAAAACAAATGTTTTTTCTAAATAATAAAAAAATAAAATGTGTACGCTTGATGCAAGAGACAAATTTCTGAAATATGAGGTTGTAAAGCCGAAAGTGTTTAAATTAAAGGAGCAATGCACCAATTGCTGGACATATATTTGTGCGTGTTTCCCTCGTGCACCCGATTTCTTCTTGTTGTATAGTCTAATTCCTTTGGTTCATGAGTCAATTTTTCTTCTATTTACAAGGTGGGTCTTGTGCTACCACTTATATCAATCAACGTTGGTGAACTGAAAGCTCCATCAGCTTACGCCCTAAAAGAGTCCACCAAGATTCGCCAACCTTTTTATATTTACCTCGAGACACGTGTTCTCTTCTTAAATAACCCAAAAATAAAATATAAAAATTATAAAAGATCTCTACCAAATATTTGCAGAGTCCAGAGGTTTTGTGTTCAAATAGTTGGTAGGTTTAGTCAAAATTTCATCTTTTTTCTTCATTCAAATTGTAGTTCCTCAGTAGTAATAATAACCTCTGCAAAAAAGAGCAAAAAAAAAAAAAAAAATGCTATCTTTGAATCTCCTACCACCCTCTAATGTCACCCTCTCCAAATCCAAATCCAAATCCAGTGGTTTGATTTCAGATCCAAGTCATATAAACAGGATTCAAATTCGTCGAAATGCTGTTCCATTCAAAAACCCCACCTCAAGCATCAACAATGGGGCCCCAATTTGTCAGATCCACAAATCAAGATCCGATTTTGGTAAGATTGTGAAAAACCCTTTTGGATTTACTTCAAGATTTTCATCTCAGAAAGTAGGAGCAGCTGCTTCTGATGGTGAAATTGAATCCACCCCTGATGGTGAAAGTGAAACTGAAGCTCCCAAAAGCAAGAAGTTCAAATTAGCTGTTGTATTTGGGCTCTGGTACTTTCAGAATATTGTTTTCAATATTTTCAATAAAAAGGTGCTCAATATATTCCCATATCCATGGCTTCTCGCGTCGTTTCAGCTGTTTTGTGGGTCGGTTTGGATGTTGGTTTTGTGGTCTACTAAGCTTCAACCTTGTCCGAAAGTCGACAAGTCGTTTATCATTGCTCTGTTGGGGCCTGCACTTTTTCACACTATTGGACACATCTCGGCTTGTGTTTCGTTTTCTAAAGTCGCTGTTTCGTTCACTCATGTTATTAAATCGGCCGAGCCTGTGTTTTCTGTGATATTTTCGTCGTTTCTGGGTGATTCGTATCCACTGAAAGTGTGGCTTTCGATTCTGCCTATTGTGTTTGGTTGCTCGTTGGCTGCGGTGACTGAGGTGTCGTTTAATGTTGGAGGGTTGTGGGGTGCTATGATTAGTAATGTTGGTTTTGTGCTTCGGAACATTTACTCGAAGAAGAGTTTGCAGAGTTTCAAGCAAGTGAATGGGTTGAATTTGTATGGTTGGATTACTATATTGTCGATGTTTTATCTATTTCCGGTGGCTATATTTGTCGAAGGTTCTCAGTGGGTTGCAGGGTATCATAAAGCTATTGCGACGATTGGAACACCATCGACGTTTTATCTGTGGGTGATTATATCCGGAATATTTTACCATCTTTATAACCAGTCATCGTATGAAGCACTTGACGATATTAGTCCACTCACGTTCTCGGTTGGGAATACAATGAAGAGAGTTGTGGTTATCGTTGCTACTGTTTTGGTGTTCAGGAATCCCGTCAGGCCTTTGAATGCACTTGGTTCGGCTATTGCGATTTTTGGGACTTTCTTGTACTCGCAGGCGACGGTTAAGAAGCCAAAGATAGAGGGAGTGGAAAAGAAGGATTAGAGGAATACTGGTGTTTGTTTCTTTTGTGTTTTTCGTGGAATCTGGACTTAGTTTTTTCAATTCTTTATGAACTTCTAGGAACTTTTGTTTGCCTATTTGCTTTCTCTTATGCCTGAGTAGATGCTTCTATTTTGCTGCTTTTCGTGTTTGGCTAAACAATTATCGTTACATGTAAAAGTTTTGAGTATCAGGAGTTCATGAGCAAGTAGATTGTTTGTTCTGTATATTTTCGATAGAACTGGAGCATCTTTATTGGGTGTTATTGTCTCAGGGAGTTGATAGTATCTCTTGTTGATTTTCCACAAGACTGTTAAGAGTTTCTGTTTCGATAATAGGGGCGGTCTTTTCTTTTTGATAACATATACTAGGGGCGGTTTCGAAGCGCCTAATACACGCTTGTCAAGGAGTCGTAATTTAAGGGTGACATGTTATAAGTGCATTTGCAGCCGAATCTTTTATTTAGGTGTTAAATGGAAGAATATATCTGGTAGTTTGTTGTTATGTTGGTCTTGGTCATCAAGTCACTTGCAAGGACAAAAGGGCTATTGGTGTGGTCTGTAAGTGAGTTTTAGTTTGGTGATAATAACTACATCTAAACTTTCAGTAGTAATTGAAGTTTTTTTTTTGGGGATGGTGGTGGGGGGGGGGGGGGGGGGGGGGGGGGGGGAGTTGGGGGAATTAAGCTATCAAACTCTCATAAAAAGCCAAAAAACGGCTGCCCAACAATACAAAATAAACTTCTGTTTTCAAAGAATCAAAACAGAGCTTAAAAACTGGTAACAAAACTACGAAATCTAAAAAAACCAGAAACTCATAATAGAACAAAAAATTCTTGGAGCGGAGCACGCAAAAATATGTGCCTCCTTATTTTTCTCTCTACCAATCCATCGAAAGACTCAATTTCTTTTCTTCACGCACAATCGTCCGATGTCTTGAATAATATTCCGGTGGACTCCATTTGTCTCATTTGGAATGCAACAATCATGGATCACGTTTAAACAATCCCTCTCAAAAATCACATTTGCTAAACCTTCTTGTGCCGCAATTTGAACGGTGAACCGCAATCGTTCCCGCACACGCCTCCGCGTTACCCAATCACCCTTCGTTGAGCACTAGACACAAACTCACGCCCCATGCGTAATATTAGTACCGAAGCCTGTTTCCCCCAACTCTTCAAAAGTGGCTGCGTCAAACCTCACTTTAAACCACGGCTCTAGTAAAAAAACATCCTCATGCATCAAAGGAGTAAAACTATCTGATCCTTCCACCCTTCGTCCAATACCCAAAACTCAAGCTGATTTTGTATGAACAACCTCAAGAGGCTGCGATGCCTTTCCCCCGCCACAATCCTATTTCGATTTCGCCATAGTGCCCAAAGAGTGGTTACCAAGACCTACATCTCTCGCACGCCCCCATCCTTAAAAGACCGCTTCAACCAACTCTCGCCATCTTCATGATGTTGCATAATCCTTTTCCCGGAGATACATAGAAGAGCCCATACTTGCCTCGCCACATGACATGATGAAAAGGTATGAAAAACATCCTCTTCCCCACACAAGTAAACCAGGCATTGTCGCTCCACCGGAATTTGTCTTCGAGCCAATGCACATCCATTAGGTAAAATATTAGAAAGAAGCCGCCTAATAAAAAAGATTTATTTTCCTTGGCAGCCTTATTCAAATGAGAATAATAATACATCCACCTCTGAAGCTTCAAAACAAGCAAAACTAGAGTATAGTAAGTACCACTCTCTGGAAGAATTATTAGTTCTTCAAAAAGATTGTACAATTTTAGACCTTTTGAAACTTTATCTCGTACAAAAAGAAGATATGGGCCCAATAGAGCCCGCTTAACTTCAACCCAGTTTCTTGAGCCTGGGTCCAAGGGTATTTTTGAAAATATGGACTTGATCAATCTTCACATGAACCAAAACAATATTGGTCCTCACTGGCCTAACACCAAAACGACCCGGTTCCCCGTTTAATTTACAACTCTAGGGTTACACCTTACGCACTCGTGGCTTACACCCTATATTGCATTGATACTGTGAAGAAAATTCATATCCCGACACCATAGGAATTGCGTTAAAGTTACACAGTATACGATATTTTTAGGGTACATTGAGTTTTTTTTTTTTTTTTTTTTTTTTTTTTATCTTTGTTTGCGACGTAGGAACTTGTAAGTGCTACCTTGGATCCACTGATATTAATACCTTTTGTTATATATAAGAATACATAAGAATGCCAATATTATTATTCTTTTATGCAATTGCATACTATCGTATTAATATATAACATATTCAACTTCAACTAAAAAAATAAATAAAAAACTATAAGTTGGCACTCCCAATGTCACCAATTTTTTTTAGTTCCGTAAGTTAACGAAAATACTCAATTTTAATTCCAGGTTGCTGAAATTTTGCTGATGTGGCTCATCATTGACTTAAAAAATAGGGATTTTGATCTAGGAAAAAAAAACCATTACATGGCACACCACCGGGATGTCATGTAATCAAATAATTGAAAAATAACATGAATTGTGAGCTTTAAAAAAAAAAAAAACATGCACTCCTCATTTCACTTCACTCAACCCCGACCCACACCACACCGTACACTCTACCACACTCTGCAATTGTTTGCCACAACCCGCCACTCCCCTAGAAGCCTGCGATCGACGAATGGCAATGAAGCGAGCCGAAACAAAACTGTGCCCCACTCGACAAAAATTATACGACAAACCCATCCCTATATGCGTGAGAATCTCTCAATTTAAAATGCTTTCAAATAAGTGTTTACCCTATATAGATGGTTACGTCTTTTCTGGTCGAGTGGTTCACACACAACTTTATTTTGGTGTGCTTCTTCACCATTCGTCTACCACGTGCTTTTGGGGGAGTGGCGGACCATGGGTGATAGTTGTGGTGTGTGTGTGTGTGGGGGGGGGGGGGGGAGTACGGTGGTGTAGTTTGCGAGTTGAGTGAAGTGAAAGAGGTTATTTTTTTTAATATATGTTAATTTTAAGCCCACATTTCATGTTATTTTTCTGATTATATATTGCGTGCCTTGTAATTGGGCTATTTTTCTAGGTCAGAATCTCTAGCTTTTAAGTCAACGTGGAGCCGCATCAACAAAAAACGGCGAGTTTAAGGAATTTCGGCGACCTCACATTGAAATTGAGCGTTTTCCCCAACTTACGAGACTAAAAGAGTAGAGTGCCAAATTACGGGTTAAAATGCGTGAAGGTGCCAACTTATGAGACCAAACAGATTCATTACCCATCTAATGATTAACAGGTCCACTTAAACTCAAAGCACCATATTATATACTCAATGCACCAATGTTAACAAACATATTTAACAATAGCAGAGCTTCAATACTAATAAAGCTACATTAAAATCACGATCACTTGAAATTATTCAATTACTCCTTCAATTAACATAATAAACTCAAAGCAAGGTTCAACTACATAAGTTCAAACGTGTCTCATACGTTCTCACATTGTAGCTGATAGAAATTGAAGTCCACCATTCTCCACTTAAAAGGCCTTTTAAGTGGAGAATTATGGGCTTCAATTTCTATTATGGTATCAGAGCCAACACAAGACGTATTGTTGGGCTCCGCGACCTACCCACGTGATGGCACCGAAGATAATTACCGAGCCACACGTGAGGGGGGCGTGTTGAGAATATATTATCCCACGTCGCTTGGGTATGGTCTTGGATTAATGTTAATAAAGAGAAGTTCCCCCTCCACTTAACAAGGCCTTTTAAGTGGAGAATTATGGGCTTCAATTTCTATCATGGTATCAAAGTCTTTTCAGTGGAGATTTATGGGCTTCAATTTCTATCATGGTATCAGAGCCAACCCAAGACGTATTGTTGGGCTCCGCGACCTACCCATGTGATGGCACCGAAGATAATTACCGGGCCACACGTGAGGGGGCGTGTTGAGAATATATTATCCCACATCCCTTGGGTATGGTCTTGGATTAATGTTAATAAAGAGAAGTTCCCCATCCACTTAACAAGGCATTTTAAGTGGAGAATTATGGGCTTCAATTTCTATCAGTAGCCAATATGCACATCTAATTTTTTAAAATAATTAATTAACATACACCACGTGGCATATCACATACGGATATACAGGAGTATACGCATCCGATAAGTATGCAATTAGCATTCAATACTGTAAATAACGATCTTTTTTGAGTATCCGCACCATAGGTTACGCTTGAAGAAGGTTACACCACATAAACAGTTTTAAGCGTCTTTAGCCGAATTTTAGTTGATCATCATAAGCCATTTATCTGATACGTCTGTGAGAAGCAACCATGTCTTCTCGGGTATTTTCGAAGTGAGGAACATAACAATCCAACAAAAAGTTCATTTGGTTGCATCACCGTCGTTCTTTAACAAGCATTATACCTTAGTTTTGTATGTCACTTTAAAATATGGATCAGTATGACTATTTATATTTTTCAAAGTTTAGATTAGGAGGAAAGATCTTGAGATTTAATGTACGACTCAAGTGGAAACTAATGATCCAAACGTTGGATGTACATTATGATTTGGAATCAGAAATTTCAAGGTTAAAATACGATACAGCTTGGAACCCAAGATGTTAAGGAGTTTACTAAAAAAAAGAAAAAAAAGATGTTAAGACTAAAGGTATGGTAGTGTTTGAAACCAACGATCTCAAGGTTATATGAGCGGTACTACTTGGAACCAAATATCTAAAGGCTAAATTTGGTAGGATACTGTATGGAACCAAAGACCACAAGGTTAAATATAAATTATTGTTTAAAGTCAAAGATCTCAAGGTTAAAGTGCGGTGAATCGATGCTCTTAAAGATAATTGTACGATACACTTTGTGTAATATCTTTAAAGTATATACTTAAGACGATCATTATAATCCGATAATTTTAGTAACAAGTTACTCGATTTGATATGGATTTACTATTCAGCTAGCCAACACCATTTCTCCTCTAATTTGTTGTGTGAAAAACCCACACTTTACGAAAAAATAACGGCTCAATGCATGCGCATGTCATGAATTATGTTTTACAGTTTATGTATGACCATCCCAACCGAAGTTTTGTCTCATCGCATCATTTATTGTGATCAATAACGGAACAATAATCATCAATATTGAGTCAGTTGCTTTAACAAAAAAAGAATTGTGTGCAACCAATTACTTATCCATTAACAACGTGAATAGACAACGATACCGCTTAGAAATTACCAAAAATATTTCCAACTATATTAGATATGAAATCATAATGGATTTATGTTGCAACCTATTTTTGAAGTTGCACTATGATAACCACTTGATATGGTTAAGATGACGAAGTTCTGTCGTGCCGTACAATTATTTATCTACATTTATTCAATGTTTCTGCATGCGACGACGTGTATTTTAAAGTTTTACGTTTTAAGATTGCGGTGATAAAATGTAAAGTTTGCCTGCCGCATAGTTTTAGTTTTCACTATAATCGGCGAAGAAACAACAATATCATTTTACATTAACAAAGCTTACATTAGTAATAAAATCACAAATTTATAATGGAATAAAAATCTAACTTTCTTGTGATATAATAGTTGGGTATAATATTTCCTTTTATTTTTGTAAAGTACCTAAATTGCACATTTTAGTTATGGGTGCCGGTAATTAAGCATCACGTAGAAAGAAATATGCGGATGCGTGTAAAGATAAATGCAATCAATTGCTAATTCATAGATAATGTGAATATACAACGACATCGCTTAGAAATTAACTGGATGCCTTGCTCCGCTATCGCTAATATCACGCCATTTCAAAAGATTTTTGGCACGACGACTAATTATCTTAAGTTGCATGTATTTGGGTGTCTATGTTATCTGCGGCTCAGGCCTTATGAACTGGGGAAACTCTCTTTCCCGTCTCGCCTTTGCCTCTTTCTTGGGTATTCTAGCTCAGAAAGTGCCTACATGTGTTGGGATCCATCTTCCCGTCGCCTCTTTATCTCACGACATGTTTGATTATGTGAGAATCACTTTCCTTCTTACGACGACAAGCCCACTACCATACCTACACCAACCATCACTATGTCTCACATATCAGTTGTGCATCGTATTCCTCTACCATCAGTCACCGCGTCTCCACCATCCACACCACCTTTGGTTTTCGCTACTCTGCCTGTACCACGCTTCTCGGATCCACCCGCTACTTATTTGCCAAACATTTTCAACGCACCTACCAATGCGCATCCTATGGTCACTAGATAAAAGAATTAGATTTTCAAACCAAAGGTGTTTAACGTGGCCACCAAGCGTCCTCTTGTCCCTATTGATGAGCTCACATGTACCACGATGTCATTAAAAGATCCTAATTGGCGTGAAGCTATGTCCGATAAAGTTAATACCTTACTTCGTCATGGCATGTGGGGATTGGTTCATCTCACCTGGTTTCTATTGTCATTGGGTAAAAATGGGTTTTTCGTGCCAAATGGATCACCAAGGGCTCGGTGGACAAATATAAGGCCTGGCTCGTTGCTAAGGGCTTTCACCAACGACCCACTCTTATGTATGCAGACAAGTTTAGCCCCGTTGTCAAACTGGTCAAGAATCGTCTCGTACTCTCCTTTGCCATTGTGAACTCTTGGGTTATTCGACAATTGGACGTGAGCAATGTCTTTCTTCACGTTACTCTTAGTGAAGTTCTTTTTATGCAGCAGCCTTCGGGTTTTATCAACTCCTCTCACATCCTTCTCACGTTTGCCAACTTCACAAATCCATTTATGGTCTCAAACAAGCCCCGCGTGCTTGGTTCTAAGCACTTCAGGATGTCCTTGTCAACATTGGGAAAACACAATACTGCTTGGAATGCTCATTATTCATCTACCATAACAAATCGGCCACACTCTTTCTTTTGGTCTATGTGGATTACATAATTTCAAACGGCACAATTTCCGCCCTTATATTCTTGTTCATCAAATGCCTTCAACCGTCCTTTGTCGTTAAGGACCTTGGCTTCTTATCTTACTTTTTCGTCATTGAGGAGCTCTCTTGCAAGGAAGGACTTCTCCTTTAACAACACAAGTATATTCACGTAATTCTTAGTCATCATCACATGGATGGCGCTAAATCCGTGTCTACGTCTATGGCCACCAATGCCGCATCTACTTTTCAAGAGTCTTCTCTAGATTGTGACCCACATGTCTATCGTCAAACCATTGGAGAATTGCAATATCTTGCATTTACTCTTCTTGATATAGCCATTACCGTAAATCGTCTTGCACAATATGTTTCCTCTCCGACTGAACTTCATTGGGTTGGTGTCAAACGGGTTCTATGCTACCTTAAGTGGACCATTACTCACAGTCTTTTGCTGTGTCGTGACTTCTCTCTCAAGCTTCGTGCTAACTCCAACGTTGATTGGGTTAGTAAGCCCACAGATCGCTCGTCTACTACATTTTTCATCATTTTTCTTGGCAACAATCCAATCTCTTGGAGTTCCCGCAAGCGACGAGCGATCGGTCGTTCATCTACCGAGGCTGAATATTGTGCCTTAGCTACCGCTACCTCTAAAGTTAGTTGGATGAAAAATCTTCTCTCCAAACTTCACGTCTCACTTTTTACCCCGCCTACCGCCTTCTACCACAACATCGGCGTCACTCACTTATCCTTGTATCCCATTATGAATTTCTCGTATGAAACACATTGCCATGACATTCATTTTGTGTGCGAGAATATTTCTAAAGGACTACTCAATGTGTCTCATATTAGCACGCATGATGAACTTGCGGATATCCTCACAAAGTTTGTTCATTGCTCTCGCTTTCATCTTATTCGTTCCAAAATTTCCTTAGGCGATGGAACGAAAATTTTGATAGGGCATATTAGGAATTATTATCTTAATTTGTCCTAGACTCTTGTATAAATCTATGTAACTATGTATCATTAATGTAAGCAATAAGATACATATCAATTTAATTCTTTACAAACTCGAGCTCCACCAATAGTGCCTCCAACGACTTCACCGCCTTGTAAGTCGAAAAATGACAGCGACGCTATCTAGTCTCACCGATGTGTTAGATAATCCCGTATCCTTCGAATCAGAGTTGATTACAGTCGAATGCGAGGGGGTTCTGTTTGATCATCTATCATGGAGGGAGCGAAGGATCTGACGGTAGAGAATAGCGATTGGGGATCAGCGGGGAATGTGGACTTGATGGCGGAGGCGAGTGGATATGAGGCATAGATGGTTAGTTTGGAGGCGGATTTACGGAAGGTGGTGGCGGCGGTGGTGATGGGTAGTGGTGAAGAGGATGGTGGTGTGCTAGGTGCTGGTGGTGATAACAAAATTAGATGGTTTAAGGATACAAAATATTTTTTGAAAGAATTAAGCATAAATATATAATACTAGTAGTTTAGTTTTTAAGATATAAAGTGTAAAGTGTAATTTCAAAATTATAGGGATTGTTTTCGAATTTTTTTTTTCTACAATTATAAAATGACAGTGCAAAAAAGAAAATGCAAAAAGTTTAATAATTTTCACATGGGGACGTGTGACAGCCACATCATCAAAAAGCCAGAATAAGGGCAACTCGACATTTTTTCTAGAAAAAAATGAACTTACGGGGCATTTTTATTAGCCCGATTCCAAAATGAGCATTTAAAGATTTGAGGCAAATTTAAGGGTAAGAAAAAATAATTTGTCCTAAACATTTTAATAAAGGACGAATTATCAAAAATGCCCGCTAACTTTTGTCTTTAATCTTAAATGCCCGTTGTTTTCCAACATGCTAAAAATGCCCTGTATCTTTTAAAATTTCTACTAAAAATGCCCGAAATGAAAAACAAGCACAAAAAAATTATTTTGTCTGAAAAAAAATGCTAAATATGCCCTGTATCTTTTAAAATTCTACCAAAAATGCCCGAATTCTAGAACGCGACTTTTTGATTCAGCAGTGCGTCTCTTTGATTCGGATGCCACGTCGGATAAAAAGTTCGAATTTTTAAAATCGGGCATTTTTGTTAGAAAATTTAAAACTTAACGGACATTTTCAGCAGGTTTGGAAATAACGGGCATTTATGATTAAAGGCAAAAGTTAGCGAGCATTTTTGATAATTCGTCCTTTAATAAATGTCTCAATCACCCTACTTTAGGTTTCGTCTTCGATTATGTCCTTACCACTATTTGTTTCTCGAACACATGAGAAAATAATGCCCAAAATTTTACAAGGGATAAAAATCTGAATGAATAGGATATAAATCTTATTTATGTGAATGTTGATTTGCCCACTCATTCTCTGTTCATGTTGGCACATGGCCTTGTTCATGTTGGCACGTGGCCTTAGAACCTGAAACTCCAACATTACCATGTCATATCATGGATTCAAGTTCAAAATAACAATCCTGCGAGAAAAAAAATACTATCTTAAACTTTATGAGCGGTGCAACTCATATCTTTCATTCAGAGGAATTTCATATGTTAGAAGCTAACAAATAAGATAGAGGACGAAAAGATAGACGAAGAATGTTGTCGCGCGAGTTGGTTATATTCTACAGAGTTGTGTTCGTTTACCTCTTCTGCATGGTTGAGAAATGACTTCATCTCAGTGATTTTTCTGATGTTATCCAATTGTTTTTGCACGTTTCTTCTCTACTTCAACCAAGGCAGGAATGTTAGTGTATCTAACAGTGATTTAATGGAACATGGTTGACCTGATTGTCGACATTAGTGCCGGTGTTGGGTTTTCCATAAGAAAAAGCCTTATCAAAGTGGATCGATATATTTTCAAAGTAAGGAACGAAGAATTCCAACAAAAGATATTGTTATACTCAATTTTGTAATTCACTTTAAAATATCAATTAATTTGACTATTTGTATATTTCAAATACTCAATGTTGGACTCAATTGAAAACCAAGGATTCAAAGGTCCAAAGCCTAGTTGTATGTTATGATTAAAATACAATACTATTTGGAAAGATCTTAAGGTTAAAATTATGGTGGTGTATGAAACAAAATATCTCAAAGTTAAAGGTTTGGTATTGATAGGAAGCCAAAGATCTGAAGGTTAAAGCTGGTATGGTATTATTTGAAACGAAAGATCGCAAGGTTAAATGTAAGGCATTGTTTAAAATAAACGTCCTCAAGGTTGAAGTGCCTTAACCAATGCTCTCGAAGACAATTGTACCACATATTTTATTTAATATCTTTTGTAAAATATACACTTAAAAGTAAAATTAAAACGAGCATTAAAATCCAATTGTTTTAGTAGGTTACCATATGGATTCACCTACCCAACACAATTTCTCATTTAATAAATAATGATTGTTTCGTGAGAAACCAAATGTGACGAAGACGATAGTTGTGCTATGTGTGTGTTTGTGATGAAATATGTTTTACAATTTATATGACCGTTCGAAACGAAGTTTTTCTCGTTGCATCATTCGATGTCATGTTATTGCGATCAATCACGAAACAACAATTATCAATATAGAGCCAATTGCTTTACCAAGAAAGAGAATCAAAATGCAGTCAAATACTTATAAATTGATAAAAACGTGAAGAGAAAACAACACTACTTGGAAATTTACAGAAGGTTTCCAATTGTATTAGTTATGAAATCATATGGATTTATAATGCAATCAATTTTTGAAGCTGCTCTATAATCACCACTTGATATGGATAAAACTAGAAACGTTTTGTCTTGTCTCACCATTTTGTATGCACATTTATTCGGTGTTTGTGCATGCAATGATAGGTATTTTAGAGTTTTACGTCTAAAGATTGCGATAATAAATGTAAAATAAAGTAATAAATTAAAGTCTCGTGATGCGCCAAATCATTTTATTTCTCACAATAATCAGCGATAAATTAACAAAAGTTACATTAGTCATAAAATCATGAATTTATAATTGAATAAAACTACACCTTTCTTTTTGGTTATGGGTGCCGGTAATTAAGCATCATGTAGAAATAATATGCGGATCCCTGTAATATATATATATATATATATATATATATATATATGGCCGCTAAAAGAAAAATAATTGACAACTATTATTGTGATGAATAATTAATTGACAACTATTAAAAGAAATAATAATATGACAATGTTTGACCTAGCTAGCTAGTATATAAATAACGTTAATTTGTTTGTCTGAAATAGACAGACCTACAAAATCAGAGTGAAGAAGCTAAGGCGGCTTGCTGCGGAAATCACGAGGTACCTCAACCTGGTCGGCAATCGTGACAGCAGTACTCCAATTTTCAGAAATGTAACGAATAAGTCTTTAATTTTTTGCTGAATCATTTCCATTTGAATTTTGATGAATTTTCTGTTTTTCATTTTGTTTTGTGCCGGCCGTAATTCAGTAGAAGCTCAATTTGTGTTTCATCGTCCCCAAGGTGAATTACTTCTGAGTTTTGATCCATGGTGTTCCATCTTTAGGAGGTTTAATTAATTAATAATGTGGCGTGTTAAATTAAAATCACATCCTTGCTGATTATATTTAACAGTTAATTTGCATCTTTAATAGATTGTATATAATTGCTCTAGGGTTTGGAATGTCAAAGAAAGAAAAAGAAATCTATCAAATGTTAGTTGTCGATTATTTTTTCCTTGTTTTTCACTTCCTTAGACCAACAATAATTTTTTTCGCGTAATGCATGTAAATTATGTCTTATCTATCAGCACATCAATAATACCAGAATGTTATTTATACCATTTTTCGTTAAATACACACATTCTGAATATTAGCACGACGCAGTTCATGCGCAAATTGATTGACCAACTTTCTTCGAAGTAATTCTTAATTTAACTTAGAATTTTTGTTTGAGATGAATAGAATTACAGTTAACTGTGAGTCAACTTAATCATTCTATGTATATGATAATTTTATAGCAGTTGTGTATATAGAATAATTCTATGTTAGCTAGCAAGCATCAAAAGAGAAAATAGGGTAATTTGATTAACTATGCATAAATTAGCTAGCAGTGTCAATCAAATTAAAATTATACCTCAACTCCTAGTCTTACATTGATTACTCTACATATGAACTTGCAGAATCAAGAGGAAAAGTAATATAATGGTTAGTTCAAGTTCAAGATCTCCGGTTCCAACATTTTCGGGAGAAGGGTTTGCAGAATGGTCCATTAAAATGAAAGACCATTTAACTGCTAAGGGTTTGTGGCATGTGGTAGAGGATGGTTATGACTTATGATACACCCGAGTCGGTGAAAATGAGAGAAATAATATTTGAGTGAATAAATTATTCTATTAATCTCAAGAGTATTTATACTACATTGCAAGGGTAATAAAGTACAACAATAAAAAATACAATAAACACAATACTTAAAATAAAGACTAATACAACAATATACTATCATCTAATACGCCCACTCAAAATTGACGTTCCCTCAGTAACGGAGATTTTGCCACGAAGAAGCTCACACCGAGAACGAGGAAGGGCTTAGTGAGTACGTCAGCCAACTGGTCAAGAGTGTTCACGTAAATGACACTAAGAAGACCTTTGGCCAAAAGATCACGAATGAAGTGAAGATCAAGGGAGATATGCTTCATGCGAGAGTGATGAACCGGATGAAGAGAAGAACGTAAAGCACCCAAGTTGTCACAACGCATTGTAAGAACCGAGCGAAGAGACAACCCAATCTCCCAAAAAAGGTGCTGAAGCCAACACACCTCAGACGCAGTGGAAGCAAGAGCACGGTATTGCGCTTCAGTAGAGGAACGAGACACCGCCTTCTGTTTCCGAGAGGACCACGAGATAGGATTCAAACCCAACATGATAAGATAGACAGAATAGACGTGCCATGAAGAGTATCACCACCCCAATTCGAGTCCGAGTAAGCAGTAAGAGAAAGATTAGTATCACGACGAAGCGTGATAACGTGAGTGAACGTACCTTTAAGGTACCGTAGCACACGCTTCAGTGCTAAGCAATGAACTGCATCCGGACTCGACATACGTTGAGAAAGCCTATTGATCGAGAAGGCAATATCCGGATGTGTAAGATTGAGATACTACAAGACACCAATAATTTGACGATACAAGGTGATATTAACAGGGTCGGCCAAACCTAGATCCACTGGGTTGCGAGAATGGGCGTGGATAGTGGCTTGGCACCATCCATCATGTGACGAGCTAAGAGATCGTGGATGTACTTGTGCTGCGACAGAAAGAGGCCATCACCCGTGCGGTAAACCTCAACACCTAGGAAGTAATTTAGGGCACCTAAGTTCGTAATCGCAAAATCCGTGCCAAGATGCTTAATAAGCGAGGAGATAGTCTTGGAACACGAACCAATGACCACAATATCGTCAACATAAACAAGGACATAGACACAAATCGAACCACGCATGAGGATGAATAAAGACGTATCCGACTTCGACTGTAGGAAGCCAAACTTCACAATAGCAGCACTAAGAGCAAGATACCAAGTGCGAGGGGCTTGTTTGAGGACATAGAATTATGTAGAAGACACACATGATTCGGATAAGTCTTGTCAACAAACCCCGGTGGTTGGCTCATAAAAATAGTCTTAGAGAGCATGCCATGAAGGAATGCATTGCTAACGTCCAGTTGGCGTAGAGGCCATGAGTGCATCACGGTTAAAGCAAGGATGGTGCGAATGGTGACCGGCTTCACCACCAGACTGAATGTTTCTTTAAAGTCAACCCCCGGCCGTTGATGAAACCTCTTTGCAACCAAACGAGCTTTATAGCGGTCAATGGACCCATACGGATGACGTTTGATGCAAAAGACCCACTTGGACTCCACCATAGAACGAGTGGTAGGAGATGGAACCAAGGACCAAGTGACATGACTGGAGAGAGAGCCGTGAGTTCCTCAGACATAGCAGCATGCCACAACGGATCAGAGAGAGCCACTTTAACCGAAGTAGGTTCCAATTCATGAAGTTCCGGATGCTTGGTGGCAGTATACATATTAGGCTTGAAGATGTTGTTGAGGGATCTCGTGATCATGTGGTGTGGATGAGCAGAGGATGGCGGAACCGCAGTGCTTAGCTCACTAGGGTTAGGGTTCGTGACTGGCGGCAGAGCCCTAGGGCTGCTAGTGCCAACGGCGGCACAGACCTGGCCGTGGGCGAAGGAGGCCCAACAAGGGACCGATGATTAGCTAGAGTCGACCGCCCATGGACCAGGGCTAACGTGACCACCTGGTGGGCTGGTCGAGTCCACACGGACTGGTGGTAGCCCACTAGGGTTCGTAGCCTGTGGCGCCCTAACGGGCCAAGGCGCGGTCGGTGCTGGGCCTAGGGTAGGGCAACATTGGCCGGCGACGGATCAGGATGCGACGGTGATGCGAGCAAGAAATCAAGAAATTTATCTTTAACAAACCGTACATGTCGAGAGATGTAAACACAACTCATGAGAATATCAAAACACTTGTAGGCCGACTGCGATGTGGAGTACCCAACAAACACACAAGCCCGATATGGGGGCGTTAGCTTTTCCGGAAAGTATGAATGTAAGTGAGGGTAACAAAGACACCCAAACACGCGTAGACTCAAATAACTTGGTTGCCGACCAAAGAGAACCTCGAAGGGGGACTGAGAGCCAAGAACATAGTAGGTAACCTGTTATAAAGATAAGTGGCCGTGCTAAAGGCAAAGTCCCAAAAGGTCGAGGGGAGAGAGGCACGAGTGAGTAGTGTGCATCCCATCGTTACAATAACACGATTACGATGCTCACTAGTGCCATTTTGTTGGGGCGTGTGTGGGGGCAGTTGTGAGCCAAGAGATGCCATTTGAGGTAAGATATGTCCGCATAGCCAAGAACTCACCACCATTGTCAGAATAAAAATTCTTAATTGACCTACCAAATTGTTTTTCCACTATACCTCTAAACTAAATAAAAATACGTAGTACATCAGACTTAGCCGTCATAGGGAAAAACCAACAAAACATGGTAAAGTGATCAACTAAATATAAGTAAAAACGACATCACATAGTAGAAGTAACGGGTGCGAGACCCCAAACATCACCATAAACATAATGAAGCACATCGTTTGACACAAGTGAGGTATCTTTAAAAGCGAGGTTCTGAATTTTATTCGATAAACACGAATTGAAAAAACTAGAGTCTGATGCAGCGGACGACACAATAGGTAAACTAAATTTGATAACAATAAATGACCCAACTTTCCCGGGTGGATTACCGAGCCTATCATGCCAACAACTAACACTAGTCCATTCACCAACAAGTGCCATAATCGGAGAGCGTCCAAGAGAGGGAAGCCGAACATGATACACACCATCCACACACGTCTCGCAAAACAATGTACTCCCCGTGCGACAATCCTTCATAACAAAATAAGACGAGAAAAACTCAATAGAGACATCGTTAGCGGTAGTAAAATGATGCACATATAAGAGATTTCTCACCGAAGAAGGGACACATAAGGATCCTGCAATACCCCACTTGCAATACCCCACTTGTGTTCACAAGACATAAGGATCATTAGAACCTCAAGTTCTCCTTAACCTGTACAGGTCCATCACTCTTTTATCATAGAAATGGGCTGGGAACTCAATTTCCCGAGTGCTTTGTTCGACTCGCCCCCACAATTCGGTTGTCCCTTTGAACCTGCAAATTGGGGTTTACAATTCAGGTAGGGTTGCCATCATGGAGGTGATGTCTTATTGGTGGGCTCAAATTTCCCATTTCCCTCAATGAATTTGCTACTTAGTCTCTCGCTAGACCTTTCGTCAATCGCCTCCAATATTTTCTTTAACCTCTTAAAGTATTCGGAAAATATTATGATTATTATTCAACTTAAAAGTTTGGAATAATCTTAACTAACACTTTCTTCTTCAAGCCCCTACATTTCTTTCTTTTCCTCAAGAAAAAATGTCTCTAGCCTTAAAGAAATTATTTATTTCAGAATTTATTTTGTTTGCGTACTTCGCGTCTTACATCAAATAAATCTGAATATTTAGTAAAATAAATAGTATTAAATCTCACTTGCTTCTCACTAAGCAATTTAATTTACACACTTATATTTGGACTCAATTCCAAATATTTCAAACACACACACACACACACACACATATATATATATATATATATATATATATATATATATATATAATAAAATACAAGTCTTCGCACTTGTTTTTATTTTCTACAAATATATATAACATACAAGTCTCACACTTGTGTTATTCTCAACAAATATAAATATATATATTATACAAGTCTCACACTTGTATTTCCTACAAATATATATATATATATATATATTATACAAGTCTCACACTTGTATTTCCTACAAATATAAATATATATATTATACAAGTCTCACACTTGTATTTCCTACAAATATATATACATATATATACACACAATATACAAGTCTCGCACTTGTATTATTTTTCCATGTCATAAAGACGTCACAAGTAATCGAAATAATTATAATCTTTGCCTCATATGCAATTTCGATTACATTTATTCGTAAAATTAGTCTCCTCACACGAGACTTTTTACTGCATCAAACTTGAACACTAGCCTCAGTACTAGCCTCACCCTTAGGTGACATGGTCCTAACAGACATCTTAAAAGATTCTTAGACCAAATCCCTTACCTCCAAAGGTTCTACCCTTAGACAGGATAACCTTGTCTGACTCAAAGACAAGTGTGAACATTTTCTAGTTCGATATTGTCTCACATATTAGATCCGTGTGAATCTCTGAAACATGAAGCGCCTCGTTTAGGGTCAACTCTTTCCCCAAGGTCTTCTTTAGCACAACCTTTCCCCTGCCTTCAACTTTTGAGATTTTAGAGTTTCCCAAGAAATACTGCTTGTTCTCCACAAGTTGATAGGTCGTGAACATCCACTTGTTCGCGCAGATGTGGTCGAGTAGCCCCAATGTCTACCTACCATTCGTTCGGGTTGTTGTTTTAATTTTTCAGCCGCCATAACTAATTAAATAATTCACACAATTATTTATATTAGTATCGCTGAGAATTCTCAATCGAACTATTTATACAGATATTCCCAGGCCAGTGGAGGGACAAAACCTCTTTAAAATCCACATTTCTGCGACAGAATATTAGGTTCCCAGGCCAGTGGAGGGACAAGTCCGCTTACACTCCACCTTTCTGCGATAGAACCATCTGCATAAATATTATCACTTAGAATATCTTCGAATAATTCACAAGTCTCAATACTTAGAATTATTTTCATTTTGAATTTCTGTTCGAATAATTCACAAGTCTCAATACTTAGAATTATTCTAATTATGAATTTTCTTCAAATAATTCACAAGTCTCAATACTTAGAATTATTCTCAATTTTAATTTCATTCGAATAATTCACAAGTCTCAGTACTTAGAATTATTTTGAAATTCTTTTAGGTTTCTCTAGTTGAGAATATGACAAAGTGGTTCTCAAAACCGGTACTATGGTCTCAATACCGTTAGCCATTTGATTTAACATAACGACCTCAATGTCGCCCGTCATTGGAAAGGTCTCAATGCTCGCGGCATTGTTGTTAGAGCTCTCACCACCCATATCTCTAAATAATTCACAAGTCTCGCACTTAGAATTATTCAAAGTCTTCATAGGGCACACTTGTAATTTTATATCTTTTCACATATCTCAATTGCAATTATTTTCACTAATCACATAACCATGCTTTTATCATAATTAATCTCGGATTTTTGCTTCACCAAATCGTTATCTTAACTCATGAACAGTGAATTAAACAAAAGAATTAACTGCTGCATATAAGTTATAATTAATACAGAATAACGCATGCTGTTAACACGAATTAACACCCAGACTAACGGTAAGGAGCACAGAAACGTATGCGGAGGTCGCGTGTTCAAATATAGAACAAAGCGTTTTGGAATAAAGCATTTTTGAAATAATTAACAGCATCTCAGCAGTAATTATAATAAACTGTAACGCATGCTTTAACAATAATGACCCTTAGTCTAACGGTAGGAGTACATGAAACGGATAAGGGGTCGTGGGTTCAAGTCCCTCAGTTTGCTAGATGTTGCCTTAACCGTTTGAGCATTATGATTCTTGTGGATTAACTGATCCGTTACATATTTAATTCTTGCTATAAATTCGCTGAGCATGTTTAAATTAAAAAAAAAACGTGAAAACCAGATAACTAAAGCTGCTGAAAAAAAAAACAGAGAACTAAAATCTGCTCTTAAGATAATTTTAGAGCAGAAACTTTCAGGATTAATTTGAAGAAACCAATTCAAATAAATTTTGAAACAGAAACAAATTTTGAAACATATGAACAAAGAAAACACTTGCTGCTATCCTTTTGAAAAACCAGAGAATACCCATAACAAAATAAAAAACCTGGAGTAATTGGAAACATTAAACAGAAAATAAAAGAAGCCAAAATTAGCAGATAAAACCTTTAGGAACAGAATTACTGAAACTTCTTGCAATAGAACTCAGTAAATAAATCAACCAATACTAGTGTTGAAGATTAAATTCTTCCTCGACAGATTATCCTCTGAAACACCATAAACAGATTAGTAATAACAAATAAGATATAAACATATTATCAACAGAGAAGCATATGAACATATTCTAGGAATTTCAACCACCTATACGTGCAACACATATTACGAATGTAGATAATAATAAAATTCGATCTTAAGATTGTTGTATTGCGTTGCATACGTATAACAATAATACACGACAAGAAATTAACGTTTATTCATGATCTTGATTTTCCAAAATAAATACATATGACAAACAATAAAGTTTACCGAAAAATGTGTAAGAATGGATTGAAGAACGGTTTTAGGACGAGTTGAAAGCAAGCCTTCTCCCCTTAAGATCGAATTCCTCGGCTATCCTTCAAGCCCTCGTAAGGAAGAGATCTCCCAAGGCACAACGTCTACTCAAATAAACAGCAAGTGAAGGACTCTACTGTTTTTCTATTTCGAACACGAACGGTATTTGCAAAACTCTGAGATTATATATAAAAATTGAAATGCAGAATGCTATGTTTTTGTTGGATGCTTTTCTCCTTTGCGCAACGGCCTTTAAATAGAAAAAAATTTCATGTAACAACCAAACCATTAAGGGGTGATTTTAATTCAGCCATAAAGCCAAATTCATTTCACATTATTATAGCATTTAGGTGAGGTTTGAATTCTCAATTAAAATCTGATTTTTATTAAATAAAAATCTTATTCATATAAATAAAATCTCACCAATTAGCTTCTCATTAAGGCAATACAATTCACACCATTAAACCCAAGTTGCTATAATATCAATTGGACTCAATTCCAATTTCTAAAATTATATTTAGCCTCATGCCAAATAATAATTTCTCCAACAGGGTGTTATTGTCTCAGGGAGTTGATAGTATCTCTTGTTGATTTTCCATAAGACTGTTAAGAGTTTCTGCTTCGATAATAGGGGCGGTATTTTCTTTTTGATAACATATACTAGGGGCGGTTTCGAAGCGCCTAATACACGCTTGTCAAGGAGTCGTAATTTAAGGGTGACATGTTATAAGTGCATTTGCAGCCGAATCTTTTATTTAGGTGTTAAATGGAAGAATATATCTGGTAGTTTGTTGTTATGTTGGTCTTGGTCATCAAGTCACTTGCAAGGACAAAAGGGCTATTGGTGTGGTCTGTAAGTGAGTTTTAGTTTGGTGATAATAACTACATCTAAACTTTCAGTAGTAATTGAAGTTTTTTTTTTGGGGATGGTGGTGGGGGGGGGGGGGGGGGGGGGGGGGGGAGTTGGGGGAATTAAGCTATCAAACTCTCATAAAAAGCCAAAAAACGGCTGCCCAACAATACAAAATAAACTTCTGTTTCAAAGAATCAAAACAGAGCTTAAAAACTGGTAACAAAACTACGAAATCTGAAAAAACCAGAAACTCATAATAGAACAAAAATTCTTGGAGCGGAGCACGCAAAAATATGTGCCTCCTTATTTTCCTCTCTACCAATCCATCGAAAGACTCAATTTCTTTTCTTCACGCACAATCTTCCGATGTCTTGAATAATATTCCGGTGCACTCCATTTGTCTCATTTGGAATGCAACAATCATGGATCACGTTTAAACAATCCCTCTCAAAAATCACATTTGCTAAACCTTCTTGTGCCGCGATTTGAACGGTGAACCGCAATCGTTCCCGCACACGCCTCCGCGTTACCCAATCACCCTTCGTTGAGCACTAGACACAAACTCACGCCCCATGCGTAATATTAGTACCGAAGCTTGTTTCCCCAGTTCTTCAAAAGTGGCGGCGTCAAACCTCACTTTAAACCATGGCTCTAGTGAAAAAACATCCTCATGCATCAAAGGAGTAAAACTATCTGATCCTTCCACCCTTCGTCCAATACCCAACACTCAAGCTGATTTTGTATGAACAACCTCAAGAGGCTGCGATGCCTTTCCCCCGCCACAATCCTATTTCGATTTCGCCATAGTGCCCAAAGAGTTGTTACCAAGCCGTACATCTATCGCACGCCCCCATCCTTAAAAGACCGCTTCAACCAACTCTCGCAATCTTCATGATGTTGCATAATCCTTTTCCCGGAGATACATAGAAGAGCCCATACTTGCCTCGCCACATGACATGATGAAAAGGTATGAAAAACATCCTCTTCCCCACACAAGTAAACCATGCATTGTCGCTCCACCGGAATTTGTCTTCGAGCCAATGCACATCCATTAGGTAAAATATTAGAAAGAAGCCGCCTAATAAAAAAGATTTATTTTCCTTGGCAGCCTTATTCAAAAGAGAATAATAATACATCCACCTCTGAAGCTTCAAAACAAGCAAAACTAGAGTATAGTAAGTACCACTCTCTGGAAGAATTATTAGTTCTTCAAAAAGATTGTACAATTTTAGACCTTTTGAAACTTTATCTCGTACAAAAAGAAGATATGGGCCCAATAGAGCCCGTTTAACTTCAACCCAGTTTCTTGAGCCTGGGTCCAAGGGTATTTTTGAAAATATGGACTTGATCAATCTTCACATGAACCAAAACAATATTGGTCCTCACTGGCCTAACACCAAAACGACCCGGTTCCCCGTTTAATTTACAACTCTAGGGTTACACCTTACGCACTCGTGGCTTACACCCTATATTGCATTGATACTGTGAAGAAAATTCATATCCCGACACCATAGGAATTGCGTTAAAGTTACACAGTATACGATATTTTTAGGGTACATTGAGTTTTTATTTTTTTTATTTTTTTTATTTTTTTTTATCTTTGTTTGCGACGTAGGAACTTGTAAGTGCTACCTTGGATCCACTGATATTAATACCTTTTGTTATATATAAGAATACATAAGAATGCCAATATTATTATTCTTTTATGCAATTGCATACTATCGTATTAATATATAACATATTCAACTTCAACTAAAAAAATAAATAAAAAACTATAAGTTGGCACTCCCAATGTCACCAATTTTTTTTAGTTCCGTAAGTTAACGAAAATACTCAATTTTAATTCCAGGTTGCTGAAATTTTGCTGATGTGGCTCATCATTGACTTAAAAAATAGGGATTTTGATCTAGGAAAAAAAAACCATTACATGGCACACCACCGGGATGTCATGTAATCAAATAATTGAAAACTAACATGAATTGTGAGCTTTAAAAAAAAATCATGCACTCCTCATTTCACTTCACTCAACCCCGACCCACACCACACCGTACACTCTACCACACTCTGCAATTGTTTGCCACAACCCGCCACTCCCCTAGAAGCCTGCGATCGACGAATGGCAATGAAGCGAGCCGAAACAAAACTGTGCCCCACTCGACAAAAATTATACGACAAACCCATCCCTATATGCGTGAGAATCTCTCAATTTAAAATGCTTTCGAATAAGTGTTTACCCTATATAGATGGTTACGTCTTTTCTGGTCGAGTGGTTCACACAAAACTTTATTTTGGTGTGCTTCTTCACCATTCGTCTACCACGTGCTTTTGGGGGAGTGGCGGACCATGGGTGATAGTTGTGGTGTGTGTGTGGGGGGGGGGGGGGGGGAGTACGGTGGTGTAGTTTGCGAGTTGAGTGAAGTGAAAGAGGTTATTTTTTTTAATATATGTTAATTTTAAGCCCACATTTCATGTTATTTTTCTGATTATATATTGCGTGCCTTGTAATTGGGCTATTTTTCTAGGTCAGAATCTCTAGCTTTTAAGTCAACGTGGAGCCGCATCAACAAAAAACGGCGAGTTTAAGGAATTTCGGCGACCTCACATTGAAATTGAGCGTTTTCCCCAACTTACGAGACTAAAAGAGTAGAGTGCCAAATTACGGGTTAAAATGCGTGAAGGTGCCAACTTATGAGACCAAACAGATTCATTACCCATCTAATGATTAACAGTTCCACTTAATCTCAAAGCACCATATTATATACTCAATGCACCAATGTTAACAAACATATTTAACAATAGCAGAGCTTCAATACTAATAAAGCTACATTAAAATCACGATCACTTGAAATTATTCAATTACTCCTTCAATTAACATAATAAACTCAAAGCAAGGTTCAACTACATAAGTTCAAACGTGTCTCATACGTTCTCACATTGTAGCTGATAGAAATTGAAGTCCACCATTCTCCACTTAAAAGGCCTTTTAAGTGGAGAATTATGGGCTTCAATTTCTATTATGGTATCAGAGCCAACACAAGACGTATTGTTGGGCTCCGCGACCTACCCACGTGATGGCACCGAAGATAATTACCGAGCCACACGTGAGGGGGCGTGTTGAGAATATATTATCCCACGTCGCTTGGGTATGGTCTTGGATTAATGTTAATAAAGAGAAGTTCCCCCTCCACTTAACAAGGCCTTTTAAGTGGAGAATTATGAGCTTCAATTTCTATCATGGTATCAAAGTCTTTTCAGTGGAGATTTATGGGCTTCAATTTCTATCATGGTATCAGAGCCAACCCAAGACGTATTGTTGGGCTCCGCGACCTACCCATGTGATGGCACCGAAGATAATTACCGGGCCACACGTGAGGGGGCGTGTTGAGAATATATTATCCCACATCCCTTGGGTATGGTCTTGGATTAATGTTAATAAAGAGAAGTTCCCCATCCACTTAACAAGGCATTTTAAGTGGAGAATTATGGGCTTCAATTTCTATCAGTAGCCAATATGCACATCTAATTTTTTAAAATAATTAATTAACATACACCACGTGGCATATCACATACGGATATACAGGAGTATACGCATCCGATAAGTATGCAATTAGCATTCAATACTGTAAATAACGATCTTTTTTGAGTATCCGCACCATAGGTTACGCTTGAAGAAGGTTACACCACATAAACAGTTTTAAGCGTCTTTAGCCGAATTTTAGTTGATCATCATAAGCCATTTATCTGATACGTCTGTGAGAAGCAACCATGTCTTCTCGGGTATTTTCGAAGTGAGGAACATAACAATCCAACAAAAAGTTCATTTGGTTGCATCACCGTCGTTCTTTAACAAGCATTATACCTTAGTTTTGTATGTCACTTTAAAATATGGATCAGTATGACTATTTATGTTTTTCAAAGTTTAGATTAGGAGGAAAGATCTTGAGAGTTAATGTACGACTCAAGTGGAAACTAATGATCCAAACGTTGGATGTACATTATGATTTGGAATCAGAAATTTCAAGGTTAAAATACGATACAGCTTGGAACCCAAGATGTTAAGGAGTTTACTAAAAAAAAGAAAAAAAAGATGTTAAGACTAAAGGTATGGTAGTGTTTGAAACCAACGATCTCAAGGTTATATGAGCGGTACTACTTGGAACCAAATATCTAAAGGCTAAATTTGGTAGGATACTGTATGGAACCAAAGACCACAAGGTTAAATATAAATTATTGTTTAAAGTCAAAGATCTCAAGGTTAAAGTGCGGTGAATCGATGCTCTTAAAGATAATTGTACGATACACTTTGTGTAATATCTTTAAAGTATATACTTAAGACGATCATTATAATCCGATAATTTTAGTAACAAGTTACTCGATTTGATATGGATTTACTATTCAGCTAGCCAACACCATTTCTCCTCTAATTTGTTGTGTGAAAAACCCACATTTTACAAAAAAATAACGGCTCAATGCATGCGCATGTCATGAATTATGTTTTACAGTTTATGTATGACCATCCCAACCGAAGTTTTGTCTCATCGCATCATTTATTGTGATCAATAACGGAACAATAATCATCAATATTGAGTCAGTTGCTTTAACAAAAAAAGAATTGTGTGCAACCAATTACTTATCCATTAACAACGTGAATAGACAACGATACCGCTTAGAAATTACCAAAAATATTTCCAACTATATTAGATATGAAATCATAATGGATTTATGTTGCAACCTATTTTTAAAGTTGCACTATGATAACCACTTGATATGGTTAAGATGACGAAGTTCTGTCGTGCCGTACAATTATTTATCTACATTTATTCAATGTTTCTGCATGCGACGACGTGTATTTTAAAGTTTTACGTTTTAAGATTGCGGTGATAAAATGTAAAGTTTGTCTGCCGCATAGTTTTAGTTTTCACTATAATCGGCGAAGAAACAACAATATCATTTTACATTAACAAAGCTTACATTAGTAATAAAATCACAAATTTATAATGGAATAAAAATCTACCTTTCTTTTTAAATAGCATACGTGCATCAATATTTGTATTATTGTATAAAGATTTATTGTAACTTTCTTGTGATATAATAGTTGGGTATAATATTTCCTTTTATTTTTGTAAAGTACCTAAATTGCACATTTTAGTTATGGGTGCCGGTAATTAAGCATCACGTAGAAAGAAATATGCGGATGCGTGTAAAGATAAATGCAATCAATTGCTAATTCATAGATAATGTGAATATACAACGACATCGCTTAGAAATTAACTGGATGCCTTGCTCTGCTATCGCTAATATCACGCCATTTCAAAAGATTTTTGGCATGACGCCTAATTATCTTAAGTTGCATGTATTTGGGTGTCTATGTTATCTGCGGCTCAGGCCTTATGAACTGGGGAAACTCTCTTTCCCGTCTCGCCTTTGCCTCTTTCTTGGGTATTCTAGCTCAGAAAGTGCCTACATGTGTTGGGATCCATCTTCCCGTCGCCTCTTTATCTCACGGCATGTTTGATTATGTGAGAATCACTTTCCTTCTTACGACGACAAGCCCACTACCATACCTACACCAACCATCACTATGTCTCACATATCAGTTGTGCATCGGATTCCTCTACCATCAGTCACCGCGTCTCCACCATCCACACCACCTTTGGTTTTCGCTACTCTGCCTGTACCACGCTTCTCGGATCCACCCGCTACTTATTTGCCAAACATTTTCAACGCACCTACCAATGCGCATCCTATGGTCACTAGATAAAAGAATTAGATTTTCAAACCAAAGGTGTTTAACGTGGCCACCAAGCGTCCTCTTGTCCCTATTGATGAGCTCACATGTACCACGATGTCATTAAAAGATCCTAATTGGCGTGAAGCTATGTCCGATAAAGTTAATACCTTACTTCGTCATGGCATGTGGGGATTGGTTCATCTCACCTGGTTTCTATTGTCATTGGGTAAAAATGGGTTTTTCGTGCCAAATGGATCACCAAGGGCTCGGTGGACAAATATAAGGCCTGGCTCGTTGCTAAGGGCTTTCACCAACGACCCACTCTTATGTATGCAGACAAGTTTAGCCCCGTTGTCAAACTGGTCAAGAATCGTCTCGTACTCTCTGCCATTGTGAACTCTTGGGTTATTCGACAATTGGACGTGAGCAATGTCTTTCTTCACGTTACTCTTAGTGAAGTTCTTTTTATGCAGCATTCTTCGGGTTTTATCAACTCCTCTCACATCCTTCTCACGTTTGCCAACTTCACAAATCCATTTATGGTCTCAAACAAGCCCCGCGTGCTTGGTTCTAAGCACTTCAGGATGTCCTTGTCAACATTGGGAAAACACAATACTGCTTGGAATGCTCATTATTCATCTACCATAACAAATCGGCCACACTCTTTCTTTTGGTCTATGTGGATTACATCATTTCAAACGGCACAATTTCCACCCTTATATTCTTGTTCATCAAATGCCTTCAATCGTCCTTTGTCGTTAAGGACCTTGGCTTCTTATCTTACTTTTTCGTCATTGAGGAGCTCTCTTGCAAGGAAGGACTTCTCCTTTAACAACACAAGTATATTCACGTAATTCTTAGTCATCATCACATGGATGGCGCTAAATCCGTGTCTACGTCTATGGCCACCAATGCCGCATCTACTTTTCAAGAGTCTTCTCTAGATTGTGACCCACATGTCTATCGTCAAACCATTGGAGAATTGCAATATCTTGCATTTACTCTTCTTGATATAGCCATTACCGTAAATCGTCTTGCACAATATGTTTCCTCTCCGACTGAACTTCATTGGGTTGGTGTCAAACGGGTTCTATGCTACCTTAAGTGGAATATTACTCACAGTCTTTTGCTGTGTCGTGACTTCTCTCTCAAGCTTCGTGCTAACTCCAACGTTGATTGGGTTAGTAAGCCCACAGATCGCTCGTCTACTACATTTTTCATCATTTTTCTTGGCAACAATCCAATCTCTTGGAGTTCCCGCAAGCGACGAGCGATCGGTCGTTCATCTACCGAGGCTGAATATTGTGCCTTAGCTACCGCAACCTCTAAAGTTAGTTGGATGAAAAATCTTCTCTCCAAACTTCACGTCTCACTTTTTACCCCGCCTACCGCCTTCTACCACAACATCGGCGTCACTCACTTATCCTTGTATCCCATTATGAATTTCTCGTATGAAACACATTGCCATGACATTCATTTTGTGTGCGAGAATATTTCTAAAGGACTACTCAATGTGTCTCATATTAGCACGCATGATGAACTTGCGGATATCCTCACAAAGTTTGTTCATTGCTCTCGCTTTCATCTTATTCGTTCCAAAATTTCCTTAGGCGATGGACCGAAAATTTTGACAGGGCATATTTGGAATTATTATCTTAATTTGTCCTAGACTCTTGTATAAATCTATGTAACTATGTATCATTAATGTAAGCAATAAGATACATATCAATTTAATTCTTTACAAACTCGAGCTCCACCAATAGTGTCTCCAACGACTTCACCGCCTTGTAAGTCGAAAAATGACAGCGACGCTATCTAGTCTCACCGATGTGTTAGATAATCCCGTATCCTTCGAATCAGAGTTGATTACAGTCGAATGCGAGGTGGTTCTGTTTGATCATCTATCATGGAGGGAGCGAAGGATTTGACGGTAGAGAATAGCGATTGGGGATCAGCGGGGAATGTGGACTTGATGGCGGAGGCGAGTGGATATGAGGCATAGATGGTTAGTTTGGAGGCGGATTTACGGAAGGTGGTGGCGGCGGTGGTGATGGGTAGTGGTGAAGAGGATGGTGGTGTGCTAGGTGCTGGTGGTGATAACAAAATTAGATGGTTTAAGGATACAAAATATTTTTTGAAAGAATTAAGCATATATATGTAATACTAGTAGTTTAGTTTTTAAGATATAAAGTGTAAAGTGTAATTTCAAAATTATAGGGATTGTTTTCGAATTTTTTTCTTCTACAATTATAAAATGACAGTGCAAAAAAGAAAATGCAAAAAGTTTAATAATTTTCACATGGGGACATGTGACAGCCACATCATCAAAAAGCCAGAATAAGGGCAACTTGACATTTTTTCTAGAAAAAAATGAACTTACGGGGCATTTTTATTAGCCCGATTCCAAAATGAGCATTTAAAGATTTGAGGCAAATTTAAGGGTAAGAAAAAATAATTTGTCCTAAACATTTTAATAAAGGACGAATTATCAAAAATGCCCGCTAACTTTTGTCTTTAATCTTAAATGCCCGTTGTTTTCCAACATGCTAAAAATGCCTTGTATCTTTTAAAATTTCTACTAAAAATGCCCGAAATGAAAAACAAGCACAAAAAAACTTATTTTGTCTGAAAAAAATG
Organism: Linaria vulgaris; assembly: GCA_948329865.1. Classification (NCBI taxonomy): domain Eukaryota; kingdom Viridiplantae; phylum Streptophyta; class Magnoliopsida; order Lamiales; family Plantaginaceae; genus Linaria; species Linaria vulgaris. The sequence continues at coordinate 110,693,853 of OX415250.1, read as the reverse complement.
CTAAATATGCCCTGTATCTTTTAAAATTCTACCAAAAATGCCCGAATTCTAGAACGTGACTTTTTGATTCAGCAGTGCGTCTCTTTGATTCGGATGCCACGTCGGATAAAAAGTTCGAATTTTTAAAATCGGGCATTTTTGTTAGAAAATTTAAAACTTAACGGACATTTTCAGCAGGTTTGGAAATAACGGACATTTAGAATTAAAGGCAAAAGTTAGCGAGCATTTTTGATAATTCGTCCTTTAATAAATGTCTCAATCACCCTACTTTAGGTTTCGTCTTCGATTATGTCCTTACCACTATTTGTTTCTCGAACACATGAGAAAATAATGCCCAAAATTTTACAAGGGATAAAAATCTGAATGAATAGGATATAAATCTTATTTATGTGAATGTTGATTTGCCCACTCATTCTCTGTTCATGTTGGCACATGGCCTTGTTCATGTTGGCACGTGGCCTTAGAACCTGAAACTCCAACATTACCATGTACTATCATGGATTCAAGTTCAAAATAACAATCCTGCGAGAAAAAAAAAATACTATCTTAAACTTTATGAGCGGTGCAACTCATATCTTTCATTCAGAGGAATTTCATATGTTAGAAGCTAACAAATAAAATAGAGGACGAAAAGATAGACGAAGAATGTTGTCGCGCGAGTTGGTTATATTCTACAGAGTTGTGTTCGTTTACCTCTTCTGCATGGTTGAGAAATGACTTCATCTCAGTGATTTTTCTGATGTTATCCAGTTGTTTTTGCACGTTTCTTCTCTACTTCAACCAAGGCAGGAATGTTAGTGTATCTAACAGTGATTTAATGGAACATGGTTGACCTGATTGTCGACATTAGTGTCGGTGTTGGGTTTTCCATAAGAAAAAGCCTTATCAAAGTGGATCGATATATTTTCAAAGTAAGGAACGAAGAATTCCAACAAAAGATATTGTTATACTCAATTTTGTAATTCACTTTAAAATATCAATTAATTTGACTATTTGTATATTTCAAATACTCAATGTTGGACTCAATTGAAAACCAAGGATTCAAAGGTCCAAAGCCTAGTTGTATGTTATGATTAAAATACCATACTATTTGGAAAGATCTTAAGGTTAAAATTATGGTGGTGTATGAAACAAAATATCTCAAAGTTAAAGGTTTGGTATTGATAGGAAGCCAAAGATCTGAAGGTTAAAGCTGGTATGGTATTATTTGAAACGAAAGATCGCAAGGTTAAATGTAAGGCATTGTTTAAAATAAACGTCCTCAAGGTTGAAGTGCCTTAACCAATGCTCTCGAAGACAATTGTACCACATATTTTATTTAATATCTTTTGTAAAATATACACTTAAAAGTAAAATTAAAACGAGCATTAAAATCCAATTATTTTAGTAGGTTACCATATGGATTCACCTACCCAACACAATTTCTCATTTAATAAATAATGATTGTTTCGTGAGAAACCAAATGTGACGAAGACGATAGTTGTGCTATGTGTGTGTTTGTGATGAAATATGTTTTACAATTTATATGACCGTTCGAAACGAAGTTTTTCTCGTTGCATCATTCGATGTCATGTTATTGCGATCAATCACGAAACAACAATTATCAATATAGAGCCAATTGCTTTACCAAGAAAGAGAATCAAAATGCAGTCAAATACTTATAAATTGATAAAAACGTGAAGAGAAAACAACACTACTTGGAAATTTACAGAAGGTTTCCAATTGTATTAGTTATGAAATCATATGGATTTATAATGCAATCAATTTTTGAAGCTGCTCTATAATCACCACTTGATATGGATAAAACTAGAAACGTTTTGTCTTGTCTCACTATTTTGTATGCACATTTATTCGGTGTTTGTGCATGCAATGATAGGTATTTTAGAGTTTTACGTCTAAAGATTGCGATAATAAATGTAAAATAAAGTAATAAATTAAAGTCTCGTGATGCGCCAAATCATTTTATTTCTCACAATAATCAGCAATAAATTAACAAAAGTTACATTAGTCATAAAATCATGAATTTATAATTGAATAAAACTACACCTTTCTTTTTGGTTATGGGTGCCGGTAATTAAGCATCATGTAGAAATAATATGCGGATCCCTGTAATATATATATATATATATGGCCGCTAAAAGAAAAATAATTGACAACTATTATTGTGATGAATAATTAATTGACAACTATTAAAAGAAATAATAATATGACAATGTTTGACCTAGCTAGCTAGTATATAAATAACGTTAATTTGTTTGTCTGAAATAGACAGACCTACAAAATCAGAGTGAAGAAGCTAAGGCGGCTTGCTGCGGAAATCACGAGGTACCTCAACCTGGTCGGCAATCGTGACAGCAGTACTCCAATTTTCAGAAATGTAACGAATAAGTCTTTAATGTTTTGCTGAATCATTTCCATTTGAATTTTGATGAATTTTCTGTTTTTCATTTTGTTTTGTGCCGGCCGTAATTCAGTAGAAGCTCAATTTGTGTTTCATCGTCCCCAAGGTGAATTACTTCTGAGTTTTGATCCATGGTGTTCCATCTTTAGGAGGTTTAATTAATTAATAATGTGGCGTGTTAAATTAAAATCACATCCTTGCTGATTATATTTAACAGTTAATTTGCATCTTTAATAGATTGTATATAATTGCTCTAGGGTTTGGAATGTCAAAGAAAGAAAAAGAAATCTATCAAATGTTAGTTGTCGATTATTTTTTCCTTGTTTTTCACTTCCTTAGACCAACAATAATTTTTTTCGCGTAATGCATGTAAATTATGTCTTATCTATCAGCACATCAATAATACCAGAATGTTATTTATACCATTTTTCGTTAAATACACACATTCTGAATATTAGCACGACGCAGTTCATGCGCAAATTGATTGACCAACTTTCTTCGAAGTAATTCTTAATTTAACTTAGAATTTTTGTTTGAGATGAATAGAATTACAGTTAACTGTGAGTCAACTTAATCATTCTATGTATATGATAATTTTATAGCAGTTGTGTATATAGAATAATTCTATGTTAGCTAGCAAGCATCAAAAGAGAAAATAGGGTAATTTGATTAACTATGCATAAATTAGCTAGCAGTGTCAATCAAATTAAAATTATACCTCAACTCCTAGTCTTACATTGATTACTCTACATATGAACTTGCAGAATCAAGAGGAAAAATAATATAATGGTTAGTTCAAGTTCAAGATCTCCGGTTCCAACATTTTCGGGAGAAGGGTTTGCAGAATGGTCCATTAAAATGAAAGACCATTTAACTGCTAAGGGTTTGTGGCATGTGGTAGAGGATGGTTATGACTTATGATACACCCGAGTCGGTGAAAATGAGAGAAATAATATTTGAGTGAATAAATTATTCTATTAATCTCAAGAGTATTTATACTACATTGCAAGGGTAATAAAGTACAACAATAAAAAATATAATAAACACAATACTTAAAATAAAGACTAATACAACAATATACTATCATCTAATACGCCCACTCAAAATTGACGTTCCCTCAGTAACGGAGATTTTGCCACGAAGAAGCTCACACCGAGAACGAGGAAGGGCTTAGTGAGTACGTCAGCCAACTGGTCAAGAGTGTTCACGTAAATGACACTAAGAAGACCTTTGGCCAAAAGATCACGAATGAAGTGAAGATCAAGGGAGATATGCTTCATGCGAGAGTGATGAACCGGATGAAGAGAAGAACGTAAAGCACCCAAGTTGTCACAACGCATTGTAAGAACCGAGCGAAGAGACAACCCAATCTCCCAAAAAAGGTGCTGAAGCCAACACACCTCAGACGCAGTGGAAGCAAGAGCACGGTATTGCGCTTCAGTAGAGGAACGAGACACCGCCTTCTGTTTCCGAGAGGACCACGAGATAGGATTCAAACCCAACATGATAAGATAGACAGAATAGACGTGCCATGAAGAGTATCACCACCCCAATTCGAGTCCGAGTAAGCAGTAAGAGAAAGATTAGTATCACGACGAAGCGTGATAACGTGAGTGAACATACCTTTAAGGTACCGTAGCACACGCTTCAGTGCTAAGCAATGAACTGCATCCGGACTCGACATACGTTGAGAAAGCCTATTGATCGAGAAGGCAATATCCGGATGTGTAAGATTGAGATACTACAAGACACCAATAATTTGACGATACAAGGTGATATTAACAAGGTCGGCCAAACCTAGAGCCACTGGGTTGCGAGAATGGGCGTGGATAGTGGCTTGGCACCATCCATCATGTGACGAGCTAAGAGATCGTGGATGTACTTGTGCTGCGACAGAAAGAGGCCATCACCCGTGCGGTAAACCTCAACACCTAGGAAGTAATTTAGGGCACCTAAGTTCGTAATCGCAAAATCCGTGCCAAGATGCTTAATAAGCGAGGAGATAGTCTTGGAACACGAACCAATGACCACAATATCGTCAACATAAACAAGGACATAGACACAAATCGAACCACGCATGAGGATGAATAAAGACGTATCCGACTTCGACTGTAGGAAGCCAAACTTCACAATAGCAGCACTAAGAGCAAGATACCAAGTGCGAGGGGCTTGTTTGAGGACATAGAATTATGTAGAAGACACACATGATTCGGATAAGTCTTGTCAACAAACCCCGGTGGTTGGCTCATAAAAATAGTCTTAGAGAGCATGCCATGAAGGAATGCATTGCTAACGTCCAGTTGGTGTAGAGGCCATGAGTGCATCACGGTTAAAGCAAGGATGGTGCGAATGGTGACCGGCTTCACCACCAGACTGAATGTTTCTTTAAAGTCAACCCCCGGCCGTTGATGAAACCTCTTTGCAACCAAACGAGCTTTATAGCGGTCAATGGACCCATACGGATGACGTTTGATGCAAAAGACCCACTTGGACTCCACCATAGAACGAGTGGTAGGAGATGGAACCAAGGACCAAGTGACATGACTGGAGAGAGAGCCGTGAGTTCCTCAGACATAGCAGCATGCCACAACGGATCAGAGAGAGCCACTTTAACCGAAGTAGGTTCCAATTCATGAAGTTCCGGATGCTTGGTGGCAGTATACATATTAGGCTTGAAGATGTTGTTGAGGGATCTCGTGATCATGTGGTGTGGATGAGCAGAGGATGGCGGAACCGCAGTGCTTAGCTCACTAGGGTTAGGGTTCGTGACTGGCGGCAGAGCCCTAGGGCTGCTAGTGCCAACGGCGGCACGGACCTGGCTGTGGGCGAAGGAGGCCCAACAAGGGACCGATGATTAGCTAGAGTCGACCGCCCATGGACCAGGGCTAACGTGACCACCTGGTGGGCTGGTCGAGTCCACACGGACTGGTGGCAGCCCACTAGGGTTCGTAGCCTGTGGCGCCCTAACGAGCCAAGGCGCGGTCGGTGCTGGGCCTAGGGTAGGGCAACATTGGCCGGCGACGGATCAGGATGCGACGGTGATGCGAGCAAGAAATCAAGAAATTTATCTTTAACAAACCGTACATGTCGAGAGATGTAAACACAACTCATGAGAATATCAAAACACTTGTAGGCCGACTGCGATGTGGAGTACCCAACAAACACACAAGCCCGATATGGGGGCGTTAGCTTTTCCGGAAAGTATGGATGTAAGTGAGGGTAACAAAGGCACCCAAACACGCGTAGACTCAAATAACTTGGTTGACGACCAAAGAGAACCTCGAAGGGGGACTGAGAGCCAAGAACATAGTAGGTAACCTGTTATAAAGATAAGTGGCCGTGCTAAAGGCAAAGTCCCAAAAGGTCGAGGGGAGAGAGGCACGAGTGAGTAGTGTGCATCCCATCGTTACAATAACACGATTACGATGCTCACTAGTGCCATTTTGTTGGGGCGTGTGTGGGGGCAGTTGTGAGCCAAGAGATGCCATTTGAGGTAAGATATGTCCGCATAGCCAAGAACTCACCACCATTGTCAGAATAAAAATTCTTAATTGACCTACCAAATTGTTTTCCCACTATACCTCTAAACTAAATAAAAATACGTAGTACATCAGACTTAGCCGTCATAGGGAAAAACCAACAAAACATGGTAAAGTGATCAACTAAATATAAGTAAAAACGACATCACATAGTAGAAGTAACGGGTGCGAGACCCCAAACATCACCATAAACATAATGAAGCACATCGTTTGACACAAGTGAGGTATCTTTAAAAGCGAGGTTCTGAATTTTATTCGATAAACACGAATTGAAAAAACTATAGTCTGATGCAGCGGACGACACAATAGGTAAACTAAATTTGATAACAATAAATGACCCAACTTTCCCGGGTGGATTACCGAGCCTATCATGCCAACAACTAACACTAGTCCATTCACCAACAAGTGCCATAATCGAAGAGCGTCCAAGAGAGGGAAGCCGAACATGATACACACCATCTACACACGTCCCGCAAAACAATCTACTCCCCGTGCGACAATCCTTCATAACAAAATAAGACGAGAAAAACTCAATAGAGACATCATTAGCGGTAGTAAAATGATGCACATATAAGAGATTTCTCACCGAAGAGGGGACACATAAAATATTGTCAAGTGTAAAGAAACGGTCATGAAGAGTTATTTTAGAGGAACCTGTGTGTGAGATAGGTAAACCTTTACCACCTACGATCGTAACCTCCTCTAGACCATCATACTCCAAGTGAAGAGCAAGATTCCCAAGATCGGATGGGAGATGATGAGAGGCACCCGAGTCCGCCTACCACTCGTCATGCTGAGTAGCTTGTGGCGGCGGCGACGCATAGTTCACACTAAGGTTAGGTTAGCGGTGGTAAGTCCTAGCCCCATAGCCCGTTATGCCATACAACTGACATATGATAGGCCCACGACTATAAGGGGACTGATAGAGGCCCGTCGTGACTAGGGTTCGGGTTCGTGGGCCCATTAGAGCCCCTATTGATGCCGCCACGTTGAGGTTGGCTCGATGAGGATCAGTTGCGACCACGATTGTTGCAAGAGTTGGACCGTGGATGAGAGACGGCCTGATTTGCAGAAGCAATAGTGGTCGACTGTTCAAGCTCAAGACGACGAAGGTACCCCTCCTGACTAACAAGAAGGTCATACAACTCAGCAAACTGAATTGGGTGCTCTCGAGAAGGAATTGGGCCAGGGATGTCACGATAGAGAGACCCAAGGCCATTGAGTACGTACAACGTGATGTCATCCTCCTTCACGAGACCTTCAATGGAAGCCAGTTCATCAACCTTGGATTTGACAGATTGAAGAAACTCCAAAACTGAACAATCACCCAACTTCATGTTGTTCAGTTCATCCTTCAACTGCATGACACGGGAGCATGGGCGACTAGCATAGTGTCGTTGCAAGTCGTCCCACCCGCCCGTGGAGGTTTCAGTGGAAGCAACAAGTGAAGAGATCTCCATAGCGACGGAACCAACCAAAGCCGTGACCAAGAGAGAGTCCTGACACGTCCAAAGAGAGTAGGCCGCCATCGACTCCGGTGTAGTACCCATCGGTGGACACGGATGGGATCGGTTAACAAAGCCAAACAATCCATAGCTATACAGAAGGTGACAGATTGACAACGCCACACATGATAGTTGGTACCCGGAGAAACGGATCAGAATTTGGTTGGAGTTGATCAGAATCAATGCAACATCGCCAGAGGATGGCCCGTGGAAGGGCGGTGATAGCGGTGAGAGGAGGCCAGCCGTAACGACGGCAGATCCAGAGGTGTCGCCAGCTGCGGCCTCAACGGAGGAGTAGGTAGGTGAACCCGATTCAAACATATTAGGTCAAGGATCGAAGAGAGTCTCGTTAGAGAAAAAGGTCTCTTAATACCATATAAGAGATATAAGAAAAATAATATTTGATTGAATAAATTATTCTATTAATCTCAAGAGTACTTATACTATATTACAAAGGTAATAAAGTACAACAATAAATAAATATAATAAACACAATAATTAAACTAAAGACTAATACAACAATATACTACCATCTAATAAAAATGATTGAGCTCAAAGAATGTATAATGAAAGATTCAGAGGCTTCCTTGCTCATTCACATGTCAATAACACCGCACATAACTTTTAGAATTCGCAATGCTAAGACAGCCAAAGATGCATGGAACACTCTCCATGAGATTTTTCAGGTAAACTATAAATATTTTTTAATGATATATCTCATTACTCATATGTATTAATTAACCATGAGATGATTATGTATGGGATTCACAATTTTAATATGATACAGATTGTTTACTAATGGAGTGGAATAGAGAAGATAATACTGCAAAGTATCTTATATCAGTTTTTGTCATGTAAAAACATGTGACTTTATCAGTTTTTGTCATGGCAATATAGTCTTTGAATATTAAAATATCCACATATACAACATGAATGCATTCAGTATAAGTTACTACCAAAGTGAAAATATAGCGCAAAATTAAGGTCGCAACTAGATATATAAATTATGTACGTAAAAGTAATAAAAGGATGCTGTTGTAACCATTTAATTAAAGAAAGCTTATAATTGGAGCTCAATTGTATTTTTGTAATAGGGTCTACCTCCTAATATATCTGATCTCATAGTAATGTTTTGTTACTTGATAGAAATTGAAGCTCATTATTCTCCACTTAAAATGCCTCGTTAAGTTGAGGGGAACTTCTCTTTATTGATATTAATCCAATACCATACCCAAACGATGTGGGATAATATATTCTCAGCACGCCCTCTCACGTGTGGCCCAGTAATTATCTTCGGTGCCATCACGTGCGTAGGTCGCGGAGCCCAACATACGTCTTGGGTTGACTCTGATACCATGATAGAAATTGAAGCCCATCATTCTCCACTTAACAAGCATTGTTAAGTTGAGGGAGAACTTCTATTTATTAACATTAATACAATATCATACCTAAGCGATGCGGGATAATATATTCTCAACATTCCTTGACTTGGTTTTACCTTTCTTTTTTTCAGAATGATGCTTCATCACGTGCTGCGGAGGAGCTACCTGAAATTATAGGATCGGGACTTGACACTTGTCGCACAACGTATCTTTGATGTTAGTCTAACACTGATCAACTTTTCCATTGTTAAGCTGATGTTGGACCCTCGATGTTATCAAAAGCATCTGCTTAACAACAGTTAATCGATAGCAAAAATTTACTTGACAGAAAATATAACGCAACGGATAAATAAAAAACACAAGTAGATGTAATTTTAAGAAGATAATATATTAATATGATCTTCCGAGCCGTAGGCGAAATATCACAAGGGTTTAACAAAGTTGTTTCTCTCAACTCTCAAGCTTCTCACTCGAATTGATCGAACTCAACAAAGCAGACAAGAATTGCTTTCTTAATTCTAAACCTAGAACTAATCTAACAACTCACAAACTTTTCAAAAGCAAGACAAAGACACTTGACTATAATAATTTCTTCACGGGATATTTTTGCTCATGTCTTCGTGTCTTTTTCTTGATGCCCACCATGCTTATTTATAATGTAGTCTTCCTTGATGTCCAAGACATGTTGTGCACATTTTTGATTGCTATTAGATCTCCTTGTATGACTCTAATTTCGTTCATGACAAGCCTCCTTCAATAAGGAAAGGTTTCCTTGTCCAACTTGAAGTCTTCAATGGAAATGTTTCCTTCTTTGACTAGAAGTCATCAATGGAAAGCTCTCCTTCTTTAACTTAAAGTCTTCTAAGGAAAGTATCATTCTCCATCTTGTAGTCTTCTATGAAAAGAAACCTACTTCAAGTAATCTTCTTTCCTTCTTGCAATTCTCACGCCTTGATCTTTCCATTGCACCGCACACATCTTTCCTTATTTAATTATGAAAAGTTCTTCTTTGAAAACTTCTCTTTGAATGACAACTTCTCTTTAAGGAAATAGATCCTTCCTTGAAGTCTCTTGACCTGGAGCACATACAAGTACCAACTACAACTCGTGGAACTAAGTTAGTAAGTGAATAAAGGCAAAACACAATTATAGCAATAAAACGCGAATGTGCAGTTTTTCTGTGTTCAATGTTATCATAACATTGCAGTTACAATGTTGATCTAACATTGACCAAACACTTTTCACTTTCAATCTCCCCCTTTTTGCCTTTCTTGACAAAACCAAACCTATTCACAATCCATATTATGTATAGTGCTCCGGCAACACAACATCATCAATATCTTAAGCTACTCTCCCTTAATATGACAAGATCAACCCCCTAGCCTTAAGATACTGAACAAAATAAACAACGAGATACACATCACAATTAAGCATAACTAAGAAAACATTAGCTGTATAAGAATTGTAGAACCAGTAGAATAAACATAGAGATCAAATGGCTTACTTCTCCCCCTTTTAGTGAGGAAAGCAAAACTTGACGAATCAATTCATAAGATAAAGTTCTATAGCTTTTTCTTTAGCCACTATTTCCATTTCTCTCTCTAAGAACTCTATCAATCACTGTTTCTTAAAATCCTCCATAGCCACAGTCTTATCTCCCAACAAGAAATTAAAGTTAGCCTCAAGTGTAGATATTACCTCAAGTGTTACCTATTGTTGAGTTAACATTGTTCTCCAGCGATGTTGTCGTAATAACTAGCTCAGACTCAGCATCATCAGACTCCTCATAACCTTCTTCCTTATCCTCTTGGTCTCAATGGTTTCATCATCACCATTCTCAGTTTCCTAATCCTTTTTCTCATAACCATGTTTTTCTTCTTCACCACTTCATCTTCATTCTCTACCTCTCTGTCCTTCTTATCTTTCTCATTCACCACTTCACCGAGTTAGTTCACGCATGACCAGAGCAGTTCATGAAAAAATTATAAGTCATAATGTTAAACCTGTATGTTGAGACAACTTGCTTACAGAATGATGGTGGCACAACATTGACACCTGTTCTAAATCAACATTGGTTCTTGTGAATGTAGAGGTATTGAGCTTACCCTCAAGATATTTTCAATTAAAAGCATGAGCTAGATCTAAAAACACATATCTGAAACTTAAGACATATTAGCAAATTTGTACATCAAATATATCAGACCTGTACAAGGCAAGGAGAGTTAGTTATCAGAAAATCCAACATTTTGGGTATGAAGTAAATTAAAGGAGTTAATCTACCTCCAAGTCATAACAAGAGACAACTTAGTGTGTCACCGCAGCTGAATCACCCAAAATATATGTCTTCACACGAGAACATAACTATTTCTCCCTCTTAAGCTCAAACTGACACATACACATCAAGAAAGAAAGAATGAATGCAAGCCTAAAATGAAATGCAGAATGCAGAATGCAGAATGTTAAGTCAACATTGGAATATGGTAACCATGGAGTATCATCTACATAGACTGGGAACAGATCATATCAACTCAAATCTTTATCAATTATCATAAACTCTTTTTGAACCAAAACTGAAGAATGTTACAAAAGGATAATATCATCACTAAATGAGGGCAACACAAGACTCCACACACCTCAGTAACACTATTATCAGCTACAAATTAGGCAAGTAAAAATGAATTGAATGAAGACAATACACTTATCATATACTTCATCACCCCAACTTCTTATGCATACTTGTTGACCAACCTGTTGTAAACAAGAGAAACACCAAGTGATCAGTGACACTGAATGTGAGACAGTCGAAACTCTAAATATCCCAGTAGAAAGGATCACCATCATGCATTTCCTTGGCCAAATATAACAGAAACATGAACATAGGCACAACTGAATAACACTAAAGCTCTCAACATAGATGTACCTCAACTTCTCTTCATGTCCTGTTTAACCTAAACATGGATAAGTCACAACTGAATAACACCAAAGTAGTGAACTCCGTACATCCCAGCTCTCCTGATGTTAGGTTAACATTCTCAGACTAATAACATAATTTTTCTTTACAAAACTTTTGACATGAACCTGTCCACCAGTAAACTTAGCTAACAATCCTGGTCAACCACACAAACTAATAATAACAAACATTTATGAGGGCAAACAAGAACAAAACATAAATCAAATAGAAAAATCTAATGCAATCCTACACACCACAAATAGACTACGGTGTTAGCCAGTGATGTTATGGCAACACCGGAATGCAACACTTAATCACATACCATTCAAGCTGAGAGTCTTCCTTAAATTGAAGAACCTCTAGCTATCTAATGACATCTTAAACATATCAACTAACAAATTGTTGGTCTCTAAGTGATCAATGTTTATAACCTTGTCATCTACTAGTTTTCTCAAGAAATAATGCATAGAAAATATATGCTTCGTTCTAGAATGATGCACCCAATTTTTTTTGACATGTTAATAGCACTAAGACTATCTCAAAATATTAACAATGTGTCACTCTTTATCGCATAATCATGCACCATGTGTTTAAGCCATATAAATCGGGTAACACAGCCGCAAGCTGCAAATTCAATAGTTGACAATGACACATAATTATGTTTCTTACTATAACATGAAGAAAGATTATTTCCCAAAGCAAAACAACCCCCACATGCAGATATTCTATCAGCTAAATCTCCAGCCAAGTCAGAATCAAAAACGACAAGGTTTGTATTTGCATCATGTCTATACCAAATGCCTAAGTCTGCAGTACCAGATATATATTTTAGTGTTTGTTTCACAATAATTAAGTGAAAAGCTTTAGGTTCAGCGTACTACCTGGCACCAACACAGACACAAACTGAGTTCATAATATATGGGCGAGTGATTGAGAGATATAGCAAGCTTGTGTCTCCCTTTCCAATCACCAAAGTAGTAGACATTTGAGTCTTGCTCAGATTTGACTCCTCTAAACCAATCACGCTCATCCCATCCTCATTTTGCTTCATTTTCAAACCCAAGAAGAAATCTAGTTCACCAATCACACTCATCACTAATGTACCTATCAAAGCCTCAACAAACTTGTCCACAATAGACTTGTTAGTATAAACAAAGACAATGTCATCAGTAAATCTTTGAGCTAAACAATTATCAGAATATGTGGCAGACATGCAAACACTCAACATTCTCATATCTCTACAATTTACCCTTTTCTGGTTGTGTGTTTTGATATCATTAATGATTTGAACCATAACCTGAGATATATGATGATTAGTCTGAATCATATCAGTTGTATCCTTCCAAACATCTTGAACTTGAACCTTTTCATTGTATAAGTTTGACTGCTTGAATGTTGTATCAACATTAGAACTCGTCGATGTTGGCATAACATCATCCTCTCGTTCATGTTCATATTCAAGTTCTGGATCTACATGTGATGTTGGAATAACATTGTCTGGAGTCAATGTTAGAGTAACATCAGAATCCAGTAGACTTGGCATATCAGCCTCTAGCTCACCTGAAACACTTGGTAAATCATCAAAAACCACATATATAGATTCTTGAACAATATTCAATCGTGTATCAACCATTCTAATTGCAATATTGTCCAAGGAATGGCCATCAAAGATACATTCTTCACTTTTTGGATCATATTTGTTCAAATTTTTTTTATCATTTAAAGTATAGCAAACACATCCAAAGTCATAAAAATGAGCAACATCAAGTTTCTTCTTTTTCAACATCTCATAAGGAGTCATGGGTATAGAGAATTTATGAATATTTTCATTAAGCACACATAAGCCAGAGAATGACCTATTTTCAAATTCTCTATCATGATTTGACCAAATATTACCAAAGGAAGCATCATGTAAGTTATCAATACTAGCATGCAATGTTCTAAAGGTATTAAGAGTTTCTGATTTTTCTTCGAAAGATTTAATCAAAGTATATCCAGAAAAATCATTCATAATCACACAATCATATTGTTTACCCCCAACTCTATTTACTTCAATAAGACCTAAGAGATCCATAAGAAGTAGATGAAAACAATTAGAGGTACTTGTAACCTGTCCATCCACTTGGATTGGATTATGAGAAGCTTTGGTCACCTTACTTTTCGAGCAATCATAACAGACCATCTTACCAGAACTCGTGAGATTGAGAATGGCTCTCACAATTTCAAGTTTCAGAACTTTGCCTAGATTCTTGTTGTGCATGTGTCCAAGTCTTTTGTTCTTAGAAACTGAATAGTCCAACTTTATTTGAAAGAAATTCACTTGATCCCTCACCAAGTAGTTGTCTTCAAACCTATTACCTGTCAAAGCACACACATTTGCATAATCAGATACATCACAAGAATCTTTATCAGTTCTCACCAATAAGTCATCATCACACAATTGACTGATGCTTATATGGTTTTCACAGAATCCATCCAAACAACTTATCCTTCAAGGGTGATAATTCATCAATATTCAACACTTCTTTGCCAATGATTCTTCCTTTACTTCCATCTTCATAGGTGAAAGTTCCAGTGGTTAGAGGTGCACACTTCTTCAAATCATATTTTCTTTCTTTCCAGTCATGTGTCTTGAGCAGTGTTAAGGAAATACAATCAATTATCAATTTTAAGGTAACATTGGTTATCCAATGTTGTCTTAACATCGTGTATAACTGTATCAAATCAGATTTGTATCAAGTCATATGCCTCAAACATCCACTATCAGAGTACCACTTACCAGCAAGGTTAGTATGCACAGCAGGAAAGATAATATTTCAAACAATATAAGCTTTAGGCAACCAAAGTCTAGTGTTTCTCATCCCACTATTCTGTTCAGCAATGTTGGAACCGAATGTTAAGGTAACACTAGAATAAATAGTATCAACATTGGAATGTTCAGATTCCAGTGTTGGCTTAACACCTGCATCAGCATTGCATGCATCCCTATTACGTTCAACTGTTTTCCATTTAAGAGACTTTTTGTATTTATAACAATATGTTTCAAGGTGTCCATGTTGAAAACAGTATTGACAAACATAGGTCGTTTTCTGAGACTTCCCAAAAAATACCGCTTCTTTTTTAAAACCAGGGATATTGGATACAACATAATTAGAGGAGTAAGTAACTTGACTTTGAAATCCTAAACCAGAATTACCATCATTGCAACAGCATAAAACTTTATCAAGTTTGTAAGTACTTGCATTCCTCTTGGCAATGGTATGTTCAGTCTAGCTTAGCAGTTACCTTTTCTATTTCATCATCTTTTTTGTCCAAACTAACCTCAAGTCGAATGATTGTAGCCTTCAAGATTTCATTCTCTTCCATAGTCTTCTCAATTCTACTCAACTTGTCATTCTCCTTGAGAAGGTCTTGGTAGATGATCTGAAGTTCATTAAGAAACTCTTCTTGAATCAATTTACCTTTAATGGCATTATCATCTTCCAAACCTATAGAATCATGCGAATACTCAAATTCAGAATCATCATCAAAGTCATCATAATCAAAAATCAAACATTTAGAGTTGTCAAAACAAATGGTTTCATCCCAATTGTCAACACAAATCTCATGGACTGGTGTTGTCTTTTGGATGTTAACATAACATCGAGCTGCCTGGATGTTGGCAGAACACCAAGCCTTGACACCTTTGCACACACTGTTGTTTGAGTTTCTTCAATCGTTGGCACCTATCCATCACCATATTATTCAAAACATGTCTCATCATTATCATCTACACAAACCAAGTTAGAATTCCCTTTTGTTCTAAGGTTGTTACCACATTCATAAGCAAAATGGCTCCAACCTATACATTCATAACATTGAATCTTTTTAAGATGTGTATCATTGTAAAGAGTAGGTTTACAAGAATATTTAGTCATCTCTTCAGAGAAATCTTTTTTTAAATCAGCAAGAATATTTTTATCACATAGACTAAGCTTATTAAACTTTTCAGTCACAGTTTCATTATAAGCTTGAATTTCTTCTTCATCATCTACTTTTTCAAGATTCATCTCAAATTCTTTCAGTCTGAAAAGTAGAGTACGAAAGTTTAAAGTGTCCATATTCCTAGCTTCTAGCATAGCAATCACCTCAAATTTCTTAGAAAGAGTTCTCACAACTGTGTACGCGAGTTGCTTATTAGACAGGGAATCACCTAAGTCTTGTATTTCATCAACAAGATCCAATAGTTTCTTAAAATAAGCAGTAATACTTTCGTCTTCCCCCATTGTTAAATTATTAAATTTGCTCAAAAACATGCATAGCTTAGTCTTTTTAGTGCATATATCACCTTTACAATGATTTTGTAAGATATCCCAAGCATGATTTGCAGTTGAACAATTCTTAATTAACTTAAACATGTGACAATCAACCAAACTAAATATGTTATTTAGGGCTTTTTCATTAAAGAAAGCGTTACTTAGCTCAGTTTGAGTCCACTCTGATTTTGGCTTAGGAACATCGTCATCATCTTCATCTAGAGCACACATAGGGACTGCATACCCTTCGATCACCGTCTTCCAAGCTTGCCAACTGAATGATTTAATGAGTGCATGAATTCTGACCTTCCAATAAGAATAGTTGGATCCATCCAAGACAAGCAATTTGTTGTTGCTCGGATTCCGGTTGTCCATCCTTTAATATCAAATCCAAACACCAGTGAAGTCGGTGCTTGACTCTAATACCAATTGGAATTTTGGATCGAGACATGGTACTTGTCACACAGTGTTATCTTTGATGTTAGTCTAACACTGATCAGCTCTTCCAATGTTAAGGTGATGTTGGACTATTGATGTTATCTTAACATCCGTTTAACAACAGTTAAATGTTAGCACAAATCTACTTGATAGAGAATATAACGCAGCAGATAGATAAAGAACACAAGTAGATGTAATTTTAAGAAGATAATATATTAATATGATCTTCTGAGTCGTAGGCGAAATACCACAAGGGTTTAACAAAGACGTTTCTCTCAACTCTCAAGCTCCTCACTCTCGAATTGGTTGAACTCAACAAAGCAGACAAGAATTGCTTTCTTAATTATAAACCTAGAACTAATCTAACAACTCACAAACTTTGCAAAAGCAAGACAAAGACACTCGACCATAATAATTTTCTCATGGGATATTTTCGCTCTTGTCTTCGTGTCTTTTTCTTGATGCCCAACATGCCTATTTATAATATAGTCTTCCTTGATGTCCAAGACATGTTGTGCCCATTTTTGATTGCTATTATATCTCCTTGTATGACTCTAATTTTGTTCATGGCAAGTCTCCTTCAATAAGGAAAGGTTTTCTTGTCCAACTTAAAGTCTTCAATGGAAAGGTTTCCTTCTTTGACTAGAAGTCTTCAATGAAAATGTTTCCTTCTTTAACTTGAAGTCTTCTAAGGAAAGTATCCTTCTCCATCTTGTAGTCTACTATGAAAAGAATCCTACTGAAAGTAATCCTCTTTCCTTCTTGCAATTCTCCCACCTTGATCTTTCCATTGCACCGCACACATCTTTCCTTATTTAATTATGAAAAGTTCCTCTTTGGAAACTTCTCTTTGAATGGAAACTTCTCTTTAAGGAAATAGATCATTCCTTGAAGTCTCTTGACCTAGATCACATACAAATACCAACTACAACCCGTGAAACTAAGTTAGTAAGTGAATAAAGGCAAAACACAATTATAGCAATAAAACTCGAATGTGCAGTTTTTCTGTGTTTAATGTTATCCTAACATTGCAGTTACAATGTTGATCTAACATTGACAATGTTGATCTAGCATTGACCAAACACTTTCGATTTTCACTACCATTGCCTAGGTCTACTACTAGGGCAAACACTAGAGTAGTTGAGGACAATCATACAAGAAGAGAGGTATATAAACTATACGTACATCTATAATAGTACCTGTGTATTTACATTAAATCCGATAAATAAATTAGCATACACAATAGAGTTTTACTAGAAAATTAAGGCCATAAACATCAGACGTTTTAATCGAAATACTATATAGAGTTTTTGACATTACTTTAAGAATCCAAGTTATTTGCTTAAATTATATAACTTACATGCCGCATAATTTGGGTTTTTTTTTTGGTCTAGACGAGTAATCAGCCACCAAAAGCCTCTATTGAAGGGACTTCTGCTCAACCATAAAGCAGCGCACATCCAACAAATATAGAAGACAATACACCTGATTACGAAGATAATATTCCACCCTTCAGCGTGGTTCTCACAAAATGTGCAGTCAGCCCTACTTACTGTTTGGTAGTTATTTTAATGGCAAACTGATTTAGCGAGCGGAAGCCATAAGGGAAGATGAAATAACACAAGAAATCAAAGGCTCGTTGATTTTGTACAATACCAAGAAATTGATAAAAACTAAGATAACTCTCAAGTTATTTTTTTTATTCAATCAACAGCTAACTACAATGACTCAAAGACGCCTAACTTATAAAGTGAAAGCCCTAACTAAGAAAAATGCCAAAATTACAAAAGACTCTTAAAATAACTAAATGAAACATAAAAATCCCGCAAGAAATAATAAACTACAAATTTGACCATCTAAACCTTCGCATTTGCCTAAAATCACGTGGGCGTAAAGACATTAGTCTCTACGTTTTGCTCAGGAGGCCGTTTCTACTTGGAAAAGTGGTATCTTTTGTGAAAAACAGGCTATTTTGACTTTCTGGTTAAACATTGACTTCCTTGAACATCGAATTTGTTATTTTCGATCAAGAGATACCCATATTTATGATCTGCATCATTCAATATTTGTCATAACGAAAAATTTAACTTACTCCAATCTCGTTACAAGATTTATCATTATGATGACTAGTTTACCACAAGATGGACATATATGTTAAATATATTTGATAAGACTATAATACTAATTACTAGGTTCTAAAACTGAATTGTCTTGACAACTTAAAAAATTTGTAAAAGAACAATTATATATTTGTGGTTTAACTATTTCGGCAATTCCAAGCTCAAGTGGCTTCAGTGTTGCCTTCAAAGAATATGAATGCAGCTGTGAGGTGCATGTCGGGAAATACCTATATGGTTAAATTGAATGTGAGAAGGAAGAAAAAGACCTTTGGCGCAGGATGGAGGAGGATCATCGAGGACAAAAACTTGGTGGCGGGAGACAAACTTGAGTTTGATGTTCTGAGATATAGCTCCAATCAACTCGAGCTCAAAATCACTACCAATAGTGACCAAAGTTAGATCGTTGGCTTTCAGTGACTGCTGAAGGCATAGGTCGCTGAAAATCACTGAAGACTTTCAACGACCTAACTTCGGTGACTCTGCCCATTGGCGGATATTTCTGCCATTGACAGTCAATATGGACCGCTAAGAGGTCACTGTTAACACTAGTCAATAGGGAGCGCCAAGCGGTCTCTGTTGATACTAGCAGTTGTCAATAAGGACCTCCCAGCGATCCCTATTGCCCATATTTGTGACTGCTCGACATTGCCTACTAATATTCATACTTAAAACTGAGACTTTCCTGATGTTTTGAGGTTCCGCGTTGTTTGTGTAGTTCATAATTATACTATTTATTGTTAAACCAACCATATTTACACATCTTTAATTGTAAATCCAAACATTATATAGGGGACGTCCCGTTTTCAAAATTCTTAATTTACACAACGACAACGATCATATATATATATTCAATAACTCACTCCATCACATTTAATATCTAATATTGAATAACTCAATCACTTGTTTTTTAACTATTAATTACTTCATTTCACAATTAGTATTGAGGTTGTTGCTAAGAACCACTAACATATGAAATCAATTCATAAAAACATGATTTTAAAGTATGAATATTAGTATGGAACGCCTGGCGGTCACAAATGACTCAGTAGTAATCGCTTAGCGGTCCCTATTGACCCAACATGGACCGCCTGGCGGTCCATATTGACTCAACAGTGACCGGAGGGCGGTCCCTACTAATATTCATACTTTAAAAAAGTGATTTTATGATGATTTGAGATACCGCGTTGTTTGTTTAGTTCATAATTACCATTATAATAGTTAAAATAAGCTCTGTAAATCCAAACATTATGTAAAGGGAATGGTCCGCTTGGAAGATTCTTTTACTATAACGACAAATGTCGTAATGCTTACATCTTATATATACAAATATATAAGCATACTGATTAGTTGATCTAACGATTGAACCTCATAATCATATCTATGCTAACATTAGTGAAGTAAAACATAAAAACGAATGACAACTACAACTAACTAGTGATGATTAGTTGTAGAACATGAAATATATATTGAACGTTAATAACGCGCTCAATCTCATTCAATCTATTATTTCACAACTAAACTACTAGTTTTGCAATCAAGTGTTACTTCAATTCACATGTTACAATGAGGTTGGTGGCTAAGAATCACAAACACATCAACATCAATAAAAAAAATTTAAATTTTAAGGATGAATATTACTAGAGACCGTCTGGCGGTCCCTATTGGCTGAATAGTGACCACCGGGCTGTCCCTACTAATATTCATACTTTATAGCTTTAGATGTGAACCTGATTCTAGCTTGAAAGATGCCTTAAAATTTCCAGAGAACCGAAATGTATATGTTCATCAGCATCTTCCATTTTCCAGAGATATTAATTGCAATTCTAGTTCAATCTTGCTTCAGTTTCCCCAAACTCCTATTATTATTACTAGTTAATAAACTTGGTATAACTATGGCTTAATTAATCTATTTAATGCAGCTTATTGGGCATAATTCACGCATCACAGAATCACCAATAAATTTATTTGGCACATAACGCTACAATACTAATTAAACTCAAAAGTGTATATATGACAAAATTGGTTATCGACTCACTGCATACAAATAACACAAGAAAGTGTAATTATTATATAGAAGCTTATCCAAGTAGATAATGAAAAAGTAATTTGTACATCATGGTACACTATAAGGCTGGGCGGTCAATAGGGACCACCCAGTAGCGACCTAAATTAGGTCGCTCATCTTCAGCGGTCCCTGAAAGTAACAATGACCTAATTTAGGTCGCTGATAGTCCTAACATGTTTCAGCGACCTAAATTAGGTCGCTGAAAGTTCCTTCTGAAATTGGGCCACACATTTTGGCACAAATTGGGCCAAAATGTGGACTAAATTGTCACGCATTTAGCCCAAATTTAGGGCGGACATTATCAGCGACCTAAATTAGGTCGCTGATTTCCTGCTATAAATTATTTTTTTTATTTTCCAATTTCACGAAACCCTCACCATCCCCGCCCGAAAATCCGCGATTCGACCCGACCCGTTGATTTCAGCGACGTGAAATTACAAGGGGCGACCCAAATTGAGTCCCCAAACCTTCCCCGCCCTTTCTCCGCCTTCTCTCCGCCATTTCTCCGCCTCTTTCCGCTCGGGTTTCCGCTCCTCCCTTTTCCATCAATTTCCGCCGCCCCTTCGCCGCCAACGATAAGTAGCAATCGGTAACCTTTTTTTTTGTTTTTTCCTAAATTTTTCATTAAATCCAAATTTTGTGTTAATGTTTATAGATTTGTTAATATTGTTAGATTGGTAGATTAGTGAATAATGTTAGATTGTTAGATTTGATTAGTGAATAATTAACAAAACAAAATTAGATTAGTGAAGAATGTTGATTAATAATTAGAATGTTAATTTGATAATTAGTGTTAATTTTGTTAGATTAGTTAGATTGTTATATTGTGAATTTGTGATAATTTATGTTAATTTGTTAATATTGTTAGATTGTTAGATTAGTTAAGAATGTTAGATTGTAAATTTGTGTTAAATGTGTTAATTTAAGCTAATGTTGTGTTAATTTGTTAGATTGTTATATTAGCTAATATTGTTAGATGATTAATTAGTGAAGAATGATAGATTGTTAGATTAGATTAGTGTATGATTAAGAAAAAAAAATAGATTTGTGAAGATTTTTAGATTGTTAAATTAGATTAGTGAATGATGAAAAAAAAAAATTATTGTTAGATTAGATTAGTGAATGATTAAAAAAAAATTAGATTAGTGAAGATTGCTAGATTAGATTGGATTATATTGATTAGTATATAATTAGTAAGCTAAATGTTAATTTCTAAGATTATTAGTTTATTAGATAGTTAGTTTAGTTTAGATTAGTTTATAATTACATTATGAAAATTAGATTGTTAAATTAGATTAGATTAGTTTATAATTAGATTATAAAAATTAGATTTTTAGGTTTGATTAGATTAGTTTATAATGCGATTGTGAAAATTAGATTGTTAAATTAGATTAGATTAGTTTATAATTGGATTGTGAAAATTAGATTGTTAAATTAGATTAGATTAATTTAAAATTCGATTGTGAAAATTGGATTATTAAATTTTAATTAGTAAAACTATTAGATTATATAGATGTTGAATGTTAGATTAAATGTAATATTGTTATTTAAATGTTGAATTGATATTTAAATTTTTTATTTTTACAGTACATATATATATATATATATATTCGGCATGTCGTCACGTATGGCCCCTAGCTGTACTGGAGGTCGAGGTCTTGGTGGGGTATCGGGTTCGGGTAGTGGTAGTGTTGCTCGTGGAGGTGTTGGAGGTAGTGGAGGTTGAGGTCGTGGTGGTGGTACTGGTAGCGTTGGGCGTGGTGGTGGCAGTGGTAGCGGGAGTGTTGGTGGCAGTGGTAGCGCTGGTCATGGTGGTGGCAGTGGTAGCGGGGGTCTAGGTAGTTGTCGACCTATACGAGTTGTCCGATCGGGACATGGTGCAGGGCCGAGCCATCCAGCCTAGCCGTCCGTCCTGCCACTTGGGTTAGGTGACGAATCTACATCGAGGACACCTGCACCACATCGACAATTATTTGTAGACGATGAGGCAGCCATCCCCGGAGCGGGTGTTAGACCCCGATCATGAGAGTCCACCGCATCCCAGGTAGCACGACCACATACTTCAGATTCAGTTGGGACTCACGTGTCCCCATTAGTCGAGTCTAGCAGACTTCAGACTCCACCACCTATAGCCGACACCTGAGCTGGACCGAGCCAGAGGTCGACCGAGACTCCAAGACCGAGCGAGACTCGACCGGGTAGGGGACCAAATGTAGGGGTTACGGCGGTTAGGCCTGGGGAGAAGAATCAGCTTATTCACTTGAAGCGGGGTTGTTTTTCTAAACCCCCCATTCGCGAGATTGCCAAGACGATCACTGCACTCATTCGAGTGGCCTTTTTATAGGCCACTAACAGTCAATAGGACCGCACTTAGGTCCATATTGGAAACGCTAAGTATCAATAGGGACCACACTTAGGTCCCTGTTGATTCTAACCATTGTTAATAGGGACCTAAGGGCGGTCCCTATTAACACTAACCGTTGTCAATAGGGACCTAAATGTGGTCCCTATTGACACTAGTCGTTGCCAATAGGGACCTAAATACGGTCCCTATTGACACTAATCGTTGCCAATAGGGACCTAAATGCGTTCCCTATTGAATAGCCGTTGATAATAGCGACCTAGATGCGGTCTCTATTGACACTAGCCGTTGTCAATAGGGACACCAATTAGGTCCCTGATGAGTTAATATGGACCTAATTGCGGTCCCTATTGACTCAACAGAGACCTAATTGCGGTCGCTACTAATATTCATACTTTAAAATCGTTACATTATGATGATTTGAGGTACAACGTTATTTGTTTTATTCATAATTACCACTGTAATAGTTATAATAACAATAATCACAACGGCGCATTGTAAATCCAAACATTACGTAGAGGGAACGATCTATTTTGAAGATTCATTTACTAGTTTGTACGGCGAATGTCATAAATCATGCTCACAAACTAATTGTATATAGATGCATATATAAGCATAATGATTAGTTGATCAAATGATTGAAACTCATAATCATATCTATGGTAACATTAGTGAAGTAAAACATAAAAACGAATAACAACTACAACTAACTAGTGATGATTAGTTGTAGAACATGAAATATATGTTGAACGTTAATAACTCGCTCAATCTCATTCAATCTATTATTTCACAACTAAACTACTATGAGGTTGGTTTTGCAATCATTTATTACTTCAATTCACATGTTGCAATGAGTTTGGTTGCTAGGAATCACAAACACACCAACATCAATAAAACAAAATCAAATTTCAAGGATAAATATTAGTAAGGACCGCACTTAGGTCCCTAATAACGCAACAGGGACCGCGCTGCGGTCCCTATTTAAAATTAGTGACCTAAGTGCGGTCCCTATTAATAATTAGGGACCTCAATTAGGTCACTAAAATCCAAAAAATTGAAATTTTGGCGAAAATTTTTGGCGGGATTGAGGGAGAAATTTGAATTTGACGAAAATTTGAAAATTTCACTCTCCCATATATATATACTCACCACTCTTACACATCAAATTTCATTAATCTCCAAAAATCACCCAACACAAAAACTTTTCTTCTTTTTACCAACACAAATTCAAAACAAAAATCACCCAACAAAAAAAAAACAAATCACCAACACAATCTTTCTTTTCTATTATTTTGGATCTACACTTTCTTTTCTTAATTTTCTATTATTTTGGATCTACACTTTCTTTTCTTACTTTTCTATTATTTTGGATCTACACTTTCTTTTCTATTATTTAGGATCTACACATTCTTTTCTTATTTTTCTTATTATTTTCGATCTACACTTTCTTTTCTTTCACTTTTTTTTATTCATTCATCTTTTTGTTTTCATTCATATTTTATTTTCTATTATTAGTCAAATTTTATTTATTTTTTTGCACTCAATAGTCAAATTTAATTTATTTATTAATACTTTCATGCCATTATATTAACGTTTTCTTCATTATTTTATTGTTTTGATCTTGTTATAATCATATTTCTACAAAAAAAACAAAAATATTCCGGAATATTATTGTTTTTTACTTTCTTCGCAGACTATTAGGGACCGCAATTAGATCCCTACTAATATTCACAGAGTATCTATGAATACTAGTAGGGACATAATCGTGGTCCCTAATAATAGTAATAGGGACCGCAATGAGGTCCCTATTGACAGAAAAGCAATAGGGACCGAACTTAGGTCCCTATTGTTTTTGAGTCAATAAGGACCTAATGGCGGTCCCTATTGTATGTAAAATAATAGGGACTCAACTGCGGTCCCTATTGATTCAACAACAATTGAGATCTAATTTAGGTCGCTATTGCTATTAAAGTATCAGGGACCGCAAGCAGTCCCTGATATTCCGGTCGCTATTGCCCTCATTAGGGACCTAATTACGGTCCCTGATGGCAAACGATTGAGGTCAGTAGGGACCGCACAATAGTGACCTATGTGCGATCCCTATTATCCTTCAGGGACCGCATGGGGGGTCAATAGGGACCTAATTTAGGTCCCTATTGACCCTGTTATCTTGTCGTGGTAGTTGAAACTGTTAAAATTATAATTCATAATTATATCAACTTCCAGATCCTTAAGCCTTTCTTGTCCAGCAAGAAAGTCTAGAAATCTCAATTATTATTAAATCTGATATTTGTTATGAAGGTTCAAGAAAATAATTATGTGGGGTTTTTCTATTCACAAATCAAAAAATCTTGGAGCGGTTAGTAGCTGGAAAAGAATTTGTCAAAGTTTTAATTAAATGCATTGTATAATTAGTAGATATATTGTTAGATTAAGTCTGTATAAAATCATTATAAATATGGGATTATAGATCAGCTGTAACGAAGGCTAAAACAAGAGCTTCAGCCGTGTATAAAGCACTTTGCATCAATATTATATTGCATTGATATATTGCATAAAAATCGTCCAAGTCTTCCATATTTCTTATAAGCCTCAAAATACTTTTTATATCTTTCCAAATATCCCTAACTCCCAACATATTGTGGTATCAGAGCCACCCCTGGCTCGATATCTTTGATAAACATAAAAAATGAATACAACCCCTTCCAACGAGCTCAACTTCGCCTATTCCCAACAAGGAGTACCGATCTTTGTTGGAAAGAATTATGAATTATGGAGTGTCTTAATGCAAATGTTATTCTAGTCCCATGAGTTATGGGAAATTGTCGCTCAAGGCTATGACAAGTATACGCCGGAGGAAGAAGCGACGTTAACAGTAGCAAAAAAGAAGGAGCATAAGGAGAACAAGACGCGAGATGCTAGAGTCTTACCCTTTATGCACGAGGGGGTATGTCGGTCCATACTTCCGCGTATTATGGGTGTTAAAACTTTTAAAGATGCATAAGATGTTTTGAAAAAACAATTTGGTGGCTACGATAAAGTTATCTCCATTAAATTGCAAAATTTATGGCGTGGGCTTGATGACATTTTCATGAAAGAGAATGAAAATATTCAAGAGTTTTTTTTCAAGGGTCACAATAATTGTGAACCAAATACGTGCATACGGAGATAACGTTCAAGCCAGAAAAATTGTCAAAAAAGTGCTACGGAGCTTGCCAGCAAAATTTGAGCACGTAGTTGCAGCCATAGAAGAATCTAAAGATTTATCAAAATTATCTTTAGATGAACTCATGGGGTCATTAGAGGCTCATGAAAAAAGAATGAGCCGGTTTACTAATCAAAACTTAGAACAAGCTTTCCAAGTCAAAGCCACTACAAGTGATAAAAAAATGATGAAAGCCACCAGGAATAAAGAAATGCCTCAACATCTTGAGGGGACCGAGGCAGAGGACGAGGTCGTGTAAGAAATCAAAATTTCAAGAGACGCGGTCTATACAAATGAGGTGATAATCAAAATTCAAATTATGAACCTAGTTGTAGAAATGCAAAAGAAATCATCATGCCACGAAGGATTGTCGATTCAAGTGCAAAAGGTGAAAAAATGCCTACCATTCCGACAGAGATTATTAGCATAAAGACGACGACAACATGAAAGAGTCCAACTTTAGCGAAGAGGCCAACAACAACCACGTACTCTATTCATGTTTAAATTCACAACAAAAAATTGAAAGTACTTGGTATGTTGATAGTGGCTGCAGTAATCACATGTCTGGAAATAAAAATATATTTGTGGAGCTGGACGACTCATATTCATCAAAAGTAAGGCTCGGTGATGGCAAAGAGCACAAGATTATCGTGAAAGGCACAATTCAGTTAAGACAAGAATGATGTGGACATATATTTTGAAGCATAAATCAGAAGCGTTTCCCAAGTTCTTGGAGTTCAAGGCGAAAGTCGAAAATCAAAGTGGGAGAAAAATAAAGACTCTCAAAACTGATCGAGGTGGATAGTTCATTGGAAGAGCCTTCATGAACTACTGCAAAGAAAAAGGCATCCATCGACAACTAACAGTTTGCTATAGCCCATAACAGAATGGAGTTGCCGAGCGAAAAAATCTCACAATTGCTGAAATGGCACAAAGCATGATGATAAGGAAAGGACTTCTTAAAAGTTTTTGGGCGGAAACTGTGATAACGACGGTTGACATCTTGAACTGGTCACCAACTAAGGCCTTACCAAGCAAGACGCTCTATGAAGCATGGTTTCACGAAAGCCACATGTACACCATCTCAGAGTTTTTGGGAGCATTGCTTGTTCTCATATTCTTTCCCAGCAACGTGAAATATTTGATGAAAAAGGAGAAACGTTAATCTTTATTGGCTTAGTGACTAATCCAAGGGATATCGTTTACTAGACCCAAGAAAAAGTAAGCCTATCATTTCTCAAGATTTTATCTTTGATGAAAAGCAGTCGTGGAAGTGGGAAGAGTATACGAAGACAAATAATGTCTATCTACTACCGCCATCCTCGTTTCAATAAGATGAATCGAGTACCAGTCCAAGTGCAAGTCCAGACCAAGGTCTAAGTCAAGGTGCCGCAGGATCCTCCGGAGAATTCTATCTAGAATCAGAAAGTCCTTTCAGAAAGGTACGCAACTTACGAGATATTTATGAATCATGTGATGTAGTATTCTTTTACAGATGAGCCGCAAACATTTGACGAAGCTGCAAAAGAAGAGATATGGCTAAAAGCAATGGACGAGGAAATTGCAAGTATTGGAAAGAACAAAACATGGGACCTTGTAGATCTTCCTGAAGGGAAAAGAGTAATCGACCTTAAATGGGTGTACAAGACGAAGTACAAAGAAGATGGCTCAATCCAAAAGCACAAGGCATGCCTAGTTGCAAAAGCATATTCACAACAACCATGCGTCGACTTCAATGAAACATTTGCTCCAGTTGCACGCATGGAGACAATAAGGCTCGTGCTAGCTCTAGATACTCAACTAGAGTTTCCAATTTATCAGTTGGACGTGAAATCAACTTTCTTGAACGGAGATCTAGAAGAAGTTTATGTTGAGCAACCTCAAGGTTACATTGTCAAAGGCAAAGAAGACAAAGTCTATCGCCTCAAGAAAGCATTATATTGCTTGAAGCAAGCACCAAGGGCGTGTAATAGCAAAGTTGACAGCTATTTTCATAAGACTGGATTCATCATAAGCCAAAGTGAACCATCTCTTTACGTAAAGAAACAAGGTACTAAAGATTTTCTTATCGTTTGTCTTTACGTGGATGATTTGATATAGACAGGCACAAGTGCAGAAATGATGGATGAATTTAAAAAGGGTATGATGCAAGAGTTCAAAATGACTGATCTTGGACTTATAAAATATTTTTGGGAATTCAAGTCCGCCAATCCAAGGAGAAATATTTATTTCTCAAGAAAAATATCTTGAAGAAATTCTGAAGAAATTCTAGATGCAGAACTGCAAACCAATATCCACACCACTTGCAGTCAATGAAAAGCTGATGATGAATGATGGTGCAACAAAAGTAGATCAGAAGGCCATATATTGACAGTGATTAGGCTGGATCAGTCGACAACAAGGGTATGATTAGAAGGCTCCCTGATTTATTTGACGAACACAAGGCCATATATTGTTTATCCAGTCAGTCTGATATCAAGGTTTATGCATGATCCAAGAAAATTGCTCTATGCAGCAGCAAAAAGAATTTTACGATACCTACAAGGTACGAAGAAGTTCGGCATCAAGTATGTCAAAGGAAAATAGAACAATCTCATCGGCTATACTGACAGTGATTGGGCTGGATCAGTCAACGACTGTGAAAGTACGTCAGGATATGTATTCTGTCTTGGATCAAAAATACTATCGTGGACGTCTAAGAAGCATAAGATTGTATCACTTTCATCAGCAGAAGCAAAATATATCGCTGCTATCGATGCATCGCGAGAAGCAGTTTGACTCAGAAGAACTTTTGAAGATTTACAGCTGAAGCAAGAAGCTCCAACGATAATCTATTGCGACAACATGTCGACTATTGCGATGACCAAAATTCCAATTTTTCATGCGAGGTCAAAGCACATCGAACTTCGTCATCATTTCATCAGAAGTCTTGTGCAAGATTAGAAAATTCAGTTGGAGTTCATAAACACCAAGGAACAACTCGTTGATAGTTTCACAAAAGCAGTGGCCGCCGAAAAATTGTGCAACTACGAAATGAAGTTTGAATTATGAATTAAGGGGGAGTGTTAAAATTATAATTCACAATTCTACCAATTTCCATATCCTTCAGCATTTCTTGTCCAACAAGAAAGTCTTGAAATCTCAATTATTATTAAATCTGATATTTGTTATGAAGCTTCAAGAAAATAATTACGTGGAGTCTTTCTTATTCACAAATCAAAAAAATCCTGGAGCGGTTAGTAGTTGGAAAAGAAATTGTCAAAGTTAATTAAATGCATTGTATAATTAGTAGATATTTTGCTAGATTAAGTCGATGTAAAATTCCTATAAATATGGGATTATTGATCAGTCGTAACTAAGCCTAAAACAAGAGCTTCAACCATGTATAAAGCACTTTTCATAAATAATACATTGCATTGATATATTGCATAAAAATCCTCCAAGTCTTCCATATTTTCTATAAGCCCCAAAATACTTTTTATATCTTCCTAAATATCCCAAACACCCAACAGAAACACATGAGAGCTGATAGTTAGTTCCGCCAACCACTCAAGGCAAAACACATAACAATAGTTTACTAACCAAGTACAACTTAACCATAACAAAAAAAAAAAATTATGAAAC
Source organism: Linaria vulgaris (assembly GCA_948329865.1). Classification (NCBI taxonomy): domain Eukaryota; kingdom Viridiplantae; phylum Streptophyta; class Magnoliopsida; order Lamiales; family Plantaginaceae; genus Linaria; species Linaria vulgaris. The sequence goes on along the minus strand of OX415250.1, from coordinate 110,663,967 downwards.
TTACATAGAGCTACAAAACCAGTTATTTTACTTCATCCCAAACTAACACATAACTCTTCTTATCATTCCCACGTGAAATCATGCACAAAATCAAGCTCATCAAGAGTATTAGTAGGTTTGATTCGTCGACCATCATAAATGAATCTTATAGTGTTATACTCGAAATTCATGAATTCACAATAGTCCGAAAATAGAGCTCAAAATCTCATTTTAGATGAAAGCCGATATTCCACCTTATCTCTATCTTGTGAACAGTTGGTAACACGAAGTTTTGCATCAGCGACCGACCTCTTTCCATTTTAATTCTGCATTTTCTTCTAAGGTTTGTCTGTGAGTTGAGAAAGAGATCCTATGTTTTTCTTCTACCAAACAACAAAAAATAAATTAAAGAGGAGTACAAAGGGTACTCATATTAGATAGAATATCTTACATCATTTAATTACTAGAAAGAATATCTTTGATGTTTATCAATATTTAATTATGGATTCTTGTTGTATTTAGATTAGATCTTTCGTAATTATCTTTGTACATATAGTTGTATAAATACTCTCCTTACAATTAATAAGATCATTATTTCTCATATATCTCTTATATGGTATCAGTTTTTTCCTATCTCTAACAAGCAAAATTCGATCCAATAGGGACACCACCCACCTCCCCATCTCACTCATGAACATAGAAAATGCCATCCTCATAGGAAACGAAATGGGGAAATACATGGATCTTGAGGAAAACGACTTCATGGGGATCTGGAAAGGTGTTTTTAAAATCAAAGTTGAGATCCAAATCACAAAACCTCTACTGGACAGAGTCACCTTCACCACTAAGGAAGGAGAGACGATCACAGTCAAAGTTAAATTTGATCAAATTGGGGACTACTGCTACGCATGTGGACGCTTGGGCCACAAAATATCACTGTGCAAAGAGACGGCCGACGGAACATCGACGACAATCTGGCGAACAGGCTCATGGTTGCTCTCCGACAACCGCTTCATCGAATACCCTTTCTTTGCTCTTGGGCCTCTCAGTCCAAACCCTAACCAAAGCCCGTTAAAACTGAGCCCACCTATAACTCGAGAGCCCATACCCACTGAAAACCCACAAACCACACCACAAAGCCCACCTTCTCAAAACAACCCTCCAAACACTCAGCCCAAAATACCCAGAGACCCAAAGCTCACCCCACCCCTACCAAACACTGACGTCACTAGCACCCCAAACCTCCACAATACTCAGTAAATCACAAACCCCGACGACACCCAAGCCATACCAGCCACCCAACCCTTACATTTACCAGAATCTCAAAACTCCATAAACACCTCCTCATCCACCAGTAACACAAGACAGAAGAATAAATGCTATAGAAAACAAAACCCCTCATCTGAAACACCCGCTAAAAAACTGAGAGCCCCCATGACTCGGAAGAAACGGGTCTGCTGCCCCCTTATCACTCCACTGCAAACATCAACATTGACATACTTGAGAAAGAAATCAACTCTGGAGACCCCTCAATTTCAGAGGGGTCGAATGCATAAAACCCCATGAGGATCATTGCCTGGAATTGCCAAGGACTTGGTAAGCCCAGGGCAATTCAGGCGTTGCGGATGCTGCTATGCAGCAATCGCCCTGATATTCTATTTATCTCTGAAATTAAGACTAGAAATCCCTTCTCTCTGCTCTCTCTGCTTATGATCTAGTTCAAAATTTTCTTGTTAAACCCACTGGAATAGCCGGTGGAATTTGTCTTGCTTGGAAAAATAGCATGAACCTCACCATTGCTCAATTTAATACCTTTCTTATCAGCTGCCAGATCACTTCCCCAGATCTCCCAAATTGAAACCTCACTGGAGTTTATTGTCCCCCTTACTACTCTTCTAAACAAAGGTTTTGGACTATCTTAAAAAATATCTCTGAATCCATGACTGAAGCCTAGGACCTAATAGGAGACTTTAATGATAATTGTAATCAGAATGAAAAGCTGGAGGGGAAAGACCTTTGTATCCTCTTCTGAGCACACACTTCACAATGATCTCCTATCTCTCTCACTGTTTGACTTTGGATTCTCATGGGATAGCTATACTTGGAACAATGGAAGGGATGGAATTCACAACACCCAGGAAAGGTTGGACAGATGTGTTGCAAATGCTGAGTGGTGCACCCAATTCCAACAAGCCCACCTCTCCCATCTCACTGCAGTAGCATCAAACCACCGCCCAATCTCTCTTGACACTGTGAACTTTGGCTTCAAGGGCTCAAAGCCCTTCAGGTTTGAAAAAATGTGGCTTTGTGACTCCTCCTTGTCAAATGCTGTGCTAAATGCCTGGAATACTTATGTTTATGGTCTGCCTATGTTTAAGCTCTATTCTAAATGCAAGCATGCTAAATCTGCTCTTAAGAAATGGAATAAGACTCACTTTAGTCACATGCAAGTTATCATTCAATCCATCTCTAAAGATATTTTTGAAGTTCAAAGTGCTTCCCAAACTGCTTCAAATATTACTAGAAAAAAGTCCTTCAGAGAGATCTTGATCTTTGGCTTGGTAGACTAAACTGTTACTGGCAGCAACGCTCTAGAGATAAGTGGTTAAATGAAGGGGATGCTAATACAAAATATTTTCATCTTAAAGCTACCCTTCATAAGAGGAATAATCATATTAATGGTATCTCTGACTCTCATGGTGTAAGTATCTATAACTCGGAAAACATTGGCGATACTTTCTGTGATTACTATAAAAATCTTTTCAAAAGTGAGCAAACCTCTGAACCTAAACCTTACCCCCAAAATCTTGATAACCTATTTTCCCCCATCATTTCTGAAGAGTATAACACATATATGTGTGCTATACCCACCCCACAAGACATTAAGAATGCTTTTAGCTCTCTGGGCTCTGATAAAAGCTCTGGCCCTGATGAGCTCCCTACTAAAGTTTTTCAAAAAATTGGAACATAACCAAATTTTCTATCATCTGCTGTCCAAAGTTTTTTTAGAACATGCACTATGCTTCAATCTCTAAATCATATCCTCATCACCCTAACTCCAAAAAAAGATAATGCAAACTCAATTGGGGACTTCAGACATATTAGTCTTTGCAACATCACCTATAAAATTTTCTCAAAGATCATTTCAAACAGGCTGGAAGTTTTTCTTGATAAAATCATATCTCCTACCCAATCTGCTTTTGTTAAAGGGAGAAATATAAATGATAAAACCATCCTTACCCATGAAATCATGCACTTTATTCATAAAAAGAAAGGTAAAAATGGTCTTTTTTGCTTTCAAAATTGATCTTTGCAAGGCTTTTGACAAGTTGAATGGGACTTCATTTGCTGCATTCTGTCTAATCTTGGTTTTTGTCAGAACTTTGTTAATCTGATTTATCAATGTATTTCCACCTCTTCCTTCTCTATGATTATAAATGGGGCAATTCTTGGTTTTTTTTTTACTCCTAGCAGAGGAATTAAGCACGGAGATCACCTCTCCCCCTCACTCTTTGTTATTTACATGGAAGTCCTTTCCAGGCTTATTGCTAATCAGGAATCTCTAGGAAATTATAAAGCTATTAAAGTTGCCAGAACTGCCCCCTCTATCTCTCATCTTATGTTTGTTGATGACTTGATCATTTTTGGCCATACCTATGCTAATATTGCTTTAACTGTTAAATCCATCCTGGATAAATTTAGCACTTGGTCTAGTCAATCTATGAATTCCTCTAAATCCTTTATCCATTTTAGCAAGAGGAGTACTGACATTGATAAAACTTTTTTTTCTAAATCTTTTTCCAGTCAATGAATGCAACCACAACCTTACTCATTCTGGCCTTCCTTTCTGTCATGTGAAATCTAGAAGAAATGCTTTTATCTCCCTTAGTCAAAAACTCTCTAAACACATGTCAAATTGGAACAGTTTAAATCTCTCTCAAGCAGGCAAAACCATTCTTATTAAAGTTGTTGGCTAAACTACCCCGGTTTACACCATGTCAAATTTTCTTATATCAAAAAATCTTTGCTCCACCCTTGATTCAATTTACAGAATATTCTGATGGGGAGAAACTGATATCAAGAAAGCTCTTATTCTATTGCCTGGGTTGATATATGTAAGCCAAAATCCAAAGGGGGGCTTGGATTTAGAAAATCTCATGATTTTAATAGAGCTCTTATTGAAAATCTTGCTTCGAAAGTTGCTACAAACCACAAAGCCCCCTGGGTTAAAGTCCTAATTGCCAAGTATCTCAGAACTGAAAACTTTCTTACAACTTTAAAGAAACCAAATTAGGCCTCTTGGGTTTGGCAAGATATCCTTCATTCCAGAGATACCATTTCAAAAGGTCTTTGTCACCCCACCTATGCTAACTCGAATATCATTATCTGGGACCAACCTTGGGTTCCAACCTTTGATGGCTTTATCCCTAAACCCAAAATCCTTTCTAACCCAAACCGCCACATAAAGATTCAAGTTAAAAGCCTTATTTGTCAAGACACAAACCAATGGGATAAAGAAAAAAATCTCTCTATCTTTGAGCACTCCTCTGCTATTGAAATTCTAAAAGTTCAAATTCGCACTGCTAATACTAAAAACCAGAATAATATGCCTCTATGGATTCCCTCCAAGACAAGGATCTTCTCCACAAAGAGTGCATTCCTTGTTGACACTACATGGGTTAATACCTCTACCAGCAACAACAATTCAGAGCTCTTTAAAAAAATCTGGAATGCCAGAGTTCATGGGAGACATAAACTCCTTCTATGGAAGATGATCAGAAATATTCTCCCTACTCGAGCTCGGCTCAACTTAGTTTTCAAAATCTAGGACAAGAGCTGCCTTTTCTGTAACCATCATGATGAAACGGTGGAGCATATTTTCCTCCATTGCCCTTTTGTTACTCAAGTCTAGCTTCTTTCTGCTTGGCACCTAAATCTCCTTGCATTTAAAAGCTGGAATATGAAAGACTGGATCTCTCTCATCTTATACAATACATGAAGTTTCTTTAACACTCCTCTACTTTGCGAAAAGTTTCTAATCTATTTTGTATGCACTTGTGACCTGATCTGGGCTAATAGAAACAAACTTTTGCATAACCTTGAAATTCTTAATCCTCAGGAATTCTCGAATTTGGCTGATAAGAAGAGCAAGGAACACTGGACAGTGCAAAAAGCAGAAAAAATCAGAGCAAGCTCTCCATCATCCATGGACTGGAAAAAGCCCCCTGAAGGATGGCTTAAAGCTAACTCAGATACATCTTTCAAACATGGAGAAGCTACTTCAGCGTTCCTCATTCGTGACCACAAATGATGCATCATCTTTGCCTCAACTGCTTTTCACCGGTGCATGGACCCGCTAACTGCAGAAGCCCTTGCCCTTCTAAAAGCATGACAATGCCTCAACTCAGCGAACATTTCTCAAGGGATCCTTGAATCTAACTGCCTTGAACTTATTCGATGTATTCATGATGCACCCGATGACGTTCCTCAGAATATCAAACCAACCGTTGTAGCTATTCGGGAGATCTGGCAGATACGACCCTTTTGGAAAATCACTTTTGTGAATCGAAATTGTAATCAAGCTGCCCATAATCTTGCATTTTGGGCCTCTTCAAATGCTTGGCATTCAAACTTTACGATTCAAAACCTCTCTTTATCTTGTCTTTGCGATGGAGGTTCTTTTGTACTAAGTTACATTGATTCATTTTGAGTGCAATATATTTTATTTCCTTAAAAAAAAACTCGATCCAATACGAACACCATTCGCCACCCACCACCGATCCCGCCGTCGACGGTACTATCCCTTCGGCTGCGTCTGAAGGCACCACGTCTTCGGACGTTTCTTCAACGTGTTGATTCTCTTTGGCGCCGTCCACATGCAATGGTCTCATTATCGTTGATTCTCCAATCCCAATCAACGCTCTTCACCATTTGCCCCTCCGTCTCACGGGTCCCAACTTTTTGCCGTGGCGCTCTCAAGTCTGCCACCTTCTATTTGACTATGGTCTATTCAGATTTTTGGATAGAACGACCACGTGCCTGACTTTGGGATCTGATCCCCACGTTTTGGCTGCGCACATATTGTGGCTCCAACATGATTCACTTATTCTCTCGGCTCTTTTTGGCTCGATTGCGCCTGAGATATCCAACTTGATCTCAAATTGCACCTCCTCGGCTCATGCTTGGTGTGAATTCAACGAATCTATTCCAATCAGTCCCATTCTCGAGCCATGCAACTCAAGGACAATCTCAACATGCTTAATATTGGCTCCAAGTATGTCTCAAAGAATCTTCAATCCATCAAATCCAAAGCGGATGAACTAGCTATCATCGATGATCTCACGTTATATATCTTGAATGGTCTTCGTTCGAGCTATAGGAACATCGCTGGTTCAATCCGTGCTCGTGAGAGTTCAATTCAATTCGTGGAACTCCATGATATCTTGTTGAGTCACGAGAGTTATCTCTGTTGTCTCAAAACTGAAAACTCCACTCTTGTTGCCACGGAAAACATGGTTGCGTCTTCCTCACAAAATCTGGCAGAATTATCATGGCCGTAGTCGAAGCATTCATGGGGGTCGCAGATTTAACAACATCAATTCTTGTGGTTCTGCTGAATCTCGTCTGCCTCCTTCCCGCTCGTCTAATCAGTTCGGATCGAGGGATCATCATTCGCATATTGTTTGTCAATTGTGCAATATTACCGGGCACGGTGCACGTACATGCCATCAATTTGGCCCTCCTAACGCCAACAACACAGCCTCTCCTTCCTCTGATGAGTCACCCAACATGGATTGTTTGGTTGACTCGGGTGTGTCACCAAATTTGACATCTCATTTTCAGAACCTCTCTATCTATTCTGAATATGATGGTCTAGATCAAGTCGTTATCATTGGTGGTACAAGTTTGCATATTCACATACTGGTTCATCACGTATTTTATGTCGCGATCGCATGTTTACTCTTAACAATATATTATGCGTTTTGTTGTCAAGGCGTAATCTTCTATCTATTCACCAGTTTACGAAGGCAAACGATGTTTATGTGGTTTTTCATACTTCTGACTTAGTTCTTAAGTATCGCAGTACTAGGACTAGCTTGATTTGAGGACCGTGTGTTAATGGCGTCTATTAGCTAGATTCGACTGGCTCGTGCTTTGACTTCCACTATATCTGCTTTGGTTGAAGAATGAGTTACTCAAGATTGCTATTATGACCGTCTGAGTCACCCCTCTACTGGCATTAGCTCTTTAGTTATTCGCGAGATTGAATAAAAGCCAGAATGTTATTTTTCATAATATGTCCCTTATTTTGAATAATATTTTGCATTGCGTATATGGTGATGTTTGGGGACCAGCATCCACTGTTTCTATGTGTGGGTATCGTTACTATTTGATTCTAGTCAATCATTTCACTTAGTAATGTTGGATTTTTCCTATGGTTGTGAAATCTGATGTTTCTAAGATCTTTACAGAGTTCAGTTTATTAGTGGAAAACAATTTGGGGCCCCATTAAGAACTTCTCTTCTAAGAATGAAGAGGAGTTTATTGCACTTCGTCATTTCCTATCTTACAGAATTAGCTGTCTCACGATGGAGCCATGCATGCCTGAACAGAACGGTACAAGTGAACGTTATCACTGCACAGTTGTCAATATGGGTCATGAGCTTTTAACTCGCGCAAATCGACCGCAGATTACTGAGAGATTACTTTTAGACAGTTGCCTATTTGTCAAAAAGGCTTCCTACGCCTATGCATTAACATCTTTATCCATTTGAAGCTATTTTTGGTCGGCCACCAAATTATCTTTGTCTTCGGGTTTTTGGATGTCTCCATTACTCGCATCTTAAGGCATATATATCTGACAAACTCAACCCATCATCTCGTGCGTGTATTGTTGTGGATTACTCCCCTAGTCAAGCGGCAGACAAGTGTCTTGATCCTTTTTCTGGCCGCATCTATATTACTAGACATGTTCGTTTTGTTGAGTCCATCTTTTCGCGAGTCTCTTTCGAGCCCGTCTTGGTCAGCAGGAATTCGCGTTCAAGCCTTTACATACCCGTTCTTCCTTCATGGATTTTTAACTTGTTGCCAGTGCCCAACTGAACCGTTTGTTCCCAATGTTCGGCCCAATGTTGGGGTTACATTAGAAACAGAAACTTTGGCCCCTGCATTTGTCACCCAGTTGCACCCGATGTTAGGGTAACATTGAAAACATAGACTTTGGCCCCTGTCTTTTCTCGTTGCTTAGCTGCACATTTTGTTCCTGATGTTTGGCCCGATGTTGGGATAACACTAGAAATAGAGACTTCGACCCCTGTCTCTTCTTTTCACACAGATCCTCCTATTACTACAGAGCCTTTGACATCTGGACATTGGGCTCATCATATGATGACCCTGTTTATAACCTAAGATCTCAAGGTTAAAGGATCCATACTGTTTGGAACCAATTAAAGATCTCGAGGTTAAATGTATGGGTATATGAAGTCAAAGATCTCAAGATTGGATGTAAGATACTATTCGAATAATGTCAAAGATAAATATGCCATACTGTTTATGTAATATCCTTTTCAATAAATGCATAAAATTACAACTCAAAACGAGCATTGAGTCCAAAATCTTTAGTAAGTTACTCGATTTTTTATATGGATTCACCTCTCAATTAAGCACCAATATTTTCTCTATAAAGAAGTATATCATGCACATGCGTTGAAGTACATTTTAGAATGGTATGTATTGACCATGAGATAACAAGATATTCAAATTTTGTTGTCGCATCATTTTATGTCTTAGTGTTGCATTCAACGATGATACACTAATTATCAATATACAGTCAGTTGCTTAAGAATAAACAACGTGAATAAACAAGGATATCGCTTAAAATCAAGAAAACGTTACCAATAGTACTAGTTACAGAATCATAATGAAATGCAATCGGTTTTTATTTTGTATTTTTTAATGTGGGTCAAAATATGGCTTCCTCTCAAAGGGTTTTCTGATGGTGGGACGCTTCATCTCTCCTTCTATAGGCAGTGATGTTAATATACCTAAGTTTGGTACCAAATTGATTGTTTGGAAGGACGAATAGTCAAAAATGTCCGCTAACTTTTGCCTTTAATCTTAAATGCCCGATTTTTCCAAACCTGCTGAAAATGCCCGTTAAGTTTTAATTTTTCTAACAAAAATGCCCGATTTTAAAAATTCGGACTTTTTATCCGACGTGGCATCCGAATCAAAAGTCGCGCTACTGTATCAAAAAGTCGCGTTTTAAAATTCGGGCATTTTTGGTAGAATTTTAAAAGATACAGGGCATTTTTAGCATTATTTTTCAAAAAAAATAAAAGATTTTGTATGTAAATTTTATTTCGGGCATTTTTAGTAGAAAATTTAAAAGATGCGGGGCATTTTTAGCAGGTTTGGAAAAATCGGACATTTAAGATTAAAGGCAAAAATTAGCAGGCATTTTTGATAATTCGTCCTTGTTTGGAACGTAACCACATTATTATTTGGAGGAACATGGTTGACATAATTGTCGACAACAATGTCGAGGACATCGGGGTTTCAAATTGACGAAGTTTTGTCTCGTCGCATCATTTTATGTCATGTTATTGCGATCAATCAGAAAACAACAATTATCAATATAGAGACAATTGCTTTACCATAAAAAGAGAATCAAAATGCAGTCAATTACTTATAAATTGAATAGAAAACGACACCACTTGGAAATTTACAAAATATTTCCACTTGTATTAGTTATGAAATCATATGGATTTATAATGCAATCGATTTTTGAAGCTGCTCTAGATATGGATAAAACGAGAAACGTTTTGTCTTGTCGCACCATTTTGTATGCAAATTTAATCGGTGTTTGTCCATGGAACGATAGGTATTTTAGAGTATTACGTCTTAAGATTGCGATAATAAATGTAAAAAAGAGTAATAAATTAAAGTCTTGTGATGCGCCAAATCATTTTATTTCTCACAATAATCAGCAATATATTAACAAAAGTTACATTAGTCATAAAATCATGAATTTATAATGGAATTAAAATATACACCTTTCTTATTTAGTTATGAATGCCTGGAATTAAGCATCATGGAGAAATAATATGCGGATCCGTGTAATATATATATATATATATATATATATATATATATATATATATATATATGGCCGCTAAAAGAAAAATAATTGACAACTATTATTGTGATGAATAATTAATTGACAAATATTAAAAGAAATAATAATATGAAAATGTTTGACCTAGCTAGCTAGTATATATATAACGTTAATTTGTTTCTCTGAAATAGACAGACCTACAAAATCATAGTAAAGAAGCTAAGGCGGCTGGCTGCGGAAATCACGAGGTACCTCAACCTGGTCGGAAATCGTGACAGCAGTACTCCAATTTTCAGAAATGTAACGAATAAGTCTTTAATTTTTTGCTGAATCATTTCCATTTGAACTTTGAGGAATTTTCTGTTTTTCGTTTTGTCTTGTGCCGGCCGTAATTCAGTAGAAGCTCAATTTGTGTTTCATCGTCCCGAAGGTGAATTACTTTTGACTTTTGATCTATGGTGTTCCATCTTTAGGAGGTTTAATTAATTAATAATGTGGTGTGTTAAATTAAAATCACATCCTTACTGATTATATTTAACTGTTAATTTGCATATTTAATAGATTGTATATAATTGTTCTAGGGTTTGGAATGTTAAAGAAAGAAAAAGAAATCTATCAAATGTTAGTCGATTATTTTTCTTTGTTTTTCACTTTCTTAGACCAACAATAATTTTTTTTCGTGTAATGCATATATATTCTGTCTTATATATCAGCACATCAATAATACCAGAATGTTATTTATATCATTTTTCCTTAAACACACACATTCTGAATATTAGCACCACGCAGTTCATGCGCAAATCGATTGGCCAACTTTCGTCGAAGTAATTCTTAATTTAATTTAAGAATATTTGTTTGAGATGAATAGATTTGCAGTTAACTATGACTCAACTTAATCATTCTATGTATATGATAATTTTATAAAACTTTTGTATATAGAATAATTCTATGTTAGCTAGCAAGCATCAAAAGAGAAAATAGGGTAATTTGATGAACTATGCATAAATTAGCTAGCAGTGCTCAATCAAATTAAAATTATACCTCAAGTCCAGGTCTTACATTGATTACTCTACATATGAACTTGCAGAATCAAGAGGAAAAATAATATAATGGCTAGTTCAAGTTCAAGATCTCCGGTTCCAACATTTTCGGGAGAAGGGTTTGCAGAATGGTCCATTAAAATGAAGGACCTTTTAACTGCTAAGGGTTTGTGGCATGTGGTAGAGGATGGTTATGATACACCCGAGTCGGTGGAAAATCTCGACATAGAAGAAATGATAAAGCTCAAAGAAAGTCGAGTGAAAGATTCAGAGGCTTTCTTGCTCATTCACATGTCAATAACACCGCAGATAACTTTTAGAATTCGCAATGCTAAGACAGCCAAAGATGCATGGAACAGTCTCCATGAGATTTTCCAGGTAAACTATAAATATTTTTTAATGATATATCTCATGACTCATATGTATTAATTAACCATGAGATGATTATGTATGGGATTCACAATTTTAATATGATACAGATTGTTTACTAATGGAGTGGAATAAAGAAGATAATACTGCAAAGTAACTTATATCAGTTTTAAATTTGTAATAGGAACTTTAAATGTGATCTCCTCATTAATCTTTCGCTACTCGACATAATTTTTTAATTTTTTTCTCCATTTTCTTCAGATGAATGGTCCCTCACATGCTTCGGAGGAGCTACCATTGCCAATGTCTACTACGAGGAGAGGCCCTAGAGTAGTTGACGATAGTCACACGAGGATAAAGGTATATATATATTATGTATCATATATGCATATAAACACTTGTGTATTTTACATATTAATGAATTGGCATAAATCGAGGTTTCGAAGAAAATTAAGGGCATAAGTTTTACACGTTTTAATCAAAATACTTTATAGAGTGTCTGACATTACTTTAAGAGTCCAAGCTATTTGGTTAAATTATACAACGTTCATGCCGCATAATTTGGTTTATTTTTGGTTGACGAATGATCAGCCACCCAGAGCCTCAAACGAAGGATCATCTGCTCAAGCACAAAGGCGCACGACTGATTACAATGATAATATAATATTCTAACATTCAATGTGGTTCTCACAAAATCGGCGGTCAACCCTACTTACTTATTGGTAATTATTTTACTTTGCAAACAATATTTACTTTACTTTATTCACATTACAAGATTGGACTACTAATATTTTTTAAAAGATTTATCAAACGATATGACTAGCTAGGACTATTAATATTTATTATATTTTATTTTATATATCAACCTAGGTTTAAGATTGAATTTGCATGACAATTCAGATATTGTGTAACATAGCAATTAATAGAATTGTTTGTTTGACTGTTTATGTTCCCAGCGATTTCAAGATCGGGTTGCTTCGATGTTGCCTTCAAAAACTATGACCGTACTTGTCAGGTGCGCATCAGGAGAACGATATAAGATTAAGTTATTTGGGGAAAGGAAGGAAAAGGCGTTTTGCAAAGGATGGAAGCGGGTCGTCGATGGAGAAAATTTGGTTGAGGGCAATAAACTCGAGTCTCAAGTATTCAGATATAGCCCCAATGAACTTGAGTTCAAATTGCACGTCTTGAGACATGAAGAGATGCAGGAAGAGAGTGGGGATGAAGGAAAACGTCATGTACCCATTATCGTAAGCAGTGATAGCGACGATCAATTTGACAATGGAGAAGGGGATAATGAGGATACCAGTCAGGAGAGAGGCGATGACCATGCCGCTGATTATGGTGTTGAAAATGGTATTGACTACGATCAAGTTCATGTTGAAGATTGGAATAGCGATGACGATGATGAATAGTTAGGAGTACCATAGGATGTTGAATGAGTTAATTGACCATATATATATATATATGTTTATATGTAATTAGAAAAAGTTAAGCATGTTATTATTTTGGTTATTTAAAGTCCCAAAGGCCTTAATATGTGTTTTAACCAACTTTCTTACTGTTTCATTACCAACTTAGGTAGTATAGTGAACTTCTTTAGTAACCTCTTAATATAAGTGAACACAGATTTCTCATGTTTAACAAAAAAACAAAATTGAAACCCAATTTGATCAAAGTTGAATTCAGAAACAGAGAATGCTGCCCTCATAATTTTCTCTGTCTTTGACACAGCCGCACAAGTGCCATAGTCAATCCTCATAAGCCATTTGTTTGATACGTCTGTGAGAAGCAACCCTGTCTTCTCTGGTATTTTCGAAGTGAGAAACATAACAATCCAACAAAAATTTCATTTGGTTGCATCACCGTCGTTCTTTAACACGCATTATACCTCAGTTTTGTATGTCACTTTATAATATGGATCAGTATGACTTTATATATTTGAAAGTTTAGATTAGAAGGAAAGATCTAGAGATTTAGTGTACGACTCAAGTGGAAACTAAAGATCCAAACGTTGGATGTACATTATGTTTGGAATCATAAATTTCAAGGTTAAAATACGATACTGTTTGGAACCCAAGATGTTAAGGAGTTCACTGAAAAAAAGAAAAAAAAAGATGTTAAGGCTACAGGTATGGTAGTGTTTGAAACCAACGATCTCAAGGTTATAGGACCGGTACTGCTTGGAACCAAATATCTAAAGGCTAAATTTTGTAGGGTACTGTTTCGAACCAAAGACCACAAGGGTAAATATAAATTATTGTTTTAAGTCAAAGATCTCAAGGTTAAAGTGCGGTGAATCGATGCTCTTAAAGATAATTGTACGATACACTTTGTGTAATATCTTTTAAGTATATACTTAAGGCGAGCATTATAATTCGATAATTTTAGTAATAAGGTACTCGATTTGATATGGATTTACTATTTAGCTAGCCATCACCATTTTTCATCTAATTTGTTGTATGAAAAACCCACAATTTACGAAAAAAAAAAATAATGGCTCAATGCATGCGCATGTCATGAATTATGTTTTACAGTTTATGTATGACCATCCCAACCGAAGTTTTGTCTTGTCGCATCATTTATTGGGATCAATAATGGAGCAAAATCATCAATATTGAGCCAGTTGCTTTAACAAAAAAAGAATTGTATGCAACCAATTAATTATCCATTAACAACGTGAATAGACGACAACGATACCGCTTAGAAATTAGCAAAAATATTTCCAACTATATTAGATATGAAATCATAATGGATTTATGTTGCAACCTGTTTTTGAAGTTGCACTATGATAACCACTCGATATGGTTAAGATGGTGACATTTTGTCGTGCCGTACAGTTATTTATCTACATTTTTTCAATGTTTGTGCATGTGGGACGACGTGTATTTTAAAGTTTTACGTTTTAAGATTACGGTGATAAAATGTAAAGTTTGTCTGCCGCATAGTTTTAGGTTTCACTATACAATATCCTTTTACATTAACAAAGCTTACACTAGTAATAAAATCACAAATTTATAATGGAATAAAAATTTACATTTCTTTTTAAATAGCATACGTGCATCAATATTTGTATTATTGTATAAATATTTATTGTAACTTTCTTGTGATATTATAGTTGGGTATAAAATTTCCTTTTATTTTTGTAAAGTACCTAAATTGCACATTTTAGTTATGGGTGCCGGTAATTAAGCATCACGTAGAAAGAAATTTGCGGATGCATGTAAAGATAAATGCAATCAATTGTTAATTCATAGATAACGTGAATATACAACGACACCGCTTAGAAATTAACCGGATGCCTTGCTTTGCTATCGCTAATATCACGCCATTTCAAAAGCTTTTTGGCACGACGCCTAATTATCTTAAGTTGCGTGTATTTGGGTGTTTATGTTATCTGCGGCTCAGGCCTTATAAACTGGGGAAACTCTATTTCCCGTCTCGCCTATCACTACAAAAAAAATCATCTATTATGACAAATTATCATGACAAAAATAAATATCATCACAATAAAATCATCTGTTGTGACGAGATAAAGTTTCATCACAAAGCAAATACTTTTCGTGATGAATTGCAGTTTTGTCATAAGAAGTTGTTCTGTTATGACAAATATTTAAAGTCCGTCATAAAAAAATACGCAAAACAATCCTTTATTTTGCGCCAAAATATATGCGACGAAAATTTCCTTTCCTATGACAAAACTCGTTGTCACGTTGTAATTTTGCTTATGACAAGTATTTTTTCGTCACTACAACATTAATAGTGTAAAATTCTGCAATATTTAACTTGTTATTGTCAAAATTATATTAATTTTAAGTATATATGTTATGTTAAATGGTTTTTTAAATTATACACGAACTGTAACTAATAATCTAAAAAGTTATTTTAAGGTTGAAGAAACTAGTTAACTATTAATTTTGTGATGTTTTTTTGATAGAAATATTATAAATATTAGGAATATCCTTTAAAATATCAATAGAATTAAAAAGAGTATATTATCCCATTTCCACCGATCAATTCGTATTTCACTTTTCACTTATCCGAACACCCTCTTCCCTCCAATTACTTTCATGAGCCGCCCTAATTTCCCTCCATTTCACAGAAATTCAACTCTAGGGTTTGCTAATTTCTTTCTTTCTCATTTCCTAACACCCTCTCCTTTTCATTCAACGTTGTTTCAACTCGCGCAAAGCGGTGTCGCTCCTCCGCCTATTCTTGCAGTTGCATTACTCGAGCATCCGGATGCTCTCGTGGCCTGCCTTTTTGCCCCAAACAATTAATCGGTATGTAGTGTCCGGAGAAACAAGTTACTTTATTCTTTCTTCTCAAACAATTAATCGGTATGTAGTGTCAATTTTTTATCGCTGGCTACTAATTCGGTTTATGTGCGTTATTATGTAATGCGGATTAATATGTGCCTATTTGTCTTTGCTTCACTATTTTGTTTTTTGTATTAGTGATACAAGTGACTAAATTAGTATTTTTTTTAGAATTTTATCTAATGTTAAATGATTATGAGGATTGCGTTATTTAATGCCATGTTGAACAGCGTTTTGTGTACAACTCCACAATCTGAACACGAACACCAATTGCTCGATAAAATGACGTAAAGAGCAGAAACGCCATTTTTGGTTTACGAATGAAAGATAGAAACACTGTACACACACTAACACTAGTGACCAGTAAAGATGAATATATACAGCAGAAGAAAAGCTAACACACACTAACTAGCTGAATTAACTGATTAACTAAGAACTTTACATAATTAACTGTGGTTAGCATTAATTACATGAGTTGTACAAAATGATGGCTGACCAGGTTTACTGGAAGAAACTTGAGGTGTATGTTTACAAATTTGAAGCCATGAATTGAGATTGAAGTTATGTATATACAGAGTTTATTCAAGCATAGATGTTATTTGTTATTTAAACAATATCTGATCTACAAGGGTTTGAAAATATAGGATGATATTCTTTGCATTATTCTGACTTGTCTTCAGTGGGAAATATTTTCTTATCAATGTTTGTTATGTATTTGTCTCTAACTTTAATGTGCATTTGGACTATATAAACTTGTAACAAAAGTTTTGTAGGAAGTTGATTCTATTAATTACTAGTGCTTGAAGTGTGGATTGATATGTTGTTGTAATCAGTAATGCTATTAAGCTCCTGTCAATCTGTAAGTAGGAAAGTTGGGTTTGCCATATTCTTAAATTCAAGTTATCTGTGATCTTTAGTTGTGATCTTTAGTTATTGAGAGACTGAGATGTATGCAAAGTTTTTAACTTGTGTAGTTCATTTAGCTTGGGCCAATATGTAGCTTTAAGTTCCAGATCTGATATAATTTTCAGACTAATTGAATCTAAACTAAAGTGTTGCCAATTTAAGTTAATCATCTAAAGTCATATGATGTCTAGATTGATTTTACTTCTCGTGAGGTCTTTCAAGAAATTACGGTATATAACTTTCATTTATATGCAGGGAGCAACTACACAATTCAAGGAATTTTCTTTTCAAACTTCCTGTTGCTGCCTGGCTAAGATGGTCGACTGCCAATATGAGATGTTATCAAACAGTAATAGTTTTCTTTCAACAATATGTTTTTTCTTTATTTTGCTGATTGAAACCTTCCTTTGAGTTACTCTCAATGTTTCAAGATTGTTCCATGTAGAATACATGTGGCATGTTATTGGTTTACGAGGAAGAAACAACATGAAGAATAGTGTCCGTTTAATCTGGATGAAGGTATACACGAGTTCACATTGAATCTCATTAGTTAGAGTTGGTATTCATGAACTAAGAGACTAAATTATCTGCAGATAGTTGAGCTTCTGGCTGTGATTTCTTTGCTAAAATATATCCTCCTCATATTTTGGCTCATTTAGTGATTAGCCTCAATATGTGCAACTTTTGCTTTATATGATTCTTTCATCATGATAATGATTTGCCCTTGCAGGAAAGTTTCTGTTAAGACCTCTACTTTTGAACTTGCTGATCATGATCTACCAACAATAGCAATTGGCCCTGGTGCAAGTATGTCTCTTGTTTAAAGATTTCTTTCAGCAATATTTTAGAAAGCTTTATCATTTTCTATATGGCCTTATTATTGTATTTTAAAGAATGGTGTCGTAACTATTTTGTTTACATATTAGGAAGATTACTCTCTTATTCGAAAAAAGATAAATAAATATTGTACTTAAGGGTGCCTAAACTGCATTTTTGTGTTCAGTAGAATTTGCTGGAAGCAAAGGAAGCTGTTGAACGTGTAAGAAATGGTACTTGAATATACTCAACGCTGATAGGCTACAACAGCCCATGAATAAAGACAGAAAGTTGCATACTCCAGCTGTTGTTGATTTGGTTTTGCATCCTTGAGGAGCAAGTGAAGTTTGTACGAGAAAATATCACCGATTTCATGCTATAAAGAATTTCTCTGGCTATCATTCAAGTAGGTTAATTCCAAACCTTATTAATTGCAGCCCCATCATTTTATTATTTCCATATAGCTATCTTGGTTTTGATTATCTGCCTGCTGTTTTAGTCTTACCTGCATACTTATCGCCCTGATTAGATGGCATCAGTTCATGTTATCAGAAGCCATTGAATCTATTCCCAGTATACTTGTCTTAGTAAAAGGCTTCATGATTAGAGCTTCTAATTACTTATTCATGCAAGTTAGTTCCTATTATTTTTATTAGAATTTTTTTCAACACACCATGCCTTCGATTAGCAGAATCACAAGCCAAGAACTTATTCTATACTCTGGAGAGTTCCGATGGGTTGGATAAACTTGTATTAATACTGAAATAAGATTTTGATGTCTTGTGTGCTTTTTAGAACAGAAGTTGACCCAGAGAGTTCTTTTGACCTCTTATCAGGTTGTGATTGATTTTAAATCTACCCAAATGATTACATGTTTGAACGTATAAGATTTTCCTTTCATTTGGTTCTGGATTTGAAATTGATTTCTCACTACATTTGCTTAGTTCAATGTTTTGTTATTATTTGTGAAGGTACCCTGGGGCCAGGTGCTTAAGAGTCCAAGAAATATCTTGGAAGTATACTTTTTGAGTTGGTGGTGGACTATATCATTTGTTTAGAACTTTTGAAATGTTAAATTGAAAGAAGTTGTTTGTACTGAATATTAAGTGTTGTAAGAATGGTTGATACTTTTGTTGGTTATTTATAGAAAAATATTTTTTAGTTGGTTTGTTTCAATTAGCTTTTAATTATTGTGCTAATTTTGTTGAATTTCATAAATAATAAATAATTTTGAATGGACACAATTGTAGAGCAGCATCTAAGAACAAAAAATCACAATTGTGAATTGGATCTCACACGTGTAGAAGCTATTGTGATGAAATTTGTTGTCACTATAGCAATGAGGTTATTGTGATGAATAATTTAGTCATGATACTTTTAAAAACACCCAGTTTGTTCTGATGAAATTAAGGTGTTGTGATGAAAAATTAATATTAATGTGACGATAATTTTGTCACAACAATCCATACTGTTATGACGAAAGTCTTGTTCGTCACAAGCTGTAGTGACGATCGAAGTTTTTGTCACTAGAACCCTATTGTGACGGGTCTGTAGTGGCAAACCTCCAAATCGAGAATTCCGTCACAAGAATCATTTTATAACAATTTCTAAGCTTGTTGTGACAAATTTTTTTGTCATAATAGATGATTTTTTTTGTAGTGTATGCCTCTTTCTTGGGTATTCTAGCTCGCAAAGTGCTTACATGAGTTGGGATCCATCTTCCCGTCGCCTCTTTATCTAACGACATATTTGGTTATGTGAGAATCACTTTCCTTCTTACGACGACAAGCCCACTTCCATACCTCCACCAACCATCACTATGTCTCCCATATCAGTTGTGCATCGGATTCCTCTACCATCACTCATCGCGGCTCCACTATCCGCACCACCTTTGGTTCCTGCTACTCTGCATGTACCATGCCGCTCAGATCCGCCCGCTACTTATGTGCCAAACGTTTTCAACGCACCTACCAATGCGCATCCCATGGTCACTAGATCAAAGAATCAGATTTTCAAACCGAAGGTGATTAACGTGGCCACCAAGCGTCCCCTCGCCAATATTGATGAGCTGACATGTACCACGATGGCATTAAAAGATACTATTTGGCACGAAGCTATGTCCGATGAAGTCAACACCTTACTTCATCATGGCACGTGTGGATTACTTAATTCTCACCTTGTTTGTAATGTCATTGGGTGCAAATGGATTTTTCGTGTCAAATGGATCATCGAGGGCTCGGTGGCCATATATAAGGCCTCGCTCGTTGCTAAGGGCTTTCACCAACGACCCAGTCTTAATTATGCGGAAAAGTTTAGCACCGTTGTCAAATTGGTCAAGAATTGTCTCGTACTCTCCTTTGCCATTGTGAACTCTTGGGTTATTCGACGATTAGACGTGAGCAATGCCTTTCTTCATTTTACTCTTAGTGAAGTTCCCTTTATGCAGCAACCTTTGGGTTTTATCAACTCCTCTCACATCCTTCTCACGTTTGCCAACTTCACAAATCCATTTATGGTCTCAAAAAAGCCTCGTGTGCTTGGTTCTAAGCACTTCAGGATGTTCTTGTCAACACTGGGTTCACGTAATCCTGCTTGGAATGCTCATTATTCGTCTACCATAACAAATCGGCCACACTCTTTCTTTTGGTCTATGTGGATTACATCTAGTTTGACAATAGATCGTTTATATAAGTATGGGTCGGTTACAATGGAGTACAAGAGAAATACAAAGAATCTATCTTAACTAACTAGGCCTAATATAGGTGTCTTGATTAGGCTTGGTCCGGGACACCTCGAACTAACGCCTTGATGTTTGGACGGTAGGGGTATATCGGTAATTAGGTCGGATGTATATCGGTAATCATCTTCGATGTGATATCGGGGACTACTCTCGATATAATATCGATAATGCGGGGGTATGACGTGTCAGTGGGGCACGTGGGTTATCTGGATATCGAACACGATATCTGGAAGGAGATCGGTGATTTCTTTCGATGTGATGTGTGGTAGCTGCGGAATGATAATTGCTTGCTTTGGGATCCGGGCATCGCGTATTTATAGACATCGGGATCCGGGGACTACAGTATCATATCGGTGATTATCACCGATATGATGTCAAAAGTGGTCCCCTATATGGTTAAATATGGGCCTGGTTTGGGCTAGGCCCAATATGCGGGAAATGCCCATATCATGCAGTTCCCCAATTTGGGGATTCTTATCTTAGAGATAAGAATTTGCAAATTTAATTTTTAAATTTCCGCGTTACCTGTACCTCCCGTCCCGCCAGTTCAAATGAGGGAGATCAAATTTGCGGGGAATGCACTTTGTGATAAATTTCGCTGGACTCCCCAGTGCAATGGACGCATAGTTTGAGGTCCTCGTTTGAATTCTATGTTTCTTTGGATTTGAATTTCTTATAAATATGGGGATTGCACTTTGAAAATCGTGATGGGCCCGCCGGTGCAATTGTTATACTTTCGAGGCTTTTTTGCGTAATAGGATAGCATATCGGGTTTCATCGTCGATATGACGTCGAAACGCATATTCGATATGATGTCGATATAGTTAACACTTTCGCCTATAAGTAGGGCTTGTAAGAGACATTGAGAATCATAGTATTCTATATCGAATATCAATACCGATGTGAGATCGAAATTTTGTTTCGATCTAGCATCTCCGATGTCTATAAATAGGGCTTCCAGGGAAGTGAAACTCAGTTTGCCTTTTAGCGAAAATTTGTTGTCCCTCCGAAAAGTACGTCGAATTTCACTTTCGATATCATTTTCGATCACTCTTTCGATATCGTTTTCGATATCTCTTTCGATCTGTTTTCCGATTTGGTCCTGAAGTTACTTCCATATTTATGTATATATATATATATATATATATATATATATATGCCTAGACATTTTAAGTTAAATAACTAACCTTGCCATGTTTATTCATTTCAGGCTTTAACGTCCAATTTGATTTTTCTCACTTAGCGCCTCAGTATGTCGTTCGCCGGGAACAATGTTGGCTCAGGTTTGCCCGAGATGGATTTCGAGGGGATCGGAGTGGGATTTGCTGAAAATGAAATGTTTGGGTCTGACCAATTGATGGGCGACCAATTTGGTGTTGAATTCTCTGCTCCGCCGGCCCAAATGTAAATGAGTGGGCGACCAATTTGGTGTTGAATTTGACGGCCCAAACGTAAATGAGTGGGGCTTGGGGATCAGCCCCCCTAAATATAAGACTTCGGAGAAGTATGAGGATATGACGTCTCACGTTCCTCATCATGCTGGTCATTACTCCGACGAGCCCCGAGGGGTACAAGGTCATATTCCCTAGTGCAGATCAACGAATGCATACTCCACCGAAAGGCTGCATTACTGTTAATGCCAAGCATTTTAAGAACGGACTGCGCTTCCCAATTGATCTTGCGGTTAGTGATATCATAGCGACCATCGGGGTCTGCTTGGGGCAGCTATCTCCCAATTCTCTGGGGTACATCGTGGCTTTCATTTGTGTTATGAGAGCCTTGGGTGCCCCTTATGGAGTTAATGAGTTCTGGCAACTCTTTAGTTTTATGGTCAACAAGAAGGGCGGTGATAAGAGGTTCTTTTGTGTGGGGCCCAATGGGGTCTTAGGTTCGTGCAATATACTCAATCCAGTTATGGATTTGGTAATAAGTGTGAGTATATGTACATCTAGGAGAGGACAACTGGTGAATTTGGTGTGCTTCCAAGTGTGTGGTGCGAAGACACCAAATATGAGAGACGACCCGCTGTTGGGACAACTACACATAGCCTCAAATTTATGGTCTGTAAGTACTCTTTGTAAGTAATATGTAAGTAATCTTTATGTAAGTAATGTTTGTGTCTATTCCAATCTGTAAGTAATCTTTGTGTCTATTGGATGTGTATCTCTTTTGGGTTTTTTTATTCAATTGAGTAGCTAATTCCTTATTGTGAATGTGCAGGTGGCGAGCTTTTTGAAAAGTTTCTTGGAGATGGCCGTTAAGGGCCAATCGGATTACGCGGAATCGCTCCGGGTTACCAACGGTTTGCTCGAAAAACTGGGTGAATACGATCTCGTTGCTATCGTGCAGCTACAGCACGAGAGAGAGGAGGCCCTGGATATTTTGAAAACCAGCGAGAGTAATGTGAGAGACCTGTATGACAATAATAAAATGTTAATCGCAGAGCTCGATGAGGCTCGACTTATTGCTGGTAGTGAGGCGTCTCGACGGGAGGCAGTTGAGGCCGATGCCGCAGTTCTGAAGGAAAGATTAGCCCAAGATGAAATGCACATGCGGTGCATGACGCTGAGCAAGAGCCAATTGACCAGTGCGGCTAAACAATTCCTTCCGAGTCGATCTTATAAGATAATATGTGCTGAGCGCGGCTTGCTCGAGCGGGAGGAGGCCAAAGCATCCACTATAGGTCAAATTCAGCTGGAAGGTGGGTTTAAGGAGGGTTATGATTCGTCAGCCATAAATCCGTTGAAGGGGCCAGACGGAAAATTTCATGAAGATTCTTACGGTAATGACGAATACCTGGAGCCAGAAGCGGAGTATCGTGAGATTATCGACGAGAAGAGTGTGGCGTTAATCCATATTAAAGGAGCTCCTCGTTATCCCGGTTGAGAATTTAGGGATTTGTAATTTCCCTTTTGTATATAACTTGATGATCTACCCGTTAATTCAATCAATCCTTCTTGCGTATCCTGATTTATATTCGTTCATACGTATTCAATGGTGTGTCTGCTTGTCTTATTATTACGCCTCCTTGCTGTGTCGCCTATCAGGTTATACCGGATTATATTGGCTGATCCCCCCCGTTACTGCTTCTATTTCTGTTCTTTAGAGTCCGACCCCGTTATCACAGGGAAACTGTTATTGCTTCAAATGTTTAGGATCGACCCCGTTGACACAGGGGAACTTTTTCTTGTAGGTAGGGGCCCATTCCGTATCACAGGGAAACCCGCTACCGTTCATGTGTTTAGGATCGGCCCCGTTATCACATGGGAACTTTCTCTTGTGGGTAGGGGCCCATCCCGTTATCACATGGAAACCCGCTACCGCTCATGTGTTTAAGATCGACCCCGTTATCACAAAGGATCTTTTTCTTGTGGGTAGGGGCCCATCCCGTTATCACAGGGAACCTGCTACCGTTCAAATGTTTAGGGTCGACCCCGTTCTCACAGGGGATGCTTTTCTTGTGGCTAGGGGCCCATCCCGTTATCACATGGAACCTGCTACCGTTCAAATGTTTAGGGTCGACCCCATTATCACAGTGGGATATTTTTCTTGTGGGTAGGGGCCCATCCCGTTATCACAGGGAAACCCGCTACCGCTCAAATATTTAGGATCGACCCCATTATCATAGGGGATCTTTTTCTCTTTGTAGGTGACTCGTTACCACTCATGGGTAGAAGCCCACCCGTTGTCACAGGGGAACCCGTTACCGCTCATGGGTAGGAGCCTACCTTTTCTTCGTAGGTGACTAGTTACCACTCATGGGTAGGAGCCCCGCCCGTTATCACAGGGGCGCCCATTACCGCTCATGGGTAGGAGCCTACCTTTTCTTCGTAGGGGACCCGTTACCACTCATGGGAAAGAGCCCCGCCCGTTATCACAGGGGGACCCGTTACCGCTTATGGGTAGGAGCCTGCCTTTTGTCTTCTAGGTGACCCGTTACTACTCATGGGTAGGAGCTCGTCCGTTATCACAGGGGGACCCGTTACCGCTTATGGGTAGGAGCTTGCCTTTTGTCTGTGCCCTTTTGTAACTTTGTAGTTGTCACGATGATAGGTCGTTAGGCACCTATAAAATAACATAGACAATAAGGTTTTGCACTGTACCATCTTATATCAAAGCATGAAATGATGCGGTTTTGTTATCCGACGAATTTTCCGTTAACCTACGAATTTCAATTTTTCGAGCAAAAGTGATGCTCGCAACATGTTTTGACGTGCCTGTTATATGCTTGTACCCGTAAGAAGGTGACATAGCAAATACATATTTGCGGGGTAACTTCCCCGATTCTTTGTGCCATAATTTGCACTTTCATGACATCTAATTAGGACGTGCCCCTGCATGAAATGGGAGATGTAATGATACAGTAATATCGCAGAGAAAATAAAAAGTAATGACGGATAATGGTCGAAGGCTAGGTAAACCTAACCCACCTACGTATCCCGTTGAGTGGGGAATCAGACCGGCGTAGTTCCCTCTGTTTTAGTTACATGTCGACCCACGAAGGGGCAAAATAAAAGATAGCGGTCGAAGGCTAGGTAACCCTAACCCGCCTACGTATCCCATTGAGCGGGGAATCAGACAGGCGTAGTTCCCCCTGTTTTAGGTTTACAAACTAACCCACGATGGGGCAATGTTTCAATTGTTCAAGCATAATTTAAAAATCACTGAAATTTAAAATATTGTTCTGTTTGTTCCTCATGGTGATCAGTCCGTGCACGGAATGTATTCTAGGTGTGGGACTTGTATTTCTTGTCTTCTGATTCTAGGGTGCTTCAGCGAGTCCACATAGCACATCCATCCTCGTACCTGGTCACCTAGAATTTTGCTGACTCCCTGCGGTGTCAGGAATTTGATCTTCTGGTAATAAGTAGAGACCACTGCCCTGATCTGGTTGAGTGCCGGCCGGTCAAGGATGGCGTGGTAGGGAAACGGGATGTCGAATATTGTGTATTTTATCGGCGCCACCCGGGTGCGTGGGTTTCTCCCAAAAACTGTGGGTAATATAACTTGTCCGTGTGGAACTACCTCTGCTCCGCCGAATCCGGTCAATGGGGTGGATATCGGCTTTAGCCGGCCTGAGGCTATCATCATGTGCTCGTAGGCTTTTGAGAATATCAGGATTGCGGAGCTTCCGCTCTCCACCATAACTTCATGCACCTGATATCCATCCACATTAATAGTAATAACCAAAGGGCAATCTAGTTTACCTGCGGTCAGGGCCAATGGACTAAGTTACTGCAAGTCTCTCCTGGTGAAAGAAATCTCCTGCTCCAAGTACGCTTCCGGTATGATTGCATTTGTGTACCCAATATAGGCTCCACCCTGGACTCTTCGTGTTATAGTTTCTCGGCCGCGAGTAGTGTCGGCTCCCAAGGCTCCTCCATTGATCATGTTTATGATGCCTCTGCTGGGGGCATTCACTATGGTCCTACCACGCTTATTGGGTGCCTCGATCATCTTCTGTTTCCCTCTCCTGGGTGAGTAATATTTTCTAGGGGATAAAGAATTGTTTGTCCCCCTAGCATCTTCCTTGGCGTTTCTGACAAACTCGACCAACTTTCCTTCTTTAATCAATCTTTCAATTTCATTCCTCAGGTGCGTACAATCCTCCGTCCTGTGTCCGGGCTGTCGGTGGTACTCGCAGTATTTGCCCAACGACTTCATCCAGTGAGTCTCATTCAAGGGCCTAGGTTCTGTCAACCATCTGTTCCTCTTTGCCACGACTATCACTTCCAGAATGCCTCTATTCAATGGTGTGTACGTTCTTGGGGGCCTTTCTCTGTTGCGATCTCTGTCTGCATTCCTGTTGGGAAATGAACCTTGTCGTGTGGCCATCATCTCGTCCTCGTAAACCATCTGGTTCGCGAGCATGTTGATCTGTGCTATCGTGGGCTCAGTGAATTTAATTAGCTCGCCGGCGAACCTGCGGTGAGTCGTACCCTTGAACAACATCATCATTACCTGCCCCCCATGTGGCTCATCCACTTTCAACAATTCGTCATTGAATCTCTTCATATATTCCCGGAGGTTCTCCCTTTCCCTTTGCTGCACCGCGCCAAGGTGCAACATGTTGGTCTTCATCTCTTTTGGCTAGAGAACTGGTTCTCAAACTTTTTCCTTAGTTGCTCATAGTCCGTTATGGATCTGACCTCCAGTCTAGTGAACCAATCTAGTGCATCGCCCGTTAAAGTGGTGGATAGGATCTTTGCCTTTATGTTTTTTAGTAGTTGTGCAGATTCAAAACGCTATCGACGTGATGGAGATGATCTGTAGGATCACTTCTTCCGTCATATGGCTTGATCACTGGGATCCTGTCCCCTCTTTGCAATACCTCAACCTCAATCTCGTCCGAAAATGGGGTCCTGCTGCGACCCTTCCAATGGCTCTGAGTCACCTTCCTCGTCAACTCCGCCCTCTCGCGGTCTAGTTGCTCCATCCTCCTCGATATTACCTACAGTACTTCTGCATCTTCATTCCTTGAATATGCAACCTCAGTGCGGTTGCGACCGCGTTCCATTCTCCTGATTACTTCCGCTCTTTCACGGTCAAGTCGTTCCATCCTTCTTGCTATCTCTCGATCCAGGGTCCTATGATCCCGTCTCTCCGACTTATCGTAAGCAGCGGGCGATATCTCTCTAAATGAGTCTCCCGTATCCTCCTATTCATCATATCCTTGCATTGCCCTTCTCTCGCCCGCTCTGGATTCATGGGGCCTTGCCCGAACGTCCCTTGTCCTTTGTTTCGCCAGTCGTGGAAGCAAAGTCTCCAGTGTAGTGTCAAGCACCGCTTTTACAGAAGCGTTGATCTGCGCTAGCATCTCTGGGGTTATGGCGGCAGGGGGAACGACGCTATGTCCTGCTGCCATTGTCTCCTCTGAGCCGGGTGGATCCGCATTTGGCACCTCGGTCATTGGGACATCTGCTTTCGGGTATTCAGTGGTCGGGCCCTCAGTAGCAGGTTCCGCCGTATTTAGTGCGGCAGTGGTTGGACATGTATTCATGGCTCGCGATGGCCTCCCGGGCTCGCGCCTACGTCGCGGTTCATTTCGTGCTGGAGGAAGCTTCATCTCAGCTTGGGTCATTGTCTGTTCTTGGTTAGTCGGCTGTTGAGGGAGTGGTGTGTCCTCAATCCTCGTGTTTCTAGTCACAACTCTGTTAAATTCGGATCGGGTCCTCCTTCCTTGCATCTTGATGTCCTTGTCCGGGAGCTGGTGTTCCCACAGACGGCGGCACTAGTTTGACAATAGATCGTTTATATAAGTATGGGTCGGTTACAATGGAATACAAGAGAAACACAACGAATCTATCTTAACTAACTAGGCATAATCTATGTGTCTCGATTAGGCTTGGTCCGGAACACCTCGAACTAATGCCTTGATGCTTGGACGGCAGGGGTATATCGGTAATTAGGTCGGATGTATATCGGTAATCATCTTCGATGTGATATCGGGGACTACTCTCGATATGATATCGGTAATACGGGGGTATGACGTGTCAGTGGGGCACGTGGGTTATCTCGATATCGTACACAATATCGAGAATATGATCGATGATTTCTTTCAATGTGATGTGTGGTAGTTGCGGGATGATAATTGCTTGCTTTGGATTCGGGCATCGCGTATTTATAGACATCGGGATCCGGGGACCACAGTATCATATCGGTGATTATCACCGATATGATTTCGAAAGTGGTCCCCGATATGGTTAAATATGGGCCTGGTTTGGGCCAGGCCCAATATGCGGAAAATGCCCTTATCAACATCATTTTAAACGACACGATTCCCGCCCTTATATTCTTGTTCATCAAACGCCTTCAATCTTTCTCCGCATTGAGGAGCTCTCTTGCAAGGATGGACTTCTCCTTTAACAGCACAAGTATATTCACATAATTCTTAGTCGTCTTCGCATGGATGGGGCTAAATTCGTGTCTACGTCTATGGCCACCAATGCTGGATCTACTTTTCAAGAGTCTTCTCTAGATTGCGACGCACATGTCTATCATTAAACCATTGGAGAATTGCAATATCTTGCATTTACCCGTCCTGATATAGCCTTTACCGTGAATTGTCTTGCAGAATGTGTCTCCTCTCCGACTGAACTTCATTGGGTCGGTGTCAAACGGGTTCTACGCTACCTTAAGGGGACCATTACTCACAGTCTTTTGATGCATCGTGACTCCCCTTTCACGCTTCGCGCTAACTCCAACGTTGATTGGGCTAGTAAACCCATATATCGCTCGCCTACTACATTTTTCATCATTTTTCTTGGCAACAATCCAATCCCTTAGAGTTCCCGCAAGCAACAAGCAATCGGTCATTCGTCTACCGAGGCTGAATATCGTGCCTTAGCTACCGCAACCTCGAAGTTAGTCGGATTAAAATTCTTCTCTCCAAACTTCACGTCTCACTTTTTACGCCGCCTACCCCCTTCTGCTATAACAGCGGCGCCACTCACTTATCCTTATATCCCATCATGCATTCTCATATGAAACACATTGCCATGACATTCATTTTGTGCACGAGATTGTTTCTAAAGAACTACTCAATGTGTCTCATATTACCACGCATGACCAACTTGCGAATATCCTCACAAAGGTTCTTCATTGCTCTCGCTTTCATCTTATTCGTTCCAAAATTTCCATAGGCGATGGAACGAAAATTTTGACGTGGCATATTAGGAATTCTTAACTTAATTTGTGCTAGACTTTTGTATGAATCTATGTAACTATATATCATTAATGTAAGCTGTTAACAGGTTTGGAATTACGACCTAATTAACTGAATTATTTATTTGGGTTGGAACGCCTTTGCCCGTGGTTCAAAAACTAAGCGCTATTTAAAAAGAGAGAAAAAATGATAAAAACATTCCTTCCTTTTATTCACTATGATCCACTATTTTTCCGAGTCGATATGCGTAGTTCCGAGTCTATATGTGTGTTTTCCCCAATTGTCCGACCTCTCCTTTCTTTCTCTTCTTCCTCTGTTTATATAGAATTTTAGGGACATGTGTCGCTATGCATGGGTTTACAGGGGTCGTTATGCATGTGGTGGTGCTTTACACGCGTTACAATGTTTATTTAACCAATAAGATAACGTCTATCTTGATTTACTAAGTGTTTACTGTATCATTTTATCTTCTTCGGAGGGCTTTCGCCTTCTTTGTGATAAGGGATAGACTGTCTTCTTTGCTTCTGAGGGCTCATTGCTTCTAATGGTGACTCGAGTGCTAAGTTTGGGTGTTCTCTTAGTGACAGTGCTTCTCCGATAGGTGTGTATTCTGGAGTGAGTGGTTCAGGATATTCTCCGAGGGGGTGTTTATTCATGAGTTGATCTCCGAGGGGTCTTTAGCTATCGTGGGTAGGTGTTTTCTTTCTCCGAGTGTCCGGAAAGTGTTGTTCTGTAATTCTTACGTTATTGTGAAGTTCCGTCCTTTGGGTTGGTCGACTGGGGTAGTGTTCCGAGAGCATTTGTATTGGGAGTGCATAGTAAGGAAGTGTTTTTGTCAAGGTTCTGGGACTCTGTTGGTTTTCGATAGCTCCAGTGGGCTTTGATAGGTTGGTTCTTTTAACTCATCCTTTCTGAGGGTTCATACTTCTCGGAGAAGCAGAATGAGTGGGGCGGAGTGCTTGTCCGATGTTGCGGTAGTTCCAATAGCGGTTAGTCTGTGGAATGCTTTCTTCGGATGTGTATTCCGATAGGTGTATGCCTTGGTTACAGATTTCGCCTGTTGGGCCATTAGGCACGACTTTGCTCCAGTATTTGATGTTTGGAGATGTGTTCCGAGGGCGCTTGATGTCGGTCCTCGAGGGTTTTCCGATGGATACTTGGGGTGTGATACCTGTATCGTAAATGCAGGTCACATAATCATACAATAATATACCTGGTATTTCCAGTAATTGATTTATTGTCTATTTTAAGCAGGTGAATTTTCATCCTGTTAACAAACCCCCCCAGTTTTTAGTGCAGTTGGTCACTACGACTGCACTAGAAACTTAATATGTCGAAGGGTACGAGGGCTCGGGTATCGTAGATTTTGTCAGGTATTATACCGGGAATGTTTCATAAGGCCTCGTAGAACTCTCCGGAGATGTCGTAGACATTCGTCAGTGACACTTATGTCTTGTTCGACGTTTCCCTCATTCTTGGCATTACCTTTAAAAAGGTGAGAGGAGTATCGTGGTTACTCTCTCCGAGGCGAGTGATTCCCGATATATTCTGAAATGTGCCCTCATTGGATCAATATCGGGGCATTAATTATAATTAAAGTTATGGCATTTAATTAAATGCGATTTAAATACCGTTACTGGTGATTTTAATGCCACGTTTATGTATGGTGCGGAGATCGAAGCGGTCTGACCGTTGTGTTTCCGTAATCGAGGAGACGTGACAATTAATAGCACTAGGCACGACTTTTAATCGTGGGATGT
The DNA here is from genome assembly GCA_948329865.1 of Linaria vulgaris. Classification (NCBI taxonomy): domain Eukaryota; kingdom Viridiplantae; phylum Streptophyta; class Magnoliopsida; order Lamiales; family Plantaginaceae; genus Linaria; species Linaria vulgaris. Next base: position 110,633,256 of record OX415250.1, on the reverse strand, counting down.
GATTGGGTTTAGTGGTCACTTAAGGCATTTATTGGGCGTAGGGTTTATAAACCTTCTCATTTCCTAATCATATCCTCACTTGCAATTTTAAGTGAAAACTTCTCTTTCTGCAAAAAAGTTCTCTGATCTTCCAACAAATTTCTTTAATGGCATCTCAATCTACTACCAACCTGGTGTCGTTTCTGACTTCTCGAAAGAGGAGCGCAGCGGTGGCGGTGGCGGTGGCGAGTGGCAGTGGTGGTGCCGAAAAGGCGAAAAAGTTGAAGAAGAAAGCCGAAAAGGGTGGTTTTCCGCGGGCTACCCAGAAAGTGGGTGATACGGTTAGCACTACTTCAGAGAAAGAAGTTCGAAATTTGTTCGTTGGGTACGGCGCTTCTGGTCATAACGTGGAGGTGATGGTGCCGGAAGCCTACCACCGGGGTGATTCTCCTCCGCCAGGACACCTAACGGTGTATTATCCTCAGATAAAGGCGGGACTGCGTTCTTTCTTCCCGCCTTTCTACTGCGAAGTTTTCAAGCACTGCAACCTATGCCCTAGCCAACTCACCCCCAATTCTTTCACGGCGTTGGCTCTTTTTGTTTTTTGGTGTCAGGTGAGAGGCATCGAATGCACGAGAGATAGGTTTTTTGCTATCTTTGAGTTGAAGTCGTCTCCGCGGGGGGGGGGGGGGGGGGGTCCTTTCTATTGCTTCAGCCATCGGGATAAGGATGATCAGATCTCCGAGGGCAACGTCACCTCCCACAGTTCATGGAAAAACAAGTTTTTCTTCATATGTCCTGATGAGGGAGAGTAGGACATACCCCTGACTTGGAGGGTGCCCACTGTTCCCGAAAGAGTGATGGACGATACACTGGTGTTCTCACCAGTGTTCTCTGCGAAGCCTCTGGTGGAGTCGAAGGATTTTATTCGCCTCTATCGGACTGCGGGATTGAGGCACATTGCTCCGGTAGATAGAATCGATACTCCTCTGGCTATCCCTGAGAAGCTCTTCGATACCTTTGGTGAGTTCTCACACTTACATCCCTTATCTTACGGGTGTTTTTTCTATCTTATCTAACTTGTAACCATCTCTGCAGTGAATGTTCTACGACCGTTCATGGTGGAGAACGAGGACGTGGGAACCCAGAAGGGGAAGTCTACACTAGGAGAGGGTGAAGCCTCTGGTACTGCGGAGGGTGAGAGCGAGCAAGGGGGGACTCGTTTAAGGGTTGCTTCAGTCACGTCCCGGTCGTCTAGCGGAACTTCCGATACCCCTGAGGAAGAGGGGTTAGGCGTGACTTCCGCAGATGCAGGCCTTGCGGGGGTATTTGCTATAAGGGGGTGGGGATGATGAGGATGCGATAGGGGGATGCCTTTACCACCCCCAGGTGTTATAAATATACCCTCCCCCTCGGAGGCATCGGGGGATTCTGCGTATGGGTTACTATCGACTCCTCCCAAAGGTATGTGTTTCTCCCTAGCATTAGACGGTACTGAAACATTATACACTCCTTCTATTTATACGGGAATCCGCTTTTGATAGACGAAGGGATAACTTTTCTTAGAAAAAATTCTGATTCGCAGGAGGTGAATACTTTTTGGTCTAGAAGGTGGGTCGCTTCCCTTGGACCCCGCCCCTCCTCCTATTTTTTAGGATATAATGAGTCTACTGGACGAGCTTCTGGCTGCGGGTCCCCCTCTTACGGGTGCTCCCGCTCTGGGACCGTTTGCGGCCATCCAGTCAAATAGTCCCGTAGTCACTCAGGTACCACTGTCGGGGGGAGTACCTCCAGGGAGGCCTTCGTCTTCTAATGCTCCAGCCTCAGGACGAGAGCCTAGTTCCAAAGATGCCCAGGTGTCTCTCGAGACTATCACTCGATATCTAACGGCTGGCAATTCCTTGCCAGCGGACGGGTGGCAATTGTCCGAGCTTGCACCAACAACGTAGCTATGCAGGTGAGTTTTTATTTACCTAATTCATCTAAGACCCATTACCGGGATCTTTATTCCTCTATTTTGCTTTATAGGCACCTAAAATGCTTCTTCTTATGTTACTCGAGGTCGAGAAGTTGCAAAAACTGGAAAGCACAGCTGAAGGGCGGTCTCGCGAGCTAGAGGCAGAGAACAAGTATCTACAAGAGAAAATGGGGAAGTATGAGGAGGCTTGGGCCAAGATCACACAGAAAAACCAAGACTTGAGGGGGGAAAATAAGCAGCTCCAATCTTCAGTAAAGGAGATGGAGGCCTCAGGACTTGTACTGAAAGAAAGGGTGACATCCCTCGAGGAGGAAAAAGCTGCTCGGGAGGCAAGGCAAAAGGAGTTGGAGCGGGATCTGCACCATGCACTGGGCCAGGTTGATACTCTTAACGAGAGGTTGTCACATGCCATGGTTCCGGGGGGCATCACCTCCGAGGAGGTACAACAAAAGGTGGATGCTGCTGTTAAGCAAGCTCGGGAGGACGCCACTGCTCAAGTGAAGGAACTATACATCCGTAAGAACCAGGGATACTTAGCAGGATATGTTATACGGGGGTTCATTCAATGCTTCGGGCAGGTGCGCAGTAAGGTAGCTCCCAATTTAGATCCGCGGGTAGTCAATATTGCGGAGATGCAGAGGCCTACTCTGGATCAGGCCTACGACCTCTTCAAAAAGAGTAGCTCTCAACTTCCTCCCTCCTCCTCTTCCCCGACTCGGGTGCCATTGACAGCGGTACTTCCGTGGCCTTCAGTTCACGCCCCTCCCCGAGTGGGGGTCCAGGCTGTTTCCTCTGGCGTTCCTCCTCCCACGAGTGCTCCGGTTCTTCCCTCCACAACTGAGCCAACCCTTGTCCCCTCGAGTGTTCTACCCCCCCAGTCTTAGGGGTTTTTGATTCGTTTTTTCTCTTAAGCACCATTGTACTTGTTATTATTTTTATGTGTAGTGGTACTTTTATTTCTTGTTTGAAATAAAACTTCTTTTCTGTGTTAATAGTCACATAACTTTTCAGCTCATTATGAATACTTGGTCCCTTTCCTTTAATTGTAGAATTTTAAGATTGAGTTTAAAGAAATGAGATAGTATCTCACTCTTACTGGCCAAACGAACTACTTAGCATATCGTGTCCATTTGCAGTGCAAGTTTGGGGAGATGCATTTTCCTAAATAAGAGTATCCCCTGGCACGCCCTCGTGGCTTTTTATAGTATACTTTGGACAACTCAACTTAATCCGGTCATTCAAAGAAAGGGTCCTAAGTATATATAGGTGCTTAGAGTTTAGTGAATATTTTCACATCTTTTCAAAGAATCATTCCAATAAAATTGTTTATATCCTCGTCACTTTTAATTATGTAGACTTCCGGAAAGCCTTTGATGAGAGAGTACGAATGAGGTTTCCCAGAGTAACTGCTCTCGGAGATATTCTCCGAGGCCACTGGACCATGTCTTCCCCTCTTCCCACAAGTTTTTTACCGATTCCGCGCAAGTATTTACATAGTAAATTAGAGAATCTTATGATTCTTCACGAAGATATCCAAAACCGGATTGGAACTACAAATAGTGAAGGAAGAAAACTTATCTTTGGTGCGTATCGTTCCATTGCTGTAGCACCTGCTTTCCCTTTTGGTTGTGGCAATGATCCCACGAACCTGCTTAAAGGTTTAATGACCGCGAGAATAAATTCTCCCTGATTAGCATCGGTTTTCCACAGACGACGCCATTTTGTTAACAGGTTTGGAATTACGACCTAATTAACTGAATTATTTATTTGGGTTGGAACGCCTTTGCCCGTGGTTCAAAAACTAAGCGCTATTTAAAAGGAGAGAAAAAATGACAAAAACATTCCTTCATTTTATTCAATATGATCCACTATTTTTCCGAGTAGATATGCGTAGTTCCGAGTCTATATGTGTGTTTTTCCCAATTGTCCGACCTCTCATTTCTTTCCCTTCTTCCTCTGTTTATATAGAGTTTTTAGGGACAGGTGTCGCTATGCATGGGTTTACAGGTGTCGTTATGCATGTGGTGGTGCTTTACACGCGTTACAGTGTTTATTTAACCAATAAGATAACGTCTATCTTGATTTACTAAGTGTTGACTGTATCATTTTATCTTCTTCTGAGGGCTTTCGCCTTCTTTGTGATAAGGGATAGACTGCCTTCTTTGCTTCCGAGGGTTCATTGCTTCTAATGGTGACTCGAGGGCTAAGTTTGGGTGTTCTCTTAGGGACAGTGCTTCTCCGATAGGTGTGTATTCTTGAGTGAGTGGTTCAGGATATTCTCCGAGGGGGTGTTTATTCATCAGTTGATCTCCGAGGGGTCTTTAGCTATCGTGGGTAGGTGTTTTCTTTCTCCGAGTGCCCGGAAAGTGTTGTTCTGTAATTCTTACGTTATTGTGAAGTTCCGTCCTTTGGGTTGGTCGACTGGGGTAGTGTTCCGAGAGCATTTGTATTGGGAGTGCATAGTATGGAATTGTTTTTGTCAAGGTTCTGGGACTCTGTTGGTTTCCGATAGCTCCAGTGGGCTTTGATAGGTTGGTTCTTTTAACTCATCCTTTCCGGGGGTTCATACTTCTCGGAGAAGCAGAATGAGTGGGGCGGAGTGCTTGTCCGATGCTGCGGTAGTTCCAATTGCGGTTAGTCTGTGGAATGCTTTCTTCGGATGTGTATTCCGATAGGTGTCTGCCTTGGTTACAGATTCCGCCTGTTGGGCCATTAGGCACAACTTTGCTCCAGTGTTTGATGTTTGGAGATGTGTTCCGAGGGCGCTTGATGTCGGTCCTCGGGGGTTTTTCGGTGGATACTTGGGGTGTGATACATGTATCGTGAATGCAGGTCGCATAATCATATAATAATATACCTGGTAATTTCAGTAATTGATTTATTGTCTATTTTAAGCAGGTGAATTTTCATCCTGTTAACATAAGCAATAAAATACATATCAATTTAATTCCTTACAAACTCTAGCTCCCCCAATAGTGCCCCTATGCGTCGAAAAAAGATGGTGGCGCTATGTCGTCTCCTCTGATGTGTCAGAAAAACCCGTTCTATGTGAACTCGTCGCCTTCGAATCAGAGTCGATTACAGTCGAATGCCAAGTGGTTCTGTTCGATTATCTGTTGTGGAGGGAGTGGAGGATTTGATGGCGGAGAATAGCGGTTGGGGATCAACGGTGAATGTGGATTTTGTGGCGGAGGTGAGTGGATATGAGGCGTAGATGGTTAGTTTGGAGGCGGATTTACGAGAGGTGGTGGTGGCGACGGTGATGTGTAGTGGGGAAAAAGATGGTGGTGGGCTAGGTGGTGGCGGTGATAACAAAATTAGATGGTTTAAGGATACAAAATATTTTTTGAAAGAATTAAGCATAAATAAATAATACTAGTAATTTAGTTGTTAACATATAAAGTGTAAAGTGTAATTTCAAAACCATATGGGTTGTTTTCGAATTTTTTTCTTCTGCAATTATAAAATGACATTGCAAAAAATAAAATGCAAATAGTTTAATAATTTCCACATGGGCTGTGTGACAGCCACATCATCAAAAAAGCCAGAATAAGGGCAACTAGACATTTTTTCTAGAAAAAAAACAAACTTACGGGGCATTTTTATTAGCCCGATTCCAAAATGGGCATTTAAAAATTTGAGGAAAAGTTAAGGGTAAGAAAAAATAATTTGTCCTAAACATTTTAATAAATGTCTCAATCACACTACTTTAGGTTTCGTCTTCGAGTATGTCCTTACCACGATTTATTTCTCGAACACATGCAAAAATAATGCCCAAAAGTTTACAAGGGATAAAAATTTGAATGAATAGGATATAAATCTTATTTATGTGAATGTTGATTTACCCACTCATTCTCTGTTCATGTTGGCATGTGGTCTTAGAACCTGAAACTCCAACATTACTGATGGGTGTAATTTAGAATTGGCCCAATATAACGTTATTGAGACGGCCCATAGCGCATCGAATATAAAGAATTCGATGCGCGCATCGAATCAACAGTGCAATCCTTCTTTATTGGGCCAGCCCAATAGCGCATCGAATACACCTGATTCGATGCGCACATCGAACAAGGATGATTCGATGCGCCTTTCTATATTGGAATGTGGGCTCCACGGGACTGGTTCTATAAATAGCCCGTCCCCTTGTATTCAAAGGGACCTTTTCGAGATCTGAACCAGCTCAGTACAGTCAGCATCGAACCTACCTCCATTCGACACGAGTCATATCGAATCAACTCCAATTCGACACGCACAAAATACCTTATCCTTATTCGAGACATAAGTTACGCATCGAATTCGACATCCATAGCACGCATCGAATTCGATACCTTCAGGATTGTTTTCCACAGTGTTAACTATTCCGCATCGAACAGGTTCTCATTCGACACGTCAGCATCGAATACCTGAAATTCGATACGTCTTATTATCCTTGTAATTTAGTTATTCTATCTAGAAAGCCTGTATTAAGTGTTCCGGACCAAGCTAGTTCGTTAATAACATTGGATAGCATTGTTTGATCTCATTTTGTATTATTTATTGTGTTCTATTACCGTGACGAAATAAGACCAAAACATTGGCGCCGTCTGTGGGAACACAAATTATATTAGCTTAATAGGCAGTATGACTAGAATGACAAGATCCCAGAGTAAAGCACTAGAAGGAAATACGGGAGAAGAACGACCGGATACACCTGAACGGATCATGCAAGATATCGTTGGACCGTCTACACTACCCCCAGCATTGCCATCTCCGGCCAGGAAAGAGAACCAAGGACCTCAACTTGAGGAGATACCCAATAACGAAGCCGATGTAACTGGAGCTTCAACGACGAGTGCTGCAATTGCAGATAAATTAAAGAATGAATTAATGGCAATGATAAAAGACGTAGTGACTGAGGCACTCACTCCAGCACCTCCCGCTATGATACCATCTCCTGTTGAATATTCTGAGAAATTGAGAGAACAAGGTTCAGCTATCCGAAAGCAAAAGGGAAAAGAAAAGGAAAAGTCTCAGCAAGACGACCGAAGAAGTAGACATACTTCGGAGGGAGTAAAGAGCAAAGGGAAATCCGTTCATGAAGAACGGGGAAATAAGCTAGTATCTGTTGAGATACAATCAAAAAGGCATCATGAGAAGAGACAAAAGGAAAAAGAGGCAGAATGTGTTGCTGAGCGAACAAGAAGAGAAGACAGAAAACGTTCAGAGAGCCGTGATTCCAGAAAAGAACGGGATGAGGAAGAGAATCAGAGAGAGGAATCGCGAAGAAGAAAACATAGAGATGACAGAAAACAGTCAGGAGGTCATGACTTGCGTGGCAAGCATAACACAGCGAGCAGAAACGTTGGAAGATTGGAAAAAGGGAAAGCAACAACCGAGACTCAAACAACAAGGGAGGACAATTCTGTAAATCATAGTCCTTTTTGCCAGGAGATAGATTCGGAGATTCTGGGGCAGGGAGATAAAATCCCGGAACTAAAAACATACAATGGGAAATCTGACCCCCGAGATCACTTGTTCCAATTAGATAGAAAATTGTCCCTTTACGGGTTCACGGACAATATGCAAGCCAGGATATTTGCAACGACTCTATCAAAAGTGGCTGTTGATTGGTTTAATCGAATTCCTCCTGGACAGATTAAAAGTTATGCCCAGTTGAGAAAAATGTTCGAGGATCAATTTTCTAGTCAATCTAGACTGGTTTTGGATCACTCCCATCTATACACGATGAAACAGGAAGTTAATGAAAGTCTAAAGGACTTCATGAAACGTTTCAATACAGAGCTATTAAGGATTGATAGCCCGACGGGAGAGATGATTGCAAGTATACTCTTTCGAGCAACTACCAACACCATGTTTGGTGGGGACTTACTGAAACGAAAACCCACCACAGTTGAAGAAATCAACAAAATAGCGCAAGATGTGGTTCATTTCGAGGAGATGATGGCGACCAAAGTTCCTATTAATGTGGCTGTGAAAGATAGAGAGAGGTAGAGAAGATCATAATCGCAATAACAGCAACAAGAGGAACAAAAATTACAGAAGGGATAGTTCACCCAGAAGGTACACGCCGTTGAATGCTAACATCATGGCAGTCTTTGGGGCAGCTAAGAGGAAAGGATGGTTGAAGGATCCTAAGCCAATGAGGGAATCCAAAGCAACAATGTTTTCAAGTCAATTCTGCAAATATCATAATCAGAAAGGACATGAAACAGAGGATTGTATAAATTTGAAAGATGAAATAGAACGGCTAATAAAGGATGGCAAACTCGTGGAGTTTGTTATAAAAGTACAAGAACAGGAGAACCATTACAACTGGAAGAGAACTCCATCTCCTAGGAAGGATAAGCAGAGGGTGATTGATGAACCGCAACTTTTGCAATACCCTCAAATCGAAGATGGGAACGCCAGGAAAGGAATGATAAATATGATATCAGGAGGTCCAGGGGGTGCGGATTCTACCAATGGCCGAACGAAGATCACGAGAATGGTCGAATCAGATAATTTTGTGGACATGGCCAATATACTGAGAATCGAGCAGATACCGCACGAAGAAATCACTTTTTCTACAACAGATTTGAGAAAGCTGAGTCCACAAGCTATACAGATGTCGAATTTGAATTGCCCTTTGGTGATCACAGTGGATATAGCTAACTATGGAGTCACTAGGATGTTAATTGATCATGGGAGTTCAGTAAATGTGCTGTTTAATTCTACGCTGATCAAGATGGTCTTGAATAATCAGATGCTAGAACCAGTGAGGACATATCTTCATGGTTTTGGAGGTCCAGAAATAATACCACTCGGAATGCTCAAGTTACCAACATCATTGGGAACAACACCACAGAGGAAGACACTTATGGATGATTACGTAATTGTTGATATGCATTTTGCATACAACGGTATCATAGGAAGACATGCACTCAATAATTTCCGAGCGTTACCCTCAACTTATCATCAAATGGTGAAATTTCCAACTTCTAGCGGCACAGGAGAGGTCATAGCAGACCATATGGAAGGATGGAAATGCTACGTAACTTCACTCAGGACTGGGCTACAACAAGAAGAAGCAGCGACAAGGGTATTGGTTCCAAGGCATATGGAGCGTATCGATTAAAGATTATGTTTCAGTTTGCCAATGTTTTTTAGCATTTTGAATATTTTGAACAAGTTTTTATTCGTTCTCTCTGCTATAACACGCATGAGAGACAAAAATGTATGAACTTGAAACAGGTACCCCAAGTCATGAATCTGGAGGACAGCACTGGAAGTCATGCAAATGAGCAATGATCAAAGCTCAGTTCTATTTACATAATCTAATTTGGATTATTTGAAGAAGATTAAGTCTAATTATTTGATTTGCATGAGTTTTATCTACTTTGCATAATGTAATCAGTGCAGGTCAAAAAATTCAGAAGAACGGAAACTCTGCCCCAAAGTGGCACGAGATACCAAAAATCCCTAAAGAAATCAGGAGAACAGAAACTCTGCCCCAAAGTGGCACGAGATACCGAAAATCCCAGAAGAAATTACGAGAACGGAAACTCTGCCCCAAAGTGGCACGAGATACCGAAAATCCCAGAAGAAATTACAGGGACGGAAACTCTGTCCCAGAGTGACACGAGATACCGAAAATCCCTAAATCAATCAAGAAAACGGAAACTCTGCCCCAAAGTGGCACGAGATACCGGAAGAAGTCAAAGACGACGTAAGGAATGGAAACTCAGCCCAAAGTGGCACGAGATACCGAAAATTCCTAAACCTATCAGAAGAATGGGAATCCCGTCTAGAGTAACATGAGATACCGAATGAGGCCGAGGGCGAGAAAAAGAAGGAGCCTATTAACAATGCTCCAAAGGTAATGAATAGACACTACATATGAAATGGTAAGCGTTATAAACTTTATGTTTCAGAAAATATAAACAAACTCTCAAAAGATTAACAATGACTAAGCAAAAATATTAAAAGAAAAAGAAAAATACTATGTCCAAAGCGACGAATATAATCTCCTTTCTTAATGGAATAACAATTTTCAAAGAACAATAAGAATTCATCAAGTTGTCAAAATAAAGTAAAGGACTGAGATAGGAAATTGAAATAAAAGACAACAGTTATTATCCCAAAAATTAAGCAACTGATATAAAATTGTTTCAAACACATCAGAGCGACACAGCGCCATACACAAATTAAATTACGAATAAAAATTGTTCATAAACAAGGAAATATAGTAAACAGCCTTAGCAGCATTCAGTCTTCTTCCTCATCCTCAGATGAGGGATATGGTTCAGGCATTTCTCGCGGCGGTGATAATCCTCCGAGAACGAGATCCTCCTTGTCCAGCAGTGAGGCAAACTCATCAGGTTCTGTAGCTTCAGAAGTTTGACGAGGTGGACGTTTCTCCAGATTTGTCCCCAGGGACAGGTCTAACCACTCTGGTTTAAATTTTCCACGAACATAGGTTGTAGCATAGAACTGATGCACCGTCAGAGCTTGAGCATTTCGAGCCACGTGATCATCTCGACGAGTGCGCAATTCTTGAAACGTGTTGCCTTGGAGAAACCTTTTAGCAATTTCCAATGTTTGCTGAGGAGAAACCTTCAAAAAAGGAAAAAATATTAATAAAAGTAATCATAAGAGAATGGGTGCCAAGTTATAAAAATAATATATTTTACCTCTTTAAGACCTCGAAGGTAGCCATTCGAGTCAGCATTGAAGGCTTCCTCTTTGGCTGCACCAACCTATTTCTTCAGCGCAGTAATTTGCTGATTAAGATCTTCTTTGAGTTTTTCAGCTTTCTCTCGAGCCTCTTTGGCTACTTGCAAAGCTTTTTCCTTGGCGTCAAGGGCAGCTTGAAGTGCAGAGTTATCAGCATTACTGACAGTTTCCTTAAAATCCATTAAGGCTGAGGCCATGACATCCACGAAACCTCCCGCCTGACAACAAATGAACGGTTAGACCAAAATTTGCAAAGCAAATTCAAAGGAAATGTAAGTCAAATAAGGAAATCATTACCGCTGACAGTAGATGCAGCGTATTTCGCTCCAGCCTTTTCCTTTGTTCATCAGAGATTGGAAGAGGGACGGACATACCAGTCAACAATGCCCTTAAGTGTTCGATGGCTTCGGCCTCCGAGAACTGGTACCCAGCGGCTCGAGCTCGAGGGTCCTGGCTAGGTCCGGCCATGTAATTTGGCCCAGATGCACCGGCAGGAGGGTTGGAGGCACTCGGCCTGCTTGTCTGGCCAATCGTAGGAGCAACCCCTTCGGTCTGCGACTGATTTTGCGGCATCCTTCGTCTCTTACGTTGGACGAGATTGCCGACATCCTCGCCGGTTTCAGTTGCCCTGCCTTCCGACGCTTCAGCACTGCCTGGAATTCCCTCAGGATTATCCCCCAGTAATTCCTCGAAAGGATCAACTGATGGATCAATAGCAGCAGCAGTAGCAGTAGAGGGTTCAGAAATTTTCTTCTTGCCCTTACTTTTTCTCTTATGAGGAGGAGGAATGTCAGGCACAGTGTCGGTCTGGGAACTTGCCATATCTGCAGCAACAACCCGGTTCATCCTTGCATGTCGACTCATGAAGAACTTGTCTGCAAATAAAATAAATCGTTAGAATCACAACAAGCATAAATCAAAAAATTCTAATAAGATCATGCTAATTTACCAAGGGTCATCCTGCCATTATATTTAACTGGAGACAACCCAGCTAAAGAAAGGACCCGGTTTTCAACAAGTTTTTTAACATCGAATTGATGTTCACGAACTAACTTCGGGATAAACTCGCAATCCCATGAAGTTACACTAACTTCCCCGGGTATCATTACTCTAGCCCCGTTATACCATTCATGGCGATATCGTGCAAATTCGTTTTCGTAACTCTCTTTGATATAGAAATATCTTCTTTTCCAATCTTTTCCATAACCGGTCGCCCCTCCGTTCAAGAATTTACGATTTGTTTGTGCTTTAATATGATAGAATCCCTCTCCACGCCTCGCAATCTCGAATAGTGCGTAGAATTCATTAGGACTCTGTGGTTGTTGCAAAGCTTTCAGAACTATGATGAAGCCAATTAAACTCCCGTAAGAGTTTGACGTAAGTTGCGCAGGCACAACATTTATTGTCCTTAAAAGCCATCTTAGCTCGAACGGAATGGGGAAGCGTAGACCGTTGAGAAGTTGACCAACGAATACAGTCATATGTCCGGGGGGTGGGGTATGCATACGATCATTTGGGCCCGGAAGGACTATCTTGTACTTATCGGGTATATCAAACTTCTTACGAAGTCCCTTGCGATTATATTGAAGACGAGAGATGTATTGATCGTACGTCATTCCTGGGACCTCGACATGATTGTCGAATTCCCTATTGATATAATCTACGTCCTCTTCACCCTCGCTTGGGGTGCGATTATCTATATAAATTGACGTATACGAGTCATCACTGTCCACTTCGGCCGCTGTTTTTCCAGTGTTTGCCACGGGGGCGCCAACCGCGGGTGAATCAACCGTTGTTATATCTATTAAATCGAATAAATCAGCATCGTCTGTGTTCGGCCTCGTAGGTGCAACCAAAGGTTCCCCTTTATTAATGTCCGTACTTGGGCTCGTAGGTGCAACTGAAGGTTGCCCTTTATTAATGTCCGTATTCAGGCTCGTGAGTGCAGCTGAAGGGTTCCCTTTATTTATGGAACTGACGCTAGAGCCAGTACTCGACTCACTCCCAATAGTGGTTTCACCGCTCACCATCTTTGATGGTAATAAACTGAAATAAATTAAAAACGAAGACTGACTAAGGACGCATACGTCACTCTACACTCTCACATGTCACTCAAATATACGTAACATTGAACATGTTAAGAAAGTAGATAACCCAGCAAAATAAAAACCAATAATGTTACCTTAATTGAATTTTCGGTAAGGGAAGTTTTCGCTTGATTGATTATATCCTACACAAAATAAACAGCAAATCAAAAACGCGCAACGGAACGCTCAAAACAAGGAGGAGCAAAAATCTTAACGCATCGAATTTTTTCAATTCGATGCTGATCGCATCGAATCGCTTACCGTTCGATGCGTGTCGCATCGAATGACGCAAATTCGATGCGCCTTACCTGAAGAGCAAAATCTGTTGGCAGAAGAATGATCTTGTCAACGCAGCGTCCCCCTTATATAGGGGACGCGAGGCCCATCTGGCCCAGTTACGATTCCGCATCGAATAACCGCATCGAACAGCTACAATTCGATGCGTACTATTTCACGCATCGAATGGTGTACAATTCGATGCGTTAAAATTTATCTCCCTAGTCCAAGTACTATGAACCGCTCCGAATTTACTATGAATAGGAATATCCCAAATCAGTACGAATGCAGTTTTAAAGTTTGGAATACGATCTCTAAATTGATATCATCTCCCAAACTGGGGGGACTATATGATGGGTGTAATTTAGGATTGGCCTAATATAATGTTATTGGGCCGGCCCATAGCGCATCGAATATAAAGAATTCGATGCGCGCATCGAATCAACAGTGCAATCCTTCTTTATTGGGCCAGCCCAATAGCGCATCGAATACACCTGATTTGATGCGCCTTTCTATATTGGAATGTGAGCTCCACGGGACGGGTTCTATAAATAGCCCGTCCCCTTGTATTCAAAGGGACTTTTTCGAGATCTGAACCAGCTCAGTACAGTCAGCATCGAACCTACCTCCATTCGACACGAGTCATATCGAATCAACTCCAATTCGACACGCACAAAATACCTTATCCTTATTCGAGACATAAGTTACGCATCGAATTCGACATCCACAGCACGCATCGAATTCGATACCTTCAGGATTGTTTTCCACAGTGTTAACTATTCCGCATCGAACAGGTTCTCATTCGACACGTCAGCATCGAATACCTGAAATTCGATACGTCTTATTATCCTTGTAATTTAGTTATTCTATCTAAAAAGCTTGTATTAAGTGTTCAATAACAAGATATTATACTCAATTAAGGTGAGAACATGGGTTTGGGCAAAGGCCAAGATAAAGAATTTTTGCTTTCCTTTCTGTGAATGGAGCAGTAACCCAAAGTCTTGCTTCTCTGTTTTGTAAATTCGATCCTTTTTTGTAAGGGTTACAAGCACCCTTTTGCTTGACTTTTTTCTATGAAACTCAGTTCTGATAAAAAAAAAAAAAAGTGTTCCGGATCAAGCTAGTCCGTTAATAACATTGGATAGCATTGTTTGATCTTATTTTGTATTATTTATTGTGTTCTATTACCGTGACGAAATAAGACCAAAATAATTACCATGTCATATCATGGATTCAAGGTCAAAATAACAATCCTGCGAGAAAAAGAATACTCTCTTAAACTTTATGAGCTGTGCAACTCATATCAACCGAGTTGTATTCGTTTACCTCTTCTGCATGGTTGAGAAATGACTTCATCTCATTGATTTTTCTGATGTTATCCAATTGCTTTTGCACGTTTCTTCTCTACTTCAATCAAGGCAGGAATGTTAGTGTATCTAACAGTGATTTAATGGAACACGGTTGACCTGATTGTCGACATTAGTGTCGGTGTTGAGGTTTCCATAAGAAAAAAGCCCTATCAAAGTGGAGGGATATATATTCAAAGTGAGGGATTCAAAGGTCCAATACTCAATTTTGTAATTCACTTTAAAATATCAATTAATTTGACTATTTATATGTTTCAAATACTCAATGTTGGACTCAATTGAAAACCAAGGATCCAAAGGTCCAAAGCCTAGTTGTATGTTATGATTAAAATACAATACTATTTGGAAAGATCTTAAGGTTAAAGTCATGATGGTGTATGAAACAAAATATCTCAAAGTTAAAGGACTGGTATTGATAGGAAACCAAAGATCTCAAGGTTAAAGTTGGTATGGTATTATTTGAAACGAATGATCGCAAGGTTAAATGTAAGGCATTGTATAAAATACCTCAAGGTTGAAGTGCCTTAAACCAATGCTCTCGAAGACAATTTACCATATACTTTATTTAATATCGTTTTTAGAATATACACTGAAAAGTATAATTAAAACGAGCATTAAAATCCAATGGTTTAAGGTTACCCTAGCTTGATATGCATTCACCTACCCAACAAAATTTCTCCTCTAAAAAATGATGATTGTTTTGTGAGAAACCAAACGTGACGAAGACAATAGTTGTGCTATGTGTGTGCTTGTGATGAAATATGTTTTACAATTTATATGACCGTTCGAAACGAAGTTGTTCTCGTCGCATCATTTGATGCCATGTTATTGTGATCAATTACGAAACAACAATTATCAATATAAAGCCAGATGCTTTACCAAGAAAGAGAATCAAAATGCAGTCAAATACTAATAAATTGATAAAAACGTGAATTGAAAACAACACCACTTGGAAATTTACAAAAGGTTTCCAGTTGTATTAGTTAATAAATCATATGGATTTATAATGCAATCGATTTTCGAAGGTCCTCTATAATCACCACTAGATATGGATAAAACGAGAAATGTTTTGTCTTGTCACACCATTTTGTATGTACATTTATTCGGTGTTTGTGCATGGAACGATAGGTATTTTAGAGTTTTACGTCTTAAGATTGCGATAATAAATGTAAAAAAAAGTAATAAGTTAAAGTCTCGTGATGCGCCATATCACTCACAATAACCAACGATAAATTAAAAAAATTTACATTAGTCCTAAAATCATGAATTTATAATGGAGAAAAAATACACCTTTCTTTTTTAGTTATGGGTGCCGGTAATTAAGCATCATGTAGAAATAATATGCGGATCCGTGTAATATATATATATATATATATATATATATATATATATGGCTGCTAAAAGAAAAATAATGGACAAATTAATATTTGTGTCCTGTAAGTTTGCCTTTTTGAAGAATATGCCCATTATCTATCGAGTTTTAAAAAATGCCGTGACTTATGCACTTTTCTTTAAAAAAATACCCACCCGCTGCCACATCAGAAAAATTGCGCTTACGTGGCTGCCACATGGGAAAAGGCACACGCCATATTAATATATTTAAAACAAAAATATATCTTTTGTGTTATGTGGCTGCCACATGGAATATATATATAAAAAAAATATATATCTTTATGTATTAAAATATGAAAATATATACAAATATATAAAAAAATATATATCTTTATGTATTAAAATATCAGAATATATATATATATATATATATATCTTTATGTATTAAAAACAATATCATATTTATATCTAGAATATATATAAATACTATAAAAAATATCATTATGTATCTAAATATATCTATATCTAGAATATATTTAAATATACAAAAAAAGAAAATATCATAAATACCATTTTTTATTACTAAAAATTTAAAAGAAAAATTTTAAAAAAAATTTCAAGAAAAAACAAAAGAAAAAAATAGACCCCCCCTCCCACCGCTGCAACTCGCGGTTGCAGCGGTGGTGGTGTCAATCGACATCGCTTTTTTATTATTGAGATGCGCTTCGTAAATCGGATCTGAAATTTGAGTTGCGCTGGGAGAATCGACGGCGAGAATGTTTGTGGCAGTGCGACGTAGATTATGATTGGAGAATTGTAGGGATGGACGCCGTCAATTGCGATGGGAGAATCGGCGGCGAGAATGTTGGTGGCGACGAAGATTTGGGGATTTCGGGAAGGGGCGGTGGTGGCGTTGGGCGAGGCGCAGCGGCGGCGTGTGAGGTGGGGGGGGGGGGGGGGTGGGGGGTGCGGGGTTGCGAAGGAGATGATGATTAAATTTTTTTTCTTTTTTTTTCAGTAATAAAAAATTGTATTTATGATTTTTCTTTTTTTAATATATTTAAATATATTTTAAATCATAAATATATTTTTTATATATACTTATATATATAAAGGATATAAATATATTTTTGTTTTAAAATATTAATATGGCGTGTGCCTTTTTTCCATGTGGCAGCCACGTAAGCGCAAAGTTTGTGATGTGGCAGCGGGTGGGCATTTTTTTAAAGAAAAGTGCATAAGTCAGGGTATTTTTAAAAACTCAATAGATAATGGCATATTCTTCAAAAAGACAAACTTACAGGGCACAAATATTAATTTATCCAAAAAGTAATTGACAACTATTATTGTGATGAATAATTAATTGACAACTATTAAAAGAAATAATAATATGTCAATGTTTGACCTAGCTAGCTAGTATATAAATAACATTAATTTGATTGTCTGCAATAGATAGACCTACAAAATCAGAGTAAAGTGAACGTTGTCACTACACTGTACTGTTGTCACTATCGGTCGTGCACTTTTAACTCGCGCAAATCGACCGCAGATCACTATTTGACAAAAAGGCTTCCGATGGATATGCTTCAACATCTTTCTTCATTTGAAGCTATTTTGGGTTGGCCACCAAATTATCTTTGTCTTCGGGTTTTTGGATGTTTCTGTTACTCGTATCTTAAGGCATATATATCTGACAAAATAAACCCATCATCTCGTGCGTGTATTTTTATGGATCACTCCACTAGTCAAGCGGCAGACAAGTGTCTTGATCCTTCTTTGGGTCGCATCTGTATTACTAGACATGTTCGTTTTGTTGAGTCCATCTTTTCGCGAGTCTCTTCCGAGCCCATCTTGGTCAGCAACAATCCGCGTTCAAGCCTCTACATACCCGTTCTTCCTTCATGGATTTTTAACTTGTTGCGTCAGTGCCCAACTGAACCGTTTGTTTCAAATGTTGGGCCCGGTGTTGGGGTTACATTAGAAACAGAAACTTTGGCACCTACATTTGTTACCTAGTTGCACCCGATGTTAGGGTAACATTGGAAACAAAGACTTTGGCCCCTGTCTCTTCTCGTTGCCTAACTGCACATTTTGTTCCCGATGTTTGGCCCGATGTTGGGATAACATTCTAAACAGAGACTTCGACCCCTGTCTCTTCTCTTTACACAGATCCTCCTACAACTACGGAGCCTTTGATAGTTGGAGATTGGGTTCATCATATGATGACCCTGTTTATAACCTAAGATCTCAAGGTTAAAGGATCGGTACTTGTTGGAACCAAAGATCTCGAGGTTAAATGTATGAAGTCTAAGATCTCAAGATTAGATGTAAGATATTGTTCGAATAATGTCAAAGATAAATATGCGATACTGTTTATGTAATATCCTTTTCAATAAATGCATAAAATGACAACTCAAAACGAGCATTGAGTCCAAAAACTTTAGTAAGTTACTCGACTTTTTATATGGATTCACCTATCAATTAAGCACCGATATTTTCTCTATAAAGAAGTATATATGCGCACGCGTTGAAGTACATTTTAGAATGGTA
This sequence comes from Linaria vulgaris, assembly GCA_948329865.1. Classification (NCBI taxonomy): domain Eukaryota; kingdom Viridiplantae; phylum Streptophyta; class Magnoliopsida; order Lamiales; family Plantaginaceae; genus Linaria; species Linaria vulgaris. The sequence goes on along the minus strand of OX415250.1, from coordinate 110,614,975 downwards.
TGTATTGACCATGAGATAACTAGATATTGAAGTTTTGTCGTCGCATCATTTTATGTCTTAGGGTTGCAATCAACGATGATACACTAATTATAAATATACAGTCAGTTACTTAATAATAAACAACGTGAATAAACAACGATACCGCTTACAATCAAGAAAAAATTACCAATAATACTAGTTACAAAATCATAATGAAATGCAATCGGTTTTATATTTTTTATTTTTTATTGTGGGTCAAAAAATGGCTTCCTCTCAAAGGGTTTTCTGATGGTGTCCATATGTTTTGCACGCTTCATCTCTCCTTCTATAGGCACTGATGTTAATATACCTAAGTTTGGTACCAAATTGATTGTTTGGAACCACATTATTATTCGGAGGAACATGGTTGACATAATTGTATGTCGAGGACCTCGCGGTTTCAAATTGACGAAGTTTTGTCTCGTCGCATCATTTTATGTCATGTTACTGCGATCAATCACGAAACAACAATTATCAATATAGAGACAATTGCTATACCGAAAAAGAGAATCAAAATGCAGTCAATTAGTATTAGTTATGAAATCATATGGATTTATAATGCAATCGATTTTTGAAGCTTCTCTATTATCACCACTAGATTTGGATAAAACGAGAAACGTTTTGTCTTTTCGCACCATTTTGTATGCACATTTATTTGGTGTTTGTGCATGGAACGATAGGTATTTTAGAGTTTTACGTCTTAAGATTGCGATAATAAATGTACAAAAAAGTAATAAATTAAAGTCTCGTGATGCGCCAAATCATTTTATTTTTCACAATAATCTGCGATAAATTAACAAAAGTTACATTTGTTATAAAATCATGAATTTATAATGGACTAAAAATACACCTTTCGTTTTTAGTTATGAGTGCCCGTAATTAAGCATCATGTAGAAATAGTATGCGGATCCGTGTAATATATATACATATATATACATATATATATATATGGCCGCTAAAAGAAAAATAATTGACAACTATCGTTGTGATGAATAATTAATTGACAACTATTAAAAGAAATAATAAAATGACAATGTTTGACTTAGCTAGCTAGTATATAAATAACGTTAATTTGTTTGTCTGAAACAGACAGACCTACAAAATCAGAGTGAAGAAGCTAAGGCGGCTGACTGCGGAAATCACGAGGTACCTCAACCTGGACGGCAATCGTGACAGCAGTACTCCAATTTTCAGAAATGTAACGAATAAGTCTTTAATTTTTTGCTGAATCATTTCCATTTGAACTTTGATGAATTTTCTGGTTTTCATTTTGTCTTGTGCCTGCCGTAATTCAGTAGAATCTCAATTTCTGTTTCATCGTCCCCAAGGTGAATTACTTTTGAGTTTTGATCCATGGTGTTCCATCTTTAGGAGGTTTAATTAATTAATAATGTGGCGTGTTAATTTAAATCACATCCTTACTGATTATATTTAACAGTTAATTTGCATCTTTAATAGATTGTATATAATTGCTCTAGGGTTTGGAATGTTAAAGAAAGAAAAAGAAATCTATCAAATGTTAGTTGTCGATTATTTTTTTCCTTGTTTTTCACTTTCTTAGACCAACAATAATTTTTTTCGCGTAATGCATATATATTTTGTCTTATATATCAGCGCATCGATAATACCAGAATGCTATTTATATCATTTTTCCTTAAATACACACATTCTGAATATTAGCAGCACGACGCAGTTCATGCGCAAATTGATTGACCAACTTTCTTCGAAGTAATTCTTAATTCAACTTAAGAATATTTGTTTGAGATGAATAGATTTGCAGTTAACCCTGAGTCAACTTAATCATTCTATGTATATGATAATTTTATAGCAGTTGTGTATATAGAATAATTCTATGTTAGCTAGCAAGCATCAAAAGAGAAAATAGGGTAATTTGATTAACTATGCATAAATTAGCTAGCAGTGTCAATCAAATTAAAATTATACCTCAACTCTAAGTCTTACATTGATTACTCTACATATGAACTTGCAGAATCAAGAGGAAAAATAATATAATGGCTAGTTCAAGTTCAAGATATCCGGTTCCAACATTTTCGGGAGAAGGGTTTGCAGAATGGTCCATTAAAATGAAGGACCATTTAACTGCTAAGGGTTTGTGGCATGTGGTAGAGGATGGTTTCGATACACCCGAGTCTGTGGAAATGCTCGGCATAGAAGAAATGATTGAGCTCAAAGAAAGTATAATGAAAGATTCAGAGGCTTTCTTGCTCATTCACATGTCAATAACACCTCGCATAACTTTTAGAATTCGCAATGCCAAGACATCCAAAGATGCATGGAACAATCTCCATGAGATTTTTCTGGTAAAATATAAATATTTCTTAATGATATATCTCATATGTATTAATTAATCATGAGATTCAGAATTTTAATATGATACAGATTGTTTACTAATGGAGTGGAATAAAGAAGATAATACTGCAAAGTATCTTATATCAGTTTTTGTCATGTAAAAACATGTGACTTTATCAGTTTTTGTATGGCAATATAGTCTTTGAATATTAAAATATCCACATATACAACATGAATGCATTCAGTATGAGTTACTACCAAAGTGAAAATATAGCGCAAAATTAAGGTCGCAACTAGATATATAAATTATGTACGTAAAAGTAATAAAAGGATGCTGTTGTAACCATTTAATTAAAGAAAGCTTATAATTGGAGCTCAATTGTATTTTTGTAATAGGGTCTACCTCCTAATATATCTGATCTCATAGTAATCTTTTGTTCCTTGACTTGGTTTTACCTTTCTTTTTTTCAGAATGATGCCTCATCACGTGCTGCGGAGGAACTACCATTGCCTAGGTCTACTACTAGGGCAAACACTAGAGTAGTTGAGGACAGTCAGACAAGAAGAGAGGTATATAAACTATACGTATATCTATAATAGTACTTGTGTATTTACATTAAATCCGATAAATAAATTAGCGTACACAATCGAGTTTTACTAGAGAATTAAGAGCATAAACTTCAGACGTTTCGAAAGAGAAAACAGCGCTCGCTGCAACTCAAGAGATTTGGGAGTGTATAAAATATCTATTCAAAACTTACGGCGGTCAACTTGATGCCGTGGAGGCATTAATCGAAATACTATATAGAGTTTTTGACATTACTTTAAGAGTCCAAGCTATTTGCTTAAATTATATAACTTACATGCCGCATAATTTGGCTTTTTTTGTTTTTTTTTTTTTTTGTCTAGACGAGTCATCAGCCACCAAGAGCCTCTATTGAAGGGACTTCTGCTCAACCAGAAAGCAGCACACATCCAACAAATATAGAACACAACGCGCCTGATTACGAAGATAATATTCCACCCTTCAGCGTGGTTCTCACAAAATGTGCAGTCAGCCCTACTTACTGTTTGGTAATTATTTTACTTGCAAACAATATTTATCATAACAAAAAATTTAACTTACTCCAATCTCGTTACAAGATTTATCATTATGATGACTAGTTTACCACAAGGTTCTAAAACTGAATTGTCTTGACAACCTAAAAGATTTGTACAAGAACAATTATATATTTGTCGTTTAACTATTTCAGCAATTCCAAGCTCAAGTGGCTTCAGTGTTGCCTTCAAAGAATATGAATGCAGTTGTGAGGTGCACGTCTGGAAATACCTATAAGGTTAAATTGAATGTGAGAAGGAAGAGAAAGATGTTTGGCGCAGGATGGAGGAGGATCATCGAGGACGAAACCTTGGTGGCGAGAGACAAACTTGAGTTTGAAGTTCGGAGATATAGCTCCAATGAACTCGAGCTCAAAATGCACGTTGTAAGACAGCATGAGCTGCAGGCGGAGAGTGGGGATGAAGGAGATTGTCATGTACCACTTATCGTACTTACTGATAGTGACAACGAGGACGATAATGGAGGCGGAGATAATGAGGATAGCAATCACGAAAGGCGGTGATTATGCCGATGATGATGTTGTTGAAGATTGGGATAGCGATCGCGTTGATGAATAGTTAGTACTACTTTAGGATGTTGGGATAATATATGTTTCATGTAATTAGAAAAGGTTAAGCTTGTGATTATTTGGATTATTTAAATTCTCAAAGGCCTTAATATATGTTTCTAGCTAGCTACTAAACTTCTTGTAGTTTCATAACTAATTTAGGTATCATGTGTGTGCACACAGGTTTCTCAAATTTAAGAAGGAAAAAATGCACCTAATTAATTTGAATTGGCATGAATACTGGTATAAAGTACAATTCATGTGCAAATACAGAATAGTAAATTAATTGTCATTAAATTGTGCAAATACAGAATAATATAATGTAAGTGGTCGACGCAAACTCCATTAGTACGATGTGGAGGACAACGATGCTCTGCTCAAGGCCTCGTGCGACGTCGTGCCGGGGATTCAATTCAGAGCCCTACACGAAGTCAAAGTAATCTCCTCTTGTAGTGATTTTTTTTTAATTCGAATTTGTTTTAATATTTGTGTTTGTTGTGATTTGAAACTTTAAAGAGAAATATTTCAGTGTTAGGTTGATTTTTAGGTTTATACTGATAGAGAGGGAAAGTTGTGAACGAGTAGCAGGACGTGATTGTCGTAATCTCCATCAGTAATTTTGGGTGATTTATATGCAGGACTCTTTGATCTGTCTATCGGTTTGAATCCTTGTTTCACTCAGAAGAATACAAACATTTTGTGCTATTTACGCTAGTTGTGCCACTGTTATGTATATTGTTTGTCTTCATGGTTGTGACTGCTCTTCACTAGGAAAAAAGGATCAAGGTTGGATTTCTAGCATCAGATGTGAACCAGATTCTAGCTTGAAAGATGCTTTAAACTTTCCAGAGAATCGAAATGTATATGTTCATCAGCATCTTCCATTTTCCAGAGATATTAATTGCAATTCTAGTTCAATCTTGCTTCAGTTTCCCCAAACTCCTAATATTATTACTAGTTAATAAACATGGCATAACTATGGCTTAATTAATCTGTTTAATGCAGCTTATTGGGCAGAATTCACGCATCACGGAATCACCAATTAAATTGATTTGGCACATAAGGTTACAATACTAATTAAACTAAAAAGTGTGACAAAATTGGTATTCAACTCACTGCATACAAATAACACAGGAAAGTGTAATTATTATATAGAAGCTTATCCAAGTAGATAATGAAAAAGTAATTTGCACATCATATATGGTAGTTGAAACTGTTAAAATTATAATTCATAATTCTACCAATTTCAAGATCCTTCAGCCTTTCTTGTCCAACAAGAAAGTCTAGAAATCTCAGTTATTATTAAATCTGATATTTGTTATGAAGGTTCAAGAAAATAATTACGTGGAGTCTTTCTTATTCACAAATCAAAAAAATCCTGGAGCGGGGAAGAATTTGTCAAAGTTTTAATTAAATGCATTGTATATATAGAAAAACTTAATGTAAACATATATTAGTTGCAAATGGAATGAAGTATACATTGCATCAGTAGAAGAAAAAAGCTTTTATTGATGATTGACTGCTACAGAAACACACTACATTTATCGAATTGAAACTAAGACAAGACACATGTTAAAACGAATCTATTCTGACAGCTTTACAACTCATTTCCTTTCCATCAGCTTAGTGCTTATGCATAAGCTTCTCCAGGCGTGTTCCATGTTCTCAGATGCTGTTTACAGATCAAGTGCACTTCATATGGTTGTCAGGATCATGTGCAGCTCATGTTCTTCTCAAATGCAGTTAACATGCAGTCCACATACATAACCCTTTGGTGCATATATATCAGCTAGCTGTCTATTTGTGGACACATGAAACATCTTAAACAGTCCCTGCATTAACTTTTCCCTAACCACATGGCAATCTATTTCTATGTGTTTAGTCCTCTCATGGTAGACTGGATTTGAAGCTATGTGGATGGCAGCTTTATTGTCACAGAACAAGAGAGCTGGCTGGTCATGCTTGAAACCTAAATCTTCTAATAAGTTCTTCATCCAAACAATCTCACAGACTGTAAAAGCCATTGCTCTATATTCAGCTTCAGCTGAAGATCTGAATATAGTTTGTTGCTTCTTAGATCTCCATGAGACTAAAGCATTGCCAGTGAATACACAGAATCCAGTAACTGATCTCCTGGTATCTGTGCATGCAGCCCAGTCTGCATCACAGTAAGCTTTAAGGTGAATGTCATTTTCACTTGGAAAGAACAATCCCTGTCCTGGAGCATTTCTCAAATACCTTAGAACTTCGAGGGCTATGTTCATGTGAGACTTCATTGGATTTGCCAGAAATTGACTTAGAGTTTGAACCACATAGCAAATATCAGGCCTTGTGATTGTGAGATACAACAATCTCCCTATTAGTCTTCTGTATGTGGCAGGTTTGTCAATGGGATCTTGATCATCTTGAACTATTTTTAAGTTAGGATCTACTAGAGTAGTGATAGATTTACCTTTTAGTAGCCCACAATCATTAATGATATCCAGTGTGTATTGTCTCTGATTCAAGGATATTCCACTCTTGTTCCTTGCAACTTCAATTCCAAGGAAACACTTAAAGGACCAAGATTTTTGAGTTTGAAATTGTCCTTGAGGAATTGTTTTAATTGAGTGATCTGTTGCTCATGATTTCCTCCAATGATAATATCATCAACATATATCAAGATGACAGTTATGGAGTTAGATATTCTTTTGATAAATAGGAATGATCAACAGAGGATTGTTTGAAACCTTGAGAGGATATGACAATGGTAAGCTTGTGGTTCCACTGTCTGGAAGCTTGTTTGAGAACATATAGTGATTTGTGCAGTTTGCAAACTTGCTCCCCCTCAGTAGCAAGTCCAAGAGGAACTGTCATGTAGACTTCTTCTTCTAAATCACCATAGAGGAAGGCATTGTTTAGATCTAGCTGAGAAAGAGACCAACCATTAGCAGAGACAAAAGCTATCATGCATGTTACTGTAGTGATCTTTGCTACTGGAGAATAGGTCTCAAAATAGTCATAACCTTCTCTTTGATTATAACCCTTAGCCACAAGTCTTGCTTTGTGGCGTTCAATAGCACCAGTGGAAGTATATTTGACTTTGTATACCCATTTACAACCAATAGCAGTCTTACCAGGAGGAAGAGTTGTAAGAGACCAAGTATTATTACCACTGAGAGCAATGAGTTCAGCAGACATTGCAGCTTGCCACAGGGGATCAAGGTTAGCCTCATCAAAAGAAGTAGGTTCATGATGAGAAGCAACAGATAAAATAAAATAGAGATGTGAAGAAGATAACATGTTGTAGGATAGATTGAGAGTAAAATCATTAGGACTAACAGGTGAGCCAGAAGCATCATTGTGAGGTGATGGAGTTGCTGTTACTGCAGCAAGTTTGTACTGATAGTCTTTGAGATGGTCTGGTGTCTTCCTGACTCTAGTGGAACGGCGAGGAGAAGAAGGAACATGAGAGACAACATCATTATCAGAGGATATAGGATCAATGGTAAGAGAGACTGGAGCATCATTGTGAGTATCTGACTGAGGTCTGTCATTGTCTGATGGAGGATTGTCATTACCATCATCTTGATTTATAGTGTTATCAGGAAGAATTGGTAAATGAATTGTGGAAAAATCATCATAAGATAGATAACTGTCAGGTGATGGAAAAGGAGAAGTAGGAGATGGTGATGTAATCTCAGAGAATGGAAAAACATTTTCATAGAAGACTACATCTCTGGAAATAAAGGTTTATTTGGTGGTGAGGTTATACAGTTTGTAACCTTTAATATGAGCTGGATATCTAATAAAAATGCACTTTGTTGCTTTGGCAGTGTTTTTGTTATGAGGTTTGGGCAATGTAGTAGCAAAACACAGGCAACCAAACACTTTGAGATGAGAATAATGAGGCTCTTTAGAAAACAAGAGCTGAAAAGAAGTGGAATTTTGTACTAGTGGGGTTGGAGTTCTATTAATGAGATAAGCTGTTGTTTGAATGCATTCTCCCCAGAAGCTAAGAGGTAAGGATGCATGAAGTCTGAGGGCCCTTGCTACATTAAGTAGGTGCCTATGCTTTCTCTCTACAACTGAATTATGTTGAAGAGTATAAATGCAACTTTGCTGATGTATAAGTCCTATGGAAGTGAAGAAATCTTTCATGTTAAATTCCAAACCTTTATCTGTTCTAATAGATTTAATAACTTTATGAAAGTGTGTTTCAATGAGCTGAAAGAACTGAATAATAAGTCCTCTTACTTCACTTTTAGATTTCATAAGATACACCCATGTGAACCTACTGTGATCATCAACTATGGTCAAGAAGTACTTTGAACCAGTGAGTGAAGGAGCGCTAAAAGGGCCCCAAATATCCATATGAACAAGATCAAAACAGTTACCAGTCATGTGAGGATCAAGCTTGAAAGCCTTTATGTGTTGCTTAGCTAAATGGCACACATCACAGATATTAGAATCAAAGTTCAAAGGAAATTTCTCATTACTTGATTTAAACAGTCTGGAGACAGAAGGATGAACAAGTTTATAATGCCACAACAATGAAGAAGATAAAGGAACATAATGAGTTTGAACTTGACTAATTCTACTAGAGTCAGTGCCATTGCTCTTCAAGACTATCTGATACAGTCCTCCTTTCATCTCAGCAATCCCATTCATCTCCGAATGTGTTAGCTCCTGAATCAAACAAAGATTAGCCCAAATAATAATGCAGCAATTTAGATCCTTAACAAGTTTACTGACAGAAATGAGATTGAAAGTGAATGATGGGACACATAAGACATTTTTGAGGATGAGTTTGTTGCTTAAGAGTACAGTTCCTGAATGAGTGACATGAGTTGTTTTCCCTGTGGGAAGTTTAACCACAGTGTTATGCAGAGTATGTTTATCAATAAAAAAATTGGAGTCACATATGATCTGATCAGTAGCTCCTGAGTTTAGGATCCAGAAGTGTTTTGTGAGATGAGCTGAGTGAGAACAACTGAGTGCATAATATCTAATTGTGGTTTGAGATGAGATTATGGAAGGTTGTGAGGTTTGAGCACCTGATTTGATGTAATATTAGATCCCTGAATGTAGCTATAAAGTTGCTGAAATTGCTCTTGATATTGGCAATTGTGGTTCTGAAACAGCAGTTCCCTGAGCAACTTGATTGATTGGAGAGTTCCTGTTATGGTTGTTGTTGTTGTAAGACCGAATTGGCTTGAATCTAGCTAGCTTGTGTCCTGGTGGATAGCCATAGATCTCAAAGCAAGTATCTACAGTATGGTTTCCTTTCCCACGTTTACTGCATGTTAGTTTCTTTCCAACTGCATATTTGTTCCATGGTCTGTAAGGAGGTTTTTGACTGTGATTCACCATAGCAGCTTGTGGCATAACCTGTTGTGTTCTGACTTGCATTGCTGAAGTATCAATGTTGTGACTGGATCTAGAGAACAACTCAAGATTTTCTTCCTCCTGCAATATAAAGTTGAACACAGAATCCATTCCAGGCAGTGGATCTTTCAACAGAACTTGGTTTCTTACCTGACTATATTTATCATCCAATCCAATTAAGAAGTTCATGATGTGTCTGCGTTCAGTCTTAGTATTTATAGCATGAGTAGCACCACATTCTTTGTTGTTACAAGTATATGGTGCATCATAAGCACATATCTCATTCCATATGGCTTTCATTTTTGAGAAATAAACATTGATAGGGCTACCATCTTGCTTCATACATGACAATTGTTGTTCTAGCATATAGAGTCTGTTGTTACTGCTCTTTGAAAATTGTCTTCTTAAATCACTCCATAATTTTTATGCTTAATCAGAACGTTGAGTGTAACGTGAAATCTTATCTGAAATGCTATTTGTGATCCAGGATAACACCATGCAGTTACATCTCAGCCACTGTGTGTATGTTGGATCTGAAGTTGCTGGCTCCTTGATAGATCCATCTATGAATCCTAATTTGTTTTTAGCCAACAATTCTATGCTCATGGCTCTGCTTCATTTGTGATAGTTCTGATTGGTAAGGTGCTGATTTACCAGCATTTGACCTGGATTTTCACCATGGTGCAAGTAGAGTGGATGAGCTGGATCCTCTCCTGGATTCACAGCTCTTGGTAATGGTGGCCATTGTGTGCCAGTGTTTCCTAACTCTGTTTGATTTCGAGTGGGTTGTGAAGGTGATGTGTCTGGCATTATAGCATTAAGGAAGAAATGATGTTCTTATTTTATCTACTATGTGAGTTGTGCGGAAGTGTGATTATGGATCTTTGTAGTGAGAACAAGACTCACTGCTCTGATACCATATAGAAAAACTTAATGTAAACATATATTAGTTGCAAATGGAATGAAGTATACATTGCATCAGTAGAAGAAAGAAGCTTTTATTGATGATTGACTGTTACAGAAACACACTACACACTACAAGAAATTCAAGTATTAGCAACGGCCATTGGCAACGGGCGTGGTTGCCAATGACCATTTTGCTATTGGCTACGGAAGAATCCGTAGCCAATGGCTTTCTTTTTACTAAAAAAAAAAAGAAAAATGCATTTTACAAGGGCAACGGACACTGTCTGTTGCCAATAGCCAAGGGCAACGACCCTTGGCCGTTGCCAATAGCCAAGGGCTACGGCTTGGCCGTAGCCCTTGGTTTAGGCGCCTGAATTTGGCGCCTAAACCAAGGGCTACGGCCAAGCCGTAGCCCTTGGCCGTTGCCAATAGCCAAGGGCTACGGCTTGGCCGTTGCCCTTGATTTAGGCTATTGGCAACGGAAGATGTCGTTGCCCTTGGCTATTGGCAACGGACAATGTCCGTTGCCCTTATCCAAGGGCAACGGCATATTCCGTTGCCATTGCGATTAAAAAAAAAAGTGAAAAATAACTCTATAAATATAAATATATATATATGGTTATATTATAAATGTGAAAAATAACTACATTAATGGATATTTAATATTATATTAAATAATATTTACTATTGTGTTTAGTTTGGGTTCTATGAACTTTCCTTGTCATTTAAGAACTTATATTTGGTTGTTTTGCTTATTATTAATTTTAATATTTGTGTTTTTATTTTTATTTATTAGTTTACTTTTAAAAATCAAGTTATATTATATATTATATATATAAATATATGTGTCTTTCATTACTCCGTTTTTTACGAGATCTGAAAGAATACTCATAAATTATGGTTTAGAAAATGTTGGTGAAAGAAAAAGTAAATTTTGAGTGGTTTTGCAACTTTTGAAAAATTATATTTGCACCCCAAAAGGTTTCTTTGCGCCTTTCATTACTCCGTTTTTGACGAGATTTGAAAGAACACTCCTAAACTATGGTTTAGAAAATGTTTGTGAAAGAAAAAGTAAATTTCGAGTTGTTTTGCAAATTTTGAATAATTCTATTTTTCACCTCCAAAAGGTTTATATGCGTCTTTCGTTACTCCGTTTTTTACGAGATTTGAAAAAACACTCCTAAATTATTTAAGTTCAATATTTGTTATAAGTGATACTTTAGATGCCGATAAATCATATCTTGTAAATGATTTCATTTTTGTCAATCGACCTTTTTATCCGTTCTTTTGTGTTCATTACTAACCAACTCTTAATAATGATAACATGTCCATTTCTGTCTTGTTTTGCTGCTCATTTTTTTTTTGAAAGATCTTTGATCTATATTACTTGTAATCGAATACAGTTGCACTTGGCAGTAGTTGCAACTGCACTTGTAAGTAAGACAGATGACATTTCTTTAACATTTAAAAACAGTTTTACTGTTGCAACTAAGAGAAGACAGTTAACCATAAAACAGTAAAGAACACAAAGAGTTTTAACGTGGTTCGGTCCAAATGGTCCTAGTCCACGGGGTTTGCACCCAAATATTGACTCAAACAATATACCTACTTAAAAATTACAATGATAGGAATTACTCCAACGTAAATCTAGACTCCCTCTAATTTACCGTTGCAACACCTAACGCTTAACTATTTTCGGTATACTCCTTTGAGTCGGAGAACTTCAAGATTAACTCAAAGCTCCTTTGACAAGAAGTTCTCACAAGAAGACTTTGACTCGATACAGGACTGAAATCACAAACTATCCTTTTCAAAGTTTGTCCTCTAATTGTGTCGAGTCCTCCTTATATAGGGGTGGGCAGAATCTCTGCAGATCTCCAGTTGGTTATAAAGATAAGGAAATAATATTAAGATAATTACCATCTAAAAGATTAACTTATCCTAATGATTTAACAAAACAATATCAATTTAAATCCTAGTTGGGCCGATCCGAATTGAGCCCAAATCGAATAGAAAAACGGCCCAAACATTTTTGATCATCACAATATCTTTCTCTCAATTATTCTTTTCTTGGCTATCGAAAAGGAGTACTTTTCGTCTCAAAATTGGAATCATTTTCATTCCTTAAAATTACTCTTTCGGTCATTCATCGAAAGAAGACACTTGTTTGGAATTTGATGGATTGAGATATATGCAAAGATTTTTTTTCATTATTTCTTCATTCAAATTAGAAGTGGAGTCTTAGTCTAGTTCTGTATTCTTTCTAGATATTCAAACAAAATGACTAATAAAATAGATTCATAGGTTTCTTGTTTAGAACTTATATGGGAAAGAAATATTCGATCACATAGAGCCGACGAATGAAGTGGGTTAATTAACAGATGAAAAATGGCAAAAAAAGAAAACATTCACTCATCTTTTCTATCTTGCATCTATAGTATTTTTGCCCTAGTGGATTTCGCTTTCATTTACTAAAAGTATAGAATCTTGGATTATTATTTGGTTGAATACTGGTCAATCCGAAATTATGTGGAATGATAAAGAAAAAAGCATTCTAGAAAAGTTTATAGAATTAGAAGAAATTCTCTTCTTGGACGATATGATCAAGGAATACTCGGAGACACATTTACAAATGATTCCTTTAAGAATCCACAAAGAAACGATCCAATTTATCAAGATACACAATGAAGATCGTATCCATATAACTTTGCACTTATCGACAAATATAATCGATTTTGTTCGAAAATGATGGTGAAAGAAAAAGTAAATTTCGAGTTGGTTTGCAACTTTTGAATAATTCTATTTTCACCCCCAAAAAGTTTCTTTGCGTCTTTCGTTACTCTGTTTTTTACGAGACTTTAAAGAACACTTCTACTTATTGTTTAGAAAATGATGGTGAAATAAAAAGTAAATTTCGAGTTGTTTTGCAACTTTTGAATAATTATATTTTCACCCCCGAAATGTTTGTTTGCATCTTTCGTTACTCTGTTATTGACGAGATTTGATAAAACACTTCTACTTATTGTTTAGAATATGTCGGTGAAAGAAAAATTTAATTTCGAGTTGTTTTGCAACTTTTGAAAAAATTGTATTTTTCACCCCGAAAGGTTAGTTTGCGTCTTTCGTTACTCCGTTTTTTACAAGATTTGAAAGCACACTTCTACTTATTTTTTAGAAAATGATGGTGAAATAAAAAGTAAATTTCGAGTTGTTTTGCAACTTTTAAATAATTATATTTTCACCCCCGAAATGTTTGTTTGCATCTTTCGCTACTCCGTTATTGACGAGATTTGATAAAACACTCCTACTTATTGTTTAGAATATGTCGGTGAAAGAAAAAGTAAATTTCGAGTTGTTTTGCAACTTTTCAAAAATTTGCATTTTTCACCCCGAAAGGTTAGTTTGCGTCTTTCGTTACTCGGTTTTTTACAAGATTTGAAAGCACGCTTCTACTTATTGTTTAGGAAATGATGGTGAAAGAAAAAGTAAATTTCGAGTTGTTTTGCAACTTTTGAATAATTACATTTTCACCACCGAAATGTTTGTTTGCATCTTTCGTTACTCCGTTTTTTACAAGATTTGAAAGCACACTTCTACTTATTGTTTAGAAAATGATGGTGAAAGAAAAAGTAAATTTGGAGATGTTTTGCAACTTTTGAATAATTACATTTTCACCACTGAAATGTTTGTTTGCATCTTTCGTTACTCCGTTATTGACGAGATTTGATAAAACACTCCTACTTATTGTTTAGAATATGTCGGTGAAAGAAAAAGTAAATTTCGAGTTGTTTTGCAACTTTTCAAAAATTTGCATTTTTCACCCCGAAAGGTTAGTTTGCGTCATTCGTTACTCCGTTATTGACGAGATTTGATAAAACACTCCTACTTATTGTTTAGAATATGTCGGTGAAAGAAAAAGTAAATTTCGAGTTGTTTTGCAACTTTTGAAAAATTTGCATTTTTCACCCCGAAAGGTTAGTTTGCGTCTTTCGTTACTCCGTTTTTTACAAGATTTGAAAGCACACTTCTACTTATTGTTTAGAAAATGATGGTGAAAGAAAGAGTAAATTTGGAGATGTTTTGCAACTTTTGAATAATTACATTTTCACCACCGAAATGTTTGTTTGCATCTTTCGTTACTCCGTTATTGACGAGATTAGATAAAACACTCCTACTTATTGTTTAGAATATGTCGGTGAAAGAAAAATTAAATTTCGAGTTGTTTTGCAACTTTTCAAAAATTTGCATTTTTCACCCCGAAAGGTTAGTTTGCGTCATTCGTTACTCCGTTTTTTACAAGATTAGACCCTAACTACGTCTCTTGGATTATAATGTCCAAGCTTGGATTTACTTTTTCTTTCACCAACCATTTCCGAGAAAACACGAATATTAAAATTAAACTTCGTTTAATACTTGCCGAGGAAAATTCATAGAAGTTCTTACATATTGAGGAAAATTTGTAAAACCTAAATATAAATATTTGAATATGTGCATCCACTTAATTTGCAAAAAAAAAGAGAAATGGTTAGCAAAACAATATTAACAAATTATTATGTAAATCAGATTTTATTGGCTACGGAAGATTTCGTAGCCAATGGCTATTGGCTACGGGCGTCTTCCGTAGCCAATACATTGGCTACGGAACTTTCCGTAGCCAATGGCTATGGGCTACAGAAACTTCCGTAGCCAAAAATACTATCCTATTCTATAAATACCCCAACCATTACAATCATTTATTCATCCCCAACCATTACAATCATATATTCATTCTCATCATCCAATTCATTCTCCAACAACTCTTCCTCAATTCATCAATTCTAATTTTCAATAATTATAATTTATAGAATTATAATAATAATCTAATTAATTTGTTAAGTAATTACTTATACAATTAAAAAAGATTATAATGAAGTTTTTTTCTTAATTGCAATAAATTAAATTTATTTAATTAATAGAAATAAATTACATTAATTTAATTAATTGAAATAAAATACATTAATTTAATTAATTGAAATAAAAAAACATTTATTTAATTTTGATATGATTGTATTTTTTTATTTAATTAAAGAATTCGGAATTTGGATTTTTTTTTATAATTTTAAATATTATTGGCAACGGGTTAAATTCCGTTGCCAATAATATTTAAACTTTTAAATATTATTGGCAACGGGTTAAATTCCGTTGCCAATAATATTCATTGGCAACGGAATTTAACCCGTTGTCAATAATATTCAAACGACCAATTTTTTTTTTTTTTAAAAATCTGCTATTGACTACGAAAATATTCCGTTGCCAATAGCCATTGGCAACAGAATCATCCGTAGCCAATAATTATTGGCAACAGAATAATCCGTTGCCAATGGCTATTGGCTACGGATTATTTCCGTTGCCAATGGCTATTGGCAACGGAAACATCCGTAGCCAATAACAAAAAGGTATTTTGGTCTTCTATTATTGGCTACGGAAGATTCCGTAGCCAATAGCCATTGGCAACGGCCACCCGTTGCCAAAAGTCATTAGCAACGAGGGTATCGGCAACGGCTATTGGCAACGGAATCCCATTGCCAATAGCTATTGGCAACGGAAAAATGGGCTATTGGCTACGGAATCTTCCGTAGCCAATAACCCAATTTCTTGTAGTGACATTTATAGAATTGAAACTAAGACAAGACACGTGTTAAAGGGAATCTATTATGACAGCTTTACAACTCATTTCCTCTCCATCAGCTTAGTGCTTATGCATAAGCTTCTCTAGGCGTGTTCCATGTTCTCAGATGTTGTTTACCGATCAGGTGCACTTCATATGGTTGTCAGGATCATGTGCAGCTCATGTTCTTCTCAAATGCAGTTAACATGTAGTCCACATTCTTTTTCTCTTCTTCTATTTCTTCTTCTCTTCTTCTGATTCTTCTTGTTCTTCTTATTGATCATATGGATCAGTCTTCATAGGCTGCATTTGTGTCATGCTTTTGATAGTATACTTAGTAGATATTTTGCTAGATCAAGTCGGTGTAAAATCCCTGTATATATGGATTATGGATCCGTTTTAACCGAGGCTAAAATAAGTGCTTCAGTCGTGTATAAAGCACTTTGGGTCAATAATATATTGCATAAAAATTCTCCAGGTCTTTCATATTTCTTATAAGCCCCAAAATACTTTTTATATCTTCATAAATATCCCCAACACCCAACATATTGTGGTATCAGAGCCACATCTGACTCGATATCTTTGCAAAAATAGAAAAATGAATACAACCCCCTCCAACGAGCTCGCATTCGCCTACTCCCAACAAGGAGTACCGATCTTTGTTTGACAAAATTACGTATTAAGGATGTCTTAATGCAGACGGTATTCCAGTCCCATGAGCTATGGGATATTTTCGCCCAAGGTTATGACAAGTATACGTCGGAGAAAGAAACAACGTTAACGACAGCAAAAAAGAAGGAGCATATGGAAAACAAGATGCGAGATGCTAGAGCCTTGTCCTTTATGCACCAAGGGGTATCTCGGTCCATACTTCCGCGTATTATGGGTGTTAAAACTTCTAAAGATGCATGGAATGTTTTGAAAAAAACAATTTGGTGGCTACGACGAAGTTATCTCTATTAAATTGCAAAATTTATGGCGTGAGTTTGATAACATTTTCATGAAAGAAAATGAAAATATTCAAAAGTTTTTTTCAAGTGTCACAATAGTTGTGAACCATATACGTGCATGCGGATATAACGTTCAAGATAGAAAAATTGTCAAGAGAGTGCTACGGAGCATGACAGCAAATTTTGAGCACGTAGTTGCAGCCATAGAGGAATCTAAAGATTTATAAAAATTATCTTCAGATGAACTCATGGGGTCGTTTTAGGCTCATGAAAAAAGAATGAGCCGGTTTGCTAATCAAAATGTGGAACAAGCTTTCCAAGTCAAAGCCACTACAAGAGATAGAAAAAATGGATGAAAGCCACCAGAAAAAAAAATGCCTCAACATCATGAGTGGGCCAAGGCAGAGGACGAGGTCACGGAAGAAATCAAAATCTGCAGAGACGTGATCCATACAAAGGAGGTGATCATCAAAATTCAAATTATGAACCGAGTTGCAGAATATGCAGAAGAAATCATCATGTCGCGAAGGATTGTCATTTCAAGTGCAAAAGGTGCAAAAATGCCTACCATTCCAACAGAGATTGTTGGCCAAAAGACGACGACAACACGATAGAGTCCAACTTTACCGAAGAGGCCAACAACAACCAGGTACTCTATTCATGTTTAAATTCACAACAAAAAATTGAAAGTACTTGGTATGTTGATAGCGGCTGCAGTAATCACATGTCTCAAAATAAAAATATATTTGTGGAGCTGGACGACTCATATACTTGGTAAGGCTCGGTGATGGCAAAGAGCACAAGATTAACGAGAATGGCATGGTTGCAGTTAAGACAAGAAAGGGCGAGACGAACTTCATCAAATACGTCTTCTATGTCCCAGGTTTGACCCAAAATCTACTCAGTGTCGGCCAATTACTACGGAAGAATTATAAAGTGGAGTTCAATAATGATCATTGTGTTATTATTGATAAAAAAAGTCTTGTTATGGCAAAAATAAAAATGACTAAAGACAAAGTGTTTCCACTTACTTTGCCATTGATGGAGAAGATGGTACTTCAAAGCACCACCGATGATCACATGATATGGCATTTGAGGTACAGACATCTAAACTATAAATACTTAAATATGCTGAAAAAGAAAAATATGGTTCTTGGTCATCCAAATATTCCAGACATGGACAAACCGTGTGAAGGATGCATTTATGGTAAAATGTATCGCCTACCATATTCGAAAGTTTCATACAGAGCCAAAGCTCCACTAGCATTAGTCTACGCTGACGTTATTGGGCCAACTCAGACGCCATCACTGAATGACAACTGGTACTTCCTTCAGTTTGTCGATGAATATACAAGAATGATGTTGATATATATTTTGAAGCAGAAATCGGAAGTGTTTTCCAAGTTCTTGGAGTTCAAGGAGAAAGTCGAAAATCAAAGTGGCAGAAAAATAAAGACTCTCAAAACTGATCGGGTGGAGAGTTCATTGGAAGAGCCTTCATGAACAACTGCAAAGAAGAAGGCATCCATAGACAACTAAGAGTTTGCTATAGCCCACAACATAATGGAGTTGTCGAGCGAAAAAATTGCACAATTGCTGAAATGGCACAAAGCATGATGACAGGGAAAGGACTTCCTAAAAGTTTTTGGGCGGAAGCTGTGATAACGACGGTTTACATCTTGAACGGATCACCAACTAAGGCCTTACCAAGCAAGACGCCATATGAAGCGTGGTTTCACCGAAAGCCACATGTACACCCATCTCAGACTTTTTGGGAGCATTGCTTATTCTCCTATTCCTTCCCAGCAACGTGAAAATTTTGATCAAAAAAGAGAAAAGTTAATCTTTATTAGCTATAGTGATCAATTCAAGGGATATCGTTTATACAAAGACAAATAATGTCTATCTTTGATAAAAGTTAATTTCTCGAGATTTTATCTTTGATAAAAAGCAGTTGTGGAACTAGGAAGAGTATACAAAGACAAATAATGTCTATCTACCAGCGCCATCCTCGTTTCAACAAGATGAATCGAGTACCGGTCCAAGTGCAAGTCCAGACCAAGGTCTAAGTCGAGGTGCCGCAGGATCATCCGGAGAATTCTATCCAAATCAAAAAGTCCCATCAGAAAGGTACGCAGCTTATGATGATTTATGAATCATGTGATGTATCCTTCTTTACAGTTGAGCCGCAAACATTTGATGAAGCTGCAAAAGAAGAGATATGGCTAAAAGCAATGGACGAGGAAATGGCAAGTATTGAAAAGAACAAAACATGGGACCTTGTAGATCTTCCCGAAGGGAAAAGAGTAATCGGCCTTAAATGGGTGTACAAGACGATGTACAAAGAAGATTGCTCAGTCCAAAGGCACAAGGCATGCCTAGTTGCAAAAGGATATTCACAACAGCCACGCGTCGACTTCAAGGAAACATTTTCTCCAATTGCACGCATGGAGACAATAAGGCTCGTGCTAGCTCTAGCTACTCAACTAGAGTTACCAATTTATCAGTTGGACGTGAAATCAGCTTTCGTAAACAGAGATCTAGAAGAAGAAGTTTATGTTGAGCAACCTCAAGGTTACATTGTCAAAGACAAAGTCTATCGCCTCAAGAAAGCATTATATGGCTTGAAGTCAGCACTAAGGGCGTGGAATAGCAAAATTAACAAGTATTATCAGAAGACTGGATTAACTAGAAGCTAAAGTGAACCATCTCTCTACGTAAAGAAACAAGGTACTAAAGATTTTCTTATCGTTTGTCTTTACGTGGATGATTTGAGATACACAGACACAAGTGCATAAATAATGGATGAATTAAAAAGGCTATGATGCGAGAGTTCGAAACTTACGGAGCATTTATATTAGCCCGATTCCAAAATGGGCATTTAAAGATATGAGGCAAAGTTAAGGGTAAGAAAAAATAATTTGTCCTAAACATTTTAATAAATGTCTCAATCACACTACTTTAGGTTTCGTCTTCGAGTATGTCCTTACCACGATTTGTTTCTCGAACACATGCAAAAATAATGCCAAAATGTTTACAAGGGATAAAAATTTGAATGAATAGGATATAAATCTTATTTATGTGAATGTTGATTTACCCACTCATTCTCTGTTCAGGTTGGCATGTGGCCTTAGAACCTGAAACGCCAACATTACCATGTCATATCATGGATTCAAGGTCAAAATAACAATCCTGCAAGAAAAACAAATACTCTCTTAAACTTTATGAGCTGTGCAACTCATATCAGCAGAGTTGTGTTCCTTTACCTCTTCTGCATGGTTGAGAAATGACTTCATCCCAGTGATTTTTCTGATGTTATCCAATTGTTTTTGCACGTTTCTTCTCTACTTCAATCAAGGCAGGAATGTTAGTGTATCTAACAGTGATTTAATGGAACACGGTTGACCTGATTGTCGACATTAGTGTCGGTGTTGAGGTTTCCATAAGAAAAAAGCCTTATCAAAGTGGAGGGATATATTTTCAAAGTGAGGAATGAAGAATTCCAACAAAAGATATTGTTTAACTCAATTTTGTAATTCACTTTAAAATATCAATTAATTTAACTATTTATATGTTTCAAACACTCAATGTTGGACTCAATTGAAAACCAAGGATCCAAAGGTCCAAAGCTTAGTTGTATGTTATGATTAAAATACAATACTATTTGGAAAGATCTTAACGTTAAAGTTATGATGGTGTATGAAACAAAATATTACAAAGTTAAAGGATTGGTATTGATAGGAAACCAAAGATCTCAAGGTTAAAGCTGGCATGGTATTATTTGAAACGAATGTTCGCAATGTTAAATGTAAGGCATTGTTTAAAATAAACGACCTCAAGATTGAAGTGCCTTAAACCAATGCTCTCGAAGACAATTGTACCATATACTTTAGTTAATATCTTTTTTAAAATATACACTTAAAAGTATAATTAAAACGAGCATTAAAATCCAATGGTTTAAGGTTACCCTAGCTTGATATGGATTCATCTACCCAACACAATTTCTCCTCTCTAATAAATAATGATTATTTTGTGAGAAACCAAACGTGACGAAGAAAATAGTTGTGCTATGTGTGTTCTTGTGGTGAAATATGTTTTACAATTTATATGACCGTTCGAAACAAAGTTTTTCTCGTCGCATCATTTGATGTCATGTTATTGTGATCAATCACGAAACAACAATTATCAATATAAAACCAGTTGCTTTACCAAGAAAGAGAATCAAAATGCAGTCAAATACTTATAAATTGATAAAAACGTGAATAGAAAACAACACCACTTGGAAATTTACAAAAAGGTTTCCAATTGTATTAGTTATGAAATCATATGGATTTATAATGCAATCGATTTTCGAAGGTGCTCTATAATCACCACTAGATATGGATAAAACGAGAAACATTTTGTCTTGTCGCACCATTTTGTATGCACATTTATTCGGTGTTTGTGCATGGAACGATAGGTATTTTAGAGTTTTACGTCATAAGATTGCAATAATAAATGTGAAAAATAAGTAATAAGTTAAAAGTCTCGTGATGCGCCAAATCATTTTATTTCTCACAATAATCAACGATCAATTAACAAAAGTTACATTAGTCATAAAATCATGAATTTATAATGGAATAAAAGTACACCTTTCTTTTTTAGTTATGGGTGCCGGTAATTAAGCATCATGTAAATAATATGCGGATCCGTGTAATATATATATATATATATATATGGCCGCTAAAAGAAAAATAATTAACAACTATTAATGTGATGAATAATTAATTGACAACTATTAAAAAAAATGTCAATGTTTGACCTAGCTAGCTAGTATATAAATAACGTTAATTTGTTTGTCTGAAATAGACAGACCTACAAAATCAGAGTAAAGTGAACGTTGTCACTGCACTATACTATTGTCACTATGGGTCGTGCGCTTATAACTTGCGCAAATCGACCGCAAATCACTATTTGTCAAAAGGCTTCTGACGCCTACGCTTCAACATCTTTCTTCATTTGAAGCTATTTTGGGTCGGCCACCAAATTATCCTTGTCTTCGGGTTTTTGGATGTCTCCGTTACTCGTATGTTAAGGCATATATATCTGACAAAATCAACCCATCATCTCGTGAGTGTTTTTTTGTGGATTACTCCACTAGTCAAGCGGCAGACAAGTGTCTTGATCCTTCTTCGGGTCGCATCTGTATTACTAGACAAGTTCGTTTTGTTGAGTTCATCTTTTCGCGAGTCTCTTCGGAGCCCGTCTTGGTCAGCAGCAATCCGTGTTCAAGCCTCTACATACCCATTCTTCCTTCATGGATTTTTAACTTGTTGCGTCAGTGCCCAACTGAACCGTTTGTTCCCAATGTAGGGCCCGATGTTCGGGTTACATTAGAAACATAAACTTTGGTCCCTGCGTTTGTTACCCAGTTGCACCCGATGTTAGGGTAACATTGGAAATAGAGACTTTGGCCCCTGTCTCTTCTTGTTGCCTAACTGCACATTTTATTCCTGATGTTTGACCCGATGTTGGGATAACATTCTAAATTGAGACTTCGACCCCTGTCTCTTCTTTTCACACAGATCCTCCTATTACTACGGAGCCTTTGATAGTTGGAGATTGGGCTCATCATATGATGACCCTATTTATAACCTAAGATCTCAAGGTTAAAGGATCGGTATTGTTTGGAACCAAAGATCTCGAGGTTAAATGTATGAAGTCTAAGATCTCAAGATTAGATGTAAGATACTGCTTGAATAATGTCAAAGATAAATATGCAATATTGTTTATGTAATATCCTTTTCAATAAATGCATAAAATGACAACTCAAAACGAGCATTGAGTCCAAAATCTTTAGTAAGTTACTAGATTTTTTATATGGATTCACCTATCAATTAAGCCCGATATTTTCTCTATAAAGAAGTATATCATGCACACGCGTTGAAGTACATTTTAGAATGGTATGTATTGACCATGAGATAACTAGATATTGAAGTTTTGTCGTCGCATCATTTTATGTATTAGTGTTGCAATCAACGATGATACACTAATTATAAATATACAGTCAGTTACGTAATAATAAACAACGTGAATAAACAAGGATACCGCTTAAAATCAAGAAAAAATTATCAATAGTTACAAAATCATAATTAAATGCAATCGGTTTTTATTTTTTATTTTTTATTGTGGGTCAAAAAATGGCTTCCTCTCAAAGGGTTTTTTGATGGTCTCCATATGTTTTGCATGCTTCATCTCTCCTTCTATAGGCAGTGATGTTAATATACCTTAGTTTGGTAACAAATTGATTGTTTGGAACCACATTATTATTTGGAGGAACATGGTTAACATAATAGTTTGTCGAGGACGTCGGGGTTTCAAATTGACGAAGTTTTGTCTCGTTACATACTTTTACGTCATGTTATTGCGATCAATCACGAAACAACAATTATCAATATAGAGACAATTGCTTTACCAAAAAAGAGAATCAAAATGCAGTCAATTACATAAATTGATAAAAACGTACGTGAATATAAAACGACACAACTTGGAAATTTACAAAATGCTTCCAATTGTATTAGTTATGAAATCATATGGATTTATAATGCAATCGATTTTTGAAGCTGCTCTATTATCACCACTAGATTTGGATAAAACGAGAAACGTTTTGTCTTGTCGCACCATTTTGTATGCACATTTATTCAGTGTTTGTCCATGGAACGATAGGTATTTTAGAGTATTACCTCTTAAGATTGCGATAATAAATGTAAAAAAGAGTTATAAATTAAAGTCTCGTGATGCGCCAAATCATTTTATTTCTCACAATAATCCGCGATAAATTAACAAAAGATACATTTGTTATAAAATCATGAATTTATAATGGAATAAAAATACACCTTTCTTTTTTAGTTATGGGTGCCGGTAAATAAGCATCATGTAGAAATAATATGCGGATCCGTTTAATATATATATATATATATATGACCGCTAAAAGAAAAATAATTGACAACTATCATTGTGATGAATAATTAATTGACAACTATTAAAAGAAATAATAATATGACAATGTTTGACCTAGCTAGCTAGTATATAAATAACGTTAATTTGTTTGTCTGAAATAGACAGACCTACAAAATCATAGTAAAGAAGCTAAGGCGGCTGGCTGCGGAAATCACGAGGTACCTCAACCTGGTCGGAAACCGTGACAGCAGTACTCCAATTTTCAGAAATGTAACGAATAAGTCTTTAATTTCTTGCTGAATCATTTCCATTTGAACTTTGATGAATTTTCTGTTTTTCATTTTGTTTTGTGCCTGCCGTAATTCAGTAGAATCTCAATTTGTGTTTCATCGTCCCCAAGGTGAATTACTTTTGAGTTTTGATCCATTGTTCCATCTTTAGGATGTTTAATTAATTAATAATGTGGCGTGTTAAATTAAAATCACATCCTTACTGATTATATTTAACAGTTAATTTGCATCTTTAATAGATTGTATATAATTGCTGTAGGGTTTGGAATGTTAAAGAAAGAAAAAGAAATCTATCAAATGTTAGTTGTCGATTATATTTTTCCTTGTTTTTCACTTTCTTAGACCAACAATAATTTTTTTTCGCGTAATGCATATATATTCTGTCTTATCTATCAGCACATCGATAATACCTTATATCATTTTTCCGTAAATACACACATTCTGAATATTAGCACGACGCAGTTCATGCGCAAATTTATTGACCAACTTTCTTCGAAGTAATTCTTAATTTAACTTAAGAATATTTGTTTGAGATGAATAGAATTGCAGTTAACCCTGAGTCAACTTAATCACTCTATGTATGTGATAATTTTATAGCAGTTGTGTATATAGAATAATTCTATGTTAGCTAGCAAACATCAAAAGAGAAAATAGGGTAATTTGATTAACTATGCATAAATTAGCTAGCAGTGTCAATCAAATTAAAATTATACCTCAACTCTAAGTCTTACATTGATTACTCTACATATGAACTTGCAGAATCAAGAGGAAAAATAATATAATGGCTAGTTCAAGTTCAAGATATCCGGTTCCAACATTTTCGGGAGAAGGGTTTGCAGAATGGTCCATTAAAATGAAGGACCATTTAACTGCTAAGGGTTTGTGGCATGTGGTAGAGGATGGTTTCGATACACCCGAGTCTGTGGAAATGCTCGGCATAGAAGAAATGATTGAGCTCAAAGAAAGTATAATGAAAGATTCAGAGGCTTTCTTGCTCATTCACATGTCAATAACACCTCGCATAACTTTTAGAATTCGCAATGCCAAGACATCCAAAGATGCATGGAACAATCTCCATGAGATTTTTCTGGTAAAATATAAATATTTCTTAATGATATATCTCATATGTATTAATTAATCATGAGATTCAGAATTTTAATATGATACAGATTGTTTACTATTTAACCATTTAATTAAAGGATGCTGTTGTAACCATTTAATTAAAGAAAGCTTATAATTGGAGCTCAATTGTATTTTTGTAACAGGGTCTACCTCCTAATATATCTGATCTCATAGTAATCTTTTGTTCCTTGACTTGGTTTTACCTTTTGTTTTTTTCAGAATGATGCCTCATCACGTGCTGCGGAGGAACTACCATTGCCTAGGTCTACTACTAGGGCAAACACTAGAGTAGTTGAGGACAGTCAGACAAGAAGAGAGGTATATAAACTATACGTATATCTATAATAGTACTTGTGTATTTACATTAAATTCGATAAATAAATTAGCGTACACAATTGAGTTTTACTAGAGAATTAAGAGCATAAACTTCAGACGTTTCGAAAGAGAAAACAGCGCTTGTTGCAACTCAAGAGATTTGGGAGTGTATAAAATATATATTCAAAACTTACGGCGGTCAACTTGATGCGGTGGAGGCATTAATCGAAATACTATATAGAGTTTTTGACATTACTTTAAGAATCCAAGCTATTTTCTTAAAGGGATAATTCTATCAAACCCCCCAAACTATGGGGTCATTTACCGCACAGGGTCAGAACTTTAGTTTTAGCGGCAGTGCCCCCTAAACTTTGGTCGTTTGTGCGAATTTCTCCATTTTCCAGTTTTTTGCAATTTTTCCACCAAAAATCACCGAAAAAAATATTTAAAGTTTGACTAAAACCTTCGTCTCGATGAGACGGTTCCAATGATGGTAACGGTTCTTAGATTATATAACTTACATGCCGCATAATTTGGGTTTTTTTGTTTTTTTTTTTTTGTCTAGACGAGTCATCAGCCACCAAGAGCCTCTATTGAAGGGACTTCAGCTCAACCAGAAAGCAGCACACATCCAACAAATATAGAACACAACGCGCCTGATTACGAAGATAATATTCCTCCCTTCAGCGTGGTTCTCACAAAATGTGCAGTCAGCCCTACTTACTGTTTGGTAATTATTTTACTTGCAAACAATATTTATCATAACAAAAAATTTAACTTACTCCAATCTCGTTACAAGATTTATCATTATGATGACTAGTTTACCACAAGGTTCTAAAACTGAATTGTCTTGACAACCTAAAAAATTTGTACAAGAACAATTATATATTTGTCGTTTAACTATTTCAGCAATTCCAAGCTCAAGTGGCTTCAGTGTTGCCTTCAAAGAATATGAATGCAGTTGTGAGGTGCACGTCTGGAAATACCTATAAGGTTAAATTGAATGTGAGAAGGAAGAGAAAGATGTTTGGCGCAGGATGGAGGAGGATCATCGAGGACGAAACCTTGGTGGCGAGAGACAAACTTGAGTTTGAAGTTCTGAGATATAGCTCCAATGAACTCGAGCTCAAAATGCACGTTGTAAGACAGCATGAGCTGCAGGCGGAGAGTGGGGATGAAGGAGATTGTCATGTACCACTTATCGTACTTACTGATAGTGACAACGAGGACGATAATGGAGGCGGAGATAATGAGGATAGCAATCACGAGAGGCGGTGATTATGCCGATGATGATGTTGTTGAAGATTGGGATAGCGATCGCGTTGATGAATAGTTAGTACTACTTTAGGATGTTGGAATAATATATGTTTCATGTAATTAGAAAAGGTTAAGCTTGTGATTATTTGGATTATTTAAATTCTCAAAGGCCTTAATATATGTTTCTAGCTAGCTACTAAACTTCTTGTAGTTTCATAACTAATTTAGGTATTATGTGTGTGCACACAGGTTTCTCAAATTTAAGAAGGAAAAAATGCACCTAATTAATTTGAATTGGCATGAATACTGGTATAAAGTACAATTCATGTGCAAATACAGAATAGTAAATTAATTTTCATTAAATTGTGCAAATACAGAATAATATAATGTAAGTGGTCGACGCAAACTCCATTAGTACGATGTGGAGGACAACGATGCTCTGCTCAAGGCCTCGTGCGACGTCGTGCCGGGGATTCAATTCAGAGCCCTACACGAAGTCAAAGTAATCTCCTCTTGTAGTGATTTTTTTTTAATTCGAATTTGTTTTAATATTTGTGTTTGTTGTGATTTGAAACTTTAAAGAGAAATATTTCAGTGTTAGGTTGATTTTTAGGTTTATACTGATAGAGAGGGAAAGTTGTGAACGAGTAGCAGGACGTGATTGTCGTAATCTCCATCAGTAATTTTGGGTGATTTATATGCAGGACTCTTTGATCTGTCTATCGGTTTGAATCCTTGTTTCACTCAGAAGAATACAAACATTTTGTGCTATTTACGCTAGTTGTGCTACTGTTATGTATATTGTTTGTCTTCATGGTTGTGACTGCTCTTCACTAGGAAAAAAGGATCAAGGTTGGATTTCTAGCATCAGATGTGAACCAGATTCTAGCTTGAAAGATGCTTTAAACTTTCCTGAGAATCGAAATGTATATGTTCATCAGCATCTTCCATTTTCCAGAGATATTAATTGCAATTCTAGTTCAATCTTGCTTCAGTTTCCCCAAACTCCTAATATTATTACTAGTTAATAAACATGGCATAACTATGGATTAATTAATCTGTTTAATGCAGCTTATTGGGCAGAATTCACGCATCACGGAATCACCAATTAAATTGATTTGGCACATAAGGTTACAATACTAATTAAAGTAAAAAGTGTATGACAAAATTGGTATTCAACTCACTGCATACAAATAACACAGGAAAGTGTAATTATTATATAGAAGCTTATCCAAGTAGATAATGAAAAAGTAATTTGCACATCATATATGGTAGTTGAAACTGTTAAAATTATAATTCATAATTCTACCAATTTCAAGATCCTTCAGCCTTTCTTGTCCAACAAGAAAGTCTAGAAATCTCAGTTATTATTAAATCTGATATTTGTTATGAAGGTTCAAGAAAATAATTACGTGGAGTCTTTCTTATTCACAAATCAAAAAAATCCTGGAGCGGGGAAGAATTTGTCAAAGTTTTAATTAAATGCATTGTATATATAGAAAAACTTAATGTAAACATATATTAGTTGCAAATGGAATGAAGTATACATTGCATCAGTAGAAGAAAGAAGCTTTTATTGATGATTGACTGCTATAGAAACACACTACATTTATCGAATTGAAACTAAGACAAGACACATGTTAAAATGAATCTATTCTGACAGCTTTACAACTCATTTCCTTTCCATCAGCTTAGTGCTTATGCATAAGCTTCTCCAGGCGTGTTCCATGTTCTCAGATGCTGTTTACAGATCAGGTGCACTTCATATGGTTGTCAGGATCATGTGCAGCTCATGTTCTTCTCAAATGCAGTCCACATTCTTCTTCTCTTCTTCTGTTTCTTCTTCTCTTCTTCTGATTCTTCTTGTTCTTATTCTTGATCATATGGATCAGTCTTCATAGGCTGCATTTGTGTCATGCTTTTGATACTCCCCATCAAGAGGAGAATACATGTCATGTATTCCAATCTTGTTCATGATCACTCTGAATTGCTTCATACATAACCCTTTGGTGAATATATATCAGCTAGCTGTCTATTTGTGGACACATGAAACATCTTAAACAGTCCATGCATTAACTTTTCCCTAACCACATGGCAATCTATTTCTATGTGTTTAGTCCTCTCATGGTAGACTGGATTTGAAGCTATGTGGATGGCAGCTTCATTGTCACAGAACAAGAGAGCTGGCTGATCATGCTTGAAACCTAAATCTTCTAATAAGTTCTTCATCCAAACAAGCTCACAGACTGTAGAAGCCATTGCTCTATATTCAGCTTCAGCTGAAGATCTGAATATAGTTTGTTGCTTCTTAGATCTCCATGAGACTAAAGCATTGCCAATGAATACACATAATCCAGTAACTGATTGCCAATGAATACACAGTAAGCTTTAAGGTGAATGTCATTTTCACTTGGAAAGAACAATCCCTGTCCTGGAGCATTTCTCATATACCTTACAACTCTGAGGGCTATGTTCATGTGAGACTTCATTGGATTTGCCAGAAATTGACTTAGAGTTTGAACCACATAGGAAATATCAGGCCTTGTGATTGTGAGATACAACAATCTCCCTATTAGTCTTCTGTATGTGGCAGGTTTGTCAAGGGGATCTTGATCATCTTGAACTATTTTTAAGTTAGGATCTACTGGAGTAGTGACAGATTTACCTTTTAGTAGCCCACAATCATTAATGATATCCAGTGTGTATTGTCTCTGATTCAAGGATATTCCACTCTTGATCCTTGCAACTTCAATTCCAAGGAAACACTTAAAGGACCAAGATTTTTGAGTTTGAAATTGTCCTTGAGGAATTGTTTTAATTGAGTGGTCTGTTGCTCATCATTTCCTCCAATGATAATATCATCAACATATATCAAGATGACAGTTATGGAGTTAGATATTCTTTTGATAAATAGGAATGATCAGCAGAGGATTGTTTGAAACCTTGAGAGGATATGACAATGGTAACCTTGTGGTTCCACTGTCTGGAAGCTTGTTTGAGACCATATAGTGATTTGTGCAGTTTGCAAACTTGCTCCCCCTCAGTAGCAAGTCCAAGAGGAATTGTCATATAGACTTCTTCTTCTAAATCGCCATAGAGGAAGGCATTGTTTACATCTAGCTGAGAAAGAGACCAACCATTAGCAGAGACAAAAGCAATCATGCATGTTACTGTAGTGATCTTTGCTACTGGAGAATAAGTCTCAAAATAGTCATAACCTTCTCCCTGATTATAACCCTTAGCCACAAGTCTTGCTTTGTGGCGTTCAATAGCACCAGTGGAAGTATATTTGACTTTGTAAACCCATTTACAACCAATAGCAGTCTTACCAGGAGGAAGAGTTGTAAGAGACCAAGTATTATTACCACTGAGAGCAATGAGTTCAGCAGACATTGCAGCTTGCCACAGGGGATCAAGGTGAGCCTCATCAAAAGAAGTAGGTTCAGGATGAGAAGCAACAGATAAAATAAAAAGGAGATGTGAAGAAGATAACCTGTTGTAGGATAGATTGAGAGTAAAATCATTAGGACTAACAGGTGAGCCAGAAACATCATTGTGATGTGATGGAGTTGCTGTTACTGCAGCAAGTTTGTACTGATAGTCTTTGAGATGGTCTGGTGTCTTCCTGACTCTAGTGGAACGGCGAGGAGAAGAAGGAACATGAGAGACAACATCATTATCAGAGGATATAGGATCAATGGTAAGAGAGACTGGAGCATCATTGTGAGTATCTTACTGAGGTCTGTCATTGTCTGATGGAGGATTGTCATTACCATCATCTTGATTTAGAGTGTTATCAGGAAGAATTGGTAAATGAATTGTAGAAAAACATCATCATAAGATAGATAACTGTCAGGTGATGGAAAAGGAGAAGTAGGAGATGGTGATGTAATCTCAGATAATGAAAAACGTTTTCATAGAAGACTACATCTCTGGAAATAAAGGTTTATTTGGTGGTGAGGTTATACAGTTTGTAACCTTTAATATGAGTTGGATATCCAATAAAAATGCACTTTGTTGCTTTAGCAGTGAATTTGTTATGAGGTTTGGGCAATGTAGTAGCAAATCACTGGCAACCAAACACTTTGAGATGAGAATAATGAGGCTCTTTAGAAAACAAGAGCTGAAAAGAAGTGGAATTTTGTACTAGTGGGGTTGGAGTTCTATTAATGAGATAAGTTGTTGTTTGAATGCATTCTCCCCAGAAGCTAAGAGGTAAGGATGCATGAAGTCTGAGGGCCCTTGCTACATTACGTAGGTGCCTATGCTTTCTCTCTACAACTGAATTATGTTGAGGAGTATAAATGCAACTTTGCTGATGTATAAGTCCTCTGGAAGTGAAGAAATCTTTCATGTTAAATTCCAAACCTTGATCTGTTCTAATAGATTTGATAACTTTATGAAAGTGTGTTTCAATGAGCTGAAAGAACTGAATAATAAGTCCTCTTACTTCACTTTTAGATTTCATAAGATACACCCATGTGAACCTACTGTGATCATCAACTATGGTCAAGAAGTACTTTGAACCAGTGAGTGAAGGAGTGCTAAAAGGGCCCCAAATATCCATATGAACAAGATCAAAACAGTTACCAGTCATGTGAGGATCAAGCTTGAAAGGCTTTCTGTGTTGCTTAGCTAAATGGCACACATCACAGATATTAGAATCAAAGTTCAAAGGAAATTTCTCATTACTTGATTTAAACAGTCTGGAGACAGAAGGATGAACAAGTTTATAATGCCACAACAATGAAGAAGATAAATGAACAGAATGAGTTTGAACTTGACTAATTCTACTAGAGTCAGTGCCATTGCTCTTCAAGATTATCTGATACAGTCCTCCTTTCATCTCAGCAATCCTAATCATCTCCGAATGTGTTAGCTCCTGAATCAAACAAAGATTAGCCCAAATAATAATGCAGCAATTTTGATCCTTAACAAGTTTACTGACAGAAATAAGATTGAAAGTGAATGATGGGACACATAAGACATTTTTGAGGATGAGTTTGTTGCTTAAGAGTACAGTTCCTGAATGAGTGACATGAGTTGTTTTCCCTGTGGGAAGTTTAACCACAGTGTTATGCAGAGTATGTTTATCAATAAAAAAATTGGAGTCACATATGATCTGATCAGTAGCTCCTGAGTCTAGGAGCCAGGAGTGTTTTGTGAGATGAGCTGAGTGAGAACAACTGAGTGCATAATATCTAATTGTTGTTTGAGATGAGATTATGGAAGGTTGTGAGGTTTGAGCAACCTGGTTTGATGTAATATTAGGTCCCTGAATGTAGCTATAAAGTTGCTGAAATTGCTCTTGATATTGGCAATTGTGGTTCTGAAACAGCAGTTCCCTGAGCAGCTTGATTGATTGAAGAGTTCCTGTTATGGTTGTTGTTGTTGTAAGACTGAATTGACTTGAATCTAGCTAGCTTGTGTCCTGGTGGATAGCCATAGATCTCAAAGCAAGTATCTACAGTATGGTTTCCTTTCCCACGTTTACTGCATGTTAGTTTCTTTCCAACTGCAGATTTGTTCCATTGTCTGTAAGGAGGTTTTTGACTATGATTCACCATAGCAGCTTGTGGCATAACCTGTTGTGTTCTGACTTGCATTGCTGAAGTATCAATGTTGTGACTGGATCTAGAGAACAACTCAAGATTTTCTTCCTCCTGCAATATAAAGTTGAACACAGAATCCATTCCAGGCAGTGGATCTTTCAACATAACTTGGTTTCTTACCTGACTATATTTATCATCCAATCCAATTAAGAAGTTCATGATGTGTCTGCGTTCAGTCTTAGTATTTATAACATGAGTAGCACCACAGTCTTTGTTGTTACAAGTATATGGTGCATCATATGCACATATCTCATTCCATATGGCTTTCATTTTTGAGAAATAAACACTGATATGGCTACCATCTTGCTTCATACATGACAATTGTTGTTCTAGCATATAGAGTCTGTTGTTACTGCTCTTTGAAAATTGTCTTCTTGAATCACTCCATAATTTTTGTGCTGAATCAGAATGTTGAGTGTAACCTGGAATCTTATCTGAAATGCTATTTGTGATCCAGGATAACACCATGCAGTTACATCTCAGCCACTGTGTGTATGTTAGATCTGAAGTTGTTGGCTCCTAATAGATCCATCTATGAATCCTAATTTGTTTTTAGCCAACAATGATATGCTCATGGCTCTGCTCCATTTGTGATAGTTCTGATTGGTAAGGTGTTGATTTACCAGCATTTGACCTGGATTTTCACCATGGTGCAAGTAGAGTCGATGAGCTGGATCCTCTCCTGGATTCACAGCACTTGGTAATGGTGGCCATTGTGTGCCAATGTTTCCTCCCTCTGTTTGATTTCGAGGGGGTTGTGAAGGTGATGTGTCTTGCATTATAGCAGTAAGGAAGAAATGATGTTCTTATTTTATCTGCTAGTGAGTTGTGCGGAACTGTGGTTATGGATCTTTGCAGTGAGAACAAGACTCACTGCTCTGATACCATATAGAAAAACTTAATGTAAACATATATTAGTTGCAAATGGAATGAAGTATACATTGCATCAGTAGAAGAAAGAAGCTTTTATTGATGATTGACTGTTACAGAAACACACTACATTTATAGAATTGAAACGAAGACAAGACACATGTTAAAAGGAATCTATTCTGACAGCTTTACAACTCATTTCCTTTCCATCAGCTTAGTGCTTATGCATAAGCTTCTCCAGGCGTGTTCCATTTTCTCAGATGCTGTTTACCGATCAGGTGCACTTCATATGGTTGTCAGGATCATGTGCAGCTCATGTTCTTATCAAATGCAGTCCACATTCTTCTTCTCTTCTTCTATTTCTTCTTCTCTTCTTCTGATTCGTCTTGTTTTTCTTCTTGATCATATGGATCAGTCTTCATAGGCTGCATTTGTGTCATACTTTTGATAGTATACTTAGTAGATATTTTGCTAGATCAAGTCGGTGTAAAATCCCTGTATATATGGATTATGGATCCGTTGTAACCGAGGCTAAAATAAGAGCTTCAGTCGTGTATAAAGCACTTTGGGTCAATAATATATTGCATTGATATATTGCATAAAAATTCTCCAAGTCTTTCATATTTCTTATAAGCCCCAAAATACTTTTTATATCTTCCTAAATATCCCTAACACCCAACATATTGTGGTATCAGAGCCACCTCTGACTCGATATCTTTGCAAAAATAAAAAAATGAATACAACCCCCTCCAACGAGCTCGCATTCGCCTACTCCCAACAAGGAGTACCGATCTTTGTTTGACAAAATTACGTATTAAGGAGTGTCTTAATGCAGACGGTATTCCAGTCCCATGAGCTATGGGATATTTTCGCCCAAGGTTATGACAAGTATACGTCGGAGAAAGAAACGACGTTAACGACAGCAAAAAAGAAGGAGCGTATGGAAAACAAGATGCGAGATGCTAGAGCCTTGTCCTTTATGCACCAAGGGGTATCTCGGTCCATACTTCCGCGTATTATGGGTGTTAAAACTTCTAAAGATGCATGGAATGTTTTGAAAAAAACAATTTGGTGGCTACAATGAAGTTATCTCCATTAAATTGCAAAATTTATGGCGTGAGTTTGATAACATTTTCATGAAAGAAACTGAAAATATTCAAAAGTTTTTTTCAAGTGTCACAATAGTTGTGAACCATATACGTGCATGCGGAGATAACGTTCAAGATAGAAAAATTGTCAAGAAAGTGCTACGAAGCATGACAACAAATTTTGAGCACGTAGTTGCAGCCATAGAGGAATCTAAAGATTTATCAAAATTATCTTTAGATGAACTCATGGGGTCGTTTTAGGCTCATGAAAAAAGAATGAGCCGGTTTGCTAATCAAAACGTGGAACAAGCTTTCCAAGTCAAAGCCACTACAAGAGATAGAAAAAATGGATGAAAGCCACCAGAAAAAAAAATGCCTCAACATCATGAGGGGGCCGAGGCAGAGGACGAGGTCACGGAAGAAATCAAAATCTGCAGAGACGTGATCCATACAAAGGAGGTGATCATCAAAATTCAAATTATGAACCGAGTTGCAGAATATGCAGAAGAAATCATCATGCCGCGAAGGATTGTCATTTCAAGTGCAAAAGGTGCAAAAATGCCTACCATTCCGACAGAGATTGTTGGCCTAAAGACGACGACAACACGAAAGAGTCCAACTTTACCGAAGAGGCCAACAACAACCAGGTACTCTATTCATGTTTAAATTCACAACAAAAAATTGAAAGTACTTGGTATGTTGATAGTGGCTGCAGTAATCACATGTCTCAAAAAAAAAAAAAATTGTGGAGCTGGACGACTCATATTTGTGGAGTTGGATGACTCATATACTTGGTAAGGTTCGGTGATGGCAAAGAGCACAAGATTAACGAGAATGGCATGGTTGCAGTTAAGACAAAAAAGGGCGAGACGAACTTCATCAAAGACGTCTTCTATGTCCTAGGTTTGACCCAAAATCTACTCAGTGTCGGCCAATTACTACGGAAGAATTATAAAGTGGAGTTCAATAATGATCATTGTGTTATTATTGATAAAAAAAAAGTCTTGTTATGGCAAAAATAAAAATGACTACAGACAAAGTGTTTCCAACACTTTGTCATTGATGGAGAAGATGGTACTTCAAAGCACCACCGATGATCACATGATATGGCATTTGAGGTACAGACATCTAAACTATAAATACTTAAATATGCTGAAAAAGAAAAATATGGTTCTTGGTCATCCAAATATTCCAGACAGGGACAAATCGTGTGAAGGATGCATTTATGGTAAAATGTATCGCCTACCATATTCGAAAGTTTTATACAGAGCCAAAGCTCCACTAGCATTAGTCCACGCTGACGTTCTTGGACCAACTCAGACGCCATCACTGAATGACAACTGGTACTTCCTTCAGTTTGTCGATGAATATACAAGAATGATGTTGATATATATTTTGAAGCAGAAATCGGAAGTGTTTTCCAAGTTCTTGGAGTTCAAGGAGAAAGTCGAAAATCAAAGTGGCAGGAAAATAAAGACTCTCAAAACTGATCGAGGTGGAGAGTTCATTGGAAGAGCCTTCATGAACAACTGCAAAGAAGAAAGCATCCATAGACAACTCAGAGTTTGCTATAGCCCACAACAGAATGGAGTTGTCAAGCGAAAAAATTGCACAATTGCTGAAATGGCACAAAGCATGATGACAGGGAAAGGACTTCCTAAAAGTTTTTGGGCGGAAGCTGTCATAACGACGGTTTACATCTTGAACGGATCACCAACTAAGGCCTTACCAAGCAAGACGCCATATGAAGCGTGGTTTCACCGAAAGCCACATGTACACCCATCTCAGACTTTTTGGGAGCATTGCTTATTCTCCTATTCCTTCCCAGAAACGTGAAAAATTTGATCAAAAAAGAGAAAAGTTAATCTTTATTAGCTATAGTGATGAATTCAAGGGATATCGTTTACTAGACCCAAGAAAAAATAACCTTATCATTTCTCGAGATTTTATCTTTGATAAAAAGCAGTTGTGGAACTAGGAAGAGTATACAAAGACAAATAATGTCTATCTACCACCGCCATCCTCGTTTCAACAAGATGAATCGAGTATCGGTCCAAGTGCAAGTCCAGACCAAGGTCTAAGTCGAGGTGCCGCAGGATCATCCGGAGAATTCTATCCAAATCAAAAAGTCCCATCAGAAAGGTACGCAGCTTACGATGATTTATGAATCATGTGATGTATCATTCTTTACAGTTGAGCCGCAAACATTTGATGAAGCTGCAAAAGAAGAGATATGGCTAAAAGCAATGGACGAGGAAATGGCAAGTATTGAAAAGAACAAAACATGGGACCTTGTAGATATTCCCGAAGGGAAAAGAGTAATCGGCCTTAAATGGGTGTACAAGACGAAGTACAAAGAAGATGGCTCAGTCCAAAAGCACAAGGCATGCCTAGTTGCAAAATGATATTCACAACAGCTACGCGTCGACTTCAATGAAACATTTGCTCCAGTTGCACGCATGGAGACAATAAGGCTCGTGCTAGCTCTAGCTACTCAACTAGAGTTACCAATTTATCAGTTGGACGTGAAATCGGCTTTCTTAAACAGAGATCTAGAAGAAGAAGTTTATGTTGAGCAACCTCAAGGTTACATTGTCAAAGGCAAAGAAGACAAAGTCTATCGCCTCAAGAAAGCATTATATGGCTTGAAGTCAGCACTAAGGGCGTGGAATAGCAAAATTAACAAGTATTATCAGAAGACCGGATTAACCAGAAGCCAAAGTGAACCATCTCTCTACGTAAAGAAACAAGGTACTAAAGATTTTCTTATCGTTTGTCCTTACGTGGATGATTTGATATACACAGGCACAAGTGCATAAATAATGGATGAATTTAAAAGGCTATGATGCGAGAGTTCGAAACTTACGGAGCATTTATATTAGCCCGATTCCAAAATGGGCATTTAAAGATATGAGGCAAAGTTAAGGGTAAGAAAAAATAATTTGTCCTAAACATTTTAATAAATGTCTCAATCACACTACTTTAGGTTTCGTCTTCGAGTATGTCCTTACCACGATTTGTTTCTCGAACACATGCAAAAATAATGCCAACAATTTTACAAGGGATAAAAATTTGAATGAATAGGATATAAATCTTATTTATGTGAATGTTGATTTACCCACTCATTCTCTGTTCATGTTGGCATGTGGCCTTAGAACCTGAAACTCTAACATTACCATGTCATATCATGGATTCAAGGTCAAAATAACAATCCTGCGAGAAAAACAAATACTCTCTTAAACTTTATGAGCTGTGCAACTCATATCAGCAGAGTTGTGTTCGTTTACCTCTTCTGCATGGTTGAGAAATGACTTCATCCCAGTGATTTTTCTGATGTTATCCAATTGTTTTTGCACATTTCTTCTCTACTTCAATCAAGGCATGAATGTTAGTGTATCTAACAGTGATTTAATGGAACACGGTTGACCTGATTGTCGACATTAGTGTCGGTGTTGAGGTTTCCATAAGAAAAAAGCCTGATCAAAGTGGAGGGATATATTTTCAAAGTGAGGAATGAAGAATTCCAACAAAAGATATTGTTTAACTCAATTTTGTAATTCACTTTAAAATATCAATTAATTTAACTATTTATATGTTTCAAACACTCAATGTTGGACTCAATTGAAAACCAAGGATCCAAAGGTCCAAAGCTTAGTTGTATGTTATGATTAAAATACAATACTATTTGGAAAGATCTTAACGTTAAAGTTATGATGGTGTATGAAACAAAATATTACAAAGTTAAAGGATTGGTATTGAAAGGAAACCAAAGATCTCAAGGTTAAAGCTGGCATGGTATTATTTGAAACGAATGTTCGCAATGTTAAATGTAAGGTATTGTTTAAAATAAACGACCTCAAGGTTGAAGTTCCTTAAACCAATGCTCTCGAAGACAATTGTACCATATACTTTATTTTAATATCTTTTTTAAAATATACACTTAAAAGTATAATTAAAACGAGCATTAAAATCCAATGGTTTAAGGTTACCCTAGCTTGATATGGATTCATCTACCCAACACAATTTCTCCTCTCTAATAAATAATGATTATTTTGTGAGAAACCAAACGTGACGAAGAAAATAGTTGTGCTATGTGTGTTCTTGTGGTGAAATATGTTTTACAATTTATATGACCGTTCGAAACAAAGTTTTTCTCGTCGCATCATTTGATGTCATGTTATTGTGATCAATCACGAAACAACAATTATCAATATAAAACCAGTTGCTTTACCAAGAAAGAGAATCAAAATGCAGTCAAATACTTATAAATTGATAAAAACGTGAATAGAAAACAACACCACTTGGAAATTTACAAAAAGGTTTCCAATTGTATTAGTTATGAAATCATATGGATTTATAATGCAATCGATTTTCGAAGGTGCTCTATAATCACCACTAGATATGGATAAAACGAGAAACATTTTGTCTTGTCGCACCATTTTGTATGCACATTTATTCGGTGTTTGTGCATGGAACGATAGGTATTTTAGAGTTTTACGTCATAAGATTGCAAT
Organism: Linaria vulgaris; assembly: GCA_948329865.1. Lineage (NCBI taxonomy): Eukaryota > Viridiplantae > Streptophyta > Magnoliopsida > Lamiales > Plantaginaceae > Linaria > Linaria vulgaris. The sequence continues at coordinate 110,576,103 of OX415250.1, read as the reverse complement.
AATAAATGTGAAAAATAAGTAATAAGTCTCGTGATGCGCCAAATCATTTTATTTCTCACAATAATCAACGATCAATTAACAAAAGTTACATTAGTCATAAAATCATGAATTTATAATGGAATAAAAATACACCTTTCTTTTTTAGTTATGGGTGCCGGTAATTAAGCATCATGTAAATAATATGCGGATCCGTGTAATATATATATATATATGGACGCTAAAAGAAAAATAATTGACAACTATTATTGTGATGAATAATTAATTGACAACTATTAAAAAAGAAATATGTCAATGTTTGACCTAGCTAGCTAGTATATAAATAACGTTAATTTGTTTGTCTGAAATAGACAGGCCTACAAAATCAGAGTAAACTGAACGTTGTCACTGCACTGTATTATTGTCACTATGGGTCGTGCGCTTATAACTCACGCAAATCGACTGCAAATCACTATTTGTCAAAAGGCTTCTGACGCCTACGTTTCAATATCTTTCTTCATTTGAAGCTATTTTGGGTCGGCCACCAAATTATCTTTGTCTTCGGGTTTTTGGATGTCTCTGTTACTCGTATCTTAAGGCATATATATCTGACAAAATCAACCCATCATCTCGTGAGTGTATGTTTGTGGATTACTCCACTAGTCAAGCGGCAGACAAGTGTCTTGATCCTTCTTCGGGTCGCATCTGTATTACTAGACAAGTTCGTTTTGTTGAGTTCATCTTTTCGTGAGTCTCTTCGGAGCCCGTCTTGGTTAGCAGCAATCCGCGTTCAAGCCTCTACATACCCATTCTTCCTTCATGGATTTTTAACCTGTTGCGTCAGTGCCCAACTGAACCGTTTGTTCCCAATGTTGGGCCCGATGTTTGGGTTACATTAGAAACATAAACTTTGGCCCCTGCATTTGTTACCCAGTTGCACCTGATGTTAGGGTAACATTGGAAATAGAGACTTTGGCCCCTGTCTCTTCTTGTTGCCTAACTGCACATTTTATTCCTGATGTTTGACCCGATGTTGGGATAACATTCTAAACAGGGACTTCGACCCCTGTCTCTTCTTTTCACACAGATCCTCCTATTACTACGGAGCCTTTGATAGTTGGAGATTGGGCTCATCATATGATGACCCTGTTTATAACCTAAGATCTCAAGGTTAAAGGATCGGTATTGTTTGGAACCAAAGATCTCGAGGTTAAATGTATGAAGTCTAAGATCTCAAGATTAGATGTAAGATACTGCTTGAATAATGTCAAAGATAAATATGTGATATTGTTTATGTAATATCCTTTTCAATAAATGCATAAAATGACAACTCAAAACGAGCATTGAGTCCAAAATCTTTAGTAAGTTACTCGATTTTTTATATGGATTCACCTATCAATTAAGCACCGATATTTTCTCTATAAAGAAGTATATCATGCACACGCGTTGAAGTACATTTTTGAATGGTATGTATTGACCATGAGATAACTAGATATTGAAGTTTTGTCGTCGCATCATTTTATGTATTAGTGTTGCAATCAACGATGATACACTAATTATAAATATACAGTCAGTTACGTAATAATAAACAACGTGAATAAACAAGGATACCGCTTAAAATCAAGAAAAAATTACCAATAGTTACAAAATCATAATTAAATGCAATCGGTTTTTATTTTTTATTTTTTATTGTGGGTCAAAAAATGGCTTCCTCTCAAAGGGTTTTTTGATGGTCTCCATATGTTTTGCATGCTTCATCTCTCCTTCTATAGGCAGTGATGTTAATATACCTTAGTTTGGTACCAAATTGATTGTTTGGAACCACATTATTATTTGGAGGAACATGGTTAACATAATAGTTTGTCGAGGACGTCCGGGTTTCAAATTGACGAAGTTTTGTCTCGTCGCATAATTTTATGTCATGTTATTGTGATCAATCACGAAACAACAATTATCAATATAGAGACAATTGCTTTACGAAGAAAGAGAATCAAAATGCAGTCAATTACATAAATTGATAAAAACGTGAATACAAAACGACACCACTTGGAAATTTACAAAATGTTTCCAATTGTATTAGTTATGAAATCATATGGATTTATAATGCAATCGATTTTTGAAGCTGCTCTATTATCACCACTAGATTTGGATAAAACGAGAAACGTTTTGTCTTGTCGCACCATTTTGTATGCAAATTTATTCGGTGTTTGTCCATGGAACGATAGGGATAATAAATGTAAAAAAGAGTAATAAATTAAAGTCTCGTGATGCGCCAAATCATTTTATTTCTCACAATAATCCGCGATAAATTAACAAAAGATACATTTGTTATAAAATCATGAATTTATAATGGAATAAAAATACACCTTTCTTTTTTAGTTATGGGTGCCGGTAAATAAGCATCATGTAGAAATAATATGCGGATCCGTTTAATATATATATATATATATATATATATATATATATATATATGGCCGCTAAAAGAAAAATAATTGACAACTATCATTGTGATAAATAATTAATTGACAACTATTAAAAGAAATAATAATATGACAATGTTTGACCTAGCTAGCTAGTATATAAATAACGTTAATTTGTTTGTCTGAAATAGACAGACCTACAAAATCATAGTAAAGAAGCTAAGGCGGCTGGCTGCGGAAATCACGAGGTACCTCAACCTGGTCGGAAATCGTGACAGCAGTACTCCAATTTTCAGAAATGTAACGAATAAGTCTTTAATTTTTTGCTGAATCATTTCCATTTGAACTTTGATGAATTTTCTGTTTTTCATTTTGTTTTGTGCCTGCCGTAATTCAGTAGAATCTCAATTTGTGTTTCATCGTCCCCAAGGTGAATTACTTTTGAGTTTTGATCCATTGTTCCATCTTTAGGAGGTTTAATTAATTAATAATGTGGCGTGTTAAATTAAAATCACATCCTTACTGATTATATTTAACAGTTAATTTGCATCTTTAATAGATTGTATATAATTGCTCTAGGGTTTGGAATGTTAAAGAAAGAAAAAGAAATCTATCAAATGTTAGTTGTCGATTATATTTTTCCTTGTTTTTCACTTTCTTAGACCAACAATAATTTTTTTTCGCGTAATGCATATATATTCTGTCTTATCTATCAGCACATCCATAATACCTTATATCATTTTTCCGTAAATACACACATTCTGAATATTAGCACGACGCAGTTCATGCGCAAATTTATTGACCAACTTTCTTCGAAGTAATTCTTAATTTAACTTAAGAATATTTGTTTGAGATGAATAGAATTGCAGTTAACCCTGAGTCAACTTAATCACTCTATGTATGTGATAATTTTATAGCAGTTGTGTATATAGAATAATTCTATGTTAGCTAGCAAACATCAAAAGAGAAAATAGGGTAATTTGATTAACTATGCATAAATTAGCTAGCAGTGTCAATCAAATTAAAATTATACCTCAACTCCAAGTCTTACATTGATTACTCTACATATGAACTTGCAGAATCAAGAGGAAAAATAATATAATGGCTAGTTCAAGTTCAAGATATCCGGTTCCAACATTTTCGGGAGAAGGGTTTGCAGAATGGTCCATTAAAATGAAGGACCATTTAACTGCTAAGGGTTTGTGGCATGTGGTAGAGGATGGTTTCGATACACCCGAGTATGTGGAAATGCTCGGCATAGAAGAAATGATTGAGCTCAAAGAAAGTACAATGAAAGATTCAGAGGCTTTCTTGCTCATTCACATGTCAATAACACCTCGCATAACTTTTAGAATTCGCAATGCCAAGACATCCAAAGATGCATGGAACAATCTCCATGAGATTTTTCTGGTAAAATATAAATATTTCTTAATGATATATCTCATATGTATTAATTAATCATGAGATTCAGAATTTTAATATGATACAGATTGTTTACTAATGGAGTGGAATAAAGAAGATAATACTGCAAAGTATCTTATATCAGTTTTTGTCATGTAAAACATGTGACTTTATCAGTTTTTGTCATGGCAATATAGTCTTTGAATATTAAAATATCCACATATACAACATGAATGCATTCAGTATGAGTTACTACCAAAGTGAAAATATAGCGCAAAATTAAGGTCGCAACTAGATATATAAATTATGTACGTAAAAGTAATAAAAGCTTATAATTGGAGCTCAATTGTATTTTTGTAATAGGGTCTACCTCCTAATATATCTGATCTCATAGTAATCTTTTGTTCCTTGACTTGGTTTTACCTTTCTTTTTTTCAGAATGATGCCTCATCACGTGCTGCGGAGGAGCTACCATTGCCTAGGTCTACTACTAGGGCAAACACTAGAGTAGTTGAGGACAGTCAGACAAGAAGAGAGGTATATAAACTACACGTATATCTATAATAGTACTTGTGTATTTACATTAAATCCGATAAATAAATTAGCGTACACAATCGAGTTTTACTAGAGAATTAAGAGCATAAACTTCAGACGTTTCGAAAGAGAAAACAGCGCTCGCTGAACTCAAGAGATTTGGGAGTGTATAAAATATCTATTCAAAACTTACGGCGGTCAACTTGATGTGGTGGAGGCATTAATCGAAATACTATATAGAGTTTTTGACATTACTTTAAGAGTCCAAGCTATTTGCTTAAATTATATAACTTACATGCCGCATAATTTGGCTTTTTTTGTTTTTTTTTTTTTTGTCTAGACGAGTCATCAGCCACCAAGAGCCTCTATTGAAGGGACTTCTGCTCAACCAGAAAGCAGCACACATCCAACAAATATAGAACACAACGTGCCTGATTACGAAGATAATATTCCACCCTTCAGCGTGGTTCTCACAAAATGTGCAGTCAGCCCTACTTATTGTTTGGTAATTATTTTACACTTGCAAACAATATTTATCATAACAAAAAATTTAACTTACTCCAATCTCGTTACAAGATTTATCATTATGATGACTAGTTTACCATAAGGTTCTAAAACTGAATTGTCTTGACAACCTAAAATATTTGTACAAGAACAATTATATATTTGTCGTTTAACTATTTCAGCAATTCCAAGCTCAAGTGGCTTCAGTGTTGCCTTCAAAGAATATGAATGCAGTTGTGAGGTGCACGTCTGGAAATACCTATAAGGTTAAATTGAATGTGAGAAGGAAGAGAAAGATGTTTGGCGCAGGATGGAGGAGGATCATCGAGGACGAAACCTTGGTGGCGAGAGACAAACTTGAGTTTGAAGTTCTGAGATATAGCTCCAATGAACTCGAGCTCAAAATGCACGTTGTAAGACAGCATGAGCTGCAGGCGGAGAGTGGGGATGAAGGAGATTGTCATGTACCACTTATCGTACTTACTGATAGTGACAACGAGGACGATAATGGAGGCGGAGATAATGAGGATAGCAATCACGAGAGGCGGTGATTATGCCGATGATGATGTTGTTGAAGATTGGGATAGCGATCGCGTTGATGAATAGTTAGTACTACTTTAGGATGTTGGAATAATATATGTTTCATGTAATTAGAAAAGGTTAAGCTTGTGAGTATTTGGATTATTTAAATTCTCAAAGGCCTTAATATATGTTTCTAGCTAGCTACTAAACTTCTTGTAGTTTCATAACTAATTTAGGTATCATGTGTGTGCACACAGGTTTCTCAAATTTAAGAAGGAAAAAATGCACCTAATTAATTTGAATTGGCATGAATACTGGTATAAAGTACAATTCATGTGCAAATACAGAATAGTAAATTAATTGTCATTAAATTGTGCAAATACAGAATAATATAATGTAAGTGGTCGACGCAAACTCCATTAGTACGATGTGGAGGACAACGATGCTCTGCTCAAGGCCTCGTGCGACGTCGTGCCGGGGATTCAATTCAGAGCCCTACACGAAGTCAAAGTAATCTCCTCTTGTAGTGATTTTTTTTTAATTCGAATTTGTTTTAATATTTGTGTTTGTTGTGATTTGAAACTTTAAAGAGAAATATTTCAGTGTTAGGTTGATTTTTAGGTTTATACTGATAGAGAGGGAAAGTTGTGAACGAGTAGCAGGACGTGATTGTCGTAATCTCCATCAGTAATTTTGGGTGATTTATATGCAGGACTCTTTGATCTGTGTATCGGTTTGAATCCTTGTTTCACTCAGAAGAATAGGGAAAAAATCAAGTTTGGTACATTAATTTGGCTTCCGTTTCTTTTTTGTACCTTAATTTGTCACGCAACATTTTTGGTACCCTATGTTTCCAAACTTAATCACGTTTGGTACCTCCCTAGCGGCGTCCCCAATTTAACCACCGCGAATCCTATGTGGCTCACCGTTGACCACCCCAGACTCGATTTTGACCCAATTTTACACACGTGGACAAGCTGACTGGATTAAAAAAAATTAAAAATAAAAAGCAAATAAAACTATTAAATCTTATATCACAATTTCTAGTTTTTATATTTCTTTATAATTAATTTCATTATATAAAATTTTGTAATTAACTTTAAAGTTATAAATATTAAAGCTATAACTATTAAATTATATAACTATTATAAATATAAGTTTTTTTCTTTCCAAAAAACCAAAAAAAAAAACCCAAATCTAAAAAAATAATTAAAAAAGAAAGAAAAAAAGAAAAACCTATCATCTTAACTTCCACACCCCCCCCCCCCCCGCCACCCACCACCATCACCCCCACCACTGATACCCACCACCAATTCATCACCCCCACCCACCCCCATCACTCCCACCCCCGCCACCACCATCAATTCATCATCCTCAACAACCCTCCCCCACCCGCCGCCGCCCCCGCTCATAGCCACCCACCACCACCATCAATTTATCATCTCCAACAAAAACTAGAAACATTATATAAAGATCGAAGCTTTACAAAATAATAATTGGAAAAAGAAAGATAAAGTATAAGAGGAAATGAGTCATGGTGAAACAACGCCGCCGCCGCCGCCGGAGTCGAGGAAGAGAATCTCAAGAGAGAAAGCGATGGGGGTGGGTGGGGGTGAGCGGGGGCGGCGGCGGGTGGGGGTGGGAGTGATGGGGGTGGGTGGGGGTGATGAATTGGTGGTAGGGTGGGGGTGGCGGTGATGGCTGGTGCGGGGTGATGGGTGGCGGGGGTGAGGGTGGGGGGGGCTGGGGATGTTGAAGAAGATGATGCATTATTATATTTTTTAACTTTTTTTGTTTTAATTTCTTTTGTTTTTTTTTTGATTTTTCTTTAAAATTCATTAGTTATAATTTTTTTAAAACATCATTATATAATAAGTTTTTAAAATTTATATAATAAATTAATTATAAAGAAATATAAAAACTAGAAATGATAATTTATTAGGAGGGAGAAATAATTTTTTTTTTATCCAGTCAGCATGTCCACATAGACTTAATTGGGTCAAAATTGAGGGTTTACGGGTCAACGGCGAGCCACGTAGACATTAAGGTGGTGAATTTGGGGACGCCGCTAGGGAGGTACCAACCGTGATGAACTTTGCAAACATAGGGTACCAAAAAGTTGATGTGACAAATTAAGGTACCAAAAGGAAACAGAGGTCAAATTAAGGTACCAAACTTAATTTTTTCCCTAGAAGAATACAAACATTTTGTGCTATTTACGCTAGTTGTGCCACTGTTATGTATATTGTTTGTCTTCATGGTTGTGACTGCTCTTCACTAGGAAAAAAGGATCAAGGTTGGATTTCTAGCATCAGATGTGAACCAGATTCCAGCTTGAAAGATGCTTTAAACTTTCCAGAGAATCGAAATGTATATGTTCATCAGCATCTTCCATTTTCCAGAGATATTAATTGCAATTCTAGTTCAATCTTGCTTCAGTTTCCCCAAACTCCTAATATTATTACTAGTTAATAAACATGGCATAACTATGGATTAATTAATCTGTTTAATGCAGCTTATTGGGCAGAATTCACGCATCACGGAATCACCAATTAAATTGATTTGGCACATAAGGTTACATACAACACTAATTATTTTTGCCCGTTAATTTTTCTCAACTTCAAGTTCTACTCGCTTTTCAAACATAAGGTTACAATACTAATTGGGCAAATCACGAAATGCAATAGGTATTAACCTTTGCATAAAAACGTGACAATCGTGACTCTTCATCCCAATCAACCTCAACTGTTGTCGTTGCACACAATGTTGAATATTTGAAGCATACCCATCCGGAAATCGCAAACCAACCAACCACTTACACATTAGTTTCTTTTGAGCCCTATCAAGAAAATACTTGGCCTTTGGCTTTACGGTTCTACCATCAGCGAGATCAGTGACAAAAAGCTATTCTCGAGTGCTCAACTCCACTAAATCTCTCCTAGCTTTTAAGTTGTCTTTTGTCTTACCCAGTACGTCCATCACTGTGTTCTTGATGTTGTCGAAGAAGTTCTTCTCGCAGTGCATCACGTCTAGATTGTGACGGCTCAGGTACGACCAATTGAGTTCAAATATGCTCTTGTACGACCAATTTTGCTCTACCCCATATCCTATTATTTTTGGTGAGTTTGGATTCCTTGACCTTGGTGGAAGTTGTTCAACAATTGATGCCATTTGAGCACCAGTGCGGGCCCATCGTATTTTGTGTTTCCAATGAATCCCGTCACGCCATGGCGAAATTCATGGCTCTCTGGTAAGAAACGACGATGGCACCCCCCACCATGTAGGTTTGTTACCGTGGGGTAACGGGAAGGATTTTTGTGTTCTCCATGCAATAAGGACACGATAACTTTCCATGTGTGCTCCATTGTGACAACATCCCGTATGCTGAAAAATCACTAATAGTCCATATTAATGCAGCCCTCAACTGGAGATCCTGACTCCTGAATATGTCGTAAGCACGAACATCATCGTGCCACAAAACCTTCAACTCGTCGATTAGAGGGCGACGCAAAACGTTAATGTTTTGTCCAGGGCTACGCGGACCCGATATGATCAAGCCCAAGAAAATAAACTCCTCTCGCATGCAAAGATCTGAAGGAAGGTTATAAGGAGTCACGAACACAGGTCAACATGAGTATTGGGATCCGAAGTTTCCAAACGGAGTGAAACCATTCATGCAAAGACCTAGACGAATGTTTCATGGCTCGGCAGCAATTCAGGGTGTGTCTTGGGTGAATCATAACATCGTTCGAAGACCTACACTTTAAGTGCCACGACATGTGTTCAGCAGTTGTTGGAGTCATGAAGAGTCATTTAAGCCATGGGACCAACGGGAAGTACCATAATGTTTTCTTTGCCACAGGCTTCTTTATACCTACAGTTTCATACCTATCTTCCCCACATTCAGGACACACTATGTAATCGGCAGATGCAAATTCCCCGTAGAACAAGAAACAATTGTTATCACAAACATCGATTGTTTCGTATCCTAACCACAAACCCTTCATCAACTTTTCGACAGCATTCAGATCTGCAGGCAAACAATGGCTATCTTCTGGCCCCAAACACTCGCGTGATAAGTTGTAATACTTTGCACACTCAGCTTTGCTAGAGTTATGCTCTAGCTTGGTAGTAAAAACAACTCAGACACCCACTCCAAAACAGACTTGTTTCCCTGGCCGCGCATCTTAATCTCAGACCATTTCACCAATTCCAAAAATCCTTTTCCTTCGGTGTTAGGCTCCTCATCGCAATCGACATTTTGAAATTGGCATCGGTAAGTATCATCAACTAAAGCTCTAAAAGAATTGTCGTCTTGAACATCTATCGGGTCGTTTCTAATTGTGTGACTTGATGACGACGCCCCTAGGAGGCTATTATGCTCGTTATATTTTTCCCCGTGAAACACCCATACACGATACCCCTCTACCAAACCACATCGATGCAGGTGAGCAGCTACTTCGTTAGGTTTCAAATATTTTCTATTGGTGCACTGTCTACACGAACATTTTAGATTTTGACAATTTTCTAGATAACGTTCCTGAGCTAACGCAAACTGCAAAAAATTGAATACACCTTTGGCAAATCTTACTTTCACTCGACCCTTCTCGGCCAAACGATCGTACATCCGATTTCTATCTTCATTTGGATACATTATTATCTATAAAATTAATAGTTTTTACCATTATCAATATGACAAAATTACATTTTGAGTCTACAATTAAAAGAGATTGTAAGTATATATATAAATGCGTACGTACCTCTTTTAGAAAACAACTCCGCAAACAACGCTCGAAAGAATCTCTAACACCCGCCTCGTTGTTATTCTTCAATTTGCAAATAAAAATAATTTAAGTTAATTATATTAACATATATATAGCGTAAATGTGTAAAAATATTACGTAAAATCTTAATTAAATACGAATACAAACCTTAATTTTTGAAACGAAAAGATTGTGACTTGAAATTATAATTAACCGATATTGGATATTTATAGCCAATCCAGGCGACATCAACGCCCGAAAATGGTCTTTTCTGACGGCACTATGCCATCGGAAAAGACCCTTTCTCGGTGATTTTTTACCCGGATCGGTGACATGGCACCATTCCCCCTCCCAAATCTATAAATACCCTCAAATTTTACACCTAAAATTCATTCATTCATACACAAACACTCAATTATATCTCCCTAACTACATTTTTTCTCCCAATTCTTTCTTCAAATATTTTTTTTTTTCGCACGGAAGGTAAATATATTAGAGAACCAGAAGAGTGTTTACAAGAATGCGAGGGAGCAAGCCCCAAGTGGAAGTTACAAACTAGACACTCTAGCATCAAATGCAAAGAACAATGCAGCTATCGAGCTTAGGAATCCGTTCGGCTCTAGTCTAGGACTATGACCTATGGAAAGCCTTCCAAACTCTGCCCTCCTCTTGGCACCAGTTGCCATTCCAATAGGTTCACTCCCTTCGTTCCAACCCCAGGCCCGGCCTGTAATTGTACTCTCCGAGTGTCACCTAGCAGCTCTTGGATGCTCAAAGAATCGCTGCTTCCTCATTGTTCTTATCACTCTTCCAGGGATGAGAAGGAGGTTAAGTGTGAGTGAGATACCTGTCTCCACTGGATTCCATTAGCTTCTCCTGTATGCCCCTCTTAAATCAACACAACCACTTCGCAGCAAGACAGTTAATTATGCCAGGCTCATTTTATCTAGTTTAGCCAGAATGCTTTTGGTATACCTGTTTTCTTTCTTTCCAATTTTATACCTGATCCTTGTGCCTAGTTCTTGTGCCATGTTCCTGGTAATTGTTTGGGCAGGTATTAGTTGGCCTTCAAAGATCTTGTGGTTCCTCCATTTCCATATCCAATATACAACCCCTCCCATTGTTGCTGCTCTGACTTGATAAGTAATTGATTTCTTCTTCTGTGATCTTCCAAAGATTTCTTTCCATTCGTTTAGCTGTTCCTGTCTAACATTAACTCCCAAAGCTTTCATAACAGGCTCAAATATTAACTTGACCTTGGGGCATTGGAAAAACAGGTGATCTAAAGTTTCATCAGCCATATTGCACAGATCACAGTTACTCTCATTCATAATATTATATTTAACCAGCTTATCCTTAGTTGCCACATTCCCATGCATCACAATCCAGTTTATAAAGGATATTTTAGGGGGGGAAATAATTCCATACCTGGTCACTCCAGCTTGCTTCTGGAGTTTCTTTATGGTACAGTTTGTAACTTCTCTCCACCGCCTCACTCTGCTTCAGTTTCTTCCATTCTTCTGGATCCCCTCTCCTTTCCTTCATTTCATCTCTGATTTTCAGTACTCCACCATGGGGACTCTCCTACTCTCTGTTCTACATTCCATATTGTTCTTCCTTTCAATTTGTAGTCTGTTATCCATCTTGTCCAGACTGTCTGCCTCCTTAAGTGTTTGTCAATCCTTACTACTTGTGCACTTAGTAATGCCTTTCTTCAAACATTTTTCTTACTTATATTTTTTATCTTATCATATATATTTTGTTTTCTTACATTATTATTATTCTTAATTTCACATATATATTAATACATTTCATAATAACCCATTTTTATTTATCTATATATATTACAAATTAGTTTATATTTATGTTTTTTTGTAATAAATAATTCATTTGTTTTTATTTTATTAACTATATATATATATGTGCAACAAAAACTATTTTTATAGCTTTTTCCGAAAATTCGGACGAAATTGAGAGAAAATTTAACAAAAAAATAGCTTTTTCGTAAAAAATAAAAAATTATGCCTTTTTTATTTTTTTTTTGAATATTATTTCCGACGGCATATTGCCGTCGAAAATAATATTTAAATATCATTTCCAATGGTCTTAAACCGTCAAAATGATATTTTAATAATTGTTTTTTAAATAATTTAATACGTATTAACAAAAATTAATACGTATTATTTTTAAAATATGGTACAATTCAAAATAAAAATAAATTACAAATTTTGACGTCTTTTCCGACGATATGATGCCGCGAAAAAGGGATCTTTTCCGACTGTACAATCCCGTCGAAAAAGACCGTTGGTATTTTCGACGGCACTTGGCCGTCAGAAAAGAGCTTTTCCGACGGCATTTGGCCGACGGAAAAGCTCTTTTCCGACGAGATCTTTTTCGTCGGTCTTTTCCGACGGGTTATGCCCGACAGGAAAGGGGCCTTTTCCAACGGGTTTCGTGCCGTCGGAAAAGGCCGTTTCTCATGTAGTGAAAGGCACTTTGCATTACCGTGCCAATAAGTCATATAATTTTTGACTGCTAGTACTCTCAAATTTAACCCCGAGTTGGCGCTAATTGTTTCCCCAATATTTGAACCATCAGTTTATCCCCAAAATACTAGATCTATGGATTATAAGTGGACATTAAAAAATGGTTCACTCATTATGTCCTTAATTTTAAAAACTAATTCAACTAAACCACACTACACCACCTCCATAAAATAGCCCAACGCGGGACAGCCATTTATCTAATTTCCTTGTTGTAACTGAAATAGATATGGCCCTACACGAAATTGGTTACGTACGTAACTAAGTTGATTAAAGAATCCCTAGTGTACCATTGTTGATACTATACTGTAACGCCCAAACTATATTGGATTATTAATGAAACGAATTCCCGACTTAGACGGATCGGCAGTCTGCCACGCTTGTTACCCGATTTCTCATTTTCCATAAATACTAATACTAGGCTCCAAATTTTATATGTAAACAACAAGTTCACTTTTAAATCAACTACGAGTTTCATATAATTAGCCACTTCTTGACCACTAAATAAGGACTAGAGGCCAGTACCCGCGTCCAAGGTAAAAGTACAACGCACAAAACACTAGGAGGCTATTACATACAAGTAACAAAATAGAACATCACAAAGAATTTGGAAGCAAAACCAATCAATATGACCATTCAAACGACATTGCTCTGGAGTAGATGGTCGTCCCACATGGCCTGAGCCGTGGTGCCTCTCCTCTCATTGATTACTCGTTGCTCTCGGCGACTGCTATTTATACGGCTGCGAGATATCAGACTATTGGCACGGTACAAATCCTCCGGGTGAAAATCAAACAAGAAGTCACGGCCGACACTGTTCTTTCGTATGAAGTTGTGCAAAGTGCAGCACGCGATGACAATCTTCGTTTGATGTTTTAACGAGTAATTAGGCATGCTCTTCAAAATGGAGAAATGCATCTTCAATATACCAAAGCAGCGCTCAATATACTCCAATGTCTATAATGAAATAGTTCATTCCCGTCGGCACACGAATCTGGAACTCGCGCAAATGCTAACGCTTATAGCCGAACGGAGTTAGATAACACGTGTGCAATGAAAAAACAGAATCAACCAAGTAAGACTTCTCGCCCAGTGGATTAACCGAGGTAGGTTCTTTGGCAATAGAGATCGTCAATGCCCTGGCGTCGTGCATTGTACCTTCGTAACCAGCTCCCACATATGTGAAGTTTATATCGAAATCACATATTACAACCATCAACCATGTTATGACTCAATTGTCCTTTTATGTTCATGTACGCCGGATGTAGGTGCGAAGGTATGTGTGCCGACACATGTGTCATGTTTATTGCACCAACACAGTCATGTTGGGACAAACAGGCGTGTAAGTATTTAATATGTCGGACGATGCACGCAAACCAGATGTAAGTTCACTAAAAAATAACTACTTTGAAGTACGGGTAAAAGATGGTATCCTTTGCAATTACGTCATGAAGTTTTCCAAAGTCGACCGGTACAATGAGGTTAACAGTCATATTCAGAATGACTTTCATTACCTGGCTAACGTGGCGGTAAATGGTCACAGTTGAGTGCTGGAAGCCCTCGCACGAATCGCGGAATATGTTGTTCAAACCAACTGTCCACATAAATATAGTCAACGCCTCAATGGAGTTCACTTGACTGTTCCTCGATTCAATCAAACCATAATTGTTTTTCAGCGTGTCGTGCAGCGTATAGAATGTGTCCTTGTTCATCCTTAGAGTATCATAAAATTGGTCATCGTGCCCATCTAAAAGTTTGAGTAACCACCCTGCCCCCGTCAAGTTCGATGTGTGACGTGGTATATTGGGGTAGAACTAATCAGGAGCCACGCACAAAAACAAGAATATGAAATCATCGTCACTCTCGCCTCCACTGCTCCTAGTGAGAGTTGCAACAGTGTTGTCGGAGCCTGATGAACACATACCTGAAAATGTACATGCACAAGTTATATAGAGAAAAGTTGAAAGGATCTTAAAGCCTCATATATGGCCTACTGGATCCATTTCAACAAGACTATGCGGTTATTAAGTCAGTAAACTAGGTACACAAAATAGGCAATTGCATGTAGATGTGTCATTATATTATGAAATAAGATCAAAAGAGCAAATGTCATTGGGTTCATGACAACATGTTGGCCGGTTGATAATGGAAACAACCGTAGTAAAAAAGTAGCAAATGAGTCAAACAAAATACATTAGAATGATCAAACATAAAAGTTTGAGACTCAATCAATTCTGAGTAACACACAAAGTAGGAATCAGATATGCAGATCAGTCATGAACGGATCAGGAACCAAGCACATCACCCATTCACGGCGATCCTCCTCTTTCATGCTCATGAAGAACAGTCAGTTATCTTTTTCCTTCAAGCTATTAATGGCACGAAAGAAGCACTCCTTAGATTCGATACACAACGCGTACAAATCAGCAGTGCAATCATTGATTTGGGTGGTTATGGACTGCGAAGAGTTTTGAAGTATGGTCTTGTTAGTCAGTTTCCAGGTGTGAAGAGCAGATTCCATCTATGTAGCCCTTGATTCGGCACGGTTCCTCGGCGCTCTCCTGGTGGCAAGCTGATATGCTTTTGTTCTATTTCGAGTAAGAACGAACTCCGTTAGAAAATAAAGAGGGAGAAGAGAATAAAATAAATTCAGCAAATTCTTATTACTTGATTTATTTCCAATACAGAGAGAATGCTTAAATAGCAATGAAAATAACTAATTGGCTATAATTCTTCAAAACTAACGTTAACATAACAGCTATAATAATGATAAGAAATTCTGACTATTCAACTATAATAAAGATAAGAATTTGACTAGTCAACTAAGTCATCCAAAAGTCTTTAGTCCAAATTGGGCTAGCTTTATTTCTGTTGGGCCTAGCAGTTGTTGTGGTTGAAGGGCCCGTATCAGTTCCCACCCCTTGAAGAATGGGCTTGTCCTCATAGCCCAATGTGTTGTCTTGTAGGTTAGAAGCTTCCACATGGCATGATGGTATAAATAAAGGAGATGCAGATTCATTAGGGTAGCTCTCCTTCATTTGTGGCGCAGCCACACATTCTGTCTCTCCCCCCATTTTACCAGCACGTAATTCCGGTTTTAAACCCGAAATAAAACAGTTCATGAAAGCTTCTTTAGATAAACCAGTAACAAAATTAGCAACTCTTTCAAATTGTTGTTGATAATCAAGAACAGAACCAGTTTGTTTTAATTTAAACAACGTTGCCTGGTGGTTATCGTAGTTGGTAGGACCAAAACGGAGGAGCAAAGCCTGCATGAAGGATTCCCATGTACTCAGTTCGTTGTTGTTTTCCATCCAATGAAACCAAGCTAGTGCTGGACCCTGCATATAGAAAGAAATATGAGAAATTTTTTGTTCATTAGCAATATCGTAAAGCTTAAAGTAATGTTGAACTTGTGAAACCCAATCCAAAGGATTGCTTCCATCAAAAATTTGAAGTTGCAATTGTGGTGGTTTGGGTGGTGAGTTGGAATTAGGAGTATAGAGTGGATTAAAGTGTGGTGGTTGGGAAAGACTGCCAAATTGGTATTGTGGGGGTGGCGGTGGAGCAGGTGGAGTGGCATGGCTTTTGAGAGCAATCTCATTAGTACGTTCGCACATGGCTTTCATGTCAGCCATCAGTGTGAGCATGGTGTTGAATTTTTCGTTAGTTTGTGCAGCTCGAGTTTCCAAAGCCGAGATGGTAGCTTGCATCGTAAGCATGGATTCCGCCATAGCAGAATCGTCAGCAGAATCTGTCGAAGAAGAAGCCACCGGATTACTGAGTTTAGTATTTTTCGGAGGCATATGGGTTCAAGGTGATGAAAGCACCAAATGATATGCTTTTGTTCTATTTCGAGTAAGAACGAACTCCGTTAGAAAATAAAGAGGGAGAAGAGAATAAAATAAATTCAGCAAATTCTTATTACTTGATTTATTTCCAATACAGAGAGAATGCTTAAATAGCAATGAAAATAACTAATTGGCTATAATTCTTCAAAACTAACGTTAACATAACAGCTATAATAATGATAAGAAATTCTGACTATTCAACTATAATAAAGATAAGAATTTGACTAGTCAACTAAGTCATCCAAAAGTCTTTAGTCCAAATTGGGCTAGCTTTATTTCTGTTGGGCCTAGCAGTTGTTGTGGTTGAAGGGCCCGTATCACAAGCCCAATCTAAACAGGTGACAAGGTCGAAGAATGAGGGGCAACAACACTAGCATTATGGGTGTTGGGCATGCTCGATGTAAGGAGGATTTCGTTAGCGTATGAACGAGTGTCGCTGTTGAACAGGAACTCTTCGTGGACACTGCCATAGCCCATTGTATTCTCCATTCTAGGTGCTTGATCATCTCCCAATTGCGTGATCTCGTCCTTAAAATCAAAACTACCCTGCCCCGAATATTTGGCAAGGTCCCCAGTTGCAACCTGGTTGTGCCACATCTTATTTAACTTTTCCCAATCCAGGCAGCCACGTCTTCAACTTGCCGCCGCTTGGGGGACGTCCTACCAAATGAGCAGTATATTGATTAGCAAACATATCGGAGCAAACTAACTGATATGTGGCCATAGGTACACTATATTGTTAGTGTCCACTTACCAAAACAAACCATGCCCACCGCTCATCATCCGCCACAAGTGCTCATATCTTATTTTCCATGCCAAAACTCGTGTGCTTCTTTCCGATCCCAATATCTCTCCACAACACTTTGAGTCTACCACTTGTTTTCATGGGAATGACAAGGTCACACCATGTTTCAGTGGTGAAGGTGGTGCTTAGTATCCGTGCCCAAAAACTCTTGATGGAGGAGTTGTATGAAATACCTTTCATTCTCAACACCCCCAGTATGCGTCACTAGTCTTAGGACGCTTTGCATGGACAGGGTCCTTATCTACGTTGTCGCGATTCTTCCTAACCATCTATAACTCATCGGACAGGACTAAATATTGCCAACTAACAATGTATTCAAAGTTCTACTCTATACTTATCGGACGTAGAAGTCACAACAATAGTAGCATGTATAACATCATATATGTAAGATAGATTGAAATCAATAGACAATAACATAATTTATAACAATGTATTGCAAAGCATATCAGTTTGAAATAACTTGACTTTTGTGGGTGAGAATTTGTATTATTCACTTAAATACATAAGACTAACATTCACAACACACTTAATACTAGAATGATGTTTTTTGTTCTCAATATACAACGATATATAAACAACTGGGTAGCCAACACATTATGCGACTAGGACAAGAATATAAGATTTATGCGCATTGTTCTTAACACATAACGATATATGCACAAATGGACAACAAATGGATTATGAAATTTTTGAAAGATATGCGGTTTCAGCTAATTGGTTGTAACATACATAGTTATAAAAAAATTGGACAAATAACATGCGAAGAAACAACACAATGAACTCAATGAGGTTTAAAATTGAATTACCTCGGACAAAAGAGGAAGTCGATTGCTGATGAATATGGTACCTACACCAACATGAAAGATTGATTAAAAAATGGACAAAACAAAAAAAATTGCGTGTTATACGACCAAATTATGATTTTTGAGGAAACTAGGAGAATGCAATTTACCAATGTGATGAAGGGAGAGCGCAACCTAATTATGGTAAATGTATGCTTGATTCATAGAAGTGTTTAGGAGGGAAAGCCAAAAAGATGGCCAAATTTGGGGGGGGTTTAAACGAATTTGCAGTTTGAAGTTTTTTTTAAACAAATTTAGAATGGTTCTAAGGGATGTATTGGACCCTTTGAATTTGGAGGGATGTTTTTGTGTTTCAGTGAATTGCCTGTTTGGTTTCATTGTTTTGGGTTAAGGCAATCTCAACATGTATCCACGCAATCTTATTTTGTATTATGTTGCTGAGACTTTATTTAGCTAAGACAATGTGTGTAAGCCTATATGTATGGTTTCACTATCTAATTTAGTCTCTCAATCATATGAATTTCCTGAATGTTTGCTATTTGATAATCAATCAGTATTTACCATAACATATAATCAATCAATAATTGCCATAATAAAATAATCAATCAGTAATTACCATAACGAGATAATCAATCTGTAATTACCATAACAAGATAATCAAACATTAATTAACGTAACAAGATAATCGATTAAAGACATTCCACATAAAAGATGTTCAAATGAAATAGTCATAAAATAAAACATAACAAATAGAGCCTCAAATGAAATCCAAGCTAGTTATGGGTTGCCAAACAAAACATCGTACATTAACAACACCTTAATCTCATGGATGGGGAGTTCCTTTACGATGAAACAACAAAACATCTTGGGATAGTGTTTGAACTCGTTCTTCTACATTGTGTATAAAGAGCGTTAAAAATAGTATCGAATTAAATATCACACGTACATACACTGTGAGAGACTTACTATTTTCACATGTCGATCATACATGTTGTGATTAATTGACACTTCCCCATTTTTCTTGTTGAACTTCACCCCAGGGGTTTTGTAAAATTTGTTGAACAGCTTGAACCGAGTTTGGATTATCATTAGGCGCTCCTCGATCATCAAGAGGATTACATATTTCCCCTTGGACTTGGTAAGTTTCGTAGCAAGCTTCGCATAGATCCCATGCATCATCTCAGTAGCGAACCCTATGTCACAGTTCACAATCTTACGAAGCTTCGTAAGAAGAAGGGTTTCGTCGTCTTCTATAAACTCGTTAAAACTTAGGAATACTTCATGGGTGGGCTCATGTAACAATCATACTACACTAAAAACGCAACAATGAAACTGAAAATGGATGTAGAGTGAGACACGTAATATGAATAATTTACCGTAGTTGAATCGTAAACCTTTTTTCAAATTACTACTGCTTGACGTCATTGTTATGTAGTTGTCTTACTTTTTCGTTAGAGATGGGTGGGATAATGTGTGAATATGTGGGTAGATGGCAAGTATTTGTGGTGAATATGAAGAGACACATAGTTAATGAGTTGCACCTCTCCATATGAAATTCGATGGTTCACCTTGACTAGGTGTCTAATCGTGTACAAATGCATATCTGCATATCTTTTCATAAACAGGAGTAGTGTTATAATCGATTGTCTATTGGTAGATCAGTTTAAGTGTCTGATTGACGTGCAAAGTTAGGGAGTTGAACCGACATTATTTTAGAATTAGAACTGTCCAGCTACTATTTCCAAGAGTAACTCGTTCATACCTCTACATTATTATACAAAATTCAAAACTCAATAATGTACGTAGAATGGCCTTCATTTAGAGTAGAGATATGACCTAGTTTATGAATGATCTCATTGTTTGAACTATATGAGACGGTATGAATTTTGGAAATTAAAAAACTTTGAACGAATTATAAATTTCAACCATACTGAATTAAATGGTAAAGTAGGTCGTACTTGCCTTACCAATGGGGATGTGGATCCAATAAATTTGTATTTCAAATTCATACTTTATAACTGCTCAAATTAAGTCACACAAAGTATTAGAGTTTTGGTCTTAACATTTGCAGTTTAGACAGTAGCAACAGTTTTCAATTAACCTTGGCAGCAAAACAGCTCTTTTGGTCAGAAACTTAGATGATCAGTACTAGGTTGTGTTGTCTTAACCTTAACATGTGCAAATAATCCACCAAGTCTTTATATTCAACCTTTAAAAAAAATATGTAAAGAACATTAAACAACAACCCCATCAATCAGTACCACCTTAAGAAGTATTTACGAGATAACCACCTTAAACACAATGGTAAAATAACCTTAAACAACCACTGAAAATCCTTACAACATTACCACGTCTTTACCAGACAACACAACAATACATACAACCTTAAAAACAACAGTACAAACAACCTTAACCAAAATATTGAAACAACCTTAAACAAAATAATTAAACAACCTTAAACAACTTAAACTAACATTAAGAAACCTTATACAACTTAACTAACCTTAAAAAGCCATAAACGCTTACTACAACAGTACAAACAACTTAAAACTACTGCACGAACACACCTCGGTAAATCACAACCAAAATAAGAAAAACTAAGAGCAACAACAAATTCTTGTTCTTGCGTTCCAAATTAGTAGATTTTTTTCCAGCTCCTCGTTGTTCTTAACTAGAGTCGTCTTCATATTCTGAAACTTCGTGTTCTTCTTCTACTTCTCTGTTTCGATTCTTGAATTTTGAAATTCCCTCAATCTGGCTTTCAACGCTTCAATCCACCTCCTCGACTTAGGTATCACAACTCTAGCGTACTCACATAAAGGATCATCGACCGAGAAGAACAACCCACACCCAAACTTAGTACCATAAACAACATGTAAATCGACAACCCGGATTTACGTCGGTCAGAGAGAGCCTCGTCACCGACGTTTTTCCACACCAGTAATCGATGTCAACAACTTAAGTAGTTTCAGACATTGTTGAAGAAGATGGAGAGGCGAATTTACGTACTGTGGTTGAATTTGGTGTGGCTGGATTTGGTCGATCGAATTAGGAAAAGAGTGGCTTTTTATTTGGCGCGGTTAATTTTGATATTTGTGTGGTGGTATGATATATAAGTGTATGTACGTATATAATCGGGGATATACGTACGTTAGCTAAACGTTATTTTTAAAAAACAAAACAAAATTATGTTTTTTTAGTGTTATAAGTAAATCGGGTTTAATTATTTAATTTTAATCCAGTTGTACAGTTTCTCCACGTGGACGATTTAGCCACGTATTGCATGATTTGATGATTTGATAGCACTGGCACCGAACAGTATTTTGGGCATTTTTGACAAACTTCGCGGGCATAAATTCAGAAAAATAAAAAATAAAAAATAAAATAGAGTTATCGGCCATTAAGTAAAGTGAGAAAAAGTTAGCTCGCGTTTTTAAAAATTCTGCATTTACTAAATATGTAAATACATTGATTTGGTTGAGAAATTGAGATAATCATGTGCAACTCAGTCGATAATTAGCATTAAATTAAATGTTCATTGTGGTAATGAATAATGAAATTATCGCCACCAGTTCTCTATATAATCATTTTGTATTTCCTACCAATTCATTTTTTCACTTGTCTTTTAATTGTGTTATATTTAAGGAAAATTTTATAAAAATGCCCATTATGTTTGCCATTTTGATAAAAATGGCCAAAAGAATTTCGGGCTTAATTCATTATTTTTTTAATTTTAATATTTATATCTTAAATACTAAACCACTAGTATTTATTTTTATATCTTATATTTATTAATATTATAATATTTGTAAACCTAAAAAAAAAGAAAAAATTAAAAAGAAGTAGAATTTCATTAATTAACTAGATTTTTTTACTTAATAATTATAAAGAAAAACTTAATCTTTATCAAATGATATATATATTTTCAGAAATTAAATTTTTGCAACAAACCTAATTTATATTTATAATTTAAAAAATTATGTTATTTCAAAAATATTCAAAGCATTAAAAAATAGGGAAAAAAGCAGAAGACCCCCTTAACTTTCGGCCGTTTTGCATTTTGCCCCCCCCCCCCCCCCCCCCAGCTTTGATTTTTAGCACTTTGTCCCCCTAGCTTTGAATTCCGTCAAACGTTACCCCCCAACGAGAATATTACGTCAGAAAAAAAGAATATTCTGTTAATTTTTGACACTTTGCCCCCCCAGCTTTTGATATTTTAACGGTCATGCCCCCCCAGCTTTCGACATTTTAACGGTCATGCCCCCCCCCCCCCCAGCTTTCGATATTTTTAACGGTCATGCTACGTGGGGGGTAACGTTTGATGAAATTTAAAGCTGGGGGGGGCAAAGTGCTAAAAATCAAAGCTGGGGGGGCAAAGTGCAAAACGGTCGAAAGTTAAGGGGGTCTTCTGCTTTTTTCCCTAAAAAATAATGAACTCTAACTCATATAATTATAGTGTAAAGTTTTCTTGTTTATAAATTTAATACTAAACATTATAAATCTTTTCATAGAAATGTGTCTTCAAATGGCATATATTTTTTACTTTAACAAAATTGACATATACTTTCAGAAATTAAATATTTTCAACAAACATAATTAGTACTCTATTAAACATGACTTTATTAAGCTTGATGTTTTAATTAGTAATAATTTAAAACTTCAAAAATCAAAAAAGAAAAGAAAAGAAAAACAACTTCATCTTCTCCACACCCTCCCACCCACCCTACGTACCTTTATCCGTCCCCAACCAAAATCACCACCACCAAAACCCGTGCACCTCCAATTGGCCTAAATCCATCGCTCTCGCACCTCTATGACGTTAATATTTGGATTCGGTGCTTGGTGGTGGTGGATTTGGTAAGGGACGGGTAGAGGTACATAATGAGTGGGGTGAGGGGAGAAGATGAAGTTGTTTTCTTTCATTCTTTTTTTTTTAAGTTTAAAATTCTTTCTAATTAAAACATCATTAGATTTGTTGCAAAAATATAATTTCTAAATATATATATATATATATATCATTTGATAAAGATGGAGTTTTCTTTCTTAAATATTAATTAAACAAACATCTAGTTTAATTAATAAAATTATTTTTTTATCAGGTTTTTAAATAATATAATATTTAAAAGTTTAAGATATAAATATAAATACTAAGTTTAGTTTTTAAGATATTGAAAGTGCAGGTATTCTATCAATGTTAATTTAACATTGAAAGTGCAGGTATTCTGTCAATGTTAGTTTAACATTGAAAGTACAGGTATTCTGTCAATGTTAGTTTAACATTGAGAAGTCAATGTTAGAGTAACATTGCTGGAGCAGAATCCGATTTACAATCTTAAGTATATTCTTTATTATTGTTTTGCCTTATTCATTTAACTAACTGAGTTCCACAGTTGTAATTGTCTCTGATTGTTATTCATGAAACAAACTTGTCATAGGTTGGACGCTCAAGTTTCCAAGAAGGAAAGTTTCCTTAATTACGCAAACCACTCTACAAGGGAAGTTGAGTTCGAGTGGAACTAGGAATGCTTTCCAAGATCAGTCCTGATTTGAAGAAGGAGTCTTTCCCTAGTTAGATCACTAACGAATGAACTATTATTCAAGAAGGACTGCGAGAACAAAGAAGAAGAGTTCAAGAAGAAAACTAGGAGAATTACCAACCGTGTACAACACACCTTGAAGCCGAAGTTCAAGAACCTATATATAGGTGTGAAGTACATCAAGACAAACGCGAGACAAGAGCCAATCAATCCGAGAGATTAATTTACAGTTGTTGAGTGTTGTCTTGCTTTAACAAAGTTTGTGAATTGTTAGAATAAATCTAAGAGTGAGGAGCTGTTAGAATTAGTCGAAGCAATTCTTGTGTGCTTTGCTTAGTTCAATCAATTTAAGAGTGGGGAGCTTGAGAATTGAGAGAACGGCCTTTGTTAAAACCTTTACGGGTTATTTTGCCTAAGGCTCGGAAGTTAATATAATTCTATATTCACTTCTTAAACTTGGTGTTTGTTTATTCCGCTGCACAATTATTCTGGTCTATTGTTAAAGTAACATCGCTGAGTTAACAATGTTCAAATCTGATGTTAACTCTCCAGTGTTAAGTTAACAACAACAACGTATCAACCCGATCCACAATTTCAATTGGTATCAGAGCCAAGCACCAACTTCACCGGTATTTGGCGTTGATACGACAAGATGGACAATTCCAACCCCAATACCAGCAGGTTGCCTGTATTGGAGGGTCCCAACAATTATGCCTACTGGAAGATCAGGCTCAGAGTCCACATCAAATCCATCGACCTAAGAGCTTGGTACGCAGTACTAGAAGGATACACCATCCCCTACTTACCAAGAGATGGAGATGCTGATCTGGTACCTAAGCCAAGAGGACAATGGACAGCCAACGAAATTGCTCTCTACAACTTCAATGAAAAGGCTCTCAATGCTATTTTTAGCTGGGTAGGTAATCATATGTTCAAACTTATTCAAACTTGTTCTACTGCTAAAACTGCATGGGAAGTTCTTGAATTACATTGTGAGGGTGATGTGGCTGTGAGGGACTCTAAATATAGAAAACTTTTGAGGGACTTTGAGAAGATAGAGATGGGTGAGGATGAAAGCATTGATAGCTATTTTGAGAAACTTCTAGATATTGCTAATCAGTGTCAAAACTTAGGTTTTATCATCCCAAATCAAACCATGGTCTATAAAGCTTTTAGAACATTATCTTCCAAGTTTACTGTCAAAAGAATTGCTATGAATGAGTCTAGAGATCTTACAAACATGGACTTTCAAACATTGATGAACACTCTAAAAGAATTTGAACTAGAATTCCTAGGAAAATCCAGTAAACAACTTGCTTTAGCCTTACTAGGTACTAGCTCAGATTCTACAGGGAGTGATGAGGATGAATATGAGTTGATCTCTTCTAACTATGGTAACATTACTAGGAAGTTTAGTAAATTGGGTTACAAAGATAAAAATAAAGAAAAACAACCCAGTAATGCTGCCCCTGGTTATAAGAAACTGCCCCCAAAGTTCGTAAAATACATGGCATCTAAGAGCACGCCTCAAGATGTTGAAAAATTGAAAGATGTCCAGTGTTATGAATGTAAGGGGTATGTATGGTCACTTTAAACATGAATGTGTTAACACCCTCAGAACAAGAGGGAATTCTTATTGGGTCTGTGTAGATGACTTTAATGAAGCTGACTTCGAATCTGGAACAAGTGCTGATGAACAATCAGAGGAAATCAACACTGTTGCGCTCTGCACTCGGATCATCTGGTCAGGAGAAGACTCCAGAA
Organism: Linaria vulgaris; assembly: GCA_948329865.1. Classification (NCBI taxonomy): domain Eukaryota; kingdom Viridiplantae; phylum Streptophyta; class Magnoliopsida; order Lamiales; family Plantaginaceae; genus Linaria; species Linaria vulgaris. Next base: position 110,550,680 of record OX415250.1, on the reverse strand, counting down.
ACTGCCAAGAATCTCAATATTACTCTAACATTAGAGAACCAACAGCAAAGCAGGAGATCTTTTTTGGAGACTGGAACAGCAATGATACACAGGTTAACCATGATACACTCTCTGATTGTAATGATACTAACTTTGATTGTTTTCATGGCTTAGTTGATCTAGAAGAGGAGTACTTCAATGAAGATGGGATGTCCCTGGAGGAAATTCTTGATGACCTACATACAACCTTTCTCAGACAATGTCAGACTCATGAAAAAATAAAGCACAAAAGCATGACATTGAATGTTTGAAGAACATGTTGAAACTCTATGAAAGAGACCTTGACAAAGTTGAAGCTGAGTTGAAAGAGGTAAAGGAGAAACTCAAAAAGGATTCACAGATCATAGCCAAATGGAATGGAGGTACTTCTAAACTTGATGAGGTATTAAGCATGAGTAACTCAGGTACATGTGGTCTGGGATTTGTTGAGAAACCTTCCTCTTCAAATGTTAATTCTGCCTATTTAACTACAAGCTTTGTTAAAGAGTCTGATAATATGAGTTCAGGAACCATTAACACTGTAAAAAGTAAACCTACCTTTAGCTGCCAGTACTGTTTTCAACCAGGCCACATTAAACCATTCTGTAGAAAATTCATAAAAGAATGTGGTAAGAAAACAGCCTATGTGTCCAATGTTAACACTACAACAGGTTCTGATGTTAGACTAACATTAGGTGCAGGACAGAAAAATAGGACTTGGATAGAAAAAGTTAAAACCCCTAAGATTAAAGTTGTATGCAATGTGGTTTTCTCTGCTGTGTACTCTAACCTTTCAGGTAAGTGGTACTTCGATAGTGGATGCTCAAGACACATGACAGGCAGCAAAGAGAATCTTAAGCAAATGATACCTTTGAGTGCTGGAACAGTAACATATGGAGGAGGCACCAAAGGAAAGATCATTGGCAAGGGGACACTGGATGTTGATGGTTTCCCTCCCTTGAAGGATGTGTTGTTGGTAGATGGGTTAAAGGCAAATCTAATCAGTATCAGTCAGCTGTGTGATGATGACTTACTGGTTACATTTGATAAGATATCTTGTGATGTTTATGATAGTGACAATGTTCTTGTGATGACAGGTACTAGATCCAAAGATAACTGCTACCTAGCCCAGGAGGAAGCAGAATGTTTCCATGCCAAGATAGATGAGGCTTCTATATGGCATAGGAAACTTGGACATGTTCACTACAGAAACCTTGAGAAATTACAGAAAGTTGATGCTGTAAGAGGCTTACCAAAGCTTTCTTGTCCAGGTAAGCTTGTATGTGGTGATTGCCTCAAGGGTAAGCAAACCAGAGTAGTTCATACACCCCTACAGGTACAGAATGCTAACTCTATATCTAGTAGGTGTTTTGAATTGCTGCATATGGACTTAATGGGTCCAATTGAGGTAAGTAGTCTCAGTGGGAAGAGATATGCCTTTGTGATTGTAGATGACTTTTCTAGATACACTTGGGTAAAATTTCTTAAAGAAAAGTCATAAGCTTTTGATCAGTTCAAAATTCTTTGTGCTAGTATTAAAAACTTGTATGGCTCCACTATGACTAAGATTAGGTCTGATGATGGTAAAGAATTTGAAAATGCTAGTTTTGATAACTACTGCAATGCTAAAGGTATTTTCCATGAATATTCAGCTCCTAAGACTCCTCAGCAGAATGGGATTGCTGAGAGAAAGAACAGGACTCTTCAAGAGATGGCCAGAGTTATGCTCAATGCTAAAGACTTATCCAAAAGACTCTGGGCTGAAGCCTTGAATACTACTTGTCATATTAGTAACAGGGTGTATCTTAGACCTGGAACTAACATGACTCCATATGAACTCTTGAAGGGTGTAAAACCAAATGTTGCATATTTTCATGAATTTGGATGTGACTGTTATCTACTTAATGACAGGGATTATCTGAGTAAATTTGATTCTAAAAGTGAAAAATGCATCTTTGTAGAATACTCAGCCAATAGTACTTCCTTTAGAGTCTACAATCTTAGATTGAAGACAATTCAGGAATCAGTGAATGTTGTGTTTGATGATTTCACTCTTGATACAGGTACTGGTGACATCTCAGTTCCCAATGTTGAACCAACAGGGGAAACCGAGAATGTTACTCCTGACAATGTTGCACCAACATTAGAACTGGAAGCTGGAAACACTGAACAGGAGTCTGGGAACGATATTAGACTAACACCAGCAAGATCTGATGTTAGACTAACAGCAGAGGATTCTGATTCAGAACATGAAGTTGCCTCTGAACCTAGAAAAGATCCCCCAGCTAGGATTCAGAAAGATCATCCAGCATCCCAGTTAATAGGTGAACTCATTGAACGGGTAAGGACACGAAACAGAGAAAGACTTGACTATAGTGATATGGTAAAACTGTGTGTCTGCATGAACTTCACTTGTACTGTTGATAATGCCTCTTGTTTTGTCTCCACCATAGAACCTAAAAATGTGAATGAAGCCCTTCTTGATAACTTTTGGATTAATGCCATGCAGGATGAACTATTACAGTTTACTAAGAACAATGTATGGATACTTGTACCTAGACCACCTAATGTTAATGTAATAGGGACAAAGTGGATATTTAAAAACAAGAGTAATGAGGAAGGGGTTATAGTTAGAAACAAAGCTAGACTAGTTGCTCAGGGGTACACACAGGTTGAAGGTGTAGGTTTTGATGAGACATTTGCTCCAGTTGCTAGGATTGAATCTATTAGGTTACTTCTAGCCATAGCATGTTGTCTTAAGATAAAACTTTACCAAATGGATGTAAAGGGTGCATTTCTAAATGGGCTGATTGATAAGGAAGTATATGTTGAACAGCCAAAGGGATTCACAGATCCTAAGTATCCCAACCATGTGTACAAGCTTGAAAAGGCACTGTATGGACTTAAACAACAACCTAGAGCATGGTATGAAAGGCTTACAAAATTCTTATTAAGTATTGGCTTTGTTAGAGGAGATGGAGATAGAACAGTGTTTGTCTTGAAGACAGATTCTCATATCTGTATAGCTCAAATAGATGATATTGTTTTTGGCTCAACTAACAATTCTATTTTAGAAAAATTTGTTGAATCAATGACAGGACAGTTTGAGATGAGTATGATGGGAGAATTAACCTTCTTCCTTGGTCTCCAAGTAAAACAAACAGGTAATGGGATTTTCCTAAGTCAGGAAAAGTATGCAAAGAACTTGGTGAAAAGGTTTGAATTGGCAGATTCAAAGCCTTGCAAGACTCCCATGTCTTCATCAGTGAAGATATCCAGGGATGTTAGTGGTACCAATGTTGATCCAACAGTGTACCGTTCAATGATAGGAAGCTTACTCTACATGTCTGCTTCAAGGCCTGACATAATGTTCTCTGTTTGTGTTTGTGCTAGGTACCAGGCATGTCCAAAGCAGTCACATCTGATTGCTATGAAGAGAATACTTAGATACATTTCTGGCACATTGGCCCTTGGTATATGGTATTCCTATGACACTAACACAAATCTTGTAGGTTTCAGTGACTCAGAATGGGCAGGTGACACTGATGACAGAAAGTCTACAAGTGGAGGATGCTTTTATCTGGGGAACAACTTGGTCTCATGGTACAGTAGAAAGCAAAATTGTTTGTCACTCTCCACTGCTGAATCTGAATACATAGCAGCAGGCAGTTGTGTCACTCAGTTAGTTTGGCTTAAACACATGCTACTGGATTATGGGTTAGACAGTGATACCTTACTTATGTTTTGTGATAATCTTAGTGCTATAAGCATCTCTAAGAACCCTGTGCAACACTCCAGAACTAAACATATTGACATAAGGCATCACTTTCTGAGAAACATGGTAGAGGATATGCTCATTGACATTGAACACATTGAAACTAACAATCAGCTTGCTGATATGTTCACTAAACCCTTAGATTCTGAGAGGTTCTTCAGTTTGAGGAATTCTCTTGGCATGTGCATTATCTAGGGATGTTAGTACACCAGTGTTGACATAACACCACTGTCTAGCACTGGTTATTGGTTGTGGTGTATCTGTAATTCTTTTTTTTCCTTTCTGCATTCTTTCTTCTTGCATATTACATCCTTGTTAGAGATTTTGTTGGGTTGTGTGGTTAAACTGTATGGATAGCTGAGTTGACTGGTGGACAGGTACATATCAAGAGGTTTGTTAAGTAAGAACTCTGTTGTTAGTCTGTGAATGTTAACCTAACATCTGGGAGAAGCTGGGGTACACAGAGCTCACTACTCTGATGTTATTCAGTTGTGACTTATCCATGTTAGGTTAGACAAAGCATGAAGAGAAGTTGGGGTACATGATGTTGAGAGCTTCATTATCATTAAGTTGTGCTTATTTTTGTGTTTTGTCTATGGCCAAGGTTATGCATGATGGTGAGCCTTACTCCTGGGGTGCTTGGAAGTTTTGACTACTTGCATTCAGGAATAGTGTTCACTTGGTATTTCTCTTATAAACAGGTTGGAAAACAAGTATGCATGAGAAGTTGGGGTGGAGAAGTATATGATAAATGTATTGTCTTTATTCAGTTCCTTTGTACTTGCCTAATCTGTTGTTGATGGTTAAGTTATTGGGGTGTGTGGGGTCTTGTGCTGCCCACATTCAGTGATGAAACTATCATTTTACATTCACTAGTTTTTTGTTCAAAAGAGTTCATAAAGGTAAATTGATTTGTCCTGATCCCAGTCAGTATAGTTGTTTGTACATGGTTACCATCTCCCAATGTTGCTCTAACATTGTTGCATTCATTCTAGTTCTACATTCATTTTTCCCTTGTGTCGGTTTGGGCTTAGGGGGAGTAGTAATCCTAGGAATCATGTGTTGAGGCATACTTTTTGGGTGACCCACTGCAGGTAAAGCACTATGTTTTGTGATCTTCTATGCTATGGGAACATCTTTTCCCTGGATATGTGTATCCACTCTGTGTTTTTCTGTTGGATGTGTTACTTGCTCATACTGATGATCTGAATTTATGTCTTTGTACCTAAGTACTTGGGTGAGGTTCCAGATCAGTATACAGGAATATCTCACACTCTCGCATGATGTTTCCTTGGATGAAGCCATGCACCTACAACTTCCTTCTCCGATGTTAACTTACCAATGTTAGTCCAACATTGAAACATTGTAACTTACAAGTTTTCAGGTGTGGAGACCGCTCTGGTTACGTGTTAATCTAACACTGACACGTGGTAAGGTGAACATGGGTATGATCGTGTGACAGTGGTCCGATTATGTTGGTAACATGTTACAACACCACTATCACTATTCTTCAGCTGATTAAGTATATAATTTGCCCTAATCTTCTCTCACTCTTTACGCGCTTAAAATTTTCTGCAAAAATCAACTCTCTCTGCAAATCGAGTTGTTTTTTCTTCTAAAATCACTCTAACAATGGCCCGCAAGTCTTCCATTGACACTCTTGCAGCTGCTGCCGAACAGATGGAGCAACCACGACGCCGTAGGACCAGAAGTGCAACCGCTGAAGCCATTACCGTCGCCGCACCAAAGAGGAAATCCACTTATCAACGGCGTAAGGGCAATAAAGCAGCTAAGGGTGATGTTGATTCAACACCAAAAAACTTCTGAGCAAACCTCCACTCCCACCAACCCTGAAAATGAGGTAATGATGACTAACCCTACTCTGGATATACCTGATACTACTGATGTTGGTATTGAGGGGGAGAAAGAGGCCCCGGGTGTTGTTGTGGGTGAGTCTGAGGTGGTGCATGAGGTCCCTGAGGGTATTGCTAGGGATGAATCTGTGGTTGCTGAGGAAGTGGTTGAGCCCACAGAGGCTGATGTTGCTGAGCAGGATACTGCTGATGAGATGGAAACTCTTCCTGAGGAGGATGATCAGGTTGAGGAGACTGTGGTTGAAGAGGTTGCTACTGAGGGCAACCAAGATGTTGATGATGGGGGTGACAGTCAACCTGAAGAGGTTGAGAGAGAAGAAGAAGAGAGCCTGACTCTCTCTGACTTAGCTACTGCGGCTAAGAAAAGAAAGGGAAAGCAGGTGATGGTTGAAGCTTCTGAGTCTGAGTCAGAAGAAGAAAAAGAGGAAGAAGAGGAGAAGGAGGGAGAAGAAGATGAGGAAGTTGAGGATAAAGGTCTACAGGTAGGTGATGACCATGTTGATGTTACTCCAACATCAGATGAATACTTTGATTTGCTTGAGGAGGAGTATCCCAAGAAGCCTTATTCTGGCTTTTATGTGTCTGCTGAGGCAGAAGAGCTGTGGGAGGCTTATCAAGCCAGGGTTATTCACACTGAGAGGAACATTGATGAGGAAAAGTTCAAGGAGAATAGGTTGTTTGAGCTGCTGGAAGCTAGAGGAGTGTTGGGCTCTGTGATGAACCAGTCATCATATGCCCCTGATGTGATCAGAGAGTTCTACATGAACCTCTCTCAATGGGTGTCCCACCAGGACTCTCCCAAGTTTGGCAAAGCTTGGGTAAGGATGAAGGTCTATGACATCAGCCCCTCTGTGATCAATGAGGCTTGGGGACTTCCTGATCCTGAAGAGACAGAGGATCCTAGCATGGATGAGGTGATCATTGACCTCACTGGTGGACTGACAAGGAAATGGAATGACAGTTTTCCAACTACAAAGCTGACCTCCTTAAGTGTTGTACTTCACAAGCTCTCCACCTACAACTGGTTGCCCTCTTCAAACACCACTGTTATGACAAAAGAATCTGCAAGGCTGGTGTAAAAACTGAAGAATGGGTTGAGTGTGAACATAGGGGAGATGGTTCTGAGGCACATGAGGGAAGTCACAACCAAGGCAAAGGAAATCATTCCATATCCCTCTCTGATATCCAGCATTCTGGTGAAGCAAGGCTTCAAGACAAAGAAGACAGAAGGCTGGATCAAGAACAAGGCCAAGATGATCATCACCAGGAGCTACTTCACTCATATCAGGATTCAGGATCTGCCATGGAATCCCAATGATGGAGCTGGTCCAAGCAGGAAGAAGAAGAAGAAGAAGAAGAAGACTCACAAGTTTGTTGCTTCTTCAGTTCTTGTGGCTAGTGGTGACAGTTGTTCTGTCATTGCTGATGCCTTTGTGGAGGAGACCCTGGTGTGGCTGGACAGAGAGTACAAGGATATCCAAAGAGAGATAGCAGACAAGCAAGTAAGGTTGCAAGAGATAGACAGCCTCAGGAAGCATTTGAGGGATCTGCCTTCCTCACAAAAAGGGGGAGAATGATCAAATTTCAAAAATTTCTGAGTTATGTTATGTTTCTATCAGCATGAACAATTATTTTCTTTGTTTGTTTTCGGTTTTCATCAAGGAGTATGTTCCTTGCTACTTAGTATGGTCTGTAATTAAGTACATTTCTATCTTGTTGCTTACTGCTTCTGCTTATGATCATTGAACTTTGGATACAAAGTACTAACTCTGTTTTGCAGGTGTTAACTGTTCTCTGATGTTAAAATAACATTGAGATGTTCAATGTTAGAACATATGTCTGGTTTCGGTTTCGATGTTAAGCTAACATTGACAAAGACAGACAGATGTTATGACAACATTGAAAGTATCAATGTTAGAATAACATTGAGATGGTCCCTTCTGATATTCAGGGGGAGCGTACTTATTTTCCATTGTAATCTGATAGTAAAGTTTGTCCGAATAATTTGATCTGGTTAGAACAGGTTCTTAGGTTTTTTGATTAAGGCAAAAAGGGGGAGATTGAAAGTGCAGGTATTCTATCAATGTTAATTTAACATTGAAAGTGCAGGTATTCTGTCAATGTTAGTTTAACATTGAAAGTACAGGTATTCTGTCAATGTTAGTTTAACATTGAGAAGTCAATGTTAGAGTAACATTGCTGAGCAGAATCCGATTTACAATCTTGAGTATATTCTTTATTATTGTTTTGCCTTATTCATTTAACTAACTGAGTTCCACAGTTGTAATTGTCTCTGATTGTTATTCATGAAACAAACTTGTCATAGGTTGGACGCTCAAGTTTCCAAGAAGGAAAGTTTCCTTAATTACGCAAACCACTCTACAAGGGAAGTTGAGTTCGAGTGGAACTAGGAATGCTTTCCAAGATCAGTCTTGATTTGAAGAAGGAGTCTTTCCCTAGTTAGATCACTAACGAAGGAACTATTATTCAAGAAGGACTGCGAGAACAAAGAAGAAGAGTTCAAGAAGGAAACTAGGAGAATTACCAACCGTGTACAACATACCTTGAAGTCGAAGTTCAAGAACCTATATATAGGTGTGAAGTACATCAAGACAAACACGAGACAAGAGCCAATCAATCCGAGAGATTAATTTACAGTTGTTGAGTGTTGTCTTGCTTTAGCAAAGTTTGTGAATTGTTAGAATAAATCTAAGAGTGTGGAGCTGTTAGAATTAGTCGAAGCAATTCTTGTGTGCTTTGCTTAGTTCAATCAATTTAAGAGTGAGGAGCTTGAGAATTGAGAGAGCGACCTTTGTTAAAACCTTTACGGGTTATTTTGCCTAAGGCTCGGAAGTTAATATAATTATATATTCACTTCTTAAACTTGATGTTTGTTTATTCCGCTGCACAATTATTCTGGTCTGTTGTTAAAGTAACATCGCTGAGTTAACAACGTTCAAATCTGCTGTTAACTCTCCAGTGTTAAGTTAACAACAACAACGTATCAACCCGATCCACAATTTCAGATATAAATATAAAAAATTAAACGAATTAATGAATTTACTTTTCTTATATGTTTTGGGGTGCAAAAAGCAATTTTAAAATTATAAAGGTAGTTTTGAAATTTTATTATTCTATAATGGGCGAAAATTATTAAAAATGCCCTAAATGTTTGCTGTTTTGATGAAAATGCCCAAAAAGAATTTCCACGTGGCAATGATACGGCAGCCACGTAGGCCAAATATCCCGAATAAGAGCCATTGGCCATTTTTAGCAGAGGTACCCATAGTTACGGTGCATTTTTTAAGCTCAAAATTCTTTTGGACATATTCATCAAAATGGCAACATAATAGCCATTTTTATAAATTTCTCCTGTATTTAAACGTCTCTCTCCTAGCGATTTTACTGTTGATGCGCTTCTTCTCCCATGATTTGATTCACCTCAGTGATATCTCTTAACCTGATTCTTCTTTTTATCCCCTGAAAATGGAGACCGCGTGGGCTTTGGCATCGGGCTAAGCCGCTCGCTAAATCTTCTCGTTATCCACCCGCTCCAACCTGAATTTTAAGAGTTACTTTGCAGGATAATTCAAGTATGGTGTTCCATCAGGAGAAACCTATGAGCTAGGTTAAAGTTTATGGAAAAAAGAAGTTATAGGCGTTTGGGTTGGGATGTAGGGGGCTCGTCGATGGAGAAAACTTTGTGCAGGGAGACAATGCAAATTTGAGGTTGCAGTTATGAAATATAGTGTCAATGAACTTGAGCTCAAAATGCATGCCTTGAGACCTGACGAGCTCAATGAAGAGAGTGGGATAAAGGACGTAGTAGTTCGCTACTTATCATAATTAGTGATTACTGTTAAAGATGATGTTGGGAATGAGGATAACAATGAGCAAAGTCGCAGAGATTATGGTGATGATGGTATAGAAGACGAAATTGACTATGACGATTTTGTGGTTGAAGATTTTGACAACAATGACGATGACAATGATCAATAGTATTTCTTAAGGGGTGCCAGATAGTTAAGGAAATATAAGCTTGTGATTATTTTGTCTATTACAACTTTCACATAAGTCAACTCAAGAAGGCGGCTAAGTTATTCCACATGCCGAGAATAATGGTGAAATGTACAATGTGTGAGTTAAAGGAAAAAGTGAATGTGCAACTTATGCGCAATGGTGCATAACAAGAAAATTTACATCTTGCACGTGATGTGGCGATTCAGTGATGCATATCAAGGAATGGTAACAACAATTCTTACCTTTTGAGTGCTTTCAGGGTACTATTTATCTTGACCTCGCACATTTACTATCTATACAAAGTATTGACAAATGTAACACATTTCAGTTAACATCATGAGACGAAAAAGATGTCAATAAGCTGGTTTGTGTTCTATCTTTTTGCTTCTCAGAGCGATTATACGCAGCCTTAGTTCTGAGGAAAAGCAATGAACTAGAAACTAAACCTAACATTGAGATCAACCACCACCAGACAAAAGTGGCGATGTAGCAATTCCTGCCAATGCACACCATTGACTCGTCTCTATTGACCGTTGTACTTGAGTTTCCTATGTTGGCTTCGTATACCAGAGCTGCAAGAAGACTATAGAGTAATGATCCAATCGGGATGTTTGTAATAAGAATATTGTGATTGACACCGGCTTTGTTTGGTCCAAAAAGCTCTGATGTAATCGATACTGCAGCTGAAAATACGAAACCAGAACTCAGTCCAATCATGGCTGTAGCAGCCATCAACGTTGCCTTACTACCAGATAAAACTAGTAGGAGAAATGCAACAGGAGTCGGAACAAGTGCCAAAGCAAGCCATCCAGTCCTCGCATAGTATATCTTGCTGAATGATATGAAAAGGCTGTTAATATTACAAACTTGATTTATCAACAAAGAGCTCATCCATAGGTCGTAAGTTGAAAATTTAGTTTTCAAGATAATTACAGAACCTCCCATATAAGTTTCAATAATTACAAAGACACTCCACCCCGTTTACATTAAAAACACTAAATAGTAGGGGTTGATCTGCAATAAGAGTGTCTCTGTAATTATTTCGAGGGTGTATATTTGTGATATTCTCTATCTTTGAAGATATGCTTTTATAAGTATTCAAACAGTAATGATCATTAAGCTTTTGATTCAAATACTTACTCTCTTAGGAAGTCGGGAGTCGTGGAAAGCAAGCGGCCAAAGAATGAGCATGCAGAATAGAGAGAAACCAAAGAGCTGATTTCTGAGCTATACCCAAGTGCTTCCGAAATTTGGCCTAGATTGTTACTATACACTAATCCTATTGTTCCACCGCATAAGTATGCAATAAAGTAAAGCCAGAAATCTCGTCTGGAAATAAGCAGCCTAGTCGAGTGCTCTTCTCCAAGCAACATCAACTGATCTTTGAATAGCAAGTTGCTGCCCAAACCCCTGTCTATTTTCAAGTTACTCGGACTTGGTGGCTCACTTCCTATAGAATCTTTACGATCCTCGGGGTCGTCATGGTCGAGCAAACTAAAACTCCAGTCATCTAGTTCCAAGCCAGAATTCGTAGCTTTTCGTGCCCAACCCTGAATGTAGACTATGCCCGGTATGACCAGTGGTAGTATTAACAAAAATATAGCTCCAGATAACGCAAGACGAGCATTAGATGCACTCAAAGACAAAGAGTTTATAAGGAGGAGATATAAGCCTGTAATAACTGCGAGGGCAGTTTGGAAGAGAAAGTTGGCAGGATGATGTTCAGTGACATTAGTTGGAGCAGTTTTTTCAGGTGAATAACGGATGATAGGAACAAAAGCCACGATGGATATGATGAGTGGTACAAAAGCGTTGAGGAGAAGATACAATTTGTTGTCACTGGAATCTATGGAGTTAGCAATAAGACTATATAGAGCAGCACTCACACCATTAAAGCTTATGCTGAGGGACAGGGCAAGTGATCTGTTGTTAGTGAAATTTTTGATGCAAAGGACATAACATACAGTATTGAACCAGCAGATACTACAACCAGACAGCAAAGATAGCAAAAGGACCTGCAGAAATTATAATCATCATCAACGTTAAACACAGAAATATATAGACAAAAAGGTAAAATCATGCGAAATTATTAGATCTCTATCACAAAACATTGCACAATCGGAGGATCTAACATTCCTTCACATTTCTGCATCTCATGCATCTCTAGCAGCATTATATGCAGAACAATGTTACAGGTTAAAGTGGTCAACTTTACTTGATTACCAATTCAGCAAAAAGACAGACTCAATTAAGCACTATACCATTGCTCTTCAATAGGAAAAAAGGATCAAGGTTCGATTTCTAGCATCAAATAAGCAAAAGTCAGCAGATATGAACCAGATTCTAGCTTGAAAGATGCTTTAAACGTTCAAGAGAATTGAAATGTATATGTTCAGCATCTGCCATTTTCCAAAGATATGTTCTTCGGGCAATAATTTAGGCCGAATGATCACAATATTAATTCTAGTTCAATCTTGCTTCAGTTTCCCCCAACTCCTATTATTATTACCAGTTCATAAACTTGCCATTACCTTCCATAACTATGGCCTAATCTGTTTAATGCAGCTTATTGGGCAGAATTCACGCATCAACAAAATCAACATCTGAACATATTTTGCACATAAGGTTACAATACTAATTACACTCAAAAGTTTATGACAGAATTGGTATTCGAATCACTGCAAACAAATCATGCAGGAAAGTGTAATTATTATATAGAAGCTTATCCATGTAGAATATGAAAAAGTAATTAGCACATCAATAACGGTAGTTGAAACCCATGAGAGCCGACAGTTACACCAACCACTCAAGGCAAAACAGATAAGAAGTTTACCAAACACCAACAACCATAACAGAACAAATGTGAAACTTACAAAGAGATACAGAACCAGTAATTTTTACTTTGTCCCAACCAACACATCATAATAAGTCTTCTTATCATTCCCACGTGAAAACGTGCACAAAACATGTCTCGGTATCTTATAACCGCTGACATGACAGACGCGCAATCAAACAAAGAGAAGCAATTGAAGTCAACATACAAGGCAAGAATCATAAACATTTCTTGCACATTGAGCTAAGATGCAATACACAACTAAACAAGAACTCATCGCATAAAACCCGTAACAAAGATTGCATCTTTAAGCTACATACAAAACAGGGGAAATGTGCACATACCAGAAAATAAGGCAAAGCCACAATCTCCTGAATCACAAGCCACTGAAATCCATAACCAACAAGCCCCATTACCGCGGCAACGAACATAACGACCCACGTCGGAAAATACAAGAGACAAACACCCGAACACCACCCGAAAGCCTTACCCATGTCGGAAGCAACCGAAATATAGTTCAGCTGCACCTGTGATACCCCCATAACCGATTTCAAGTTCGACGAATACGACGAAAAGTCGAGATTCGTGCCTGTAAATGCCTGAATCCATGTCGTGGCAACCAAGATCATCCATTTTCTTGATTCTGCAGCTACCACCATGGCTTGTCTGCAGATTTTGTATTTGAATCTTTGTGTGTACATCAAGAAAAATGAAATGGGGCAAATGGGTTTTGGTTTTATTGAGAGAAAAAGGGTTATTGGTTGGTGGGGTTGTGGGGTTTGTTGATGGATTTTGTTACAAAGGTTAGAACAGAGGTTAGGTACCTTTCATGGAGAGAGGAAAGTGAAAGGGAAAAATGAGAATCAATTAACAAATTTGTTTGACTGAATTTAGCTACAAGGCTGCTTAACAACTTATTTTAATTATTATTATTTTTTTTTTTGAGGGGGAAGTGGGTAATTAACAAATTATTTTCATTACAAAACTTGATTTTTATTGTAATTATTTGATTTGACGGTATAGGATTATTATGCATAATTCCACCTAAAATTATTATATGTTTTAATAAGTAAGTAAAAAAAAGCTTTATATCTATATCTATAATATAAGATACTGATCATGTTTCAAAGATTTTGAAAGAAACTAAAAATTACAAAAAGAGATGTAACACTTCCCTTGGTAATCATATTTTATAAATTCTTAATACATAAATATTTTGGTAGAAGATCGTAATTGTTAAATAAATATAAAAAAATTACAGAAATAGCCCTTGACCTAGCGCAAAATATGCTAAACACGGGTGAGATTAGCTTTGTCCGAAACATCTAGGATGACGTTAAGGTTACCTTGCTTGCTGGATGTTGAATGCTCGGAGGATATCGAAAGTCGTGGATGTCGAAATCGGTGTGACGTCAAATGTAATAAGTATGTCGCACTTAGGCGATATCGGAATGGGTCTCCAAATCGAATATAATCGTATGTCCAATATAGTGATATGTCGAAAAGTGTGTTGATATCGAATAGGCTTATTCGATATGTTGTATATAATAATCATTAACCTGACTTTGAATTGCAGACTCGTCCGCCTTTATATAGATATCGAAGGTGAGGTCCATTTTTGAGAGTCGCGGCGAAGATTGTACCATATCAATTATCCATATTCGATATAAGAACAAATATTCGATATATAATTGAGATATCGGGAATAAATCCCTGATATACATTGAGTTTGGCCAATAATTGAGTTGGACTGGCCATACCGTATTTGCCCATATCAATAAATAAAAATAAAACAGCATTTAGTTTTAGTTATAACAACATCATGTTCTTTGCTATATTGTTTTGAACTTCACTAAAGGGTATTTGTTAGTAAAAATAAACAAAGAGTGTTTCAAAAAAAAAAACAAAGAGGTTTTTCTCATACAAAATAAAGGAGTTAATTGTCAATAAGAAAAACAATGGGCAGTTTATGCAAGTTGATTTTTTTAATTTTTCATAATTTGCATGTAGTTAACGGTGCATACAATATTTTAAATTTAATAACTTGAGATGGCGATAAATATCCCAAATTTCCATTAAATTAAATTACCAAAAAAAAAAGTACTTGAGAAAAAAATTGAAAACTAGTACATTTTAAAAAATAACCGCCTCTTCCAACGGTAGTTAACCGCTCTCCTCTTCTCTCCCAATCGTTGCTTTTATTTCAACAAAGCCTCAAAACCCAATTTCCCTCACAGCATTAGTAACCAGTGACCATTCACATTTATTTTTCTTTGTATAAGATTAAATATATTAATAACACTTAACACCCTACTCGATCACTCCCCGAATTCCGCGGCGCTTGGTCCCACACCAGGCGTCGCCGCCACTCCCACCACCGCCACCCCTCCACTTTTGGGCAACAAAATCGTGAATGGCAATTCCTCCTCCGTTTCACGACCCATTTGATGATATCCCGAGCATAGACGACTTATCGTGCCTCTTTACCGACAGTCCCACTCTTGATCAAACATTGGAGTTTCCATTGAGTGTCCCGGATCCTCAACCGGTTCATGGATCCAATAACGATCTCGAGGACTCTGATCCGCTTTCGGATCCGGTTATTTGGGCTCTATGTCAAAGTACCACCGATCAAGTTGATGGAATTATTGGAAACTTTGAGGCTGGCCCTTCTACATTTCATGGAGAAAGTAGTGGTCATGCTAATAATACTGGATATGATCATGTAATGCCGATTTCTTCGTTTCCCGTTCCGCAGAATAATTGCATTTGTTGCCAAAAGCTTCGAGTGATTACTCATATGAACGGTACGTGCAACTAATTAGGATTTACAGGCTTGGTTGTCGTTTTTTTAATAGTATCTTTGTGGCGACGTTGTGAAGGTCCTTACGAGATTTTGACAAATTTGTATACAGGCATGAATGTGAAGAGGCTTGAAATTCATGGAAGGCTTGGAATAATCACTCATGCAGTTCTTGAGAAATATGATTTGTATAATACATGTTTCGAGAGTCCTGATTTTCAAATGTTTGAGTAAGTTCATTTATGTAAAGTAAGAATCTTTTTTGCATCATGAACTCTGCTTTTGATCATGCAAGTTTATTAGTTTAATTTATTGTGTTGATTATTACAAATAAATAATGGTTGTTATTTGACAAGTTTTTCTTCTTGCAGTTTTCATAAAGAAAGCACACGGAGTGTGAAGAGGTTTTTAGTCCAGTATTTTGAGGTTTGCAGACAAGAGGGTTACAGTATGATGCAAGATCCTCTGTCGACGTTCTACGAAGCCCTCTGTGTAGGGCTGAATGAGGACGACAAATCGGATAGTTTTATCCAATTATCAACAGATAATCCAGGTTAATATCAACTAAAACTAACTAGTCATCTCATAAACTTAACAGCTTTTTTAAGTTGTAAAACATGACATCTGATCGTATGGTACTTAGGTGATTGCCCGAGTAACCAACAGGAGACGTGGACGCAACAAGAATCTACTAGCAACAACGTTGCACAGAAAAAGATACCACTTGCAATGCAGGTCAGTTTTGTATTAATCGACTAATGTACTCAATAAAATGTTACTTGACTAGATAGAAATCTCAGATTCGCATGAAAAAAGATCAATGACTTGTGATCAGTTCTCAAGTTTCTCTTTATAACTTTACGTTGGACGCGTTATAATTTGTGGTGTATGTGATCATGAGTAGCACAGAGGGAAAGAACAGGGAAGTTGGAGCTGAAAGACTTCATCGAATACTTTGAGTTTCCAATCGAAGTTGCAGCGAAAAAATTGAGCATATGTCCAACGGTGATGAAAAAGATATGCCGCAGAAGTGGAGTCAATAGATGGCCTTACAGAAAGGTGGTTATTTATTTATTTTCATTCTTACCTATTGAAAACTATACATAATTAATTAATAAATGTCAATCTTCAACTATAAAGTTTGAGATTTTAGATGAGAAGAGACGGCACTTCTTATGTTTCAACTTTCCAGCACTTGTGCTTTAACAATTTGAGTTTTGTATACTGCAGATAAATAGTCTCAAGAGCCAAATATCAAAGAGAACAGAGATTTTAGAGACATGTGACGGGGAGGAGAAGGCACGGGCTATGGCGGATATAGAGATACATCAACAGGAACTTGCTGATATTTATAGTGCAATCACTAAGAATAGTAATAAGTTAAAAGGGCAGCTAGGTATACAATGAGAAGCATGATTGAATTATAGTTGTTGCTTCTTCTTCTTCTTTTTTTTCATTTGATTTGAAGTTTATAGGTATACTATATTTTTTCCCTGTATTTTATAGGACATGCAATGAGGTACTTTATGCTATTAATTTTGAGATTTTTCTTTTACAAGTTTGTCTAACAAGCAGGATGAAGTGATTGATATACAAATTGAAGGATGAAGTTCTTAAAGGCTTTACCTATTTCAGAATTATATCAATAAATAAATCTTTTGCGAGGTTTGGAGTTGTATCAGCAATATCTCTAAAGTTTTACTAATGCTTTCATGAATATTGCAACACCCCTTCCCATTAATTTGAAACAAGTAATATAGGTTGTGTATTGAAGGTAATAAGTAATTAATAACAATTCTGATAGAAATTGAAATACCATATTTTCCCAAATAGTTTATTGTAAAGGAAACTTTTTTATAGTTCTTGATCTTTGCCAAACGATATATGGCCCTTCTTAAAACGCTTCCATACGTGAACTGGTCTCTTGTACCCCATCACATGCAGTAGGTAGCAAGTGCAAGGTATACATCTTAAGTAAGATCTTATACCATAATGTATATCGGCCTCAAATTTCATATAGGAAACTTCTAGAAATATGGGCTTTGATTTTTACAGCCTACCGTGATATTATTAAACCTAAGCTACTATATGTTCACACATGAGAAGTCGGGTAAAGAAGTGTCCAATATTGTTTGACAAATATCATGAACTTACATATATAAGGGTCGTTTTACAACTTGTACCTAGCATGCTTTTCTATAACCCGCACTTAGCCTATCGAAAGATGTCCAAATTCTCCTGCCAACTTTTCAATCGAGAGTGCATTTTTACTGAAACTTAAACAACATGGAGCTTCAACTCGATTTACCCTTAATTGCACTAGGAAAATAAATCACATTTTTCCTTTTAATTTTTGTAATATTTTATTAATTACACTAAACAGTTATTATAGCTAATTGTTAACCTTAATTTTCGAGGATCGAGATGAAATAAAAGGGAAACCAATGTCGCTTTATTGAAATTTGAATACATCTGGATGAAGCCCCGTGCCTTAAATGTGCATGAAAGTGACTAGACAATTCACACGTTTTTAAATAGATTGAAGTGCAAGTTGTAAGAAAATCACGTTAGAGGATAACTTGTAGCAATTCTCTTGACGGTGGCTTCTGGTCTCGTGGCCTGGTTTATCCCACCTGGAATCGAACGTTACTTCAAGAACTATATGGCAGGACTTCTCACTCTAAGATTGGCTTTGGAGCTTGAATCGCATGCGTCGCCACGATTGCTACGCTGATTGGGATGGAGGGTGGACGGTCGGTCATTTTGGATCGCAAGAACAAGATATGATGTAGCTTCTGATTGCTTTGACACTCCGTATGTGTGCATAATCGATGTCGCGAAGGTTCCGACGTCGAAAATGAAGCACGCGAGCAGAAAGTATACATGATTCAAGCTCATTCCTAATAAGGCTCGCCGTTTTTGCGCCGGAGCCACCACAAAGGGATTAACACAACAAGGATGAGGGGGAAACCCGCTGTCGTGAGTGTACTCTTTATGGCTTCCTCTTACTTGGGTTTTTGTCTATTAAAATGCAAATACCTAAAACATATATTAATCTAAGAAGGGTTATTATATATATGTATATACAACAACAACAACAACAACAACAACAACAACAACCAAGCCTGTAATCCCAATTAAATTGGGGTAGCCGGTAGGCTATATGAACCGTGAATGAATCACGTCGAGTCGTGAACATGAATCTTCTGCCTCCATATTTAATATATATATATATATATATTAAATATGAGATGATGTATCTCATTTTATTTATATATGATCTTTAAACACGAGAGTGTAATAGTTTTTATTTTAAATAAAAGCCCATTCACCCATGGGGTGTATTTATAGGTGTGGGAGGAGATCTCTAGAATCCTCCCCATGCATAATTTTTAGACTAATTATACATGAATTCTCTAGATGAATTCTTAGAACATTTCTAGCACATTCTTTAACTAGTGTAGTATGGACTACTCTAGATTCATCCACATTGTTATTACATAGATATATTTAGAATACTCTAGATCCTCATGGAAATGCTTCATAGTTTAATACGCGAACCAAAACGACCGTCCGCCTCCTTCGAAATAACTTCGTGTGATCACCACCTCCGTGGCGTTTGCAGCAACAATGAAGATGTAGCAGAGGAAGATAGCCGCATTTCTGACTTGCACAGGTGTGGGCCATGGTGGTGGTGGTGGTGGTGGTCGTGTAACGGAGTGAAAATGACGGTTAACCGTCATCAATTAACACATAATAGTCTAATATCACGTGGACTATTCCCACCGTCGATTGCCAGTCCTATTGGAGGGTCAGATCGTAGCTACAGGGTAATCCGGGTCACGATCCGCGTCTTTGGACTGCGGATCATTGATCATAGGAGATGTACGAACGGCGCAGATTAACCTTCATAAAATTTGGGAATATGGGAAATTAATAAAATTGGCTTGGCCCACTAACTTGTACCTATTTTATTTTTAGCCCATTAATTTGGCAAGCAATAATTTTGGTCCACTAACTTGGTTCTAGTAACAAGTTTGGCCCACCGATGCGACGAGACGCCTCCGCCTAGTTAGCACTTCGTGGCACTAGTGCCACGCATCATCAACTCTCAAATGTGGCATTTCCTTTTTATTTTCTCTTTTTTCACGTGATTTAAAATTTTTTTAATTACAAAAATAAAACTCCTAAAAAAAAATTAAAATAAACAAAGGAGGGGTCAACAGATCACCTCATTCACTCTATGTGATTCATTTGTCACCAGTTTTTCCCAATTTCAACACGACCCTAACCTTAAATTGTATCCCAAATCTGCAATTCCACATTAAAACGCACTGAATTGTGTACCCTATAGTTTCCCAAAATATATCTACCTCTTTCCCCACACAGTTTTCATATGCTCTCATGTAAAATCAGATTTAGAGATTTTTAGTATAAATCAATTATTCATGAAATTAGCTTAGCGTACATTACTAAATTTTCGCCATTGACTTCACTGATTTGGGTAACAAGTGTTGCGTTGTCATACTCTTTTCTTCCTTAATATTTCATAACTTAAGCTTCTATAATAGAAATAGTGATAAAAAAAATTGAATGTCGGATTAATTTTTTTCAAAAGAAAGTTTAAGAAATATTGCAGATTTATATCCAAGCTTCCAACATTTGTGAAAAGGCAATATACATCTAAAGTTTCAATCTTGTCCATGTAACAAACAGAGAGAATGAATCGGGGAGGAAGAATGAGGGGAGAGAGAATGAGGTGTGATCCGTTGACCCCTCATATATATATATATATGTGTGTGTGTGTGTGTGTGTGTGTGTGTGTGTGTGTGTGTTTTGGATTAAAGAAAATCTAAATAACGTGAAAAATAGAAAAAAATAAAAAGGAAATGCCATATTTGAAATGGATGATGAATGGCGATGCGAAGTGCTCACAGGGTAGATTTCGGCGACTCGTGGCACCGATGGGCCATAATTATCATTGGTGCCAAGTAGGTGGATCGAAACTATTGCGTGCCAAATTAGCGGGTTAAGACTGAAAACGGTGCCAAGTTAGTAGACTAAAACTGTTGTTTCCCAAATTAAGGGGCTAAAACTAAAAGCGGTGTCAAGTTAGCGGACCAAAACTATTGTGTGCCAAATTAATGGGCTAAAACTGAAATAGAGCCAAATTAATGGGCCAAAATTTATTAATTTTCCTCAAAGTTTCATATGGAGTCGTCATCTATTTTTTGTCAATTGAAAATAACAGTCAAGTACTCTTGCTAGTTTCGAGCATCAATTTTGTAAGCGCTTTAGTTAAAGGAGAAGACAAACTTCCAATCAAGCACCTTTATTTAACTCACCAACAAAACAAATTTGGCTGAGGTGTGTATCTATTTGTATGTAAATTCGATATGTACTTACTTTCCATTAATATTAACTAGCAAAAAATGGCCTCTAATGAAGGGACGTCTGCTCAACCGGAAAATGGCACACATCCAACAAATATAGAAGACAATACTAAAATAATATTCCACACCCTTCAGCGTGGTTGTTACAAAAACTGCAGTCCGCGCAACTTACTTTTTGGTAATTATTTTACTTTGCAAACAATATTCATGTATGTCATAACCAAAAATTAATTTATTCCAATCTTGTTACAAGATTTATCATTATGATGACTAGTTTACCACAAGATGGACATAAAATTTAATATATGTGATAAGTCTATAATACTATTTATATATTTTATTTTCTATATGTGAACCTAGTTTTTAAAACTGAATTGTCTTGACAACTCAAAAAAATTGTAAAATAACAATTAGGCAGAAATGTCAAAAATGTCTGAAATCTTTTGGCAACTTTAGTTTTTGTCTGTATCTTTTTAAGCCGTCGTTTCTGCTCGTTAGATCTTTTACAAAAATGCTCGATCCACTGTTTGCTTGCCAACTCATAAAATCGTGTCCTACATGGCAAAATCGCGTCCAACGTGGCTATTTTTTTATTACACCTGGATTCTTAAAAAAATAATTAAAACTAACGTATTATACAGCAACAATACACTATATATACACCATTCACTCTCTCTCTCTCTATCATTTAATCGAGCAGCCCCGAAAATTCCCAAATCCCTTAAATCCCCAAATCGCTTAGAACCCTAAATCTCGTCGTTTTTCAAATTTCGCATTTCCACTTCTGCATAATCCACAAAAAAAATACCGATTCTTAGGCCCTTAAAGAAGATTCTTAGTTTCCCCCCTCTTTATCGTAAGTTTTCGATTTTGTTTAGGGCTTTTAATATTATTTCGTATTAGAGGTTGCATGAGTATTAATGTGATTCCTGTGGTACTGTATTTTGTGTTTTCACATTTTATTGTTAGTTTGAGCCGAAGAAAGAATTTTTAGGGTTCATGCTATTTTTTTCATTTTTGCTCAAAAAGTTGAATTATAGTAGAGTATAGCAGGAAATAACAGGTTTTTTCTTCATTTTTAACAGCTCGAGATAGAAGATGTATTACAGTTACCTTATTTCAAGGTGGAGTTTTCAAGTTGGTTCCAATACCTGACCACAGAGGAGGTTATTGGTGTAAGTATGACCATGTGGAAGTAGACAATCTTTCTATAGATATGTTAGAAAATATTTATGCCATAAAAGTACTAGTTGGTGTGAAAAAAATTTTATTTGAGGATTAAGGGTAAATTTGTGCTTATATCAGATGATGATACTTTGAAGAAGTCAGGTGAGGCTACTCTATTTCATTGTAATTTGGCAATTTACATTGATTATCATAATGATGATCAGAGTGTTCTAGGTGAAGTGAATGGGTGTTGGACTGATGTTGGTAATCTAAGTAGAGGAGTGTTAAAGGGCTATGAAATGCTTGATACTGATTTTGATGAAGAGTTGGAGGAAAGTATAGGAGGAGGTTTAGGGGTAGTTATTGGAAAGGGCTTGATAGAGGGTTCTTGTGTAAATATGAATCAGAATGTTAGAACTGATGACCAACCTACAGTTGATAGAAATCCTAGTAGGGGAGCAGGTGACATTGGGGAAACACATATGCTTGTGCAATCAGGAGATGAACATACTGGAGATGAACATATAGATGTGCAATCAGTAGATGAACATACTAGAGATGAACATATGCATGTGCAGTCAGCAGATGACATTGTGGAAACACATATGCCTGAGTTGGATGGTTTTAGCTGCAATGACAATAGTGCATGAAGAGCATTGGGATACTGAGACAGGTGAGATTGATGTGGTCACAATTGCCAGAGAGTATAAATGGGCTCCTATCTTTGAGGCTGATGAAGATGCAAATAGACCCATCATTTTTAGTGAGGATGAAATCTTTAATCCTTGTTTTGAGTTGGGGATGCTATTTAGAGACAAAAAATAGTTAAAGTTTGCAATTCAATCTCATGCTATTGCAACAAGACAGGGCCTTAAAATCAAGAAAAGTGATCCTAAAAGGATTCACGCAAGGTGTGAAAATGAAAAGGTGGGTTGTAAGTGGAAACTAAGTGCATTGAAACTCTTGACTGAGGACACATTTTAGATTAGAGATTATCAGCCTCTTCACAGTTGTGGTGATACTCACCATGTAAAAAATATTAAGTCTAGTTGGTTGATGGCCTGATATCTGCATGTATTCAAGATTGATCCTAGTAGAAGGACTGGGGGATTTATGCTTTACTGTATTGGTGAGTTGAGGGTAGACATATCTCTTAACAAGACATATAAAGCAAAGAGGTTGGCATTGGAAAAGCTAGAGGGCAAACATGCTTACCAGTTTGTAGGATTATGCTGACCAGTTAAAGAATTCTAACCCTGGTTCAACAGTGGTGATAGGATTGGATAAAACGGGTCAAAACAAGTTTAGTTGTATGTATGTTTGCTTGAAAGCTTTGAAGGATGGTTTCAAGAATGGTTGTAGACCTTATATTGGTTTGGATGGTGCACATCTCACGGGTCCTAATGTAGGAATACTTTTAACTGTTGTTGGTTTGGATGTAGGAAATGGTTTCTATCCAATTGCTTATGCCATTGTTTCAGTGGAAAATTAATTCCTTGGGATACTAAAAGAATACTTGAATCTAATCTCCAACAACCACGTGACATTCATGAGTGACAAGCAAAAATGACTCATCCAGCATGTAATGATGTATTTCCAGCTGCAACACATAGGTATTGTGTTAGGCATATGATAGCTAACTTAGGGGGAGCTGAATTCAATGGGTTGGAGTGGATTGATTGAGTGTGGGAGGCTGCCCACCAGACTACCAAACTTGAATTTTTGGCATCAATGGAGAAAATCAAAATTAAAAGCAGCAAAGCATTTAAATGGCTTGATGACAAGCCACATTCCCAATGGCAAAAGCATACTTTGACACAAGAGCTAGTACAGACCTTATCATGAACAACACTTGTGAGACATTTAATGGCATTCTACTTCCAGCAAGAGAGAAGCCCATAATTACTTGTCTTGAGTGGATAAGGATATACCAAATGAATAGGATAACAAGGAACCGAGATAGAGCAATAGGTAAATGGTCCTCCCGAAAACTAGTAAATCAAATTGCACTTATAGCTCCCAAGGTTCAAGAAGAAATTCAAAAGTTGAAGGTGTCTGACTGTATCCCTGTTAAGTCAGATAATCTTCACTATCAGGTGACTTTGTTGAGTGGGCTTGGAGGGCCTTATTTGGTTAGTTTAAAAGAGAGGACATGCTCTTGTAGGATATGGGATCTTACTGGTATTCCTTGCAGGCATGCTGCATGTGCAATCCTTCACAAAGGAGAACAAGTAACATCTTGGCTAGCTCGTTGGTGTGACCATAAATTGTATTTGAAGGCTTATGAGCATGTAGTATATGATGTACCAGGCATAGAGATGCGGGATAAGGGTGTTATCATACTCCCACTACCTCCAAATTTTGGGAGGCAACCAGACTGACCAAATAAATCCAGGAAAAGAGGACCAGATGAACCTCCTCTAGTTAAGACAAGAAAGAAGAGTTTAGCACGAATGCCCAGGCAACAAGGCAATAATAAGTGCAGGAAGTGTGGTAAACCAGGACACAATAAAAAAACTTGTGGGAGAAGGAGCATGAATGTTGACCAACCAGCTACTGTAAGTATTCATTTTAAGTCTTTTTGTAACCCATGTAGTCAACTATAACATCCTATTTTATATTTATACATCATTTGTAGGATGATGCTCGAACAACAGGGCCATCAAATGTTGAAAATGATGGAGCTACTGGAAGAGATCCAGTGAGAAGTGCAGAAAATGAGGATCTAGTGAAAAGTGCAGAAAATGCTGGGGAATCACCTAGAAATGCAGAAACTGCATCTGGTGTATTAGATCTGCAAGACCCTACTTGTACCAGCGACATCCCTCCACAATCAGCTGACCACAATGTGTGTGCAGAGCAAAGTGTACTACAGGTTCAGTCTCCAGGTACATAAGCTATTAGAGGTGGGTTGCAAAAAAACCAAGTTTCAGATGTGAGTGTCAATCAGGAGAAGAATGCTGAGAAAAGTGCACAACATGTGACTCCTATTGATCTGACAAATACTACTAGTGAGTTCAGAGTGCCAAGACCCAATAAGAGGAAGATGAATGAAACAACTGTCTCAAGTGACGCACAGGCTAATTTGCAGAACATGGGAGGTGTATCTGGCATCAAATTTACACCATTAGATCAGTTGAAAAAATGGTTGATAGTACTACACACCCCCCCTCATAGACCACAAAAGACCAAAAATCAAAATGATGTAAGTATGAATATGATCTGATATTTAAGATTTTTCTATTGTTTCATTGTTCGTTAACCAGGATTTATTTCTTTACAGATGCCAGCTATTCCATTTAATCCTTCAGACAATTAATAAACCAGTAAATCAGGAGGCGAGTGCTCAAAACCAAATAACTCCAAAAAAAGCACAACTATTGAGAGCTCAAATAGTAGCCAAAAAAACCCCTCCAAAGGAAAGAAAGAAAAGGAAACCTAAGGAGGTAATTTCTAATTCATTTGTAGTATTTATTGAAGTGAATTGTATACTGATTGAATTGATGTGGGTAATAACTACAGATGAAGGTGGTTGAATATGATGACAGTGAAGATGATCTATCACTGGCACCTAATAGCTGGTTGCATGATGTTTTGCCTAAAAGCATAAGACAAAATGCTCCCCATATGCTTACTCAGTTAAGAGACTGCAATAACACACCTACAATGATCCAACAAGTGCACTATAGTGTACCTCAACCTATAGCAGGAACTCAAGAGAGCAACAACACACCACCTATAAACATTCAAGTTCAAGTTTCTGCCCCAACATTCATGAGCAGTGGTAAAAAATTTGTGAAAATGGCTAATTTAGCAAGTGTGGTGAGATGGTTGACTGATAAAGAAGAGCAGCAGAGGGAAAATGAGAAGAAACAACAAAAGGGGAAGGAGACTAACAAGGGTAAACAAAAGGTAAAACAGGACAAAGGAAAAGGAAAAATGTAATGTATAAAGCAGTGGTTGTTGACATTAAACTCTATGTACTTATTTGTTGTGGTCGTTGACATTAAACTCTATGTACTTATTTGGTTTGGTTTCTGACTATGAATACACTATTGTGTTGTCAATCTCAGTTCAGGCTATAGTACACGACTCCTATATATCATAGATCAACAGAAACACATAACTCATATATAACATGTTAAACATAAAAACATGATTCTTACAGAGCATATGGCCAAAAGCAGGATTCTTAACCATCAAAACAGGATTCCTAAACATCAAAACAGGATTCAACTGAAACATAACCCTTAACCATCATTCAAACAAAATATAAGTGGTTCAACTGGCCACAGAACATAGCAACATTAACCAAAACACCAGATAAACATAAGTTAAATTGTTTAGAAACCACCAGAAAACTTCAGACAAAAACACTCAAAAACCACCCATGTTGATGATGTACATATAAGACAAGACCTTGATCTTTGGAATGGGGAGAGTTTTGACCTGAAACACGTAGGCCATTCTAGAATAGTTCAAGAACCCCTGATTGATGAACATACGGTTCATGTTCGTAGGCATCATGGAATACAATGTCAACTAAAATCATAATTAACATTATTCCAAAAACATAAGACTGATACGAGGTTTATACTTACATTTTTCACAAAAGTAGGAAACACCACCAAATCAGTGATCACGGTCATTGTAGACTTGTCAAAACTAACACTAGGGCATCTATAGAGGCTGTTGAAAAGCATAAACTGTGTCTCCATGATCATCAGTCTCTCCTTTATCATTACGGGAGTGACTGGACTCCCCCTCTTCTGAGCCAGTTTCTCAGCAACCTCTCTGTATATGTCTTCCATCATGTGCTCAGAAATCCAGATGTCGCGTTTCATAAGCTTCGAAGAACATTCAACATCCAGGTTTCCTCCTCCTGCGTGAAGTTGCAAAAATTGTAGAAAACACCAACAATGTCATCTTCCCTAGGGTCGTATACAGATTTCAAGCCTGATTGGTTGGATGCAACCATTGATACAGATTGTGTGTGTGTATGTGTGTGTGTGTGTGTGTGTGTGTGTGTGTGTGTGTGTGTGTGTGAGAGAGAGAGAGAGAGTTATTTCTTTTAGGGTTTTTTACTTGATGAATTATGAGAGAAATGATGGCATTTAGGGTAGATAATGGATATTAATGTTAGAGTGTAAGAGTTGAAGAGAAGGGCAGTAAATGAGTTAATAGCCACGTTGGACGCGATTTTGCCATGTAGGACATGATTTTATGAGTTGGCAAGCAAACAGTGGATCGGGCATTTTTGTAAAAGAAAACGGGCAAAGAGCCGACGGCTTAAAGAGATACAGGTCAAAAACTAAAATTGGCAAAAGATAACGGACATTTTTTACATTTCTGCCTAACAATTATATATTTGTTGATTAATTAGCTATCATTGTGATTCCATCAATTCCAAGCTCAAGTGGCTTCAATGTTGCCTTCAAAAAATATGAATGCAGTTGTGAGGTACACGCCAGGAAAACCCAATATGGTTTAAACTGAATGCAAAAAGGAAGCAAAAGGCATTTGGCGCAGGATGGAGGAGGCTCATCGAGGGAGAAAACTTGGTAGAGGGAGACAAACTCGAGTTTGAAGTTGTGAGACATAGATCCAATGAACTCGAGCTCAAAATGCACGTCATGAGAGAGGATGAGCTGCACCTGAAAGCCTTACCCATGTCGGAAGCAAGCGAAATATAGTTCAGTTGCACCTGTGATACCCCCATAACCGATTTCAAGTTCAACGAGTACGACGAAAAGTCGAGATTCGTGCATGTGAATGCCTGAATCCATGTCGTGGCAACCAAGATCATCCATTTTCTTGATTCTGCAGCTACCACCATGGCTTGTCTGCATATTTTGTATTTGAATCTTTGTGTGTACATGAAGAAAAGTGAAATGGGGCAAATGAGTTTTGGTTTTATTGAGAGAAAAGGGTTATTGGTGGTGTGGGGTTGTAGACGAAGTCCGTCTTTTCCAGCCTCCTACCGACACACCCCATCAAGCCACCAAAAGTCATTGCTCCTATTATCTGGTTACGATGGGCAAGACTTGGACAACTTAGCTACTACTACTCAATTGCCTATAAACGTAGCTGCATTTGATCAGAAAGAAAATACACCAAAAAAGAGAGAAACACCGAGAGAAAGAAAAGAGAACTTCGTATAGTTCAAACATGAGATTTGAGGGTTGGTTTTTTGTAATAGTCGACTGTGAGAGTTGCTCCTCCTATTGTAATTCGTTTGTATCGTTGAATGAAGAATTTTCCAACCCCAACAAAGTGGTATCAAGAGCCACGTGTTTCATTCCTCTATTCTCTGTAAATTATCGTCTGAAGATTTTCGTCCCGAAACGGTGATTTCTTATCACGGTTGTGAAGCTCACTGTCCGACGATTCCGAATATATAGTTTCTGAGCTATTTCGATTGCCGAAAAATGACGATCGAAGTCGACCCAATTCGACGTAAAAAAAAAATTCGTTCCGGAATTGCGTTTTGTTACTACCGTAGTGAAGCTCGTATTGCAAGGATTCCTGATTTGGCAATAGGTCGTTTTATATATATATATATATATATGCGAGTCTCGGTTACAAGTGAGTGGTCCAACAATATAACAAGCCTATCTCAAATCAGACCTACACTACGAGTCTCGTGTAGGCTTGGTCCGGAACACCTCGGATCTTCGCCTCGATGCTTCGATGGGGGCAGAATATCGGTAAATAGATCGAATGAACGTAGGTGATCGCCTTTGATGAGACGTCGAGGATGACCCCCGATGTGAGATCGGTGATGAAGTGGTATGATGTGTCACAGGCGTGTGTTGTAGTCAAGATGTCGAATTAGATATCGAGAGAGACATCGGTGATGTATTTTGATATGGCGAGTGGTAGCTGAGGGATGATTAATTACTTATTTTGGGATCCGGGCACCGCGTATTTATAAATCTCGGGATCTGGAGACCACAGTAACATATCGGTGATGATTACCGATATGACATCGAAAGTGATCCCCTATGTGCTCCAAAATGGGCCTGGTTTGGGCCTGGCCCAAGATGCGGGAAATGCCCATATCATGTAGTCCCCCAATTTGGGGATTCTTATCTTAGAGATAAGGATTCGCAAATTTTAATTTAAAATTTATGGGTTACATGTACCCTTCGTCCCGCCAGTTCAAATGACGGAGATCAAACTTGTGGGGAGTGCACTTGTGATGAACGCCGAGTTTGATGTCCTCGTTTGAATTCTAGTTTCCTTGGTATTTGTGTTCCTTGAAATTCATGATGGGGTTGCCGGGGGTGTTGTTATATCCTCGCGACTCTTCGTGTAGTAGGGTATGATGTTGGGTTTTAGCTTCAATCTTATATCGAAACTCATATTCCATCTCATGTCGAAAGTGTATTTCGATGTAGTTGAGGCTTCCGTCTATAAGTAGGGCTTGTAAGAGATTCTGAAGTTCATAGTTTTCTTCGTTTTCCCTGTCGTTTAGCGTAATCACATCGGTAAGTATATCGGTAATCATATTCGATATGATCCCCGACATGTGTTTCGACCTCGCTGTGATACTTGAATTATTTAATATTATTTCCTCATGTTGATAGTCTGATTATTCTGCAGGTAGATAAGCTTTTTCTGAGATACTTCGTTAGAATGGGGTTCAGGCAATTGATGCTGAAACTTCAAGCGGATCGTGAAGCTCAGAAAGCTACAGAAACGGCGGTCGTCGCGGTGGCGCCCGGAATAAGGTATGTGTCTAGCTTTGACCTAAATAATGCAGCCGTTGAGTTTTCGGCAGAGGCTTTGGGAGTCGAGCGATCTCCCCCTATCACTGTAGTGCCTGAACGTGTTAATGAAGAACGTTTTAGCAATGTTCCCGCCGCGGTTGGATCCCTTAGCCAAGACATGCTTGATGTGGTGGGAGGCCCGGATGGTGCGGCCAGCCTCCTAGAGGTGTTGACCTCGAAACAAGGGGGTGTGGCTCCTCAACCTGACGGGGCTGTGGCGAGCGAGAGACCACTTGCAAGGTCTCCTTCCGGTCAGTATGTTGCTCCCCGTTCTGAATCGTTGGTCGATGTCCCTTTGAGCCAGGGCATTGGAGGTTCAGAACCAAATACCCATGTTAACGTGGGTGGTTTTCTGGATGCGCCTTCTACCGCGGGGTCGGGTTCTTCACACTCGAGCCCTATTAAGGGAAAGGCGACCGTTCCAAGTACGTCCAACAAGGGTAAAGGGCCGCTGCGGGAGCCCTCGACATTGGGGGGCTTTGCCCCTATTTTTCCCGGGATTCCGGTTAAGAAACATGTCGTTGACCTGACTAAGATATCAGATAATAAAAGGTCTTGTGAGGGGACTATCCACCGTATGCACTCGTCTTCGAGCTCGGGCCCTCGGAGGGTGGATGCGGTAAAACCCTCCAAATTAGTAGAATTTCCTGAAGCAGACGCTGTGCGGGGCATGATGCGGGCTTTTCCTCCGCATGCGAATGTGCGGGTGCTTTCAGAAATTGAGCGGGCCCAGAACATACGTCGCAGCACTCACTTGTTCCAAAGTGTACGTGCCTAAGCACGTCCTTGATTGTTTTCATTTGAATGTTTAGCATAATGTTATGTATTGTATTGTGCAGACAGCCAAGCTGGCGGTCTCGTGTCTGAAGACCATTCACGAGTCCAAGGGTGACCCTGACGCTGTTGCTGTCGAGCTCGAGGCTGATATCGTGAAGATGGGGGAGTTCAACCCCATGGTGTTGGAGAGGTTAGAGGCTAAAAAAGAGGATGCATTGAAGACGTGTCGTACGCTCCGGGGGGAGTACGATTAGTTGAAGGGCAACTTCAAGACATTAGTGACTGAGCTCGATCAAGGAAAGGCGCGTGAATCTGCGGTTAACAAAGAGCTGGAAACACTAAAGGCTGAGGTGTCGGCGGTGAAGGCTGCTAACGAATGTCTCTCGTTGGAGCTCTCCACTGCCAAATCAGCTCCCTTGGACTTGGTATATATCTTGTGTACGA
This sequence comes from Linaria vulgaris, assembly GCA_948329865.1. Classification (NCBI taxonomy): domain Eukaryota; kingdom Viridiplantae; phylum Streptophyta; class Magnoliopsida; order Lamiales; family Plantaginaceae; genus Linaria; species Linaria vulgaris. The sequence continues at coordinate 110,519,804 of OX415250.1, read as the reverse complement.
TATCTGTTTCTGTTTTTTGTCCTCTTGTATTTAATAGAGTTCAATTTGTAGGAACGTCGGCCTGATCTCATCCGGGTCGGAGCGGAGAAGTTTATGGAAAGCTCGAGTTTCCGAGACTTGGTTTTGAAGGTTCAGGAGGTAGCCTTTCATGCTTGCGTAGGGCAGGTATTAAAAATTGATGGTTTCAAAGACTCCCTCGAATTGAGCAGGTTGAATCCAAGGCATGATCATCACGACCTGCCGATTGGTGGGCTAGACGAGGTGGAGGAGGGTGCGGCCGACCCTGATGTGTTTTCCGAGGTCGTTGACAAGAAGACTAAAGGGTCCATGTGGGAGTAGCTATTTGCTGCCCTCATTGTAACTTGAATTTATCCCTTTCTGTACTATTTCCCTTTCGTGGTTCTGTAACCGAATATTTATTTCTCTGTTATCTTCATAATCTGTGATTCGTAGTGGCCTTGTTGTCTCATAGCTTGTTGATCTTTATTGTCATGATGATAGAGTATGCAGTATTTCGATGTCTGATTCTGCATTCATTTCGTTCTCGTATTTGATGAGATTTATGGGATTTTCACCCAATAGGCTCTTCACCTAGCGTAACTTTATGGGATTTGCACCCAATAGGCTCTTCACCTAGCTTGATTTATGGGATTTTCGCCCAATAGGCTCTTCACCTAGCGTAATTTTATGGAATTTCCACCCAATAGGCTCTTCACCTAGCTTGATTTATGGGATTTTCACCCAATAGGCTCTTCACCTAGCGTAATTTTATGGGATTTTCACCCAATAGGCTCTTCACCTAGCTTGATTTATGGGATTTTCACCCAATAGGCTCTTCACCTAGCTTGATTTTATGGGATTTATGGGATTTTTTGGATTTTCACCCAAAAAAATTTCGTTCTGGAATTGCGTTTTGTTACTACCGTTGTGAAGCTCGTGTTGCAAGGATTCCTGATTTGGCAATAGGTCGTTTTATATATATGCGAGTCTGAGTGGTCCAACAATATAACGAGTCTATCTCAAATCAGACCTACACTACGAGTCTCGTGTAGGCTTGGTCTGGAACACCTCGGATCTTCGCCTCGATGCTTGGATGGGGGCGGAATATCGGTAAATAGATCGAATGGACGTCGGTGATCGCTTTCGATGTGACGTCGAGGATGACCCCCGATGTGAGATCGGTGATGAAGTGGTATGACGTGTCACAGGCTTGTGTTGTAGTTAAGATGTCGAATTAGATATCGAGAGAGACATCGGTGATGTATTTCGATATGGTGAGTGGTAGTTGAGGGATGATTAATTACTTGTTTTGGGATTCGGGTATCGCGTATTTATAGACCTCGGGATCCGGGGACCACAGTAACATATCGGTGATGATTACCGATATGACATCGAAAGTGATCCCCGATGTGCTCCAAAATGGGCCTGGTTTGGGCTTGGCCCAAGATGCGGGAAATGCCCATATCAATTCCGAATATATATTTTTTAGAGTTTTTCGATTGCCGAAAACCTCCATTCCATGGCGACCGAGTTAACGGCGAGTTAACTTGGCCCAACTCACAAAACAGGCAAAGAAGAAAGGATCCGCGACCCAGGATCCGACCCGGTCAAAGCTGTTGGTCCAGTCAACGGTCAGTTGGTCAACTCTGGTCAAAACCAGATTTAATCCGGTTCAACTCCTTTCAACTTGTTTCGTCCCGGTTCAACTCATTTTTGATCCGTTTTCAACAAGGTGAGAACGGTTCCCAAGGTTTTTAACCATTCCGGATCCAACCGCGTGCTCCGTTTCCCCAAATTCAGCCTTTAAATTTGGGTACAAGCAAGCTTGTTGAATTTTAACATGAAAAATTCAACGTCGGACACGATGATGCGATTGACGCCTACTAATTACAATATGTGGAGGCCTCGCATGGAGGATTTGCTAAATTTGAAGGATTTAGCCGGGCCAATCGATAATAAAGGTGCAAAACCCGAGAAGATGAGTGATGACCATTGGAAAAAGTTGAACAAGAAGACTGTTGCTCAGATTCGTCAGTGGATTGACAATAGTGTGTTGCATCATGTCGCACAGGAAATGAGTGCCCACACGTTGTGGGATAAGCTTACTAACATGTATCAGGCAAAGACGGCACGTAACAAAACCATGTTGATGAGACGTTTAGTAAACCACAAGCTTCGTAGTGGTACGTCTATTCCAGAACACATGAGTCAGTTCTAGGACCTCGTGAACCAGCTTGCTGCCGCCGATTGAACCCTCAAAGATGAGGAATAAGCGATACTACTTCTAAGTTCCCTGCCGGACAGTTGGGAGACTCTTGTTGTCACCCTCAGTAATCCTGCCCCCAATGGTAAAGTATCTATGCAAATGGTGACAGATGCTTTACTTAATGAAGAAGCTAGAAGAAAAGAAGTCAGTGCCGACCAATCTTATGCTCTTGTGTTGGAAAGTAAAGGTAGAGGTGGCTGAGGTGGAGGTCAAAATCGTGGACAATCTCAAGATCGAGGTAGATCCTAGGAGAGAGGTAAATCCTTTGACAACTCGAGTCGATTCAACGGAAACTGTAATTATTGTGGAATTTACGGTCATATGAAGAGGGACTGTCGAAAGCTTTTGAGGGATCAACCCCAAACCGGCCAAAGCTCCAACAAGGATGAAGGTGAAACCATTGTCACCGTATCATCGGAAATTTCTCTTGTTTCTTATGGAGACGAGACATGCCTACATGTAGGCAATCAAGAAATTGAGTGGGTGATTGACTCTGCAGCTTCATTTCACGCCACTCTACATCGTGATTTGTTTGCTACATACAAATCAGGGGACTTTGGTACCGTAAAGATGGGTAACACCAGTTACTCCAGTGTAGTTGGTGTTGGTGACGTACACGTGAAAACCAACATAGGATGTTCTCTTATCCTCAAGGATGTGCATCATGTTCCGGATCTCAGGCTGAATCTGATCTCAGAACTAGCCCTTGATCGACAGGGTTATGAAAGTAATTTTAAAAATGGCACTTGGAAGCTGTCGAAAGGTGTGATAGTTGTTGCGATGGGTCATATATGTGGCATGATATTCAAAACTCATACAAAATTATGCCAGTTAAGCCTCAACGTCGTGGAAGAAGAGGCGTCACCAAATCTTTAGCACAAAAGACTTGGGCATATAAGCGAGAAGGGATTGGCTACACTAGCCAAGATTGATGCTATCAATCTCGCGAAGGATGTTGCACTAGATCCTTGCGAGCACTGTTTGTTTGGGAAACAACATAGAGTTTCTTTTAGTTCCACCAGGAAGCAACGCTCCGAGTTACTGAGTCTCGTTCACTCTGATGTGTGTGGACCGATAGAAGAAGAATCTCTCGGTGGAAGCAAATATTTTGTGACCCTTATTGACGATGCTTCACGGAAATTATGGGCCTACTGTTTAAGATCAAAAGATTAAGTTTTTGATCGCTTCAAAGCATTTCATGCGTTGGTGGAAAGACGGCAGGGAAGAAGTTGAAGTGCCTTCGCTCAGACAATGGAGGCGAATACACTTCTCGAGAATTTGCAGCTTATTGCACTGAACATGGCATTAGGTACGAGAAGACGGTGTCGAGGACCCCACAACATAATGGTGTTGCTGAGCGAATGAATCGCACCATTGTTGAGAAAGTTCGTTGCATGCTCAGTATGGCTAAGCTGCCTAAAGCATACTGGGCCGAAGCAGTCCTCACAGCTTGTTATCTGATAAATAAGACACCGTCAGTTCCTTTGAACTTTGAAGTTTCAGAGAAGATATGGACAGGGAAGGATATTTCATATTCTCACCTAAAGGTGTTCGGGTGCAAGGCTTTTGCACATGTGTCGAGGGAGCTCAGGTAGAAACTTGATCTCAAGTCAACTCCATGCATCTTTATTGGCTATGGTGATCAAGAGTTCGATTACAGATTATGGGATCCACAGTCCAAGAAAGTTATCCGCAGTAGAGATGTGATTTTCAACAAGTTCGACAACGTACTAGTGCTCCAGAAGAAGTTACTTCACCACCAGAACCTCATATTGAAACTGAGGATGTCTAAGAAATGCAGACGATGCTGATGAGGATGAAGGTGCTGAGCGGGGAGAGCTCTCACCTCCTTTTCAGGAAGATGGTGAACCTCGACGATCTGGATGTGTGCCGATACTATCAACAAGGTATCCTGGATCAGAATATATCCTTCTTACGAGGGGGAGCCAGAAAGTTTCAAAGAAATTCAATCTCACAATGACGAAGAAAGCTGGAGGCAAGCCATGGAAAAAGAAATGAATTCTTTGCAGAAGAATCAGACTTATGAGCTTGTGAAACTTCTGAAGGGAAAGAGAGCACTGAGGAATAAATGGGTGTTCAAACTCAAGAAAGATGGTCGTGGGAATATTGTAAAATATAAGGCCAGGCTTGTCGTCAAAGGATTCCAACAGAAGAAAGGCATTGACTTTGATGAGATATTCTCACCAGTGGTGAAAATGACATCCATACGTGTTATACTTGGGTTAGTTGCTAGTTTGGATTTGGAGCTTGAACAGATGGACGTGAAAACTGCATTCCTTCATGGTGATCTAGAGGAAGAGATATACATGGAGCAGCCAGAAGGTTTTCCAGTCTACGACAAGGAGCATCTTGTCTATAAATTGAAGAAAAGTTTGTATGGTCTAAAGCAAGCTCCAAGGCAGTGGTACAAGAAGTTTGACTCTTTCATGGTGACTCACCAGTATAACAGGACTGCGGCAAACCAGTGTGTTTATTTGAAGAAGTTCGTTGATGGTAAATTTATCATCCTTTTGCTCTATGTCGATGATATGTTGATAGTTGGCCAGGATGCAGCGCTAATCAACAACTTGAAGAAAGATTTGTCCAAGTTCTTTGATATGAAAGACTTGGGTGCAGCACAACAGATTCTCGGCATGAAGATTACGCGAGACAGGAAAACGAGAAAGTTGTACTTATCTCAAGAAGATTACGTTGAACGGGGTCTCAAAAGGTTCAACATGGGTAAAGCAAAGCCTGTTTCGACTCCGCTCATAAATCACTTCAAGTTAAGCAAGAGACGGTGTCCTTCTACGATGAAGGAGAAAGAAGAAATGGAGGCGATACCATATTCTTCGGCAATGGGAAGTCTGATGTACGCGATGGTGTGTACTAGGCGAGATATTGCTCATGCAGTTGGTATTGTTAGCAGATATCTGTCAAATCCAGGGAAAGAGCACTGGGAGGCGGTCAAGTGTATTCTTCGGTACCTGAGAGGTACATCTAATCTATGTTTGTGTTATGGAGGAGCAAAGCCAGTTCTGAATGGTTACACAAATGCCGACATGGTAGGAGATCTTGATAGTAGAAAATCTACATCAAGTTACATATTCACTTACGCAGGGGGAGCTGTTTCGTGGCAGTCCAAGCTGCAAAAGTGCATTGCTTTATCCACCACTGAAGCCGAGAACATTGCTGTAGCGGAAGCAGGGAAAGAGTTATTATGGATAAAGCGCTTTCTTCAAGAACTGGGCTTTACACAAAATGAGTACATTATTCACTGCGATAGTCAAAGTGCTCTAGACTTGAGCAAGAATGCAATGTATCATTCTCGGACAAAACATATCGACATTCTGTATCACTGGATACGTGAAGTGATGGAGCAACAACTGTTAAAGTTGGTTAAGATTCACACAAGCAAGAATCCTGTAGATATGCTAACGAAGGTGGTGACACGGGAGAAACATGGTGTGTGTACGAACATAGTTGGGCTGGAGGGGGAGATTTGTAGACGAAGTCCATCTTTTCCAGTCTCCTACCGACACACCCCTTCAAGCCACCAAAAGTCATTGCTCCTATTATCTGATTACGATGGGCAAGACTTGGACAACTTAGCTACTACTACTCAATTGCCTATAAACGTAGCTGCATTTGATCAGAAAGAAAATACACCAAAAAAGAAAGAAACACCGAGAGAAAGAAAAGAGAACTCTGTATAGTTCAAACGTGAGATTTGAGGGTTAGTTTTTTGTAATAGTCGAGTGTGAGAGTTGCTCCTCCTATTGTAATTTGTTCGTATCGTTGAATGAATAATTTTCCAACCCCAACAGGGGTGGGGTTGTGGAGTTTGTTGATGGATTTTGTTACAAGGTTAGAACGGATGTTCTTTCATGGAGAGAGGAAAGGGAAAGGGAAAAATGAGAATCAGTTAACAAATTTGTTTAACCGAATTTAGCTGCAAGGCTGCTTAACAACTTATTTTAATTATTTTTTTAGGGGGGGGGAGTGGGTAATTAACAAATTATTTTCGTAACAAAACTTGATTTTAATTGTAATTATTTGATTTGACGGTATAGGATTATTATGCATAAACCACGAAAAGTTTTTATATGTATTAATAAGTAAGTAAAAAAACTATATATCTCGCTATATCTATAATATAAGATACTGATTATATTTCAAAGATTTTGAAAGAAACTAAAAATTACAAAAGAGATGTAACATTTCCCTTCATAATCATATTTTAAAAATTCTTAATACATAAATATTTTGGTACAAGATCATAATTGTTAAACAAATACAAGAAATTACAGAAATAGCCATTGACCTAGTACACAATATGCTAATCTATTATACGGGTGATGAGATTAGCTTTGTCCGAAACACCTAGGATGACGTTAAGGTGCCCTTGCTGGATGTTGAATGCTCTGAGAATATCGAAAGTCGTGGATGTCGAAATCGGTGTGACGTCGAATGTAATAAGAATGTCGCACGTAGACAATATCGGAGTGGGTCTCCAAATCAAACATAATCGTATGTCGAATATAGTGATATGTCGAAAAGTGTGTCAATACCGAATAAGCTTATTCGATATGTTGTGTGAACAGTGAATATAATAATCATTAACATGACCCTGAATTGCGAACCCGCCGCCTTTTTTATATAGATATCGAATGTGAGGTCCGTTTTTCGAAATCGCGAATTTTGTACTATATCGATTATCCATATTCGATATGAGAACAAATATTCGATATATAGTTGGGATATCAGGGATAAATCCCAATATACATTGGGTTTAGCCAGTGATTGGGCTGGGCTGGCTATACGGTATTTGTCCATATCAATAAATAAAAAGAAAAGGATAAATTAATATTTCTGCCCTATAAGTTTACGGTTTTGAAGAAAATGCCCAATATCTTTCGATTTTTTAAAAATGCCCTGACTTATGCACTTTTCTTTGAAAAAATGCCCACCCGCTGTCACGTCAGAAAAATCGCAGACGTGGTAGCCGATTAGGCTTAAAAGACACACGCCACTTTAAAAACGCTTAGCCACCTCAGTATAATCCCCCCTTCAACAACGACTTTGGCTTCCTTATAACAACACTTGGTCTTAAAAATAGTTTTTAAAAATCATTTCCCCCAAATCGTCCAAGAACCCTAACCAATTCCCAAATTGAAAATGTCTGAATCGACCATGAGCTCTCATCTGGTATGCAATTGTGGAAGACCCGCCGTCATGCGCGTCTCAATGACCGATGGTAACCCTGACCGAAGGTTCCACGGTTGTCCGCGTTGGCCCCGTGGATGTCAACTATGCATTTGGGAAGATCCGCCCGTTTGTTCATATGCTAGGGCTGTGATACCAATTTTGCGAAGAAGGATCGAGAGGGTGCAGGTTAGAGTTAAGGGACTAGAAGAAGAGCTTGCGTCGAAGAAAGAATCAAAAGATGATATTATGCGTTCGTTGTACGAGAGAACCGCGAAGGAGCAAGAAGATAAGATTAACGCTTTGCTTAATCAGAAAAAAAAAATTGGTCTTTTGGGTTAGATTATCTTATGTTATCATTATTATATTGTGTTTGATTGTTGTTAGGTTGTGTTGAAGGCATTGGGTATTGGCTTAGTATGTGTGCTTAGATTCGATTATGCAAGTCTGATTAAGATTGTTTGCCAACTGCTTTTGTTGTTTTGTTTTGGCAATATACATCAGTCTACTTGTATAATTTTGTTATGTGATTTGGTTGAATGTTATTGTGTCTTGTTTTATATGATGGCAATGGGAGTAATTAGATTGGGTATCAGACTGTTGTGTGTGTGTGATTATCAATTGTTAGCCTTAAAATTAGTTCGTTATGTGAAAATATATTTTTAGGAAAACTTTTAATAAAATTCCCTGTAAGTATGGTTCCTAAAGCATGTATTGTGAAAAAATGCCCAATATGTATTAAAATAGACCAAAAACATGCCCAATAAGTTTATAAATCTTTTATTATGAAGTGCCGATTGAAACTTTTCCAGAGATTTTGGGCCCATCCGGGAGTTCAGTTCAACATCAAGAAGGGTACTGTGAGGCTAGACCCGATTAAGTATGTGCAATTCATGAAAAATGTAAGTTTTCAACATAACTCACTCTATGATTTGAATTGCAAATTTTGAGACGATATATCATAATGAAATTTTATTATAACAAGCTTTTTTGTTATTTCAGCCCATCCCAATCGACAAGAAATTTGCTGAGGAAGGTTTCAAGCATTATGACCAATTTTGCTACTGCCTACAATTGAAGAAGCTTCCAATTGAGAAGATTAAAGTGGTCACCAAGTTTGACCGATTTGCCATGGGGATTTATGATTAGGCGTAGTTAGAATAGGGTTTTAATGTCTGTTTTAATGCTAGGGTACATTGTACTGAACAATTTGTAATATGTTGCCTTCGTATCTTTGGTTGTTGTTAGTCTTATGTTGTTTGGAACCTTTTTCCCATTTTAATGCATGCCTTGGTGTCTGTCTTTGGAGTTCTATGTGTCTATTCTGTGTTGTTGATCACATTTCTTGTTTATGTTGTTAAATTGCATAAATACGTGAAAAACTAAAAAACGAATATAGTTGCTCACTAATAACATCGCATTCTATTAATTGATTGCAATTTTACTACCAAAAGATAAATGTTTCCAGAGCATATTTTGCTCATTGTACATTGTACATATTTTAGCCACAAACAAAATAGCCCATGTCAGCCACAAACAAAACATCCCACTAACATTGTACATATTTTAGCATACTACTAACCCTGATCCCACAACTGCCTAGTCCAAACAGTTCTAAACTTTTTCCTTCCCTTTCTTACTGACACCCTTCTTATTTGTTTGATCAACCTTCTTCCCCCCTGGGAACAACTCATCCGCATCATTGATTTTACTGATTGCAGCAGCCAAATTTGACATCTTCACATATTTCCTGTTGATTCCTTCATATGGATTAATACTGTCTTTCTGAGAGCCTAAAGCTTGAAAGCAATCACTTAGTTGGTCCGTAATTTTTGGTGGAGCCTTTGATGGCTTCTTGTTCAACAAAGTAGTGACCCAACCATCTACTGCTACATCCTCACCAGAATCCTCCACACTTGATTCAACAAGCTGAGTTGAAGGCATCATATCCTTGTTAATCTGAGGGACCTCTTTCTTTGACTGCCTTGTCTTTCTCCTAGCTGTCCTTGATGACTCAACAGCTTCATTTATAGTAGACTCCTCTACACCTTCAGTGATTTGGTCAGTCTGCTTATCAATGTTATGTCCTTCAATAACAGCCTTCATATGAACATTATCAGCAGCTACATTCATCTGCCCTTTCTTTTTAAATCTTCTATTCCTTCTTGCAGTCCTGGATGATTCAAAGAGAGTACTTTCATCTGCCTCACTTGTTTCTTCAGAACCAGCTTCAGCAACATGGATCTCCGAGACAATATTATCCTCAATAGTCCTCTTCCTTTTGTTTGTCCTAGCAGTTCTTGATGATTCAACAAACTTTGATAGCCTTTCATCATTGTCATGTTCTTCTACTCCATTCTGTATGTCAACTCCAACAGCTGGATCTTGTGGTTCCTCTTCTATTGCCTACAAAATACAAAGCAACTATTAACACATAGTTGTTTTAAAAATTTCAACAGGAAAAATTTCCTTTTACCTCTAGGAATATTAGCTTCCTTCTACTGCTGCCATTAATACCAGATTCCTGCAAGTTTTCATTTGTAGAATCTACCATATTTGGTTCAGACACATTTGTATTGCTGAGCCATTTGCTCCTTCTCAAAGATGGTGTCGCTTCAGTAACCGCAGTTGGTGGATCATTGGCCACTTGTGGTTCCGCTTCAGTTGGTGCAATTCCGACATTCTAATTTAGACCAAAAACAAATGTTCATTGAAGGGACATGGACACGGAATATGACCTATTTTAAAGATAGTCAAAGAATTTACCTCAGTGGTCCTCTTTGTCTTCCTCTTTCTACCTTGTCTTGATGATTCCCCAACCACTTCAGGGTTTCTTTCACTACTTCCATCTACCTCATTTTCTTGATTTTTACCACAAGTCCTAGCATTGTAACCCAGCAAGCCACATTTCCCACATTTACTCTGTCCTTGCCTTCTTGAACTCTTAACAACAATGTACTTGTTTCCATTGCCTTGTTTCTTATTGTTCTTCCCTGTCCTTAGTTCTTCTTCCCCTCTTCTTCTTGCCTTCTTTGGCCTTCTTGGCATTATTCCAACATTAGGGGGAGTGGAGGAATATATTCTTCAACACCCCAAATCTGATCTCCAGGAACTGGATGAATGGAAAAACTATACACTTTTTGGTATTGCTGAAGTGTGTAATAGTCAGACACATAATCAGCAATTTGCTCCCTATTATACAATATGGCATTGGCAGCATGTTTACATGGAATGCCTGTCAGCTCCCATACCTTGCAACTGCAAGTCCAGTCTCTTAAATTGACACTATGCTGAGAACCATCGAACCCATTGACTTGGAATTCATAATCACTAGATTTTATGGGGTAAAAATCTGCTTGTTCAACATCTACTTTTGCAACCAATTTTTGAATGGTTGGACATAAGGATTTATTCTGATCAGGTATAAGCTGCTTCACCCACTTTGTTCTTGACATTTCTCTACCCTTTGTCAGTTTCACCATAAGATATTCTCTTATCCACTCCAGTAATGACAGAATTGGCAATCCTCTGGCAGGTAGAATAACAAAATTGAATGTCTCACATAGATTATTCAATATAAGATCAACACAGCAATTTGGTTTAAACTTCGACATGGACCAATTTTCTGCTGGTTTGTCATTGAACCATCTAGCAAAGTTCCCTCCCAATTTTGCTTCCAACTTCTTCATGGACAAATCAAACTAAGGAGTAGTTGTCTTGTAGGCCGCATCCCAGATTGCATTCTCATAATCATCCCCTCTAAAACCAGCATTGTATGCATTCCTGATCAAGTGTCTAACACAATATCTGTGTGTTGCATGTGGAAACACATCATTAAATGCATTTATCAGCCCCTTCTGTTTGTCTGAAATAAAAGTCAGATTATGATGACCATGTAGCTCAAGATCCTCTTTCAACAATGATAGGAACCATTCCCAGTTTGCTTGGTTTTCAACTGTAACAACAGCAAAAGCCAGGGGGAAAATACAGCTGTCAAAATTGTCCCCTTATTTGGTCCTATTAGGTGTGCTCCATCTACACCTATGAATGGCCGACACCCAGCCTTGTAACCATCCTTCAATGCTTGCTAGCATATGTATATACTCTTGAATCTAGTCTCACCAGCAACATCTTCAGTGAGAATTACCACAGAAGTACCAGGATTGGTTCTCTTCAATTCTGCCTGATAATCCCATAGCCTGGAAAATTGGTATGCAGGAGTGCCTTCCAATTTTGTATTTGCATGCCTCTTTGCACAATAGGCCTGGTTTTTGGTTATGTCCACCTTCAAAGTTCTGATTGAGTCCTTTCGAAAAGCCTCATGATGCCTAGTTGGATCTGTTTTCCACATTTCAAGAAATCTGTCAGCTAACCATCTGGACTTCATGTTCCTTACACCAAACCTCTTGCCACATTTATGACCTGGATTGTATTGCCTTATCTGCCATGTCCCCTCACCATTAACTTTCAGCCCATGTAGACTCCATGGACAAGCATCATGAATACATTTGAAGTAAATCCTATTTGGATCACTCTTCTCTATCTTAACACTTCTTCTGTTGTTTATGGCATCTGTGCGCACAGCCATTCTAAGTTGATCTTTGGTGGAGAAGAGCATTTCCAACTTGAATGTAGGATTCCATTTGTCACCAATGTCAAAAACCTCAGGTTCATCACTGTCGGAATCTTTTTCTTCATAAGGGAGTGGATTGACAGGAACTCTTTTAACGTTGGCAACCACATCTGGTTCATCTTCATATTCAACAGTAGTTTCATTGTTGAACCCATTCAAATCCTCTCTAGGTTGTGGATTAGCTTGTGGACTTCTTGATGTATTGGGATTCTGATTAATACTAGCTTGGAAACTGACACTCGGATTTTCTTGTTCTTCAATATCATCAACATTGTCATCGAAATCAGATTCATCTGTATACTCACTTTCTTCTTCATAATCAGAATCTTCACTATCACCATCAGAATCTTCTATCAAAATCTCATTCCCTTTGTCTTGTGCATGAGTTCTTCTACAATTACCACCAACATCCACATCATTTTCGTCACAAGACACTTCAACTCTATTCTCGCCAGCATTTTCATTCCTACCAGCCCTCATGTCTTCTGTAATAATTCCAGCATCCTCTTCTGAGTCTTCACAGAAATTAACATTTTCTTCAAAATCTGAGTCATCAGAGTACTCATTCTCCTCCTCATAGGTGTCATCGTCACTGTCACTAGGTATGTCTTCAATCATCACAGTAATGGTGTCTTCAGTTTCCAAAATCACTACTCCATCATCAGTAGGATTTATAAGACTCATACACTCGGATGCAACTATATCATCATCAACATTTTCTTCAAATTCTGTATCATCTGATACCTCACTTTCTTCCTCATATGTTTCATCATCCTCACTGTTAGAACCAGGTCCACCTGTAATGATTGGATCAAGCTTTTCTCCCAATCTGGAATGATCAAAAACACCAACCTCAATACTTGTTTCTCCCAATCTTCCCTCACCATTAGGTGTAGCTTCAGCCAATTCCCTCAGATTATTATCCTCATTGTCACTCCCTATTTCAACATTACCTGAAATATTATCATCATTGACCTCTACTGTATGATCCAATCCTGGTGTTACTAAAACAGATTCATTAACAGCAACATCAGGTAATGGAGGCATGTCTGGAAAAGGTGGATCTATCTCAAAATCACAATATAGATCAAACTCCCTGGTTGGTAGAGCAGCTTTTAGGGCTTTTTCCAAAAACCTATCATCCTCTATGACTTTAAACCACCCTTCCATAACACATTAGAATTTCCTATCACCCACAACATTCATATTATCAGCATAAATGTTGAGAAGCTCCAAGTTTATCTCTTTAATGTATGAGTAGTCAAACTTCATGACTCCACCACCAACATAAGTGTCAAAGGGATTTGATTGTAACCTTCATCCATAGTAGACATTTAGTGTTATAAGATTGCTTCTAGGATCTGCAGAAAGGAAAAGTACATCCTAAATTTGACACATTTTGAGAATGAACTTTAAATTATCACTAAATATGACACATTTTTGCTAACATGACTACACCACACCACACAAAAATGGTGAGGGAACCACATGTAGTGTTAACCACAAACCCAACCATATGGAGGCATAATATGGCACAAAATCCACAAAGAAGCATATAATTAACAAAAATACGAAACCCTAAGTCAACAGTGAGTGACACCTAAGTACAAAACTACTAAAGCACACAATTGTCAAATAAAAATAGTACTTTTTGGCACTTCAACTCACTAAAACTCTTATTAACTTGCGGACATGCAAATATACAAAACGAAAATGAAGTAAAGACATACGATAAATAGGCGAGGGAGCATCATGGTTTAAGGGGGACCGCAACTTCGGCATTATCGCACAAGTACAACACCACCTGAGCTACTAATGTTGTGTCAAATTTTTTGTGGGTGAATCAGGGCTAGCGAGGTTCAATTTTGGGGTTTAGGGCGCGATTTAGGAACGGAATGAAACTCTCGTGCGTCGACTTAGTAAAAACTACTCTTAGGGTTTTCAAACGACGTGATTATACGCTGAAATCGACAATTTTGGATTTTGCAATTAGGGTTTCGGTTTCAGTTGTGAGAAGAGAATTGGGGGGAATTTTCTTTGAAAACATGCTAAGTGTTGGGTTTTATATGATATAAGGGAGCCAAAGTCGTTGTTGAAGGAGGGATTATACTGAGGTGGCTAAGCGTTTTTAAAGTGGCGTGTGTCTTTTTAGCCTAATCGGCTGCCACATCTGCGATTTTTCTGATGTGGCAGCGGGTGGCCATTTTTTCAAAAAAAAGTGCATAAGTCAGGGCATTTTTAAAAACTCGAAAGATATTGGGCATTTTCTTCAAAACCGAAAACTTATAGGACACAAATATTAATTTGTCCAAAAGAAAACACAGCATTTAACTTTAGTTATAACGATATCATGTTCTTTGCTAAATTTTTTTGAACTTCACTAAAGGGTATTTGTTAGTAAAAATAAACAAAGAGCTTTTTTCTCATAAAAATAAAGGAGTTAATTGTCAATAAGAAAAAACAATGGGCAATTTATGCAAGTTGACTTTTTAATTTTTCATAATTTGCGTGTACTTAATTGTGCATACAACAATAACCTGAGATGGAGATCAATGTCCCAAATTTCCATTAAATTAAATTACCAAAAAAATACTTGCTTTTTTTTTTGAAAAACTAGTACATTTTAAAAATTAACCGCCTCTTCCAACGGTAGTTAACCGCTCTCCTCTTCTCTCCCAATCGTTGCTTTTATTTCAACAAAGCCTCAAAACCCAATTTCCCTCACAGCATTAGTAACCAGTGACCATTCACATTTATTTTTCTTTGTATAAGATTAAATATATATAACACTTAACACCCTACTCGACCACTCCCCGAATTTCGCGGCGCTTGGTTCCACACCAGGCGTCGCCGCCACTCCCACCACCGCCATCCTTTCACTTTCGGGCAACAAAATCGTGAATGGCAATTCCTCCTCCGTTTCACAACCCATTTGATGATATCCCGAGCATAGACGAGTTATCGTGTTTCTTTACCGATAGTCCCACTCTTGATCAAAAATTGGAGTTTCCATTGAGTATCCCCGATCCTCAACCACGTCATGGATCCAATAACGATCTCGAGGACTCTGATCCGCTTTCGGATCCGGTTATTTGAGCTCTATGTCAAGGTACCACCGATCAAGTTGATGGAGTTATTGGAAACTTTGAGGCTGGCCCTTCTACATTTCATGGAGAAAGTAGTGGTCATGCTAATAATACTGGATATGATCATATAATGTCGATTTCTTCGTTTCCCCTTCCGCAGAATAATCGCATTTGTTGCTATTAGACTAGATATTAGACTATAATAGATATTGTGTATATATTTTGTATATTTGGTAATTATATAGTTTCCTTAGTCATCAAGACTAGTTTCCTTAGTCATAAAGACTACTCTTGTATATATAAGACATTATTATTAATGAGAAGGCAATGGGGGCAATATTATAATCTTACATGGTATCGAGCCTCTCTCTCTCTCAATGACAAACCCTACCGATCCTTCTCTAAAAGAATCGGCCGCCTCCTCCACCTCCATGGCCGCCGCCACCAACTCCTCCCCTTCCTCTAAAATTCTCCCGGCCCTCACGGTCACAAACATCCGAAATTTTATTCCTATAATACTTGATGTTGAATCTGGAAAATACAGTTCTTGGTCCGAATTGTTCAAGATTCATGCACGTGCCTTCGAAGTCACGGGTCACCTCTTTCCCGATGAGGTCGATCCTCCCTCTGACGACGCCATTGAACCGCGCATGTGGAAGCGTGTTGACGCCATCGTCCTTCAATGGCTTTATGGCACCATCTCGAATGATCTTCTTCACACGATCATCGAGAAAGATGCCACCGCTCTCTCTGCTTGGGCCCGTTTGGCTGAACTCTTTCAAGATAACAAAAACTCCAGAGCCGTACACCTTGAAAGCCAATTTTCGTCCACAACTCTTGACGAATTCTCAAATGTGGGTGCTTACTGCCAAAGGTTAAAGATGCTTGCTGACCAACTTGCTAATGTTGGCGCCCCCGTTTCGAATCAAAGGTTGGTTCTCCAACTTGTGGCGGGACTCACTGAGATATACGGTGGTATTGCTACTCTAATTCAACAGAGTGATCCCCTGCCACTATTCTCCAAGGCTCGTTCTATGCTTACTCTTGAAGAAACGAGCCTCGCCAAATGCGCCGCCCGCACTACCACTGAGACTGCCCTAGTCACAGGACCACCTCACTTGGACGGATCAACGCAGTCGTCCCCTCCTCCCTCTCGTGACAACCGTGCACCACGCGCGAGGGGTCGGGGCCGAGGCTACCGCAGTCGTGGCGGGTGCAACACGGGCCGCGGGGGTGTGCCATACGCCTCCTCTCCTATTTGGCAATGGCCATACCCGCCATCACCCTACGGGCAAGCATGGACAGCCCCGCCCTCACCGTACCCGACCGCACAGCGCCCGCCTACGTCGCGCAGCCCCGACATCCTTGGCCCGCAGCCCGCGCAAGCCTACTACTCGGCCCCCGCTCCGCCCGCGCCACCATATGCCCCACGAACATAGCCGCTGCCATGCACACCCTCTCCATCAATCCTCCGGATGAGTCGTGGTATATGGGTTCCGGTGCCTCGTCTCATATGACATCCCAACAAGGTACGCTCTCACCCTATTTTAATACGAGCACCAATCATGGCATAATTGTTGGTAGTGGTCAATCCATCCCGATTCGCGGTTACAGTAATACGGCTCTTACTCCTCCTTTTCCACCCCTTGCCCTAAATAATGTCTTGCATGCTCCTAATATTATCAAAAATCTAGTGTCGGTTCGGAAATTTACTCTCGAAAACTCTATGACTGTGGAATTTGATCCTTTTGGTTTCTCTGTGAAGGATCTATGGACGGGCACCCGACTTATGAGATGCAATAGCACTGGCGACCTCTATCCCATCTCCACATTGGCCTCACTTCCTTCCGCTGCTCCACATACCGCTTTTGCCGCTCTCTCCCCTACTCTTTGGCACGCCCGCCTTGGTCACCCGGGAACTTCCGTCCTTGATTGCTTACGGCACTCGGAGTCCATCCCGTGTCATAAAGAGTCCAAGTCCTTATGTCCGTCTTGTCCTCTTGGCAAGCATATTAGACTATCCTTTACTTCCTCGCGTTCGGTTACTTATTTTCCTTTTGATATTGTGCACAGTGACTTATGGTCGTCACCTATTTTGAGTTCGTCTGGACATCGTTTTTATGTTTTATTTTTGGACAATTATTCTGATTTTTTGTGGACGTTTCCCCTTTCCTATAAATCCCAAGTTTTCCCTACCTTTACATTATTTAGTAACTTTGTCAAAACTCAATTTGAACGTAACATAAAATCGTTTCAATGTGACAATGGTACTGAATTCAATAAACATTTATTTCATAATTTTTGTGCGAATCATGGCATGCAATTTCGGTTTTCTTGTCCTTACACATCTTCACAAAATGGCAAATCCAAAAGAAAAATAAGAACAATTAATAACATGGTTCGCACTCTTCTTGCTCATGCAGTGTTGTTAAAGGCGTTGAGCGTAAACGAAGCATTTTGTCCACTTAAAGGCGAAGCTTAAGTTTCTGGGCGCGAGGCGTTAGCCTCCAAAATGTTGGAATTTATTTATATTATAAATAATAATACTTAATAAATATGCATATAACAATCAAAATAATTAAAAAAGAGGTAAATATGAACATAATGAATGTTTAAACAATTCTTTCGCTAATTTTAAATAATTGGATATGCTTCTTAAGAAATTTACTGTAGCCTTAACTAATCGAATAAGGAAAGAAGAAAAAATGACGAATAAATTGAAGAATTAAAAAAAAATTGTACGAATAAAACTTGAGATTTTTGTTGCAAAAGTCTCTTAAATTCTTTTTTTTATTTATTTAATAAGCCTTTCCTTCTCCCTATGTACGTTTGAAAGTCTTTTTCTTTTATTTCATGAAATATTTAATGCTATTATTATAGCCCACTCTTATGCGTTGCGTTAGGCTAAAAAGTAAAAAGTAAGTATGCTGACTTTTCAACTCTATAGTGCATGCCCTTATTAATTGAGTGCAAAAAACAGTGATTCTAGACTTGGTGCGTGCGCTTTTAATGCTGAAGCGCACGCCCAACGAAAGTGGCGCCCTAGTTGAACGCTCGAAGGCATTTTAATGTAGATTTTCACTCGCGCTCGGGGCGCGCCTTTAATAACACTGTGCTCATGCATCCGTCCCCCCCCCCCCCTCTTTTTGGCACCACGCACTTCAAATAGCAACATATTTACTAAATATTCTCCCCTCCAAACGCTTGGGCAATAAAACTCCTCTTCATCTTTTATATCAAAAACATCCATCTTATGCACATATTCGAGTTTTTGGGTGTTTATGCTATCCCCTCGTCCCTTCCCCCCTCATAAATAAACTACAACCACGTTCCACTCCTTGTGTCTTTCTACTTATGCACATATTCGAGTTTTTGGGTGTTTATGCTATCCCCTCGTCCCTTCCCCCCTCATAAATAAACTACAACCACGTTCTACTCCTTGTGTCTTTCTAGGTTTTCCTTCAAACCACAGGGGTTACAAGTACTATGATATCTCAAGTCGGAAATTAATCGTGTGCCGCATGTCCTCTTTGATGAAGGTAAATTTTCGTTCTCGACGCTCAAAACCCCTCCCCTATCTCTTATAATTTTCTTGATTGTGACTTATCACCACTCCTCACCTCTCATCTCCTTACCACTCCAGTCGCCCCTACTCCACAACACGACCCCATCCATGACCCAAACGATCCCCCGGCCTCTCCACCACTCTCGGCACCAACTCCCCATACAGCACCTCCATCTCCTCCACCAATATCGACCGCCGCCCCGACTACTCGACCACCACCACCCCCGACTCCCTCTCATCCCATGACCACACGCAGTCAACGTGGCATATTTAAGTCTAAACAATTCCTTAACTTATCAGCCACCCTCTCCCCTTCCCCTATTCCTCGAAACCATGTAGCCGATTTATCTGACCCGAATTGGAAATTGGCTATGGCTGACGAGTTTGATGCTCTTATTAAAAATAAGACGTGGGAGTTAGTACCTCGTCCTAGGGATGTTAATGTGATTCGTTCTTTATGGATTTTTCGCCATAAATTTAACTTTGATGGTTCTTTTGAGCGGTATAAGGCTCGTCTTTGTGGTGATGGCAGGTCTCAACATGTTGGAGTGGATTGTGCTGATACTTTTAGCCCCGTGGTGAAACTCGCCACCATACGGACAGTTCTTAGTCTTGTCGTGTCCAAATCTTGGTCCATTCATCAGTTAGACGTGAAAAACGCTTTTCTTCATGGTCATCTACACGAGACAGTATATATGCATCAGCCCTTCGGCTTTCGGGATTCTTCCCGCCCTGTTCACGTCAGTCTCTTAAAGAAATCTCTTTATGACTTAAAGCAAGCCCCTCGTGCGTGGTAACAACGTTTTACTGATTACGTTCGTACTCTGGGTTTCTTCCACAACACCTCCGACCACTCCCTCTTTATTTATCGGCGAGGTAACGACATTGCATATCTTCTTTTGTATGTTGATGATATTCTCCTGATCACCTCCACCACTGCCTTGCGCCATTCTATTATGGCCTCTCTCAACTCGGAGTTTGCTATGAAGGATTTAGGTCATTTGAGTTTTTTCTTGGGGGTTTCTGTCACTCGAGACTCCGCCAGATTATTTCTCTCTCAGAAGAAGTACTCTATGGAAATTCTTGACCGAGCTGGCATGTCTTCATGCAAACCATCCCTCACTCCCGTGGATACAAAGTCCAAACTTGGTGCAGCCCTCGATAGTGCCCCTTGCTCGGATCCGACCCTTTCTCGATCTCTTGCGGGTGCTCTTCAGTATTTGACGTTTACCCGACTAGATATATCTTATGCTGTCCAACAAATTTGTCTCTATATGCACGATCCTCGTGAAGCTCACATGCAAGCACTGAAATGTGTCTTGCGCTATATTCAAGGGACACTTGCCCTCGGTCTTTTCATTCGGCCGACCTCTCTCTCTACCCTTAAAGCTTTCACCGACGCTGATTGGGGGGGCTGTCCCAACACACGTCGCTCCACATCGGGTTATTGTGTATATCTTGGTGATAATCTTCTCTCTTGGTCCGTTAAGCGGCAACCTACTCTATCTCGCTCTAGTGCTGAAGCTGAATATCATGGTGTTGCCAATGTTGTGTCGAAATCCTGTTGGCTTCGCAACTTGCTTTTGGAGCTTCATTTTCCCGTCTCCCGTGCCACTCTTGTCTATTGTGATAATGTCAGTGCTATTTATCTTTCGGGAAATCCAGTACAGCATCAACGCACGAAGCATATTGAAATGGATATTCATTTTGTGCGAGAAAAAGTGTCTCGCGGAGATGTTCGTGTTCTTCATGTGCCTTCTCGTTATCAAATTGCCGATATTTTCACTAAGGGGCTCCCTCGTATTCTCTTTGATGATTTTCGAGACAGCCTCAACGTTCGTCCTCCTCCCGTTGCGACTGCGGGGGTGTATTAGACTAGATATTAGACTAGAATAGATATTGTGTATATCTTTTGTATATTTGGTAATTATATAATTTCCTTAGTCATCAAGACTAGTTTCCTTAGCCATCAAGACTACTCTTGTATATATAGGACATTATTATTAATGAGAAGGCAATGGGGCCAATATTATAATCTTACAATTGCCAAAAGCTTCGAGTGATTACTCATATGAACGGTACGTGCAACTAATTAGGATTTACAGGCTTGATTGTCGTTTTTTTAATAGTATCTTTGTGGCAACGTTGTGAAGGTCCTTACGAGATTTTGACAAATTTGTATACAGGCATGAATGTGAAGAGGCTTAAAATTCATGGAAGGCTTGGAATAATCACTCATGCAGTTCTTGAGAAATATGATTTGTATAATACATGTTTCGAGAGTCCTGATTTGCAAATGTTTGAGTAAGTTCATTTATGTAAAGTAAGAATCTTTTTTGCATCATGAACTCTGCTTTTGATCATGCAAGTTTATTAGGTTAATTTATTGTGTTGATTATTACAAATAAATAATGGTTGTTATTTGACAAGTTTTTCTTCTTGCAGTTTTCATAAAGAAAGCACACGGAGTGTGAAGAGTTTTTTAGTCCAGTATTTTGAGGTTTGCAGACAAGAGGGTTACAGTATGATGCAAGATCCTCTGTCGACGTTCTACGAAGCCCTCTGTGTAGGGCTGAATGAGGACGACAAATCGGATAGTTTTATCCAATTATCAACAGATAATCCAGGTTAATATCAACTAAAACTAACTAGTCATCTCATAAACTTAACAGCGTTTTTAAGTTGTAAAACATGACATCTGATCGTATGGTACTTAGGTGATTGCCCGAGTAACCAACAGGAGACGTGGACGCAACAAGAATCTACTAGCAACAACGTTGCACAGAAAAAGATACCACTTGCAATGCAGGTCAGTTTTGTATTAATCGACTAATGTACTCAATAAAATGTTACTTGACTAGATAGAAATCTCAGATTCGCATGAAAAAAGATCAATGACTTATGATCAGTTCTCAAGTTTCTCTTTATAACTTTACGTTGGACGCGTTATAATTTGTGGTGTATGTGATCATGAGTAGCACAGAGGGCAAGAACAGGGAAGTTGGAGCTGAAAGACTTCATCGAATACTTTGAGTTTCCAATCGAAGTTGCAGCGAAAAAATTGAGCATATGCCCAACGGTGATGAAGAAGATATGCCGCAGAAGTGGAGTCAATAGATGGCCTTACAGAAAGGTGGTTATTTATTTATTTTCATTCTTACCTATTGATATACATAATTAATTAATAAATGTGTTAAATCAACAAGAAAATCAGCTTTCCATTTATAGAAAGCATTCATAATTCTATTAGTTAGTTAACTAATTATTTCCTTATATAGAAAGTTAGAGTTGTTAATTATAAGTCAGTTAATTAGTAGCTATTTTGTACGGTTTGTTGAGCTATTATATAAAGCTCACTTCCCTCCCCAAATTCAACAACAATATTAGTTATCAAGAATCAATTTCTCTCTCCACAAATCTGTAACAAACTTTCCTCCTTCAATAATACTTTTCAATCTTTTTCTTCCTTTTTCACAATGTGTTGCAAAATCGATCTCTGTCGATTTCTTAACATGGTATCAGTTTACCGACGTTATTGATCCTCCGCTGCCGTTTCCGCACCGCTGCTCCGATCACATTTTCTCTCCGGTCACCGTTCTTGTGCGCTTGTTGATCGATTCTTCTCTGATTTCACAAGAATCACTTCTGTTCTTTTCAGATCTATCTGTAGCTGTTAATTTGCGCCGTTGATTGAGATCTAATGACGTCACCAGCTACCTCCTCCACTCCTGCGCCGCCTGCTCCGATGAAGAATCCGAGTGAAGACTCTTCATCGATTTACTACCTAGGTACTCATGATCACACTGGTTCTTCAATAGTTAGTGAAAATTTTGATGGCACTAACTATATTGCTTGGAGTAAAAGTGTTATTATGGTGCTTAATGTGAAAAATAAGATTAGGTTTATTGATGGCACATTGCCACAACCTACTGATTCTACTTCTCTTGAACACACTTGTTGGATGCGCGCCAATACTTTGGTTCTGTCATGGTTATTCAATTCAATTGAGAAGCCTGTGCGTCAAACCTTGATGTTTTATGATAATCCTCTTGATTTGTGGAATGAATTAAAAACTAGATATGACCACACTGATGGATCAAGAGTGTATCAGTTGCAAAAGAGTCTGTCTACTATCTCACAGGGCTCTGTGTCCATCACTGCCTATTACAATCATTTTAGGTTGCTTTGGGATGAATTTGTGAGTCAGAGGCCCATTACTGTGTGTACATGTGGTCATTGTACATGTAATGTCAACAAGAACATGGTTGAGATGCAGCAGTATGACTGTGTTGAAGTTTCTTGTTGGTTTAAATGATACTTATTCTGGAGTTAGAAGTCATGTGTTACTAATGTCTTTCCTGCCAAGTTTATCCAAAGTCTACTCTATCATGTTGCAAGAAGAGCAACATAGAGATTTGTTTTCTAATGTTATGCATGCAGAGTCCATGGCCATGTTTACTAGGCAAAGAACCATATCAGAAGGCTCACACTACAACAGCACAAACAAGTAGTCAGGCTTCTCACATGCTTCCACTAGCAAACCTCAAAAACCACCTCTGAGTAAAGCAGATAAAAAGAAGCTAAGGTGCACTCATTGTGGGTTCAATGGCCACACAGTGGTAGCTGTTTTCAGATCATTGGTTATCCTCCATGCTGGGAATGACCTACTAGCAAGAGAAAGAGTTCAAACAACTCTGCACATTCTGTGCAAACCTGTCTAGAAGGCAGCATGGCTACTGAGAAGCCCAACACTTCAGCAGATCAAGCCTTGTTTGAACAGTTCATGGCATTCAAGAAGGCACATGACCATGCTCAGACATCCTCAGTTGGAGTGGAGTCCTCTCAGCACTTTGCTGCTACTGCTTCTACTGGTATCTTAGTACCCTTAGCTTTAAACTCTAAAACTTTCATTGTTGATAAGTCAAATAATTCGATCTTAGACACAGGAGCCACAGATCATATGATTAATGAGACAAAGTGGTTTTTTAATACACCACAAAGTGTGAATATTGTTGTTTATATGCCTAACAACACAGTGACTTATGCCACTCATATAGGCAATGTTCAACTCTTACCTGACATTTTGTTAACTAATGTCTTATTAGTTCCCACTTTTTCATATAATCTGTTGTCCATATCAAAACTTTCTTCTAACGCTAACACTTATGTGCATTTTATGTCTACCTCTTGTGTGTTACAGGACACAACAACTAGGAAGATGACTGGTTTTGCTAGACTGCAACAAAGTCTCTATGTGTTAGATTTACTTCATGTATCTTGTCATTCAGTATCTACTCTTACAAATATATGGCATTATAGGCTTGGACATGCTCCTGTCAATAAGCTCCAACTAATTCCACACCTCAAGGTCTCTCAGTCTACCAGAAAAACTCACTGTGAAGTGTGTCATTTAGCTAAACATAAGAGGTTATCCTTTAGTAATAGTACTTCTGTTTCTACCAAAGCTTTTGATGTAATCCACTTTGATATATTGTGACCTTTTTCTGTTACTTCTAGAGAAGGTTTTAGGTTCTTTTTAACCATTGATGATTTTACCAGGTGTACTTGGGTGTATATGTTGAAACATAAATCTGAAGTAAGAATACATTTGACAAACTTCTATAAGCTTGTGTTAAATCAGTTTGGCATTTCCATTAAATGTATAAGGACTGATAATGGTAGTGAATTCATTCTTTCTGGTTTTTATGATGAGTTTGGCATATCTCACCAAACTAGTTATGTTGAAACACCACAACAAAATGGAATGATTGAGAGGAAGCACCAACACTTATTGCAAACTGCAAGGGCTTTAAGGTTCCAATCAGGAGTTCCACTAGAATTTTGGAATTACTGTGTTTCTACTGCCACTCATATTATTAACAGGCTTCCTTCCCCCACTACTAGCAATAAATCTCCATATGAGTTACTGTTTAATAAAGCCCCTGATTATAGCATGTTAAAGAGCTTTGGTTGCCTGTGTTATGCTCTTCAATTGCTGCTCATAGAACTAAATTTGATCCTAGAGCTATTCAGTGTGTGTTTATAGGATATCCTAAAGGCACAAAAGGCTACCTCTTGTATGATCTGCTCAATAACAAAACACTGATATCAAGAAATGTAGTTTTTCATGAGCGCATGTATCCTTATAAGAATCATCAAAGAAATAGAAATAGTGATGATAGTAAAGGTCCTACTTCACCTATTTGTACTGATCCTTTTATTAGTCCTACTGTTACTGTATATGCTGCTGAAGATCAGGTACAAAATGAACAACATGAAGTTGAAGGCAATAATGTCACTCCAGACAACTCATTAACATATCAGGAACCACCAACTCCTGAGTTAGGAATTCAGCCAGAAGTTCAAAGTTCCTACTCAAACAATCCATCAGACTCCATTGATATGCAAGGTCTCAATGATGATCAGGGTTCTGTAGATGTTCCTACCACAACTGCTATTGCCCCAGCTACCAGAAATTCTTCAAGGGTCATAACACCAAAATGTCAATCTTCTATAAAGTTTGAGATTTTAGACGAGAAGAGACGACACTTCTTATGTTTCAACTTTCCAGCACTTGAGCTTTAACAATTTGAGTTTTGTATACTGCAGATAAATAGTCTCAAGAGCCAAATATCAAAGAGACGGAGATTTTAGAGACAAGTGATGGAGAGGAGAAGGCGCGGGCTATGGCGGATATAGAGATACATCAACAGGAACTTGCTGATATTTGTGGTGCATTCACTAAGAATAGTAATAAGTTAAAAGGCAGCTAGGTATACAATGAGAAGCATGATTGAATTATAGTTGTTGCTTCTTCTTCTTCTTTTTTTTCATTTGATTTGAAGTTTATAGGTATACTATATTTTTTCCATGTATGTTATAGGACATGCATGAGGTACTTTATGCTATGGATTTGAAGATTTTTCTTTTATGAGTTTGTCTAACAAACATAGTGAAGTGATTGATATACAAATTGAAGCATGAAGCTCTTAAAGGCTTTACCTATTTTAGGAATTATATCAATAAATCTCTTGAGAGGTTTGGAGTTGTGTCAGCGATATCTCTAAAATTTTACTAGGTAAATATATGTTGTCCATTTTTACTTATTTTTTGATGAATAATATAGGTTGTATATTGAAGGTAAGTATTAATAACAATTTTGATAGAAATTGAAATGCTATATTTATCCTTTCCAAATGGCCCATCGAAAAAGGAAACTTTTCTTATAGTCCATGATCTTTGCCAAGTGATATAGGACCCTTCTTAAAACGCCTCCACATGTGTGAGCTGATCTAACTTGTACTTCATCATCACATGCACTACAAAGCAAGTGCAAGATACATCTTAAGTAAGCTCTGATAGCATGATAAAAATTGAAGTCTCAAGTTTCTTTCTTTAAAATACATTATTAACGTATACAAAATTTCTAAAAATATGGGACTTCGATTTTTTCAACCTACTCGGCATATATATACCTACCACTTCAAGTTAATATCAATCCACACATGAGAAGTCGTGTAAAGATATGTCCAACATTATTTGTCAAAGATCAAGAACTTATACATTACATATAAGGATCATTTTACAACTTATCACTTAACATGTGTTTCTACAACTTGCACTCAGCCGATTGAAAATGTCAAAATTCCCCCGTTTAAAAGAATATTTTCAATCGGGAGTTCACTTTCGCCGAAACTTGAACCGTAGACAGCTTCAACTCAATTTAACCCTAATTTCACTATAATAATAAAAATCATATTTCCCCTTCAATTTTAGTTATATTTTTATTAATTACAGTAAACAAACGGTAGTCAATTTTGAACCTTAATTTTTGAGATTGAGATAAAATCAAGGAAAAAAAGTCGTGGCTTTATACAAATTTGGGGTATATCGAGATGAAGCCCCATGCCTTAAGAGTGCATGAAAGTGGACTATCACCAATTTGCATTTCAAATAAGTTGAGATGCAAGTTATAAGAAAAATATGTTAAAGAATAACTTGTAGGCCTACAAATTGGAGAGGTTTTGTGTTTACATTATAAATATATAAAACTCATAGAATAAAAACTAAGAAGGTTGATCACATTCTTGTGCCTAACCCTCGTTTATGTATTAGCTAGGTTCTCTTCCCCTTTTATGTACCCGAACTACGAATTTGGCCTTCCAGTCTGCAAACCCAAAAGAGATTGCTAAAATGGCTTCTAAAGCAAGAAAAGGGTGATTGCACGATGCCGATCTTTCTCTTTTATAAGGTCTTTAAGGAAAAAAAGATAAGAAACATCAATTTCTATCATCATAGAAAAAATCTTCATCAATTAAAAATATACAAGATTTGCTTTCTCTTTACATAAATTTTTCTATGTATATTATACAAGTACAAAATAACAAAAGTAATTCCTTCTAAACTTTAGCCTGCCACAAAGCCACAAACAAACACGAATCTATAAACTTCAATGTTTTACCAAACATACTTATGTTCCTCGGGCTCTGAGTTGTGGCTCCCTATGCAGAGTGGTAAAACTCAATATTGACAGAACGCGAGATAATTGTGGACAATGGCTTTACATATTTGCTTTTAACCCATGCTTCGGCTGAATCACACGGGTAGAAATGTGGGGCGTCTATTATGGACTTTTGAAGCAAAGAGCAAAAATTGTGGTCGAGGTAATTATTTCGTGCAATTTCAAGATCTTTGTTGCTCTTATGGTCAAGCGTTCACCTGAGTTCAATCCGTTCAAGCCAATAATTAAGGCGTGCCTGCAAAGTGATTAAGTGTTTGGGACTTCTCTAAAAAGAGGAGAGTTGACTGGCGTACATCTTGGCTCATACTGACTTTCTTGATTGATATCTTGTAACATAAGATGGATATCTTCTATAGTTTCATTTTCATATGATAGTCACCATTTTCTAGCTAGCTACTCTCTTTTTCAAGGGAACAGAAGAGTTATGGCTCAAACTATTACTCGTTTATCCACGAGTTCCATTTATGTGAAATTTCACACGACTATCATGGAAGCAATAAGGTTGTTGATGGAGTAGCAAACCTCAGATAGGCCTGCAATTTGCCATCCATGATTTCATGTAGCCCCGATAACCATATCCTTCTTGCTCCTCTTCTACAATAAGTGACATTGATTAACAAAGTAGTATGTAACTGTTATTATGTAGAAGAAGGAAGTAAAAAATAAACAAACATCGTTTTGTAGGACTTCAAAAATTGTGCACCATAAAAATGTCACAAAATTCCCATTATTAAAACTACTTGATCTTTGAAAAAAAGGATTTTAAAAAGTTACACTCATATCCCCACAAATAACCAAATTAAAGACATGAAACGGTCTTGTATATCTCTCGCAATTAATTATCTTTGCCCTAAAAAAAGTATAAATACTAATTAAATACCCCAAAAATAATTAGATTCGTCTTCAAGGTTTCTCTCTTCTGTAAAACCCCTCACTGAATCTACCTGTGTCCGAATTCTCCTCAACCCTCTCTCTCACTCTCTCACACACACACACACACACATAGGGGTTTATGTATTATAGATAGATACACAATTACACACAGTCACAGAGTGATAGTGAAGTGATAATAATGGAGGTGGAGTTGGAGCCGAGGGTGAAGCCATTGGCTTACAAAGTGAAGGCGATGTCGAGAGAATCGCCGGCGCAGAAGGCAGCTCACGTGCTCGACGCCGACCTCCGCAACCATTGGTCTACCGCCACCAACACCAAGGAATGGATCTTGCTCGAGCTTGAGGTATATTATTTAATCACTAACTTAAATTTGGATTCATACTGGTAAATTTGGCGATGAAGTTGGACGGTGTTTAATGCCGTTGGGCGTTTATTTGTCTTTGTTGAGGCGAGCATTACCTATGGAATGACAAGCTAATAGCGTTTTTTCTTCGTTTCAGGAAACCTGTCTTCTTTCGCACTTGAGGATATATAATAAATCCGTGTTGGAGTGGGAGATTTCGGTTGGACTACGATACAAGGTTTGTGAAGAGCGTGTTTTTGAGAAAAGATTGTTAAAACGTTATTTGGACGAAGGTTCTTACTTTTGAGTGTGTTTTGGTCGTAATCTGTTGACAGTGTAATTTATACTTGTCAAATAATTGGAATTTCAGGATCCATCCTTTTGCAAGTTTTTCATTTTCTTTGACTTATTGCTTATGGAGTAGCGTCCCCCCCCCCCCCCCCCCCTGTGGGGCTTATTCCTGTTGGTACGATGGTTTTACTTGCAATAGGATGTAGTTTGGTAGTAGATGTTTGATTTTCACATGGCGTAAGGTTCTATGACTTCTCAAGAATGGGAATTTTACTTCTGTGATTATGAAGGATAAGGTGCTATGTTTCGCGCATATTCAGAAGTTGTGTTCTCTTTTCATCTGTTTGTCATTCTTTTTACTGTCTAATTACGCATGCACAACTTTGCTCTATATATTTTGCTTTGATATCCTATGACGGCAGCCTATCCTTTTTTATATTTTGTGTTGTATATAAATTTTATCATCAATGAGTAGTTGATGCCAATGTCCAAGTAAACAACACATCTGTTTGGAGAATGTTGATAAATATTCCTTTTCCTCCCTTGATTTTGCATGAAGTAGACCCTGCTTAGAATGTAGATTTGTTTATCTTTTGCTTTCTCATTCTCAAATGTCACACATTGTTTATTTCACTTCTGATATATTCCCCATTTTGTATAAAAGAGAATGCTGCATATAACTTGTAGTTAACCTTTTGCCCATAACTTTTACTCATCCAAAATTGCACTAGGAATTCTGTTGTGCTCTTTCAAGGAAGGTTGATTTTGTATTCATGTATTGCTATCCTTGGCTCTGCTTCATGTGATTCTTGACAGCCAGAGACATTTGTTAAAGTTCGTCCCCGCTCTGAGGCACCCCGACGTGACATGATGTACCCAATGAACTACACTCCTTGCCGCTATGTACGGATTTCCTGTATGCGTGGAAATCCAATAGCAATTTTTTTTATTCAGGTAAGAATTGAAATTTTGTATTCCTCTTTGCCACGTTATAGCAGTATTCTGCAATCGGGCTTTGATGTTTCAGTTGATTTTTCCTGTTCTACATGAACACCGTAGCAGTGAATTGCTTTTAGTTTCCTGTTAACCTGGAGATATTTCATAAATTTGTTCTATCACTCTATATAGAGAAATAAATTTAGTTGCTCATTAGATCCACAAGCACTTTACTGTTCAGTGCATCATTTCTTTTTGCTTATTTTTGCAAGGAGTGAATGTTATCCTAATATTCTGTATTTCTTCATCGCAGCTGATTGGGATCCCAGTTGTGGGTCTAGAGCCAGAGTTTCAATCTGTTGCTAACTACTTGCTACCACATATAATTTCACAAAAAGAAGATACTAGTGATATGCACCTTCAGGTGAACAAACTGTGGGGAAACGAGCTTGATTTCTGTTTGGATTAATGTATGGTCAGAAGTATACCTTTAGCTGCTTGTATTCTCTTCTTTTCTAACTGTTAGTTTGTAGTTGCTTCAAGATGTGACAAACCGGCTGGCTAGGTTTCTTCCTCATCTTGAGGTGTGCAGCTTTTATCCTAGCTTTATCTCTGTGATAGATGTTTTCTTTAGGTGTTCTCTGTATCACTAATGATTTGTAGTCCACATGATAAAACGTTATAGGTTGACCTAAATGGTTTTCCGGAAGCTGCAGAACCTACTATGCGTTTTCTGGCTATGCTTGCTGGTCCTTTTTATCCTATCCTTCAGATTGTGAATGAAAGGTAGTTGAACCTTGCATTGCAGGTGCATAACTCTCCAAAAAATTGCCTTCTTACATTCATATTTTCTTGAATTTTTTATAAGCCATTTGCACATTGTAACTTGTTTTTAACAAAAAGATTACACAATTCAGGCAACGCTAAATTTTCAAATATATGCTCCAACTTTTATGGATGAACGTGGGGTACAACAGAGTTTTAGCGATAGCATATTTGGATTGTAATTTGGAATAAGTTTCAGACTTTTAGCTTTTAGAAGGTTTCATTATTAGTTTTTAGAACATTCTGCAAATCTGAGTTGACATTTTGTGCTGGAGGATCTTTTAAAGGAAATATCTGGACGAAATGTATAGTTATTGGCTGGACATGGTGAGATGTTACTTCTTCCTTACCTTCATTACTAGACGGCGGCTAATTCTGGTAAGATGGACAAGCCCAATAGCTACACTGTATACCAAACCAACTCAACTTACCACAGGGACTTGCCAATGAAAGGAGACTGCACAACTTATCATCATGTCTCCAATTGAAATTCAAGCTGAATAAGAATAAGGGGTAAATGTGGGTGAAGATGACTTAAACCAACCTGGTCACCATCAAGGACCAGAACTTAATTGCTCTCGAGTCCTACAATCTTTTTTGTTAATGAGATGTTAGTATCATCAGTGGATGGATATTGTTGTTTCACTTCTCCACTTTATGAATCTGGTCGGTATTGTTTTGGTGGTGTTAAATGTCAAGTCCAGTCATATTTTCCTGACCTACTATTCATAATTAATATTTTGAACCTCAGTAAAGATTACTTTTTGAGCTACCATTCCAGTATGCAAGTAGATCCATTATCTGGTATTGATCTATCAGTAGAGAAAATACCTTCTCAAGTCTCTCCTTTGCCATGGCAGAGAAACTGCAAGGTTGGCTGCCAATGTTTCTGACTATGAAGCTTCAAAGACTAATCCGTCATCAACAGCTTTGATGGTTTCCTCTAATTTTGAGGTACATTTCTGTTTTCTAGTTAGTTTTCGAAATTTTGGTTGACATAATGTTGGATCTGTTGGTCAAATATGTGGCTTGGATAATTGGGTCCCATATTAAGGAAGTGTGATATTTTCTCTTTCTTCCATGATCCTCGTTTAGGAGACTCTCCTGAATGGTAGTTAGTTTTCAGGAGCATATGTTTGAACGTTTCGTATGCTCGTTGTAATAGTTTTATCTACATAGTGTTAGGTATATTTTTGCTTGTTAATCCATACATCTTTGGTAACTGTCTTCTCATGTCACATTTGATGATTGTGCATCATAGATAAAGCCTGCTAATTAGTAGTTGCTACAACTCGATTTTTTTTGTTCTTTTTTAGTTTTTAATTTACAACTTGAAATCATATTAATTAAAGATTTTACGTGTAAAAGGAATTAGGAAATAATCAAGTAATAGAGATGCTAGTTACTTCAATAAGAAAGGAAGGTGATCTTCTTACAGACCATTCTAAAATCTATGGCACTATTTGTAGGATATATATATATGTATATATATATATAATATATTTATTCTGGTTTTCTAACTTAAATGTTAAGCTTTATTGCTTTTGCATATTCAAGCATTTTATGTATCAGTGAGGAAGTATGATTGGTGGCTAACTTGCCGTTTTCTTTTCCTTTTCTTTTACCACCTGGTGCAGCCAAGGAGATCCAGGACTACGTCATCATTGTTGTTTCCTATATCGAGTCACGTGGTATTCCGTCCAGATGCAGTCTTCACGCTGCTTAGAAAGGCTTATAAAGATTCTAACCTGGGGAAAGTGTGCAGGATGGTAACATTTGCTAGTTGTTTATCTAATTGGTTTTTTCTTTTAAATCTCCATGGTTTGTACTCCCAACTCCCTCTTGTGCAACTTATGCATCTGATCTTGTTATATTGTAGGCTTCAAGAATTCTTGTGAAGCTCATGGAACCTACCAGGAGAACACAAGAAGCATCTGCTATAGCTTCTGACGTCACATCTTCTGTAGCTGATGAGGCTGCTGCATCCGATACCTGCCAACGTTTTTCAGTCATTGACTATTCAAACTTGTTTGGCGAGGAATTCAAAATACCAGATGATGATCCTTGGGACCCTGCGTACCTAAATGTCTTGGATAATGCAGCTGTGGAAGAAGGATTAATGCATGTTCTTTATGCTTCTGCATCCCAGGTTTCCTAAACACTATGTCCAGTGATGCCTGCTCTCTCTCTCTTCTACGTATCAATATCTTCTGTTTCAATCCTATTACAGCCTTTGTACTGCAGCAAGCTGGTGGAGAACACGTCTGATATATGGTTGGCATTACCACTAATACAAGCATTGCTTCCAGGTTTTTCTTGCCATTGACAGTTCCCATCTTAAATTGTAGCATTTTGTATTAACAGCCCCTGCCATCTTATGATCTGGGTGGAAAAGAGGGAGGTTTTAAATTCTTCCTGTTTTTAAACCTTCTAATTCTTTCTTAAACAAAAGTACTTGTACTTTTCTGTAACATAAATCCTCCTTCATATGCGGTAAATGATCAAATGTGTATCCTTTTATGATATCTTGAATGAGCATTTCCTACTAATGGAACTATGAACATATAACGGAATTTCAAGTTAAGTGGCTGAATCTGAGCAGAGGCCATAAATTTGTGGGAAAAATCCTAAATAACGTTCGCTGCTCTTGCTTCTACTTGTTAGCATATTAGTTTGGCTATGACAGACAATTGCATAAACTTTAAAAATTGCACCCATGTAGTTATAATTCCAACTAATCAACTTTGACATTTCGTAGAAGAATTTAAAGTATTATTACAAAAGTTAAAACGTGTTTTTGTCAACTTCTTATCTTAATCAATGATTGTGTATTTAGAATCTGATTTTATCTAGTAGTTAAAACGTATATCAAAATCCAATAGCGTTTATTAATAGGCCTGTCTTTTTCGTGGTGTAGCTCTTCGTCCAATTGTCAGCAGTCCTTATCAAGTTGATGACAAATTTTCTCTCTGGATACAACCTTTTGTACAGAATGCACTATGTCAGGTAAAATGTGGTCTAAAACGATTTTTTGCTACATGGTTTCTCTCTACTGTAGTTCTAACTTGACCTTTTGCATTGTGCTTGCAGATTGTGGCAACTTCATCTTCCTTGATTTACCGCCCTTTACTTCGTGCTTGTGCTGGCTATTTATCATCTTTTTCTCCATCACACGTTGGTTACTACTTCTTCCTTTTGTTTTATGCAATAATGACAATATTTTCTTTTGGAGTACATACTCCGCTAAGCACATACTTTCATCATATTTCCTTGTACTCCTCTTCCTTCTTTCTCGCTTATGTGAAATTCATTTAAATTTTAACTAGTATGTTAACATTATAGCAGGTGTAATCATATGCCTTGTAATTTGTTTTCTATGTAACTGACGGCTTGTCAAGCCTTTGAAGTTGTTCCTGCTGGTGAATTTGTGTTCTGGAGTGATATACTTAACTTTATAATATTCTCAAAGTGCTTGATATGACCTTACTGGGTTTTATCTGTCCTGACCTAAATGATTATAAAAGTTCACCAACATGAAAGCCCTCTGTCCAAAATGATTTTTCATTGTAATGATTAGGTCAGTGTCTGTTTGAGTGCAAGTTGTAAGATTGTGTATAATTGTCCTCCAAATTGTTATACTACAGGTTTTCCATTTAATTCATGGAGATATTAAAATAAGATATCTGAGTGCAATAAAGTGTAAAAGGAGATTTACACTAGGAAATGGAAAGGGATACATTTTTCAGAGCTTTAAACATCCAATTCTGAAATATATTTTTCATGAAGCCTAATGAATTGAATTATTTAACTTTGCAGGCAAAAGCAGCATGCGTTCTCATCGATTTGTGCTCCGGTGTCTTAGCACCATGGATGGCTCAAGTGATTGCAAAGGTTGTATGAATTTCGTTTTCTGTATGGATTCTGGTGCACCTGGTAATCCCCCTTATTCATTGCAATTTTGCCCTGATTTTACAGGTAGACCTGACTATGGAGCTCCTGGAGGACCTTTTAGGTGTAATTCAGGTAGTTTCATTGGTGTATTCATGTTTAAGTTTTTCTAATTTCTAGTCTTCCTTATGGAGGTTTTCTGTCAGTTTACCAAGAAATTTTAAAAACTTTGGTGCATATGCTGTTGGTGTTGCATATTAACCTTTTCCCTGGGTCCACCTTTTTGTATTACACTGACAAGGGAAATTTCTTCCCTGTAATGTGACTGGCAGATAAAGTTCATATAAAGATTCTAGTCTTAACAGAAATGCGTGAATGCGTAGAACTCATGATTTCTTCTATATGTAGCTTGTTAAAGTTGAATCAAAGTAAACTTAAAATGTTTTAGCGTTTTATGTATATTCCATATTGCCAGATATAGGGTTTCCCTTGTGGATCAGTATTTGTATTGTCCTTTAAGCTTTTGGCCTGCATGTTATCTGTGAGCACGAGGCTAAGCTTCTTCGTATAGTCATTAATTTTATTATTCTACTCTCCTGTTAAGCTTAATTTGTTCCATCTTCAGGGTGCCCGTCTTTCCTTCCCACGTGCACGTGCTGCCCTCAAATATATTGTCCTGGCACTATCTGGCAACATGGATGATATAATAGCTAAATATAAGGTAGTACTTTAAGTTGAAAAGTTGAAATCAACTAAATTGAACTCTTGGTAATTGTCATGATCTTATGATCCTGCTGTCATTTTGACAAAATATGGGGTCATACTTTCTACTATTTGGGCTGTCAGTTTAACTATTTAATGATGTGTTTCAGGATGCTAAGCACCAGATACTTTTCTTGGTGGAGATGTTAGAACCTTATCTGGATCCTGCTGTTACCCCGCTAAAGGGCATGATAGCCTTTGGTAACGTGTCTTCCATTTTTGTTAAAGAGCAAGAAAAAAATTGTGCTATTTCCCTAGATGTTATCCGCACAGCAATTAAAAAGGCTTCTGTGCTTCCGTCATTGGAAGCTGAATGGAGGCGTGGATCAGTTGCTCCGAGGTAATATAGCAATAACTGGATTGAGCCAAAACTTGTGCTTTAATAAGACATGCTTTCTCTTTTTAGGTCTAAATATTAGTAAATAGTTTTCTGATGACAATGAAGTTTCAGCTCAATGAGTTCTGAATAAGAGGTCATTTGCATACCCCTCCCCCTTCCCCTTTACATGGTAGTCTTTATTATGCCATAAAGCACAAATTTGATTCTGGAGTTATTATGATGAGGTCAATTTTTCCTTGTTTGTCATAAGGGTGGAGTAATTATAAAATGTTGAGTCTTTTATCTACAGCGTTCTTCTTTCGGTTTTGGATACTCAGATGCAGTTACCTCCTGGTATTGATCATCATAAATTCATTGCTTCGGAGATGGGCGAGCTACAGTCCTCGGATTCTTTGCCTTCTTCATCTCGTAATGGAATAGCTTCTTTCCGATCAAATGACCAGGAGAGTTCTGATGTAAAGGTTGACGATATTGACACTAATGGCAAAGCAGATGTTCCTGAAGATGTGAGCCTTCTCTTTGCTCCACCAGAATTGAATAGAATGTCTCTTACTCATGTTCCTGCCAGCACAGAAATAAAATGTTCTGATACAAATCATTTAAATGTAAGTGTGGATCCCAACAATATCAACAAAATGTATTCAAGCAAGCTGTTACCTTGTGATGTTGGATTGGGTGCTGGTGAGATAGGATTCCAAAATTTGCTGGCTGATTATTCTCAACTTACAAATTATAGAGATTGTGAGTTGAAGGCTTCTGAGTTTAGGCGTTTAGCTCTGGACTTGAACTCCCAGAGTGAAGTTACTGTGGAGGGTCAAGATGTTGCTGTTGATGCCTTGCTTCTAGCAGCTGAATGTTATATTAATCCCTGCTTTATGACGTCGTTTAAGAACGATCCACCTGATGTGAGCCAAACTTCCACCACTAGGTCGAGTAGCCATGGAATTGCAGACATCAACAAGAATTTGAGAGAAAAATCTAATGAGTTGAAACTGGTGGCTGATATAGAAAGGAAAAGGGACAGAGTGGTTCTTGAAATTCTGATTGAGGCAGCCGAGCTAGAGAGGAAATATCACAAAGTGCCAGTAGGCGAGGAGATTAATGGATTATATCTCGGAGAAGATGAAGAGTTTGTTGATTTGTCCCAGGAAGATACTCTTTCTGCAGATGCCATTACCTTGGTTCGGCAGAATCAGTCAGTTCTGTGCAATTTTTTGATTCAGCGTCTGCAGAAAGATTCACTTAGGGAGCAGCAATCCCTGCACGAGACTCTGATGTGGTGTCTTCTGTTTCTGTTGCATTCAGCCACTAAATTATATTGTGCCCCTGAGCACGTAGTTGAGATAATATTAAAATTTTCTGAATCTTTGAATCTCCAATTGAGATCGCTTCATTACCAGTTTAAGGAAGGAAATTCACAGTTAAAATGTTGTAAGCTGCATGAAGT
Organism: Linaria vulgaris; assembly: GCA_948329865.1. NCBI lineage: Eukaryota > Viridiplantae > Streptophyta > Magnoliopsida > Lamiales > Plantaginaceae > Linaria > Linaria vulgaris. The sequence goes on along the minus strand of OX415250.1, from coordinate 110,482,802 downwards.
GCAGCGCCGGTGGACTCTTCTTCAGAAATTGGTTGTTGCTTCAAGTGGCAGCGATGAAAGATCTGAGTTCCAGATGAATATTCGAAATGGTTTTCGGTTTTCAAATTTGGTTCCTCCTACTGCCTGGCTGGTGAAAATACCTGCCTTTTCATCATCAGCTTTCCCTCTGGTTAGATATTTTGGTTGGATGGCAGTTGCACGCAATTCTAAACAGTATATAGAAGAGCAGCTTTTCCTTGTCTCTGATTTGTCTCAGTTGACGTATCTCTTATCTATATTTTCAGATGACCTTTCTCTTGTAGATAACTTCACAGCACAGAAAGATGCAAACAAAAGGATTGAACAAATCAATGTTCACCAAGGTACTAATATTGAGGATGGCTACAAAAGTTATGGCCATCAAGATGGGCTGCAATCTCTTCATGCTTTATATCCTGAGATCAGTAAATTCTTTCCTAACTTGAAGAAAGAATTTGAAGAATTTGGTGAAACTATATTGGAAGCTGTAGGTTTGCAACTGAAATTTCTCTCTACTGCTATAGTGCCAGATATGATATGTTGGTTTTGTAACTTATGTTCGTGGCCATTTGTTCCAAGTGAGAAGGCTCGACTCGCTCAAAACAAATATAGTCCTTTCAAAGGTTTTGTTGCTAAGAATGCTAAAGCTGTCATTTTGTACATACTTGAAGCTATGATAGTGGAGCATATGGAAGCAATGGCTCCAGAAATACCTAGACTGGTGCAAATTCTTGTGTCCTTATGCAAAACTTCATATTGTGATGTGACCTTTCTTGACTCCATCCTAAGTTTATTGAAGCCTATCATAAGATATTCTTTAAGTAAGGTGCCTGATGAAGAAAAACTAACAGTCAGTGAGTCATTTGATAACTTTGAATCGTTATGCTTCGGAGAGCTCCTTAAGAATATTAGACGTGGTGAAGAAGATCAAGTAACTTCAACAGAAAGGGGTAAATGTGCCGCACTCACAATATTTGTGTTGGCTAAGATTTTTGGTGAGTTATCATTGGGGCGCAAGATAGAAGTCTTGCAGTCTTCCGCATTATGGGCTGAGTTCACTTCTTTTGAGGGAATAACTTTTTTTCATGATTATCTCTGTGGGTATCAGGTGCTCATGGAAAACTGTAAAGACCTATTGATTGGTACTTTGAGAGTCTGGGGCATCATTCCACTTAAACTTTCCCCACATTCTGACAATAGTATTTGTGCCTTGGATGATCTTTCTGGCTCATCCTCCTGGTTTCTCAATGATATATGCCACCCTATTCCTACCGAGGTTTCAGAAGAGCATCACAATGACAAGACTGCAGTTGTTGATGTCAGTCAAAGGTTTTCTCAATTGACATTAGAGAACGTAAAGCACTTCTCTGAAGACTTGGAAGCGCTCATCTTGAAACTCAATCCAACCATAGAACAATGCTGGAAGATACATCATACATTGGCCAAGCAACTGGTGCTGACAACTGCTGAATGTCTCATCTACTCGAGGTGCTTGTATTTGATTGGAGAGAAAGTCTCTCCTTCTTCAGAATTAGAGAAACTCCTACCAGGCGAATTTGTTGATGAATTCCCAAAATTTTGGAGAGCCAGTCTTGAAGAATTTGCTAAATTGATCTTGGTACTTCAGGATAAACGGTGTTGGGAGGTTGCATTTGTTTTTCTTGAATCAATTCTTGGGATGCCTCGGTCTTTCCAATTGGATACTATGATTGGTGACTTGTGCTCAGCACTTAAGAACTTTTCAAATCGCGCTCCAAATATCTCTTGGAGATTACGGACTGATAAGATGATATCATTGTTACTGGCAAGAGGCATTCATGACCACTGTCAAACTGAAGTTCCTCTCGTTGATCTCTTCTCTGCCATGCTTGGCCACCCTGAACCTGAACAACGGTATATTGCACTAAAGCACTTGGCAGGAGTTGTTGGCCAGGATGTGAGTGGGAGAAGGTTGTCTTTTTCTTCATCAACTGAAAGTTTGACAGTGTCATCAGAATTACTTCATTCTTCTTCTGAGCTAATTCTATCGCCATTGGTTTCGGCTACCTGGGATAAAGTGACATTGATAGCGTCATCGGACACCTCACTGCTCTTAAGAACCCATGCAACAGCACTTCTTATTAACTACATACCATTTGCTGAAAGGGGTATATTACAGTCATTTCTTGCAGCAGCTGACAGTATTCTTCAATGTTTAACAACCCTTGCTCAACCAACAAGTTATGGCCTATTGACACAGTTCTCCTTGGCACTCATTTCCAGCGTTTGCCTCTATTCTCCAACTGAAGATATCTCGCTGATTCCTGAATCTATATGGAGAAACATTGAAACTTTTGCTATATCTGGAAACGGTACTTTTGCAGCTTGCTGCGTATTGTATTATTTATTTCAGCTAATGGCAAATAAACGACACGTGCTTGTGTGAGAGAAAGAGGCAAAAGAACTCCCATGTAAAGAAAGGAAAGGACCCCCTCCCTCACTTTCCGCAGGGGCAAAAACCTCCCCTTTGACACATTAGAAAGACAACAAAATAACCATTTAAAAAAAATGAGGCGAAAACCTGCTTTTCGTTTTGACAAGGAGGTTTTTGCCGATATTTTTTTTTTCACCAGCTGTTTCTTTCCTCTTTACTCTCAGGATCTTATTTTGGCTCTTACACATAATATGGGAGTCTTTGTTTCCTTGTTCTTTGTTGCCAAAAATCCTATTTCTTATCAGATTTAGTATCTTAGTTTATCTCTTTCTTCCTTATCATTGTAGATAGGTATTGCAGCAGCTTCGAGAAAAAGGCTTGTGAAGTACTTTGTAGACTTAAAAATAATGAAGACCAGGCGAAAGAGGTATGAAGGGGGATAGACTTCTTGTTTAATATATGTCCATAATGCCAATAATTTGGGCTGTCTCCATAATGTAATGTAAATATATAGGTTGTATTGCAATGGTCATCAATGAATTGGCTATACTGGAAGCTTTATTCTTATTTCCCTTTGGGAAATCAATTAGCATGTATGATACGGTATTTGTCTTATCACTACTTCTATTACATTTGGTTGTAGATTTTAAAGGAAGTTCTTTCGTTGAATTCTCCGAAGGAGCAACTCCCAGATTTTGTAACTACACGTGAATCAATTCTCCAGGTATTTAATACTAATTGCTTACGGCTTTACGTAATTCAGATATTAAATTAGCTGTTAGCATGGGCTGCTTTATTTTGGAAATTAGTCCTACAAGATCTCTTTGATTCTGGTACATAAACATGTCTTTAATAAATATGAAAGTGCAGAATGATCATTAGAGTGAAACATTTCTCTTTTTTTTTTTTGGGTGTTGATAAAAAGTGAAACATTACTTTGCATGACATTTTTTGTCTACTTAACAACTGAAAAATGGTTTGTTTTTTCATAACTGTAAATCTGTAGTTATTTCTCTCAGACTCTTTGAATAGTTACAGAATTTCTGTCTTATGTGTTTCAGCCAACTTTAGTTTAGTTATCTCCAAATAACTGGGATTTTTGTTAAAACAAAAATACAAAAGTACCCACCAAAATTCAAATACTTGAACATTTTTTTTGTGTTTAAATGAAGCTAACGACCACCTCTTAATAGCTTTAGTTGCTTTCCATACTTTTGTTTGCTTCACATCTTTCTTCCATTTGTTTGCAGGTCATTGGAAATTTAACTTCTGCTAGATCGTATTTTGATTTCTTTGCGAAGGAGGTTGACCAAAATATCATTGTCAGTTCACGCACCCTTATGCCTGTTTATCATAAACATATTTATCTTGTAATAATGTTTTGTATCTCTGGTAGGAATTAGAAGAAGCTGAAATGGAAATGGAACTTCTACAGAAAGAGCAACCACAGCAGGATTCATCAATCGGATCTCAAGATTGGCGTCAGCTACCATTCTTATCCAGTAATAGTATCTTTTTCATCTCTCAAAAAAAAAAGTATCTTTTTCATGTTATGTCATGTTTGTTCATTACTATTCTAGACTAAGATCAAGTTTTGAGTGGATGAAAATTTTCCTCTTGGTTTTACAATATCAGACCATGATCAGTTCTTTCTTTCTTATATTCATGGAAGAGCTATACTGCTGCCACCGCCTAGTCTTTGTCAGATTTTATTGATGCTTCTGTTAAAGGCATTATTACTCTTCTCTGATTTTGTAAGTTATTTGAATGCTGTGCAGCCTACACCAAGGACGACCACCGATTGCAGCAAATCAAGGATGAAATTAGATCCATGTAAGTTTATATTTTCTCTTTTCTTTTTGGGAAGTTCCATAGTGTTTATGTTGTGTGAATGTATGCAGATAAAGCGCAAGTCATGACTGACGACTGAGTTTTGAATTATTGTTTTGTGCTAACTTTTACCGAGATTGTGCCTCCAGAGTTGTTCAGTCATCAGGATGCCTTAGAAAGATTTGTCTCCTATAATAATTGAACGAGGCCATAAGTTCCGTATTCAAAATTCTGTTACACCCTGCAGATAATGTTCTAAACCACTGAAATTAGAACTTGAAGACTCTTATTGACTGTGTGGTTCACAGGCACGACAAAGTCCTTAAATCAGAAACGCTGTAATTTGAAACTAATTGTCTCTTCAAAAGTGCTCCGTTTGCTTTCAAATCTTACTCTGTACTTCGTGCAAGTCTGGTGCTATCATGTAAATATACTAGAGTCTGACTTTAGAAGCTTGTACATAACTGATGAGATAGGAAGTAGAAAAGAGGCTCTTTTGTAACCGTTGGATCACTGTAGTTGCCCTGTTGATTGAGGAGTTGAGTCCAATAAGTAGATTTCTGCATCGTTTGTAAATCATCAAGCAAGTTTCTAGCAACAGATTTCAGGCCTTACAAACAAAAGGTAGAATGGACACCAGTTATCATTTCCTATGGGCCGAAGCATCTATACATATATGACTTGAAAAGAGAACCTGCAAATAGTGACTGTGGTTAGCTATCAGCATCAAAAATTGTTTGTTACGACGAGTCTTAATGTCAATTAGATCCTTTACCATTTCTCTCAACACTTACGTTTCACTGAAACATCCTTATAAGACTTTTGATTTGCTTTGCCCTTTCTTTATGATGACGTGCTATGATCATTGATTGCCAGTAGTCCTTGTTGAGCACTTCTTCATTGTTGGTTACTTGTTCTGTTGGCCTCTCAGAGAAAAAGCAAAACTCAGGGAAGAAATAGTCACTCGCAGGCATCAAAAGCTTCTTGCAAGGCGGGCTCGTCAACAATTTTTAGAAGAGGCTGCTTTACGAGAAGCAGAACTCATTCAGAAACTTGATAGGTTTTCTATTTTGTTTCCTGGATCATTTAATCTTCTTAATTATGCGATATGCTTTTATGTCCTTTGACAAAAGACTTTTCTTGTGTCAGAGAGAGAACAAATGAAGTAGAAAAGGAGTTGGAAAGACAACAGCTCCTGGAACTTGAGCGTGCAAAAACCAGAGAGTTGAGGCACAGCCTTGATATGGAGAAAGAAAAGCAAGCACAGGCAAGTTTTCAGATAGTAACTAGTTGCTCTTCACATATTGTGGTTGAACCAATCCATCCTCTAAGATAGTATAGGACAAATTGAGTTATCAATCACTCATGATGATTCTCTGGCTGTATTAGTCTCTCAACCACAATTTAAACCTTTCTGCAATTTTTTCATAGAACATAAAACTTCACCTCATCCCTTGGTCTTCATTATAAAACTCATCTTACCCTTGCACGAGCTTTTTGATGGTGAGGAACTTAATAGTATGGCTCAGATAGGAAAAGGTTGACTTTAACCTACCACTTTTGCTTTCGTCGGGAATTGACATTTTGATAGAACAGTGGTCATTTCAATCTTGACTATCCCATTTTAAAAAAAGAATTAATGAAATGTTTGCATCTAAATTGAATATCTTCCGAATGTGAACTTCATCAGATATTAAACATCGTCAAAGTATGCACTTTCTAAGAATTGGATGACGGGGTGGCTTTCAGTACTTCTATTGGATAGAGCAAATGTCTGCCATTTGATTGCAGCAGTAAATACCCGATGACAAATCGCCACTCTCTTGTAGAAATATTGATGTTAATTACCTTAAACCATTTCCTCTTTGATTGTAGCAATACTTTATTTATGTCTCTCTCTTTATGTCTGGTCTAGAGTTTTTTGTGCTTCTTACTTTCCGCTGGTGAATCTGAGCATTGACAAGCTTTGCAAAAAATTTAGTACACAGAAAAAATATAAGCATTAACTGAACTTGTATGTATTCTTGGGCTGGTGTTTCTTTGCATAACTTTGAAATGTACTTTCATGTAGAGAGACCTGCAACGGGAACTTGAGCAAGTGGAATCTGGGTTAAGACCATCAAGACGAGAATTTCCATCCTCCAGTCATAGTAATAGGTCAGTCTTAATTAGCATTTATTATTTAAATTTAAATATAGGCAGTTCCGTACTCTGCAAGTTTGCTGTTTTGGTGCACACTTTTATTGCAAGATGAAAAATTAATGTACATGCAGCTCTACTAGCTTCCATAGTCATAAACATTAAGCATGGGCAGAAATAAGTGTTTGTACCAATATTTAGGTTCTTGTACTGGCTTCAACATGTTCTCCATCTGTTAAGTGGAATGATGATGCTTTCCTAGTGAAGATATCAAGATACTTATTTAATTGAAAAACGAAATCCACATACCCTTAGCATTTTTAGCCTTTATTCTTATATGTTAGAAGTATTGTACTCTATCCAATTCAACTTCTTGTCTCCTGATGTTATTTCTGGGTTCCAATCAATAGAGGACGAGATAGGTACCGTGAAAGCAGCAGGGAAGGCAGCGAAGGAAGCTTGAGACCAAGTACTCGCAGTGCACAACCTGATACTCTCCCTACTAGTGCAAATCAGCCAACAGTTATGTTATCTGGCGCTAGATCATTTTCAAGCCAACCTCCCACTATCTTGCAATCCCGTGAAAGATCAGATGACTGTAACAGCAGTTACGAAGAAAACTTTGATGGGAGTAGAGAGTCTGGTGACACGGGTAGTATTGGGGATCCAGACTCAGTGTCGGCTCTTGAGGGACAGTCTGTTGGTTTTGGATCTGGACAGCGACATGGATCAAGAGGTAACAGCAAATCCAGGCAGATCATTGAGCGGAGAGAAAGAGACAGCCGAGGGAAATGGGAAAGGAAACACTAGTAGGTTGTAATTTTGTATGTGACTTTGTAATATTTAGTGTAAACTAAGTAACTTTGTAATATTTAGTGTAACTTAAGAAGTTTGATGAATTGTGCTGCAAATATAGGTTGTTAAAAGAACCTAAAATATACTTAGTTTATTTGTCTTGGTATAAACTTTTCTTCTGTAAATAAGGTTCAGCTTGAGATGCTGGCATTTTTCAAGAACCCAAGGGTCAATTCTAAAGGATTTTCTATGAATTTATATTATGGTAAAAGGCAATGATCTCCATCAACGTGCACCACTATTTTCAGCATCCCACCTAAATATGAAAGAAAAATACCCAATCATTTGAAAAAAGTGCTGACTGGGCTTTGATTTCGTGTGTTTTTGCACGGAATATTTCGTGAAAAATGTCATCTTGTACTATTGCACTTGATCAGTATAAGGTTTTGTGCATTTGTTCGAGACTACATATCATCTCTTCTTCACGAGTGGAACACTTCTAAGAAGAATTTCAATTTGTCCATGAACTATCCTCAGTCAGTGTGAAATTCTAATAACACCAATAAATGTTGATTATGAAAGATTCTTGATTACGAAGGATAAGTAGCACACTGTCAACTGAAACTGTCCATATATCTCCATGGACATCCAAATGAAGATCGTTCTGTACAAAATCTTTAACTGTTACAACAATGGGAAATTATCCTCAAATACATAAATCACCACGAATGGCGGTTACGTCTTCTGATCTTTCTACGGAACGGTTTGCACGCCTCGATGCTAAGATCAACTGCAGCCGCAAGAGCCATAAAGATGGCGGCATCCTCTACACATGTGATATGCCGCATGGCTAATTGAACAAGAGGCTTGCTGCATTTCCCTTCTCCTTGTACTCTACAACTCATAACAAATCCACCCGTAACAGGACTTAATCCCGCGAAATCTCCACTACTTTGTGGACTTGGCACTGGAGTCGCCGCTGTCTTCACTTGCCGGTCAGTGTCTATGAAAAACTCGCCACCTTTTTCTGCGTTAAGCAGAATTTCAGACATGAGAAGTTCCCCGCCTTCCTGTCCGTCAGACAAAAGGTGGAAACGGCAGCAAATGGAGTCTCTCACGCCTCGTTCGCGCCAAGCTTCAAGCTTTCCCCATGGCTGCCAGCTTTCAGACCTGCATGCATCAGGGCGCACAATTAACCAGGCTCCTGGGTTGGATTTAGCCACCCAATCACAACCTGAGGATGGAACAAATGGAGTAGTTATGAAGGCTGCGGCAACTGCAGAGCCAGAGAGATCATGGATCTTCACCTTCCACCCTTTCCTCTCTCTTCTATCCGAATCTTGGTGGGAACCATCGTTAGAATTAGCAAAGAAGCCTCCAAGTGGATCTACTTGTGATGTCCTGTAATTTCACAGTAGCAAAAAGAATATATATAATCAACTAGTGAAAGGAAACTTCGGTCATATGATCATATGGCGAGTGTTTATTTGGCTGCAAAGTTCCTTGTTCCAAGCAAATAGAGTTATCCAGTTATTGAGTTGTCTCAGGGATAATTATACTTTTTTTGAAGTTTGGTCTAATTACAGAAACTCTCCTCTACTATTTGAATAATTACACACCCTTTTAAGTTAAAGGTATATTATACATGGGTTAACTTTCAGTTGGATATTATAAATCACCTCTCTCGCCGCACCCCTGACCGCACCCCTGACGCTTGGAGAAATATTGCAAATAGACTCTCTTTTTGATTAGAGGCATAACTGTTGTTATTCAAACTTTAGAGGTTCAAGTAACCATCAAGATTTTTCATCTTCAAAATACTATGTAACAAAATTACGAAAAGGGAAAAACATAGAAGCATTTCATTATCACCTCTCTCGGTTAAACTTGCAGCTGAAAATGGGCTGCCTGATGCTGCCCTGAAGCTGCACAATTTGAGGACTTACTTTAGTCTCGTCTTCAAACTGGAATACATATCTTGGATCAGGGTCTAGCTTCACCCTCAAATGGAGCTCCACTCCTGGTTTCCCACTCTCCTGCCTGTTTTTGCCAATTCCTATCCAACCATTGAAAAGAGTAACCGGCTTTCCTTCACACCATTCAGGACCAACATCTAATCTGAATGTCCCAATCTGTTGTCTTTTCATACCAACACCGCAATGGGTGCCTTTTCTCCCCATAAACACCACTATCTCCAGACATGCATGAGAGCCGTAGAAACATCCAGGTGCCAATAAAGCTTTTATATCCGTTTCTTCAAGATAAAAGCAGGAAGCAATGCCGTGTGAGCTTGGGGTCACTTCAGGAGACGATATGAAGGGAATTGGTGTTGTTTGAACGGGGAAGCCACGAAGGCGGATTTCACACACACATGTTGAAGACAGCGTTCGAATACTGGATTTGGTTGCGGTAAGAGTTGGTCCTGGAACTCTCAGTCCCAGGGAACCGATTGACAACCTTATAAACGCTTGAGGATCCATTCCTGTCAGAAGTCCTTGTCCATTTGCTTAATGTTTGTTACAAGAGAAACCTTGGAGACTTGTTGGAAACAACTGACAATGAGGAGAAACACCATCTTGAATGTTAAGTAGTAACGCTATTAAGACCTAAGAGAGATAGACCTAGAGATGATATATGAAAGAAGTATTCGGTGATATAGATAACAATATACTTGCAGTTGTAACATTACGAAGATCCTAAAAGTGGACGACAGAAATAGATCACCGGGCAGGCCATATTAAACAAACTACACTGGAAAACGAAGAGGGAAATTCAACAGCTAAATCCAGTCACATCAGTTCCTTTCATCCTAAAATCATTGTTCTTCCCCTTACTTATCTCAATATGAGGTAGAAGAACAGATAAATAATCTTACAATGGAAAAAAGTCAACTTGCCCTTTAACCGAATTCCAAAACCAGAGGCTTCACCCTCAATTATCATATGTTACATATACAAAGAAGTATGGATCAATGAAGTAGAATTTGAGCAATTTGATACAAGTTTCGACACCTTACAATTTGGTAAAGATAACTCCACTAAACATAAAATAATCCCAAAAAGAAGAAGTAAAGCTGCTTTTCCACATACATAATAATATTCAAAATATCTTGAGAAAAGTGCACATGGAGCTCAATTCAGCTTCCATAGTTTGTCCTATAACATAATTTTCATCTCAGACCAAACACTAAACCCCACAACAACTCCAAATCTTAATCTTCAACCTTTCTGCCTTTTCTGTAAGTTGCATACCGACATTAATTGGCCTCTATTAAGAGCCTCAAACTCCTCTATGTCTCTTTCTTTTAACTTTATTTCTTGTGGACAAAGTATCCTTAAAAATTTCCCTCAATTCTCACTCATCTTAGTGGAAAAACAGGCATATATATACCAATGAACTACATCAAGTTTTCATTAAGGGTACCAAAAACCATGAAAAAACAAAAAACTCTGACAGCTCACTTTGCTAGCTGAATGAACCAAACAAAGGAGAAAGGAAAAGCAAAATAACAACACCCAATTTCATGCAAACCATAAAATAGAACTCAAAATTCAACTCTATCAACAACTGAAACACAAAAAAACAAAATCAAAATTCACTAAAAACCCACAAACCTACACACTTAAACAAACACAGAAAAAGTGTCCAAGAACACCATGCAGCAAAAAAAAATAAAAAAAAAATCTTTAACACCCACAAAGAAAAAAAAAAACCCACCTTTATTTTGCTACGAGCAGAGCTTTTCCTTCATGAAAATGCAATTTCCAGAGCAAAAACTATGAACACAAAAAGCTGTGAAGAAAATTCCCATGGCTTTTTCATAAAAATCCTTTCTTTACTCAAAAAATAACACGCAGAGGAAAAATGGGTATTGCCTCTTTTTCTTCCTCCTCCTCCTTTTTCACAGATCCGAGAAAGATAATGCGGAGTGATCAAAGGAGGATTTTGATAAATATATTTATTATTATTCGATTGGACCAAACTACTAAACACAGCCTCCAAGAATATATATATATATTTACGCACAGATCACGAGAAACGGATACTGTGTATGAGAAACAAACATAAAAAGTATTCTTGTGCGCGTGTGTGTGTTGAAGAGGTATGTATGTAATTATGTATGTATTTATGTGTCTCTGTAATTTTGCTACCCTTTTTGTGTGTGTGTGTGTGTGTGTGTGTGTGTGTGAGAGAGAGAGAGAGAGAGAGAGTGTGTGTGTGTGTGTGTGTGTGCGTGTGAGTGTTGCTTTTAAGAACGAAATCGACGGAGAAAGTAAAATAATCTTGCGGCTTTAATTTACTACTCTTTAAAACACACGGATTTGTCATTAATGTGTTAATTAAGTTAGGACTCGTTTGCTTTGCCCAATCAAACCAAATTATATTAATAGTTGTACCTATAAGGTTGTTTGCTTCGCATTACTAACAATCGGGTTGTCCTACGTGGCGGTCTTATTGGGGTATTAATAATTGGGTACCCCCTCCCCCCAATTATTAATACCACCAATTAAGCCTAATAAGGATAAATTTCATGGATCTAAATACCCCCATCTTTTTAATTTATTAGACTAAAGTATCCTTGTGGGTATTGTTATTTACCAAGTTGTACAATTGTAAAATAACATTGTACCTCGTTCCAATGAATAAAATATCCTTATTAGTAAATCTATCATTATTTACTTATATTTGCTTAAATCATTTTTTCATAGACTTTCGAACTAGGAATGGAACTTCATATTTTTTTTGGGAGAATTACACAAACTACCCCTCAACTATGGGGTAATTACAAAAATTACCCCTCATGTTTGGGAAATTACACAAATTGCCCTTATAGCCGAAAAAAATAAAATAATTAAGACAACCTTTCAACTTCAAATCATAGCAGAGACTAAAATTCGCAGATATTTTATTTTACTTTGAGGATATCATTTGTTTTTTTTTTTTTGTCTTTTTTAACGAGATAAATGAGGTTTAATGCAATAATTTTGATTTAATTTTGATTTCATTTGTAATATAAATGAAGAGCATGAATTTACATTCAATAAAATATAAAAAAAAATTATGCAAAAAATCGGCCATAAAGGTAGTTTGTGTAATTTCCCAAACATAAGGGATGGTTTGTGTAATTACCCCATAGTTGAGGGGTAGTTTGTGTAATTCTCCCTATTTTTTATTGTATATATTACACAACAATTGCTTAAATATAATGCTTATTAAATTTGATCAAACCATTTCCTCTGCTAATTTTTTTTTCATAATTGATCTAGTGTCTTTGGCGAGATATACATATTTAGGAAACTCATCACTTAGTAGTAATTTAGTGGGAACATGGAAATATTAATTGAACTTGAAAATATTTATATTCAACTTGGTAAACAAAACGACACATGAGCAAACTCGCAATTCAACAAACAAATAATATTGAATCTCCAAACCTTATATTACAGAATGTCAAGCAAATCAATACATAATTATAAATAAGTTTGAGATATCACATTACAAATACCAAAACCTCACGCAACAACGATATTAGAAGTGTTGCCTCGCCACAATAGAAATTCAGACGTATTAGATATTGTATTTATAAGTGAGATCTTTATATTCTAGTGCATATTAAATTGGTTGATATATATCACCAATAATGCAATATGTCATCCTAGACCCGTCTATTGTTTTATTATAATTGGAAATTGTATTTTTTCCTTGTTCTTGTTTAATCTTACCCCAATCAAATCAAATTATGTGTGTTTGGAGTTATATACCAACGCCCGTGATCGATTGTTAGTGGAAAGGAGCAATTAGTGTAATAATTGGTTGTGACCTTCTTGTGTATTATAGCATAAATCCAATAATTATACATGGTTGTGTTATTTTCTCAAAATGGCATGTTTATAATTAGCACAAATCCAATAATTATACATAGTGGTGAAGTTAAAAATTAGAATAAGGGTAAGAAGGTCATTAAACACAAATAAGTGGCAAGATTAAAAATATTTGGTCAATTAGCCCAAGCAAACATATGGTTATTTTTTTTGTTGGGTTTAATCTAAGGGTACCAATTTGGCTAACCATGCAACCTAATAATAATACTCAAGACTATTAATAAGGGTAAATTAATAGTCATGTGACTATTAATTTTGAAAGCAAACGAGCCCTTATTGTTATGAAAAGTAGCGGATGCTCTTTCTAGATTGGTTTGTAACACGGGTGGGAGCATTAGTTTTCTTTTGTCGCCTCCCCCCCCCCCCCCCCCCCCCCCCGGAAATCCTTACTTTATTATCGAACGATGTAGCCTAAGGGCCATTTGATTTCCATTTTCTACCAAAAAAAAAGAAAAGAAAAGACTATATATTACTACAAGCCTAGCTATAGTCTTTAATTAACTACTATATTTTTGTGAAATGTACTTGTCCAAGGCATAAATCTCACTCCTTCACTTGTTTCGATTAAGTGAAACGTTGTTTCGATTAAGTGAAATGTCTCACATAGACTTGACAAATATAAGTAAGAAGAGAATCTCGTTCGAAATGATTCAATCATGTTTTCTTAGAACCATTAAACGTATTTAGCGTTTTCAGTGAGAAATTCGAAGGAGGTTGCCACTTTCTCATAGCAAGTACTTGTTGATTTTGTTATCTCAATAATAAATCTGATTCTAGAAAAAATTTAGAAGGTAGGCAATAAATAATAATATATCTTATTACGGCTGATTAATTAGTCAAGGACATGTATTCACCCACTATACTTAAGATGTGTACATATTATGGTTGCATCCATTGTTGGTTTTAGATTTTTGAAAGTGTCATTGTGATTCATTTAATATGCACTAAAAGCCTAAAAAACTATTATTTTTACATTTATATTTTTTACTCTTCTGAACAAAAAATATATAAAAAAATTGTTGAATTCTATTTGACTTTGCTTGAGAATAATTTTAAGCTTCTACGTAGTAATAATCTGTCATTCTAGCTCTCATAAATCATAAGGCATTGTAGGAGAAACATGAGTAAATCTAATTTTTAAGACGATATCAGAGTCTACACAATTTGATGATAAAATTATCGATTATGTCACAACTTGCACGTGAGGGGCCGCATTGCAATTTATATGCATCGCTTTGGAACGAGCTTGACTTCTATATATTAGTAATATGCCCTTCCTTTCAAATGATTTTTGTAATATATAAGGGGGCCTATCTTTTAACGAATTTAATTTTTATCTTGCCTTGTTACAAAATAAGAATTGTGATATTTAAATCTTTTACAGTCTATCGTGCGGGAGACATACGGCAAGATTATTGGTCGCATTTACCACAAAAGTCCATTTTTTCTAATTCTTTTTCCTTAAACAATACGCACTAATTTAACATCTGCATCATCAACTAATATAATCTAATATTCTTGTTTGTCCCACTTTTCACTTCTCGACTTCTCGTACTACTTTTTTCATAAATGTACCTTTCTTGCAAACTTTCATACATAAATTGGTAATTCATATATAATACAATAGGTACAATGTACATAATGTATGGGTTTAGAGAGCGGGACCCAGTGGAGAGAAATTGGATACAGCTGTATCCAACGCTTAGCACACTGGCAAGAATCCTACGCCAATAGGTCGTGTGGATGACTTCATTTCACTAAATATAATTATTTTTCGCTTAAATATATAAATTAAAACAGAAATAAATATATGTTCTGGTCTTCTGGATAATGCAGTATCAAATATCAATTACAATATTCCCGAGTCAAAAGAAGATTTACTTAGTTTACGATGAAGGAAATTTTGGGTGTACGATTTCAGAACATGGTACACTTAATTGTCAAGGCTTCAGTTTTTTATTACTATTGCTACAAATGATAATTATAAGTTTAAATAACATTGAAAAAAATTTATTACTTATTCGCAACAGATGGTTGTAAATTCCAACAATATCAGAAAGCAATTCACCATACTTCTTTGGCCCGCAGGTTGCAGCGCAAAGATAATAATTGTCAGTTAAGAATGTTCTTTTTTTCCACAACTCGACACTTATCCATTTAAATATTGATGAAAAAAAAATATTGATGGGGCTGTGATCTTGATTCTCTAATCATTCTGAAAAGTTGACTTAAACCTATTATTAACCCTTAATTATTATAATTGATACTTTTGTATTGCCTAACCTGATTGCACAATATATAATCTTAGTTTTAACGTCTAAGAATGTTTGAGAAGCTAATTGGGTTGGCAGGGATAAACTGTCAACTATAGTTTCAACCCATTTCATAAAGATTAAAAAACAAACAATATTTTTGCGAGCAAAAAAAGAAAAGAAAAGAGAGCTGAAAAATTATAGGAATTAAACAGGTGAAAAAACACACTCGGACAACCGGAATAGACTCGACTTTCATGCAGGGGCGGAGCCAGAATCTTTTTAGACCCCGAGCTACAATTAACTTAAATAAATATAAATATAATATTCACATATATATGTATATATATATATTAAAATGTATACAATAGAATGAAAAATATTTTTGGTACAACTACAAACTAATAGAAATTTCATGTTAAATAAAGATGTTATCGAAGACAAATTCTACAACTCTATGAAAAATAAAATTGATCAGTAGTACTTGTAAACAAGCTATTAAGAATATACATGTTTTTCCTTTAATTAAAACTAGAAATGTCGGCACGCGATCCCCGAGTGATTAACCTTTATTGTAAGTCTAATATAATTAATTTGTGTTGTTAAGATTATCACTTAAATACGGATATAGAATCTATATATTTTAATCTTCATTTTAAGTAAGGGAGAATTAGGTAATAATGGTTTCCTATAATAAAAAGATTTAGATAATGATAAAACTAAAATAAATTACAATTATATCCTAACTAATGACAAATTTTAATTGTGTGTCTAAGGGTAAATAAGGAAATCAAAATATTGGTGTCAACATGGCTTCACATTGCTTCATATATAATAGTATAGATATTTGTTTATCTATAGAACTAGAAAAAGGAACTTTAATAGACATATATAAAGACTTTTAATAATCTTACTTTAAAGCCCCAACAAAATAATAAGTTTGTTTTGAATGCACAAGATTGTCATCTACTAGAAAATAAAACTAAGCAATAATATTTTTTTTACACTTCTTGTATATAATAATATAGCTTAGTAAAACATGTTAAATATCTTAAGATTCGATGTTGAAAGATTGAGGGAAATATGAGTATTTTTTCAAGTGTAAAAAAATTTAGAGATGGACTTTCTTTTTACATTTAGTGATGGATCGAGATCATTCGGAGATATTGATTTTGTTAGCTAGTTGGATTCCTTAGGCTTAGTTTGTTTCCCCGAAAAATGGGGGAAAAGGAAAAAAAATAAGGAAAATGAAGAAAAACAAGGTTTTCCAAGAAATTCTTTAGGGAAAATAAAATATTTTCCTTTCTTTTCCTGTGTTTGGCTCATAATGACTTTTGAGGGAAAATTCTTAAGGTTTTTTGTATTTCTTATAACCTAACCGTTTAAAATTCATAATTATACTTTATACATTGAAATATGCATTAAAAACAAAAAAAGAAGTTATATTAACTTCGTTAATATTTTTATTTTTGAAGTTCTCCTTGAAACTACTTTATGTAAAATATCAATAACTTACATAACTTTATTTTATACGTACTTTGATAATTATCTTTAAATATATGTGTTATATATAATATAATTAAAAAGAAAAACTTGTGCAACGAAAATAAAAATAAAACTGAAATATTTACTCACCTTCTGTAGATGAAGAAGATTGATATGTATAATTAACAAGATACAATTTAGTTTATATAGAGACTAACAAACGAAAATTTTGTTTAAATTGGTGGAAAACCAAAACTTTTTTAATTTTTAGAATAGATTGGAAAAGTTTTGATGAAAATTTCCCACCTTTTTTTAGGAAGTGAGATAAAATTTTAAAATGGGAAATAAGATTTCACACGCTGGTTTTCCTCTCTTTTCCAAGATTTTCCCTTACTTTCCTCTCTTTTCCAGGAAAATCTTAAATTACCAAACAGTAGGAAAAAAAGATTTTCCTTCAAAATTTTCCTTTCCCCCTATTTTCCGGCGAAACAAACTAGGCCTTAAGAAAAAATCTAACGAGAAAATTAATTGTTGCTACCAAGTTTTGGACCCATGACCCATGAAATGCAATGATAACGCTATTACCATTGTACTACGACCAAGATTTCCCATATCCTTGTCGAGTGCGTCAAGTAGTGAGGGGTCAAACCTTGGCGAGAATACTTAATCCGATGAAAAGAACTGTTGGAGGCAGAGGCGAGATAGAAGACCGAGACCGAGAACGAGTTATGGTAATTTCGGGACAAGATTCTAGGTGAAAAAGGTCTAAGTCCGTGTCACGTTATATTTTCCTTTTTTATAAATACTTATCACGTTGGGGTCAAAATTGACCCCATATTGGGGCACACCCGAGCCCTCATGGTGGCTCTGCTTTCATGGAAAGAGATGTTGAGTTAAAATGATCAAAAATGTCTTTTAGAAAGCCTAAACTATAAGATTTGCACATAAAAGGGTCCACATCGTTATGAAGCAATTTATGAAGCAATAAATGATGTTGTTGGTCCGTCTATTATCAAATTATATAGATGATAACTCGTTACAACAATAAGTATTGCAATGTTATACATACTTATAAACTCACTCTTAAATTACAAGAATCTGCCAACATACTAAACTAAAATATAAACCATTGAACCAAAATACATAGAAATCACTGCCTTAGGATTTGAAGACTCTATTGGTCTTCATCACAGCAAAAAGGGAGGCTAGAAATAAGAGTTATCATTTTAAGGAGGGTTTTTTCTTCCTTATCTTTTCGGTCGTTGTTTAGCAAAAAGAAACTGCGGTTGTATGACTTGCAAATAGGTCTATTAGTTTTTGGTGGATATATAGTTAGTTTGGGACCAAAACTGAAAAGATTTCAAAACTTAGGACAATTCATGATTTTAGTAATCATGCATGTAAGACTAAAAGTGATTATTTTCCTAGTTTAATTTCTCTTATATAAACAGTCGCATCATGACAAAATAAATAACAACAATGAAAAGAGTATGAATTTTTTTTTTTTGATAATTCAAAAAGAGGATGAATTTCCTTTTAAGATATTCAGTGACAAAATAGATATAGAATTGACCAATCTCTGTTGTAAATGGACTCCAACAAGAAGTTTATCCAAAAAAAATTCTAACTAGAAAATAATACAACATAAAACATATTAAGGATCCGTATAGCAATATATATATATATATATATATATATATTTATGAGGGGGGACCATATTTGTTGTTGAAAGTAACAAAGACAAATCAAAAATCATTATTTTTTTTCGTAGTGCTTGGCATTATCTCCGTTCATATCTATGCCTTTTCAAATCATTTTTGTGTTTTCATATAATAAATCCAAACAATAACAACCAAGTTTCTGTTTTCTTTCCCTCTTTTTATTTACATTGGCTGTCCATTTTGCTACGTGTCAGATTGGGATTAAACTATGTCTGGAATTAAACTATGGGAAGCTGATTGGATGGCATGCAGAATGGGTAAATTGTGAAAACAAAAGACAAAAGGCTATCGTGGATTTTGATGATTTATCAATATAGGATAGCACATGGGGTCTAGTTATTAAAAGTGATGGCAGGAAATGGCCAACAAAAAAAGCCGCTTTCGTTGCATATCTAACTTTTCTTTTCACAAAATAAATATAGAATTCTTTTATAAGAAATAAGAAATATCAAACTTGACGTGACATTCATGTGATAACTTAATTGATTTATTATATTCGTAATCTTTTTTTAACTGAACGAAACTTTATTAACTAAAACTGATGGTACATAATGTATATAGGGGTGCATGCTACGGTTGGAGTGAAAGTTGCGTATATGTACATGAAATATTACTTAGGACAAATTTTTCCAAACGACGCGGGCAACTCGTCTAAGTTGCGCAAAATGGTGGTTGTCGTGGACAGTTCACTTGGACCTGACCGGATTCCTTCGGCACGTCTGCGATCCTATTCGCCTCTCTATGTGTAGACGAGATTCGCGCCCCGCATTTGAGTTAGTCTCTCAAAATCAAACTCATAATTAGTGTCAGTAACAAGGTCGAAAACAGAAAGTTGTAAAGCAAAAAACACTTCCTACAGATAGTCCGGAGTTCAGCCATATTATTGGTGTTGCATCCTGTCACTTCGGAAAAAGCACCAACCATATGATGAAGTGCAAAAAGAATATTATTTCAAGATCGAGAAGAACCTATCCGAGTTTCATATGCGTCAATGTTTAACCAAAAAGTCAGTGGAGCCCCTTCTTGACAAAAGATACCACTGTTCCAAGTAGAAAAGACCTCCTCACCTCACCAAAACATAAAGACTAACCCACATGGTTTTTGACAAATTCGAAGATTTGAAGGGTCAAATATGCAATTTATTATTTCCAGTGATTTTTTTTTTTGTTTTATTTAGTTATTTTAAGAGTTTTTTTTGTAATTTTGGCATTTTTTTTAGTTAGGGTTTTCACTTTATAAGTTAGTTAGTTGTTGACTAAAGAATTAAAAGAAGAAAAAAAAAAGGAATAAAAAACTGAACTTGAGAGTTTTATGAGTTTTTCATTAGTTTCTAGATATTATGCGGAATTTACAAGTTTTTGATCTTTTGAGTTTTCGTTTTTTCTTATGTCTTCCGCTCGCTACATCAGTTGGCATCAGAGGCATGTTCGTTCCTTTACCATGGCGGAAAGAAGAAACCCTAAAATCCATTATGTTCCAGTAGAACAAGATAGATGTGATTAATATAAACTAATACATCGGTAAATTGCCTTGTTGACGTAACAAATAATGATGATGGTTGCGACTGCCCGAAACACCGACACCTGGAGCACCATTGTTTGCAGATTTCGAGGAGAAGAATTCATCTGTAACACTAAAACAACCATTGAATTCGCCAATTCACCAGGACAAGATGATCTAGAGGAGAACATTGGGAATCAAGGTTTCAAGATGATAAAATAGCGGTGATGGTTGCGACTGCCTGAAACACTAACACCTGGAGCACCATTGTTTGCAGATTTCGAGGAGGAGAATTCCTCTATACCACTAGAATAACCATTGAATTCACTAATTCACCAAAGACAAGATGATCTAGAAGAGAACATTCGGAATCAAAGTTTCAAGATGATATTCCAAATATATATGGTGAGTAGGAAGAAGACTACCAATAATATGATGTTGTGTATGACAATTGCAATGATGGTATTGTGGATGAGTTTGAGATTGCTCGGTTGAAAGCTTTCATGGTGGATTTGGATGTGTAGATCACGGGGGAGCACCCAAAAGAAGGAGATGAAGATGCCGAAAAACTATGAGGTTGATACAAAAGGTGATATGCTTGAATTCGTTAAAGAGGAAAAAAAGAATTTAGGTGTGACAATGGTCACAAGGAGAAGAAACATATTATTGTTGCCACAGTTGAAGATGTTACTCCTAAGGGTTTTGCCTTTTTTCAAGTTCCAAATCTGAATTTTTATTGCGGTGATAAGTTTTCACTTTCCAGTTACTTACAACGTTTTAGATTAGAAGTCAAATATTTTCTAATCAGAGGAGAATGATGAAATGCAAAAAAATATTGTTTTAAGATCGAAAAGAACATATTCGAGTTTCAAATGAGTTTATGTTTAACCAGAAAGTCAACAGAGGCAGTTTTTGACAACCGATATCATTTTTCCAAGTGGAAACAACCCCATCCCTTCCCCAGAGCAAAATATACTTTAGTATTTATGGCCACGTGATTTTTGACAAATTTGAAGCTTTAGAAAGTCAAATACACATTTTATTATTTCAAGCGGTCTGTGTATTTAGTTATTTTAAGAGTCTTTATGTAATTTTGGCATTTTAGGGTTATTACTTTATAAGTTACTCAGTTGTAGATTGAATAAAAAAACTTAACTTGAGAGCTTTCTCGGGTTTTCATCAGTTTCTCAGTATTTTGCGAAATCAACAAGAATTTGATTCTTGTATTGTTTCATCTTTTCTTATGGTTTCCGCTTGCTATGTCAGTTTCACTTAGTACACCACTATCGTACCTGCAAAATCACGTAACACGCTTCCGATACATGCAGATCATGGCCTCTTGGGTTGCCCCTGAGCCATCACTGTTAAGTTTATTGACCCAACCTTTTACCCAAAGGGAGGTGAACATCATTTCCCACCTTAAATGCATCGATAGCCTTTCCACCACACTCATTAGGTGAGCATCATTCCCAACCTTTTACTCAACAAATAGATGTTCAGCGAATTATGTTGCTGAGTGGCAGAGGGAACATTAATCGAAGATAGGCACATGGTGGCGACAGAGGAACTCTTGTGTGGCTAAGGCTCCATGCCCCTATAACCAACCAAAGAATTTAATGCAGGGAATACTCGAGAGCGCCATAAAGCATTCCAAGACAGACTTTAATTGGGAGGGATCAAGGGCAGTGTTCGTTAGCCATGCGTAGGTCGATTTAATCGCGAAGCACCCTCTGGGGTTCCATGCCCTACAACTAATGTCTGGGACGTTGGTTGCAGAGATCAAGATCCCTCATATATGCTCAGTTATGTGGTGCGGGAGGAGTGGACCCACCAATGATAAGTCTCAGGAAGACATGAGAGGATAACGTCATGATCCATGAGATTAAGGCGGTGAGTGGGGATGACGGGGGACGTGGTCAGTTATAGTGAATGGGCCTAGCAATCGGGAATGCCAAAAATTGATTGCGGAGCCTTTCCCGGCCACCCATCTAGTGATTGGGCTGTGAGTAGGGCAAAGCTAGAAAATCAAATTATGGAAGGCGAAATACCTGTAACAAACGTGTATATTTAATGTACCTAATATTTTATGTGGATACCTTTTGTCATAATTATGTATTCATTAAAGATAAAAAAATATCCTAAATAGTTATAACAATTATTTGCAATTGGACATTTATTATTGAGAATCATGAATAGATGAATTCATCAAAACTATACATTAAAAGATATGATATTTTACTAAAACTTTTCCCAAAATGTTACTCGGAAGACATTGATGATTACATGATAATAAAGTAACCAAACGTACACATAAAAGATCAATTATGCTTACTGTATCAAGGAAAGTAAAAAAACAAATGTGAAGATACAAAGAAACTTAATATCATGAAAAATATAAAGATTCAAAGAAACTAAATATCATGTTAAAAAAATGAATTGGGACCCTTAGATACTAAAATGCTATACAAATATGAGATAACCCACGCTTACCTCTCATGCTTCATTAACATATATGCCGGTAATAGACTAATACTCATTAAGGTTTGGTTGGAGCTTTAGAAGGGGGGAGAGAGCCCCTATGCGCCCCCACTTTGACTCTGCCATTGGCTGTCAATGGCCTCCTATCGAGAAAGTATTGGTGCGCATCACACTACCTCAGAAGGAGTGGGGTTTGTGCAAGAGGTTCCCCTCGAGCTTGAGCATTGAGTTGCCCTAGGTGTCGAAACCTTAGTCTCCAAGCCGGAGGGAAGGGGCTGACATAATGCCAGTGAATATACCTTTTTCGATGCCCATAAGTATTGACGCTCCAGAGGAAGAACTTAGAGAGCTTAGTGAATATGGTGAGAACAATACGGGCAGGCATAGCATGCTCATTGTGTAACAGGGGTTGACTAAATTGTGTATTGGATGAGAATAAAGCTTTTTATTAAAAGGCTCGCACGGTTTTCCATTAAAAAAAATACTTGCAAGGTAGTCTAATCGGTTAATCCAACAAAAGTATTTTTCTTAATCTAAATTTTGATCTGCGTAATTTTAAGTCTGGTTTCATATAATTTTGTACGAGTCTCTCACACTAAAGCTTGTTTAATAATATTTATTCGGATGATGTTATTTCTAGGTCATTGCGTCTAACTTAAAGTGTATAAAAATATTCCGAAAAGGTCATTTTGTCACCGAAAAATTAATCACAACACAAAAAATCGATACACCCAACATTCTTACTGGTGTACTTACAAGAATTTATAAAAAAAAAAGTGTTGTTGAAGTTTTTCTATAAGTTATGAGTATTTGCAATATTTTAGGAAGGCTGCTTAAAGCAGTTGAAGTTGAATTTGGAGTGTTTGTAGTGACTATTGAAAAACACGCAGATTAAAAATATTATAAAACATATATTTTTTTTAAAACATACAAATATCTATTGAACACGAAATTTTATGGGTTGAGTAATTCCTTAATTATCGGAAAGATGTGGTTCAAAATGTAATTTCCATGATTCGTAGAGATAAAGTGCATGAATACAAGAGCTTATACGAAAGAGGGGTCCCAAATTACGATGATCCTTTATATGTGAAAAATAGAGATAACTTAGATAAATAAAGAGGAAATATATTGCTTTTAAGTGAATATAGAGTACAAAATTGTTATCTTAATCTGAGTTGTCCTACAATGTTGACCTAGTTTTATATTTATAAGGTATATGATGTTCAAGTGGGATCGGTCGTCTATCTTCCATAAATGGCGAGGATGGGCTTCTATAAATATGGCTTCGTGGTAGGAAAATCTACTGACAGTAGTTTAATACGGCCAGTTCATGAATTAAAGGAGATCACGTTTGACAGTAAGTTGATGGTCTTTATGATACGCGTGCTCCGTGCTCCAAGTGGAGAGTGCCAGTGATTTTTTGTTTGGTACGAACGACCTTTCTTATGGCTTTAAGGCTGCAACTGGTAACCTTTACGAGGGCTTTCACGGTGGGACCCCTTTATCTGGGGGTAGTCTAGTTCTTTCCCTCGTTCGATGTATTTATTCATTATTAGATGTCTCCCAAGTGTGCTGTTTTGGAAGCTTCTGAGGGAGAAACCTTTGTGATTTTTCATTGCTACTTCTAGCAAGCGTTCTTTATTCTTCATTTTGAGGTGGTGGATATGCCTCCTCTGAGGCCTCTCTTGGTAATTCTTTTCCAATAAAAAAAGGCCGAGGGGGACTAGTTCTCAGTGTAAGTGTCTTCTCCCTGTATCATATGTGTATTTATGTAATAATGTTAGTTTTTTGGCTCTTCAGCTGGGCAACCCTAATTTCTTTGATTAGCGAGCGTTATTGGGTTTCTCAGTGCGAATGTTGGCGGCGACATCATTGTCTCGGACTAGCTTTCCATATCAGCGACCATGGCCTCAAAAGGTTGCCACTGATCCCGATGGTCAACTACCCTTTCGTCAATCAGGTTTTGTTTAGAACGCTCGTGTCTCAAAGGTTTAAGACTACCGACGAGTTGCTAGCTTTAGATTTCCCCGCTCGGGAAAAAGTTATGTAAATAGCTATGTTTGCAAGTGAGTTATGGGTTATCAGTTCGCGACCTATTTTTAGAGGTAAAGCTTTCTGAGTTTGAATGCATTCTAATGCCGAGGGTGTTCTTGCTCCTCCATATCTTGGATGACATAAGTGGCATGCCTAATTATCTTGGATATGTCGTACGGTCCTTCCCACGCAGGATCCAATTTCTTGATTGTTTTGGAAGCCTTTATTCTCCTTAACACTAGATCCATACATCATATAGCCGTGTACGGACCCTTCGATTATATCGCTCGACCATCTTGGCTTTGTAATTCTCTGATCGCACCGAAGCTTGGGCCCTTCGCTCTGACAATAGGTCTAGTTGAAGGGCCATGTTAGATTCATTGTCCACCTCATTATATTCTTGTACCCTCCAACTAACTTGAACAATCTCTGCTGGTATTACGTTTCTGTAAGCGAGACTGAAGAGTGTCTCCCAAGTGGCTGCCCGCACCATGGTAATATAGGCCCATAGAACTCCTAGGAGTTCTTCAACCTACTTGCTATCCTGCCTTATTAGTAGAACCCGAAGAGATTTTAAGAGGGATCGGTTGGTGACTTCCACCTGCCCGTTGGCTTGAGGGTACCCTACCGATGCAAATCGATGGTGTAGGTTCCATTTATCGCACCATTAATCGAGTTGTGTTGTCCAAAGCTGCAGCCCATTGTCGCTGAACAATAGATGCGGGATTATGAACTGACATATGATGTTTTTCAACATGAATTCAATTACGTTGGTTGTGGTGATCTTTACGAGGGCCTCCGCTTCTACCCACTTGGTAAAGTAGTCTACCGCAATGAGAAGGTATTTCCTTTGGTGTATATCCTTTGCGAGGGCCCCATGATGTCGATTCCCCATTTGTCGAAGAGGTAAGGTATTACGTTGGGTTCTCATGGGGTGGTCGACATATGGTTGATCGAGAATATCTTGACACTGTTCACATACTCAGGTGCATTTTTCTGCACCGTGAGTAATTTTAAGCCAATAATAACCTTGTCGAAGTATTTTGATTGCCAAGTTTTGGCTGCCGGTGTGGTTTCCGTTGTTCCCTTCGTGGATGTTTTGCATAACTTTGAGAGCTTCTTCTTCTCCTAAGCATCGATGATAGGGTTGGGAGAATCCCTTTTTGTACAATATCCCATCTTTCACGAAGAACCGAGCTAGCTTCTTTTTGATGGCATCTCTTGATTCTCCCTTTGGGATTGTGCCTAAATCCAATAAGAATCTTTTGACTTTTCCAAACCACCCTTGCTTGCTGGTGCTGGCCACATATTGCTTTCATTTTCGCTGCATGTTCTTCCTTTTCGAATTTCTCCGTTTGAAATAGGGTGAGGAAAGTTATCCTCCTGGATTTTATGGGGGTCATGGTGCTAGCCATGCAGGCCAGTGCGTCGGCTTCTGCGATCAAGGTTATGGGATATAGATCAGTTCAAAGGACACACATGTTTCTTTGGATTTTCTTATCGCTTGTTGATGCATGTGTAAGTTACTTTTGTGTTCTCAATAGGAATAATGCACAGAAGTCACAAGTATACGAGTCAAGTAATAATAAAATGGTAAGTAAGTATGACTGACCAAGTATTCGAATCCCCTTAGTAAATATTTGTACTTTAGCAATTATATTGTTGAATACTGAATGATTCTACTTTGCTTTGCTTTTGTTTATGAATGAAGACAAACAAATAGAAATTAATTAAAGATCTAAACTAGAGTGTACAACTAGGATTTACTATTAATTAACTAAGGATTGCATATGAGAAGATTAATTAACTAAAGATAAATTAACTAAGATCGAATTTAACTGATTGATGATTGCAACCTAAAGGTGTAAAATAGATTAAGTAAAAGGTATTTGAGAGATGTATTTAATTAATCTTGGATGCGTATATTTCATAGACAAAATACCAATGACTCCTATGCAAGCATCTTTCTATTGGTTGTCTTGTTTATGCGTTGACGTGATAAATTAGCCACCTCTAGTGACAACATTCCCACTTTTATTATCACTTCCGATAAGCGCGCCTCCCTTCATTTTAGTACTAAACGGGGGATGGAAGACTCCCCTAATACCTAACGATGTCAGGCCATTAAGCACTTTCCCCTCACCATAAGTTCACCATGTCATAGGATCCATACAATATTTTAAAAGTGAATTAGAGTTATCAGCTACGATCTAGATTCCACGAAATACGCTAATGTCGAAGGTCTAGAGATTTATCAGCCTGATCTATTATACTAGTGTTGTCTTAACAATATCCTATGCATAATTTAACATAATACAAGGTTGTTCAACATCACTACTCCGATTCATAGAAATGCGTGTGCTAAACATATTAAGTAGCATAAGTAACAAATAATATCCAACAAAATAAATTCATCAATAAACTTAATCAAAACATAGGCTCAAGTGCACCTGTATGAGATTCAATACACCCTCTCTCAGATACTGAGAGGATTAGCTACTCATAGTCATATTCAAATCACAACAACTCATCATATAGTATTTTAATAAGGAAAAGAAAAGTTTAAACTCCTCAAGCGCGATCATGCGATGTTGTGCCCCAATCGCGTACCACATTCACGATCACGATCCATCGCACCTCCAATTGCGCATCATTCTGTTTTCTCCAGCTTTTTCTTGCGATTCTGCTCTTGCTCGCACTGCATTCGATTTTCCTTGTGATAAAGGCGCTATTAGTAGGGTCGTAGCGCTACTGCCTCCTTATCACTAAATAGTGCTAAAATCCTCCAAATAAGTATCGTTTTGCTCTGACTTGACTCAAACTACAAAAATAATAAAACAATAAAACAATACTGAAACAACTAAAATTGCCACAAAGATCATGCAAAAGTATAAGAAATCGGGTACTCAAATTGCTATAATAATTCACTCATCATATGTACGTAATCATGCATTCAGCCTTCTCTAGTCTCGTACTCCCCTCCTACCCAATGTACCACTAGTTGGGAGTCATCGTGGAGTCGTAGGTGTAGAATCTTGACCTATTTGGCCATTCGTATGGCGATGCGTACCGCTTCGTATTAAGCCTCGTTATTGGACGCTGGAAACTCTAACCTGGCCTCGAATTCTATGTGTTTTTCTTCCTTGTTTCGGAGTACGATTCTTGCTCCTCCTTTGCCTCCACTGATGGAGCCATCTACGTATGAATCCCATGTGGCCTCCTCCTCTTTATCTGACTCATTCATTCATTTCTACTATAAAGTTGACTAATACTTAGGCTTTTATGGCGGGTGGTGAGGCATATGTGAGGTTGAACTCCCCTAGCTCTTCCTCCCACTTGACCACTTGCCCGAATACTTTAGGTTCATTTAATATTGATCGAACATGGTATCTTAGTAGTACGATTGTGGGATATGCGAGGAAATAAATTCAAAGCTTCCTTGCAGCTACTTCCAAGGCATATGCTATCATTTCTATTAACGGGTATCGTAGTTCTACGTCTTTGAGAATTCTTCATGTGTAGTATATGAGTTGGTGATCTCTACTTTATGCCATGACCATTATCGCGCTTACTGACTCTTGTCATGTAGTTAGGTAGACGTAGAGTTGTTCGCTCTCCACAAGCTTTACTAACAACTCACGATGTATTTCTTGAGCTCCTCGAAGGCCTTTTGGCATTCTTTGTTATAGTGGAAGTCTATAATCTTTCAGAGAGTTTAGTAGAAAGAGAGACCTCGTTTGGCTGCCTTTGATATGAACCGATGAAAGGGTGCTACTCACGGTTCATCTTTTGTACCTCTTTAGGTGTCTTAGGTGGGGGCATGTCTGTTATGGCTTTCACTTTTTTGGAGTTGGCTTTTATCCCTTTTGGGTGACCATATAGCCTAGGAATTTGCCCCATTTGATTAGAAATGAGCATTTCTTAGGTTCACTTTCATTCTGGATTTTTTCATTATGGCCATGGCTTTTCCTAGGTTCTCCACACGTGTTTCCACCTTGAGGCTTTTCACAATATTTGTCATCTACGTAGAACTCTATGGTGTCGCCTATCAGTTCAGCAAACATGGTGTTTGCTAGCCGCTGGTATGTGGCTCCTACAT
Organism: Linaria vulgaris; assembly: GCA_948329865.1. Classification (NCBI taxonomy): domain Eukaryota; kingdom Viridiplantae; phylum Streptophyta; class Magnoliopsida; order Lamiales; family Plantaginaceae; genus Linaria; species Linaria vulgaris. The sequence goes on along the minus strand of OX415250.1, from coordinate 110,454,153 downwards.
TTTTTTTTCCGAAAGGCATGATTAAGTAGCAAAAAACCCCGTAGTTTGTAATGAAGCTAGTTTTCTCGCAATCGGTTTATGCCATGAGGATTTGGTTGTAGCCTTGGTCACCATCCATCGTGGAAAGTAGTTCGCATCCCGCTGTGGAGTCCAACAAGTGGTCGATGCTGGGAAAGGGATAGAAATCTTTACGACACACTTCATTTATATTTTTGAAATCTACGCAAATTCGCCATTTTTCGTTGGTTTTGGGGACTTGGACAACGTTGTGCAACCATTCGTGTTATACAACTTTTCTGATGTGGCCGAGTTTCTTGAGTTGTGCATTTCTGATTTGATGATCTTGGCCCTTTTGGAGCCCATGTTTTACTTCTTTTGTTTGACGAGACGTGCGTCGAATTTACGTTCAACTTGAGCTCGTGTATCTGGGGGTTTATCCTCCCTGAGAGGCAAACACGTGGTCGTATTTTTGGAGGATATGTGTGACTTTGCGCTCTACCTTGTCCCCCCTTTCGGTCCCCACTTGGACCTTCTTATGGGGATGGTAAGGGTACCACTTCGATCATATTAAGCTCCCAAGTGCCTTTATCTTAATTTCTTCCATTTTCTATCGTTTGTACAATCCTAGTTGGCGGTGCGACTGCTCTAGTGGGGCATGTTAGGGAATGGCTCTTAATCATCATTCCTTAGCGCTTTTATGCTTCCCCTAGATCCTCATATGCCTAAGACGGTTGGGAATTTGACTTTGACGTGCATAGTGGAAGGAACTGCTTCGAAGGGATGTAAGGCAGCCTTTTCGCAATTGATGTTATAGGGTTCTGCCGGTGCGTCGACTATCTGGAAATCGAGAGTCTCCACTCGCTAGCGAGGTTTTGTCCCCCAAGTATGGGCAAGGATATGATGCCTTGGGTGAGGAGTTTTTCTCCAAGGAAACCTTTGAGAGGAGTTTGCGAGGGCTTCATCTGGGACATTGTAAATCCTAAGGAACAGAGTGTCGAGTGGTACATGATGTTGTAGGCACTACACGTATCAATGAGGATATTCGATATATTTATTCCTACAATGAGGGCCTGGATGACGATCTGGTCTTTGTGGGGGATATACGACCCCCATCATATCATCGGGTCCGAAGTTGATGGTCTGATATGACCTATGTGTAGCATGAGATCTTATGGATTTTCTTTTCTTTGTGTTATGCTCATTTTTTGGTCTATTTAGGGCTGGACAGATATCCCTTCTTCTATCATAGTTTCCACCTCTTATGTGATTTCTTTCTGAATCGTTAATCAAGAAATTTCCCTAGTGCCGTTTCCATAGACGGTGCCAAAATGATAACACGAAATTAACCGGGTTGGGTAATTCCTTAATTATCAAAAAGATGTAGTTCAGAATGCAATTCTTGTGATTCGTAAGAGAGAAAGTGTATTAATATAAGAGCTTATACGAAGGAGGGGTCTCGAATTACGAAGACTCTTTATATGTAAAAAAGAGAGATAACTTAGATAAATAAAGATGAAATATATTGCTTTTAGGTGAATATCTCAATCTGAGTTTGTCTACAATGTTGATCTAGTTTTCTATTTTTAAGGTCTCGGACGTTCAAGCGGGATCGACTGTCTGTCCTCCATAAATGGCGAGCATGGGTGCCCATAAATATGGCTTCGTGGTATACGAATCTATTGACAATAGTTTAATATGGGCCGTTGTGAATTAAAGAAGGTCACGTTCTGACAGTCATCTAACGCTCTTTATGATACGCATGATCCGTAACTCCAAGTGGAGAGTGTCAGTGATCATTCGTTCGGTATGAGCGACTTTTCTTACGACTTCGAGGCTGCAACTGGTGACCTTTACAAGGGCTTTCGTGTTGGGACCCATTTTATGGGGTAGTCTGATCATTTTTGTTAGGGTCGTTGCCCACACTCGATATGGGCCTAGCACCATTCGACCCATTCCTGCTTATTGATCTTGTTTTGTGCAAATCATTTTGTTAGGTTAAATCTTAGGTGGTAATTATCTTATACTTATTTCCTTATCATTATAAGATCTTATTCCATCCTAAAAAGATTAACCTTCATTTATCTCCTTATGATGTATCTAGACGAATATAGTAGGAATGTTCGTTTTGGATATCTAACGTGATCATGCAGAATTCATAGAAGATAAGGCAGGAAATCAGTATCGGATTGCAATAGAGTCATAGACACGCTTACCATATAAGGAAGGAAGATTCTCTGGAGATTGCAACAGAATATACGCTGAAGATTCTGTCGTGCCTATATAAGGAGATGACTCGAGATAAATTAAGGGACACTTTGAAAAAGATATCTTGAGAGTCAGTCCTGTATCGAGTCAAAGTCTTTTAGAAGAACATTAAGTTAGAGGAACTCTGGAATAGCTTAGTGTGATCTTCGACTCAATCGAGTATACCGAAAATAGTTGAGGGATAAGTGTTGCAACTGCAAATATTAGAGGAAGTCTAAGATTTGGGTTGATGTAAAACCTACATCATAATTCTTAAGTAGGATATTGTTTGAGTCAAACATTTGGGTGCAAACCCCATGGACTAGGACCATTTGGACCGAACCACGTTAAAATTATGGTGTTCTTTACTGCTTTATGTTTTACTCTCTTTTCACAATTGCAACAGTCAAACTGCTTTTAAAAGATAAAGAATCACCCTCTGTTGTACTTCCGTGTACAGTTGCAACTACTGTCAAGTGCAACTGTATACAATTGCAAGTAATACAGAATCTAAGATCTTTCAATTTTGTTCGTCCAGTGTATTTAAGCATTATCATCTTTGATTCTAAATAATAATTTAAAATAATTTGTAAGAAGAATCGATGCTAACCATTTTAAATATGTTTTGATTGTGAAAAAAAATATTGTCAAACTAAGTGTTGCACTATCAAGAATATTTTTGAAGTAATATATTATTTATAGAATAAATTATTGCAACTAGCAGAACTATAGTTTAGTTAAAACTATTGCAAAAGTGTGAAGTTCATGTATTTTATTAGTAAAACTCTTCTTCTTTTGAATTTAATATCTATTGATTTTTTTTTTCTTTTTATCAGTTTGATGTACCATAATCTTCTTTGTGTGATTTTTAAACTTTGTTAGGATATCGCAAATGTGTTAAGTTCTTTGTTGTCTTGGAAGATTTTTTTATAATTTATGATGGGACCAATATAAAAATAACAAATAGTGTGGGATCATAATACCAAAATTTAGAAGGAGGAAAAGGAAGACAATAATCTTGTGAGAGAGAGAAGAGAGGGCTGAATGTATGTAGGAGAGCAAAAATTATTATGTACAACGACTGTATGGATGACGTGGTACAACTGATAGTTTAGATTAAAAAAGTTTACTAAATGTGAAAAATAATCCCCAACACCCCATTCCCACCGTGTATTGGTTTCAATAACTGTCTGGATGCACCACCTCATCTTACATCCGCTGCACCTAATAATCTCTCGTAAGAGATAGTGTTTTAAGAGACAATGTTCTGGGCCCACAAAGAGAGAGATCCAAGAGTTGATTGAGAGCCAAGATGTCAATGGGCCCTTTTATAAAAAGGAAACTGCATGACATTACCAAGTGAATATATTTTAGAATAACGGGCTACTCTACGTAAAATAAATATATTAATACCTTAAATATCAATAATAATTTTGGATTATTTATAATATTTTTTATGATTGATAATTATAAAGTGAGGACTGAGAATATATATTGTATTTTGTTAATAGAGTTGAAGAAAAGTTCATTGAGTTTATATATATTTTTTTAATTTTCCTTCTAAGTTGAGGATACTATTATATTTTTAAATTTTTAAAAGCACTTCATCACTAACTTGGGGAGCTTGTGTGTGTTTTTTTTAAACATACATTTTTAAAAGAAACATAAGTGAAAACACGAGCTACGAACATTAGTTAAGTGCTTACATGAGTGTCTGGTATGATTGTAACTTTCTCTAAACAACATTTTTACATTTGTATTGCGTCATCCACTTTTCCTTTTTCTATGTGTAAATTAATTTAGAAATTTCAAGAGGTAGACGTGTCTCTTGAACTTCAGTCACAATCCCACATTATGAAACCTTAATTATATGGTATTTACACCATATTATGCCCTTCATCTCCCACGACATTAAACTCAAAAATATGAATCAATCACCTTGATGGTAGGTGCCTGACTATAAATATGCGAGATCAGGGTCCCCAATTGCACAAGAGAAAAATATATTTCAGTCACCATCTCGAGAAAAACTCTTGGAGCAATTGGAAGCTCCTGATCAATTGACAAGCGCTTCATGTCAACTTTGTCGATGGCTGGAGGTATGTATATATTATAGTATTCTTAAGCTTTTGTATGAATATAGATTGAGAGCTTTATCTAACATATGGTATCAGAGCAAGGATAAACCTCTGGTTTGACATAAAATAAACTTTGAGAAATTTTGAAGATTTAGAATATACAATAGCGTTGTATTTGTATGAGCCTTTGAATATAACATTCGGTATGTAAAGCATGATCTCTTTTATAGGACGTGGGATTGTACTGTTAAGGAAATCAACCTTAAGGAATTTCCTTGTTAAAGAATATTTTATGCTAATCCACTATAGTAAATTATAGGTTTTTTCTTGTTAAAGAATATTTTATGCTTAACAAGTAAAATTCATTCCATGATTTCAGAATCCACAATTGTGATTTTCAATTTGAATCTAGTAATTTCTATTTTCATCATTAGTAATACATTTAAGCATGGATTGAGGACAATTTGCAACCAATTCTTTGAGATAATCACGACTATAGATGTTTTTGGAAAATTAAATCTATTGTCAATTGTAATCAACGAAGAGTTTATTATGGAATTGACTTCTAAAGTTTTTGATTCAATCATGGTCACGAATAATTAGGAAGTGAATCAACCATATTATATGGCTGCTAATTAGGAAGTGAAGATTGATTCGATTGACAAGAAGGAAATCTGTTTCATGCGTATTATAGGTGGAAATTGAATTACATGCAAATTATGATTCTGATTTATATATTAATTCAGATACTGCAATTTGGTGGCTCTTGAGAAATTTCCATATGACCTTAGTTGTGAGCCAATTTAGTTTTAAAATTACGAGTGATTATAAATTTATTGTTGCACTATGATGTTACTTGTTCTCGTAAATTTGTATCATCTGTAAATCCATTATTTTTTAAATTTGCTTTATAATTCTTATACATATGCAAATTTAAATTGTGTCAATTATTATCCGTGCCTTACATAATACATTGAAATGTGATCCAATGGTCACTTTATTAGAACAATTCATAATTGGCACCTTAATTGACTTAATCATTTTGAAAAACATATGCATAAATATCTTTAGTTTACAAATTCCGCATTAACAAATATACAGTAATCTTATGTACATTAGGATTATGTAATCAGGTTTGGTTTAGAAACCTTTAGACTGATTTAAGTTGTACATAAAACAGCTAAGATATAGTACATGCATCTCTAATCAAATAAATGTCTCGTGATCCATTGGGAGAAAAAAACAAACTATGGATAAAGTTCTGGGATCACATAAAGTTTTAAGACATTGAATTGTGGTTAGTCATATCTTGCATAGTAAAATTATCCCACATGCATTTTATTAGTTTGTATGATTAATTAGGGTAAAATATTGAATTGTATTTCTTAGTTACCCACATGAATTGAGAAACATGCTATAATAGCTTTGTCATAAAGTAAGCATATACCTATTTAAATTAAAACTTAGCCCACATGCAATTTTATGTCTGAGATTTATGCTAAGTGAAAAAATATGTTTTGCATTGGTAGAACATATTACAGGTTTGTAGCCTCAATATTAAGATTTTTAAGTAAGCATGAATCGTGTACGCAGTAATACAACCTGTTGGTATGTCTAAAATTCAATGTGAAATTCCCGCTTTGCGTGGGGATAACTACGAAGTTTGGAAAGAAAGAATTTTGTTGCATCTCGGATGTATAGACATCGACTATGCAATAAGGAAAGAGGAACCCGCTGCCGTGACCGATGATAGCACGTACGAAGAGGCTGCACTATACGAGCAATGAGAGCGATCCAACTGCCTCAACGTGATGTTTATTAAGACTAGGATTTCACCAGCCATTCGGGATTCTGTCGAGCAACATACAAATGTTTGAGATTTGATGAAAGCTATCGATGAGCAATTTGAGTCCTTTGAGAAGGTGCTCGCGAGCACATTAATAATGAAGTTTTCATCTATGAGGTTCACCGGTACGAGTGGAGTTTGTGATCACATAATGCAGATGAGGGACATAAATGCCCAACTGAAAAGGCTCGAAATAGAGATGTTTGACTCTTTCTTAGTCCATTATATTCAGAACACTCTTCCCCATCTGTATGGCCCATTCAAGATCTCTTACAATACACATAAAAACAAATGGTCTATCAACGAACTTATGACTATGTGTGTTCAAGAAGAAAGCATACTTCACATAAAGCAGGGAGAGAGTGCTCATCTGGCGACTAATGCGGCGACTAATAGAAAGAAGAAGAAGTCATCCAAGAAAGATAAAGGGAAAGATAAAGTATCTCCCAAAGCTGAAATTAAGAAGGATGCAAGATGCTACTTTTGTAAGAAGAAGGGGAATCAGAAGAAGGAGAGCACCAAATTTCAGGCTTGGATGGTGAAGGAAGGTAACATCTATATGGTTTGTTATGAATCTAATATGGTTGATGTAAATGCTAACACATGGTGGATTGACGCTGGGTCAACATTCCACATTTCTAACTCTTTACAGGGTATGCAAAACCTAAGGAAGCCAGTGGAAACTGAGAGGGATATCTTTTCAGGAAATAAGATGCCTTCGCAAGTTGAAGCAGTTGGCACGTGCATTTTAGTTTTAAGTACTCGTTATGTATTGTCTTTAGAAAATACCTTTTATGTTCCTAGTTTTTATAGGAACTTAATATCAGTTTCAAGACTTGTACCTTTAGGATATTCAATATCCTTTTCAGGTTTATCCTTCAGTTTATTCAATAAATCTGGTTTTATTGGAAATGGTATTTTGTCTGATGGTCTTTATTGTCTAAATTTACGATACACAATCAATAATGATGCACTCCATGTAACCACTGGCATTAAGAGATGTGTTAGTAAAGGAGATTCCTCTGAATTATGGCACCGGAGATTCGGTCATATCTCCATAGAAAGACTTAAAAGGTTAGTAAAAAATGGAGTACTTAATACTTTAGATTTTACTAATAATAATACATGTGTGGATTGTATTAAGCGAAAACAAACCAACAAGTCTAAGAAAGGTGCTAAGAGGAGTTCTGAAATTTTGGAAATCATCCATACAGATATATGTAGTCCAGACATAGATTCACATAGTTCAAAACACTTCATCACATTTATTGATGACTACTCACGATACATGTATCTCTACTTGATTCATAATAAGAACGAGACTTTAGATATCTTTAAGGTATTTAAGGCTGAGGTAGAGAAACAATGTGGAAAACAAATTAAGATAGTGATATCAGATAGAGGTGGAGAATACTATGATAGGTACACTGAAGATGGACAAGAGCCTAGTCCGTTCGTGAACTTTCTTCAAGAACATGGGATTGTTGCCCAATACACCATGCCTGGTTCCCCAGACCAAAATGGTGTTGCTGAAATAAGAAATCGAACTCTATTGGACATGGTGAGAAGCATGTTGAGTAGCTCAAAACTTCCTAGATTTTTGTGGCCTGAGGCTTTAAAACCGGCGACGTACTTGTTAAATCGTCTTCCAACCAAGGCTGTCCCAAAGACACCTTTCGAACTACTCAAGGGTTGGAAACCAAGTTTGTAACATGTACGTGTTTGGGGATGCCCGTCTGAAGTTAGAGTTTACAACCACAAAAAAGAAGTTAGACCCAAGGACCATAAGTGGGTATTTCGTAGGATATGTTGAAAGGTCAAAGTGTTATAGATTTTACTGTCCATCACACAATACTAGGTTTGTGGAATCAAGAAATGCCAAATTTCTTAAAAATGACTTGATTAGTGGGAGCGACTTTTCTAGACATTCAATCTTTGAGAAAAAGTCATTCTGATACCCAACCTTCCACTTCAAACGATAAGCTGGTTTTTGTACAAAACACCCCTAAGGTACAGATGGATATTGTACAACCAATCATACAGACCCCACATTTAATCGATGATGTTCAAGTAGAACCTGTTGCTCATGAGCATCCCATTATACCAACCGAACCTCAAGAAGTAGTTGGTACAACCTTAAGAAGGTCTACTAGAACGGTAAGATCATCTATCCCTAGTGACCACATAGTGTATTTACAGGAGTCTAACTACAATATAGGAGCCGAAAGTGATCCTGATTCATTTTCACAAGGCATGAGTTATCAAGAATCTGAATTATGGCATACTGCAATGATTGAAGAAATGAATTGTATGAAAGGTAACGGTGTTTGGGATCTTGTCGAGTTGCCTAATGAGGCGAAGGCCATTGGATGCAGATGGGTTTTCAAAACTAAGAAATATTCATTAGGCAATATTGAGAGATATAAAGCTAGACTCGTTGCTAAAGGATTCAATCAGAAAGAAGGAATCGATTACACAGAAACTTTTTCACCGGTGTCTAAGAAAGATTCTCTTCGAATTATCTTGGCCTTAGTTACTCATTTTGATTTTGAACTACAGGAAATGGATGTGAAAACTGCTTTTCTGAATGGTGAACTAGAGGAGGAGGTTTACATGTAACAACCAGAAGGTTTCCCATCTAGTGAAGGTGAACACTTAGTATATATGCAAGTTGAAGAAATCCATTAGTGGATTGAAACAAACGTATCGTTAATGGTACCTTAAGTTCCACAATGTCATGTCTTCTTATGGTTTTGAAGAGAATGTCATGGATCAATGCATATACCTCAACACTAGTGGGAGTAAGATATGTTTTCTTGTTTTATATGTGGATGATATTTTGCTTGCATCTAATGATAAAGGATTGTTGCATGGGGTGAAATAATTCCTCTCTAATAATTTTGAGATGAAAGATATGAGTGATGCCTCTTATGTCATTGGCATTAAAATTCATCGCGATAGATACCGTCGAATTCTGAGACTATCTCAAGAAGCCTATATCATTAAAGCCTTAGAAAGATTCCGCATGAATGATTGTTCACCGAGTGTTGCACCTATAGTAAAGGGTGATAAGATGAACTTAAGCCAATGCTAAACAAGTTTGAAAGGGAATCAATGAAGAACATCCCATATGCTTCTGCTGTTGGAAGCCTAATGTACGCTCAGGTATGTACGAGACCAGATATTGTCTTGTGGTAGGGATGTTAGGATGATATCAGAGTAACCCGGAATCGGCCACTGGAGAGCTGCGAAGAAAGTTATGAGGTATCTTAAGGGTACCAAAGATTACATGCTTACGTACAAACAAACTGACAACTTGGAGTTAGTTGGGTACTCAGACTTTGCTGGTTGTGTGGATACACGTAGATCTACATCAGGTTACATGTTCATGTTCGCTGGTGGAGCTATTTCATGGAGGAGTGCCAAACAGACTCTGACTGCTACTTCTACTATGGAACACGAGTTCGTTTCATGCTTTGAGGCTACATCTCACGGCGTGTGGTTAAGGAGTTTTATTTCCATGCTTAGAATTGTAGATTCTATTTCTAGGCCATTAAGAATGTTCTGCGATAATTCGGCTGCTGTTTTTAGAGCTAAGAATAACAGAAGTGGTAGTCAAAGCAAACACATCGACATAAAATACTTAACCGTATTAGAACGTGTTAAAGAAAAAAAAGTGGTCATTGAGCACATTAGCACTGAACTTATGATCGCTGATCCTCTAACAAAAGGCATGCCATCATTTAAGTTTAAGGATCATGTAGACAGAATGGGACTTGCTCCCTTTGATTAAGTTTTATTTGTATATACACATTTATTTCACTAAAACTCCTTTATGTTGTTTTCTCATATTCATTACCATCTATGCGCGCTTTTAGTAATTGAGAAAAATTTAAGTTTAGTTAGGATCTAGAATACACATAAGGTTTATTAATTAAGATAGTAAGGAAGACAAGATGTATTGTAATACATGGAAGATATTACTCATTTCTAAGAGAACCTATCGCCATGATTCATACATTTTGTTTTCATGTATACTAAACTCTGGGATATTTGGGCAAGTGGGAGAATGTAAATTAATTTAGAAACTTCAATAGGCAGACGTGTCTCTTGAACTTCAGTCACAATCCCACATTATGAAACCTTAATTATATGTCATTTACACCATATTATGCCCTTCATCTCCCATGACATTAAACTCAAGAATATGAATCACTCACCTTGTTGGTAGGTGCTTGACTATAAATAGGCGAGATCAGGGTCCCCAATTGCACAAGAGAAAAATATATTTCAGTCTCATACACTATCTTGAGAAAAACTCTTGGAGCAATTAGAAGCTCCTGATCAATTCACAAGCGCTTCATGTCAACTTTTCAATGGCTCGAGGTATGTATGTATTATAGTATTCTTAAGCTTTTGTATGAATACTATACTTAGGTTATTACAAGTATATTAAAGAAAGTTATTTTGGACTTGCTGACGAAATGAGAAACTTTATTTATTTTGTAGAAAAGAAAAACAAAGATAAAAATTAAAATGGAGAAAAAGAATAATAATGGAGAGCGAGTGAGTGACAGCTAACCCCCATGTGAGTAGCGGCGCTATTGGGTCCCATAAGAGCGATTGCCGCCAAAGGGGCATGCACATGCCACTTCGCTTTAAGACCAAACCAGGACTTCGCTCACTTCTAACCTAATTCGGTACTTTCCCGAAACAACAACCAATAAGAAACAAACAAAAGAAAAGAAAAAATAATCACGAAGAGAAAATATCATTTACATTTGTAGTTGACCACTTTATTACAAAATTGTTTAATAGTCAATGAATGATTAATTTCTAATTAGGATAGTTGTCGATATTACACATTCGTTCTGAGATGAAGCACATTACCTTAGTTCCTAATCAATCTCGCAATTTGTTTTTTCAGACCTTTTTAAGAATTTCATCTGTCATATAGTATTGCTCAGTATTCAGTAACGCATCTATGGACTTGATCAGATTATTTTTTAAATGAGAAAAATATTCGTGGGAAGGAAATATTTTTTACTCATGTGGTAACTAAATTGCTGAATTCGATCAAGCTAGCTCAATTAATATTTTAATACTCTAATTATTAAGCTGACTAAATAATGTGACACTGAATTATATATCTCGTAATAAGGAAGTAGAGGTCTACAAAGTACAATCGTCAATAAATAACTCTTAGTCTAATGCAAATGTGGCGTCTCCTTTAATTTAATTTGTGAAAAAAAATTGAATAAAGTTTTATGTAACCTTACGAGTATGTTAGTTCATCAGGATACCATATTCCTCGCGATGAAGCAGTTTATGAATACATTATAATAAGAAAACATGTGACCAGGATTGCAGCCGAGATCTTATCATCTAATCCCATTTCAATCCACAGAATAGGGTAAGTGGAAAGGACGACTAACAAGTCGACATGAAAATTTCGATTTTAGTTAGTTAAATATTGATCAGATTTTGAATATTTTCGAAAGAGCTTTTTCTGCTTGTAAACATTTTCAAAATAGTTGTTGCATATATGCATAACAATCAAAACTGAGAACATTTCCACATTTTGAGAAACGATTTCAAACTTGTTATAGATGCAGACTTATCGTTCAATCATTCACCTCGGATTCCAAGATATGTGTTCAGTGTCACTAGCTTACAAATTGGTTTTAATAAGTTGTGCTTTCTAGATATCTTTTATATTACATGTTCATTGTGTCTCATTATCATCACCAGAATTATAAAATAACTCTCTGACAAACAGACATCACCCCCCTTTGCTGTATACTATTCTTAATTAAATCGCTACACAAATCTCAGTTAAGTGATAGGGATTAGTTAGGGAACAAAATGTTGACCAAGAAATTTGTAGGAAGACCATGTGCCCACAAGTAGCAGAAACACATTATATTATTAACTGTCTATCTGCTGGAATAATATATCCTTACATTATAATTTATCCTAATTTGACTCAAGAAACATGCCTTCTTATGACACTCCTACTTGTTTGCTGCATTTATTTAATTTTTACACACTAAACATTACAAGGGGTTCTCATTAGAACGTTCAGGCAATAACAATTATTATCATTAATAGCTGTTTTTTCTGTGTCTTAGACCACTTGTGCGCTACAATTGAAGGGTACAAATTTAATTTGGAACAGAAAAACTGGAATCGGTCAACATTTATCGTAGGAAACACTACAGTGGTCCTTATTTTGAAGCAGGATACATCGATCAGATCACAAAAATTATAGGCGGTTTGTTCTTGTTTTATTTTGACTATTTGATATGGACATGATCAACTAAATGAAAGATATTTTTGGACAACTTGCCGCAGCATATGAGGCTCAGGACACATATAGACCTTTGCTAGAGTTTTACTTTCTTTTCAAATCTTATATGGCGTACTTATAATAGTCAATACTTTTGTAAAACAATCAGTATTTTCATATCCCGGTACTTTAACATTTCTACATTTTACATTATTTTGAACAAAATATTTTACAAAGATTTGTAAGTGAATGATTAGACAGGTTATTTATATTACTAATGCATTTTAGATTCAATTTCGGTATTTATAGAATTATTTTGTACTATATATATGTGTAACTCTAATATTGATGAAAACAAATAGTCCAACCACAAATTTTTTTTTATACGAATAGTCCAACCACAAGGTAGGGTTAATATAACCTCGGTGGCCCATCTCGGCTTTTAGAATTCAGATGCTGCCAGAAACTTTTTACACATCCGAGCAAAGTGAGGAACTGGTCTGTACTATTAGTAAAGGTCGAACCACCCAGGATTTGACATGAAATGAAATGAAAAAGGTATCCGTATTTTGAAAATTTGGAGAAATCTTTATTTATCACCGAATCAAAAAGAATTCTGATGATAAACTTGTGTATGTTGTGACCCTGTTGATAAGTAGTAAACTTGTGACTTTGTTGATGATAATGTTACCAAGACGGAACAAGTATTCTTCTTTAAGCTAGAATTATATTTTCAATGTAAATTAACAGTTGTAGTACACAAGATAGAGTACGTCAAATAACGACATGACGAGTTAAAGATCAAAAAGTAACTGGAAATGTGTGGACCAGGATTGGTACTCTTTTGAATTTACACGTTGTGTTAATTTGAATATTGCTTCAACACTGAAGTACTCAATGTTGCCTAAACATTCAGGAAAAAGTAAATAGCATAGCGAAACATTAAACACAGTGTATGAATTTTAAGCAGGTTATATGAATATAACCTGCCGAGCCTCAAGGCGAAATAATCAATAATCTAAGCAGGTTATATGAATATAACATGCCGAGCATCAAGGCGAAATAATCACTAATCTTTCAAAACTCAACTAAGAACGTTTAAAGAAAATCACTCCACTCGACCTAATTATCTAGATCTATAGAGATTATAACTCTAACTAGTTAGACAAAGTCTTAGTACAACAAGACAGAAAACACCCAACTCTCAATATTAACTCTCTCAGAATTATGCTCTCGTCTCGTGTTTCTGCTTGATATCTACCACTCTTCTTATAGATGTTCAAAGCCATATCTGCAGACGTGATAGACACAATTTGATTGTTCTTCGATTCTCTTGTATAATCTTGATATCTTCTTCGAAATTATCACCAGTTTGGAAGCTCTCTTATCAGATCTTGTTATGCCTTATCTTTAGAGATCTTCCATATATATCTCAATCTTCTTCTGCTCGATCTTCTTTTTTATGCTCAATCTTCTCGAAACCTAGATCCTTTGATATCCTGAAATACACCAAAGATAAACACAACTCGTGAAACTAGATAAGTCCATGAATAAAGGCAAAACTTAATTAAATATTATAAAACAGATTGTGTAGTGTTTGTGTCAAACTCAATGTTAGGCTGACATTATTTACCGCAATGTTGGATTAACATTTCGATCTAGCACATACACTTTCAATCTCCCCTTGTTTGCCTTTATTCACAAAATAATTGAAATATCCAATTTTTTCAAGTACCTGTATTTAAGCATATCAACCAACAAACTTATTCTATTTTACCCCCACCCCTTAATACATAATGTTAAACTAATATGTTGAGCGAACACTTCTGTAAGTAGTGTTGGCCCAACATTCTGAATAACACCTATAGATGAGTTAGACAGTAGTAGAACATAGTAAATTAGAATAATAAGAACGTGCATAGTAATAATCTTGATACATCATCAAAAACAAAACAGAGAACACCCTCTCTGACCAAAGACAATATTAAGTATTGTTCAAACTTGTTAGAAACATTTTAAAATTGGTACAACTCTCCCCCCCCCCCCCCTCATTTTTGTGAGGAAATCACCACCAACAGGTGCTTCTTGATGGAGTCCAATTCCTTCAGCTCCTCTTCTTTATTATAAATCTCCCTTCTTCTGTCTGAGATCATCCATCACATCAATCGACCTTCTCTTGTAGAAACACATAACTGATGGGCACGATTGGAACAATGTCATCTCCAGGTGCTTTCTGCGCTCATGGAAGATTGAATTTTGTGTGACATGAACTGCAAATCGATTGTCATAGTGCAGAGCCACATGAAGTGGAATAGAGAGATAAATGTCTCTCAGAATGTAAGAGATCCACTGCAACTCACATGAGGTAGCTGTCATGCTCCTATACTTTCAGTGGAGGACGTTGAGACAATTGCATACTTCTTTGTTTTCCAATTGATCAGAGATCCTCCAAGAATGATGCAGAAACCTGTCAATGATCTCGAGTCAGCGCATGAAGCCTAGTCATCATCACTAAAGGTTGATAACTGAAGTGGTTTGGAGGCTGATAATTGAAGTGGTTTGGGTACCACATCGCAAAGATAAATTTTCTAGTAAACCAACTTGGGAAGGAGAGAGGTGAGGACTCTTGAAGAAAGATAAAGTTGGAGGAGAGTATCTTAACCCTTTAGGGTGACCCAAGCTACCTAGAGGTTTAAAAATGCAATTGAGGATGAAATCCTTTAAGAGGGTCTTGAACTTCTTTTAGGAGTCATATGAGGTTCAACCACAACATGTGGCACATGATCAACATCAGTAGCTTCAGAAGTGTCAAGGGAAGCATTATCAGTGCTATTGTTTGTGTTAGAACTGTATTCTTGCAGAGGTGAAACGTGTTCAAGTTCTGGAGATCTGGAGGCGATGTAGCAGTGTCATCAGCAGCAAGTGAAGATTCAAGATGCGTATTTGAAGGGTAAGTCAGAGGGAGAGGAGCCTGATTGCATGAATCAAAGGTAGGATGTAAAAGAAAACTGATGTTCATAAAAAAATGACATCTCTTATAACAACAACCTTTTTTTGTCCTGGAAGCTATACACCTTATAAGCCTTCTGTCTAGGAGCAAAGCCTAGGAAACACCCTTTATACCCTCTTGGTTCAAGTTTATCTTTTCGAGGTTTGGTGTAGGCAAAATTACATAAACAACCAAATAATCTCAGTGAAGTAAGGTATGGATCATGACCATGCAACACAGCATAAGGGATAGACCATTTCAGTAATTGGGAATTAGGATATCGTCCCATTGATGAGATACGTAGCCATAAGGAGAGTAGCACCCCAAAATAATACTTACATATTTTCCTAAAACAACATTGCCCTAGTCACATGAAGAAGGTGTCTATGCTTTCTTTCAACCACTGCATTCTGCTGTGGAGTGCAAAGAGTAGATTTCTTGTGTGAAATCCCATGTGAAGCAAACAATTTATAACATGAGGTATTTGTAAACTCAGTCCCATTTTCAATTCTAATGTTGAGAAGTTTGGTGTTAAACTAAGTGTTAACATACTGAATGAAATGTGACAACAGCTCAAGTACCTAGGATTTTTGAGACGGTAAATCGGTCCATGTTGACATACTGTGATAATCAACAATGGTTAACACATAGTGATAGTTTGGCCCTGTAGGTACTCTATAATGACCCCAAATATGAGCATGTATCAAATGAACTGGAGCAACAAAGTGATTATCACCTAAGCTAAAATGATCCATGTGCTGTTTAGATTGATGGCATATACGACAAGGATGTAAGCAATAATGAATTTCTTAGCAATATTTGAAATACATTTCAAATGCTTGGCATTACTATATGAAGCATGTCCCAACCTGTTGTGCCACAAACTTATTTTCTCAGCTAGAGAGTATTCACATTGCAGGCAGAATCAATCCTTCTATTATTAAACAACATATCAAACTTATTTAGTAAACCGACAGATCCATCCTGAGTACAAAGGTTCTATGTGATTTGCCTAACTTCAACAATCTTGTCAGTCTGAAGGTTCTCAACATACTTTGAGAAGGAGAGAATATGAATTTGATCTGAGAATCTACTGACAACCTATGCACTGATAGCAAATTAAACTTGAAGTTAGACATGTAGATGGCATTCTTTAGCATTAACTGAGGACTTAAATTCACTTGTCCTATGTCTGTAACCAGTTTTATGGAGCCATCAAGTTTTATGGAGCCATCACGTAGATATACAGGTGTAGGAACATTCACATGCTTAACATCAATCATTAATTTCAACTTTTAAGTCAGCAATCATGTGACTAGATGCACTAGTGTCTATAATCCTAAATTCCAAAGGGAACAATCTTAAAGGAGGAGACATTTGTACCAACAAAGTCTCCAAAGTAAGCATAATTCACTTGCCCTGCATCATGAGTCATCATCATCTGCATATTTGGATTAGTCATCATACTCTTCATTATTTGGAAGAACTCCTGTTGAAAGGAATCAGTAGATTCAGAGCTAGTAGAGCTGCTGGCAGGCTGTGAGGCTCCATAGTCCTGTGACATCACAACAAGATGAGCATCAACATAGTTAAGATAGTGATTGCCACCATTTTGTTCTCCTTTCTTATCTTTTAGGTCCTTGTACCAATCAGGTACTCCCAACAAGCTTGAAGCATGTGTCTCTCATATGCCCTTTGGCCTTGCAGTAATCACAAAATCTATCTTGATCTTCATATTGTAGTCTCTACTATTCATAGGTTGTCTAGTAGGTATGTTGGCATGTACAGAAGCTAGCCAACATAGCAGCATTGTCCAGTGGTTCACTGATTAAGATCTGAATCTTCATATGTTTTTCAATTCTCAACACCATAGCATATGCCTTCTCAACAAGAGGCAAAAGATCAAGACTTAAGACCTGGCTTCTATAAGCATCATAACAGCTATTTAGGCTCATTAAGAACAACAATAGGCGGTTAAGTGACTGAAAATTCAATGAGTGTTTAGCAATCTCACAAGTACACATATTACTAGTAGCACAGTGACAAGAAATGACAGGCATAATAGAGGTAAGTTCATCCCAAAGTCTTTTGAGAGAAGTATAGCATTGAGATACATAATTAGCAACTTGAGATATGGATGCTACCTCTCTCTAAATCTAGTATATACGAGGGCCACTGCTGATGCCAAAATGTGCTTCCAATTGCATCCACAATCTAGCGAAAGATTCAGTAAACACAAAGGCATCACTCAATTCCTTCGAAACACAGCGCAAAAGCCAAGAGGTAACCATGCAACCAATGCACAACCACTCTTCTAGATCTGGATGATCATCAACTGGTTTAGAAGTTGTGCCAATGATGAAACCAAGCTTTCTTTTAGCTCCTAATGCGATCCGCACCGATCGACTCCAAGTAGTTCTGGATGCCAGTGAGTGGCATTGAAGTCAAAGACATGTTCGAATTGTCAGATCCATGGAGTATGAGAGAACCAGTGGATCAAGTAGTAAGTGCAATGGTGGATTATGAAGCTGGAGTTGCCATCAACGGTAAATTGGAGAAAAAACGGTTATTACAGTAAATCGAACGAAAATCGATCCGATTACAACAAATCAAAAGTTGCAAAATTAATCGATTAAAACAAATCGAAAAGCTCAAAACAACAACAATGGGTATCGAAGAAATCACATTGGTGACCGATTGGTCGGAAAATAAGAGGTAAACAACGGTTATGCGGAAGAGTAATAGCTGGCGGTTGATACCATACAAAGAAAGAAATGAATCTAGAAGTAATTCCATTAATTTGAAATGAGGTATACATACAAGAAAGAGGCGTAAAAGCTATGCAACAGTTGTACGAGAAAATGAAACTGAAAGATGCCAACTAACTCAATATTTACATAAAAGCCCTTGGAATAACTGCAATTAAGTCCTTCACAGAATACATTCAACACATATTAATTTATGATGCTCCGGAATCAAGCATGCTTCATTAAAATGATTGATGTTGCTGGCAATTTCTTCGTAAGATTTGCAGTTTGCCGTAATATTATTTATTTGATAAGATAGTAAGCCACATTTGGCAGCGAAAATCTTCTATTCCCATCTCTATTGGCTCAATTAAATAATGACATGTGCCATTTGAAAGCTCTCATAAATCAACCTAAATCAATCCGTCAAATTTTATGGAATTAATTATTTCTTTCTTTAAATAAAGTTAGAGAGAATCTATTTTTTTATTTTGCGTCAATTTCTAACAATATTTTGAATTGTACGATTAAACATTAATGATTTAAATTTAATAATTTAATGTTGTTAAGGCTAAATGATTAGGTAAAACAAAATATTCTCGTGTACAGATTTATTATATGCATTTAACTTTTTGACATCCACTTTTTCCAAATATGATGATAAAACTACAACCACATATTATATTGCGAACAATTTTATCAAACTTGTTCTTAGATAAGAATAAGAATGTAATTTTCTTTGGTGAAATTCAAATTAAATGATTTGGTAAAACATATTTTTCCCCTGTACAGATTTATCGTACGCATTTAACATTTTGACATCCACTTTTTCTAAATATGATGATAAAACTACAATCACATATATTACGAACAATTTATCAAACTTGTTCTTAGATAAGAATAAGAATGTAATTTTCTTTGGTGAAATTCAGATTAAATGATTAAAACAGATTTTTCCCGTATACTGATTTATTGTATGCATTTAACATTTTGACGTTCACCTTTTTCTAAATATGATTATAAAACTACAACCACATATATTACGAACAACATTATCGAACTTGTTCTTATATAAGAACAAGAATGTAATTTTCTTTGGTAAAATTCAGATTTACTTGCATAAATTGCTAAATATGAATCATTAATGTTAGATCACACAATTCAAAATATTATTAGAAATTGACAGAAAATAAATAAATAGATTCTCTCTAACTTTATTTGAAGAAAAAAATAATTAATTTCATAATATAATAAGTTAATTTAATAGATTGATTTGGGTTGATTTATGAGAGCTTTCAAATTAGTTTAGAACGAGTAAATTAGTTTAGAACGAGTCTGCACAAGATTCAAAATTATATTCTGTACGATTATTGGTAGAATGGCTCACAATTGAATTAAAAATGCAAAAAAATAATTGCGCACTGGACATTGAATGCAACCACCACGTTATTTTATGAACAATAGAAAGTACCTTATTAAACTAGGAAAAAGTTGTGACAGTATTAAAATTAAGGACGAAATATTAAAACTGCTCTATAATTTTTTTTTCAAAACTAAAAATGCCCATTTTTTTTGGGCCTTGCAAAAATGCCCCGTAAGTCTTGAAAAATCTTGTAAAAATGCCCGATTGTCTTATTTGGGCCAAAATTGCCTACGTGGCGGTACAATGGCTGCAACGTCATAAAATAGCTCCGCCACGTCATATTTTCAGCCAATAATAATAAATATATATAAATAATAATAATAAACATATATATAAATAATAAAGATATATATATATAAATAATAAAGATATATATATATATAAATAGTAATAAACATATATATAAATAATAATAATAAACATATATATACAAATAATAAAGATATATATATATATATATAAATAAAACAAATAACAATAAAACACAAAAAAAAACCTACCGACACCCCCCTGACTCCCTACCGCCCCCCTCACCCCCCCCCCCCCCCACCCAACGACCACGATTGCAGCGGTGGTGGCGTCGATTTGACGCCACCACCACTGCAATCGTGGTCGCCACCACTGCGATTTGGCAGTGGTGGTGGTGGGGCGGGGAGGGGGGTGCGGTTCCGGGGGTGGGGGGCGGGTTCCGAGGGGGCGGGGGGCGGGGGGCGGGGCGGGGAGGGGGGTGGCAATTTTTTTTTTTTTTTTTTTTATTTATTTTGCATAATGTTAAAATATTTATTATTTTATAAATTAGTATAAATAATAACATATGTTGATATTATTTTATATATATATATTTATTACAAATGATTATTCTTTTACATATATAAATGAATATTTACATTACATTCTTTTACAAATGAATATAAATTATTCTTTCCATTACATTCTTTTACAAATGATATTTATATATATATATATATATATATATATATATATATATATATTTATTACAAATAATATTTATTCTTTTACAAATGATTATATATATGTTTATTATTTATATATATATATATATTTTGGGGGGCAAAGTGCAATTTATTTTGGGGTGCAAATACAATATTTAAAGTTACAAGGGTTTTGGGGTGCAAATACAACTTGTTGATGTGGCAGCCACTGTACCGCCACGTAGGTAATTTTGGCCCAAATAAGGCAATCGGGCATTTTTACAAGATTTTTCAAGACTTACGGGGCATTTTTGCAAGGCCCGAAAAAAACAGACATTTTTAGTTTTGAAAAAAAGTTATAGGGCAATTTTAATATTTCGTCCTAAAATTAATATTGTATGTGCATCGAAGACTTGAAACACTTGAGGAGGAGGAATCAAACATATACATACATATGTGTATGTATATTGGGTATGAGTGTGGTGGTGGTACCACCAGCATCCAATTTAGGCTCATATAGATATGGAAAGTCTTAAAATGACAGCTTAGCTAGCCGCAACAATGCACAACTTGCATTTTCAACTATAAATGGACTAACAACCTTAAATGAGAAAGCATTACAAGAGGAGACACAAGCACATGCAAGATATATTGAAGCATGAAAATGAACATGCATATCATAATATTATCACCTAAAATTAGGTCTGATATAAATAGAGAAATATTTCAGGCCTTGTGATAAATGAGACTTATCTGGTTCTGTCGCATTTTTGTTTGATAATGTACATATATCCGATTTCGGAATTTATGTGGTTGAAATTGAAGTAAACTCTAAGGCCAAAGGAATGGCACCTGCGTGCATTGACCGTCGCCAAACTATCATTACCTACAACAACAAGCAGCTGCAAGTTCGGAATTGTCATAATAATGGTAGTGGACGTAAACTAGACGACAATCAAATCAAGTTTGACGACTTGATTTAGTTAAAATTTATTCATTTTAACTTATGAACTTGATATCGTTACATATGTATACCATTAACTATTTTTGTTCAATTGTTCATTAGACAGTTCATTAGACATTGATTGAGTTCCAACACGTCGTACTGGTGCGTCTATAAATCTTCTAACATATATCTATTCCCACGGATGGCTGCATGCCACATTTGGATATTGTGGGATATCAATCAAAACCTCTATATGATTTCGAAAACATGCGCACAATCTTCTTACAGTGTGTCTAATTTAATAGTATCGAACTCCGTTATATAGTTTCAAAAATTCTACACAAAATCCCTTCTACTAATTTAAGTAACTCCGTTAAGTATTAAGTGAACTGTCTTTACTTGAATTTTCAAAAATTTATGGACATGCTAGGAATTTGGGCCCAAAGAAGTGATGAGGAAACTGGATTGCTGAGATGGGGTGACACATTTTTCCTAAGTTTTATATGCCATAAAGAATAATCTGATTTTATGTCTTTTAGATTTGTAATTGTCACATAATTAGACTAATGTGACCTGCCAACTCACAAGATTTGAAGACTATTGCAGCATAAATCTTATAATTTATTTTGTATTAGGACCAATTAAAATGTATCAGGGCTACATATTAATGTTGTAAAACTCTTTGATTTAAGAAAGTCTATAGATAATTAACCGAGTTGGATGAAATTAAACTCCAAGGTAGCTAAAAGCCTAAACCATTTAGCAACATATATAGCACGCGTTTTAAGTACTTTATAATTCATCAAGAAAGTGAAAGTAAAAAAGTGAGGAGTTAACCATATGGGTTTATTTATTACATAAAGTTACTGTTAACTCCTCGGTGTGATTTTTATACTTTTCAATTCGAAGAACGCCTTGTCCAAATAGCCAGCAAAAGAGTCTTATCAAAAATAAGAAAAGATAGTATTGTATTAAGCCTCTGGATTTACAAATTGATTTTCAACTTATAATTTTTTCTCCTTTTCTCGATCTCCCTTTCTTCTTCCCTCAATATGAATATTTATAGTCCTTTTTTGATTGCATGCCTCTTATTGGGTGGCAACTCCACAAACGTTTACAGGCTAACTCAGCTGCTTATGCTATGGCCACTCATCTCTTCTAGTGCTGAGGCATTAGAGGCAAAGATGACACCTGATTGATTTGTGGCTGCTTCATGCTATGTATGATGACACCTAGTCTTCGCCCAGTAGTTGTATCTGGCAGGATGACACCTGGTTTTTGTTCTAGAAGTGTTTCGTCTTGTATGCACTTGGATGAACTTCTTCGCCTTCAGATTAACTGCCACAGAACTATTCTTCGTAATGATGCCATCATGTGATTTTGCTATTGTCGTACCATCGGGATGTCTCCCTAATGATGCCATCGAGTAATATGGCTATTATTGTACCATCGGGATGTCTCCCTAATGATGCCATCGAGTAATATGACTATTATTATGCCCTCGGGATGTTTTCCCCCGAGGCTTATAAGATATATTCTTCGATATGTCGCTATAGGGGGTACCCCTCGGGGAGAACATATTTAAGGCCTCCCGTTTATAAGATTGTTCACTAACTAAAGCATCGGCGATTATTAGGCATCGTAGAGTAATCCAAGACTGGTAGTACCTTTAGCATCGGATGCTCTGTGAGTGTAGTAATCCGTATGTCATCGGAGATAAAGTTTGCAGAGAGGCAATTTTATCTTCCAATGATGAACGTTATACTTTTCCTCCGATAGGGAAGGTTTTACTTGCCCCTTGATGGCCATCGTTTGGTTCGCCCCTCGATGGCTCCAAGTTCCGATGGTCAAGATTTTTTCTCCCTAGGTTAACACCAGTCCCCCCAGTTCCTGGTGTATAACAAGTAATCAACATGAACTTATAGTGAAATAGTCCTCGGAAGTATTGCCATCGGAGATCGTGGGGAACAGATTAGTTTCGCATTAACGGGAAAATTCCAAGGGTTTGTAACGGCATTTATTTATGGGGAGTCGTGCTCTTTAATGCAGGCGTGCATTAACTCCCCACTTTCTCAGACGAAAACCTATATAAACACCCTTTTTTTCCTCAGTCCTCTTCACCATTCTTCTCTCCTTCAAGCTTTTCATCCTTTTTTAAGTAGAAAATAAAAACCCTAAGTTTTTTTTCTCTCTTACTCTTGTACAATGGCCAGCGAAACTTCCACCGCTACTCTGCCCTTAGCCACCGTCTTGGTGGACGCTTCTGGTGCTCCGTCTGCCCTGCCAATGGAATCCGCCGCTGCTCCGACTACCTATTCAACTGCCGCAAAAGATTCCATCACCGTCACGGTGGCTCTGTTACCGGAGAACACTTCCTCTGGTATTGAGACTTACCGCCGCAAGAGGAAGGGTAAAGCTTTTGCTGGTAAGGAAGATGAACCGGCACGAATTTCTAAGAGGTCAAGAAAGTCATCCGCCGCTATTGACGCTTCAGATGTTCCTGCGAAGACGAAGGGCCTTCGTCGCTACAAAGAAGTAGAGCATGTTGCGAGCACGGTTACCGACGAAGAAGTTAACAACTTATTCCACGATTTCGGAGTGTCCTCCTTGAACATCACCAAGCAGATTCCTTCAAAAGACGATAGGGGAAACAACCCTCCCGAGGGCTATGTTACCCTTTATCTCGTTCAGGTACGTGCGGGTCTCCGATCCTTTTACCCTCCCTTCTACTATGAGGTATTCAAAGCTTGTGATGTCTGTCCTAGCCAGCTAACACCCAATAGCTTTACCATTCTCGCCTCTTTTGTATTCTGGTGCCTATCGAGGGAGTTAGAGTGTACTGTGAGGAGGTTTTTTTTTCCCTTTTTACTGTTAACGTTTCTTCAACGGGTCACCCATCGTACTTCTTCGCCTATCGTGACCCAGAGAAGAAAATAGTCATAGGAACCACCTTGTCTTATAGCAGTTGGAAGGACAAATTTGTCTTTATCAAACCTATTGGGGGCAAGTGGGATTTTCCCTATACTTGGCGTCAACCCGATGCCCCTTCTTATAAGATGGATCCAACTATCTCTTTTTCATTGGCTCTCGACGCCTCTGCTTTGCTGAAATCCGCTCATTTTCTACCTTTATACGATACTGTTGGGCTTACCATAGTGGCTCCTTTGGACGCTTCCCTCGTGGGGAAAACACTTATCCATCTCTCCGATGCCGAACGGCCTACCTTTGGTGAGTAAATCATCCCTCTTCTTGTTTATACTTTCTTCATTTAAGCTCTGCATTTTTTCATTTATCTTTTTCTTATGCAGTATCCTATTTGGGGGAGCATGAGAAAGATATAACTGATATCTCTCGCCCGGCTATTTCTCGCGCAGAGGGTAAGGGACCCAAAAAGGCCAAGATACCCTCGGACGATGATTCTCAATCATCGAGTAAGAATTCTGGTCCCGAAGAGCCCCCTGCTGTGGATTCACCAAAATCCATGGAGCACGATGCCGGTGACGAGGGCTTTGAAAGGGATACGGCGGATGCAACAGTCATTTCTAAGGCGCCGGAGGTTTCCCCTTCGCACGATGCCTTACCCTCCGAGCCTTCGTCTCCTCCTCGTTCCGATAGGATTATGGATGAGACTCATGTCCTTCCTTCACAGTTCGTGGAGGATTTGTCACTGCCTACACTTCCTTCCAACGAAGCAAGCACTGTTCCCCAAGAAAATAATGCTCTCCTCGCTTCTTCTTCCCCAGGTATACATTCGAAGATTTTATTCTTTGCTTTTCCTTGGTGATGTGTGACTTATTTTGTTTGTTATCCCATAGTGACAAAGAGAAGGTTATTCTGATCGAGAGTGAGGACGAAGGAGTTCGAGCAGGTTAGCCACTTTTACCACCTTCTCTTTTTTATCCATCTTTACTTTCTGTGCTTAGCCTATAGGCTTATCTTTACTTATCCTTTTTAAGCAGGCAATTCATCCTCGGACGCTCAAAAGCATCCGTCTTTGATCCATCAGGATCTTTCCATTGATGACCTCTTTTCCTCCGAGGGTCGGGTTTTCGAAGGCGATGCCCACAATCCTCCTTCTTATGCTCTTCCTCGCTCAATTAACTTGGAGCTTTTGGATGAACTGTTGTCTTCGCTGGTGAAAAAACATGTATGGAATGCACCCTCGGAGGCTCCTGCTGGTACTTCTGCGAGGCCTCACTTTGAGGGGATGCCTTTCTCTAGTCGTTTTACTCCGACTGGCTCCCCTTATTTCATTCATACCACTGGGGCCAATGCCGAGTCTAGCATGAAACCAAGTAGCTCGGATCTAAGCCCAGCACTCGAGGTCATCACCTAATATCTGAACGCGACCTCAGCGGCCACTCCCCACGATGAACACACTGCCAGATTTTTCTCCGAGTTGATGGTTGCTATGGTAAGACTTTTTATTTATCCTTCTTTGTTATGACTACTAGATTTCACAGTTATGAATTTATTTTCCATATCTTCCTAGGTTCCCAAGATCATTCCTTCTATCTGGCGAGAGGTGGATGCCGCTCAAGCTATCGGGCAAACATCCATGGAAGAGCTAGCTATACGGAACGCTGCTTTGAAGAAGGCTGAAGATGAGTTGAAGAGCCTTCGGGAGGCATTTGCTCAGAGTCTGGTGAGGGAGCAACTGTTGACATCCAAGTTGGATGAAACAACCAACATTTTATCCGAGCGTACCTCTGAGTGCAACAAGCTTAAGGACGAACTCACTGTGCTATCGAAAGAGAAGAGTTCGTGGGGAGAGCTAGAGCATACTTTGAAGAAGGAAGTTTCTACCCTTCAAAATCAGTATAATCAGCTCAAGGAAGAACTAAAGAAGCCACCACCTCCTCCTTCGGGTTTCATCACTCCCGAGGTATTGGAAGATAAACTGTTCGGGGCCATTCTTCTCACCAAAGATGAAGTTCAGAGGCACTGTGAGGAGAAGTACCAACAGAGGCATAATAGTCACTTGTTGGGTAACTTCATACTCGGGTATCTGGGCTGCATCAATCAATGTCGTGAAGACCGACTGTTTTCCCACCCTGAGAATTGGAGGCGTTTAAACCCTCGGGCTTTGATGATGAGCCCTCCTTCCTCCCAAGAAGCTCATGATGCCTATCAGAAGATATTGGGTCGGGCTCCTTCTCCTGCATATTCTTCTGGCTTTCCATCCTCCCCGTCTCACCCATCGGAGCGTCGTTCTTAGTTTAGCCCTTCAGCTTGTTTTGCTTTTTATCTTTCGACTTGTAATTGTGCTTTGAACAAGTTATTGACTTACTGTATGATTATTCATTACCTTATGAATTATTGAACAAGTTTTATTGTCCCCTCTTTTTTTTTATTCTGCTGTTTTGTCTTTTCTTGTCACTTTCTGCACTACTTTTTATGTCTGATGTCTGCCATTATTACCAACATTCTTCTCACGTGTCTTTATCCTTATTTACCCATACCTTGAGAGTTCCAGATGTCAATTTTACTTTGACACGTATCCCCTTGTTGTCTCCAGGTGCTTCTATAAATTGCTTTCTCATCATTTCCTCCATCAACAACATTCTCTGCAGAATCTTGCTCTTGTCCTTTTATTGTCTTTGGTTCTCTTTTGCACTTTTATTGCAGTAGATATAACTTCTTTATTACTTTCCATATTTTTGCCCTAATGCCTTCCTTCATCCGTAGATCATCATCATCTTCTGGGGAATCTTCTCCCATTCATGCTCGGGGTGAATCCTCCCCTGGGCATGCAAGGGATAAACCTGCCGTGAATGGTTTGTCTTTGGGTTTTAGAGGTTCTCCTGCTGTGCATGGAACATCGGCATCTCGTTCTAGCTCGAGTATGGCAGATTCCCTACGTCTTACATTCCTTCGGAGAGAACCCTATGTCCCTCCTGATAGTCTTTCTATTTTTAACACTTCCGCTCTAAATGTTAATGCTATGATCGGAGGAAACAGAGTAGGTTCTTGCCAAATCGTCGAATCGTCCGAGTCCATTTTTCGTATGTTGCGCGAATATGGTTTGAATCCCGATGACTACAGTATCATCGTTCCTCGTCCTTTCCATAGGGCCTTTGAACCCCCTTTGGGTTATCTGACTTTATATTCTGAACAAATTCATTGTGGCTTGCGTATGCTCTTTCACCCTTTCATGCACTCACTATTTCAATATTGGCAGGTTTGTCCTAGCCAACTGACCCCTAACTCATTTCGCTATCTGGTGGGCTTCGTTCTCTGCTGTAATCTTTTGAACGTACCCCTAACTCCGTATCGGGTGTGCGCTGCTTTTATTCTGCGTCCGTGTCCCAATGGTCTTCCCTATTTTAGCCTAGTTTATCGAGATCAACAGAGAAGTTTCCATGTTCCTCGCCGTTTGGCATTTGTAGTAGATTGGAAGAAAATGTATTTTTTTATTAAACCAAGGGATTCTTCTGGAGATTCATGGGGTATTACTTTACGATGGGGCTTGGGATACGTGATCCCTCGTCCTGAGACCGTTGTACGAGAAATGGAGTATTTAACTTCCACTGGCATGTTTTTAGGTAGTTACGATATATGCTCTATTCTGGCGAACTCCTCAGCTCTAACCATGGCTGGTCTACAACATGGTGCAGAACAGCTGAATATTTCTCCGATGCCCTTGCACTCAAACCCTGCTTTTCGTAAGTTAATCTATTTTCTTACCTCAATGACATCGTCTTTTTGTTCTGATGATTAACCTTTGATTATTTCTTTTAGGATATGAGATGGAGCGATTTGTTATCAGGCGTTATCCTGAGGAAGTGCTGGTCCCTCTGGTCTCCTTTCCTATGTATTCGAACACCTCGGGTTCATCTATCGAACGTGATCTTCCCGACCCTTATCCTAGTTCCGATGACCTCTTGATGTTCTCGCAGCCTAATTTTTTATGGGACTCTGCCGTTCCTTCTATCGATTCGCTCTTTGGGAATCCTTCCTCTCAGGACTTAAACGTAGATCCTGACTTTCCGTCTCCTCTTACACTGACCTTAGCTGTCCGATCCCCCCACGATCCTTCAGTCAACGTCATAGATGGTGATAATATAACCGTGCCACCTATAAGCTCTACTGATGTGATTCCTTCCCCTCCTAGGATGGTTCCACCTGCTGGGGAGGGAACGAGCGGTATAGCTACATGAGGTTTTCGTGATACTTTTCCTGTACTAACTTCAGATGTTTCTTACCATCAGCACTTCTTAAGTGGTTTGCTGAATCAAGCTAACTGCGAAGGTCTTGGCTCTGTTTCTATGAACCTTCTTCAGGATCGATTATGCCGTAACTTATGTGAGGTACGTCATGCTCCTGTTTCTCTTTCGTGACGCCTTTCTTATCATTCCTCAATTTTCCTCTTATTTCATGTAGGTGTTTTTGATCGCGAATACCCTTGGTGCACATCTTTCCAATAATGCCGGTTTCTTGTGTCGATACCTCACCGATCTGGAGAAAAACTTAGCCGATGCTCGTAATCAAATTGCCAATCTGCACGCTCACTATGATTCTGACCAGGAAATCTTGGAAGCTCTACTAAAGGATGCCCAAGATACCATCTTGGATATGAGACAACTGGTAACTTTGGAGCGGGATCATGCCAGAGAACTGGAGGCTCGTATAAAAAACTTACTAAGTCAAAGCCGTACTTCCGATGCTTTGATATCTTCTCTGTTGGCCGAAAGGGATTTGCTAGCTACGAAGTTGTCGGATTTAGAGAGATCTCGTGCAATGGACGCTTTGATCACTCGTGCTGAGGCTACCTTGGCGGTTCCAAGTTTGGAACAAATAAGGGCAACCTTGCGTGTGGAAATGCGGGAGATGGTTGTGATGGGTTTTCAGATCTGTCGGGAGGCTGTGAGAACACTCCCAAATTTTCCTCCACACCTGGATCTTCCCGACCTTGAGATCATTACCTCTTCCAATACTACAGCTCCTTCTGCCTCTTCTCAAAGATCTACAGTTCCAGTAGTAACCATTATTGATCCTGCTGATCTTTCAGAAGAACAACGGCATTGCCTAATTCGAGAAGGAAAGCGTCCTATGCAGAATTAATACTTTATTTTGTATGTTAGGTCTGTAATTGCATATGTAAATTGAACTACGAGTGGCTTGATTCCCTTGTATCGGGATACGTAGGCATTTCGGATTCTTATTCGAGTTCAGCCATATTTATATGTGTGTATGCAAGTTAGTCGGGTTAGATGGCTGTATCGGAATGAATCGAGTTTTGTGATTATGTACAAATTCCATATAAATTAATGCCATCTTTATTCCACCACGACTTTATTTACATGTACACTGGTGTGATGTCCCTATTTACATTATTACTACCAGACACTAAGCATAATACTTTCTAAGATTCAATGCATTCCAAGTTCGGGTAAGTACCATACCTTCGGGGGTACTTAACTGGTAAGTAACAGGTCCGATGATTTTGCTCACCTTGTATGGTCCTTCCCACTTGGGCTGCAGTTTAGCAACATTCTTGGATGCTCCTACTCGTTTGAGAACCAGATCTCCGACTTGGAATGTTCTAACCCTAACATTTTTGTTGTAGTGTTTGGCCATTCGAGCTTTATACCCTTCCATGCGTACTGATGCTCGATGCCTCTTTTCTTCCAACAAGTCCAAGGCTAGAGCTAGATTAGAGCTATTACTAACTTCTTCATACTCTCGGATCCTCCAACTTTTGGTTACGATCTCGGGTGGGATTACAGCCTCACAACCATAAGCCATGATGTATGGTGTCTCTCCCGTGGCAGAGCTAGGAGTCGTGCGATATGCCCACAAAACACCTGGAATTTCTTCTATCCATCGTTCTTTTGATGGTCCAATCTAGCCTTAATGCTCTTTAACAGGGTTCGATTGGTTCTCTCAACTTGACTGTTACCTTGGGGATATCCAACGGAAGCAAATCGATGCTTAATCTCCCAATGCTTACACCAGTCTTCTACCTTTTGGTCTTCAAACTGTAACCCATTATCGCTCACGAGGTACCGAGGAATTCCGAATCGGCATAGTATGCTTCGTCATAGGAAATTGATGACAGCGTTTGCTGTGATTCTGGCCATCGGCTCTGCTTCTACCCACTTTGTGAAATAATCTACTGCTACCAACATATATTTATTTTGCCTCGGATTAGGCATCAAGGGTCCTACTAAATCTATTCTCCATTTGGCAAAGGGGCATGCTAGCAAATTTGGCTCCCACGGTGCTGCTGGTTGATGAATCTGTAAAGCGTGGGCTTGGCACGCTGGACATCTGCGCGCGTATTCCTGCCTTATAATGCCCTTGCCTTATGATACGATTGGCCATGCTCGCACCTTGCGAGTGATTTCCACATGTCCCTTCGTGCATTTCTTTTATCACTCCCAACGCTTCCTGTCCATCCAGGCATCGAGTGTGAGGATTAGAGTAGCAGCGTCGAAACAACACCCCTTTATGCAAGAAATATCTTGCTGCTTTCCTTTCTAATCTCTTTCTCTCAATGTCATCATCGTAGTATTGTGTAGGGTCCTCTAAATAAGCAACTATATCTGACATCCATCCTGATGTCACTGGGGCTACGATGACGTGGACGTCCTCATGAGGCTCTTGCTGTTCTGATCCCATAGCTTGTAGCAAAGTAATTCGTCGTGTTCCGACCACGAATTGAGTTGCTATTTTTGACAATGCATCTGCTTCTTGGTTCTCCGACCTAGGAATTTGTCTCAATTGGAATTCTTCAAACATCTTTTGCCTATTCCGAACTGTTTGAGCATATGCTTTCAATCGCTCTTCTTTTATTTCAAACTTTCTTATTGCTTGCTGCACTATCAGTTGTGAATCACTGTGAATCACCACTCGACTGATGTTTCCTTCCATGGCTAACCTCATCCCGATTAGGAGGGCTTCGTATTCGGCTTCATTGTTAGATAAGGGGTAATTTATCCTAATGGCAAAGCATAGATTTTCTTCTTCCTCGTAATTCTTCAGAACTACTCCTGCCCCACCGTGTGTTTCGACGGATGATCCGTCTACATACACATGCCATAATACAGGTGGCTTCTCATCTTGCATTTCTTTCATTTCTACCATGAAGTCAGATACAACCTGTGCTTTGATGGCTGGGCGTGGAGCGTATGACAAGCTATACTCACTTAACTCTATTGCCCACTTTACCATTCGACCTGATGTTTCTGGGTGATTGAGTATGACCCTTAACGGATATTTGGTGCGTATCGTCACATGATACGTTAGGAAGTATGACCTTAACTTTCTAGCTGCTGCTACAAGTGCTAATATCAACTTTTCTGTCTGCACATAATTCTTTTCCGCGTTTTGCAGGGTTTTACTGACATAGTACACAGGACGATGATCACCCCCTTCATTCTTTACTAATACTGCACTTACAGCCTCATCGCCAGCCGACAAATATACAAACAACTTATCTCCAGGTTCAGGCTTGACTAGCAATGGAGGACTAACCAGGTAATTCTTCAGGCTATTGAAGGCTGCTTCACAATCGGGAGTCCATTGAAACTCCTTCACATTCCTTAATATTTTAAAGAATGGCAAGCCTTTCTCCGCTGATCGTGATATGAATCGGCTGAGTGATGCCAACTTCCCTGTTAGTCTTTGCATTTCTTTTATTGTTCTAGGTGATTTCATCTCCACGATGGCTTTGGCTTTTTCTGGATTAATTTCTATTCCCTTCTCTGTTACCATATACCCTAGGAACTTTCCTCCCCTGATCCCGAAAGAGCATTTCTTGGGATTTATTTTCATGCCAAATTTGTCCATAATGACTAGAGCTTGTCGCAAATCCCTCGGATGATCTTCTGCCCTCTTACTTTTTACAATCATATCATCTACATAAACTTCCATCGTATTTCCAATGTCATCGGAGAACATCAGGTTCACTAACCTTTGATAAGTGGCCCCAACGTTCTTAAGTCCAAAAGGCATGACCATATAGCAATACGTACCCACATCTGTAATGAAACTGGTTTTCTCTTGATCCTCCTCCGCCATTGGGATCTGATTGTATCCTTGGTCACCGTCCATCGTGGATAATAGTGCACATCCCGCCGTTGAGTCCACCAACTGGTCGATGCTGGGTAAGGGGTAACAATCCTTTGGACATGCATCGTTCAAATTAGTAAAATCCACACACATTCGCCATCGTCCACCTGACTTGGGTACTAACACAACATTGGACAGCCATTCAGGGTATATAACTTCCGTGATTTGCTGTAATCCTAGAAGGCGTAGTATCTCTGACTTGATAATCCCATTTCTTTCTGGGCCCATGTTTCTTTTCTTTTGCCGGATGGGTTTGATGAAGGGATTGATATTGAGACGATGTTGACATATCCCGAGGTTGATTCTTCCAGGTGGGCCTCCTTCCCATGCAAAGAGGTGTCTGTATTCCTTTAAGATGGAAATGACCTCTTTTTCAATTGCTAGTCCCATTCCTGTTCCTATTTTTACTTTCTTATTTTCCTCTTCTAATTCTACCAGTTTTAATTCTTCCACTGGTTGAACTCGGACTTCCTCCATTTTCTGCTTTTTTCCCGGGTGATTAAGTTCTTCTTCCACACTCGTTGGTATGGCATTCATACGACATTCCCTAGCCTTGAATTGATTGCCTCGGATTTCTCCAATACCCGACACCGTGGGGAACTTTACCTTGAGATGAAGAGTAGAGGGTACAGCCTCGAAGGCGTGAATAGAAGACCTTCCACATATTGCATTATACGTTCGTGAGGATGCTTCTACTACCCAAAACTTCATATGCTCGGTACGACGCACTGCTCCTTCCCCCCAGGACATCGGAAGTATGACAGTTCCCAAAGTCCGACTGGTTTCTCCTGAGAAGCCTACCAAAGGTATCTCCGTAGGATCAAGATGTATTTTTTTTAACCCCATCGCTCCAAAAGTTGGGGTAAATAATACATCTACTGAGCTTCCAGTATCTACGAGGACTCGTTGTATCTCGATACCCATTATGGTTGCCTTAATTACCCACGGATCTTCATGAGGATATACAATTCCTTGAAGATCTTCGGGTCCGAAAGATATTGTTGGTAGCTTC
Source organism: Linaria vulgaris (assembly GCA_948329865.1). Taxonomy (NCBI): domain Eukaryota; kingdom Viridiplantae; phylum Streptophyta; class Magnoliopsida; order Lamiales; family Plantaginaceae; genus Linaria; species Linaria vulgaris. The sequence goes on along the minus strand of OX415250.1, from coordinate 110,420,571 downwards.
ATTCCTTGCACTGTGCAAACCGATAGTCCTTGTCCCACCTTTCTGGCCTCTTTGAGATATTTCTTCTTTCTGCCAGCTGGAGACGAGGATATATCTCTTCCTTCAATCATGTTGATGGTTCTTCCCGATGGAGGGTTATCTCGATATGTACCTGGTGGTGGTGGTAACTGCTGATTAAATTCCTCTTGTTCATCATTCCTCGAGGGGGGTTCAACAGCCACCTCCCCTTCTTCATTCCGGGCTTTCTTTCGTTCCATCGAATGATCTTCTTTGTTACTGCTTAGGTAGTCTCTTAGATAACCCAAGTCCAGCAACCTATGAATTTCATTTTGCAGATTCTTGCAACCATCGGTTGTGTGGCCATACGTCTTATGATATTTGTAGAACTTTCCTGAATCCTTTTTCTTGTACGGTTGTCTTACTGGCATAGGCCAAGAGAAATCCTTGTTTCCCCTCATTACATTTAGCACTTTTGACTGGGTGATGGTTAGAGTTGGTAATGGTATAGGCTGAAGATGCCTTTTCACCACTCCAGGATTATCTCTTCGAGGCGGGTGATTCTTAGATTCCTCCTTTTCTTTTGGCCCTGCATGGGCATCGGCGGTTTCTGCCTTCAACTTGGACTTTTCTGCCTCTTCCATCAGGATATACGTCTCTGCTTTCTGCATTAATTCATTCATGTCCTTTACTCGATTTCCTACCAGGTATCGGAAGAAATTCCTCGATGGCAACCCTTGAGCAAGAATGTCTGCTAACATGGTCGGATCTATGTTGGGGACGTCCAATACTTCATCGGAAAAGCGTTTCATGAAATCTCTTAAAGATTCATCCTTTTGCTGCTTTATGGTAAACAGATGACATGCCGATTTGGGATAGCGTCTGTTACAGGCAAACTGTCGTACAAACAAACTGGCCAACTGGGAGAAGTTAGATATTGTGCCTGGGGGTATCTGGGTAAACCAAGATTGTGCCCTTCCTGTCAGTGTAGCTCGAAAGATTCGACACAACTGATTGTAAATCCATCGTTGCGATATATTGATTGATGTGATCCTGCGGGTCTTTTCCATCTTTTTCTCCTGAATACATGGGTAGGTTAACTGCTCTTATGTAGGCTGGAATTGTAGCTTGTGCAACATCCGGTATAAACGGTGATCCATGATATACTGGCTCATCTTCCGGTGTGATGGCCCTTTTCATGCTAAGCATCTCTCGTCGGAGATGATTCAACATTTCCCAAAGAGCTGGCTCATTGCTCGAATGAGGGAACATGTTGGGGCGATAAGGAGGTACTCTATCCTCGAAAACATTGCCAGGTGGAGGTATCACACCTGGATACCTTTCTTGTCGACACCCTGGCTGTGGTGGTGGTATTCGCTGTGGAGTTGGCGTCATTCTTGAGCCTTGCTCTTCCACCCTATACCTTTCTCTGTACGGTTGTATATGTTGTGGTTCTGGGGGTCTTTCGTTAGCTTGAGCCCTTCTTAAAGCTGCTTCCACTAGATTTTTAAACACTGTTCTGGGGATATTGATATAGTTGACATTAGGTGGTGGAGTGTTTCTAGGGGAACTCTCTGCAGATTCTTGATATATACTCTCACTGTGGTTTTCTGTCCGATGCTCAGAACGAGTTGATCCGTCCATTTGTTGTATTGGCTGTGAATATTGTAAGTACCGAGCCTCTTTTACTGGCGTAACTCGAAGGCAATAATTTACGGCGTTCCCACAGACGGCGCCATTGTTAACTCCTGGGTGTGATTTTTATACTTTTCAATTCGAAGAACGCCTTGCCCGAATAGCCAGCAAAAGAGTCTTATCAAAAATAAGAAAAGATAGTATTGTATTAAGCCTCTGGATTTACAGATTGATTTTCAACTTATAATTTTTTCTCCTTTTTTCGATCTCTCTTTCTTCTTCCCTCAATATGAATATTTATAGTCCTTTTTTGATTGCATGCCTCTTATTGGGTGGAAACTCCACAAACGTTTACAGGCTAACTCAGGTGCTTATGCTATGGACACTCATCTCTTCTAGCGCTGAGGCATTAGAGGCAAAGATGACACCTGGTTGATTTGTGGCTGCTTCATGCTATGTATGATGACACCTAGTCTTCGCCCAGCAGTTGTATCTGGCAGGATGACACCTGGTTTTTGTTCTAGAAGTGTTTCGTCTTGTATGCACTTGGATGAACTTCTTCGCCTTCAGATTAACTGCCATAGAACTATTCTTCGTAATGATGCCATCAGATGATTTTGCTATTGTCGTACCATCGGGATGTCTCCCTAATGATGCCATCGAGTAATATGGCTATTATTGTACCATCGGGATGTCTCCCTAATGATGCCATCGAGTAATATGGCTATTATTATGCCCTCGGGATGTTTTCCCCCAAGGCTTATAAGATATATTCTTCGATATGTCGCTATAGGGGGTACCCCTCGGGGAGAACATATTTAAGGCCTCCCGTTTATAATTTTGTTCACTAACTAAAGCATCGACGATTATTAGGCATCGTAGAGTCATCCAAGACTGGTAGTGCCTTTAGCATCGGATGCTCTGTGAGTGTAGTAATCCGTATGTCATCGGAGACAAAGTTTGCAGAGAGGCAATTTTATCTTCCAATGATGAACGTTATACCTTTCCTCCGATAGGGAAGGTTTTACTTGCCCCTTGATGGCCATCGTTTGGTTCGCCCCTCGATGGCTCCAAGTTCCGATGGTCAAGATTTTTTCTCCCTAGGTTAACAGTTACCATTACTTAATTCTCTTGCAACATAAAGATACAAGGTAAATTATTATACATATACCCTGTTTTCCAAATTGTACCTATAGAAGGTACACAATGGCCATCAGTAAATTCATCATGCATGTTTGTGAATATTCGAGGGGCTTATAATTATGCATTCACTTCCATTTTCCATGGTAACCTCCATGTTTGCCAAACTTGCCATGTTTCATTTTGCCGTGCTTAAACTTCCCGCCGTGAGGATACCCGTAAGATCCACCACCGTGATATTGATTGTACCCACCGTGTCCGTGGTGTTCCGCACCCATGTGGTGAGCCCCGTAAGCAGCAGTGGCAAGAACTGCACCTCCGGCTAAGTATCCAGCTCTCATTCCATAACCACCTGCAATTGTTAATTAGTTTATCATTACTCAACTCTCGAAGTTTTTCGATTAATTGTTTGTTATGTCATGTCACAGGACAACATGACATTTAACGGCCGATACCTAGCTTGTTAGCATTGAACTTAAAGAAAATATATATAACTTGAAAAATTGCAAATAAGAGGGGAACAAAATATTTGAAGTGACAAATAGATAAATTAATTACTCGACCTCGTCAAATGGGACTTATATCTATTAAAAATATAAGTAAGTGGCTTGATCGTGGCATAGTGAACTTAATTGATTTATCCAATATCTTTAACTCTCTAACGCTCTTATTTATCCAATATCCAATTAAAAGGACAAAAAAGAAAAAAAGGGTAAGGAAGCTACATTCACAGCACCAGTGGCGGAGCCACGGGGGGTGCGTGTGGGGGCAACCGCACCCCCCAACATTTTATAATTTTTTTTTATTACTATTATTATAAAGAAGATGTGAAAAGGACTAAAGGAGTGACTATGCGTGTAGTAAATGCCACTACTTAAAATATTTAAAATATTTCTCTATTTAAAAAAAGGTCACTACTCCCTAAAAAAGTAGTGGACCGTGCACTATAATGTTTTTTAAAAAAACTTTTAAAAAAGCAAAAAGGAATGTTGGGCTATATTCTTAAAAATTAGGAGAAGTCATAGAAGATATTTCAGTACACAGACCAGGCGCGGCCATTGTAGTTTTTTTGAGGAGATTCAAGAAGAATTTGCTATTACTCAACTCACTTTGTAAGATAATTATTTTGTGTTAAATTATTGATTTGGTATTTATTACTTGTTTTTTTTGTATACAAAGTTATTTATATAATTAGGGTTTGTTGATTTGTAGTACAAAAACTATACGATTCTTGCTTTTTTAGTTTTATAATAACAAAGAAGCTATGTTGCATTATATATTTAGATTAATTTGTTGTCTTTGTTTATATAGATTTTGATTCATAAATAATGAGCAAAAAAAGAATTGATTCTTATTTCATGAAAAAGAATTGATGAAGTACAAAACCCTCAAAGGATTGACGAAGTTGATTATATGAAGCTTGAAAGAGACCCGAGCCAGCGTCAACATATATGGATCTATACACAAGATAAGTTGAATCAAGGTCGACGATTTTATATAGGAAATGGCCATTATCAGGTAAATTCCAAAAAAGAACCTAAACTTGTTGATAAATATGGTAGAAAGTTTCTTAGCTCTTGGTATAAATTATTTCCTGATTGGTTGGAATATTCCCCTACGAAGAATGCTGTATTTTGTCATAAGCGTTATTTGTTTTTATGCCATGATATTTTAGATATTAACTTTGAAAAAATATATCGCAATCTCGCCCCCCCTATTTCGAATTAGTACCTAGACACACATGGTAGAGCATTTGATTAACATATAAAAGATTAAACTAAGCATATAGTGATTTAAGTTTTAAACATATATGCATAATGTTTCATGAATTGTAATTATTGAAGTGTTCAAAAAAAAAATATCACTAGTCTAAGAACATTTACTATATAGAAAAAAATAACATAACAAAGATCCTTTGTAATATAATACTACTAAACTATAAAAATATATTTGTTGTATATATATGAGAAAAGTATATTTTAGCTATTTATGATATATATTAATATGTGTGAAGATTATCAATTTTATTGTAGCTCAATTGGTTAAAGCATCTAAGTGTTACTTAGAAGTCTAAAGATCAATTCCACTACCCATCAAAATTTTAATTTTTAAAATCAAATACACAAATCGGCTCAACCACTACTAAAACGGGTCACTAGTTCCCGGTTCTTGACCGATTCTTATCGGGTTTGACCGGTTCTTAGAGTTACCGGTTCTAGAACTCCATCGGGCCGGCCAAGCTAACGGTAACCGGTTACACCGGTTCTACCGGCCGATTTGGTTCAGTTTTAACAACACTGCTTGGCGGAGCAACTTATTGACTGAACTCAACAACTTATTGACTGTACCGCCACATTAGCTAAAAAGCTCGATTAAGGAAAAAAAGACATTTTTATAATAATTTTGAAACATGTGGGACATTTATTCAAGGCCCAAAAAAAAGGACATATAAGTTTAGAAAAAAATGTTGGGGGCAAAAATAATACTTCGTCCATAATCCATCAAGGGTTGCTAGTACATAAAAGATCATACAATATTTAACCGACTTGATGAAACTCCGAGATAGCTAAAAGCCTAAACATATAAAAACAAGTATAGCACGCATTTGAACATCATAATTCATCAAGAAAGTAACAGTAAAAAAGTGATTAGTTAACCAAATGGTTTCTTTATTACATAGAGGGACCATTACTTAATTCTCTTGCAACATAAAGATACAAGGTAAATTATTATACATATACCCTGTTTTCCAAATTGTACCTATAGAAGGTACACAATGACCATCAGTAAATTCATCATGCATGTTTGTGAATATTCGAGGGGCTTATAATTATGCATTCACTTCCATTTTCCATGGTAACCTCCATGTTTGCCAAACTTGCCGTGTTTCATTTTGCCGTGCTTAAACTTCCCGCCGTGAGGGTACCCGTAAGATCCACCACCATGATATTGATTGTACCCGCCGTGTCCGTGGTGTCCAGCACCCATGTGGTGAGCCCCGTAAGCAGCAGTGGCTAGAGCTGCACCTCCGGCTAAGTATCCAGCTCCCATTCCATAACCACCTGCAATTGATTAGTTTATCATTACTCAACTCTAAGTTTTTCGATTAGTTGTTTGTCATGTCATGTCACAGGACAAGAAGACTAAATCAGGACAACATGACATTTAACGGTCGATAGTCGATACCTAGCTTGTTAGCATTGAGCTTAAAGAAAATATATATAACTTGAAAAGGTGCAAATAAGAGGGAACAAAATATTTGAAGTGACAAATAGATAAATTAATTACTTGACTTCGTCAAATGTGACTTATAAGTTATATCTATTAAAAATATAAGTAATAGGGTTGATCATGGCATAGTGAACTTAATTGATTTCCTGTTATCCAAATCTTATCTTTACCTCTCTACCGCTCTATAAGTTAATTCATTTACGAATACTATTTGACAGGGTTAAATTACGATTTGATTGAATCAGCGAAAGTTCTTTTAAAGTTCAGAAGTTAATTTCATTGTAAAAATTACAGACTAGAAAATTAAACTCTGCTCAGAACTTTCTTTTTAAGATTTTATGAGCTCTCATAAGAAAATTATGCAGTATAGCTTAATAATTAACCTAGAAAAATTAACCAATAAAAAATTATTCCCCATAAATCCATCTTAGTTACTGTAGCCTTTATTTGATCTTGCTAAAGTATATCAACATCACCGTGTATAATTCAAAACCAACGCACATATACATATATAATTATATATAATAATACGTATATATACTTATTTAATTTGTAATATATATGTAATGACCGACATATTTTATCCATCGTAAACCAGTTATATTAAGTATTAACGTATTTAATTGAGTAGATAAAATCTGTTAATACGTTTATACGCGTGTAAATACGTTAATACTGGTATACGATGAACAGGGATCGTTACGACTTTATATTTTAATGCTTCAAAATTAAATTTATATTGAATTGTTAGTTGGTACCTGGATGAGACGAACCATGATATCCCGAGGGTGGGTACCCTGCAGGAGGGTAACCTGCCGGAGGGTAACCACCTTGGAATCGTCCTCCGTATCCCGAATGGCCGGAGCTATAACCTCCGTATTGGGGAGGGTAGTGTCCGGCCCCGACTCCGGCGCCATAAGCTCCAAGATGGCTGAACAAGTTTTTGTCCTGGTGACCGCCACCATAATTGTGGCCGTCCATCTTTCTTCCTAATTAATTCAATCAAAACAACACTAATTAATAAACATTTGTGTGAACTGTTCAACAACAATTGTAAAAATGATATTACATGCATGCATCAACACATATGAAACGTGATCACAAGATTGTTTATTAGTCATGATTATATATTATAAGAAAGATAATATTTACCTAGCTATTCGAGTTTGATAGTTGTGCGGATACAGAGGTTTGATTTTTGTCGAGCAGTATTAGTAGTTTGTGTACGTACTTATGCGCAAATTTAAGTATATTCTGTGTGTCCTGATCGAAAGAATTATATTGCGAATCCTATTTTGTTCGTGTATGCGTTCCTCCTACGCGTACACTTTATTTGGTGCGGAATTTTTGTCACACTTAATTTTCCATGAAGTTCATGTTGATTTTTTTTCCTTTTAGTCGGTATTATCTAGTAAAATATTGTTTCAATTAAGTTCATTAATTTATTTGATATATATCAGCGTTTGGAACGAAGAAAAAAGTGATTCGGTGCCGGCACTTTGGTTCTCACAATAATTAATGGATTTAAATTCGTAATTTATTTCCTAAAAAACCACCGAAATGTTTCATGACTATAGATGCACAACATAAAAAGATTATAATAGTTAAGTTACATTGATATTAAATATTTATGACTTCCAAAAGACATGAAAAAGCTAAAAAAAAAGCTACGGAACGGTAATTGTGATTTCAACAGACTAATATAAGACTAAAAACATATATATTGATCCACTATTTACAAAAATCTTCCTGAACGAACCATATGCTCAAACTCTCCATGTAACGGAGAGTTGGTCGTCTGATTATTGCACTTTATGTTTTTTATTTATTTATCACAAAATGAATTTTTTGATACCATAACGGGGAGAGTTGATCTGATTCTTGCACTTTGTGTTAAATTAGAATTTTATATGGAATCCAGATTGCCTGGCACTTCCGTCCATTACGGAATTTATGCACCACCTTAACATTAAAGTTAGATAATGATGGAACCTGGTTCTGCAATGTTCTAACAAAAATTAAATTAAAGGACAGTCCGATCAGTCGATTACATTCACGTTTATTTAATTTTGTTCTCAACAATCTGATGTATTTTGCATGTATGTGGGGATCGAAGACAAAAAGTTTCTGTCTTATATAGGGCGAATTATTATTTCTGCCCAATAACTTTGCCAAAAATTATTTTTTGCCTTTTTTTCTTGAGCCAACTTTTTCTGACCTGCTAGTTTTAAAAATCCTATTAAAAATGCCAAATTTCAGCCACATCAGCTAAATTGCTGATGTGGCAGTCCAATCAAAAAAATGCTATGCCTAGTCAATAAGTTGTCACGTCACGTCATATTTTTCAGCCCAAAAAATGTTTTTTTTGACTAATCCTTGTAATATTAAAAATTGCACTTGAATCCCATAATAAATTGACTTTGCACCCCTAATATATATATATATATATATATATATATATATATATATTAAACATATATATACTCATTTTTTATATCTTAAAAGTATTTTAAAAATAATAAATATTTTAATAATTTCTAAAAATTATAAAAAACAAATAAAAATAAAATACATTAATTAAAAAAAAATGTCATCATCTTCGCTCCACCCCCCCACCCCCCTCCACCCAACTCTGCACTGTTCACGTACTGTGCACTATTCACTCCCAGCGCCGCCCCTGTTCACTCCCAGCGTCGCCACTATTCACGCTTCACGCACAGCGCCGCCGCCGCCGTTCAATTTTTTATTTTTATATATTGTTAAAACATTTATTATTTATAAATAGTTATATATATGTTTATTATTATTATCTATATATATAGCTTTTTATTATTATTTATATATATATGTTTATTATTATTATCTATATATATAGCTTTATTATTATTTATATATATATATATATATTTTGAGAGGCAAAATGCAATTTATTTTGGGGTGCAAGTGCAATTTTTAATATTACAAGGATTAGTCAAAAAAATATTTTTTGGGCTGAAAAATATGACGTGGCATAACAACTTATTGACTAGGTGTAACACTTTCTTGACTGGGCTGCCACATCAGCAATTTAGTTGATGTGGCTGAAATTGGGCATTTTTAATAGGATTTTTAAAACTAGCAGGGCAGAAAAAGTCGGCTCGGGAAAAAAAGAGAAAAAGTAATTTTTGGCAAAGTTATTGGGCAGAAATAATAATCCGCCCTCTTATAATATATAAGTAATAGACAAAGAGAAAATTAGGGAACTCATGTGAAAAAATAATATACAAAAAATCACATAAGTATTTACCTCAATTTTTTGTCACACGAGTGCTTTTAGGCTTACGAATTGTACATGGAGTTTTTGCATTAGTCCATTCAACATTCAAGACAGAGTGGGACGAAATGCATGCACAAAACTTCCAACTTCTACAATTGAGTTTCTCTAAGGTGTTTGCAAACTCTGAAAATAAGTTAAAATCAGCTTTTTATTTAAAATAAGCATTTTTGGAGTGTTTGATTGACAAGTTAAAATTTTAAAAGTACTTTTTTAAAGCTGAAAATGCCCACAATCTAGAAGTTGGTCTTTCCCCGCTTTTAGCTTGTGCTTCTAATTTTATAATAAAATAAAATGTCATTTTACGTAATAGTCCTCACAATATACCCTGCCTTCCAGAAAATCCGCCCCACATCTCTTCGTTCCCGCGCCGGTGCTTGAGTAGTGGAAAAAAATGGCGGGTTTCTTTCCTTCTACAGGCATAAAAGAAACCCACCATCTTCTCCATCTCCTTAGAGAAACCATTAAGCGTGAGTGAGTTGCCTCTTCAATTTTCTTCCTTCTTTTTCTCTCATCTTTATCTAATTACTCCTCATCACTAAATCTCACATATTTAATTGTTGTGCTAATATTCCTGCTGATGCAGGTTGTTCTCCATTACAAGGATTTCTCTATAATATCTGGTTCGAGAAGATTGTGGTTGTGAGAAGGTATGAATTTTATTTTATTTTTTGTTTCTTTCTTACTGCTATTGAAATAATTTTATCTACTTTATTTTTTTAAACTTGAGATTAGTATCAAAATAATTGTTGGTTGTGCTAATTAGAGTAGCATAGCTGAATCTATGCATATTGGGAATGTTTCTCCTAATAAAAGTTTCAGATGACTAATATTAAGAGATGAAGTGTTGCTGTCACACCAAAAAATAACATTCTTAGATATGTCAAGTGAATTGCATTGACATGTTGGTGCCAACATTCATTAGCTGAAACATATAAAATCAGTTTTGAGGAATTGACTTATAACTTTTTGTAAAATCTAGTTCTGTAATGGAGATGTATAGATGCATGATCTGTAACATCTGCTCATATGATGAGGGAACTTAACCAAAATTGATTGTGAGAGGTGATGAAATAGGTTGAACCAATTACTAATATGAGGTTGGGTCTATTTATTTAAAATCAATAAAGGACTGGAGGTTCCCAATTTGCTTTTTAACTGCAGATGATAATCCAGGAAAAGAAGATCAATACTGCTATAATTCATACCACTATTAGGATATACATAATTGTTTGGAAACTGGAACAAACCCAATGAAATTGTTTAAAGACACATCTAACTTTATTGTCCTCTTGTTCTATCATGTATTCAGATAGCTACTATATGGTACTTTGATTTATCTTTCGATTATGTTCATTCTCTTTCTTTAGATTCACCTTATTACTTAAATCATATAAGTTATGTCAGTATTGTAAAGGTTAAGTAGCAGTTGTGAATGTTGACTGGGTAAAGTTTTTCAGTTACTATTTCATACTTTGTTTCATGTAGTTATGGACTATCAAACGAATGATCCAAGAGGATCAAATGTAAACTTTGTATTTCAGTCACCACCACATTCTCAAACAACTTATCCAAGCACAAGCACTAGTAAAAAACCTAAGGGAAAGAATGTAAAGACACAGGAGAAGGCTAGTTGGGATGTTAAGACTACTATGATATTTATTAAACTATGCGTTGATGAGATGATGGCCGGAAATCGTCCCGGCACCCATTTTAACAAGACTGGTTGGGACAGGCTTGTGCAAAAGTTTTTTAATGCATCCCAACGCAGCTATGATCGCATTCAATTGAAAAATCGTTGGGATGCATTAAAAAAAGAATTTGGTATATGGAAAAAACTAATGCACAACGAGACTGGGATTGGTTGGAATAGTGAGAGGGGGACTGTTGATGCGAGTCCAGATTGGTGGCAGAGAAAATTACAGGTATTGCTCTTATTTTCTTATTAGTTTTTGCCCATGCCATCATTAATATGCTAATGAATAAGTTAAATGAAGGTGATTCCTGAAGCTGCAAAGTTCAAAGAGAGAGGTCCAATAATGCTTGATGAACAAGAAATGTTGTTTGCTGATGTGGTTGCAAATGGTAATAGTGCCTATACTCCAAGCTCTGGTTTGGTTCCACCACATATGGAGGATGTGCCACAAAACAACATTTCGGATGACGAAGTTGACGAGCCAGATAATGTGTCGCTTTCTGATATTGATATAAATCAGTCGGCAAATTATGTTAATCTTAGTGCTGAAGGAAATCGAGAGAAGCGTCACAAAGAATTTACTATACCCATTCGTCACAAAAGGACAAAGAGAATCACATCTGCTGAAAAAATAGCAAAATCTCTTGAGGAATTGTCACATTCAATGAAAACAAATCCTGTCCCAACACCAACTCATCAAAGTCAATTTACTATTCAAGCTTGCTTAGAGATACTAGAGAAAATGCCTGAAGTGGAAGAAGGCGGCAAGCTATGGATGTATGCCACTCGATTGTTTCTTAAACCATCCATCAGGGAGTTGTTTGTAAACATCAAAAAGGATCAATTTAGAGTGAAGTGGCTTGAAGAGCAAATGGAACAAGATCTGACCCGTAGGTCATTTCGTGAAGGGAGGCGCAATGCAGAAAATAGTTACTCTAGTTGATTGTCCATTTCCTTATTAATTTAGATTTGATTGCATCTTTGACTTTTAAATAGACTACTAATATGTACTAGTTTGTGAATTAATCTATTCCTAGTCACTTGCTTGTTTTTATATAGGAAGCCGTTATGCTACTTGAAAAGTTTAATATTCTGTTTTTTATAATCATTTGTTTTATGTTTTTTTGTAAATGCTTGTAGCACAGATTATTACATGTAATTTTTTTTTAGTTTAATACTTACCTTAATCAATATCTCATTCGCAAATATACACAGAATGGTGGACTGCTCTGATTCAGACTCAATTTTGGACTCTCTAAGTACTTCGGAGGAGACAAGTGGGTGCTTGGATGACACCAGCAGCGAGGAAGAACAAGAAACGTTATCATCAGCTGTCGATAAAGAAAAAAACTTGATATTAGGCGCCATAGCAGCTGGAGTAACGGTATATTACGAGAACTATTTACATAAAGTTCCATGTCGTACTAGGGCATTTTCAGGTTGGGCTGCATTGATGGATCTTTTAAATGGGCATGATCGTAGATGTCGTGAAAATTTTAGGATGAATATTGATGTTTTTTATAAGTTATGCGGACTTTTAGTGGATAATTATGGACTTAAACCTATGAAATATGTAACTGTTGAGGAACAATTAGCTACTTTCATGATGATTGTTGGAGTTCGAGAATGAAATAGACAAATGCAAGAAACTCTTCAACGGTCAGGTTACACCATCAGTCGATCATTTCATAGAGTTTTAAGAGCTTGCACGAGGATGGCTATTGATTGGGTGAGGCCATTTTGTGACAACACAGTAACACACCATTACATCAGAAATAATTCAAGATATTTCCCTTATTTTAAGGTAATTATATTAAAAATAACGAGTAGTTACATTCTTGGCATTGCATAACTTGTTGTACAATATTGGAAAATTGCAGGACTGCATTGGAGCAATAGATGGAACTCATATAAAAGCGAAGTTACCAAAAGAAGGCCAAGCACCATATATTGGTAGAAAAGGAGAACCAACCCAAAATATTATGGTTGCATGTGATTTTGACATGTGCTTTACCTTTGTATTGGCTGGTTGGGAAGGTAGTGCACATGATACGCGAATTTTTTATGATACAATACGTGACCCTCAGAAAAAATTTCCTAATCCTCCTCCAGGTACTTGTTAGTTTATAAATGCATATAGTTTCATTTTAGTTGTTTAAAATTAATTTCTAAGTTGTATATACTTTTAATAGGTAAGTATTATCTAGTAGACGCTGGTTATCCTAATATAAATGGGTATTTGGCTCCATACAAAGGTCAAAAATATCATCTTCCCGACTTCCAACGAGCTTCAGCGTACAATAACCACTTTGAGTTGTTCAACCACGTTCATTCATCATTGCGAACAACAATTGAAAGGTCATTTGGGTGTTGGAAATCTCGATTTCAAATTATACCTGATATCCCTATCAATTACCGTTGGAAAGATCAAGTTGCTCTTGTATCAGCTACAATGGCAATTCACAACTTTATTCGTAAAACTGACATGGGTGATGAAGACTTCCTATATTATGATCGAAACCCGGAGTACATTCCAAACCATGGTGATGATACAGGAGAATCTCATGGTCCTCAACTTGATCCGAACGACAACGAGATGAACCGAGTTAGAGATGATATATGTACTGCACTTGCTTTTGGAAGAATCGATGTACCTACTATTATCTAGTTTTTTTGTTCTTTGTTTTTTAAGCTTCTTTCTGCATCTACTCATATACTCTCTTAATTACTTGTGGAATTTAAGTTGTATTAATTTATTTTGACATAAAACCCTTTCAACATAATTTTATTATATTTTTGTTTAATTGATGTTAAATTTAACAACTTTTGTTAGAATTGGCAGTGAGTAGTCATGCATGAGTATATTATATTATATAAACAAATGAGTTGTACCTACCCTTTGTTAGAATTTTATGCCGCTACTCCTAATCAAACTATATAAGAACTTAAATAATATTTTAATTATGTACTGTTATTTTACGTATTCATCTTCAGGGCATTATTAATTAGAAAAGTCTTCTAACGTAACTTATATTTATAACGTTATTGAGGACTATATATTTAATATGTTTAAATGTATTATCTGTGGTTAGTTTAGTCAATTTGCAAGAAAATCACAAAATCACTTTTGGTTTCACAAACGCTTTATAGAGATTTTTCTGGGCTTTTAAATGTTTTTGCAAACACTATCAACTTATGATGCATAACTGCTTTTACAGCTTTAACTTAAATTATTAGTTTCTGCTTTTGGACAAGAGTTTGCAAACACCATCAAATTTGTGTTTTTCTAAGTACCCTTACACTCGAACTCGAAAATTTCCCCACATTCAATCTTTATAATCAATATTTATATGCACATATTAGTTCATTAATTATATATTTTGAGAGAATCACATTTAAATTATGTACCATTTTTCTATTATTAAAAAAAGGAAAAATTACATTAAACTCCCCATCGTTTGGGTCGATTTGCACCCCTTAAGTGTGTTTTGTAGTGGTCAACCCCATATCGTTTGGCGAAAAAGACACTTTGCCCCAACTCAACATTTTGTACTTTTTCAGGGGTATTTTCGTAAAATGTTCAAAAAATTAAATATTTTATAATTTTTTTAAGACAAAATTAAATATTTATTAAATTTGACCCACTTTTTTAGTTTCTTATTTTTTTTAAGACCAAGGAGTTTAGGCTTCTTTTTCAACAAAAAATCTTTTTTTTTTAAATATTTAGACAATTGTTTTTTCGAATTGTTAATTGTAAAACATTCCTCAAAAATAATTTTCTTTTAATTTTTTTTAAAAAAGTATTAATTTTTTTGACATTTGACGAAATACCCATGCTCAGAAGTGCAAAATGTTGACTTGGAGCAAAGTGTCTATTTCGCCAAACGATATGGAGTTGACCGTTACAAAACAAGCTTAAGGGGATTGACTACAAATTGGCCCAAACGATTGGGGGTTTAATGTAATTTCCCCTTAAAAAAATTTGCATAAAGACGCCACCTCAAATTAAAGCTTCGAAAAATCATATGCAAAAAGTATATGGCGACTTAACGGGTAATATTTCTCAAACCTCAAACCGTGCAAGGGATTTTTCTTAAAATTATTCAGACATCCATCCAGCGAGCTTATAGATACTATTTTCTTTCAAATAATAATACAATCCAGTGAACCACTATGAACTTAACTCTAATCCATTTTCATGCATGTTATATATATATATATATATATATATATATATATATATATATACTTATTTGTCTCAACTAGGCGGTCAACATCAATATCAATTCCTTGAAGAACATTTTATTTCTTGCCAATTAACCGCATCGTCCACTAAACTATATGCCAAGCCTAGTGGTTAAAATGTCTAACGAACTTTATGGTGGAAACATGCAACATATATCCATGAGGTGTTATAAGTCACCAAAATTAAACCATTAGGCTACGCGAGTCGCTACAACATAGTAATTTATTTAAGAATTAAGATCGATGATCAATGTGCATAACGAAGAAACATATTATTAAGTCGTAGGGGTAAATATAAATAGAACGATAATTCGTCAAAATTTAAATAAGGGAAAACTGCAGTCAAGTCACGTACGAACCAACACACTTCTCTTCTTATACATAATAATACGGTACTTACGTCGTACATGCACACCCCAAGTTACAACGTCAATATTATACATATAGTACATAGTAAATTCGTCATACTCTAGCTTTTAAATTCTGTCTGGATGTAAAACTCAATGCATGCATTGGCTAATTGTTTTGGACACATGATTACTAGCAATGGTAGTGGTGTCCATACATTCCATACTTCCAAGGTTTGCCAAATTTGCCGTGTTTGAATTTTCCATGCTTAAACTTCCCGTGGTGATGATGACCATAATATCCACCACCGTGATGATGGTGGTACCCACCGTGTCCCATGTGGTGAGCGCCGTAAGCTGTGGCGGCACCTCCGGCTAGGTATCCTCCTATTCCATACCCTGAAATTAATTAACAATTTTCCATTAGAACGCCTCTCATATATATTATATATATTATATAAAAATAACTATAATCACTCAACTTTTTTTTCTTTTATCAACAAACAAAGAATTTATTAAGGAGTATAAGGTGTACTCCAATTAAGGGAAGTCAAATAATACAATAAGAAATAGGGTTGTTCGACCGTTCAAAAAACGATAGGAAAAGTTTATCTCCCTCGACTTTAACCAATCCAAGTCTTTATGCCTTGATCGCCTCCAAAATATCACTAATGGTTCCACTAGTCCTATAAAAACAGAGATTTTACCCACTCAACCATTTTTTCCAAAAAACAAAAGGTTATAATTAATATAACCTGTTCCAGTTTGCCAAGTTCTTTGAGTAGGGACCTTAATTAACTTCATGTCCGTTTAGTATATGACTAATTGACTATACTCAATTAACGTATCATCTATCATTTTACAAATTACAATCTGCCTGACTTACTTTATATGTGTGAATTAAGTACTCCTAATCAACTTTTTGACGTTATATTTTCCTTTGAGGTTTTTTGTTTTGTTGGAATATGAAGTATAAATATGGAGTATCTCAAATCTCAATTTAATATAATAGTTTCAAATAAAGAGCACTATTAACTTTCTGATCAATTTTATCATAGTTCCCAAAATCCAGATTTAGAAATTAAAATTACAATGAAATTTAGTAACATACAATTAACAACAATTAACTCAAAAAAGTCGACGATCAGAAGAGAGATACCTGAATGAGAATGACCAGGATAACCAGCTGAATAATAACTTGGTGGCGGATACCCTGCTGGAGGAGGAGGGTACCCGGCTGGAGGATAACCGTACGGTGGATATCCTCCATGGTGGGATTGGTAGTGACTCGCATGCGTAGGATAATGATGACTGGCTCCGGCTCGACCGATGGCATAGGCTGCAAGATGGGAAACCACTCCTCTGTCCTGATCACCGCCATGCATGTAATTATTCTTTCCACCTTCCATCTCTCTTCCTTGACTTCAACCAAAACAAACTTTATTACATGTGTGCATGCTACACTTTTAAAAAATAAATTCAAATGATTTCCCAATAAACAACATGTACCAAAGAAACAAGTATAAGTGGTAAAACCTCAGATAATGCATGTGAAGGAGAATTACCTATAACCTATCTAGCCAGTCGAATTTAATTTGCCGGGTTATGGAAACAGAAATCCTCTAATTTTTGGTCCGACGACGTCTGATTATATTAAGGGTACCATAAAAAATAATACATTATCTTGTGGAATATTCTTTGGTAGGATTATGCGTTCTTTTTAACGCGTATATATTTTATTGGGTGAATGCACGAACTTAATACGCTGAAGAGCATATTAATTTTTTCGGACAAATTAATATTTGTGCCCTATAAGTTTACGTTTTTAAAGAAAATGCCCATTATCTATCGAGTTTTTAAAAATGCCCTGACTTATGCACTTCTCAATAAAAAAATGTCCACCCGCTGCCACATCAGAAAAATCGCAGACGTGGCAGCCGATGTGGATGTCAATGCAGACGCCATGGTTGTCACATGGAATATATTTAAAACGAAAATATATTTATATCCTTTATATATATAAATATATAAACGAAAATATATTTATATCCTTAATATATATAAATATATATATAAAAAATATCTTTATGATTTACAATATATTTAAATATATTATACAAAGAAAATTCATAAATACATTTTCTATTACTGAAATTTTTAAAAAGTTTAAAAAAAAAATAGAGCCCCCCAAAACACACACCCCTCCCCCCCTCCCCCCCCCCCCCCCCCCCCCCCCCGCTGCACCCGCGGGTTGCAGCAGTGATCGACGCCACCACCGCTGCAACCCGCGGGTGCAGCGGGGGGGGGGGGGGCTCTATTTGTTTTTTGTTTTTTGTTTTTTTTTTATTTTCTTTTAAATTTTTAGTAATAAAAAATGGTATTTATGATATTTCCTTTTTTATATATATTTAAATATATTCTAGCTATAGATATATTTAGATACATAATGATATTTTTTATAGTATTTGTTAACGCATCGATCCGTCGTGCTTGCTAGCTTTACGGAAAGAGCGTTTGATGTGTTCGGAACGCCGATCCCGACCCGAGGAAGACGATGATTTTTAGAGATTTGCGGCTGGACTCGGATGAATTCCGAGGTGCCTACGTATCCCACGATCGGGGAATCAAGCCACTCGTAGTTCGATTTTGGGTTGTAAGGTGTTGTTGTTATCGAATATGAATTTTGTTGTAGTAAGGTGATCTTGTATTGATCTGTGTTGGAGTTGTGATGATGAAGCCGAGAGTTCTTCATCTTTTTCTTGTCTTTCTCTTAGTAGCCGTGAGCTTTCCTTATGGAATTTTCGAAGTATTATTTTTGTAGAAGATACCTTTTATAGAGTTATACTCTTCATTGCATGTATCTACACTTGTCAAGTTTGTGTAGCTAGGTGCCAATATATGTAGTTAGCTATGTTTTTATAGATTATTAGGTGTTACAATTTATAACTAGGTGTAAGAAAGAATAATTGAGCATGTGTCAATAATGAGGGTATAATTAAGTGTTGTGATCCGTGTGGTAAGTGTGGTACGAGTATTTTTACGGATATGAGTCGTGTAATAGTACGACGGTACTTACGAGTCACGTAATAAAGCGTTTATTGTTATAAATATTAGTCGTGTAAATCGTCTTAGTTACGAGTATAGATAGTTTAATTCACGATAAATATGAAGTAATATCGGTAATCGAACCATCGTAATTATATTTTTAGTACGGATATTTTTACCCGTTAACAGTATTTATATATATTCTAGATATAAATATGATATTGTTTTTAATACATAAAGATATATATATATATATATATATATATATATATAATATTCTGATATTTTAATACATAAAGATATATATTTTTTTTATATATTTGTATATATTTTGATATTTTAATACATAAAGATATATATTTTTTATATATTTGTATATATTTTGATATTTTAATACATAAAGATATATTTTTTTATATATATATTCCATGTGGCAGCCACATAACACAAAAGATATATTTTTATTTTAAATATATTAATATGGCGTGTGCCTTTCTCCCATGTGGCAGCCACGTAAGCGCAATTTTTCTGATGTGGCAGCAGATGAGCATTTTTTTAAAGAAAAGTGCATAAGTCAGGGCATTTTTAAAAACTCGATAGATAATGGGCATTTTCTTCAAAACCGTGAACTTATAGGGCACAAATATTAATTTGTCCTAATTTTTTCTATATTACTTTAGCATTTTACCAAGTTCATCAACCGATAATATATTGAGTGCGGCACCTTAGAAAAACAAACGTAGTGAAAAGTTATAAAAGAAAAAAATTTGCAAAATTTAGATGAAAGCTAAAATTAGTATGTGTGTAGCGTACAAAATATTTTTTCGTTTTGTCTGTCAGTGTGTGTACATGTACATGTAATATAAATGAAATAAACCATTGAGCCAGAATTGCTGACAATTATCTTGCTTAACGAATCATGCTTGTATCCAAATTGATGAATGGAATTTTGCCCACTTCATGTTAGTTAAAGTGAAAAAGCATGGCATGTCTGGCCGGTATGGAATGAATATATACTCCACCTTAATTTTTAATCTAGAATTGATTGAATCCGATTCCACAACGACACAAGAAAGATAATCCGCAGAAATTTAACCCCTCTCAAATTCCTACAAAGACTTCATCAATAAAAGAAGTGATGTCGATAATTATTCTATACAGGCTCAGGCGATGTGGGATAGATTTGACACGACGTGACGACGCCCTCATTGTGCAGGACGGAATGAATTTCCAAACGTTGTTTTTTAGCCTATATATCATGAGCTAGTACAACCTTAGAACAATTTCGTTATATGGTCATAAACTTGCAACAACAGAGTCGCATCAGTATTCAGAAATCACAAGACTACAGACCCCATAGGAATAGCTGGAAACTGTGCACTGCAAAAGAAGTTTACGTGTACAGCACAACTACATATATACGAGATGTTTAGTACTTATATGAAATTGATGACATAATGGTGAATAAATCATTCATCTAAAAGCAGGGCAGTGAATTGACTCAACAACATCTCTTGAACCAATTTCAGTATACTGATAGCAAGGATTTGCACATTTGTAAATCAATACAGCATAATCATGCATTTCACTGGATAGAAATCATTGAGCACAATATCTTTAAAGTCAAGGTGTAAGTGGTGTCCATATCCCGGGTATGAACCAGAGAAGAATGAGCAGATCAGCAGGTGCATACTTCAAAACCAACTTCTTGTTTTCTTCTGGCAGAAACAAGCAGAAATCTCTTGTTCAAATTGTAAAATCTTGAATGCCGGGGATTATCATAGAACTCAGCGATTTAGAAATAAACCAACAGATTCCTCAATATGGCAGGGTAACAAATTCAGCCAACCACCACAGCAGACATGAGAAGCCCATGCCTAAATGATATCAAAAGCCACCACATCAATCACTTGGGAGGTGGTTAGCTGCATATAGAACAAGACAGCACCAATCAAAAACTCGTGTCTCTATGATGCACACCATACAGTGATATATTGTTTGCATTGCAATCAATAATGATTGGTATAACACTACCTCTGTTTCTGATACATCCTTCGGTAAATTTTAGCACCTTCAAATTCTGCATGAATTTCTCTTTCTGTCTTAATTCCCATAGGATTATTCAACAACCACCCTTCATCATCACACAGAATGTCCGGATCAATACTGTCAACGTGTACAAGTTTATCTGACTCCGCATCAAAATAGTCTCTCATGTCAAGTGCTACATCCAGGACATCAGATTGTATGAAGACCTGTCCAACGGAAAAACACCTTCATGAAAAATTTGTGCATAAATTTCCTGATAGCAAGTCTACCGACGGAAATTAGAAAGAGTCTTAACTCGTTTTAAAACAAAAGGGATCAACTGGATGATATTTAGAGCTAAAATTAGAACCACTGATAAGTAAATTGCTTTTGAAAACATTATGGCGCTGCAGTATCTATAGAAAATTGAGGTTCAATGTGACATACATGTCCACCAGACACTAAGCCATTTACAATCGACTCAACCAGAGGCTTCTGTACTACTCTTCTCTTATGATGCTTTTTCTTGAAATGGGGATCTGGGCACTGCAAAAACGGGTAAAATACAATTAATCAAATCATAAAGAATGCAATATCTTCCACAAGTTTCTTCTCCGGCTAACATATTGAGGCAAATGATATTATGAGTCCGAGAATTTTATGATAGAAGAGAAGCAGTTACCAATATGGAAACTAAAACCAGCGGACCAGGATATGTGGATACAAGCTGATTGAAGGAGACTGTTGCATTACCATAAATGAAATGTCTGCATATACACATGTTTTCAGCTGCATGCCGATAATATCACAAACCAATAAGTTCGTAAATGTTTGATTCCTTACACATTCCTCAAAGCAAGCTCATCAACCCAATATTCTGCACGTTTGACCAACTGGAGAACAAAATAAGAGGAAATCATAAGTGCAGAACTGAATTCTCAATCTGTTAAGATTCTCCACAAACAGAAAGTTCATACTGCAAATTCAGTAACGAAGTAATACCACCTAAGAACTCACTGCATACTTTTGGACGTATTTCGAACCCAAGGAAATTTCTTGATCCAGGGTTTGTTTTGGCTAGCCATAAGAGAAACCTGCCACTGCCTGGAATTTTCAACAATTTCAGATGTCATTAAATAAATCTCCAGGTTAACTTCACATATTCATACTGCAGTACAAGCAAAAACTATGCTTTACAGGACTCCATCAGCACATTGGACACCCCTATTTATACTTTAAATCATGTATAGTGGTGACAGTGACTGTAAAATCAACAAAAGCAGACAAACATATAGCTACTGTTGAAGCCTAGATTATCCTCAACGAAGCACAAAAGCACGCCACTAACAAATGAGCTTGAGATGCGTATAAGCTTTTACCAGTTCCAATATCCACCATCAGCGGCAGGGTTGGATCCTCGTAGACGCCATTCCAATCTGGAACTTCCGCAGGAATCTACACGGCGGAACAAACACTTTCAGGAAACAAGAATCCAATCTGAATTCCGCAGAGTTATTTAGTACATGACCCAATCACTTGTGTCAATGCAAACACAAGTATTCAGGAAACAACAACAACCAGAAATGCATACATTCAAGAAACCACCCTACTCGAATGAAATTTACCATGAGGTTGCAACGAAGAGGATTAACATGTTGACGGATCCTTACGTGACCGACCTCCTGCAACATTCTCCTCCAAATAAGTCAATTAAACATAGCACCAAAACCAAGGAATTTCAATTTACTTACAAGTTGATAAATTATGAGTGGTAAACATTTTAAAATTATAGCTACACCACTTAATAATAATAATAATATTAAAAAGATAACTACTTTGGACAAAGACCCATGAATTATAATAACAGAGAAAGGTTAAAGACTCCATTTTTACTGAAACCCACCAGGCAGTATTTGTCGGAGAGGTTAAGGTCGGCGTATTCACGCGCCACAAGCTCGGTGCTTCTGGTTGGCTCTGTTTCTGATAAGGATAAAGCAGCGGGAGAAACAGTATGCGTGCGGAGTTGCCGTACAATAAGGAAGGTCAGAGACAGAGCAGGTGTTGTCGGGCGAAAGAACCTTGGCACGGCGGAGGAGCAAATGCTGCACCACATTATTGCCGGAATCGATAAACCCTTACTGCAATAAATTAACACAGAGTGAGTTGTCAAAAGATTTATGCTTTTTTTTTCTCTCTGAGAAAAAAAGATTTATGCTTTTTTAATATTTACTTTCTTTCTCCCTTAATATGTTCGAGAAAATGTCACAAAGGTATTTAAATATAGGGAAAAAATCACTTACCCCCTTCAACTTTAACCTCGGTTTCACTTACCTCCTCGTACTTTCAATTTTTTCACCCGCCACCCTCAAGTTTCTTAATTGTATCACTTACCCCCTAAGTCAAAATTAGCTGATTAAACGTGTCCCGTTGAGGGGGGTAAGTGATACAATTAAGAAATATGAGGGTGGCGTGTAAAAAAAATTGAAAGTACAGAGGGGTAAGTGAAACTAAGGTCAAAGTTCAGAGGGGTAAGTGATTTTTCCCAATTAGGCTCCGTTTGTTTTCCCGAAAAATAGGGAAAAAGGAAAAAAAGAAAACTTTTTTTCCTATTGATTGGCAATTTGAGATTTTCCCAGAAAAGAGAGGAAATCTTTGGAAAATATAGGAAAATAATTTCAAATTTTCCTCCTATAAGTAACTGTGTGAATTATAAATTTAATCCCAAAAGATTTAATTTTAATTTTTCTTTCTACAAAAATGGTGGGAAAAACTTTGTTAATATATTCTTAGATCATTATGAAACTTTATGAAATTTTTTTTTTTTGATGAGTATCATTTATGTTCTTTGAATTTTGAGTTAATTGAAAATATTAAGATATTAAAATATATAAAAATAAAGGTAAATATCATAGTATTTATAAAATAAAGTTATGCAAGTTATTGGTTTATGTACATTGATAATTTACATAACGTAGTTTTAAGGAGAACTTCAAAAATAAAAACATTAACTAATTTTATAGAATTTTTTGGCCTATTACTTTTAATACATATTTCAAAGCATTAGATATAATCATGGTTTTAAAACATTTAGATTAACAATAAATACAAAAAGTATTTACACATAATAAGAATTTTCCGTGAAAAAAAATTATGAGCCAAACGCCGAAAAATAATGGAAAATCTTTTATTTTCCCTAAAAAATTTCTTTTTCCTCATTTTCCCAAACGGAGCCTTAGTTTAATCAGCTAATTTTGACTTAGGGGGTAAGTGATACAATTAAGAAACTTGAGGGTGGCAGGTGAAAAAATTGAAAGTACGAGGAGGTAAGTGAAACCGAGGTTAAAGTTGAGGGGGGTAAGTGATTTTTTCCCTTAAATATAATATATACAAAAATGGTATTTAAATGTCGGTAAAATCTACTATGCACCCCTAAAAGTTAAAATTTTCGACATTGCACCCTTAAAACGTTTTTAATCAAGTCAACACTCTCAAATTACGGTATACTCTCACTTTGTACCCCTTTTTTGATTTCAGACATTGATCAACGTTGTCTTAAGGGTAAACGCGTCATTGTACTGTTCACTCCCTCACTCCCTCCAAATATTAGTCGAAATTCATTTCCCCCAATTCCATTTCTAGGGTTATTTTATCTTTAACTCAATTTTCTTCTCAATGTACTAAAATCAACAATGGTGTGGCAAATCCGAGAGATGAATCATACTGGCCCGCTCTATGGTAAGTGTTAGCTTTCACTTAGTACTAATTTGTGCGCATGCATTTACTCCAGAATTTGGCACACGAATTATGCCCGATTCTTACATTTTGTTCATGATATTGTAGTAATGTGTTTTGTGTCTCAATTTTGTTGGGGATGGATCGAATTTGTTCATTATAATGCTTCGTCATTTCGGTCGATTTGAGGTTAGTAACGGCAAAAGGTGTTTTGTGGATGGTGGTTGCGTGTTTATTGATAATTGTGACGAGTATGCGTTGAAGATGCATGTATTACATCTAATTGCTAGGCAAGTAGGGTTGTTACACTGGTTAAGATTTTCTTACAGCCCATTAGGACTTGATGATTCTAATGAGTTGCTGATGATAACAACTGATAAGGAAGCAATTGAAGTTTCGAAATGCATGAAATTTGATAGACTAGTGTGTATCTATGTTGAGGGCATTGAAGATTTGGCAGTTGATTGTCAATGGTTGGGTCAAGTAGGGACCGAGGCTAGTTTCACCATGGAACCTTAATCTGATATTGCTGTTGATAATGATGTTGTTAGGCCTCCTATTGGTCCTGATTTAATTGATGAAGCCATGGGATATGATGCTGATGGGGATGGTGAATTAGTGAGAAGGCAAAGAAGAGGTAATGGAAGGATAAGGAGTAACAGTGATAGGCAAAGGGCAACTACTGAAACAGTTATCAACCAAGATGAACTTCCTGATCCAACAAGGCATATAGATATGATACAACTTGATTCTGCAGATGAGTCTAGTAATGATGATGGGAGTTACTATGAAGAGGTTGATGATAGTGATTATGCAGATGGGGCTGATTTTGAAGAGTCTGGTTTTGAGAAAGATGATGAGTTATATGCAGAAAATATTGATAAGGAAGTTGAATGGATTGAGCAAATTCATCAACCAAATAAAGAGGTAAGCTCCAGCCAGAAACAATGTGCCAATCCAGCCAACTAAGGCTACTAAAACTAAGAAGCAGAAACCAAAGTTTAGGGATTATGTTGTCTATGAAGGCAATGCATCATACTCAGATTTTGAATTTGAGGTGGGGATGAAGTTCAAGAGTGCTGATGAATTTAGAAATGCAATGAGGAGATATTCAACTCATCAAGGCATAAGATAAAAATGACTTGCAAATATGACTGGATTTTATATGCATCATTTGTTTCCAAGATTGAACACACATTTCAGGTGAAAAATATTGATGGTACACATACTTGTGAAAGAGAGCCTATTGCCAAACACTGCTCCTCCAAATTCCTTGCACAAAAATACCTGCATCATTTGAGAAGCAATCCTGATTGGCTAGTGTTAGCAATGCAAGAGGCAATGGAAAAGGAGAATAGGACTTTACTCACAATTGGGAAGATGTATAGGACTAAAAGGTCTTGCAACAGAATTGTCCATGGACAAGAAATGCCTCAATATGATAAATTGTTGGACTATTGTGAAGAAATTAGAAGAACAAATCCAGATACTACAATTAAGATCAAATGCAAACATGTGTTGGGTCTGGATTTATGTGTTTTCATACAATTTTATTTGTGTTGGGGTGCATTGAAGAATGGATTTTTGGATGGGTGTAGGCCTCTAATTGGATTAGATTGTACTCACTTGAAGGCTGATAGAGGGGGTGTTTTTAATAGTTCTAAAATATAGTTTGTTTTTTTGTCATATGTATTTATGTTTTTAACTTTTGCTCTATAACAGGCTAAGAAGAATAAAACAAAGAAATCCCAAGCATTAAGCTCAAGTCCATTACCATCTCAAGCATCATGCTCAAGTCCTTTACGTGCACCTCTAGTTAATGCACCTCCAAGGCCACCTGTTGCAACAAGATACTTTAGGATGAGTAATGATAACATTATCACTCAACTGAGTAATGGTGTTTCTTCTGTCACAAGGGTGTACAAGTGAGGGGTTTTATCTGGTGGTAAATCTGCATTTGTACCTGAATTTTATTCATGTTGATAACCACATAATTTGGTGGTGTTTTGGTTATTCATGTTGCAAACAATTTATCTCATTTTGGTTTGAATATTTGGTATGTTTGTGTTGGTATATTGATGTTAGTATCAGAGTAGTGTTTTGCTTGAGGTTGTTGCTGCAAACATTTAGGAGGTGTGTCCCTTTTTGATTGTAATTGACATTCATGTACTAATGTAATGTACTAGTCTTTCTTTTGATCAAAGTGCTGGTGTTTTTGGCCTTTTTCATTTCATCAATGATTTGCAAATGTATACCTATATATTTATGTCATCTTGGATTTGTTGCTTTATAGAGCATGAACAGTCAAATGAGTTTGCAAAGAGACTAAAATTATCACAGGTTAAGTTAAACCAACATTATGGAGAATTTTTCAAAATGAACTTAAAATCAGAATCACATTGTCATTACATTTATTCTCAGAAAACAAGACTACAACACCAACATTACCTAACAACACCAAAATTAACTTACAACACAATTTTGCCACAACAACACCATTAATAACACCAACACAATTCTGCCAAAATAACACCATCAATTCTGCCACAACACCACCATCAAAGCCACAAATGAAACAACACCTAGCACCATGCATGTGAAACTATATTGCTGTAGTTTCTTTTTAAGAATTTTTGCTTGCCGCTTATGAAGTCGAGCTTTCTCCCTAAGCATATCACTTTCAACCTCCAACTTTGCTAGCTTGTCATCATTCTTTGCATAAGTGGCTTGAAGCTTATATGCTTGAATTTCCTCTTTCATTTTTTCTAGGTTCTGCTCATACTTCACCACCAATTATTCTTGCTTTCTTTGTTCTTTCTCACACAAATTAAGTTTGTTCAATAATCCAGGGATAATTTTTTTGGCCCGTTCACACATTTCAGAATCAAACCATTCGAAGTACCCACAATCCCCTACATTCTGCGAATTATAAACATACCAACCACATTTAAAATCATATCAAAACATATAAAATCAGAATCAACTCACATTTGCAAAAAAAGTTCAATCATAAGAGGTGCAACCCGATAAAATTTCAACCCATACACAATACAGTAGCCCAACCGTTGAATTATACTATCCTTATAATTTGGGCATCGATAATACCTTCGGCCTGAATTATCGTTCTTCTAATACGTTGCCAGCTCCAAACTCGTGCCACGGTGACACTTAACAACTGGAATTCGTTGTCCGTAGTGCCACACACTCTCAGACGAGCTAGATACTCTTGACATTAGGTGAATCGAAGAAGAATTTCTCGAATTACAAGATTAGGGCATGCGAATTGGGAGAAAATTTCTGCATTAGGGCACCAACGTAATTCAGTTGGGTTTTTTGGGGGTGTAAATATATTATTTGGAGGGAGTGAACAGTACAATGACGCGTTTACCCCTAAGACAACATTGGTCAATGTTTGAAACCAAAAAAGGGGTGCAAAGTGACAACAAACAGTGATTTGAGAGTGTTAACTTGATTAAAAAGGTTTTAGGGATGCAATGTCGGAAAATGTGCATAGTGATTTTACCCTTTAAATGTACTAGCAGTCTCTTATTTAAATTAAGTATATATAAATTCTTTCTGTAAATTGTTTCTCTTCTTCTTTTAAAAAAATGAAAGTTTTTTTTTTCTTTTTCTTTTTTTCTTTTTTGTTATATTATAATTTGAAACGCCACGTAGGTACTTAAAATTGCAGTACACAAAACTAACTAACCACCACAAATTGAATTGTTTAGTTGTGGACTGGGCGGAGGGAGGAATATGATGGCCGTGGCTTTAGCTTCCTCGCCACCAATTCTGCCGGCAAAGCGCTGCTGCAGCTCTCAGAGAATCAATGACACGTCATCCTCGTACCGTCCAGCTGTCATTCTTCCAGTAATTAATTATATTTTATCCTCACAATTAATTCTCTCTTTATTTCAATCAAGT
Organism: Linaria vulgaris; assembly: GCA_948329865.1. Classification (NCBI taxonomy): domain Eukaryota; kingdom Viridiplantae; phylum Streptophyta; class Magnoliopsida; order Lamiales; family Plantaginaceae; genus Linaria; species Linaria vulgaris. The sequence goes on along the minus strand of OX415250.1, from coordinate 110,392,238 downwards.
TCAGCTTCACCTCACCGAAAGGCAAAGCTTTTTTTGGTTTGTTTTGTTTGCATTTTGCAGGGGTTAGGAAACAATACAAGTGACTATCAAAAGTTGTCACTTATCTTGAAAGATTATTATGGGGTGCCCTCTGTGACTGCTAATGTTTCCAGAATTGATTGGCTGAGGAATGCTGCTGGATTACTGGATTCCAACTATTGGCGAGGCACTCTTCGCCCTCGACCTGTTCTCGATTGGTTGGTACTTGGTACAACAATTCTTAATTTACTACAACAACACCTTTAAATAATATCTTTGTCCAATACAAATTTGTTTGTTGCTATGGCAGGTATCTCCAGAGGGTCCAGGAAGCTGTCAATGAAGCAAAGGAATTGGCTCAAGGTTGGTTTTTATCGTCTCATTTCTCAACTTCATAAAAAATCTCTTTTTTACTCTAGTTTTCGCATTGAGCCTTTTGGCAATTAATCAAGATTTTGTCAAGTGCGTAAAAGATGGATGTACACAATAACTTAGAAGCCTTGTTATGGTGCAAAACTCAAAGTAACGGCATCAATTCTCAAGTTCAGCGGCAAGGTCTTGTAATATTGAGAATCTAGCCAGCCCGCCAACCATTTCTCAAATATTTGAGATGTCAAACACATGGATAATTGAGAGAACAGGTTTTATCCACATTCATTGAGATCCCGCCATTCTCTTATGTTCCAGAATCTAACTTCTAATATATCATCTGAGTAATCCTTCAAGTATAATATAGCCAAACTATGTTTTTCTTCTGATAGTGGCTATAGTTGCATATTGTCATAGCAATGCCAGCATTGGCAAGCCTATTTTATTGCCTCTCATAACTTCATTCGCAGTTTGCAATGATGTGGTTGCACTGTAGAGATATGTCATCTACGTATCTAGTTGAAAAAAGTCAAAAATGTGCCTTACTTTGTCTATGATGATCCACATTCTTGACCCTTTGCATTCAACAGGCATGTTATAATTAGACCATAGCCATAGTTTTGTATGGTTGGGAGCACAATCATCAATAAATAGTTACCAAGCCGTTTTTGTTTTGTAGGTTCAAGGTTATCTTTGATTGGGCACTCAGCAGGAGGATGGCTGGGACGACTTTACTTGCAAGAATTTGGTACAGACGACATCTCCCTATTGCTGACATTAGGAACCCCTCACCTGTACGTCAAATTTCAAGAATCACTTTTTGTCATTTGAGAATATATCACATTTGTGTACTTATTCTGTTGAATAAAGCTTTTAATGTTTTACGTTGTCAGACTTGGTTTATGGACATCGATATAGGTGTTCTTTTTGGAGAGTATAACCGTTAAATTATTTTCCATGTCAGTGCTCCACCAAAAGGCGTATCAGGAGTGATTGATCAAACGAGGGGCCTCTTAGATTATGTTGAAAAGAACTGTGCAAAAGCAGTTTACACTCCAGAACTCAGATATGTCTGCATTGCTGGAAGGTAAGATAAGCTCTTTATTGATGTTACTTCCATTCAGAAAGGTAACTTACAATACCCTAACGGGTACCTCTACGTTACGCATATAATCTTCGAAAATATTAGATCTACTTTTGCTTGTGGCCGTTTGTTCGATAGGATTCAATAAGTTGCCGCTTAGTTTCTGTGGGTCTTCTGAAGATTCAAATAGCTCCTGATAAACGTCCGTTATTGTTACTTTTTAGTTTCTTACTTATGTATTCTGAAGAGTCAGAGGACATTAAACTAACTGCATAATTTTGTTTAATAACGATCTGTTCAGGTGAAAATGGATTATGAACAATGATTCTGAAGGAGGTCACTCGCAATTTAGACTCGTTAGTTGTAGTGTTATTCTTGATAAGATTCTTTGTGATGCATTGATAGGATACTTATAGAGCCCCAAGCAAAGCCATTATATATAAGTGATTTATATAAATGGCAGGTACATACAAGGGGCTCGTTTACTTGGATCAAGCAATAGTGATGATTCTGCAGTTGTAGTTGAAACAGACCAACCTGTTGGCGAAATGACCGTTGTAGATACATCGCCTGCAGCAACTGCTACGCTCCGAGCTAGATTTGTTGGGCAAGGATATAAACAGGTAATAGTGTTGGTTCTTCTTGGAAATTCCACAACTCCCTGCAACTTGCCAAATGCCGTGAAGCAACTTAGTCGTCATGGCTTTCCTCGTAGTACTTTTTGGTGCAACTTTTTAACTAATATGTGAGATTACTTGGAAAACATGTCAGGTTTGTGGGCAGGCGGATGTATGGGGCGATGGAGTCGTGCCAGAAGTTGCTGCACATCTGGACGGTGCACTCAACATTAGTTTTGATGGAGTGTACCACTCTCCAGTTGGTTCAGATGACGAGCAAAGACCGTGGTACGGTTCTCCTGCAATCGTTGAGCAATGGATACATCACCTCCTTAATTAGTTACCTTCTTAGGTTTTATAGTTAGCCAGCCTTCGCCAATTATTCTTATCACTCAACTATATGTATAAAAACTTGAAACTTTATAGCCCACATGAGAAAGCATCACCAATGCTGGTTAACTGCACTCTTTATGAAGCTCTCTGATTCCAATTTTCCTTGTACCATACCATAATATATATTGTTGTAAAAATAATGCAAGTATCTTGGGGCTTCATTTCTTATCAATACTGATATCACTTACAAGTTTTACTTTCTGAGTGAAAAAAAGAAGCACCATTGCTGTTCTTAATCTAAAGGTCATAGTTATTTTCAAGCAAGAAGCACCACAGTGGAAAGGTGTCAAATAAATGTAGGAGCTGATGCTGAATTATTATTGAAAAATAACAGATATTATCATAAAAAAAGCCATCATAATTCATATAAAAGCCTGCCAGACAATCAATGAAAGCAAACTTTGTCTATATTTATTTTTTTCCGAAATGGAGCAAACTTTCAAATTCTTTTGCAGAATTTATTATTAGGACAAAGGAATAAGATGAGACCTTTCATAAGTCAAATTTAAGTGTAGATTTCGTGCTCATAATGAAAAAATCTCTTGTCATATTATCTTAGTTTATCCTAGTCCTACTAAAGAAAGAAAGAAAAAAAAAACGAAAAGGTAAATTTGCAAGTGAAAGGCCAAAAGTTATTATGGGCTGAATGAAATAACCAGCCCAGACCTGAAAACCAAAATAAAGCCCATATTATAAAAATTCAAATTAATTTATCTTCCTCTCTGAGACTCAGTCCCTCTGGCAAATTGCCAACTCTTGTCTTTCTTATCCATTTAACTTATCTCTTTGTGCCACTAACAATCTGCAACAAAGTATCCATTTTTGCTCCATTGACGGCTGATAATACTAATGGAAAGGGAACAACTTGGAACAAAAAAATGAGTGTACATATATATGATTGATTAAGAAGTTTAAGGATGTCTTATCTTTTGCCACAATTCAACTGCTGTCCTGACGCCTTTGCAACAGTTAACTTCAAGTCCAACGTCCATTCTTCCACCGCCCAGCCTTGTAAGTTATCTCTTTTTAATAATGATAAAGGTGTGAACTTTGAGTTGGGATTCAACTGGTAGCTTCTAATTTTTTGTGGGATTTTGGAAAAAAGTTTCATTTCTTGATAATGCTGATGTAAGTCGGAAAAGTGTAGTACATTGGGTATTTATTTGGTTGTATGCTTGTATACATCGAAAAGAGAGATCATATCATATGCTTATCTGTTTGTATAAATGTTCCAACTCGCGCCTTCATGAGCAGGCTGTGGTCTTTTTGATGAATGGGCAATGGTGGAATCCAAGCACCACCTTTGATACTATATTGATTTTGTTTGTCTAATTGGACAGCTTGATTACGTAAAGACGATTTATATGTATTAGGTTACATATCAATGTATACAGCCAACTGTATTAATGAAGAATTGTGAGGAAAAGAATGTCAAATTGATACCACAATGGCTCACCTATTTGAGAAGTTCAGTTGTTATGAGCTCCAATTCTTCTATCTTGTTTGTTCAGTGGTCCTCCTCAAATAGTTAATACAAAAAAAAAAAAGATTTTATTTTCATTACTGTACATTGTAGAATCTTGCCCTTAGGTCAATAGAGTAGTGCATGTGCTGAGTTTCTTTTTCCTAAGTCTAAAATGGGACAAGTGAAAAGTTTCACTTAGAGTAAGAGGTTGTCTACACAGATTTAGTGCTTTTTGAGATGACTGGATTATAAATTTGTTTATGCCAATCAAATCGTATTCACAAAAGCCTTTCTTGTAGATGACTGGTGGTTAGTGTTGGACGCAAAACTTTGTTATGTGTTTACTCATTTATGAACACGCTCGGTCTCGCCTTCATTAATAGACAGTAGTGTCATGTGATCTATGCTTAATTGTTTCTTATTATAAGGTGGGCTATTTAAGTAGTACTTCCCAGTATGAAGGGGTAATTCTAGTTATATATATGGCCCTATATGTAGGTTGGATATATTTTTGATCATTGACTTAATTGCAGTAAAATGTAGAGATGCTGGGACTTTTCGGACGCAATGTATCTTGTCTGCAACATCAACAACAACACTGACACCTACAACTACATTAGAGAAACTACAGTTACCATCCTTAGAGCATATCCCTAATCCTGTTACTGCTGAGAAATCATGGAAAGCACAAGAATCAACAATGATGCTCGAGTTGGAGAAGCTAAAGTTATCTTCTTTAGTTACTAATTCAACCAAAACTGCGGCAAAGAGTCCATGGACGTATACTGGACCAGTTGGTCCACCTTCTGAGGTAGGACTCAAGTGCTTAAGTGTGTATGTAGGCTACCAAATGTATATTACTATATGGAACTTGTTTAATGGAAAAGGAGGAAAACGCTTCTTTTATTCTACGTATAGCAAGGATCGTAGTCATAGGCAAACATTTAGTCCATTTTGTCAGCACCAAAGAGCTGGTTATACTCCCCATTCGACCTCAGATCAACAGAAATGGACAACACATTGTTTTTTCGTTGAGCCTTTTTAGAGAGAATTTATCTGCTGGTTCTATCATTGTTAACTTTGGTGTACTTGCAGGAAAATCTGGGTGCAACTTCAGCTTCGGAAACTCTTCTTACAAGTGAAGATGCTGTCATAGCTGCAGCTGCATCTGAAGCACTTTCATTAGCTAAGGCAGCATTCACGTTTGCGAAAGATGCAGCCATGATGGTCAGCCAGGAAAAAACAACTATATCCAATAGCAGTACTTCAGAAATCTTATCTACTCCGCACAAATCAGTATCTGAGAATAGTCATCTTTCTCATCTCACAGCAAGAGTTGGTATCAGAGAGTCGAAGGTTTCTGAAATCCAATTGGAAGATCTATCTTCTTACTCTTCGTTGGAAACTTGTGATGCAGAGCCAAGTCCCGAAGAACTTGAATTTCTGGAGGCACAACTCGCCACAAGTACGGCTGTGAGATCAAATCGTCAAGCGGAGCGAAAGGTCAGGAGAGGTAAAGCAGCAGAAAAACAAGCAGCCAATATTGTGTCGGTGAAGTCTGGTTCCACAAGCCGGAAAAAACGTCCTTTACAAGAAGTGGATTATTCTGATCCTTTACGTCACCTGAGAGGAACTACGAGTACATCGAAACTCCTCACTTCTTCTGAAGAACGTGTGTTGTCAGGAGGGATACAGGTATCTGAGAAGATATCTTATTTAATTCTTTTATGGTTTTCCTTTATTTAGTATTTCTTTTAACTCGTTGAAATGGATTCTAGTTTGGCAACCCGAAGGAGGGCAGCGGCAAAAGAATGCATATGCATGGTTATTAGTAATCAAATATGTGGTTTTTTGAGCAGAGATTCTTGTTACCTGTCTTAATCAGCTTGTGTCGGTTTCATTTTGATGTTGAACCTATCCAATATTTGTAGTTGGTTCCTTATTAAGTAATGCAATTGTCACTCCTTGATCATATGTGACTGTCAGCGCCTTGTTTGAAACTTTCCTCATAGAACTAAAGCTTTTATTCTAAAATTTTTTGTTCAGTGCTTGAAATCTGTATTTGTGATTGATGGAACATTTAATTCTAGTTTGTTTTAATCTTTAATGGGTTGAATTATTCTTTACAATTAGTGGTACTACATTTAGCCGGATAGTCTTGACTCTTGAATATGTCTACAAGTAAAAAAAAAAAATTGTTTATTCTTTCTTTTTATATTCTTTTAACCCTCTCTATTCCCTCGGCGCTCATGGATTTGTATTCCAAGTCCTCAAATGTCTCTGGTTTATCATCCATGCAGGACTTATTGAAATTGGAAAGACTCCACAAAGAGCTTTCAGAACGTTGTGAGGGCCAGCCTTCGTTTGCTCAATGGGCTGCAGCTGCTGGTGTTGATCAGAGAACCTTAAGGAAGCGAATAGACTATGGTTCCGTTTGTAAAGATAAAATGATTAAGAGTAACATACGACTTGTTATTTCAATTGCAAAACATTACCAGGGAGCTGGGATGAATCTTCAAGACTTGGTTCAGGTATGGAAAAATTTCACTTTGATAGAACTGACGGCCTATAACTTTTTTATGTTTTTAACAATATCTTGATATCTTCTTAGGAAGGATGTCGAGGCCTTGTTAGAGGTGCTGAGAAGTTTGATGCTTCAAAAGGTTTCAAATTCTCCACCTATGCTCACTGGTGGATAAAGCAAGCAGTTCGAAAGTCCCTTTCTGATCAATCCAGGACAATCAGACTACCAGTAAGAATCCTGTAACTTGACTTCCTTTGTAAACATTTCGCGTATTGGCTTCTTCAATAGAGTTTGTTCAAATGTTCGAAGGACTTCATAATGATGTACACAAGAGTTTAATTTGCTGCATTGCTGGAATGACAGTTTCACATGGTCGAGGCGACTTATAGAGTGAAGGAGGCGCGAAAGCAGTTATTTGCAGAAAATGGTAAACAGCCTAATGATGAACAAGTTGCTGAGGCAACGGGGCTCACTATGAAGCGCCTCTCTGCAGTTCTCTTGACCCCAAAAGCTCCAAGATCGCTTGATCAAAAAATCGGGATTAACCAGAACATGAAACCTTCTGTATGTCCCATATCCACCATCTATCTATTTAATCCTACAGATGGACTAACTCATTACTGTCGTAACTTACCTCCATGTGTTCTTTCTTTTTTCAGGATGTTATTGCGGATCCTGAAGCTGAAACATCAGAGGATTTGCTCATGAAAAGTTTTATGAAACAGGATTTGGCAAAAGTTTTAGACAGTCTGAATCCGAGAGAAAAGCAAGTGATCCAATGGAGGTTCGGACTGGAAGATGGTCGGATGAAGACTTTGCAAGAAATCGGAGAGATTATGAGCGTGAGCAGGGAAAGAGTAAGGCAGATAGAATCATGTGCGTTCCGTAAGTTAAAGAACAAGAAGAGAACCAAGCATTTGCAGCAATATGTTATGCCGTAAAATCATCCGCAGTTCATCACATCTGTTTCTTTGGTTGAATCAAATCACTTAGTTCACTCGTCAGGCTTCGCTTTCACTTCTGTTCCGACACAATTGGGCGTGGTTTTTTCTCTGGGATCGTCCCACTTTTCAGTAACAATACTGTATCATGTTCAGTGTAGTGCAAATCTATTTGTGCATAGCACATTTTTGTATTATAAGCATATAAACACCCATTTAAAATAAAATCATTCTGTTTTTCTTCTTTCTCATACTTTTGTCAAGTTTTACGAACTTGTAGCTCACATTAGTCACAGATACTGATATACCTCATGAAGACATGAACTACATATCGTTTGCTTGTTTATTGCAAATTACAGACTGATCGATCACGGAGGTAATCTAGGCATTAACATGGTTTTACTCTTGAAACAAGATGCAGTCGATTAAAACTTATAGACTTATGAAACCCATGTGTTCACCAAGCTTATTTGTCTTTGATATAAGTATAACTAGATATCATGATAAAGAGGTACCCACATATGTTTCTTTTTATACTAAAATATATGTATACAAAAGATATTCGCCATGTAAAATTAAATTTTGTATATAAGTCCTAATTAATACAAAAACATGAGAGATTCTGAAAAGATTAGACATGATACATTTATAGAGTATTATATAATTATTTGATGTAATTTAAATTATAAGGTTAGATTTGTATTTAATGTTATAGTATAACATAAATTCTAAGATTAAACTTGGATCAAAAGTTTGGTATAATATGTCCAATACTGTTCTATAAAGAAATATGTCCAATACCCTTTTTTTTTGATATAAGTATAATCATGACATTAATTTTTGTCATTGCAAATTGCAATCTCGATAAGTTTTTCATAACCTTAGGTCTGCAACTTTATTAAGTAATGTCGATGTCGACTTACATCAGAAATTAGTAAAGTCCAAATCTTTTACTCACAAAGACATAACAATTAGTGTTTCAAGAGCCCTGAATTTATGGGTTAAATGCCAAAGTCCAAACAAGTCTTATTTTATTTCATTTGAAAAAACAAAATCTATTTTACTCCACAACACCTTCAACCTCTCACCTCCACCACAGGTTTAATCGTGAATTGAGTTCTAGTAGGAGAATGAAATTGCAAACAGTGGCTAACTGAGACGAACCCCGGTCGTGTTTGAGAACCCAAACAATCGCTTTGAATTGGTGGATCAATTACAAACTAAGCTCGATATTATGAATACAAAATCTTGAGATACAAACATAAATTACACATCACTGAGGCAAAGTCCAAAAAGGGAAAAAAGAAATACAGCTCAACTAACTTTTTGGTATATTTTTGCCCACAATCTTTGCAGGAGTAATGCGAAGAAGATTTCCTGGCTTACCAGGAAGAGCACCGTTGATCAGTACAACGTTGAGATCGTTGTCAATTTTGATAACCTTGAGTTTCCTTATCTTTGTCTTGGTGCCTCCCATTCTCCCGGGCATCTTCTTTCCGGGGTACACTCGACCAGGAGTCGTCCCTGCACCAATCGATCCAAGTTGTCTGTGACTCTTGGATCCGTGAGTCATCGGACCTCTCTTAAAGTTGTGCCTCTTGATTCCACCTGGTATAAAGTATTATATATTTCAGTCCTTACATTATCTCTTCACGTTCAATCACAACAACCAAAACAAGAACAGCCGTCGACATGCCATCTTACATCACTTAGCACCTCACAAACATAAATATAGAATCCATAGACCATATTTAAGTTGCAGAGTAACTTAACGCCACCAATGCTCAAGTTACAACCATCAAATACACAGAAAATAACTTTTTAGGAGCTATACACAAACTATTTTGTGGGGATATGATCAAAGCCAGGACACAGTATCACAACCAAGACCCATAATGTAGTTATATCTCTCCGGATGATCCTTCTTGCCTCAATGAAATAGGACTAATTTAAGCTAGCTGGACAGTACTCCATTTACGTGAAATATTAAGAAGCTTGTGACAAGCCAAAAAATGAGATTCTTTTCAAAGGTGGATTATGCACAAAGAAGAAAATCATGAATTTGTGTAGTTAAGAAATATACGTCAACCTAACAAACAAATTAACGATAAGTACAATATTTCTTACACATTTTGTATTCAAACAATACTGGACTCGACTAATGCTAAGCTCGGAGACGAGTTTAAGTTGCATTGCACTACTGTGAATGTATCCATCCATAAAATTGATAAGCACGACTGCACGAGTAATCAGATAAAGTCAAGCAATCCGATAAAACCCACTCAAACCCAATGCCAACATACATCAACCTACATTGCACGGATACGATATGAAATAGGTGCAACGACACATAATCTTTTACCAACTAAACAACATAGATAACATAATAACCATCAAACTATCGAACACGTTAATTAACCGACTTAAATACCAATTAAGACATTTAACCACCAAAAATAAACTAAAATTTATACCTTGAAACCCTTTCCCAATGGTAGTCCCCGCAACATCCACCAAATCCCCTTCGTTAAAAAGCTCGGCCACCGCAAGCCGTTGGTTCGGCTCGAACCCTTCGATGGACTGCAACCTAAACTCCTGCAAGTGCCGCAGGGGAATAATCCCCGACTTCTCCAAATGCCCCATCTCCGGCTTCGTCAGCTTCCTATCCCTAACCCTACGGTACCCCACCTGAACGGCGTCGTATCCGTCGGTAGCCTCCGTTTTCACCTGAGTGACGATATTACCCTCGCGAAATCCGACCACGGTGACCGGAATTACGCGCCCCGACGCGTCGAAGTACGACATCATGCCCAATTTTGTGCCCATTACGCCGATTCCGGCCTCCATTGAGGCGGAGATTGGACGGAGGGGCTTGGCGGCGGCGGTTAGGGAGAGGGAAGAGAGCCGGTTGGTGGTGAGGCGGAGGAGGAAGGAGGAGGAAATAGAGGGCTTGGTGGTGGGGAGGGTGGTGGAGGAGAGAGGAGAGAGAGACATTGTAGTGAGAGAATTTGAAGCCATGGATGTGTGTTTGTGTTGGTACTGGTTTGATTTTCTTATCTACTGGCAGGAACGGGAAGAAGATAAACCCGTGATTGTGTGTGCCTCGGTGCAATGGTCTTTGGTTAAAAGAATTATGTAATTGTGGTGATAAAATAATTATATTAAAAAGTTCAAAACCGACAACGTTATGATTTTAAATTCAAGAATAAAGCAAAAATAGCAGAGAATTATTTAATTTAACTTCTAAAAAATCTTTTATTTATGATTTTTTTAAACGAATGAGGCTTACTTCCACAAATCTATCCACGTCCAAGGAGAAATTATTTCATTCAATCGTTGTATTGCTGACGTGGTGGAACCACAATCAATGCACGGTTGGATAGAGTGATGGGGGTGATTACTTCCTAGATTATAGGAAAACTAAAATATGTATTAAATTTAGACCGTTGGTTGCACCAAGTCATCAATACGACGGATTCATAAAATATTTTTTCACATCGAAGCTTCCCCTCTAACCAAAATATTGTTATGGGAGTTCCAAATTGACGAAAGTGTAAAACACCAAATAGAATCCCACTCTTCTTTAACTTTGTGAAAAGGAAAATATTTCTGATTTTACCAAAAATATCTAACCAATATTGTGTACATTCCCAAGTTTTTGCTCCCCAAACTATTACGAAACCAATCACTATAACCTGATCCAAACATGATAGATTTAATGTCCCTCCACCAAATGGACTGCTTTCCATGTCTGGATAGGTTAGCATCATGCTCCCATTCATCCCTATCATTCACCATTCTTTGATTTAACAATTCTCCTCCATAAAACTTCCTCTTCATTAATAAATCGCACATTACGAAGCTCAATGTTCTTAATATCTAACCCTCTATTATCCTTTTCTTGCATACATCCTCCTACCTAATTCATAGGATTTTATGAGTTTCTTCGTTCTCGCCCCATAAAAGTTTCTTTGGATTTAGATGATTTGTTGATGACAATTTTTGGGGCTTTAAAAACAATAAGAGAATAAACAGTTAATGATGTTGAAGTCGAGTTCAAAAGTATCGCTCTTCCGCCAATGGAAGTATCACTAGAATCCCAGCCTCGTAGCCTCATTCTTGATTTTGCCTCCACCGAATCCCACATTTCCTTCCTCTGTGGGTTAGAACCAACCATAACCCCCAAGTAAACAAATGAGATACAACTTTTTTTTGTAATTAAGGTTATTAGCGAAAGATGCCAAGACCAACTCTTGCACATTAATTCTCATCATTTTGCTTTTCTCCTAGTTTACTTTAAGCCCCGATATAAGTTTGAACATGCAAGAATACCTTTAAAAGCTCTGATATTCTGAAAATTATTTTCGACAAAAAAATGGTATCATCCACAAATTGATTGTGTGTAACTTCTATACTATCTCGTCTCACTTTAATTCCAGTCAAAAGCTCTTTGTCTCTTACTTTTTTGATCACTCCGTCTAAACCTTCTGACACGATAAGGAATAGTCTCAACCCTCGGTGCATATGAAGCTCTTTGGTAGGGCTTCCATTGACTAGAACTGAAATAATCGCCGTTTGTAAGCACTCTTTGATCCATCCCCTCCACTTGCTACAAAATCCCATAAGCTCCATCATTCTTTCAACTCTAAACCTCCCTATAATTTTAATAAGTTACACACCATCCCCTTAATACATGTGTAAAAGAAAGTTGTATTTTGTGCCGTATAGAAGTACACAAAAAAACACAAATTGTTCATTCACAAAAAAACATAAATCCTTGCAAGAAACCTCCAAATCAGAAAAACCTTAGAATCATCGAGAATGGAGGATAACATGGTAATGGATTATATGTTGTTAGGTATTTTGTCTCTTGTTTCTAAAAATGGCCTGGGTTTTCTAACTTTTATATTCAATTATTGAACATTTCTTAGGCCATCAAGGAACTAAAAGCTTCTGGTGTGAAAAACAAGTATAAAGGAATGATGGAGAAACCCGATTACTGGAAGCTTGAGTGGGGGCAATCGGAGGATGAACTACAGTTTTGCCTAAAAGATGTAGAAGAAGTGAAGAAGTGGAGAGAGCTTGAAGACAAGACCATGACAACGGTATGAATCTAATCTATAATAATATTCCATAAATTGATTTTGTCATTCAATGAATCTCGAAAAAATCGGACTTGTAGCTAAGCAGGTCCTTAATGTGGCATGTCGAGTAGATGAAATGGAGGCTATCATAAAGGACATTGAAAAGGTTTTGGATGAGCAAATGGAAGGTCCTTATTAAATTTTTATTTGGTTTTTACTTAAGATGTTTTTAGAATGTGGATTTCTTTTTGAGGGTAAGGTTTCTTCATTCATTGAAATTCATAACATTTAGTCCCTATAAATTGTTGGGATAAGCTATGCAAGGGATGAGATTTTTTTCTTAATATCTGAAAAAGTGAAAGCTATGGGGTATAAATACAAGGAACTTAGTTCAATGAACGACTCAAATAGATCTAACCTGACGACCATAAAGGCTAAAAAAAGGTTCTAAACTCTTTCTACAATAAAATGAGTTGGGCAATCATAGCACGTTCTAGAGAATTTTAACATCATTATACACAAGGAATAATCTAGAGTCGATATATTTACATGATAGAGTCTAAGTGTTGAAAAAAGTTCTATAGCGGCCCTAGAACTCTAGTTGTTGGATCGGTCAGCCAAGGTGCGGAGCGCTTGTGCATGCGGTGCGCGTGTCGTTTGGTTTGCTTGCTTGCCTGGAGCGCGTTGTTGGTTGGATGATGTGGGCTTCTGCTCACCAAATCAAGCGGAAGTGTGGCCCATAAAATCCTCCCCATGTGGAATAGGCGACATCCCCTACGCCTGGGAATATCAAAACGCTTGAATCTCATCTCGAAACTGCCATAACTTGTTCTTGGTCACCTAGCCCACCTATGTCTCTAGCAGTCTCTTCAATCAGATTAAGTATTCTCTCCAAGGCTTGACCCATCAGCGCTTGACGGTCGCTCAACAAGGATTTGACAAATTGTGGTCACGGTGCACTGGTAACAGTGTTACCATTGTATTTCATAGGTTATGGGTACGAAACTTGGTAGCAAAAATTATTTTTTTGTTGGATTGTTTCTTATGGTACCCAAATAATTAAAAATAATAATATCTCCAAATTAAATCTCAATCCATCGTTAAATTTAAAAAGAAAGCCCATCTTTAAATTCCCCATCACTTGAAAAAACACCTATCTTTCTTTCAAACTTTCAACATCAAATCTTGAGATATTTAGCATGTTGTACTAAATTATATTATTATATACAAATAGTAGAATAAATTTTATTTTTTAATATTATTTTCTATCAGATGATAGTCTTGTGTATAAACCAAACTTGTTATTTTGTTGAGGCTTTAAAGTAAGATTATTAAATATCTTTTTATAAATCTTTTTTTCTAGTCTATAGATAAACAAATATTTTAATATAATGAGAATCATGTATTTTTCTAATATCTCTTTTACAAATGATATTGATCAATTTTATTTTTCATAGAATCTTAGAGCTTATCTTCAAAGCATCTTGATTTAACATGTACTTTTTATCATTCTGTATTAAACGGTAAATATTTTTCATTCTATTGTATACATTTATGTATATATAAGTTAATTGTAGCCCCAAGTCCAAAAAATCATGGCTCCACCCCTGTAAATACCGAAGCCCTCATTCAAAACTCGTGCATAGGACTTAGATGAGCCTATTCGTATAGTAGTCGATGGATCGATTTATCAAAAATGAACTAACCATTCTTTTTCCGATAGTTGCAAATGCATAGGCCTTTTTTGTCTTGTTATAATGCCAAAAAAAAGAGAAGATGGATTTTGTACATGACTTGCCGCAGTTTTGATTTATCTCAATATACAATCGCATGTGTGCCTTTGTTTTTGGACAAATAATCACATGTCTACTTTGTTTTTGACTGCTTATCGCTAAATTTACGTGGCTAATAAAGTCTCAAATACGGGTTCGAGCACCTCAATCATGGACATTTACAAACCAAACTTAGTTAAAATTGGCTCCCAAAATAATCTCACATCCATTTACCCTTTTGCATCAAACCAATGCTTCCAGGAAATAACACAATCTTAGATGTGACAAATGAAACAAGCTACACAGTTGCAAATGATCATGTACAAGTCAGAGATGTTATATTATGGTATGATGGGGATGTTTTAGGAAGGCCCAAAATAGCATTCTGGGCTGGTCCAGTCAGATTAGGCCCAACAGATTCTATATCGAATGGTGGCCGTTCGACCAATGCTAGATCGAATCAGGCCTATTCGATCTACCCAATTCGACCTATATGCGAGACCCACGGGACGGGTTCTATAAATACCTCGTTCCCCAACGTTTTTAAAGACAGATAATACTCGATATACTATCCCATCGATTGAATTCACCAATTCGATACTCATTCGATTCGACACTCACCGATTCGATCTTCAATCCAATTCGACATAGGACCCGATTCGATTCAGGGCTTGATCGAACCTTTCACATTCGAGGTACGTTAGTGTCGAACCGGCACCATTCGATAGCCCTCTAATTCTACATTGAGTTGCGTTGAACCACTACGATTCGAGATACGCGGATCGAACGTCGTCCATTCGACATATCTGCTTCTTTATTTTAGAAGATCGTCTAGACTAAATTTATACTTGTAATATACAGTAGGTGTTCTGGACCAAGCTAGTCTGTACCTTGTAATAGATTAACATTGTTTTGGCGTAGTCATGCCCATTGTAACAGTAACTGGTGTATTGTAACCCGGACGAAATAAGACCAAAATATTGGCGCCATCTGTGGGAACATCGTTTAAATTGCATTTAGAGATAAGTAGCTAAAATGACAAAGAGACGACGTGTTCCGTCAGGCGAAATAGTCAAAGCAAGAAAAAAACCCCAAACGAGTAGAGATGAAAATGGAAAGAGACACGAGCCTCAAGAGCAAGGTCGAGAGAAAGCAGAAAATCAGCTAGTAAAGCAGTGGGAAGAATGCAAAATGGAGCCACTCGGGGAGTTCAAAATAGTTCAGCTATTCAGGGAAAGTGCAGACAAAATCATAAAAATTGGAGCAGCTATGGACTCGAAAATAGAGGCTGCGTTGGTAGATTGTCTGAGGCGTAACTCAGACATTTTCGTTTGGACTGATTCTGATTTGCATGGGATAGATCCAAGAATCATAGTGCATCAACTAAATGTCGATAAGAATGTAAAACCGGTAAGGCAGAAGAAACAAAATTTTAGCAACGAAAAGAATGAAGCGGCCGAAAAAGAAGTGCATGAGCTTTTAGCGGCCCGACATATTTACGCATTGAGATTTTCGGAGTGGCTGAGCAGTGTCGTATTAGTTTTGAAGAAGGAGGCAAGCTGAAGGATGTGCGTAGATTACACTGATCTGAATAAGCATTGCCCAAGAGACCCGTTTCCTTTACCCAAAATAGATTTGTTAGTCCACTCGACTACGGGATGCGCGTTACTGAGTATAATGGACGCCAAGAGCGGTTTTCACCAGATCTTCATGATTGTGAATGATCAGAACAAAACGGCATTTGTGACGGACACATGAGTATATTGTTATAGGCTAATGCCATTCGGCCTGAAGAACGCTGGAGCAATCTTACAGAGACTCGTCGCGAAGATGTTTTATCATCAAATTGGGAAATCCATGGAAGTATACATTGACGATATGCTTGTCCAAAGTCTTAAGGCGAAAGAGCACGTACGTCGTCTGGATGAAGCATTTGCAATCATGAGAACATATGGGATGAAGTTGAACCCGAAAAAATGCACATTTGGAGTAATTGTGGGGAACTTTTCGGGATATGTGGTGAACGAAAGAGGAATAAAGGCCAACCCAGATAAAATTAGGGCAGTACTAGATTTTCCCTCACCAAGGACGGTAAGGGGCGTGTAGTGTTTGGTTGGCCGTCTAATAGCATTAGGAAGATTTATATCGACTTCGGCAGAAAGAATCTGCCATTTTTCAAGGTTATGAGAAAAAGCAAGGATTTTAGCTGGGCACCAGGGTGTGAGGAGGCTTTCCAGCAGATGAATAGATATTTGGTGAGTCGACCACTTCTGGCCAAGCCAGAAGAAAATGAGATGTTATATTTGTACTTGGCCGTGTCTCCCCACGCCATCAGTAACGTTTTAGTAAAAGAAAAGGGAGCTCAACAATTACCAATCCACTATGTGAACAGGGTTCTACAAGGCGCGGAAAAGAATTATTTATAGATAGAGTTATTTACTCTAGCAATCGTAGCCACGATGCGGAAGCTAAGGCCATATTTTCAGTCTCATCCGATCACAATTGTTACGGACAAGCCATTGAAGCAAGTGCTGGCTAGACCTGAGACCTCCGGCAGATTGGTTAAATGGGCAATTGAACTTAGTGAGTTCGGTCCATAGTTCAAACCCTGGACTTCCATCAAAGCGCAGGCTTTGGCAGATTTCATGGCCGAAACTTTGGGCAATAGCGTGGCGGGATCCACACATTACATCTACTCGATATCAGATCAAGTAGAAACAAGTAGGGCCACCACCACATGGATTCTGCACACCAATGGCTCCCCACGAGCCATGGGGAGGAGTGGGAATCCATTGATTATCTCTTGATCGACGAGAGTTCGAATTCGCCACCAACTTGAACTACATGATGACCAACAACGAAGCTGAGTATGGAGCAATTATTGCAGGGATAAATCTGGCATTAACACTCAATATAGAGCATTTGGATGTATTCACCGACTCTTTGCTAGTGGCGAACCATTTATCAGGTAAATACGAGACAAGAGAGGAGACGATGAAATTGTACGCTGCAAAGGTTAAAATGCTGGCCGAACGCTTCAGTTTTTTCGATATCTCTCAGATTCTGCAGGACGAAAATAGCAAGGCCGACGCATTGTCTAAGTTTGCCAGGTTTTCAAAAATCCTAGTCAAGAAGCGAATTACATTGGTGGCAACTGACAAGCCGTCAATCGGAATATCGAAATATAACAGCACTAGGGCAAGGGTCAAATACATAATGTCAATCAAAGAGGGTCCATCATGGAAGGACGAGATCATGACTTATTTGATGGACGAAATATTATCGACGGACCCGAACGCTCGACTCATGATGCGTTATATGGCTTACAGGTTCACAATGCACAATGGAGAATTGTACAAACGGTCGTTTGAAGGTCCATTGCTCTGTTGTCTGAGTCCAACCCAGGTTGATTACGTTATGAAGGAAATCCACGCTGGCTGTTGTGGAAATCATTTTGGGGGCCGAACGCTGGCCCAACGAATTCTGCGTCAAGGTTACTATTGGCCAAATTTGCTGAAGGATGCCACAGCTTTCTCGCGGCGTTGTGATAGTTGTTAGTCCTACACTCGTTTCATTCACAGGCCGGCGCAACCGCTACAGCCTCTTGACGTAGCGTGTCCTTTTGACCAGTGGGGAATCGACATAGTCGGACCACTACCAGTGGCCAAGGGGCAAAAGAGATTCCTGGTCATGGCCGTGGAATATTATACCAAGTGGGTCGAAGCTGAGGCCATGTCGGCTATAACAGAGAAAAACATGATCGAATTCGTATGGAAGAATATCATATGCCGCTTCAGAATACCCAGGTATATGGTATGCAACAATGGTCGATAGTTCATTGGCAAGGAAATCAAATCCTAGTTCGCGGAATTGCGGATCTCCCACAATATGACCTCGGTTTACCACCTTCAGGCGAACGGACATGTGGAATCCACAAATAAGACATTGAAAGATTACCTTGAGAGGAGATTGAGAGACAACGGGAAAAGTTGGACAGAGGAGCTTCAGGGAATAATGTGGGCTTATAGAACAACTCCCAAGACATCGACAGGAAAAACGCCTTTCGTTCTTGTATATGGGACAGAGGAGGTTCTACCGGCCGAGATAGGAATGCCTACGCGCATAATACATGACTACGACCCCGAGCAGTTGGCCCATTTGTGCCAGATGGATCTGGATATGATAGGTACCACAAGAGAAGATGCTTACCAACGTACCGTGGCCTTTAAAGCAGCAATGGCCAAAAGCTACGACAAAAGAGTCCAATTCAGAAATTTCGAAGTGGGAGACCTGGTTCTGAAGAGCATAGCGGCAAAACAACATATCGGGAAGTTAGAACCAAAATGGGAAGGACCATATAAGGTCATACAAGCTAGTTCACGGGGCTACTATTACCTTGAAACTATGCAAGGCCGCAAGCTAAAGCGCCCATGGAATGTGCAACATCTGAGACGATATTATGCATAGGCATTAAAATGAATAACGAGCCGAATGCTATCAAACTGTATGAACTACGGAGGCTTGAGTCCCGCATAACCTCCGGGAAACGTAGGCACCTTAGTAAGAAACTGAGCTCAGCCCCATTTCAAATTAAAAAAAAAAAATCTCTCTTTCTATCGACTGACGCTGCAGGTGGAGTCGCTATGAAATAACGTCGCACTTTCAATGAAAAAAGCATGAGGATCGAGCAAAACACCACTATCAATTTGGAGATTTGACTCGAAGAGGTCGAACGCTAACTGTCCAACTCCGCATAGACTGCGGAAAACGTCATGCCGGATGCACGTTCGGCCCCAAGTGGTCGAACGCCAGTCAAACGACCTACTCCTCATAGACCACGAAAAGCGCCATGCCGGATGCACGTTCGGTCCCCAAGTGGTCAAACGCTAGTCAAACGACCTACTCCGCATAGACCGCGAAAAGCGTCATGTTGGATGTCTGTTCGGCCCCAAGAGGTTGAACGCAAGATCGACGTCTTACTCCGCATGGATCGCGAAAAGTTCCATACCAGATGGGACAAGTCATACAACGAGAGAGAAAAAAACGATTTGACCCTGCACATTTGGCTCAAGAGTCGAAACGCGACCCTTCTACCTAACCTTGCCCAGAGTGCAAGACGCGGCTTGCTGGGGGCACATTCAATCCAAAGGTTCGAAATCGAAACGCGATATCTTGCGTGATGAACACAAAAAGAGCGTTGATGAAAGTGGGACAAAAGAAATTTAACGAGATAACTACTATCGATTCAATCAAAGAAATGAGACAGAGTCATGGTCGAAAAATTCGACAAAACTATACATTAAAGTATGAGTCAAAGAAAGCTATGATATTTAGCCACAAAATTGGATTCCTAAGAACGTCGTTACATAAATGACATGATCAGAAACAAAAAACAAAAATGTCCTAATATCATCAAAATATATGCTCATATGTACACTACTCTCCCGATGACTCGGGGGACTCCGAATGCAAAACAAGACCAAGGGACCAGATATAGTTGGCACAATTTTTCTGAATTTGATCCTCGGTCAGCACGAGCTCACCTGATTGCTTCCATCCTTCCGGTAATCTAACCTCCTCTTGTTCTGATAAATCGCCAAAATGCCGCCCAAGCTGGAAAGTGCTGGGAGAGATTAGATTACGCTCATCAAGAGCTTGGCCCGTGACCTCGACATGCGATGAACTCACATCGACGCCACAATGTGGATTTACTTCAATCGACAACTTTTAGGAAGGCCCAAAATAGCATTATGGGTCGGCCCCGTCAGATTAGGCCCAACAGATTTTATATCGAATGGTGGTCGTTCGACCGATGCTAGATCGAATCAGGCCTATTCGTTCTATCCAATTCGACCTATAGGCGGGACCCACGGGTCGGGTTCTATAAATATCCCGTTCTCCAACGTTTTTAAAGACATATAATACTTGATATACTATCACATCGATCGAATTCACCAATTCGATTCGACACTCACTGATTCGATCTTCAATCCAATTCGATATAGGACCCGATTCGATTCAGGGCTTGATCAAACATT
Source organism: Linaria vulgaris (assembly GCA_948329865.1). Classification (NCBI taxonomy): domain Eukaryota; kingdom Viridiplantae; phylum Streptophyta; class Magnoliopsida; order Lamiales; family Plantaginaceae; genus Linaria; species Linaria vulgaris. The sequence continues at coordinate 110,371,933 of OX415250.1, read as the reverse complement.
TCACATTCGAGGTACGTCAGCGTCGAACCGTCCCCATTCGAGAGCCCTCTGATTCGACCTTGAGCTGCGTCGAACTACTATGATTCGAGATACGTATATCGAACGTCGTCCATTTGACCTATCTGCTTCTTTATTTTAGAAGATCATTTAGACTAAATTTATACTTGTAATATACAGTAGGTGTTCCTGAACAAGCTAGTCCGTACCTTGTAATAGATTAACATTGTTTTGGCGTAGTCAGGCCCATTGTAACAGTAACTGGCGTATTGTAAACCGGACGAAATAAGACCAAAATATGGTATATTCATACTATGACATGGAATGATCATATACAAGTGAGAGATGTTATATTATGGTATATTGGTACTATGACATGGGGGATAAAAAAGAAGCAACAATATGAGTTGAGTGGTATGCTCCAAGGGTTCAAACGTTTCATTCCTTCTAAATATAGGAGAACCTCCCATTAGACTAAACATTGAATTATTTCCTTGACATAAAAGAAGGGTTGAGAGAGAAATAAATAAAAGGGAAAATAGTTTTGACTAAGCACTGTTGTTTTTAACTCATGTGCTCGTAGATAAAGATGAGGAAATAAGTAACATAATTATTGCAAGTTGAATTTTTCTAAGGGGGATTTTTTTTAAGGTTAGTATTACATTCCCCTAACATTCACTATACTTTGATTTAACAGTTCTCTTCCATAAAGCTTCCTCTTCATTACGAAATCTCCATATCCATTTACCTAAGATCGCTCATTAAGAAGCTCAATGTTCTTAATGTCTAACCATCCGTTATCTTTTTCTTGCATACATCCTCCCAAGTAATCCACTGGATTTTACGAGTCACTTTGTTGCCGCCCCATAAAATGCATTTGAACTGCAAACTTAAATGGATACCAAAATTGGCAAATCGAGTCGCTGATGGACTGAAGAAAGCGAGAGAACGGGCTAGGAAAAGAGAATTATTCTGGAATGGAACTCCTTGCTGTATTAGTAGCCTTTTAGCTAGAGATATGGTCACATGAAATGTTGTTTTCATTATTTACCAAGAAAAAAAATTACCATTCACCCTTGAACAATAATATGTATTCTCCAATTCTAAATGGGTCTTAAATATAAGTGCGCACACTCTAGAATCTAAATCACTAGATTACTTTACTTATTTGATGATATAATTACTTATTTAATATATATTAAATAGTTTGATAATTCGATACGATTCGGTAACAGATATATAAAACCAAATATCGTATCAAACTATAATTCGGTATTTTATATCGACTTGGACATCAGCTCATTTAAATGATTCATAAAACGATCCGTATCAATTGATACGATTATGAAGAATTCGATCGATTCGAATTATTTTGCACACCCCTAAATATAAATATATCCATTATGCTTAGAGAAAATGCGAACCTTTTTGCCTTGGTTTATTTTCATCTAACAGGTATATCACAAAGCTTAGGGAGAACTATAGCAACTAACCGTGAGGTACGAAATAATTACAATGATATCTCTTCTTATTTAACGAATTACACAAACACCCATTGTGATCGATTGTATCAAAATTATTAGAAAGTTAAAAATAAATCCTCTGCACTTCTTTTTTCTGCTATGACCAAAATTTTAAAGTTGTTTTTAACTATTTTTACGAAATTTAAAATAAGTGGCGTTTCTGTAATTTTCCACACATGAAGAGGTATTTCTGCAATTATGATATACCTCAGGGTTGTTTGGTGTAAATCTACTTCGCCCGCCAATTTTCATTTAACAACAAAACAAATCAACAAACCCTTTCAAAACCCCCAAATCTCAACAAAAGCGAAATGGAGAAGAAGAAGAATCCCGATATGGTAATCGACTTTGTTCTTAACTGCTTTTGTTGTTTTTTTTTTTTTAATTACATTTCTAAAAAAGATTGAATTTTTTTTCTTACTTTCTTATTCAATTCTTGAACAATTTTCAGTTGATCAAGGAACTGAAATCCCCAGATTTTGGAATGGGAAGAAAAATATAAAGGGATGTTGCAGGAGCGCGATTATTGGAAGGCCGTTACGTGCGGGGAAACGTCGGACCAACTCGGGAGAGAAATCGAAGCACTAAAAGAGGAGAATCGGAAATTGCGTGAAGAAGTGACTCGGTCGAGAGAGCTTGGACCTGTATCAAAGCGCATCCTTGAGTTGGCAGGTGAGGTTCATGAATTGGAGAAGCGGGTGGCGCCGAGGTCCAGATAATATCGTTAGTATTCCTCTGATCTGGGTTTTTATATACGGTATGTGAAAGAGATTAACCATTACGTGATATGTATGTACGAGCTACGTATTCCATGTATGTGAATTTCGTAAATTTGTGGTTCAAGTAACTGCTTTTGTTAATGTGTAAGCTGATGATCCCAGTTGATACGCTCTATGTGCACAAGTTCTTTCTAGTTGCAGTATTATCGTAAAGTCAATGTGAACCTCAATGGTGCTCGGTATATATGTTTGTTGTATTGGTTTGAAATAGAAAAGAAAGAAGTAAAAAAAGAGAAACAGTTTGAATGCGTGCATGCTTCTTGGAGTTTGTTTGTCTCTCGACATGTTCCGTTTTCTCTTTTATATTCCTTCATGTTTTTTTACTCCGGATCACTTAATTCCTGATTTTGCATATATAACTAAGTTACATTTGGTTTTGACTGGATGTTTAGTCCTCGATTTGTGTTCTTTCAAGTCTTGTTAAGTTTCGTGTGTTTGGTATGTTTCTCAGAACTTAGTTTATCAAGTTTGCTCCACAATATAGTGAGAAATAAAATTTAGAATATCAAGTCACGACACAAGCAACCGTAAGACTATCATTTTTAATTTAGAAAACTATCCCGCTGTCATATTTTCTAACTTTATGTGGTAGTTACATATTATTTGCCTCAATAGGCATTGGAAGTTTTTTTCTGTAATTGCCTCACACCAATAGAGCTTGGTTCTTTTGCTTACAAGTCAAAATTAGTAGATTCAAGTCTTTGATTAGTAGGTAGTATAAATTAATTAATTAGTTAATTCAGAGTTTTTAACTATGTGGCATAGTCCCTTGAAATTCGAACTTCACGGTACCCCTTATGTAAGCCTTGACTGTAAATTTGCTGGCTTTGTAACTGAAGAAATTATACTGAGGCAGAGGGGAAGTATTAGAGCATACAGGAAAATTAGCAGTATCATGCCCCTCATTCTTTTATGTCAATAAAGTTTTTCAGATAGGGAAGCTGGCTAATAGCTATAGGTAGTAACAATATCACATTCTTTTTATATACGTCATTGAATCTTGTTGTTGTATCACAAGGTCATAATGTAAAACTGTACATATGTACAAATAATTTTTTCGGTTATGATTCACAATAAAGGTTACTTTCTGCTGTTAATTGTCTTTGTCCTATGGATATTTGCATTTCATATTGTAACATTACAGTGAGTTGGATCAGAAAAGTAACATTATGTGTTGGTCCAATTGTAGACAACAACCAAACTTGATATAATTCCTGATCTAACCATTGGATTTTGGTACATGTTGAATTTTAAATGAAGTGCAATGAGATTTTGGCGCTGTTGTGAGTTCTAGTTCTTGAATTGATTGTTGGAATGGTAAATTATGTTGGTGTTATATGGATGATATTTGACTGTGTGTATTGATTGTGTTGTAGAATGTTTGTCACAAGATTTTCTTTATATCTGATTTAGTAAAATATTATAAGGACAATGTTAATCATTTTATAGAACATTTGTGATGCTATAACATCGTGTTTCAATGGTTTATTGAGTGTGACTGAGTTTTTAAGGATTGCTACTACTTACAGAAGTAGATACCAATCATACTCTTATTGTGTTCTAATTTCCTTCAATGTTTAATTTATAGGTGTCAAGATATTACTTCTGGACTCTGGTTGCATATATTGAAAGCCTCCTTCCAACATGGTGCAGGATTTAGATGAGCCTTATTGATATTGTAGCAGATGGATCGATTTACCAAAAATGAATTAGCCTTTCTTTTTTCTGATAGTTACAAATGCATATGCTTTGTCTCACGTTATAATTCAAAATGATTAAGTTTGTACATGACTTGTCACAGTTTATGGCAAAATACAATCTCATGTGTACCTTTTTTTTTTTACGGTAATCACATGCATACCTTGTTCGTGACTGCTTATCGCTAAATTTACGTGGTTTACAAAATCTGAAATACGAGTTTGAGCACCTCAGTCATGCGCATCTGCATACCCAAACTTAGTTACATATGGTTCCTAAAACAATCTCACATCCATTAACCCTTTTGCATCAAACCAATGCTTTCTCAGTTTGGAAATAAACAATGCTAGATGTGACATATGAAACAGGCTACACAGTTGCAAATGGCAGATACAAATCAAAGGTGATATATTATGGTATATTGGTACCGTGTGGATAAGAGAGAAGCAGCAATATGAGCAGTGTGATATACTCCAAGTGTTCAGACATTTCATTCTTTCTAAATATATTAGAACATCTCCATCAGATTGAAAATGCTATTGTTTTCCTGACATAAAAACAAGGGTTGAGAAAGTAAAAAAGCAGAAATGAAAATAGTGTTGGCTAGACACTGTTTTTCAAGTCATGTCTCAGTAACAAAATAATGAAGCTACATAAGGATGAGTACATAATTACTCCGTTGGTAATAACAAATCCAAATTGGTAGATTTAAGTCTTCGATTAGTAGGTGGTATAACTTAATTAATTAGTTAATCAGAATTTTTAACTAGGTGGTGTACTCCCTGAAATTTTAAACTTCACGGTACGCCTTACGTTAAGCTTTAGCAAAATTGCATAAGAAATTATTGGAAGGATGGACATTCCCCTGAAAAGAGGTACTTCGAATTTGAAGCAGAAAAAGGACTTGATGGCCAAAAAAAAAAAAGGATTGTGGGATCAATAGCTCTACGTACACCAGAATTGATCAACATCTGAGAGTGATAAATTTAAATATTTGTTGCATAAATGTGTTCAAAGGAATGCTCTTGAGTCCTGATTTTGTTCTTAAGTGGTGTTCACAAACTCTTGTGGAAAAGTTAAAGTTCATAATTTTAATTTAAACTTCAAAAACACTTAAATTCAAAAGTTGAGATTGTTTGCAAGATAATCTTGAATTTGAAATAATCTAATTACTTTATTTAAAATTACCAACCATAAGCCAAAAACACCCCCACACCAGCTTTTAAGATCGTGTGAGGTGGGGGGGAGGAGGAGGGGTTGATTTAGCTTAAAAACGTTATGTAACAGAAAAAGCTATATTTAAAGACATCCCAAAATCACTTATTCAATAAAAAACCGATTATAGCTTTTTTTAAGAGTTTGCAAACACCACCTTAGTGCTGCAACTAGACTTTCATTCGAGAAAGAGAAGAGTTGAAACCCGAGGATCCATGAGAGTAAATTTCCATTTGGACCAAAGAGTTTGGAATCGCTTAATTTCCATGATATACCTTTTAGAACTCCAGGTGAAGGTAGAGCATTGATTGTTGATAATTTTGAGGAATTATTTCAATATGAAGTTAAGCACAAGAAGGTAGCAAATTAAGAAAGAAAGACCTTGCTTGAGCATTGTGTTGTGGCAAACAAGAGTCTCACATTGGAAAGATGAAGAAGTTGATCTGGGATTTATAAGATTGAAGATATCTCAATTGGTATGAGGCCTTTTGGGGAGTTGGATCCCAAAACAAAATCATAAGAGCTTAGGCCCAAAGTGGATAATATCATACTAATGTGAAGATTTCAATTCCTAACACGCTGCGATTTGGAAAGAAATTTGATCAAATGTTCAGGAAGAAGGAATATAAAGCAAGAAGCAAAAAAAAAAAAAAAAAGGCGTAAGAGATTTCTGGATTTGTGGCCTGCAAACTACAAAGGCTCGGTTTTTATTATTAGTTGACAAAAATCTTCATTTTGATCGACGCAGTCCATCAAATTTGTGGAGTGTTATACATAGGTTGGACACTTATATGAATTATCAAGCAAGTAGGGACTAATGAGCAATGCTATGCAAAATGTTGACAAAACAAAATCTAAATAGCTATGTTTGAGAGTCACAAAGAGTAAAAGAAACAAACATCATCAACATGGGCGTTTGATAATAGACAAAAAGAATATTAAAAAGTAACTAGGCAGGGTACTTATTGCAATTTACTCAAAAATAAGATTAATCCGCGATTTTCACTTCTTTTTTTGTTGAACTTCATTCATCAATAAAACCGAAAACACGAGCATTCGAAAAACATAAAACGTCAAAAACCAAACCAAAACATATAAGCCAAATAACGCATAAAGAAATCAAAAATCAAAAGCAACTCGACCATGCTCATTCAAAATTCTGCCAATCAACGTCCTCCACTGCATTACGCACCAATTCATGAGCAAACCGAGTTTGAATTGTTTTTACCAGCTAATGTTTTTAGTCAATGAATTGTTTAATTCTAGTGGACAATTATATTAATTAGCTAAGATTAATATCCCTTGATCAAAGTTACTAGTGAGTAGTGACAAAGAAGGAAATATTACGTGCCCTAGGGGTCAGACTAGGAATCTTCCTCAATCTTGGTTATTAAATATTAATTATTAGCGACGAAAAAGGAGAGATTACATGTCCTACAAGGACTTAGGTCACTAGGACTCTAGGAGCCAATTCATCATCATCATCACCATTATAAAAGGATATATAAATACCAATAACTCATAGTCCAAATTCTTCAATAAGATATTTCGGACAAGAAGTAGACGTACGTACAACGTTGGATATGGAACATGACCTTAAACGTTCCAAAACTATTCTTCTATGCGACGACATGGTTAGTGCAATTTTGGTAAGGCTTCCCGTCAAATCCTTAATACGATTTACTTGCGTCTCCAAATCATGGAATTCTTTGATCCGAAACCCGACCTTTGTCTCTGCCCACGTCGATTTCCACAAAAACAATACTCGTCGCTACCTCCTCCACATGCCCAATGATCCTGATCGAGTCTCGCAATACCTTACAACTACTGCAGCAGCAGCCAAACGACGCTTAAAGCCACCCTTCACCCAACATCAGATGGTTGCCGGCTCATGCGAGGGCTTGGTTTGTTTGTACACAGGACCACAGTCAGTGGGCCTCTGGAACCCACTCCTTCAAATTTTCAAGGTCCTGCCACCCTCTCCCTCCTGTTCCTATAACGAGGAATCCCGTCTTATATTTGGATTAGGTTTTAGCCCCACGAACCACGACCACAAAGTTGTAAAGATTCTTTACACCAATACTAATAAAGATATTTCAGCGAACAAAGCCGAAATCTACTCCATGAAATCCAATTCCTGGAAGAGTATGGAATGCCCCGCCCCCTTGTTGGCTTCTCATCTCACTGGCGTTTTTGTCGATGGACGCATTAATTGGATGGCGATCCCCAGCCCTCCTAGTAAGCCTTTGTGTTATACAATCATGTGGTTTGATATCGACAAGGAGTTGTTTGGACAATCGGGCCAACCATGGTACAACCGCGAAGAAGCTGAATGGCATCGATTCCCATTTGTTAAGGAAGTACTTCGTTTGCAACAGTGTGAAGAACAAGAAGAATATTCTACATTGAGAGGTAGTTTGTGGAAGATGAAGACACTTTCATCCAAGAACTCATGGGTTCAACTATCAGCATCACCCGGACGAAAAGAAGTGCTTCGTGCGACATTGTTTGATGGGGAAATGATGCTCTCTACATATTTTACTGATCTTATTAGGCTTCTAGGAATTAGTGTCCACGGAATGCCATGGGAGGAGGACAATGACTCGGCTCCATCGGTTAGGATATTTCATATTGTTTGTGTATCCGAAAGTCTTTGGTTACTTGATCATAATAATATGTGAATTTAAGAAAAAATGTAAACATTATTTGAGGAGTAGTCTCTGTTGAGTTTCATAAACTTTAGATCTTGCTTCTTCTCCATTTATGTTATTTGTTTTATCAAATTCAGCATTTGGAATAAGCCTGTCGACAAGTTTAGTTTAGTTACTGAAAGTCTTTGCATATCATCCATCACAGTACTACTGAAATAAGCATTTTCAAGGTTCAACAATGATATGGTGTGACTTAAATCGCGCTATTACAATTTGATGCATTTGTGCAAGTATGACAGGGAAAACGTATGGAAGTCCAAAAGAACGGAAATCCAATTTTAGCTACTTACCAACGTATGGAAGGCCAAGTCTTTAATCAGACATGTCAATTTACCTCATTATCGAGACATGATATGTGGCAGCATCCATATCTTCTTCTGAGGAGCTAGAATGAAACGAAACCATTGCAGCTCGAGTTTGAGGTCTCTCGAACTATGGATACCTTTGCACTAGGAACTTTTCCCTTCTTCGTGAAAAAGCTACTAAGCGTGTCTGTAGTTACACTACTTTTTCCAAGACTTCCCACGTAAACCTTGTGTGGACTGTCAACAAATTGGGATTCTTCGGTCTGAAGAACTGATGTTTCAATAGATGCCAACGGTTTTTTAGTTACGTTTTACTTTTACCAAAACGCTTATACCATGGGGTACCTGACAAATAACCCCAACGTAATTTTTCGCTTGGTTTCTCCTTCAACTATCAAATATATATTCAAAGGTGTGTAATTAAAGTACCCCGGCCACGAGTGAACCCATCGTTGACACTTTAACAATTTTTCCGTAAGTATTGATTTTGTGCTGAATAGTCCCCTACACTAATGCTCATAATATTTTTATCAATTTTGTTTTGAGATCTTCTAATCTTCAAAGGATTCATCATATCTTCAAAAGAATTTCTATATTTTCTAGAAATTTCTTGTACTTAAATTAAATTTGTCGGGTAATGGCTTTAAATTTGCAGTATCTTCACCAGTCACTCCATAAAAACAAACATCTCAACGAGGGAAAGAGTCTATCGAGAGAAAAAAAATCGGCCAACTTTTTTTGCCAATCTGTGGCGACAGCAGAAAGGCAGGTTGCCGAAAAAGATTAGCCCTTTTTTTTTACCAACACAATCATGCCCTCGTTGTTATGTATGTTCCATCTGGAAGCCTTTCTTATTTTCTGTAGTTAGTATTTAGGAACGTGGTGTATTCATATCCTTTCATTTACTTCTTTACATTTAAGTGCCGGTAACAGTAACATTGTTTGTTAGTCGGGGCTACTTGTGGAGAAGAGATTACACTTAGGGGTGGGGGATAAATTATTATGTACAACCGCTGACGTGGTACAACCGATGGTTGAGATTAAAAAAAGTTCCCTAAATTATAGGAAATAACAGCCCAACACCCTATCTCCATCGTGTATTGATAGCAATAACTAACTGATCTACCACCTCATTTTACAGCGGCTGCACCTAATAATCTCTCGAGGGAGAGGGTGCCGACCGCGATGTTATACTAATAAGTATATTTAGTTAGGTGTGTTATAGTGTATTATTTTATGTATTTTGTTGTGCTTTGTAATTAGCCACGGTTTAGAGAAGAGGTGAGTTAGTTTGAGGCAGTTATTTGCAGCAGTTATTTTATCATGTATTTGTTGAGTTTGTGTGGTCTGACATTTTTATGATTCTTGCTCTTGTGAAGGATTAAAGAGATCAACTCAAAATCATCATCTGTTTCTGCTTTTACTCACAATGTGTGAAACAACTAAGTCTCTTACATTAGCCATTACCTTGTTAGTTGTTACAATAGCCACAACTCAAGAATCTATAAACAACCTATGCTTTCCCAATCTGAAGCTCAAGGGACAAAAGAATTGTCAAATTTAAAGAAAAAACGATGCACTCGTACTAATGAACACTCACCACTCACCATATCACCACCCAAAAAACAGAGAAAAAAAGGCCTCCATTCGACAACAACCGTGTCTTGTGCATAATTATCATTCTGTCGTCTGCAACAGGAAATGAAAGTCTGATCTTTGACGTAAGAGGGGCGGTGGATCGATATCAGACACGTTGATGTCCTGGAAACACTGTGATACCTCGTCCATGGAGAAAGGTATGCTGCAACATTTTGGACACAACGAGTTAGTAACTAACTAACTGCACCAGTGATTCGTCCTACATTGGCGTATTTTCTCATGTTTCATTAGTTGTGAATGTTTAAGTTTCTTTACCTTGCGTCTACATCGAGCAAGAAGGTGTTGTTTGGCGTGCTCACTGAATCTTCTACCATTAGCACTTTCATCTTTGCAATTATCTTCATAAACAGATATTTGTTGTCAGTGAAGACACATTCATCGAAATGACATTACTTCACAAATTAAGGAAATAAACAAAGAACGTATTTTTTCGGACATGCATAAAATTTCAATCTAATCAGTAGGCCGTTACCTCGGTTGATAATCCTTGCGCTCCGTATTTGTCATCCCAGAACATGGTTCCAATTCTATATATTTGTGGTATGCTCAATACCTGATGAAGAATTACAGAAAGTCAACAATACAATAGTTAAACAAAACTTGATTATAATTGAGATCTTCAATATCTTTCATGCATCGTGCCACTGGAAAAGCAATCTAATCAACTTTACCGGGCAGAGCTCATCTGTGATCTCGTCCAATGACATATGAGTTTTCTGATGCAACACCTATGAAAGATGAAGTCGATCAATTATGATACCTTCAAATAGAATGTTGGACTAACGAGTTTATAATACTGTACCAGAAACGCTACAGCTTGTCTTATGTGTTGCAGTTCGTCCCACGAGGATCCAACAAACTGTATAACAACAGGAGTAGGTGAACTTTCAGCTTCTGTAATTCTAAAACTAATATGCTAATAATTTATGAATCATTTACCTCTGGTGTAGCTTTTATGCACCAGTGTTCTAGCTCATGTAAACCAGCCTTAACGTACTCACCATTGCTAAATGAGCAGCATTCACGCCGGAGTAGTAGGCTGAACATGGACAAGAAAATGATAGTTAGGACACTTAAGTTGCTAACCGTTTATTGAAAATATTCAGATTCAAAATTGCTTCTGTGAGTGGGAGCTGTAAGAGGATGAGTTTCTTGCCTGTTGAAAAGCTGTACGTTTATGAACGAGAATACCTGGCTGAAAATTTTCCTCGTGATAGTAGAGGAAACCTGAGTACAGATCACCATAGTTAATATGGTTCATGTACATAATTCGATAAAAGAAAATCTGATGATATAAAGCTGTGCTTACATAATTTTCAGATAGGATCTCCATTGTTTGATCGAAGCTACGAATAATATTCTGCCAGTGAATGCTAGACCCCTGTTGCTTCATTATTATATGTGAATGGATGTTTTTAGACGATCCTTTGACTGGCCTTATCCGTGCAGCTCTAGGTGCCTGTTTGACATTTTTTTAAGGATATAATATACTGTGATTTGTTAAAGTTGTTAGTGCAATAAACATTGTACATACTTGTATACACAAGTTGAGATATGGACTGATCTCTTTCTTTATGCCGTCGCGGATCATCCCATATATTTTCTCCACACATGCCGTCAGGTGTTGCTTGAATAATAAAGCTGGATATTTAGCTTCAATCCTTGATCTCGCAACTGGATTTCCTTCCATCCCGCTGTATCCACTCGAAAGTCCCGTGATCATAGAAGATGTCCGCGCCTGAAATTTTAAACATCGTGGACTTTTAAGTACTGCTTGCGGTTTTATGTGTGTGAGTGAACATGTATGAGTTTTACCTGTGCCATCCTACCAAAGAGCATGATGGGTGAACTTCGGTTACGGTTTTTAGCTACTGATGATGTGTTGCTTGCCTTAATTGTCTTTTGCAATAGAAACAAGAGTGTTGAAGTTACTGAAAGCCAGTAGGAGAGATTTTCGGCGCTGTCCTCATCCTGTGGTACAAAATAGTTTTACAGATTAAGGACCATATTCAACAATATATTAAGTGGTTTGCATAATGGTGCTATTACTTGAATTGAGTGTTGGATTCCTTGGATGATCCTATCGAATATATTTGTTTTATCTGCTTCAAATGATCTCCAATGGACCAAAGCTTTGAATACGATACAAGCGGCAACAGGCGTGCTCTTGTCAAAACGCTTGTCTTCAAGAAGACATTTGATTAGTGCATCGTGGTTCTCCTGATACATGAAGTACATTTGTGGATGACTCGTTCTCCTTTGCTTCTTAATATGAAAAAATAAGTGTTGGTTTAGAAATATGTACCTGCTGCCTATCGGTCAAGGATCTTTGTTTGGTGAGAAGAGGGAGAGTTACGTTCGAGTCCTGTACAAAATATTCTCGGTTCTTGTTTACTGCAAGCAATGGTTGAAAAATGTCTTGATTTATAAAATGTGTTGAAAGGAAACCTGAGTGACCACATTCACGTGTGGCTCGACTTTTGTCACTGGATGATGTTCCATCGTTTGATGGCCATCATGGATCTCATCTCCATTATCCAAATCCTGTATTTAATACCTTGTGATTAGTTTATAAAACTGTAACCATTAGTATAAAGTATAAACAAGAAAACTTTCTTTACCTTTGGTGATAGTCTAACTGGATGATCAGAACTTGCTATTGGCTCCGTAACTACTTTTTGACTGCGGAGAAGATTGTTCTCCGACTGCAAATCACTGATCTTGTTCTTCAATCTGAGGCAAAATGGTATTTCAGGTTTCAGCCATGGAATGCGTTCGAGAACCATTACCAGCGTGACCACTGAGCGAGTTGCTCCAGATTATGTTAATTATAAAATAAGTGACTTTTGGTTTTATCTACTTCAGTTATCACTTTTTCTTGGTTCAGCAAATCTCATATTCACTATTCTATAAAATGTTTTAGGAGTGAGTTGCATAGCCAATTGAATTATTCTCGATCGAATTCTCACCGCCTTGTGTCAAACTCTGTATCTTAAATGGAATGAATCGAATCTCATTAGAAAGTTTTGGGATATTTCCATATAGTATAAGAACATTTTTATCTTAAGGTACCAATTTACAGAAAGAAAGTTGGGCAAGCTTAAATATTATTAATTTATTATATTTTCTGGAACAGTTTGGATTTTTATTGTGCTACAGTTAAGGCCTTAAGCTAAAAGTTCATTTTGCATAATCTTACGCTTCCATTTCCTCAGTGTGGTCTTCTTTAGCTGATGAAACCAGAGCTTGCTGGCGGAGAACCTGATTCTCCGATTCAAGATTAGATACATTCACTTCTAATCTGAAAAGACATTACAGATAAAGTTATAAGGAAGTCGATGATTGTGACAACGCTATGTAATGCAACATAGATATTTAAATTCGGATACCTTTCAATGGCATCTTGTAGTTGTGAAACTCTCAACTGTGCTTCTTCTGCTTCTTTAAGTCTAGCATGGCTTTCTTGTTCTACCTGTGAAAAACTTTGCTCAAAGTCCTCTACCCTTTTCTTTAGATCTTTGATCTCTTCCTGCACATGTATGCTTGAATTAGGTGTCGATACATGATTATGAAACATGCTTATTCTGATACTTAATTGATTGATGATACCTCAAGTTCGTGGTTTTGATTTGTCAATTGCTCCACCTTTGTGTTGTCAATAACTGGTACTTCTTTGATGACTGGTGGGGCTTCTTCAATTGCTTTCTTTGCAGCTTCTCTTTCATGAATGATGGCAGCACGCGCTTCGTGAAGCTGCGCTTGTATGTCTTGTAAAGTATTCTGCAATTTCGTTATTTCTTGTCCCTTGGCTTCTTCAATATCCACCTGCAAGATACTTATGCTTTTACGCTGTTGCATATTGTCATAATAACAGAAAAGATGCAGTTGTAATATTACTCGTAAGTGCTTCTCAACGTCTAATCTCCACGTAAGCTCCTCAACACGCTTTTCCAGCTTGTCCTTTGCTTCCTTAAGGGCTCCAGTGTCCCTTGCCTCCTGTTAATGGGCGAGTCCCGCATTAATCATTTAAGTTTATTACCCTATTCGCTTTTTAATCATAGGAATGAAGTGTGGCATGTGCTCACCATCCTCAGTTTACGAAGCTCCTTTCTTGCTAACCTTCCTCGCCAGAGGCATTGAAGTGAAATGTTGGCTTTCTTCAGCCGCTTATAGGAAGAAACGGCGTGATAACTTCTCCATTGTGTCTGGGAAACACAAAGATAAATAAATCATTTCGCTTGAAAGGCAAAGATCGTATTCACTAGTTGCTGGTTTAGTACCTGAAGTATGGTTGCGGCTTTGTTTCGCCTTTTCTCTCTGTAAACATTTCTTGCTGCCATTGCTCTCAGCCCAGTTTGAATCACTATTGCTGCTGCCTGTAACTTGGTATACGATCTTCTTGCAGCAAGAGCACGAGCGTGTTTCTGTATGCGAATAGAAGCAGCCTCTCTCCTCATTTTTTCGTAAAGCTTACGCGCGAGTCGTGCTGCATAAGCAGTACAGAGAAATGGTCATTCCAAACATTATAACATAACTAAAACTCGTTTGTAAATAGATTAGATGCATATGATTTTATAAAGAACCTCTCAAAAGTTTCTGGAATTTTATGGCGGCCTTTCGTAGAATAGTAAACTCTCTTCTGGTGAGGTGTGTTCGGATTTGCCTTTGAATGCATTTTGCAGCATGAGCTAGAACTTCTGCTCTTCGAGCATCTAATTCGGCCATCTGGCCTGCTCTAAGAAAGACCTTGCTTTTCCCAATCTGAAGAACAGAAGAGTAACCATACTAAATGCCTGCTCCATCTCAAGATTAGAAAAAGCTTTATAGCAACCGCAATTTTTATCAGGTGTTGTTACCTGATACCCTTTCAGGCCCATTTTATCACAGATTGCAATGCATGCCGATTGCTCATCACATCTGTAGAATGGAAAGCATTAGAACTCTCTTAAAATACAATGATCCTGATTTTTTATTTTTTATTTTATCATGAATAAGTAATATAAATTAAGCCAACATGGATGGAGCATGACGTTACATACCCATCAAAAGCTTCGGGAGCTAACGTTCCGAACCGATCTATGAACTCACTGAACGTCCTTTTTGTCGGATATCCAGCACAACTTATTCTTATAGCTTCTAGTACACCCTGCCACAATTATCCAGATGCTTTTTAAATGAAAAGAGTTGGTAAACGGTGGGACTTATAATGTACTATCACGATGAGATGAGTTAGCTTGACTTACTCCACATCTTAATTGGTTTAAGACGTTGTCGTTCTCAAATATTCCAGGTTTTAGAACTGTATTGGGCTTTACGCATCTGATGTAATGTGGCTCTGTTGTGCTCAGGGTTTCCATTAACGATTGCAGTTGTTGCTGCGCATTTATAAACGA
Source organism: Linaria vulgaris (assembly GCA_948329865.1). Classification (NCBI taxonomy): domain Eukaryota; kingdom Viridiplantae; phylum Streptophyta; class Magnoliopsida; order Lamiales; family Plantaginaceae; genus Linaria; species Linaria vulgaris. The sequence continues at coordinate 110,356,653 of OX415250.1, read as the reverse complement.
CACCATCAGCCTTAGTATATTTACAGCTGGATTGTCATGCAAATGGTCATATGACACACACCTACCTTGAAGCGTGTACCTATGGAAGAAAACTTGGACTGCTTGGATGTTTCCTCTGGCAATGGAGGGAAAAGATTTGCAACGAATGAGCACTTAGATTCCATCAGAAGTGCTTGATATTCTGCAACAACATAGTCTTTATTCTTGTCCAGGAATTGATCGGCTTGATAAGTGACCTGTTTTACAAGAGTACAAATATAAAAAAACGACATAGAACAAAATTGTTGCATGTGCTTATCAAAAAAAAAAAAGTTGCTACATGTTATCTGTAATTATACATACATCACCAGCATAATGATTTATCGTGAAAGCAGTTCGAGCAAGTTTCGGCTTGCTAAAACGTTTGTGCCCTTTATAAGTCTGGTACATCTTTTGCGCAAACGTCTCGTGCGTTGACTTGGGAAACATACTGTAATAGAAGTAAGTTCAGATATATGTGTGCTTCCAAGGTGTCAGTGTATGTGCTATTTGCCTAATGTATGTTTTTTGTTCGACGATTTTTTATTACTATTTCGAGCATTTCATGTGATAATGTTGCAAGCATGAGTAGCATACCAGGCTTCATCAAGAAGAGCTATTATTCCTCCTTGTTTCTGCATGAATACACCCACCATTAAACTCAGGTGAAATTGTTACTTTTATGAATTGGCTTGAATTGACATGTAATGGTCGCTATTAAGAGTTCGAACATACCTTCTCAATAAGATCCAAGACATCTTGATTGTCTACAAATTCGACATAACTCCAGTTAATTTCCTCTTTCGTATAATCTTCCTGTTCCATCTTGAATACATGCTGAATATATGATTGTGAAATTTAATCAGTATTCATTAATGTACTTAAACTTAAAAAGGAACAGGCTGTGCTTTCATTCAACCTGATTGAAATGCTGTTGCAACTTCTCATTTGTCAGGTTTATACATAACTGCTCAAAGCTGCGTGGTACGAACAAGTTAGTTATTAGATATATATACTTTTTCCATCTCGAATGCAAGTTAGCAAGGAAATTGTACCTGTTAACTTTGAAGCTCTCGAACCCGTATATATCAAGAACTCCAATTATGCTTTTAGCATTGGGATCTTGACCGATTGAAACGTTTATCTTGTCCACAATCCTGTCATAAAGTCATAGACAAGCAGTTAAATAGTGTGCATCATCTAGTTTCCACTAACGTATTCGTTTCAGATTTCTAGCTGAATGTATTAACTTCAAAGTATGAGTATGCTGTCTGATTGAAACATGTCTTTATGATGAAAAGCTTTGATGGATGTACTAACCAGTCAAATAATCTGGAATACATTGTTTTTGCCAAAGCATCCCTGCTTGTGACAGCAGAGGCTGGATCAAGTGTTTTCGTGATGTTTCCTTCTGGTGTTACAATTATGCGCTTGCAAAGTGCGTCCTCCAATGATTTTTCACTACACCTGTTCAAACAAAAAACACTTTCTGTGAGAAATTTGGAAGACAATATAAGATAAAAGAATCACAAAAAAGCATCAAAACTGGTGAGAGTCCCGACATGAGTAGCTCGGCGGCTGTCTTGAGGTGATCGCGTGCCTTATCGTTTTTCAGCTTGGAAGAATCTATTTCACTCCCCTTTACAAAATCAACATTTCCCAGATGTAGTATCGCAGCTACCACACGGAAAATGGCGTCCTGCTCATCCTGGCTGATTCCAACTATGTCCATGGCATTTCTGGTTTCTAGATATTCTCTAGCATCGTCTACATTTGCTACTTCGTAACAGTTACTCTGATTCAGATAGTGAAACGTTCTCGGGTTTCCAAGTTTGAACTTCTTTGCTTCCTGCAGTTAAGATGATTACGTTTAGCTCACTACACGCATTATGTACTATAGAGTCTTATACTATCTTCAAGTCACACCTCTGGTGGCGCTGCACAAAGCATGTAAAAGCAATGGTAATTCCTCTCAGGATCAGACACTTGACACACACGTGATCTTTCCAGAAGATACGTACGTACTGCAGCTCCTGAAATCTTCCCATGCTTATCAAATTGGATCTCTACAAATTTACCAAAACGACTGGTACAGCCACTCAGTCATGCAAACTTCTTGTAAGTTAAAAAAGTAATAATAATTTGTTATGAACAAAAAGAAATGTGTTTTTCCTATGTTGTTTCTTTACCTGGAATTGTTGTTTTTAACAGTCTTTGCATTCCCAAATGCTTCTAGAACTGGATTGGACTGGGAAAACGACACCCTTCAGTTTAAGATTCTAGTAAAAGAAAATGTATTAGTGTTCAAGGACAGAGGTAATCTTCAATTTACCTCAAGAACTTGTTGTTCTACGGTTCTCCCTTCGGTACCTGATCTTCCTCCCATAAATGCAAGATACCTCATGAGCATTTTTGTCGTCTCGGTTTTCCCTGCTCCACTTTCCCCACTCACCAAGATAGATTGGCTTCCATGTTCATAAGTTATTGCCCTGAGGCATGAATCTTAGATTTGTCACTATTATGTTATGTCAAATGGTCGATCTTATTTAAAACTTCATTAGTTTACATTTCTCATAATGTACCTGTAACAGGTATCTGCAACGGCAAAAAGATGCGGGCTTAGCTCTCCAAAGGCGGCTCCTTTATACTGCTCCATCATGTGGACATCGTACAAATGTGGCAATCTCCGGAAAGGATTCACAGCTATTAAAATATTCCCAGTGTACGTCTGCACATTCGGAACAGTTAGGCAAATTAATTGTCTAATCAGAAGATTATTTAGTTTTCTCACATTATTTGGTTGAAATGACTTACATATATTTCGTTAAGAGCAAATCGTGCTGCAAGATTGTACAACACTCCTGGCTCGTGGAGGTAAGCTAGTTTGGTCATGTCGTCAACCCCAGCTGGAGGCGCTTCTGTATCTTTCGGATATATGCTGGAAATGGCTGCAACTACCTGAAATGGAAATATGCCTCAAATGTTTTAGCTAATGTCGTGAATTCTCGTATTTTGAAATTTGATTGAATAGTTTTTAACCAGTTCAATTTTTCAGGAATCATCATGAATAGTGCAGTATATATAACACAAACTCTTCATATATCTGATAACTAATACCAACAAAATAGCATGTCTGCATAAGTATTAAATATATGAATCTGTTTTATCAAACTGTAAGCAGATCAGATGACAGAATATGGTTAGGCATTGAACATATGACTTGTTCAATGATTCAAAACATGAAATTTTGACTTACTCTCTTTTCAGTTGTAGTAACTATGGTTGCATTGTTTCCTTTAATCTCGATAACTTCTCCATCGATCCAGGCATCGTCGGGGTCCTCGACCCAGACATGACTTCCAACAATGATATTTACCGGCGTACCCTGAATCATTGGAACAACATCACAAGATTGTTCATTAATGATGACAAGATGGTAAATGCTATATATCAAAATTTAGACCAGTATCTACTTGTGATCATAACCACTCACCATTTTTTTGGTTAAGGCTATACGATCATCGAACGTATAACTGTCTGAAGTCGACGAGTCACGAGACAGAGATTCAAATCAGCAGAAGTAAAGAGTACTTCCTTGTAAAGAATGTTGAAAACAAGAATGTCTCATAAGGAAACCAAAAGCAGACTAATGAAGGTGGTGCTGGTGCAAACACAAAAGCAAAAAGGCAATGCTGAGTTGGCACTAGAGGAATCCCTCAACTATACAAAATATTCCTTGAAAAAAAAATCTTATAAACTCTAAAAATTGTATTAAAAATTACCAAACTTTGAGGTTTAGCAGTTATGTGTGCAACAAGAGCATATAATTACCAGTTTGATCCTATGAATAGTTTATTTTCAAATGGTGGCATCATTGCTGCTGCCTGCTAATGTGTGGACCTGTTTGCATTACAATTGAAAAGGTCATTGTGTTGCTAATTATGATGTGCATAAACAAGTCACAGTAGGTGGTACAAGCATATTCTTTGAAAATACATGGCCCCTTAACTTTCTCTTTAATCAATGTGATTAAGAGATCAAAGGGTCCTTGATAAAGTATTTACTTTACTATATTGATTGATCTTTAGACTTGTAATTTTTGTGTTACCCATTAATTCTTGTTTGCTCCTCTTTTTTATTTTTGATAATCAAAGTATTTCTTGTCTGCATTATGCAATTTACATGTCAGGCAGGCTGTCCTCTTTATATTCTATATCTATGGTCAAAAGGGGCTATCATTTTCTTTTCACATCTGTGGTTTCATTTCAAAACAGAATTTTCTTTTTTCTAATTAAATATATCTCTTTGAATTGGTATTGACAATCGCATATTATCTTATAATAATGTTTAAATTATTCTTCTAATATTTATTTTGAGATGTACATATCATAGGAATACTTTAAATTTTCAAAGATTTAAAGTGATGTCAAAAGGGATCACATGGGGATTCTAGTTGTAAAGGTTTGAGCATCATAGGATTGAAGTAGCTTGTACTGTTTCATCAATTTTAGAATGGTGAAAAGTTTTCCTCTGACTAGCACACCTGGAAAGATAATGCATCCTGCACTGTCTCTTCAATTCTATTATTTATAATGCCAGAAAATTCTTATTTGGACTTTGGAGTAATGTTAATTATAGATTTTGCTCTTGAAATTCTTCATGTATTGAAAAATCTGATATTTATTTAACATAACACAATATTTGTACGAGAAATTATGGTTTCATTGAATTTTAACTCCGTCGCATGCATCCATGGATCAAAGTTTCGATTTCAGTACATTTTTATCTTTTAATGTGGTGTTTTACACGGGCTTAGAAAAGACTCACAACTGCCTCTATCATTTTCCTAAACTGGTCTTAGTTTTAATTAAGTTGCCTAAAACCAAAGGTAGATAGTGCTTGCAGAGTAACTCAAGCCGAAGAAATAAGTTCAAGGTTTTAGGGAATAGTTGCTACTAATTAAATAATTAGTGTAGGTAAAGATACATGATTTTGTTTGAGATGTACCACTGATCCAACTTCTTAGGGTTATGTTCTTTTGATTTTTTTTCAAGCCAATTAAAAAATAGCTCGTTACTCATAAAAAAAAAGAACATAACTCAGCTCGTTGATCCAATTACATGGAATGCTTATATCGGTTCAAATGTCAATCAATAAGCTCTTGTTATAAGCGTTTACATTTTAGAAATATTCCGAGATCTTTTGAAATTATTTATAAAAATTCATGTGTTACAATTTACAATTCTTGACAAAAATTACGTTAACCTCCTAACATAAACTGTTTTTATCACTTTGCACACTAAAGTTCTAAAAGTAACAATGTGTTCCCTAAGTATGTTGAATATCCCATGAACTAAATCTCACGAACAAAAATACGAATAAGTGTCAAAAATGAATAGCTGATCAACAATATACGAGATATTCAAGATATTTTAAGAACGAAATAAAACGTACAAAATATATTAGGGAATTTAACGTAATTTATCCGGATACATGCTCCACCACCACCCACCGTCCACCCCACCCCACGCCACCCCCATCCACCAACTTTTGATTTGGTCATAGATGGGGGACTTATGCAATTGAAATTCATTTCCTCACATTTAGGGTCGGTGCAGAATTGTGGGCTGCGATAAGTTGAAATGTTGATTGTGCGCTTGTGTGGCTGTTCGCATGGAAATAAAAAGCACAGTGTGTGGGACATTGTTATAAAAAAATTATTGTCTTCTCTAGCTTGCTTTACAACCAAGCTTACTTTAAAAAAAAATCCCCTTTAATTGGAATTACATATTTATGTTTATTAATTTTATTGAAAACATAGTAATGATAGTGATCGTAGGTCCAAAACTGATTTAATTAGGCAGGTGGGAAATAAATGAATAGATTTGAGCTGCCTTTATAGATATTTTCTCGATTATCCTTTGTTTTCGATTAATTTTTGAAAAGGCTGTATTGAAGCATGTGAGTTAAAATATTAGCTCATTCAATACATTACTTTGTGGGTAGTATACTTCATACGCGTTTGAAGTAAATATTATAATTGCGAACACTAAAAAAACAAAAGACCAATTATTAGGCTAATAAATCTGTAAATTCAAATAAAACATATATAAGCACAAATTAAAAAAAAAATGCAGCTAGCTCATAATTAAATTATTATTCTTCACCTGTTTTATCGAGCCTCTTATATATATATATATATATATATATATATATATATATATTTGTCATTCTGTAATTATATATTTCCCATCGTAGGATAGTTTAAGGAAAGACTGAATAGAAGAACATGAAATGATGTCACTCATAGATAGTTTCAACTCTCATGATATTATCAGTTGATAAAATCATAAAATGTGAAAAATACGTGGGAGCTTGATTTGGTGTACTCCGTCAAATTTTTCATAAACATCAGTCGTAACGTGTCATGCATTATTACACACATTCTCTTAGTTAAAGGGTGATGTAATCATGTAATAAAGAATTATTTAATCTGGGTTCTAAATTTGTAATAAAGAAAGACAGAACACTGAACACCCAAACAAAGCCGTTCATCAATAATAAAATTAATTGAGAGACTAATATGTTGGGCCTTAGAATCTAGTCCAAAAAATGCCATAACGAACTTCCCTTGCAACCTTAATAGTTGGGCCTTATAATCACTACATGATATATATATAGAGAGAGAGAGATTTATACATCGAATTAATAGAATTCAGTTCATGTTTACTGGCATAAAACTTAGTCGTGCATGATTTCTGCACAAAATTAACTCGTGCACGATTACATTTTAAGTAAAAATACTTGGATTATGTATGTATGAATTATGATTTACTTTAGTTATCAATATGTATAATACAGTACGCATATGCTCAAATTTAAGATTTTCACTTGGAATCAATGTAAAATAGAGTGCTCTAACGGCTGGCGGCTGCCGTATGGCTCTGGAAATAATAAGTCCAGGTACCACGTCAGTGTTAGGACAAAAATATGAGTGATGTTTTTATCTTGTATCAAATTATTTTAGTACGTTAAAGATATATAAAGATTTTTATTTTTTAGGGTTTTAAATCAATATTAAAAAAATTATTAGTTCTTAATCTGTGTAGAAGCTTTTAGAGATATATTTGAAATTCATTGCTTAAAATTATTTTTCTTCTCGAAACGTAACAAAAAGCCCTAATAAAAGTATGAAGAATTATTAGTATTTAGTTGATCCGAACATACGTAGAAAGTCAAAACAAAATCTGGGTGGGTTCGATGCTTGTAGTACCACCATTGGTACTACCAGCCTAAATTTGGCACATGGCAAAAAGTTTTCATTTTCTATTTTATTTTTTGTAGCTGTTATAATAATTTCGTTTTTCATTTTTATCTAACAATAGTGTTTAAATATTTTAACTTTTCATTTTTTAATGACTATGGTTATATTGTTTCGGTAAACACTTGTCAAAAACTAGAAGCAAAGTCTTTTTCTTTTTATTATTTATATTGTTTCTAACTCTCTTTTTTTAATGTTTGTTTATGATCTTAGACCGTTAGACTTGATAGATATATAAATGAAACCTTTTATTTTAGGTAGCGATAATTATGCTTAATTCTAATCGTTCATAGAAAATGCTTCTAATTATTCATAAAAGAAATATGCCTAAGTAATTACTAGATATACAGAAATTATACTATAAAAAAAATGTTCATGAAACTCGCAAGAGGATAGAAAGATCTTATCAGAAATTCCGTGAAGGTGTATATAAAACTTGTGCTATTTATAAGATTTTTTATGTAATTATTTCAGCATTAAGTTTAATACATTTGTTTGACTTAAATCTACTCATTAAATGAAGAGAAACGTTATAATACCAGACAAATGAAATGGCTGCTACTAAAAAAAATAAGAAAACGAAAAGTTAAATATTTAAATTATAATAACATCTACAAAAAAACTAACAAAAGAAAGAAAAAAATAAGGAAAGAAAGAAAAGGGGTTGGTTGCAAATTATTGACATGTGTCAAGTTCTAAGCTGGTAGGCATGACATGCTTTTTATGTCTTAGACCATGTATTTACGTACTGTGTCTTGTAATATCTTTCCAGGTGACTACTTCACCTATGATATATATATATATATATATATATATATATATATATATATATATATATTTTCTGATGGATACTTCAACTATGATTTACATCAAAGAACAAACTGATTTTTGAATGTGAGTTTAATAACCATGCAATTTTTGAGACTGGGCTGCCATCGGATCTAGTCCAATCATCAAAATCACAAGATCTGCTCAATTAAATTTAGGAAGTCGTAAGATAAGCTCAACCCTAAATAACATGTTGTCCTTCGCACACGAGTTTAATGGACCTATCGAAATATATATTTTTCGAAAGTATTTTAAAAGGCAAAAACATAAAGTGAGGCGTTTTATATCAATAAAAATAAGAAAAAAGCCATCAGGCGTGAGGCGTAAACCTCAAGAATAATTATAATGAAGATTTAAATATATATTATATATGTGAAAAAGAACAAGATTATTCAAGTTTCTAGTGCTCTTAAAGTAGAAAAAAAGTAAAAGTAACACCCAGTGTATATTACAACACAATACTAAATGTCAGCTTGTTTTATTAACCTTGCAAAATGAATGAAAAACAATGACAATTATAAAAAGAACAACCAACAAATGTTCCTGTGTGATAAAGAAGTCAATAAAATTCAATCTAAGAAATATAATTTATAGTCCCTTATAGCTCAACCAAGAACCATTTACTTTGTTGGTACCATAATTTGTATTGCTCACATATCATATTACGTGCCCGTGCGAGCTCACAATAGACTGAGTTGATAAAATCAGGCCACGAGCCATATGCATTTGTAAAGACACGGACCTCTAATTTCTAACACAAAAAGCGAATCTCAATTCAGATGAGTATTGAAGAAGTTATTATCCAATTAGTGAACTCGTGCATAATTGAACCAACGGGGCACAAGCCCATCAAAATAACCCAACAAGCACCTATAAATATTCTCAAACCCCTCACAAAAGGAGAGAGTGATCACTTTTGAGATTGACCTATAGAGATTGACATACAGTGAATTTGACCTATAGAGATTGACCTATAGCGGATTCGACTTACAGAGACTGGCCTAAAGTGCATAGGTCAACATGAAGGAATAAATCAAGATTGACATAAGGTGCATAGGTCAACACAGAGACATAGGTCAATCTCGGTGGGGTTCGTGGTGACCTAACTATCCCAAATTCACCTAGCTCAAAGATGGGCCTATGACGCAAGGCCTAAAAGCCCACATATAATTATAAACACTGATATCCGATATGCAAAGGTCCGACCTTTACCTCCGACTTCGATCGATCACCACCGAGAAATAATGAACTACGTTCGGCTTGATTTCCTACACGGAATACGTAGGTAGTTTTGCTTAACCCTAAGTTTAGTCAGAAATCAACAAACTCCCAATCTGCATCAGCCTCTTTCTGCCCGACCTATCAGATATGTTCGACTTGCTTAACTATTTTCCTTCTACATCGTACTCGAGCTATAACCAGTTTATAGTCAAATCCCTCAACGGACATTAACTAACTTAGGCATCAGAGGGCCTACTCCAGGTCAGCCCCAACCTAGCTCACGTGTCGTGTTTTTCAGTGCAGCTTTTCCAAACTCAAAGCTAGCTCAGGGCGAATAAGGAGCGTGGGTTAGTCTGACGTGGAGAGCTTAGTCAGCAGACAAAATTACCCTGCATCACACTTTATCCTCGAAAAAGCATAAAAAGAGTAATTATTTCTATTTCAAATAATTTCTCAAGTTCTAAAACTCAAAATTAGCTCTGAAGAAGGATTTCTTTAACACGTATGTAACTATGCCACTGCAAAAAAAAAATTTACCTTAAAAAAATAGAATGTACGTTTTTTTAACCGACACACTAGGCACTCGCACTCACATGCACAATCTCGTGCACCCACATTATGTGACTTAGAGTGCCCACAGAATGTAGGCCTCGACATTAAGGCACTAATGCTTCATATGTGCGCCTTGAAATATTTTACAGGTTTTTTTTCTCAACGAGCCTCAAAGTGAGCTTCCAAAATGTTTTTTAAGACCACTGTATTTCGATACCATTAATTAGATTCTTTAAACGTTCTTATTTCGACTTTGCAGAAATAATCATAGAAATATATACTTTTCTCATTGCGATTTGCTATCTCATTTAAAAATTTAAATAATTGAATAGAGTAGGCATTTAATCATATATATTTCCTAAAAGTGCAAGTATCCTGGCAATGTTAGGGTAACATTGACTGTCAAAATCTATTTTACAATCTTGTTTTGAATATCTTAATTATTGTTTTGCCTTATTCACTCGACTAATCTAGTTCCACAGTTGTGATTATCTTTGGTTAATATTCAGAAACCAAACTTGTCATAGGTCGATCATTCAAAGTTTCCATAAATAGAAGTTTCCTTAATTAAAGCTAATCACTCAATATATAAGGAAAGAAGAGTTCGAGTACAACTAGGAAACATCCAAGTTGAGTTCTGATTTGAAGAAGGAGTCTTTCCTAAGTTAGTTTACTAACAAATGAACTATTATTCAAGAAGAACGACGAGAACAAGGAAGAGGAGTTCGACAAGGAAATTAGAAGAGTTACTAACCGTGTACAACACACCTTGGAGTCCAAGTCAAGAACATATAAATAGGTGTGAAGTACATCAAGACAAACACAAGACAAGAGCTAATAAATCCAAGAGATTAATTCACGAGTTGTCGAGTGTTGTCTTGCTTTTGTAAAGTTTGTGAGTTGTTCAATTAGTTCTAGATTTATAATTGAGAGAATAATTCTTGTCTGCTTTGTTGAGTTCGAGCAATTCAAGAGTGAGAAGCTTGAGAGTTGTAAGAAACATATTTTGATAAATGCCTTGTGGTATTTTGCCTACGGCTCAGAAGTTAATATTAATATATTCACTTCTTAAATTTTGTGTTGTTTAAATTCGACTGCATTGTTAGTCTGAACGTTGTTAAAGTAACATTGAGAAGTTAACAACGAACACGCATCAACCGATCCACAATTTCAATTGGTATCAAGAGCCAAGCACCAACTTCACCAGTGTTTAGCGTTGATACGACAAGATGGACAACTCCAACCCCAATACCAGCAGATTGCCAGTGTTGGAAGAGCCAAACAATTATGCATATTGAAATATCAGACTCAGGGTCCACATCAAATCCATTGACCTGAGAGCATGGAAATCAGTTCTAGAAAGCTACACTATCCCTTATTTACCAAGAGATGGAGATGTTGATCTGGTGCCTAAACCCAAAGGACAATGAACAGCCAATGAGATTGCTCTCTACAACTTCAATGAAAAGGCTCTCAATGCTATTTTTAGTTGGGTAGGTAATCATATGTTTAAACTTATTCAAAATTACACGACAGCTAAATCTGCATAGGACATTCTTGAATTACATTGTGAGGGAGATGTGGCTGTGAGGGACTCTAAACATAGGAAGTTGCTTCAAGTTTTTGAAAAAATATTGGCAGCTATTTTGAGAAACTGCTTGATATTGCTAACCAATGTCAAAACTTAGGATTTGTTATTTCTAATCAAACCATGGTTTACAAAGCCTTCAGATCCCTGTCTACAAAATTCATTGTCAAAAGAATAGCTATAAATGAGTCTAGAGATCTTGCAAATATGGATTTTCAAACCTTAATGAACACTTTGAAAGAATTTGAGCTAGAATTTCTAAGTAAGTCCAGTAAGCAACCTGCTTTAGCCCTACTTGGAACTGGTTCAGATAATGTAGGAAGTGATGATGATGAGTATGAATTGATCTCCTCTAACTATAGAAACATTACCAAGAAGTTTATCAAATTAGGTTACAAAGATAAAGGTAAAGAGAAGCAATCTGGTAATGCTAGTCCTGGTTATAAGAAGCTACCCCCTAAATTCATAAAGTACATGGCATCAAAGAGCACTCCTCAAGATGCTGAAAAACTGAAAGATGTCCAGTACTATGAATGTAAAGGGTTTGGTCATTTTAAACATGAATGTGCTAACATCCTCCAAGCAAGATGGAACTCTCATTGGGTTTGTGTAGATGATTTTGATGAAGCTGATTTCAACTCTGGATCAAATGCTCATGAACACTCAAAAGAAATCAACACTACTGCGCTCTACACTCAGATTAACTGATTAGGAGAAGACTCCAGGAACTGCATTGGTCCACAATGTTACTTTAACATTGAGGAACCAACAATAGCACGTGAGAGTTTCTTTGGAAATTGGGACAATAATGATTTAAATGTTAATTCTGATTTTTACTCTGATTCTGATGATACTAACTTTGATTGTGTTCATGGTTCAGTTGATATGGAGGAGGAATACTGCTTGGGAGGAGAACAGTCTCATGAGGAAATCATAGGAGATCTTCACTCTACATTCATCAAACTTGAAAGAGAGAATATTATGCTCATCAAAAGTAATAAAGCCCTAAAATTTGATATTGAGTGTTTGAAGAACATGATGAAACTCTATGAAAGAGATCTTGACAGAACAGAAACTGAGTTGAGAGAGGTAAAAGAAAAACTCAAAAAGAACACTGAGATCATTGCTAAATGGAACTCAGTAACTTCCAAACTTGATGAGGTACTGAACATGGGTAATACGTGTACAAATGGTCTAGGTTTTGTTGAGAAATATTTTGTTGAGAAATCTTTCTCTTCTGATGAGAATTCTTGCTACCTTAAAATCAGTTTTGTCAAAGAATCTTCTAAATTGAGTTCTGGTCCAGTCAACATTGCAAAAAGTAAACATATCTTTATATGTCAATACTGTTTTCAACCAGGTCACATTAAACCATTTTGTAAAAAATATTTGATAGTGAGCGGTAAGAAAACAGCTTATGTGGCTAATGTTAAACCAACAATTGTTCCTGATGTTAGTCCAACATTAGGTTCTGGACAGAAAGGTAGGACTTGGGTTGAAAATGTGAAATCCCCTAAGATCAAGATTGTGTGCAATGTGGTTTTCTCTGTTGTTTACTCTAACCTTTCAGGTAAGTGGTACTTTGACAGTGGATGCTCAAGACACATGACAGGCAACAAAGAGAATCTTAAACAGATAATTTCCCTGAGTGTTGGAACTATCACCTATGGAGGAGGCACCAAAGAGAAAATCATTGGAAAGGGGACACTCAATGTTGAAGGATTTCCACCACTCAAGAATGTTATGTTGGTTGATGGGTTAAAAGCAAATTTAATTAGCATTAGTAAGCTCTATGATGATGATCTGCTAGTTGCTTTTGATAAAGTATCTTGTGATGTTTATGATAGAGACAATATTCTTGTTATGATAGGTACTCGATCTAAAGACAACTGCTATCTGGCTCAGGAAGAAGTAGAATGTTTCCATGCCAAGATAGATGAAGCTTCTGTATGGCGTAGGAAACTGGGACATGTGCACTGTAGAAACTTAGAGAAATTACAGAAAGTTGATGATGTAAGAGGTTTGCCTAAACTATCCAGTCCAGGTAAGCATGTGTGTGGTGATTGTCTCAAAGGTAAGCAAACGAGAGCTGTTCATGCTCCCCTACATGTACAGAATGCTACTCCTAGAACTAGTAGGTGTTTTGAATTGCTGCATATGGACTTAACGGGTCCTATTGAGGTAAGCAGTCTGAGTGGTAAGAAATATGCCTTTGTGATTGTAGATGACTTCTCTAGATATGCATGGATAAAATTTCTTAGATAAAATCTGAAGCTTATGGTCAGTTCAAAATTCTTTGTGCTAGCATCAAAACGTTGTATGGTTCTTCTGTGTCTAAGATTAGGTCTGATCATGGAAAGGAATTTGAGAATGCTAGTTTTGATAGCTAGTGTAATGCTAAAGGCATCTTTCATGAATATTCAGCCCCTAAGACACCTCAGCAGAATGGTATTACTGAAAGAAAAAATAGAACTCTTCAAGAAATGGCCAGAGTTATGTTGAATGCTAAAGATCTATCTAAAAGACTTTGGGCCGAAGCTTTAAATACTGCTTGTCACATTAGTAACAGGGTGTATCTTAGACCTGTAACTAATATGACTCCTTATGAAATCTTGAAGGGTGTAAAGCCAAATATTGCACATTTTCATGAGTTTGGATGTGACTGTTATCTCCTAAATAACAGGGATTATCTGAGTAAATTTGATCCAAAAAGTGAAAAATGCATCTTTGTAGGCTACTCTGCTAATAGTGCTTCTTTTAGAGTCTATAATCCTAGATTAAAGATTGTTCAAGAATCTGTGAATGTTGTGTTTGATGATTTCACTTTTGAAACAGGTACTGGTGACAATTCAGTTGCTAATGTTGAACCAACATTGGAAACTGAGAATGTTACTCCAACACTGGAGCTTGAAGCTAGGACCACTGAGCAGGAGACAGAACAGGATATTAGACTAACACCAGCCAGATCAGATGTTAGACTAACAACAGAAGAATATGACTTAGAAACCGAAGGTGGAACTGAATCTAGAAGAGACCCCCCTGCTAGGATTCAGAAAGACCATCCAACATCTCAAGTAATAGGTGAGATCACTGAACGGGTAAGGACACGCAACAAAGAGAGACTGAATTATAGAGATATGGTTAAACTGTGTGTCTGTATGAACTCCACATGTACTGTTGACAATGCCTCATGTTTTGTCTCTGCCATTGAACCTAAAAATGTATCTGAAGCTCTTCTAGATAACTTTTGGATAAATGCCATGCAGGATGAACTATTACAGTTTACTAAAAATAATGTTTGTATCTTGATACCTAGACCACCTGATGTAAATGTAATAGGGACTAAATGGATCTTTAAAAACAAAAGTAATGAGGAAGGAGTAATTGTTAGGAACATTGAAGGTATAGATTTTAATGAGACTTTTGCTCCAGTAGCTAGGATAGAATCTATTAGGTTACTTCTAGCCATCGCTTGCTGTCTTAAGATAAAACTATATTAGATGGATGTAAAGGGTGATTTCCTAAATGGGCTGATTGATAAGGAAGTATATGTAGAACAACCTAAGGGATTCACTCACCCTAAGTTTCCGAATCATGTGTACAAGTTAAAGAAAGCTTTGTATGGTCTTAAACAGGCTCCTAGAGCATAGTATGAAAGACTTACTGAATTTCTCTTAAGTCTTAGTTTTGTTAGAGTTGATGGAGACAGAACATTGTTTGGCTTAAAGAAAAGTTCTAATATCTGTATAGCTCAAATTTATGTTGATGACATAATGTTTGGTTCCACTAAATATTCTATTTTGGAAAAGTTTGTTGAATCCATGACAGAAACACTTGAGATGAGTATGATAGGAGAGTTAAATTTCTTTCTTAGTCTCCAAATAAGACAAACAGGTACATGCATATTCTTGAACCAGGAGAAGTATGCAAAGAATTTGATGAAAAAGTTTGAACTTGCTGATTCAAAGCCTTGTAAGACCCCCATGTCCGCTTCAGTCAAGATCACTAGAGATGGGACTGAACCAATGTTGATCCAACATTGAACAGATCAATGATAGGAAGTTTGCTTTAGTTATCTGCTTCTAGGCCTGATATTATGTTCTCTACTTGAGTATGTGCAAGGTACCAGGTATGTCCAAAGCAGTCTCACTTGATTGCTGCGAAGAGAATCCTTAGATACATATCTAGAACTTTGTCCCTTAGCATCTGGTATTCATTTGACACTAACACTAACCTTGTGGGTTTCAGTGACTCAGACTGGGCAGGTGATGCTGATCATAGGAAGTCCACAAGTGGAGGATGTTTTTATCTGGGGAATAATTTGGTCTCATGGGATAGCAGAAAGCAAAACTGTGTATCTCTATCCACTGCTGAATCCGAGTACATAACAGTAGGCAGTTGTGTCACCCAGCTTATGTAGCTCAAACGCATGTTGCTGGATTATGGGTTGGAGAGTGATACCTTATGTATGTTCTGTGATAATCTTAGTGCTATAAGTATCTCTAAAAATCATGTACAACATTCTAGAACTAAGCACATAGACATAAGGTATCATTATATGAGAAACATGGTTGAGGACAAGTTAATAGACACTGAGCACATTGAGACAAACAATCAGCTTGCTGATATGTTCACTAAGCCCTTAGATTCTGAGAGGTTCTTCAGCTTGAGGAATTATCTTGGCATGTGCATTGTGTAAGAATGTCAGTTCACCAGTGTTGACATAACACCACTGTCTAGCACTGGTTATTGGTTGTGGTGTGTCTATAATTCTTTTATTTCCATGTTTGCATTCCTTTTTTTGCATATTCCATCTTTGTTTGTCATCATTTGGGTTGTGTGGTTAACCTATGCAAATGACTGTATTGACTGGTGAACATGTTCATATCAAAAAGTTTCGTGAAGTAAGAAACTATGGTGTTGGTCTGAGAATGTTAATCTAACATCAGGAGTAGCTGGGATGCACATAGTTCACTACTTTGGTGTTATTCAGTTGTGACTTATCCAGGTTTAGGTTCAACTAAGCATGAAAAGAAGCTGGGGTACATGATGTTGAGAGCTTCAGTGTGATTCAGTTGTGCTTATTTTCATGTTTTTGTTATTTTTGGCCAAGGAAATCCATGATGGTGATCTTTTCTACTAGGATGTTTGGAGTTTCAACTGCCTCACATTCAGTAGCACTGATCACTTGGTATTTCTCTTGTAAACAGGTTGGTCAACAAGTATGCATAAGGAGTTGGGGTGATGAAGTATATGATAAGTGTATTGTCCTCATTCAGTTCCTTTGTACTTGCCTAATCTGTAGCTGATGGTGATAAAGTTATTGGGGTGTGTGGAGTCATGTGCTGCCCACATTCAGTGATGATAGTATCCTTGTTTAACCATTCACTGCTCGGAGTCCTTCTGGACCGTCAAGGGCTCTCCCTATCCTCTGTGAAAGTTCCTCTCCGGGGCCGAGGGATAGTTTGTCTGGAAATCAGGTGACACTTGGCGCGAGTTCCTCTTTGGGGGTAGCCCATAGGCTTTCATCTACAAACTCTCGTAGAGTAAATCATATTAGGGAGATATTTATGGGTAGGGAGCCATATTCTCTGGCAGATGAGTCTTCGGAATTTGATTTGATTCCTCTTAATCCGTCCAAATTGATAGGTAGAGGACGCGTGGGATCCACTACGAGTACGGAGTGCGAGAGCTCAGTAAGGTCTCTTTTCACTGGGTATAACTTGGATTTTGAATAATATGACGTGATAGTGCCTTCCGCGGGTCAGAGAGATTATGCGCCTCCCTCGGGTTATCTGACTGTCTACAATGAACAAATGCGTTGCGGGTTACGAATGTTTTTCCACCCTTTCTTCCAAGTACTCTTTCGGTATTGGCAGGTATGTCCGAGTCAGCTAACGCCAAGTTCATATAGTCATTTGGTGGGGTATGTCCTGCGTTGTGAGCTTTTAAACCTTTCTATGTCCCCTTATCGGGTGGGAACAATATTTGCCCTTTGACCCTGTTCTGAGGGGACTCCCTTTTTTAGCCTGACCTATCGGGACAAAGAAAGTACCTTCACTCGTGTATCCAATACCCGCTCTTGTAGAGTGGACTAGAGGCGGAGATTTTTCTTTGTCCGTCCGAGAGGTCAATCAGCCAGGTCATGGGGGGTGCCCATCCGATGGGGTCTAGGATATATTGCTCCCAACACCGAAACACAAGGTCACGAAAGGGATATATTGCTTCACTCAGGACTTTTTTCTGGTTCCTATGACATATCCGGGCTACTGGATTTACCCGAGGCCCTGATTTTTGCGGGTTTACAAGAGGGGGTGGAGGGATGTACCCCCCCATCTCGTCCTCTTCACAGTAATTTTTATTTCTGTAAGTTTTTCTGATCACCCTTTATCTGTTAAGCTTGTAAATTCTCTGGGTGTCCTCGAACTCTTTGCACACTGATGTTTTTTGCAGGTGCGGAGATGGGAGCGTTTTCCCTCGGGTCTTCTAATGATGTTTTTCTGGGGCAGGCATTGCATGGTAGTCCCGAGATGCTGGAGATTGGCGGTTCTGATCCACTCGTAAATGAGGCGATGGTTGATATTTCTTTGGAGAAGGAGGGACTGGAGGCATCGCCTGTGGTACCCCCCCCCAGTAAGCTTTATAGTTCCTCTAGGGGTGTCGGATCCGATAACGGCTCCCTCCCAGACGGACCTTCACACGATTCCGGTGGTGTCACAGCCTTTTCCTCGTAACTCCGCTGTAGTGAATGTGTTAGAGGAGTATCTTCTCTCTCCTGATACGGAGGACTTGCAGCCCCTTGAAAGTGGCCCTGATCGTATTCCTGCACCGCCGCTCGAGGGGAACCCTTCCCTTGGGAGATCTTACCCCCCGGGGATAATCAGGATATTTCTCCCCTCGGATCAGCGGTGGGTTTTTGTCGAAACTTTCTTAGTGGTTTATTAAACGTGACTGATTGTGGGCTGATGAAAACCCTTCCGGTATCCGTTCTTCAGGACTTAGCTTGTAAAGACCTGTGTGAGGTATTCCGTTATTTTATTTAATACTAACCTGTCATTCCCGTCTGATGTAATTTGCTTTGTTCTTGGGCAGATTTATATGGTGCTAGATGCCCTCGGATCTTGCGGGAGTTCTTCTTCTGATCCTGGTTTAGTATACCGCCGCCGGGACGAGTTAGAGCAAGGTCTCTTAGAGGCTCAAGCGGAGATAACTCAATTGACGGAAGTTCACGAGTCCACTCAGGAGATCCACACCAATGCGTTACAATCCGAGAAGGATAAAGCGTGGGAATTGGAACGCCAACTAATGCTCGAGAGAGCTCGTGTATTGAATTTAGAGAGGAGAATTGAGGAGTTACGTGACCAGATGTGGTCCTCGGAAGAGCAACTGGTGCAGGCTACAAAGGAAAGAGATGCCTTGAATCAGCAACTACTAGGGATAACTCGCACCCAGGCGGTGGCGTTGGTTATGGCTCGAGTCCAGGCAGTGTTGGAAGTGGTGGGTCCATCTAGCCTTCGTGAGTCTCTTCAGGGTGAGATGCGTGATTTGGTTCATATAGGCTACCGGTTATGCCAAGACGCTGTCCAAGCTTTGCCAGAGTTTCCCTTGGGCTTGATCATTCCGGAACTTAGTATTCGTCAGATTTTCGAGGAACTTCCTCTCTCACCGACTAGGGATTCTGCAGCTCCGATTGTGTTTGTTGATGATCCGGTTTCTTTTTCCGAGGAGCAGCGTCGGCGACTTATTCGAGAAGGAAAACGCCCTATAGGAGGGGCTTAGCTTATAGAAGGATATTGTGTAGTTTAGTTCGTAATACGAGGGACTTTTTTGTGGGGTTGCTAAGATGACTCATGTGTAGAGTTATCCTTTTGTCATGCAACTCTACTTTCTTTTGTAATGGAACCCTTCGTATATGAATAACCTTTCTTATTTATGCATGACTGTTACATTAAGCATAATACTTTCTAAGGTTGATTGAGTTCCATGTATTGCGAAGCACTATTCCCTCGGAATCGGCAAGACGATAGGTCGCAGGCCCCACGATTCCTGTTATCTTATAGGGTCCTTCCCATCGTGGATCAAGCTTGCCTACATTCTTGGAAGCCCCTATTCGTTTCATTACTAGATCTCCCACTTGAAAAGTTCGGGGCTTTACCTTAATATTGTAGTATCGTGACATCCGGGTCTTGTATTCTTCCACTCGGAGGGCTACTCGGGTTCTCTTTTCTTCGAGTAGATCAAGGGCAGGGGCTAGATTGGAGCCATTGGTTACTTCCTCGTATTCTCTGACTCGCCAACTTTCTATGGAGACCTCCGAGGGCAAGATAGTTTCACACCCGTAGGATAGGCTGAAAGGAGTTTCGCCCGTAGCGGCGCTTTGCATGGTCCGATAGGCCCATAGTATACCGGGTATTTCTTCAACCCACTTGGCTTTGTGCCAATCGAGTCGGGCCTTCATGTTTTTCAAAAGGGTTCTGTTGGTCCTTTCTACCTGTCCATTTGCTTGGGGGTACCCCACCGATGCGAACCGGTGTTTAATCTCCCAATGGTCACACCACTTTTGTAACTCTTGATTTGTGAACTGTAGGCCATTATCACTTACCAAACTTCGAGGGATGCCAAAGCGACACATGATGTTTCTCCATAGGAAGTTGATGACGGCTCCCGCTGTGATCCGAGCTAAGGGTTCCGCTTCTACCCATTTAGTAAAGTAGTCAACGGCTACCAGTAGAAATTTCTTCTGACCGGCGTCAGGGATGAGGGGTCCAACTATATCAATTCCCTATTTGGAAAACGGGTAGGGGGTCAGATGGGGTTCCCATGGGGCCGCGAGTTGATGGACCCGATGGGCGTAAGCTTGGCACGGTTTACACCTTTCGGCATGGCTTTTACTGTCTTTAGCCATCGTGGGCCAGTAATAGCCTTGTCGAATCAAGCATCCGACCTTGCTTTCGCCCCTAGTATGGCTCCCACATGTCCCCTCGTGAGTTTCCGCTAAAGCCAGTTGGGCTTCTTCTTCATTAAGGCATCAAGCATGGGGACACGAGTACGTCCTTCGGAAAAGTATTCCATCTTTGAGGAAGTACCGAATGGTTTTTCTGGACATCATTCGCTGGATACTCTTGTCCGAGGAGTATCCCGCATGATCCTGCAAATAGGCTTTGATAGGAGTCACCCAGCTAGACGAGGGATCTGAGATGGTATTTACCACTTTGCCTTCGCTTTTTTCAGATTCGTTGACATGAAGTAGAGTAATTCTCCGAGTGTGTATGGCGGCTGCTTGAGTAGCCATTTTATATAAGGCGTCCGCCTCTTTGTTTTCTTTTCGGGGAATTTGAACTATATCATATTCCTCGAACCATTCTAGCCTTTGACGGACAACCCGGAGGTACTCTTGCATTCTTTCTTCTTTTGCTTCATATGATCCTTTGACTTGCTGAACAATCAATTGAGAATCACTATGGAAGAGTATTCTCTTCATTCCTCCTTCATTTGCTAGTCTCATACCAATAAGGAGAGCTTCATACTCAGCTTCATTATTAGAAATGGGGTAATCTATTCTGATTGCAAAATGGAGTCTTTCATCCTCCCCTTCTTGATTTACAAAAACTATTCCTGCCCCCCCCCCCCCTCATGCGTGCTCACCGAGGACCCATCTACATAGGCGTACCACAATGGTTCTTTCCCCTCGGATCCGATGCTCGTAAGTTCCATTACAAAGTCCGCCAGGACTTGTGCCTTAATGGAGGGTCTCGGAGCGTAGAAAATGTCATACTCGGTGAGTTCTATGACCCATTTTATTAACCTCCCCGATGACTCAGGCTTATTGAGAATTGCCCTTAGGGGATGCTTTGTTAGCACTGTAATCGGGTGGGAAAGAAAGTAGGGGCGTAGCTTGCGGGCCGTAGTAACCAATGCTAGGACGAGTTTTTTAGTTAGGGTGTATCTGGTCTCGGCTCCGAGGAGGGTTTTGCTGACGTAATATACCGGACGATGTTCTCCGTCTTGTTCTTTGACTAAAACGGCGCTAATGGCCTCTTCTCCAACCGACATATATAGAAATAACTCTTCTTGAGGTAAAGGTTTTACCAACAAAGGTGGTTTCAACATGTACCTTTTTAGTTCTCCGAGGGCTTCCTCGCACTGGGGGGTCCACTGAAATTCTTTGACATTTCGAAGTATCTTGAAGAAGGGAAGCCCTTTTTCTACTGACTTGGAGACGAACCGACTCAGCGAGGCCATTCTACCAGTCAGCTTTTGAACGTCTTTCACCGTCTTCGGGGTGGGTAGTCCCATGATGGCCTCTACTTTCTTGGGATTTACTTCTATTCCCTTCTCCGTAACCATAAACCCCAAAAATTTTCCTCCTCGGATACCAAAAGAGCATTTCCTAGGGTTAACTTTCATGCCAAAGTTGTTCATAATATCCAACACTTTCCGTAGGTCCTCGGGATGTTCTTCAGCAGTATTACTTTTAACTACCGTGTCGTCCACGTAAACTTCTACTGATTTTCCGATAAGTCCTGCGAACATAAGACTACTTACTAACCTTTGGTAGGTAGCCCCAACATTTTTTAGCCTGAAGGGCATGACGAGGTAACAGAATGTGCCTGCATCCGTAATGAAGCTAGTTTTATCTTGGTCCACTGCCGCCATCGGGATTTGGTTGTATCCCTAGTCTCCATCTAGGGTTGACGGTAGTGCACATCCAGCGGTGGAATCAACTAACTGATCTATGCTTGGTAAGGGATAACAATCTTTTGGGCATGCTTCATTGAGGTTAGTAAAGTCAACGCACATCCGCCATCTCCCTCCATGCTTGGGAACTAATACGACATTAGCTAACCACTCGGGATAGATAACTTCTCGAATTTTCTTCAAGTTGAGAAGGCGTTGTATTTCAGAGCGAATGATTTTGTTACGCTCGGGTCCCATTTTTCTTTTCTTCTGTTGGACAAGTTTAGCTTCGGGCTTCACATTAAGAAAGTGTTGACATACCTTGTTGCTGATTCTCCTGGGCGGTCCTCCTTCCCATGCAAAGAGGTGATGGAATTGCTTGAGGAGGGAAATCAGTTGAACCTCTATTGCTGGTGTCATGTGGGTACCCATTTTGATCACCTTCTCGGGGCTTCCTTCTGCCAACTCTACCATCTTTAATTTTTCCACAGGTTGGACTCGTGTTTCCTCGGTCTTACGTTTTTTATTGTTTCCGATGGAAGGTTCGTCTTCTTCCGAGGGGATGGCATTCATGCAACATTCTCTGGCTTTAGATTGACTTCCTCGGACTTCTCCGATTCCGAAAGAGGTGGGGAATTTCACTTTAAGATGCAAGGTAGAGGGGATAGCTTCAAAGGCTCGAATGGATGGTCTCCCACAAATGGCGTTATACGTCCGTGAAGAAGCTGCCACTACCCAGAACTTGGTGGGTTCCGTTCTTCGAATGGCTCCCTTTCCCCATGACATTGGAAGAGTCACGGATCCGAGGGTATGGCAGGTCTCCCCAGAGAACCCTACCAAGGGGACTTCAGCGGTTTCCAATTTTTCTTGTTTCAGCCCCATAGCAAGATAAGTAGGCAAGAAGAGTACGTCCACAGAGCTGCCCGTGTCTATGAGGATCTGTTGGGTTTCATACCCGTAAATGACAGCTGAAATAACTAGTGGGTCTTCGTGAGGGTATATTATGCTAGGCAGCTTTGACTCTTGGACAGAGCAGACGGGGAATCCTTGCTTTGCTCGTCTGGCTTCTTTCAAATATTTTTTCTTTTTACTTTGGGGCGTCATTGAAATTTCACCTCCTTCAATAATATTGATGGTTCGTCCTGACGGGGGATTGTTTTTATAAGAGTCAGGTGGAGGAGGCAAACTCCGATACCCTGTCGTCCTCTCTCGTGAACTTTGCCGACGGTCTTTGGTTCTCTCTTGGGGTCGTAGGCGTCCAACTGTCCTTTCTCGTGACCTCCGACTGGGCGTCCTTTCCTCTTCTTCTTCCTCTTCTTCTCTTCGTGGCCTCTTCCATACGTTTGTCTTGGGCTCCCCGAGATTATTTTCCTTGAGGTAATTATTCAAGTATCCTATTTCTAGGAGACGAAGTACTTCTCTACGAAGGGTAGTACATTCTTCAGTGGTATGTCCGTAGGTTTTGTGGTATTTACAATATTTCCCTGTGTTCTTGTCTCGGTTAGGAAATTTAACTGGTACAGGCCAGTGCAACTCGTTGTTGCCTCTCATTATATTGAGTACTTCCGAGGGAGTAATAGTCATCGGAGGTAAGGGCACGGGTCGGAGGAATTTCTTAACCACCCCGCCCTCGTCTTTACGCAGAGGAGGTTTTCCCTCTTTACCCTTTTCTTAAGTCTTTGCCTCTCTCTCTCTACGCGCTCTAGGTGTTCATTATCCTCCTGCTCCATTTGCTTCTTCGTTCCTTCCGCCTCTTCCATCAGAATGTGGACTTCCGCCTTTTGCATAAGTTCATTCATATCCGTGACACGATTTCCCATAAGGTATCTGAAGAAATTCCCCGTTTGAAGTCCTTGAGTCAATATGTCCGCCATGATGGTTGGACTGACGTTGGGAACATCAAGCGCTTCGTCCGTGAAGCGCTTTATATACCCTCGTAGGGGTTCATCCTTTTTCTGTTTAATAGTGAAAAGATGTGTGGCGGACTTGGGGTACCTTCGATTGCAAGCAAATTGTCGTGCAAACAAATGAGCTAATCGGTCAAAGCTCGTAATGGAACAAGGTGGAAGGTGAGTGAACCACGCCTGAGCCCGCCCTCCGAGGGTAATAGGAAACACGCGGCATAACACATGGTCAGGGGCGGAAGATAGGTCCATTCCGACCAAATATTGATGGATATGATCATGCGGATCTCTCCCATCAGCTTCTCCGGTATATAGCGGGATATTAATGGGTCGCATCCCCGAGGGGACAGAGGCTAAGGCAATTTCAGGAATGAAAGGAGAGGTCTTGAATGTGGGATCCTCCTCGGGGGCCATGGTTTTCTTGAGGTCGCCCAATTCTTTTCGCAAGTCATCCATCATTCCCTATAAGGAGTGCTCAACATCTCCCGATACTCCGAGGGACGGGAAATTTCTCCCCGACCCCTCTCTGGGGTTTTTTCATGACAAACATACATTCGGGACGTTTGTCGGGGTTCCTGGTGCCAAAGGATTGAGTTTGGGTCCCACGCCGCCTGGGGTGTGTCTCCTTCCGAAAGGAAATTTTTGCCCTCGGGGAATATAGAGGGCATGTTTCCGAGATGTCCCCCCCTCCGGGGTGCCCGTGTAGCATCTACAAGTCTTTCATAGACAGATCGGGGAATATTAATAAAATCTCTCGTACCTGATTCGTGATTTGACAGAGTTTCTTTCGAGTCGTTGTGACGAATTGGAAGGTTTTCACTTTCAAAGAGATCATCCATCCTAGTCGATGTTTGCTGAATTCTCTCGAGGACAGATATTATGGCGTTCCCACAGACGGCACCATTTTGTTAACGGGTTTTGGAATTATTCCCTATTTAACAGAAGATATTTATATTGGGTTGGAACGCCCTGCCCGTGATTCAAAAACAATAATGGATGGAAATAATTGGAAATAACAAGGGATGCAAAAATATTCCTTCATTTATTCACTGAACATTTCCTCCTTTTATCTTTGTATGAATGTGTCAAGTTGTCTTTCTTCTATTGATCACTTCCCTTTATATAGACTTTGGTAGGGGCAGGTGTCATTGTGCATGTGCTTTGGTAAAGACAGTTGTCGTTATATTGATACATGTGTAAAAATTAGGATAAGGTTTATCTTTTAGTCTACTAGACGCTGACTAGACCAATCTTTATGTCTTCCGATGGCTCCGAAGATCTCTGATGAATGGTTGTTTGGGGGCGTTACTCTTCCGAGGGGCTATGCTTTTGTTGATAAATAATTAGGATGCTCGTCCGGGGGTATCATGCTTTAGCATAAGTGTATTCGGGAGTAGGGACTGTTGTATATGCCTTCCGAGGGGTTTTATTTCTCTTTCTTGACTCGGGTCCGTTCTTCAATGATCTGGGGTGATCTCCGAGGGCGTAATGTGATCTCTGATGGCGTAATGTGATCTCCGATGGCGTGATATGATTTCCGAGGGCGTGATATGATCTCCGATGGCTTGATTTGCTCTGCTTGAAATGGTATTTTTTCGTCTAAGTCCTCGGAATATATTATCCGGGCGCTCTGTTATTCATTTCTGGTTTTTCTCCGAAAAATGGGTCCTCGGGTGAAGGTCCGAGGGCAGTTCACATTGAGGAGTGTTCAGCAAGGAAGTTTTCTTGTAAGTTCGTGGGACTCGGGGTCCGTTGTGGTCCTTCTTGGGGCATTGGTGGATATCGGAGTTGCGCGGATCCACCGGGGTTTGCTCTTTTTTCGATGCCGCGTTGATATCTGTTTTTTACTCACCATTTGACTTTCCAAGGGACGCTTATATCCCTCCTCGTGTGCTCTTTTATGCCTTCTTAGGTCAGTGACCGAAGGGTAGGGCAACATCCGAGGGGGCCTCCTTATTAGGAGTGGGTACATCTCATCGGAAGTACTCGTGACAATAGTATTGTCCCTTTATTAATTCCCATAATTAGGATTAACCTTCTCCTTAACCTTTTATTTATTTTTATGGTTAACAGTGATGAGGTCTATGAAGGAGGTCACAACAAAATCATAAGGAATCATTCCATATCCCTCTCTGATATCTAGCATACTGGTGAAACAAAAGTTTAAAACCCTGAAGACAGTGGGATGGATCAAGAATAAGGCCAAAATGCCTATCACCAGGAGCTACTTCACTCAAGTGAGGATTCAAGATCTTCCATAGAATCCTGAGGATGCAGCTGGACCAAGCAGAAAGAAGAAGAAGAAGAAGAAGAAGAAGAAGAAGAAGAAGAAGAAGAAGAAGAAGAAGAAGAAGAAGAAGAAGAAGAAGAAGAAGAAGAAGAAGAAGAAGAAGAAGAAGAAGAAGAAGAAGAAGAAGAAGAAGAAGAAGAAGAAGAAGAAGAAGAAGAAGAAGAAGAAGAAGAAGAAGAAGAAGAAGAAGAAGAAGAAGAAGAAGAAGAAGAAGAAGAAGAAGAAGAAGAAGAAGAAGAAGAAGAAGAAGAAGAAGAAGAAGAAGAAGAAGAAGAAGAAGAAGAAGAAGAAGAAGAAGTTTGCTGCTTCTTCAGTGCCTATAGCCAGTGGTGACAGCTACTCAGTGATAGCTGATACTTTTGTGGAAGAGACCCTCAGGTGGCTGGATAGAGAGTACAAGGACACCCAAAGGGAGATTGCTGATAAGCAAGTTAGGTTTCAGGAGATTGACAGCCTTAAAAAGAACCTAAGGGATCTGCCTTCCTCACAAAAAGGGGGAGAGTAGATCAAATTTTAATTTCTGAGTCCTATATTTTCTGTTTTTTAGCCTTTTCTGAACTATTTCTATTTTTGCATGAACTGTTTCTATTTTCTTTATCTTGCTTTATTTTGATCAAGGAGTATGTTCCTTGTTACAGTTATGGCCTGTAATGAAGTATTCTACTTATTGGTACTTTGTGTTTTTGCTTATGACTATGTCAAGTACTAAATCTATCTACAAGTGTTAGCTGATATCTGATGTTAAGATAACGTTGGAAAATTCAATGTTAGAACAATCGACTGGAGTCAATGTTAAGTTAACATTGAGACATACGGATGTTATAACAACATCGTAAAATCAATGTTAGAATAAACATTGTGGTGGACTCTCCTGATATTAAGGGAGAGTTAATTGTCTTAGATGTACCACAAGGTTGAATAAGTTTGTTCTGAATATTTGATCTAACTAAACAGGTTCTAGGGTTTTGTGAAGTAAGGCAAAAATGGGGAGATTGAAAGTGCAAGTATTATGGCAATGTTAGATGGTCAATGTTAGGGTAACACTGACTGTCAGAATCTGTTTTACAATCTTGTTTTGAATATCTTAATTATTATTTTGCCTTATTAACTCGACTAATCTAGTCCACAGTTGTGATTATCTTTGGTTATTATTCAGGAAACAAACTTGTCATAGGTCGATCATTCAAAGTTTCCATAAAGAGAAGTTTCATTAAGTAAAGCTAACCGCTCAACATATAAGGAAAGAAGAGTTCGAGTACAACTAGGAAACATCCAAGTTGAATTCTGATTTGAAGAAGGAGTTTTTCCTAAGTTAGTTTACTAACAAATGAACTATTATTCAAGAAGAACGGCGAAAACAAGGAAGAGAAGTTCGACAATAAAATTGAAAGAGTTACCAACAGTGTACAACACACCTTGGAGTCCAAGTCAAGAACCTATATATAGGTGTGAAGTACATCAAGACAAACACAAGACAATAGCTAATAAATCCAAGAGATTAATTCACGAGTTGTCGAGTGTTGTATTGCTTTTGCAAAGTTTGTGAGTTGTTCAATTAGTTCTAGATTTAGAATTGAGATAATAATTATTGTCTACTTTGTGGAGTTCGAGCAATTCAAGAGTGAGGAGCTTGAGAGTTGTAAGAAACATATTTTGATAAACCCTTTGTGGTATTTTGCCTACGGCTTGGAAGTTAATATTAATATATTCACTTCTTAAATTTTGTGTTGTTTAAATTCCGTTGCTTTGTTAGTCTGAACATTGTTAAAGTAACATTGAGAAGTTAACAACGAACACATATCAACCGATCCACAATTTTATTCTTCAATATGCCTCCTCATGTGCAAACTGTGAATATTTTTTGATGCTATGTCGAATTTGTCATATTATTTAAAAGCTTAAGCGGTTAATTAAAAATAACCTTTTAATTATTTAAAATATTCTCAAACAATATTCTGTTTTCTTTCTAGAACCTAAAAATAACCTTTTAATTATTTAAAATATTCTCAAACAATATTCTGTTTTCTTTCTAGAACCTTCAAAATGGTTGGGTGGTTTGTCAGTTAAATTAATGCACTCAAATTGAGGAAAGAAACGATAATTATATTTCATTTCAATAAGATTCCATATATTTATAATTAGGAGAAGCATTAAATAGGTTAAAAATCGCTCCACCCTTTCGAATTAGCCCATTTTATCGCTTTGCACCCTAAAAAAATTAAAGACATTTTGCACCCTCGAATTAGAGTCAATTATCAGTTTACACCCCCAAATAAATTTTCAGTCTTTGACCCATTTTAGAAGAGACAAAACAGTCATTTCACTTCGCAATAGGTAAATTAAAGTTCAAGTTTAAGGCCATGGATTAAAATTTCGAGCCATCTCTTACGAAATAATTGGGATATTTCGAATTTGAAGACTACCGAAACGAAATGGCTCTGCAGTTTTGAAATCTAATATTTCCCTTGACATTCGTGAATTGTGATGGGTTTTTCTGTAATTCGAAATGAAATAGTTATGTATGACCATGACAGATATATAAGTATATAAAATAATATCATATAGTTAATCTGTGATCTTTCTTACTCCAATTGTTATTTTTCTTTGTGAATTTAATCCCCTGCCGGTGAAGTTTAATTTCAGTTCATCCCATACGTCGTCAAAGTCGCGAGGGCAAAAGAGAAATGGATAAAATTTATTTTAAATATTACTATGTGTGAAATTTCAATTAAATATATGTGCTATTTAAATAAAAACTTTCGCGGCTGTATAAAAATATATTTCTCCGTTTAAAGACATTTTTCTTTCTCATGTTCATTACTCAAGCAAAGAATTCTATTTCTTTTTCAGAATATATATCATAATAACAGTATTTAGTTTTTAATATACTTAATAAAATATTTTTTAAAAATTATTATTCCAGAGTTAATTATTAATAATGTCTTAACGGGAAAAGAAAATTACAGTGATTATTCAACCTAAAGTTTTATTTTACAATATGAACATACTTTCAGAAGCTAATTAACATATATATTTTTTCAGAATTTGCATATTGCATATAATATTTGTATGTGGATTAAAATTTATGATACTTTAATCAGATTAACTATATGTTATTATTTTATATACTTATATATATATATATATATATATATATATATATATATATATGTCATGGTCATACACAACTATTTCATTTCGAATTAAGAAAAAAACCATCACAATTCACGAATGTCAAGAGAAATATTAAATTTTGAAACTGCATAGTCATTTCGTTTCTGTAGTCCTCAAATTCGAAATATTACGGCCATTTCGAAGAAACGGCTCGAAATTTCAATCAATGACAATAACTTGAATTTCATTTTACCTATTGCAAAGTGAAATGACTGTTTTGCCCACCCTAAAAATGGGTCAAGGCTGAAAATTTATTTGGAGATGCAAAGTGATCATTAATTTTAATTTGAGGGTACAAAATGTGTTTGTTTTTTTGGGGTGCAAAGTGATAAAATATAATAATTGGAGAGTGCAAAGTGATTTTTAACCCATTAAATATATATTTCGTAAAACCTTGACAGGGCTCTTTTAATTTCCTCTCAAATCAACTTTCCGTGTACAAATGTGATTCTGTTATTACCAATTTACCATAAACTATTCCATTTGTTAGAGTAATGATTAGAAATTATATTGGCTAGTGGGCTTTACAGTTAAAACAAAAGGGGCCCGGGCAATTTGTCAGAATTTGGGTCTACTTTTTATAAGTGGAAGAATAATGATAAAAAGGAATTAGTAGTTAAATAATCATTTCATCAATCAAGATTAGAAACGAAAGACGTGTGGACCGCACAACTCATAAGTTTATGATCACAAGAAAAATATATGTAAGTGCCACTCAACCAAACAACTCCAATTACCCTGTCTCAAAGTCAGCTGTAACTTAATTATCAAAAAAAAAAAGGTCAGCTGTAACTTATCAGTTTATTCCTTTATTTTTCTTTAAAAAAGTTTAGGTGGTCACACAGTTTAAAGTTGGATAAAAATACAAATTGCAACCAATAATTTTAATAATTTATTGATAATCCTTAATCGTAAAGCTTGAATCTTAACTTGAGGTTAATTGATTTATTATTTACATTGTCCAAACGTGGCTTCATATAAAACCACATTTTACATTTTTTTTTCTTCTAATAAATAGGTGGGATACAGTTTGAACTCAGCACTTTGTTAAATTCCCGCTTAATCAAAATACTTAACTCGTCAAAAATAATTGATACTTATTATTCAGTACATTCTTTCCAACAATCGGGTAAAATCAATTGTGGACTTAAACTATATAAATTAAAGTCGAAGTTCGTCGAACTTAT
Organism: Linaria vulgaris; assembly: GCA_948329865.1. Taxonomy (NCBI): domain Eukaryota; kingdom Viridiplantae; phylum Streptophyta; class Magnoliopsida; order Lamiales; family Plantaginaceae; genus Linaria; species Linaria vulgaris. The sequence goes on along the minus strand of OX415250.1, from coordinate 110,325,893 downwards.
GGTACGTCATCAAGTAATAAGGATGCTTTGGACCCAGAGGTGACTCTTTAAGCATTCTTTACTGCACCAATTCTTCAACGGAAAAAAAAGAAAGACGCGGTAGCGTAGATGGAGTAAGGACAATATCAACTATGAGACATTTCTTGTCTTGAATCAAACGGAATTGAATAGCCGAAAATGAAGCAGAAATTGATCAGCGCATAAGACGCATGCATACTTACAGATTTGCTCCCCCAATAATAAGTAGGGCTTTTCCCTTCTTTTTTTTTTTCATGTGCATGTACAATCTTTGAGTTTTATTGGTCGTAATCGAACATTGAAATATTGTTTGACATAACTTATGATTAATTTAATACTCACAGAATGTAGCCCAAATATATTTTATGAAACGGTTGGATGAAATCAATTAACTGTTCATGTGAAAGCTATTTACTAGAAGTAGCATAAAAAGATAATATGTCATGTATGTTACGCTGTGGCTGAAAGACGCGTCTCCACACATTGATTTTGTCGACTTTTAACTAATAAAAACAAGGAATATTAATTGAATTCGTTTCCATATGTAAAACAGTACAACCAATTATGTCGGGTGAATATTCTTTTTAGTTTCCCATGTTCCGTTCTTTTGATTGGTGAAAGAGCATTATTATAAATTTCTAAATTTCCTACACGATTTATTACATTTCTCCAACGTTTTGCATGACTTATCACATAAGTATAAAATAGTGGTGCAATACGATTTATATATGTGTGACGAACACATATTTTTTCTAAATGGTGAGTGAATACAACGAGATGAAGATATGATTTATTTTGTATCAAGATTCATATATATGCGTGACCACAAATATTCTCTTGCATCAAAAGTTAATATATAAAAATAATATTCTTTTGATCGGCATATATGTGAAATAATAAAAATATAATGCATATACACGAAAATATCGAATATGATGTGCAATAATTTTAAATATATGTATAATATATAGTTCAGAGCACTGTTTTTAGACCCGGACCGGACCGGCCGGTCCGACCGGTCTGGCCAAAAATCGGTGGCTTCATCGGTGCGGGTCTGACCAAAAAACGGGTTGCTAGAGTAGTCCGGACAAACCAGCGACTCGGACCGGTTCGACCAGAGAATCGATTGTCCGGTTCGGTCTGTGAACCGGTCAGACCCTCTTTCTTTTTTATTTCTTTTTTTTTCTTTTGATCAATTGCAAACCAGCCTCCCTAAGTTTTTGCTAATTACAATACTGCCTCAAAAATTGGAAAAAATGAAGAAAAAAAATACAAAACTTTGAAAGGCCATAACTTCGCGTAGGAACGTCCGTTTTGGACGCATTGCTTTTTGATTTGGGGTATCTCGACGAGATCTATCCACCGCAAACAGCCTACGGCGGTTTGGGCCAACAAATTTTCAAAAAAATGTTGTTTTACATACTTAACTTGACTTTGAAGTTAAACGAACATGCATTCGAGAATTTCATGCATAGTATTTCGTCCGATGCTAAGTTCATTTTCCAGATTTTAGTGTCACATATTATTGTTCTTGTATTGAATTTTGTGATACGGTTAGCCAACATTTAAAAATTCAAAACAATCTTTTAACTTGTATTAAATATAATGTTTATTGGATTGTTCAGTAAATTGTTGGATAGTTCAATGGTTTTCACTACTTTCTAAGAACTAGTTTTGTTGGAGGTCACATGTTCAAGTCCTAGTATTGTGATAACCATATTCTTATTTTCCTTATAATATAACAAAATATTAGTGACTTAAATATTTCTCACAATCTTATAATTTTTTTATACAAATACTTTTGTATTATATTTTTTATTGAACGTTGACTAAAGTCAACAAACCGGTTCACCCACTGGTCCAACCGGTCCGACCTGTTGACCCGCTATCCAGTAGCCTCATCGGTTTTGTGACCGGGCCGGGTCTGAAAACACTGGTTCAGAGTGAGGTTGGCAAACAAATTACAATTGACACTTATGTGACTAATGAACGAATAATTTATTAGGCAATAGTGTATCTTTGGAAATATTCTTATTGTATATTTCCTATCTTAGATTAGATGATCATATCTTTGTATATCTTCCATAATTATCTTTAGTAATTATCTCTGTAACTTGTATAAATATGTAATCTCTTGATCAATAATATTACTCACTTTCCACAGTAATTATATCTCTTATATGGTATCAAGACGCCAATCTCTCTAACAATATTTTGATCCTATGACGAACTCTTCCGACGACTCTACCACGTCCGGCAACTCCACGGCTGGAGGTCATATCGACGCCTCGGCATCCTCGTCGCAGTTGCGTCCGCTCCATATAGCGGCCAGCCTCTCTTCCGGTGGTCAGGCGTTGATTCCGATAAATGCCCATCAATAACTACCATTGCAACTCAATGGAGAAAATTTCGCCTCATGACGTTCCCAAGTTCGTCGCCTTCTCTATGGGTACGGACTTTTTGGCTTCCTAGATGGTACAATCCCCTGCCCTCCTATGGGCTCCACTCCGAAAAGTATGGCGGCATACGAGTACTGGACACGTCAGGACTCTCTTCTTATTTCTGCCTTGATGGGATCTTGCACTCCTCCGATCGTGCGTTTGTTCCAAAATGCCAAATCATCGGCGAATGCGTGGGATATTCTTCAACGTTCCTATGCGAATCGTTCTCGATCGAGGGTGATGCAACTCAAGGATGATTTGCAAAACATCAAGTTGGGCTCGAATTGTGTCTCTGAATTTCTCCAACTAGTCAAATCAAAGGCGGATGAATTGGCGATCATCGATGGACCTCTAAAAGATGATGATATCACACTCTATGTACTCAATGGTCTCGGCTCTGCGTACCGTGACATAGCAAGCCCCATCCGTGCTTGGGAACATCCAATCTAATTCCCGAAACTTCAGGATTTTCTCCTTAGTCAAGAGGCTTATTTGCGCCGTCTTGAGCAAGAAGCATCGACTCTCATTGCTAATGCGAACGCGGCGTCCTCACAGCCGCGCTCCAACTCTCGTGGATCAGGTTGTAGTCGTGGTGGAGCTGCACGTGGTCAACAACATGGTCAGCAACATGGGTATTCTAACCCTGCGGGAGGCTCGTCCACCCCTTATCAGCCGCCTCATTCACGTTCCACTGGACAACCACAACACTCTCGACCTCATATCACTTGTCAACTCTGTGGTATTTATGGTCATGGTGCACGCACATGTCGTCGTTACGCACCACCGCACGCTCACTTTGTTACATCCCCTGTGGCTCATTGTCCTCCCAATACGGATTGGCTCGTTAACTCGAGGGCCTCTCATGATCTCACATAGGATCTCCAAAACCTCACTGTTCACTCTGAGTATGAAGGTCCTGATGAGGTTTCCACTGTGGGTGGTACAGGGTTGCTTATATCTCATACTGGTACATTTTGTTTTCTATTAGGCAATATTGTATCTTAGGAAATATTCTTGTGATATCTTTTCTATCTTAGATTAGATGATCATATTTTTGTATATCTTCCATAATTATCTCTGTAACTTGTATAAATATGTAATCTCTTTATTAATAATTTTATTCACTTTCCACAATAATTATATCTCTTATATAATTTAGTAACTAATAAGTAATAACTAGTTATCACTATATAGACAACGCCATTCTTCCTAACTGGTGAGCTAAAATTAAAGATACATACACGACGAATCCATAGTTGAAATTCTATCACATAATTCAAAACCAACCATGAATATTAAAACAGAATCCGCCAGAACTAGTAAATATTAGTTTAATAGGGGCACATCTCCGTTGAATAAAAATAGCATAAAAGTATTCAATTGTTTCATTCGGTTGAGATCTTTATTTTAATATATACGTACTTACTATTAATTAGTTAACTATTGAGTTGATGATTAATTCGCCTAATAATATTCTATTTTGTTATACTCAATTATGAGTAGACACCCCCGAATAAGAGAAGTCACGAGACCAAATGACAACACTGATCAATTTGATAAGATGTTGACTATCATCATTTGTAATTCAGCTCCCTACCCTAATATATAAGAAAGTATAATGACAAGAAGCATCCACATGCATGCAAGTGCCAATCTTTCAACTTAGGGGGTCCATTATTTGGTACTCAGCCACTATACAAACAAATTAAATATGAGAAAAAAGTATCTTCAATTAAGAGCCAATAGAGAAGAGAAAAAAAATCATGTTTCACTATCATATATATCTCACCTTATAAACAATTAATGCAAAGGGCTTTCCACAAAAATAAAAAATCAAAGCCTTGTAGGTTTTATATGTGACAATATATACCTCGAGAGTACTGTAGTGTATGTACTTGTAAAAAATTGAGATTTGAGAATAGTGATGGAGTTCTAGAGAATATATTAAGTGGTGGCACCCAATTTGGTTGCTATGCAGAGGTCGCAATGAGGTGGGGAAAGTACTCCGCACGCAGAAATTTAGAAAATGCAATATATCTTAGTCATTTTGTTATACCATGTCATTATGTACCACAGTGCCAGTTGTATGTACAATTTTTTGAATTTCATCCCAAAAACTCTTAAACCATCTTCTCTTAAAATAATATAAATTTATTTTCTTACTTAAATGACAAAAAAACCAAAAATGTCTCAAAATTACAGTTACATACAACTATATAATTATTTATATTCTTAAACTTGGAAAGGAAAATTGAAAATTACATTAGTCTTAAATATCATAAAATTCAAATACAAAGAATGAGTATGGAACTATAAGTATTCTTTGGAGTCACGAGATAATACTTTGACAAATTTATTGTTCACATCGCTATTTAAGTATACTAGCAATCGTGTGCACGCGAAGGACCGCGTGCAATTTTTTTGTGTAAAGAGTGGTTTGATTTAACGTACTTTTCTTTTATATATTTAGGACATCAACAACAATGTAGCTACCTAAATTGATTTTTTTTAAGCAGCGTTAAACGTTCAATGGGTATATTTTAAACATTTTAGTAAAAAAATAAAAAAAAAGCATCAAAAATGACTAATAGGAAAAACTTTTATTATGCATCAGATGCATTAATTTAAATAGAACTTGTTAAAAAGTAGTACGTAAATTAGTATATATAACTGCATTTATTAAGTTTATAATATCTTACCTTTAAAATTTTCCACTACTTTCATTAATATGTACCATTTGAACTTATGCTTTACGGAAAGTTGTAGCGTATTTCATATTTACTATTACCAACAATATAAAAGAGATGGAGTTTACTACTTATCAATTTAAAAGGGGAACGGGAAGTAATGTCGATTTACTTTTAGGCTATTTACCATTTCTTCTTCCCTTCAACAAACAGTCGTACCTTTCATCACCTAAATAGAAAAAAAGTTGGAAAGTAAAGTTACCAGTACCAAAATGAAGAAGTAGCCCATTCTTCAGTAAATGCAAAAATGCTAAAATCATGTGACCTGCATGTTTAAGAAGAAAAAAAGATAGTGAATGCAATTTTTCGAATCTATATATAAACTAATTTGAAAATAAATAAAAATTAAATTAATAAATGTCATAATTCTCTAATATGAATTAATGAGAAAACAATGAAATAATAACAAACATGAAGTTCGGTTGTAAATAATCAGAAAAAATTGTAGATAAGTTGGGAATTCAATTTGGGAGGAGATATGCATAAGGAACAAAGAACAAAATGGGAAATGAATCCGTGTGGTTATTTACTCTAATTATGGAGTGGTTTAGAGGTGGTTAGATTTTAAATTTGAATTATCCAATTGTAAATTACTAAATTGAGAGAATGTTGGAAGTGGGGTACAATTTCTACGTGGGAGTTGTTAGTAATTGAGAAATTTTTTCAGATAATAATTATCAGATAAAGAAAAATAAGGAGTGGCTCATTATTCAAATTTAACACTTATCTCTTTTTTTTTTTTTTTTACGGGAGGTTGAAAAATTTAAGGGAGTGGGAAGTTTTGGTCTTGGTGTCACAAACTACCAAATGGATGGCTTTGCTTATATTATTAATAGATATTAGACATACCTTTTTTTTCGGCAAAAGAGAAATAAAATTAAAACAAGAAAATGTTACAAATTACACGTGGAGCACCGCAAGGTTCAGTTCGCACATAGTCATATTTTTAAGACAATGTAACGGATAATTAAACCAATTAAACAGGAAACAAAATCGTTATCCTTGGGTTTGATCCAGCTCCACCACCGAACCTTGATTAATATCCACAATATTTTGAAATCTTCATGTCTTCCTCTAGTAGAACATTCTTATTCAAGCACACCATATTGATCAAAACGTGATAGGCCAGATACATTCCCAAGATTCCTTACCACCAACAAATGAAAAGAGTTGCGAGAAGTAAAACATATGATCACCGAGAGAACGAGTCATAACACCCTTCAAGCCAAACCAATTGATAAATTTATAATGAATAAATAATTTGTCGGTACCTCCATATTTCCGTCAAACCATGATCTATCTAATCTAAATTAAATAAACAAATCAAATCATACTCTAATAATAATTTAATATCAACAGTAATAATAATAATAATAATAATAATAATAATAATAACACAGTCGAAAAGACATTAACGCTACGTACTGTTAAAAACTTTAAACAAGTAAACCGTAACGCTAATATTTCCCGTTGTGCCCCTCACCGAATATAAATAGACAAAATGCGTCGGCAACTTTTCTTGGATTTTGGCTTAAATTCTATTTTTTATTTCATCATCAAAGAGATGCAAAAGCTTTCGTTTTTACACCACTTTATACACAAACACATACACTGAATGATAAAGAGCCATAAAAGGCTACACGTGATAAGTTTTTTAAACTTTAAACTTCAAATTTTCAAAAAAGCTTTATTCTTGCAGGCCACAAAAAAAAAAAAAAAAATCAACATGAAGGCTCTGTTTTGCTACATTTTTCTGTTAATGGCTCCTCTATATGTAACTGCTGCAAAGTCGAGCCGGAACCTCGAACTCCGGAGGCACTTAAGTCGTTTAAACAAACGGCCCCTTAAGTCCATCAAGGTACTTAAATTTTCTTTTTTTGTGTGCGTGTCATTCTTGTGCAGGGCCATGATAATCTTCTCTGTATCGTTCCAATTGTAGAAATTAATCTGACAAGAAATATTTTTCTGAAAAAAGTAGAGCCCAGATGGGGATATAATAGATTGTGTACATATATCAAAGCAACCAGCTTTTGATCATCCACTCCTCAAAAACCACACCATTCAGGTATTTTTACCACCTTCTTTTTCTTTTTCTTTTTTAAAAAATATTTATTGCTTATTTATGACTAAATTTTATTGATTTTGATTGATGTAGATGAGGCCAAGTTACAATCCTGAGGGGCTGTTTGGTGGGAGTAAAAAAGTGGTTAAAAATGGAAGTGCAAAAAGGGAAATAACACAGATGTGGCAAATGAATGGGAGATGTAAGGAGGGAACAATTCCAGTTAGAAGAACAAGAAAGAAAGATTTGTTGAGAGCAAGTTCTGTTAAGAGATATGGAATGAAAAAGCAGAAAAGCATACCGACACCAACTACTACTGCTTTTGCTGATCCTGAACCTGACCTCATTAACCAAAATGGACATCAGGTATACTTTACAATATTTAACCATATTTTAAACTCCAAATTTTCACTTTATATTTCCTTTTTGTTGTTTTCAAACATGATTATTGCTATATGAGAGAAAGTGGAGAATTTTTGAATTGGGGAAGAGCCATAAACAAATGGAAACCCATACTTTTTAAATTCAAATCTTGTGTCGTAAAATAATTGTGCCAATCTTAGATTTACGATATAATGTATGGTTGAAAATTTAGGTTAAGTTACTTCAAGATCATCACATTTGTTACTAATTTGGCCAGAGAATAACACCATTCGACACTTTTAAAAAAAATAAAAAATTTAAGTATTATTATTAATTTTTTTAATCATTGTGGCTTTCTGAACATGCTTTTTGCAATTATTTTCTTAATTTTATTTTGGTTTCTAATATTTTTGGGTTTTTGTTATGTTGGAGTTGTGTAGCATGCCATAGTGTTTGTTGAGGGAGGCCAATATTATGGAGCAAAGGCTACAATAAATGTATGGGATCCTAAGATTCAACAGCCAAATGAATTCAGTCTGTCACAAATCTGGATTCTTGGAGGTTCTTTTGCTTTAGATCTCAACAGCATTGAGGCAGGATGGCAGGTGAATAATTTTTTTTTTTGAACTTTTTACTTTATATGGTGATAATAAACTAACTTTTCAGTTTTTCATAATTTTTGACAATCCTTTTCACCAACTTTTTCTTGCCTCTGGGTAATAAAACAGGTTAGCCCAGATTTATATGGAGACAATAACACAAGACTTTTCACCTATTGGACTGTAAGTTCTCAATTCTCTATAAAGAAAAAAACATGAGCCACTCATGTGTGGTTGTAAATCTTTTTGTTATATGAAACATTATGATGGAACATAAGATTACTTCTCTGGTCTTAGCTCTGATACTATCATAAAATGTCGTCACATTTATTAAATTGTATATTTTCTCTAATAGAATCTTGCATTAGTTTCTAAAATTTTGAAAATTTGAAATGGCAGAGTGATGCATATCAAGCCACTGGATGCTACAACTTGCTGTGCTCTGGATTTGTTCAAATTAGCAATGAGATAGCAATGGGTGCCAGCATTCACCCTATATCTGATTATCAAAAATCACAATATGACATCAGCATACTTGTTTGGAAGGTAATTTTGCTACTTAAAAAACTAACCATGTCCCACTTTTTGTTACAAATAATTTGGAAAGGATTGCAATCTGTTAGCTGTATGTGAATGTGAATAATACAAAGTGGCTTATGTAACAGATAAGAAGGCACATGTGTTTCATTCAAAATCTTGAAATAATTATTAAGTATTTTACTAATATGGAATCTCTGACAATAATATGCAGTTACCCACATGGCTGTTTTTTTTTCCCTTAGCTCTCCAATGGTCACAGATTATTTTTGCACCATTTATTTCATAACATTCTTTTTTTTTTTTTTGATGAATTATTTCATAACATTCTTTGCTGGCACGCACTTTGTAGTTCAAGTACTGTAGATTTGTTTTAAAAAAAACAGTGGAAATCCGTGACAAAGTCACTCAATTACACTGCATATAACTTTATACAATGAACTTGTTATGATATATAGATTTAATAATGTTACCTTTCTCATTCTTTTTATATTTTACTTCGTTTGGAGTTTATATACATCATAAACACAGTGGAGAGTAATTTTTGGTATAATTTTCTATAAAAACAAATGTATGATTGCATTTCTTTATTAATGTTTTGAAAAACTTCCCAATGCACGGAAGTGGCTCTTTGGGGTTTCACCCGCGGCATAATATTTCAAACCATACTTTCGGAGCATAAAAGACACGTCTTTTGCGCCCTAAACCTAAAAGATATTGGAAGTTGTTTACTTTTCATGAATTTTGCATAATTATTAAGTTTTCTAGTAGTTATTCGTGGACAAATATAATAATCCCAGTATCATACATGTGTCTCGCTCTATGAGACTTAAGGATGGCCTAATTGGTTAGAATAGTGTAAGACTCGTTTGCTTTCAAAATTAATAGTCACGTGACTATTAATTTACCCTTATTAATAGTCTTGAGTATTATTATTAGGTTGCATGGTTAGCCAAATTGGTACCCTAGACTAAACCCAACAAAAAAAATAATACTATGTTTGCTTGGGCTAATTAACCAAATATTTCTAATCTTGCCACTTATTTGTGTTTAATGACCTTCTTACCCTTATTCTAATTTTTAACTTCACAACTATGTATAATTATTGAATTTATGCTAATTATAAACATGTCATTTTGAGAAAATAACACAACCATGTATAATTATTGTATTGTTTCCTTGTTCTTGTTTAATCTTACCCCAATCAAATCAAATTTTGTGTGTTTGGAGTTATATACCAACGCCCGTGATCGATTGTTAGTGGAAAGGAGCAATTTGTGTAATAATTAATTTTTTTATTAAATGCACTAGAATATAAAAATCCCACTTAAAACTAGAATATATAATACGGCTGAATTTCTATTGTGGTCACGCAACACTTCAAATTATTGCAAATACAATATCCACAAGATTATTGAAATAATAGAAGATAATAAATGGTACAACTTGGTAAATAACAATACCCACAAGGATACTTTGGTCTAATAAATTAAAAAATGGGGTATTTAGGTCCATGAAATTTATCCTTATTAGTCTTAATTAGGGGTATTATTAATTGGGGGAGGGGGGTACCCAATTATTAATACCCCAATAAGGCCGCCACGTAGGACAACTCGATTATTAGTAATGCGAAGCAAACGACCTTATAGCTACGACTATTAATATAATTTGGTTTGATTGGGCAAAGCAAACGAGTAGCTCTTTTCGTATTGACCAGAAACTTGATCACCAAGGACGTAACTTGATTATATACATTTTTTTCTCGATTTGAGTCCGTCACACCAAATTTGTCTAGTACGATTTATTCAGTTTGCAACTATTGCTTCTATCTGTTGTAGTTTCAATATATCAAGAACCTTAAATTTGTTATATGTTACAACTAGAAAAAAAAAAAAACTAAAAAAATCTTGCTAATCATTTTTTTTTTATTTTTATTTTTTTGGTTATTAGGACCCACAAGAGGGAAACTGGTGGATGCAATTTGGGAATGGCCATGTGCTTGGATACTGGCCTTCATTTCTGTTCTCCTATTTATCAGACAGTGCATCAATGATTGAATGGGGAGGTGAAGTGGTCAACTCAGAATCAGATGGTCAACACACCACCACACAAATGGGCAGTGGTCATTTCCCTGAAGAGGGATTTGGTAAAGCAAGTTATATCAGAAATATTCAAGTGGTGGATGACACTAATAACCTTAGGGCACCAAAGGACATTGGCATTTTCACTGAGCAGTCTGAATGTTATAATGTACGGCTTGGTAAAAGTGGTGCGTGGGGTAATTACTTCTATTTTGGAGGACCTGGTAGAAATCCTAATTGCCCATGATAGGGTTAAAAATGAAAAGAAAGAAAAAGTCATTATTTGATCATTTGGATGCAAAATTTGTAGAAAGAAAAAAAAAAGGTAAGGTTTTAGTGCATGGTTTTCCTTCTTGTAAAACCCTACTTAGAAACTTTTGTAGTGTTGTTGATATTCTTTATGTGTTGTGTGGTGGTGAAAATTTCTGAAGAGAGAAACTCATGCACCTCTGTTCTCATATGTTAAATAAAATTGTTTTGTCTGATTCATTATGGTGGAATTATTGATTTTTAAGGCAATGTGCAACAACACGAATATAAAGACGCAAATATTTTATTCCCTCAAAATACATATATAGAGACATAAACTTACTCAACATACTTTCTCTATAAGGAGAAAGTATATATTATTCAGAACGAAACAACATCGTAGAACATATTACAGTCTCCAGAAAATATTATGAAACTCGATAATGACACGAAATATTATTACAAAGATTCCTCCTTTCAGCAGTACACACAGCAGCAGCCTTAATCTCCCAACAGTTCACGCCAAGCTCAAGTAATCCTGAAAACATATATAGATGATTAAACAAAAAGCAATATTACTTGATTTAAAACCAGCAAGTTAATATGGAAGAATAGGTAATCTACTAATCTTAGATCATTAATTACTTGCTGCAGTCGGTATTGGGTGAAATCTCATATGGCAACGAGATCCCACAGTTTCCTGGAAGAGCTTTTGCAAGCTCGGGCTTCACATTAGTGTTTCCTGCTGCATTCTTGAGGCAAGTGCAAGTTGTTTTCCTGTCTGGGGTGGTTGTAGCGGAAGAAGAAAGACTCCTTGCCCCAGCACAGCAAGGAGCAGGCGGCTTTCCGCTCCCGCTCCTGAGGTAGGTAAGGCAAGGCCTCAAGTCCTTGATCACATCGCTGCACGTAATGGCAGCAGCTGGAGCAAGTAAGAAAGAAATCACAAGAGCAGCGGCTATGAAACGAATCGCGGCCATGGTTGATTGAATGAGTTTAAGAGAGATTAGGGGACTGGAGAAGCTTATGATGAGCTAGTTAAGATGATTCTGGCTTTTATAGACTGGTTAATCGCGGAAGTTCTCGGAAAAAAGAACTGGTGGCTAAGTGATTGAGTGCAAGAAAGGTGAAAAGTTAGTATTTTCAAAAAGCGAACGATACGAAAGTCAAAATTTAGTCTGCATAAGAACATAAGAGATGTGATTCTGGGATTTAAGTAAATGTAACTTGTAGCATTAAACATAAACCTACTCCAGTAAACAGAAATTGGGATCTCTACCATCTACCTTAAATTCATATTAAATAGGTTGAGTAAAAGATTTATAGTACTAGAAAGTGCCTTGCTGTTCCACATAATGTTCTGTTACTTGAATTGTCCACTTCAGATTAGTTGAAACAGCTAGTTTCTTGCCGCTTTTATCAATAAGTATTCTAAGGTATGATAATAAGTACTGGAGATGACGACCGCGGCACCATATGGATCGTCGATTCAAATTGTATTAAGATGACTGGTTGTGATTTAGTCCAACTGTCTGGAATTACTGATCATTTTTTGTCTAGTTACACCAAGATATCCTCATTCATTCTAATGAGGATGTCTTAAAAGGGTGTCTCTCTAACTATTCAAACTTTTAAAGAGCCTATTTATAACTTTTTCTACAGTTCAGGAGGTGTTCGTGTGGATATTTAAACAGTATGGGATGTTTATGTAATCAGACCAAAACATAGGGGGCATAAATGTTATAATACTTAAATTACAAATAGTTCTTTCTATATATATAGGCTTCACTTTATAGATTCTTTCTATTTGCCTTTCTTACCATATTGTCTTCTCCTAATTGCAAGGATCAAAGCCTCGGTCTCGATGTATGGTTCGTTCTGCTACATGTCGTAATTAGTTGTTGTCATGGGCGTCTACAGAATCAAAAATAGATATCCCTGGGTACTGTACAAGAAACCTTTTACTATGATCCATGCGTGTTAGTTGTATGATTCTATTTTCTTAGATGCAAGGTTGTATTTAATATTTAATCCCAGTAACAATGAGGATCTTACATAAATCATTTCCTTACAATCAAGAACTTCAAACAACAGCATTAGAAAAATCAGTATACCGGACTACATAATTCTTCATTCCATCACAACATATATAACCCAACAACTCCAAACTTAAATCAGATTCACCCTTCTAAGAAAAACCAAACTAAATCGGATGAACAGTATTGCACATGCCTGGATTCTTGATACACCAAAGTGGCTGAATCGGTTCAGCACCAATTCCCCGAGTCACCATTCTGTATCTCCACTCACTCAACCTATCCGTAGCCTCTGCAAATCTCTTGTTTCCAGATTCATCAAGGTTTCCTGACCACAACGCTTCAGCCATTGCTGAAGCTCGAGGCCAGATCCTTGAATCCAAGACAGTCGAGTCAGCTTGTTCGGACCATAATGCCACTTCACCTCCTAACACCAGCTTCGACTCTTCCACAGTCAGTCCATAAGTTATATCATAATTGTAGATTAATTGCCATGATTTAAACGGTCCACACCATGATCCACCTTTACCTTGGTCGGTACCAGGTGGCTGATTATACGCACTGTTATTCCCAGTAAAATCTCCATGTCCACAATCTAGGTAATAAAAATCCGAAGACGAGACGATTGCACGGTAACCAGAATCCACGATCCTTTTCACGTTACTTGGTCCATTGTTCCAGGACTGCAATATAACACTTTCTTTTGGAAGTAAAGAAGCGCCCACGTTGACAGTATCGTCCAACAAAACATCCTCCCAGTAAACCACAGTCCGATTCAGAGACAAAATATAAGGCAAAGTTGAATTAATAAACTTCTCAAGAATCTGACTCAGAGTTCCATTGTTGGCAAGAAAAGCCTGAATCGAAGAATCCTTTTGCCAACAGTTTGGAGTGACCTCGTCTGCTCCCGCATGGAAAAGTTGGTCTGGAAACATGGCAACCACATCGCTCACAACATTTTTAACAACTTCGTAGGTCTTCGGGTTTAAGGGATTCAGCTGACCAGTTCCCGGCTCAGCTGCCAATCGGTCAGGCCATTCTGATTCCGCCGGCCACCAGAATTTGTTCGCGCAAGTGACAATGTCGGGGTAGGCTTCCGCCCACGATCCAGTATGTGCTGCAAAACCGCATATTCAATAGAATCACATCAATTCGACTAAACTACAAAGCTAAACATTACGATTCATGCAATGCGTTGATCTTCAACAATTTCCATATCACGTAATAATCGACATTAATTCAATTCGCAACGATTATAACGTGTAGCGTTAATTCGCGATAATCACAAACCAATCGTACCAGGCATATCGATCTCCGGTACGACTCTAACACCGTGCTCCATCCCATACTCCACCACCTGCTTCACATCCGCCGCCGTGTATTTCATCTCCTCACCGTACGCTCCTTTCTCCGACAGCTCCGGCTCCGACGCCACCACAAGCGGAAACGAATGCGAGTCCGTCAAATGCCAATGAAACACATTCAATTTATTCATACTGATCGCCCTAATCAACCTCAACAGCGACTCCACCTCGTAATAATTCCTCGCCGTGTCGAGCATTATCCCCCTGTGCACGAACAGCGGCGAATCGGAAATGTACACTCCGCACGCCGCCGTCGACGGATCGGAGTAAACTAACTGCGAGAACGTTTCGAGGCCTCTCATAGCTCCCCATGCCGTCTCCGCCGTCAACACGGCGGCGCCGCCGCAGGGGATCGTGAGAGTGTACGATTCGTTGACTCCGCGAGTTAACGGAGCTGAGTAATCGGAGATCGTGATGTTGAGGGAGGAGAGCGGCGGCGATGGGGTGAGTTTGAGGTTCGGAGTGACGAGTGGACGGTGGTGATCGGTTAGGATTTGGCGGAGGTAGCGATCGACGGCGGGGGTGAGGTAAGGGTGGTTAGGGCTGGTGATGGTGAAGATTGGGGAGAGGAGGATCGCCTGTGGGTTGGACCACTGGAACGTGGTGGGCTTGGGCCATACGTTGAGTGGGAATCCAACGGCTGAGATTTGATGGATTGAGGAGATTATTGTAATTGTTAAGATGAAGAGATAAGAAAATGAGGGGTTTGTGTAACTCATTGTTGGGTTTTTTGTTTTTTTCAAATTGCAATTATTGATTTTTATTTTGACATGGGACTGTATCTGTGAGGTGTGGAAATGTTAATGGAAGGATGTGTATTTATATGTTGGCTTTGATGACTATAGTTTTGGGGGGGAGTTTTAAATTTATTTTATGGGTTTCCTTTCTTCTTTGTTTACTAGTATTTTGTAGAGGACTTTGTGGTGTCCCTAAATTGTCTACATTTGGACATCGTATGAAGAGTTCATTATATAAAAGTATTAGATTTTCACTAGATACTTACATATTTGCAAGTTCAACTTATTATTAGAGTAAATGATCGCTCAATAAAGTTTTAGAATGAAGTACAAAAAAGTGAGGATTTTGGAAGAATTTAATCTCAAAAGTCAATTGTTCGGTAGAAGAGTCGAAAGCCATGTGAACTCTAATATCTGATGTTAATATGAATGTAGACTCCAAGTCTAATAATAACTCACAATTAGAAAAATATGATCCACCACATTTTGCAATCGTGACATCTATATGAGTCTATTTTACGCTAAATTAACCTAACCCTGAACAAATCGAATAATGTCAATGTTATAACCCGCACCGTACAATTACAACTAAGAGTGATTCTGGTACAAATTAATGATACGACTTTTAGAGGATCTAAAAGGCTAGTTATTATAGTAAAAATCAACATCGAACCAATATTCCATCAAGATAGACATGGAATCTAAGCCACATATCTTGCAATAAAGGTCATTAAGACGAATTCTGAATTAATATTGTTTCCAAGAAAAAATAATAATTTTGAATGTTCTACTGCATGTCTTACGAAAAGATTGTAATCGTGGAGTTTTTACAAAATGAAAAGATCCATTGTATCTAAAGTTTGTTTAACTCTTATTGTTTAACTATTATTACTGACACAATGTTTGGAAAATTACATGATCAGCATTAACACTTCGTCTGATTATTATTGGATTTGGGACTATTGCCGATTGGGATTGTCCACAGAATAATCTATCTACATTCAAAGAATTCCTTAAAACTGTTTTACCTTGGCCTGTATGGTCCAACACCTCAAACAACATTTAAAATCTGACACTAATTAATATCATATTCTTTCCGAAAACAAAGTTTAACTTTTCATTACAGCTGTAGCATATTGTAAAGACATAAGTCGATATATGTTGCAAAATTAGACGTCCATTATATTAGTAGTAAACTCCAAAAAGAAAAAAAAAAACTTTTTTTTCCTGTGTGATGCTGTTAAATCCATTTCTGCTCTCTGGCTTTCTTAATTAATTATACATTTCTCGGTCGCTTCTGCTAGTTTTTATTGGTCAATTAAGACTGAGATTAAACCATTAGAGGCCGGCAAAATCTACCCCGAGAAGATTTCTGCAAAATAATTGGTTGAGCCGCCAAATAAATAAATAAATATATTTATCTGTTTTATTAGTTTAAAAGTTTGATAATATAATACTTAAATACTAACTCACCTGTTGGTAAAGAATATTGGTTTGCCTTCGAAGATATCAGATTGATTATTGGCATGCCTATTGTATGCTTCTTATTGATAAAAACTTGCAGGCGCGCTTCTACGATTACAGCCGTCCGAGTATTTTGAGTTGAAATACTATGAAATAATTATGGGTGAAAAATCATTTTCTACCCTAATCTTTGGGTAGTTTTTCACTTATACCCAAAACTTTAAATTGTACCATGTGTTGTCGTACTCATCTCACATTTCATTAGTGTACCATGTTACCATATTCGACAAAGAAACAGGTATGAGGCGCCAAATTAGTCACACTTATTGCTCGCTAGCTACTTGTTTAAGATCGTTAAATCACTCAATACTCGGATGTCGTCAGGATTTTTAACACATGTTAGCGCTCCTCTTCTCTATAGCCATTCTTTTGGAACTACGCATGTTCATTCTTTTGTGATTAGACAATTTTAACACTGAAGGCAAGTCACTATCCCCAAACATGACTTATCTCGACCTTTAAGACCTAATCAAATGGAGGTGGCAACTTCGATACACTAATGAAAGGTGAGATAGGCATGTGATTAAAAATAATGCAAATGAAAAATGATCGCAAGTTTAGGGTGAAAAGTGATAATTTTTTCAAAAGTTAATTAATAGTTAATACTTCCAAAGTTGTAGAGTATATGCAAATAATCGAGAATGTTAGTGCATATTTATGAGGGTATTTTTTTCTCTGTTAAATGTTCCACGTCATAACTATTCAAGTCTTATTATAGTATTCTCTCACCTTTATTTGAAATAAAGTGTATTCAAGTGAAAGGGTAAGTGTTGTGTCAATATTATCGTAACATTGAACTGATGAAGTGTTATCACAACACTAAACACAAACACCGTAACACTGAACAATTAGAAAATATTTTGTATATCTTTTTGTTTTGCATTTATTTTCATATTAACTTGGTTCCACGATTTTAGTTGTTGTGAATGTTCCAGGTCAACATGAGATCATGAGAACGATAGAGTTCGACAAGAAAGTTTCTATTATCAACTTTCCTAAAACAGTCAAATCCGGATAGATTGAAGAAGGAAGGATTGGTCGTGAAGAATGCTACACGGAAAGGAGATTCAGTGAAGATACTTTCTGAATTTGAAGTCGACATTGAAGAAGGAGTTTCTCTTCAACAACTTCCATGTTAATTAAGGAAACTTTCCTTTAATGGAGATAAAAGACCGAAGATGGAAATATCAGAACACAAGGAAGACGGAAGGTTGTCTAAACGGTGTACGTCATGCCTTGAAGATAAAGACTCACACATCTATATAATAGCATGAAGTGCATCAAGAGAAGAGAATGAGACAAGACTTAGAGCTAAGGAATCCGAGAGATTAGATCTAAGTATTGTTGAGAGTCCTGTCTTGCTTTACCAAATTTTAAGTTTAGCTAATTGAGTCTAAGTCATTAGAGTTAAAATGTTATACGTGTTGAGAATGATCGAAGTTTGCTTGGTTGCTTGTTTGAGCAACTCGAAAGTGAGGAGCTTAAGAGTTGTGAGAATAAACTTTTTGTAAAATTATTTTCGATAGTGATTATTTTAGCTAAGTCTTGGAAGGATATATTAATCTTTAAATTACTTCTACTTGTGTTTTTACTTTTTTTCGTTGTGCAATATCATAAGCAAAGTAGGTGTTAAGATACATTGTTTTTCTGGTGTTATTGCAACACTCGAAGAAAAAGTATCAAGTCCCGATGCGAACAATCTCACAAAATATTGCACGTGAGAGTTGACTTCAGCTAACTAACGTATAAAGGTGAGCATTTGAAGCGAGTACTCACTTTTGTACCAGTTTCTTTAGGATATTCTCGTTCAGGACAAATAAAACAAGAAACGGTACCCTCAATACAGGTATTCGCAGGTTAGTCTACGGAAATAAGAATGGATGGAATGGGTAGTATCACCCAATTTCCCGCCCTCTTATAGTATATATATATATATTGATACACTCTAACGTACTATTCTCAAGTAGTTCGGCATATTAATACATATTAAGATTTTGTATAATACCATTAGGATTTGAATAACTTTAGTTAACTGATACAATATGATTTTTGTAAGATATATTATAATTATAGATCTAAGTAAATTATGTATTATGTGGTCTTTTATTGTTATAGATAAATGACGAGGTTGGCTTTAAATGTTAGGTTACTGATTGAATTTAATGTCTTTTATTATTAGATGTCGATTATATAACATTTATATTTTTGATTACATGACATTGTAGTAATTCATTTTAGATTTTCGGCTTGTTTTCTAGTTGTGAAAATACATGGAATTGGTTAATCACTAGCAATCCTGCATCTACTTTGGTATGTACCCGCTATGTGCGAGAACAGAAATGGGTTATTGAGTGTCGTTTCCCATAGCTGTGAGTACCAACATGTGGGAACCCGTGACGTGGATACCCATCTAGTACCCACCCCTTCGAACGTAGATCCTCTAAATTCAAAAACAACAAGATTGAAAGTTGAAACTTTAGATCTGATAGTCTCAATTATAAGACATTAAAGTAATTTGGAAGTGACCAGCTCTTCATTAGTCTTTGAGGTATAAATATATAAAGTACAAATCTAAAGTAGGTAAATAAATCACTATAACTAAGAAAAGCTAAATGCATGAGATTTACAAAGATACGCAAGGCTAATCTAAGTATGTCTATTACGCCTTTGCAAAATCGACGCGTCAGCAGCAACGGAGAGTTTGGAAGCATGAGTTGAAAACGAGTGCAAGCAAGAGGCTTTGTAAGAATGTCCATCAGTTGGTCAAGAGTGTTAACATAGGAAACTTTAGGGAAAACTTTGTTAACGAGATCACAAACAAAGTACAAATCCACCAAATTATGCTTCATGCGCGAGTGTTGAACATGATGGAGAGAGAGAGAGAGAGAGAGAGAGAGAGAGAGAGAGAGAGAGAGAGAGAGAGAGAGAGAGAGAGAGAGAGAGAGAGAGAGAGAGAGAGAGAGAGAGAGAGTGAGAGAGAGAGAGAGGAATGACACCCATGTTGTCGCAACAGAGAGGAAAGGGTTGAAGTGGAAAACCGAGTTCACCAAAAAGATGTTGGATCCAACGAATTTTAGCCAAAGCATTGGTAAGAGCTCGGTATTCAGCCTTGGTCAAAGATCGAGAAACCACTCATTGCTTGCGAGAGGTCCAAGAGATAGGATTCAAACCAAAAAATATAACGTACGCCGATGTAGATGTGCCATTCAAAGGAACCACCATCCCAATCCGCATCGGTGTAGACCAAGAGGACATGAGAAGACAAACGGCGAATGAGTAAACCATGAGAAATTGTGCTTTTAAGTACAACAAATCCGTTTGAGGACCACCCAATCTGATTCAAACAAAGACACCATGCGTTGAGCAAGGCGACTAACGGTAAAGTCAATATTCAGGCGAGTGAAAGCAAGATAGTGCAGCGCGCCAATGATTTGGTGATAGAGGGTTTGAATCAACCGCATATTGAGACAACGAGGCAGACAGGAGCGATTTGCATATGTTCTTTGCAGGGTTAGTGACGTAGCGAAAGCTTATAGGAAAGATTGGAACAACACACGATAATCAAAGACTTGTTGATTCCGCAAAATACCAAGAAATTGATGCAAAAAGAGAGAGACTCTCAAAGTTTTATTCAATAATCAATTAAATGTCTTATTAGGGTTTACATAGAATATATACCATAAAAACATAATGAAAATACTAAAAAAAAACGTTTTTTTTAATGGAAAAAAGAAATAAGTGCATAAACTAAAAGTGCTACTCATATGGAACACGCTATGACAAGTAGAATGCAATTTTGAGTTCTAGAGAATAAGATATAAATAAAAAATTTACTAAAAATCGCAAAGACGGCCTTTTCGGGGCCTAAACGATGGAATTTGGCCAAAATCCGATCCCTACATGATCTTTAGATGATGACTACTGTTTGTTGGCCCGTTTCCGATGCAATTAGACTAATCACACGTCAAAAATGGATCGTTGTCAAAATTAGCCTCTAATCTTAGGATGATCCAGTTTCTTCAAAAACTTTAACGCATTCTCGACTGCATCAGTTAGCCACGCATCCGCCGTGGTTTCGTCATTGGAGATGAGAGCCATGATCGAGCTAGAGAAGAAACCAAAGGGGGGGGGGGGTGAGGATAAGGGAATCTTGCCTCGTCCAATGGATTCCGACGTGGTGCCACGAGGAAGACACAGAGTGGTGCCATTAAGATAGTCGAACAGGCCAAAGTCGTGGAAGAGGTACTTGGGAGCGCCACGAGGCATAGTTGCTGCCATTGAGTTAAAGCGGAAGATGATTATGGACATTGATCGAAACAAGCGGTTCAGTACCGAGAGGCGCGACTAAGGTGAGCGACCGAGTGGTGCAGAGGGAGTCACCGGAGGTCGAGAGGTCATCGGCGGCGGGAGTGGTGATAGGGCCAACCAGAAGATCAGAAAAATTATTCTCGTTAGAGATATTGGACTCGTGATATCATGTAAGGTATTAAAGTAATTTAGAAGTGAAGAACTCTTCAGTAATCTTTGAGGTATACATATACAAGATGCAAATCTAAAGTAGGTAAATAATTCACTATAACTAAGGAAAGCGAAATACGGAGTCTACAAAGATACACAAGATTAATCTAAATATGTCTATTATCGATCACGTCAATTATGCTTAGTGTCAGAAGGTCTATTGAGTAAATATGCTTACGGTCGAAAGGTCTATTGAGTAAAATTGCGTACAAACTTTCATGTACACAACATGTTATTCATAGTTGAGTAGTTTCAAAATTTTCGCAAATGATTGGAAATTCGTTCTAGTTGTATTAAACATGCTATACCATCAAAATATCAAAATATGGAGAAGTTGTTTCATGCAACCATCGTATCGTTGACGTGACGCTATCAATACAAAGTAGGGATCTTAAATGGGGATGGTTATTTTCTAGATTTTAGAAAAAATTAAATTTGTAATAAATCTAAATCGTCGGTTGCACTACGTCACATCTACGGTGGTTGCATAAAATTATCTTTCCAAAATATGGGGCACGAAGCAGGATTTTATTGATCAAACAAACAAATCCCCAGAACGAGTTGGTGGTTGGTTTGATCACCACCATGGTTGAACGATCGAGCAACCGATCGATCGCCTTGGTTCTTTAACACTTCTCTTAGCTCTCTATACTCGTCGGCCTAGTGAAAAGAGACCACGTGTATTCCTAAATCTTTTTGATCGTGATATACCATCAAAAATACTTTCGTCAAAGGACTAATGCATTTGTTGCACAAATTTGTTTGTGTTCCTTGGAAATACACTTATTCTGTGATAAGAAGGCAAAGGGAATCTGAAAATTTGGTAATAACAATATTACATGATCATAATACAACACAATGACGTAAGCCTCCAGCAGCTCTATCTAAATATGAAAGACACGCATTCAACTTTTTCCTGTTTGTAACTGCAATAACCATACGCGACTTTCGTGATTCTGCACCTCTAATTTTGGTCAATAAACATTGGACGGGAAAAAGTCGTGTTATATCAGATAGTGAAGGCAAAAAAGTTGCCCAAAGCAGTAATTACTTGTCATGAGAATAACTCAAGCGTAGTTTTTGTATCATACTCCATTAACCATGAAATCCTTTTCAAAATATGCTCCTAATAATTATATGTTCATTGCTATTCATTCATATATATTCTTCTACAGTAAAAGTTATGAATACCTCCCGTGTGATGTTTATCCAATTATAGAGCCCACAATGGTAACCTTTTTTACTTTTTCCTAAAGCTAAACCTACTTTGGCAAATCCAAGATAAATACACCAAACAATTGGGGAGAATATTAAAAGTTACATATATTGTTATTTAACAAAAAGGGATGAAATTTTACACAAGAGAGAAAAAAGTCTTTGGATTTTACTGCAGTTTTTCCTAGTATATATACTCACATTAAATAATCAAAATCATTACATCTGCACCCCTGATACCTGGATTGATTTGAACAATTCAAAACTTATAAACATTACAATAAAAGAACAAAAATAAAGAATCCGTCGGAAATATTTTTCAAACTCAAGGGATCGTCAATTGTAGTTTTTTTTTTTTTTTGATAATAATCGTCAATTGTAGTTGAATAAAGAAGTTTAAGGGTGGTTGTGTAACGGTTCAAAAGAATAAAGGAATATACCAGACTAATAATGGGAGTAAAATAGAATTATCCTTTCGAACATCTTACACATTAAATTTGATAATAGTAACGGTATGTTACAGCAACGACGAAAACAAGGTCTTAGTGTACAAGAAAAGTTTGTAACTGAAATTAAAACAAGAAAAAAGTTATTTAATATCATAAAGCATCGAAGACTGAGAAGCATAGAATTGTCATATTTTATACCTTGCACGAAATGTAATCTACTGTAAAATGTTTGCTTTGCCACCTCAAATCACATCCCTTAGCTTTATTATATATCATATGCTATTATAATATGTTCTTCAATATGCAAAACTTTATTGCTTCGACTACTCATCAAGCATCATTAATGGCGAACCGAGTTTGTACTTCGTTTCCAAATATTTTTAAGAAGACAAAGAAGAAACCACAGCCTCTTCCTATTCAAAACTCGTTCAAGCTTCCCTCTGAGCTACCCTCTTGGCCTCCAGGTACATGTATATACTTTCTTGTAGTATGGTGGTTAAATTTCGGTTTCTATGCATATATGTATCGCTACGCTAAGTATAAACAAAAATTTAAAAAAAAAACACAATGTCTTTAAATCTTTTTGACATGTTTTAGAAGGTCGTACAAATATGTTGCAAAGTGGATGTTGAAAAGAAAATACTTTAATGTTTCGCTTATGCGTAGTCAAAACAAAACGCTTTGCCTTAAGAATTAAACGTACATCAACTTTGTTTCTGGTACATTTGTAGATACTTTTAGAGTGAATTGTAAAAGAATGTCTCGTTTTACTTTTTAATTGGCACACGACCACGTATAATTATTCAAAGAAAGTACGCTAAATTAAATCTGTAAATACTTCTAAATGGTGAAACTAACAACATCATTCCATTCTTCATTTACTTATTTCATGTTTAAGATTTTATGATATTTATTTAATTTGGAGACACATTACGTTGTGATACATAAAGCTCGTTCGGTATTATACAATCAACTGAAATAGTATAATTTTAAATTTTCATGATAAAACATGGATAGTTTTCCAAGTTTCTTCAATATTTTCACTGATCGATTTTCATGATAAAACATCCGGTGCATACACCGAAATAAAAACAAGAAAAAAGTTATTTAATTTCATAAAGCATAGAATTACTGAGAAGCATATGCCATATTTTATACCTAATAAATAATAATCTATTAAAACAGTCGTCAAAGGTCTTTTTTCTAGTAGTGCCTTGCACGAAATGTAATCTACTGTAAAATGTTTGCTTTGCCACCTCAAATTGCATCCTTTTATATCATATGCTATTATAATTTGTTCTTAAACATGCAAAAAATTATTGCTTCGACTACTCATCAAGCATCATTAATGGCGAACCGAGTTTGGTCTTCGTTTCCAAATATTTTTAAGAAGAAACCACAACCTCTTCCTATTCAAAACTCGTCTAAGCTTCCTTCTGAACTGCCCTCTTGGCCTCCAGGTACATACATATAAACACTTTATCATATTTTAGAATTTTAATTATGGTGATTACACTTTCGATTTCGGTGTATGTACCGGATGCTAGGCATTCAAAAAAATCACAGCGTATCGAGATCTTTTCAATATATTTCAAAAAGAAATTATGTTTCCGCATTCTACATAGTCAAAAATAGAAACGCTTTGGCAGTGCTGAAGAAACGTTCATAAACTTTGATTCATAAATTTGATACATTAATTTCCAAGTTCTTCTAGAGTGAATTGTAAAAAAAGAAAAGATTTACTTTTAATTGGCCAATAATCCACATATACTTTATATAGAAAATATATACCCATGTGAAATTAAATTAGCAAATGTATCTTACTATTCTTTTTTGATATTCAAGAACTGCATAGTTGGTTATACGTTACAGAGTAAAAAAAAATTATATAATCGATTATTTCTAAAAAAAAAAATCAATAGCTTATAAAAAAACTTATAACTTTTATTTAGATAAACACATATTCATATAAAACTTTAATACATAAAACTCTTTAGTATAAATAAAACAATTTTCAAATTACATGATCATAAAACATAGGTAGCTTTTGCAATTTGCTCAACTTTCCATTGATTTTTTGTCTTGATCTTTAAGGTGAAGGTTTTGCTAATGGAAGCATTGATCTGGGAGGTTTAGAAATTCGTCAAGTTTCAAACTTTACCAAAATTTGGGCTACACAAGAAGGTGGACCTGATAATCTTGGTGCAACATTTTTTGAACCATCTTCAATACCTGATGGATTCTTCATGCTTGGTTGCTATAGCCAACCTAACAACAAGCCTCTATCAGGCTCGATTCTTGTGGCAAACGACCCCTCGGATGATGTCCTCAAGCCGCCTGTTAACTATAATCTTGTCTGGAGTAGTGAGTCTTTGAAAATTAAGCAAGATGGCGTTGGTTATATTTGGCTGCCGATTGCCCCTGATGGCTATAAGGCCGTTGGATTAGTCGTCACTAGCGGCCCTGAGAAGCCGGAACTTGAAAAGGTTCGTTGCATTCGGTTAGATTTTACTGCTGCGAGTGAAAACGAGGCCTGGATTTGGGGTAATAGCAATTCGAATAGTGTTAATGTTTATGGTACAAGGCCGAGAGACAGGGGAATTCAGGCAATGGGGATTCCAACAGGAACATTTGTAGTCGAAAAAAATGGGGCTGGATTAGATTTGCCCTGTCTGAAGAACGCGAATGGAAACAGGAACGCGATGCCTAATGTAGATCAGATTAAGGCACTAATGGAAGCCTACTCTCCTTACATCTATTTTCACCCTGATGAGCAATACTTTACTTCTTCAGTTACATGGTATTTTGAAAATGGAGCATTGTTGTATAAAAAGGGCGACGAATCAAACCCTGTCCCCATTGACCCAACAGGCTCGAATCTCCCTCAAGGTGGTGGAAACGACGGTGCATATTGGATTGATCTTCCCACTGACAATGCAGCCAAGGAAAAAGTTAAGAAAGGGGATTTATCACAAACATGTGCTTATTTACATGTAAAACCAATGTTCGGTGGCACTTATACGGACATCGCAATATGGGTCTTTTACCCTTTCAACGGCCCTGCTCGTGCTAAAGTAGAGTTTTTCAACATCTCGTTAGGAAAAATAGGACAACACATAGGCGATTGGGAGCATGTCACTTTGAGAATTAGCAACTTCAATGGGGAGCTAAAGAGTGTGTATTTCTCTCAACATAGTAAAGGTGTGTGGGTAAATGCATCGGATTTGGAGTTTGAAAACGGTAACAAGCCGATTGTGTATTCGTCATTGCATGGCCACGCTTCATACCCGAAGGCAGGTTTGGTGTTGCAAGGGAATGGGAAGATTGGGATAAGAAACGATAGCGGTAAAGGGAAGAATATGGATTGTGGATCGAAGTATATGGTGGTGAATGCCGACTATTTGGGGTCGGTTTTCGTCGAGCCCGCGTGGCTGAACTATGATAGGGAATGGGGACCAAAGATTAGTTATAATATTGATGATGAGTTGAGGAAAGTTGGGAAGGTATTGCCAGGGAAACTGAAGACTGCATTTGAGAAGATTGTGAAGAGTTTGCCTAATGAAGTGTTGGGTGAGGAAGGACCTATTGGACCTAAGGGGAAAGATATGTGGAATGGTGATGAAAGATCTTAATTTTAATTTTAAATTTATGATTTTTATTGCAGTGTGTATTTTGAATGATTATAAAAATAGATTGGTTAATTTGTAACATGTGATGTATAGTGAAGTTAAGTTGTCATAATGTTCAGAAGATTTATATGTTACTCCTACTATTTTGATTTTTTTTTCTTATGTTGTTGATATTTAGTTCAGTTCTTGAAACATTCATGGAATCGAATTAAGTTATGAAGTTTTGGTTTTTATTTTGTAATAAGGACTAAGGAGAACATTTTTAAGTTGTGGTGTTAAGGTTATGAACAGTATGCACAACTTGATAGACATGTTTGGTAACCAAACCTAGGCATATACAGGGACTTCACTAGTCGATTCCTTGACGTTCCCGCATGATCTGTTTCCTAAGCCACGTCTCAAAAAAAAAATTGAAAACATTAAAATAAAATGGTCGTTAGCAAACAGTCAAGATTTTAAAATTACTGATTTTCATAATTATAACAAGATTATCAAATCATGACACACACTTTGAACAAAGAACAATAACAAATAAACTACTCATAAGTTCATAACAAAACCTAAATCCACCAAAACGAAGTTGTCATACAAGTAATTAATTAACTATATTATTAAATTAATGAATTTGCATATGATTCACTGAAAAATTGGTTCACCTTCTCGATCACATTTAGTTTTATCTAAAGCTGTTACTCTGTTAACATCAACCATTTTTTTAAAATATTAGTAAACATATTCAACTAAACCAAACTTCTGCATAATCCAAGATTGTGGTTAAGGTAGATGGTACGTTTGCATTCATGGCTCAAACACCACATCGCATTTGTCATTGTTACACCAATCCCTTGCACAGAACTCCAAATTAAACAATATAGATATGGATTTGTTAGTATAGTATATGAATAGAGTTTATGTACATATTTATATGTTGTAATTTACTTAAGATTCGTGTCTCTACTAATACGGCACGCATGCACGCAAGTTTCGGGTGTCTGTGTAAAGATATCAACATCAAATGAGTTTCCCAGGTAACGAAACATCGATCCAATTTTATCGATCGTATCTGTATTTGTATAGTTTCAATCGTTAAAGTTATTTTATGGGATAAATATTGTACTAAGTCTGAATTTTATGCATATTCCACATTTAATTTTATGCATAGAGAGCTCATGCGATTCTTCTTTTATCTC
Source organism: Linaria vulgaris (assembly GCA_948329865.1). NCBI lineage: Eukaryota > Viridiplantae > Streptophyta > Magnoliopsida > Lamiales > Plantaginaceae > Linaria > Linaria vulgaris. Next base: position 110,298,137 of record OX415250.1, on the reverse strand, counting down.
TTTAAAATTCGCATAATTAACCACACAAATTATATGCTTATTTCTGTTGTGTAATGGATAGTTGTCACTTATAAGCTTCCTCGTATGATAAGAATATTAGATGCAGTACTTTTCATAAAAAACTGAAATCTTAACATTGCTTTAAAGAGGGCTATTTCATTAGATTGATCATGTGAAAATACGACAAAAGAGTTGTTCCATTAATGGCCTTCAGATCAGAGTTTTGCTCTAAAATTTCTGCATTTCAATGTTTTCCATGGTTAATTTGTGCAGCGGAGTCAATACAAGACATGAGTAGCTTTCAAAACCAACGCATGGTTAAAAGGTCAGACATCATATATATCTAAATGTTTTATAAGCTTTATTCGGTTTTGATGATATATTATTGTCACATTTATAAAATATATAGAAAAGTGCTAATCGCAACATTAACATAGCCTAAAAGGAAAAGAAGAGTTCATGTGAGAAAAAAGGAAGAAAACACCCTGCTCTTTATGTTTTGTTCATGGTAAATACTAAATAGAAATGGGGAATTTTAGCCTTTTACGAAGATTATATTATTTTATTTTGCCTATTAGCCAAAAATCCCGGTTAAAAGGTATATTTGTTCTTACGTAATTTATGTGTCTTCTATGATCTACCTAGCTAGCTAATAAAAGGTCTCCTATATATAAAAATCATTACGCTTATCCATTTCTTTCTATCTATTTGTTAAAATATTATAGAATAAAATCTCGCCAAATAATATAATAAATATGTGATACAATAATGAAATGATTTTCTTACCATAAAAAGACGCAACAAATTCAAAATTGGTGAAGATATTTGTCCCAATAAAGGCAATCAAATGATTTCTTTCATATTATAGACCTCATTATTTTATACTAGATTGTGTAATATTATTCATTATTGTAAAATCATGCATGCATAAGAAAGTTTCTTCGGGGGCTAAAAAAGTGGAGTCAAAAGCTGCCAAACATACATAACCATATCGCGCTAAATCACGTAAATATTCTCGGGGACTAGACCAAGTTATCCCTTTTTATAGGTAATAATTAATTAATCACATATCTAATCCAAATATAAAACCAGAAACATTAGTTTACTATGCAACTAACCAACATATACCACAACACTAATATTAAAAAATCTCTAACTGCTGCAAAAAGCTAATCCCAGACATAATCATCTGGTAATTTCATCTCTTAATCCAACAATCATTTCGATTTATGTGTAAGTAATTTAAGTATAAAAAGTATGTTGGTCCGCCTGCAAAATTCATGTGCATGTTACATAAAATTTTTAATTGAATTCTTTTAAGCTAAAAACAAGTTTTAACAACTTTTTTGTTACATCATGCCGGCAAAGAACAAAGATTGTTCTTTCTCGGGTTTCAACTTGTTGTTAATTATCCTTTGTTTTTCTTCTGCTCGAAAAAACATAATTTTTAATATATAATAAAATGTTAATGTTTGCCTAAAAAGGTGTTACTTTATGCTTTCTTTAATTTGGTGAATATATCTTCCCCTGATTCGGACAGGAGACTAATGGAGGCACAAAGTGGTGCAGAAGTGAGGCGTCTTCATATCGTGTACTTCCTTAGTCGAAAGGGTCGTATCGAGCACCCTCACCTCGTTCGCGTACATCATCACTCAAGAAATGGAGTTCGTTTGCGAGGTACGTGTATCTATATTAATATCCTAGTCTTTGTATTATTATATTTGTAGAATCGAACGTGTTTCTGATACGTGTCGAGGTGTGTATGAACTCAGACATTAAGAGATGGTTGGGAGATTTACGAGGAAAAGACATGCCGGAATCATTTGCTTGGTCGTACAAGAGGTACGTATATCAACTTTCTTTTTTCTACTTCAAAGATGTTCATCGAAAGAAAACTTCGATAAATTCGTTATCTTTTGGTATTTCTATTTTTTTAGTAATTTTTTTACTTTTTATCTGGTGTAGGAAATACAAGTCAGGTTATGTATGGCAAGATTTGATGGATGATGATCTGATAACTCCAGTTTCAGACAATGAGTATGTCCTTAAAGGATCAGAGATTTCTTGCATTAACAGAGGTAAACCAAACTTACATCAGTTCCATATAGTACTTATTGATTTGAAATGAAATTCATTTTACTTCAGCCATCTCATGGATCAAAGTTTCGGTTTTGGTCTGTTAAATATAGGAAACTTTTCGTTATATTTCGACAATGTAGTGACATTTTTTTCTTAAACTGTCTGGTTGTTGTAATGAACTTGGAAGACACTTTTATGTCGCATATATTATAAAGTCCAAAACAGACACTTTTTAGTGCTTTTGATGAAAGTGTGGAAATTTTGATCCGATTCTGCTTGTAAAACACAGATTTCTCTCACTCGGAGAAAGGAGTTTCACTAGAAAAAGATGAATCATCTGTTATAACACCAGAAAAGGACCACAAATTCTCTTCCAAAGAATCGGAGACATCGATGTACGTCTCCACAAAGTCATCATCGGAAATCGAAGAAGAGTCTCCAACTTTTGGTTCAGACACATCCACGCTAACAGACGATTCAGGAAAACTTGAGCCGGAGAAGAATTCAGAAACAACCATGCAAGAAGAAAAGACTGAAAACTCTTCGTCGTTTTACTCCAGCATTTTGAACAAGAAAAACAAGAAGAGCAGCAAAAAAGTTAAGATCAATGAGAAAGTCAGTCCATCAACTCATGTTGATACTTCGTCCAATACGACGTCGTTGCCATCGACTGGGCCACATTTCACGAAGAGCAAGAGCTACAATGCGAATGGCGCTTCAAATTTATTTCGCAATTTGATCACTTGTGGCGCGGTGGACACAAACGAATCAGCGGTGGTGGTGATGAACAAACAACAGCAAAATAATAACAGTAGACCACTTCTGAATATGTGTTGGACTGATGAGAAGAATGTTCACTCAAATGAAATATGCAAAAGGGATAATAAGATTGGAGGTTCTCAGAGGATCTTTGGCACTCCTAATTGGACTCAACAACAATGGAATGGGAGGTATTAAATGTTATGCATGGATCATTTTACTCGTTTTTGTATCGTGTATGTTTCGGTCTGATAAATATCGATGTTGCAATGAACTTAAGATATACTAATTATGTTTCCTTTTCATAGAGTCTAAAAAGGCGATTTGTCGCTATATTCCAAGTAAATGTTTAGACATTATACTAGGCTTGTTCAAATTATACTAGTAATCTTTAATTTATGTTGGATTTTCTGCAGGAAGAGCTGTGATGGAGTGAAGGATTCAATAAAGAACAAGGGTGATTTCAGAGACCAAAGGGCGGCTTGTCTGGCTGCCTACGCATCAGTTAATTGGCCGACTTGCTCGTAAGTGTATTTTACAGGACGTCTCGCAGAGCGACTCTCAACGAGGATGTTCAGTTTTCATCTGACTGATAACGAAACGTTTTACTTTTTGAGAAACCACTTAGAAACTTTGAGCACGTGAAATCTCATTCTTTATAAGTGGAATTTCTTCAATTTACATTTTAACTTCTAAGCTTCTTGTCTGTTTCGTGTGATCTCTATCTATGTGTTTTTTGCCGGTCCTCATGCTCTATTCGTTTGTCCTAGATGGAAACTTTTGATTCGTTGTACATGTGTGTCTATTGGTCTTTGTTTTACTTAACCTAAACCATCAAAAGCTATTTCCTCACCTATGGATTTCACATCTAATTTGTTGTCGATATCTTAGTTTCCACTTTATCTCTCCTCGTGTTATTGCTTGTATTTAAAGTGTACATTATATGCTCAAATGTGCAAAGAGGCGTATTTTCATAGTGATTTTTGATTGCAGACAATGTGGGAAGCCATTCAAACCAGAAAAACTGCATTCACATATGAAATCTTGCAAGGGAATGAAAGCTTCTTCATACATGTCCAAGAATGCTGCCGCTTCTGAGAATATATTACAAACATCAACAACAGCTCTGGAGTCGGTTCTCACTCGCTGATTTATGCGACACTTAGATAGATAATCTTTTGTTCTTCTGGAGTTCATTTCAAAATCTTAGTTTCGATGAGTTTCCTGTTTCTTTAACGTACTTTTCTATGTAAAGGGGCAAAGTTCATAGGTCTAATTCACATCTATAATTCTTCTGACTAGTTTGGAAAACTAACGTTGACATGTAGCTAACTTCTATGAACAAGGAAAACATCTAAGACTACCTAGGTGAGCCAAAAAAATAACAAACAGCAGTTTATAAATAACTCGTCATAGTTCTTAGTGATTCGTTGAGAAGTAAAACAACTTCTATCAGTTGATCAGTCTATACATATGGCCAAATAAGAATCACATATTACGCCGTTTAGTACTATAGAATAGTTAGCACATCTTGAAGTAGATCCTGGAAAAACTGATGCTATAACTAGGTACCGATCCATGGACAAAAAGAATACTAATCCTCTCAGGTTAGCGCTACATAGTCGAGTTTTTATACAAAACTACCTTCGAGAAACTGCAGAATTAACATGGTCGAGCAGAAATCGATACAACTTCTTCCTCAACCTCTCAATTCTCTCATCAACTCCGCATCCTCCCTGAAACGCGTCATCCAACCACTGATTAACCTTTTTAAGTTGCCCAAGAGGAATCGTAATCTGAGAATGTTCTTCGCTTGTTTTCTTTCCAAATCCACCATTCAAAGAATCTTCCAAGTAATCTAGAAACCAGGCACGTGATGAAGATATCAACTTTTTGGTTAAAATAGCTGCGTCCCTTAAACCAAACCCGGGCGACCATGCATTGTGTGCTCCATCATTTGTTTCTTTAGGTGTAGAAGGACGTCTTCCTGGATGAGATTTCCCTTTTGGAACTGATTTATGTAAGCCGTTGCTGATGGGATTTTGCTTTATTTTAGGTGGCGTGTTCACATGGTCTGTTTTGTCTGGTGCATTTTCTATCACAATATAATGACATTTTTCCACGTTTGCCACATCTGTTTCTCCTGCTTTCCCGTAAAGGGAGAATCTTGAAAGATCAGTTTCTACTGCAGCTTGAATCCATAATGAAGCATTCTTACTTCCAGAGCTAAGGCAATCTTTACTGTCTTTCGTGTCTGAAGTGCGAACGCTTATCATTGTACTAACTACTGCGGAAACTCTCTTCAAATTGTCGTGAAGGATCAAATACTGTTCTACTAGTGAGCCAGAAGATTCTTTGTGAGACGAGTCGCATAATTCTGCAAACACACTACACATAGGCCATGTTAAGAGGATTGTATAACTAATTGAAGCTACGATTCCCTTATAACTTCTTCACTCATAGACAAAGGAATTAAGTAAATTGAAAAAAGAGTATAAAAGGTTTCAACTAGATCACATATTCTGCATGGTTCGCATGAAACCAAAATTTTGTTATTAATACTACACAAATTTCTTTTTTCTAATTTAGCACTAGAACAAATGCAAAACAATTGAGGGAAACTGCAGACTTATAACTCGACGTAAAAGATAAACTTTAAATCCATATTACAATGGTTGAGCATAGATTCTCAGCTTCAAATTCACGTACTTATACTGCAGCTTTATGAATGCAACAAAAATAACGTTGAAGAGGAAGATAACATATGTTATGCTTTTCAAATAAGTAACATATTCCTTGACATTCATAGCTATCATTTGTCTATTAACACCAACGAGAACGAGAATGAGTAAAAAGTGTACCTCATGCACTGTGTCACACTTTCATATACAGAAGCTTCCTCTAACGCACGGATTGCAGAAACATACGAGACGTTCCTATAGCTTCCCACTTTCTGAAAACCATCATCACGAGTGTGTTAAATCAGAAACCAATAGCCAACATCATACAAATTATGCTTGCATCACTTAGGGTGTGCCTAAAGTACCTTTCCAAGTTCACATATTGCCGAAGGAAGTGAATTCCACGAGATTTTTGAGTCAGGACCTTTTATAGGACTGAGCACCACTTTATTGAAATCACTGGGAAAAATATCGTCTGATGAGTTCAGACTTTTCGTAATTGGCTTAGTCGTCGATTTTGGTGAGACGACAATATTCTTGCTTTTGAGAGGCGAGATGCTTGAATCATTTAGTGAATTATTAGGAAGGACCTTATTAGTGACAACAGCCTGCACAAAAAAATGACACCAGCAAAAGATATCAAAACAAATCACAAACGAAAATGCCTTATAAACATACAATTTGAAGTTAAACTTACAGAATTTGAGCTCAAAGAATGCTCTTTCGATTTTGGCTTAGAATCTGAGCACAGAGAATGCTCATTCGGTTTCGGCTTCACCCCTTTGCTCCCATTTAGACTCTGAGGACTCCTATCCCATGCTTTACGAGCCGAATCCAAGCTCAATCTTCGATTCTCCATACCTCCTCCAACCTTCCCGTTTCCAAAGGAAAGCCTCCTAATATTCCCCTCTTCATTTCCCACGACTTTCTTCGGCTTCACCGTCGATTTCACCTTCCCTTCCACTCTCTTGGCATTCAAAAAATCACTTGAGATCAAATCCTTAGGGTCTCCAACACACGCCCTTCTCTTGGCGATCGGTTTTACACCCCGAAGCACCGGAACAGGGGAGCCGGAGTCGAGACGAGATATATGGATGAACTGCCCAAGCTGAATCTTGTCACTTAATATCAAATCAACATCTTCATCTGAAACTGATACATATGCTGAGTGCACAGAATCTGAAACTCTCAAAAAATATCCCCTGCTCTTCCAGGGATCATCTCCCAGTGATGGCATAATGCTGATAACCTTTACAAGAATCATCATCACAGATTAATGAACAAGTACATTTTCTTTATGAAGTTGAAAAGAAATAATATTGATAGATAAGATAAAGACAAATTTATTATTTAAAAAAAAAAAATATATATATATATATATATATGTCATAGAAAGAAAGTTAGAACCTTGAATAGGAACAATACTAATAACAAGGCCTACTCAAAAAACATCTTCGCCAAAAACTAGAAATAAAAATTCAATCTTTGCCCAGAAAAGAGCAAAGAAAACCAGATACAGCATGAAAAAGATTCAAGAAAAATCACATCATCTCAAAAACAAATAAATAATTAAAAATCCAATCTTTAACCATGACAAATGAAGAAAAATGCAATAAAATAAACTCAAGTAACACCACCCCAAAAAAATAAACATAAATAAAAAACCAGTCTTTACCCAAGAAACCAAACAAACAATGAAGAAAAATGCAAGATTTGAAAAGAAAAAGTAAAATTTGCAGTAGTTTTGTAATAATAATAATTAAAAAAAAATAAAGAGTTAAATACATGCCTGAAGAAGAGCAGAGCGATGTTCACCAGCAACCTTAAAATCTTTATTCCCAACATTTTGCAATAGTTTTTGCAATGTCCCAGGAGTCAGAGAAGCCATTTGATTTGATTTCAGGACCAACAATAACAATGACACTACAAATAAATGCACATTTACAAAATAGTAACTAGTATTAATAATATAAATATATTTACTTATTAGAATCTCATTTCAAGATTTTAAAGGGGACGAATCTCAAAAAGGCATTGAGAGGGACACGTGGCGTTCTGGGATGTGGTTTGAATAAGCTGTAGATTTGCAGGCTTGTGGGGACAGTGAGCGCAGTTGACGAGGTTTATCCATCCCATACAATATACATCATCACCATACCTCTGTTTTGCTGTTTAAAAGTTAAAACTAAAACCCACCAATAAAAATATAATATATATATATATATATATATAATCACACACAAAAAACAACTGAATGAGGACAAGATTTTGTGAACCTATTTTTTATTTGTATGGTACCATACTCTTTAGTACAACTGATGCAAAAGTACAAAGAAAATTGTTGCAACAATATTATTATCTTTTGGTTTTTGAATCAGCCCTCTGGTTTATTTAATTACGGCATAGATATAATATAACTGTATATCAAAATTTAATCTCGTCTACACCTCCATTAGCTTATATAGAGAGATTAAGCATTACTATATAAATTTTGTTTTTCCTTTACTGACATGCTGTTGTCTTTCTTGTTACGTCTAACATGTAACTTTTGTATATGATCAATAAGTGAAATGGAGTTGTAATTCGAACACAGCTATCTTCTTTGAAATTAGCTCTAATGATTTGATGTATTCAAAAACTCAAACGTCTAAAGAAGATTAACCATATTTATTTGCATGTATAGATAAATTTTTCTAAATTTATTGTGTGAATATTTTGTATATGAACGTCTTTTTCAGTTGGACTTTTACATATTTTATTCTTCTCCTTTTAATTGTTTGCTCCCCTTTTGTGTTACCAAGTTGCATATTACTCTAAGAGTGCAATATTTAATAATGTAATATAATTATTTGAACAAAAATTACATAAAGTTTCTCTTTGATCTTGAATTTTATCAAAAAAAAAAAAAAAAGGATCTCTTTGATCTTGGGGGTAAAAAGGGAAATGCTGAAGTGAATATGTCTACAAAATCGAAAAATGGCACTTTGGGTGTACCATAGAGTAGTTGCAGTGATGTCAGAGAATCATAGCTGGATCAAGAATTAAAAGATTGGTTACTTGTTAAAGTTGATTTGTCAGCACCTATTCTCATGGAACTTTATTCAACGACCTCCTGCCATCTGATAGTATCATAGTAGTAGTAGTAGTAGTAGTAGTAACAATTAATATTTATAACAATATACTTTCAAATAATAATAATATAAGCTCAACATATATACGTACTTACAATAAACAAGAAGTATTATTTATAGATTAGCGGTAAATTCATTAAAACGATGTCAAATTGCCACAAAATTTCGAGGTGTCTCAATATTATATCCAACGCGTCTGGAAATTTGTTTTTTAATTGTTTTCGGTTATTTAGACATTTGTTTCATGTCCAAGCACGTGAAATGCATTATTCTTTGAGTAGAATGGCTCGACATTCAATAGAAAAACACTTGCTCAACAAGCATAATATTTTATCAAAAAGAATAAAATGTATAATAGACTTTATATCACAACTGATCATACAAATTAACGTGCAAGACTATAAATAGATTACACTATGGTTAATACTTTTTAATCGATGTGGTAAATCGTAGGAGTAGAATATATGGTCTTAATTTAAATATGTATATTTACATCTTCCGAATCACCAGAAGAGAGTGAAAGCATTCATTTGGCTTGTTTTTGTGATGGGGTCATCCCATGAACTTTTGTAACAGATTTGAGTTTTAATATCATTTCTAAGTTATCAAAAGAAAAAAAAAAAAGAGAGAGAGTGAAAATGTTTTAGTAACCATAAAAAAAAACATTTTTTATTAAATTATTCAGCTATTTATGGACAAAAGTGGTTTGCTGACTCCTAGACTTCTCTATCTTGGAATTTTGCATTGTAAAGATTCATAAAAAAAAAAAGAAAAAAAAATCTTGATTCAATAAGAAAGTCTAAATCTTGTCAAATGGTACCTTTCACCATGTATTTCTTTTTATAGCATAGTCGCAGCCAATATTCGTGACCTTTCTTTCTACGAACAATAATAAATCATACTAAGCAAATAAGATGTAACAAATACCAACTTAAAAGACCTCAACTTTCCGTGAGGATGGAACTTAATTCCACAACCAGCCAAAACACATTTTTGTGCCAAAATGATATGTTAGTCTTAGTGTCGATCACCAACCGAATTATGTTAGGTATAATAATTCTGATATAATATTTATTTCTTTAATCACTTATCGAGCATTAAAATTGCATTAGAATTTCACTACGAATAATGAATTTCCATTACAAATCTAACTATAGTCCAAAGAGTGACACCACATATACGGTGAGCATTTTTTATTTTTATTAACTAAATAGAGTGAGCTTACATGCGGAAGTTGTAACAATAGCCCATAGCATGTGGATTTGAACTGTGAGATATATAGTGAAATATGGCCATACCCGTGTAACTCAAAGGCAGAAATGTCAAAAATGTCCATTATCTTTTGCTAACTTTAGTTTTTGCCCGTTATCTTTTTAAGCTACCGAAAATGCCCGCTATCTTTGTCAAAAATGCTCGTTCCACTGTTTGTCTGCCAATTCATAAAATCGTGTACTATGTGGCAAAATTACGTCCAACGTGACATTTTTTTTAATTACACCTGGAATCTTAAAAAAAAAATTAACAAAAAAAAACTTAAAAATTAACAATTAACAAACTTTAAAAAAAAACTTGGGAAAAAAGGGATCGTCTTCTCCACAACTTTAAAAATTAGCATAGTCGCAGCCAATATCCGTGACCTTTCTTTCTATGAACAATAATAAATCATACTAAGCAAATAAGATGTAACAAATACCAACTTAAAAGACCTCAACTTTCCGTGAGGAGGGAACTTAATTCCACAACCAGCCAAAACACATTTTTGTGCCAAAATGATATGTTAGTCTTAGTGTCGATCACCAACCGAATTATGTTAGGTATAATAATTCTGATATAATATTTATTTCTTTAATCACTTACTGAGCATTAAAATTGCATTAGAATTTCACTACGAATAATGAATTTCCATTACAAATCTAACTATAGTCCAAAGAGTGACACCACATATACGGTGAGCTTTTTTTATTTTTATGAACTAAATAGAGTGAGCTTACATGCATGGAAGTTGTAACAATAGCCAATAGCATGTGGATTTGAACTGTGAGATATATAGTGAAAGATGGCCATACCCGTGTAACTCAAAGACAGAAATGTCAAAAATGTCCATTATCTTTTGCTAACTTTAGTTTTTGCCCGTTATCTTTTTAAGCTCCCGAAAATGCCCGCTATCTTTGTCAAAAATGCTCGTTCCACTGTTTGTCTGCCAATTCATAAAATCGTGTCCTATGTGGCAAAATTACGTCCAACGTGACAATTTGTTTAATTACACCTGGAATCTTAAACAAAATTAACAAAAGAAAAACTTAAAAATTAACAATTAAAAAACTTTAAAAAAAACTTGAAAAAAAAGGGATCCTCTTCTCCACAACTTTAAAAATTAGCATAGTCGCAACCAATATCCGTGACCTTTCTTTCTATGAACAATAATAAATCATACTAAGCAAATAAGATGTAACAAATACCAACTTAAAAGACCTCAACTTTCCCTGAGGATGGAACTTAATTCCACAACCAGTCAAAACACATTTTTGTGCCAAAATGATATGTTAGTCTTAGTGTCGATCACCAACCGAATTATGTTAGGTATAATAATTCTGATATAATATTTATTTCTTTAATCACTTACCGAGCATTAAAATTGCATTAGAATTTCACTACGAATAATGAATTTCCATTACAAATCTAACTATAGTCCAAAGAGTGACACCACATATACGGTGAGCTTTTTTTATTTTTATGAACTAAATAGAGTGAGCTTACATGCATGGAAGTTGTAACAATAGCCAATAGCATGTGGATTTGAACTGTGAGATATATAGTGAAAGATGGCCATACCCGTGTAACTCAAAGGCAGAAATGTCAAAAATGTCCATTATCTTTTGCTAACTTTAGTTTTTGCCCGTTATCTTTTTAAGCTGCCGAAAATGCCCGCTATCTTTGTCAAAAATGCTCGTTCCACTGTTTGTCTGCCAATTCATAAAATCGTGTCCTATGTGGCAAAATTACGTCCAACGTGACAATTTTTTTAATTACACCTGGAATCTTAAAAAAAATTAACAAAAGAAAAACTTAAAAATTAACAATTAAAAAACTTTAAAAAAAACTTGAAAAAAAAGGGATCGTCTTCTCCACAACTTTAAAAATTAGCATAGTCGCAGCCAATATCCGTGACCTTTCTTTCTATGAACAATAATAAATCATACTAAGCAAATAAGATGTAACAAATACCAACTTAAAAGACCTCAACTTTCCCTGAGGATGGAACTTAATTCCACAACCAGTCAAAACACATTTTTGTGCCAAAATGATATGTTAGTCTTAGTGTCGATCACCAACCGAATTATGTTAGGTATAATAATTCTGATATAATATTTATTTCTTTAATCACTTACCGAGCATTAAAATTGCATTAGAATTTCACTACGAATAATGAATTTCCATTACAAATCTAACTATAGTCCAAAGAGTGACACCACATATAAGGTGAGCTTTTTTTTTATTTTTATGAACTAAATAGAGTGAGCTTACATGCATGGAAGTTGTAACAATAGCCAATAGCATGTGGATTTGAACTATGAGATATATAGTGAAAGATGGCCATACCCGTGTAACTCAAAAGCAGAAATGTCAAAAATGTTAATTATCTTTTGCTAACTTTAGTATTTGCCCGTTATCTTTTTAAGATGCCGAAAATGCCCGCTATCTTTGTCAAAAATGCTCGTTCCACTGTTTGTCTGCCAATTCATAAAATCGTGTCCTATGTGGCAAAATTACGTCCAACGTGACAATTTTTTTAATTACACCTGGAATCTTAAAAAAAATTTAACAAAAGAAAAACTTAAAAATTAACAATTAAAAAACTTAAAAATAAAAACTTGAAAATAAAGGGATCGTCTTCTCCACAACTTTAAAAATTAGCATAGTCGCAGCCAATATCCGTGACCTTTCTTTCTATGAACAATAATAAATAATACTAAGCAAATAAGATGTAACAAATACCAACTTAAAAGACCTCAACTTTCCGTGAGGATGGAACTTAATTCCACAACCAGCCAAAACACATTTTTGTGCCAAAATGATATGTTAGTCTTAGTGTCGATCACCAACCGAATTATGTTAGGTATAATAATTCTGATATAATATTTATTTCTTTAATCACTTACCGAGCATTAAAATTGCATTAGAATTTCACTACGAATAATGAATTTCCATTACAAATCTAACTATAGTCCAAAGAGTGACACCACATATACGGTGAGCTTTTTTTATTTTTATGAACTAAATAGAGTGAGCTTACATGCATGGAAGTTGTAATAATAGCCAATAGCATGTGGATTTGAACTGTGAGATATATAGTGAAAGATGGCCATACCCGTGTAACTCAAAGGCAGAAATGTCAAAAATGTCCATTATCTTTTGCTAACTTTAGTTTTTGCCAGTTATCTTTTTAAGCTGACGAAATGCCCGCTATCTTTGTCAAAAATGCTCGTTCCACTGTTTGTCTGCAATTCATAAAATCGTGTCCTATGTGGCAAAATTACGTCCAACGTGACAATTTTTTTAATTACACCTGGAATCTTAAAAAAAATTAACAAAAGAAAAACTTAAAAATTAACAATTAAAAAACTTAAAAAAAAACTTGAAAAAAAAGGGATCGTCTTCTCCACAACTTTAAAAATTAGCATAGTCGCAGCCAATATCCGTGACCTTTCTTTCTATGAACAATAATAAATCATACTAAGCAAATAAGATGTAACAAATACCAACTTAAAAGACCTCAACTTTCCGTGAGGATGGAACTTAATTCCACAACCAGTCAAAACACATTTTTGTGCCAAAATGATATGTTAGTCTTAGTGTCCATCACCAACCGAATTATGTTAGGTATAATAATTCTGATATAATATTTATTTCTTTAATCACTTACCGAGCATTAAAACTGCATTAGAATTTCACTACGAATAATGAATTTCCATTACAAATCTAACTATAGTCCAAAGAGTGACACCACATATACGGTGAGCTTTTTTTATTTTTATGAACTAAATAGAGTGAGCTTACATGCATGGAAGTTGTAACAATAGCCAATAGCATGTGGATTTGAACTGTGAGATATATAGTGAAAGATGGCCATACCCGTGTAACTCAAAGGCAGAAATGTCAAAAATATCCATTATCTTTTGCTAACTTTAGTTTTTGCCCGTTATCTTTTTAAGCTGCCGAAAATGCCCGCTATCTTTGTCAAAAATGCTCGTTCCACTGTTTGTCTGCCAATTCATAAAATCGTGTCCTATGTGGGAAAATTACGTCCAACGTGACAATTTTTTTAATTACACCTGGAATCTTAAAAAAAATTAACAAAAGAAAAACTTAAAAATTAACAATTAAAAAACTTTAAAAAAAACTTGAAAAAAAAGGGATCGTCTTCTCCACAACTTTAAAAATTAGCATAGTCGCAGCCAATATCCGTGACCTTTCTTTCTATGAACAATAATAAATCATACTAAGCAAATAAGATGTAACAAATACCAACTTAAAAGACCTCAACTTTCCGTGAGGATGGAACTTAATTCCACAACCAGTCAAAACACATTTTTGTGCCAAAATGATATGTTAGTCTTAGTGTCCATCACCAACCGAATTATGTTAGGTATAATAATTCTGATATAATATTTATTTCTTTAATCACTTACCGAGCATTAAAACTGCATTAGAATTTCACTACGAATAATGAATTTCCATTACAAATCTAACTATAGTCCAAAGAGTGACACCACATATACGGTGAGCTTTTTTTATTTTTATGAACTAAATAGAGTGAGCTTACATGCATGGAAGTTGTAACAATAGCCAATAGCATGTGGATTTGAACTGTGAGATATATAGTGAAAGATGGCCATACCCGTGTAACTCAAAGGCAGAAATGTCAAAAATATCCATTATCTTTTGCTAACTTTAGTTTTTGCCCGTTATCTTTTTAAGCTGCCGAAAATGCCCGCTATCTTTGTCAAAAATGCTCGTTCCACTGTTTGTCTGCCAATTCATAAAATCGTGTCCTATGTGGGAAAATTACGTCCAACGTGACAATTTTTTTAATTACACCTGGAATCTTAAAAAAAATTAACAAAAGAAAAACTTAAAAATTAACAATTAAAAAACTTTAAAAAAAACTTGAAAAAAAAGGGATCGTCTTCTCCACAACTTTAAAAATTAGCATAGTCGCAGCCAATATCCGTGACCTTTCTTTCTATGAACAATAATAAATCATACTAAGCAAATAAGATGTAACAAATACCAACTTAAAAGACCTCAACTTTCCGTGAGGAGGGAACTTAATTCCACAACCAGCCAAAACACATTTTTGTGCCAAAATGATATGTTAGTCTTAGTGTCGATCACCAACCGAATTATGTTAGGTATAATAATTCTGATATAATAGTTATTTCTTTAATCACTTACTGAGCATTAAAATTGCATTAGAATTTCACTACGAATAATGAATTTCCATTACAAATCTAACTATAGTCCAAAGAGTGACACCACATATACGGTGAGCTTTTTTTATTTTTATGAACTAAATAGAGTGAGCTTACATGCATGGAAGTTGTAACAATAGCCAATAGCATGTGGATTTGAACTGTGAGATATATAGTGAAAGATGGCCATACCCGTGTAACTCAAAGACAGAAATGTCAAAAATGTCAATTATCTTTTGCTAACTTTAGTTTTTGCCCGTTATCTTTTTAAGCTCCCGAAAATGCCCGCTATCTTTGTCAAAAATGCTCGTTCCACTGTTTGTCTGCCAATTCATAAAATCGTGTCCTATGTGGCAAAATTACGTCCAACGTGACAATTTTTTTAATTACACCTTGAATCTTAAAAAAAAATTAACAAAAAAAAAAACTTAAAAATTAACAATTAAAAAACTTTAAAAAAAACTTGAAAAAAAGGGATCGTCTTCTCCACAACTTTAAAAATTAGCATAGTCGCAGCCAATATCCGTGACCTTTCTTTCTATGAACAATAATAAATCATACTAAGCAAATAAGATGTAACAAATACCAACTTAAAAGACCTCAACTTTCCGTGAGGATGGAACTTAATTCCACAACCAGTCAAAACACATTTTTGTGCCAAAATGATATGTTAGTCTTAGTGTCGATCACCAACCGAATTATGTTAGGTATAATAATTCTGATATAATATTTATTTCTTTAATCACTTACCGAGCATTAAAATTGCCTTAGAATTTCACTACGAATAATGAATTTCCATTACAAATCTAACAATAGTCCAAAGAGTGACACCACATATACGGTGAGCTTTTTTTATTTTTATGAACTAAATAGAGTGAGTTTACATGCATGGAAGTTGTAACAATAGCCAATAGCATGTGGATTTGAACTGTGAGATATATAATGAAAGATGGCCATACCCGTGTAACTCAAAGGCAGAAATGTCAAAAATGTCCATTATCTTTTGCTAACTTTAGTTTTTGCCCGTTATCTTTTTATGCTGCCGAAAATGCCCGCTATCTTTGTCAAAAATGCTCGTTCCACTGTTTGTCTGCCAATTCATAAAATCGTGTCCTATGTGGCAAAATTACGTCCAACGTGACAATTTTTTTAATTACACCTGGAATCTTAAAAAAAATTAACAAAAGAAAAACTTAAAAATTAACAATTAAAAAACTTTAAAAAAAACTTGAAAAAAAAGGGATCGTCTTCTCCACAACTTTAAAAATTAGCATAGTCGCAGCCAATATCCGTGACCTTTCTTTCTATGAACAATAATAAATCATACTAAGCAAATAAGATGTAACAAATACCAACTTAAAAGACCTCAACTTTCCGTGAGGATGGAACTTAATTCCACAACCAGCCAAAACACATTTTTGTGCCAAAATGATATGTTAGTCTTAGTGTCCATCACCAACCGAATTATGTTAGGTATAATAATTCTGATATAATATTTATTTCTTTAATCACTTACCGAGCATTAAAACTGCATTAGAATTTCACTACGAATAATGAATTTCCATTACAAATCTAACTATAGTCCAAAGAGTGACACCACATATACGGTGAGCTTTTTTTATTTTTATGAACTAAATAGAGTGAGCTTACATGCATGGAAGTTGTAACAATAGCCAATAGCATGTGGATTTGAACTGTGAGATATATAGTGAAAGATGGCCATACCCGTGTAACTCAAAGGCAGAAATGTCAAAAATGTCCATTATCTTTTGCTAACTTTAGTTTTTGCCCGTTATCTTTTTCAGCTGCCGAAAATGCCCGCTATCTTTGTCAAAAATGCTAGTTCCACTGTTTGTCTGCCAATTCATAAAATCGTGTCCTATGTGGCAAAATTACGTCCAACGTGACAATTTTTTTAATTACACCTGGAATATTAAAAAAAATTAACAAAAGAAAAACCTAAAAATTATCAATTAAAAAACTTTAAAAAAAACTTGAAAAAAAAGGGATCGTCTTCTCCACAACTTTAAAAATTAGCATAGTCGCAGCCAATATCCGTGACCTTTCTTTCTATGAACAATAATAAATCATACTAAGCAAATAAGATGTAACAAATACCAACTTAAAAGACCTCAACTTTCCGTGAGGTTGGAACTTAATTCCACAACCAGTCAAAACACATTTTTGTGCCAAAATGATATGTTAGTCTTAGTGTCCATCACCAACCGAATTATGTTAGGTATAATAATTCTGATATAATATTTATTTCTTTAATCACTTACCGAGCATTAAAACTGCATTAGAATTTCACTACGAATAATGAATTTCCATTACAAATCTAACTATAGTCCAAAGAGTGACACCACATATACGGTGAGCTTTTTTTATTTTTATGAACTAAATAGAGTGAGCTTACATGCATGGAAGTTGTAACAATAGCCAATAGCATGTGGATTTGAACTGTGAGATATATAGTGAAAGATGGCCATACCCGTGTAACTCAAAGGCAGAAATGTCAAAAATGTCCATTATCTTTTGCTAACTTTAGTTTTTGCCCGTTATCTTTTTAAGCTGCTGAAAATGCCCGCTATCTTTGTCAAAAATGCTAGTTCCACTGTTTGTCTGCCAATTCATAAAATCGTGTCCTATGTGGCAAAATTACGTCCAACGTGACAATTTTTTTAATTACACCTGGAATCTTAAAAAAAATTAACAAAAGAAAAACTTAAAAATTAACAATTAAAAAACTTTAAAAAAAACTTGAAAAAAAAGGGATCGTCTTCTCCACAACTTTAAAAATTAGCATAGTCGCAGCCAATATCCGTGACCTTTCTTTCTATGAACAATAATAAATCATACTAAGCAAATAAGATGTAACAAATACCAACTTAAAAGACCTCAACTTTCCGTGAGGATGGAACTTAATTCCACAACCAGTCAAAACACATTTTTGTGCCAAAATGATATGTTAGTCTTAGTGTCCATCACCAACCGAATTATGTTAGGTATAATAATTCTGATATAATATTTATTTCTTTAATCACTTACCGAGCATTAAAACTGCATTAGAATTTCACTACGAATAATGAATTTCCATTACAAATCTAACTATAGTCCAAAGAGTGACACCACATATACGGTGAGCTTTTTTTATTTTTATGAACTAAATAGAGTGAGCTTACATGCATGGAAGTTGTAACAATAGCCAATAGCATGTGGATTTGAACTGTGAGATATATAGTGAAAGATGGCCATACCCGTGTAACTCAAAGGCAGAAATGTCAAAAATGTCCATTATCTTTTGCTAACTTTAGTTTTTGCCCGTTATCTTTTTAAGCTGCCGAAAATGCCCGCTATCTTTGTCAAAAATGCTAGTTCCACTGTTTGTCTGCCAATTCATAAAATCGTGTCCTATGTGGCAAAATTACGTCCAACGTGACAATTTTTTTAATTACACCTGGAATCTTAAAAAAAATTAACAAAAGAAAAACTTAAAAATTAACAATTAAAAAACTTTAAAAAAAACTTGAAAAAAAAGGGATCGTCTTCTCCACAACTTTAAAAATTAGCATAGTCGCAGCCAATATCCGTGACCTTTCTTTCTATGAACAATAATAAATCATACTAAGCAAATAAGATGTAACAAATACCAACTTAAAAGACCTCAACTTTCCGTGAGGATGGAACTTAATTCCACAACCAGTCAAAACACATTTTTGTGCCAAAATGATATGTTAGTCTTAGTGTCCATCACCAACCGAATTATGTTAGGTATAATAATTCTGATATAATATTTATTTCTTTAATCACTTACCGAGCATTAAAACTGCATTAGAATTTCACTACGAATAATGAATTTCCATTACAAATCTAACTATAGTCCAAAGAGTGACACCACATATACGGTGAGCTTTTTTTATTTTTATGAACTAAATAGAGTGAGCTTACATGCATGGAAGTTGTAACAATAGCCAATAGCATGTGGATTTGAACTGTGAGATATATAGTGAAAGATGGCCATACCCGTGTAACTCAAAGGCAGAAATGTCAAAAATGTCCATTATCTTTTGCTAACTTTAGTTTTTGCCCGTTATCTTTTTAAGCTGCTGAAAATGCCCGCTATCTTTGTCAAAAATGCTAGTTCCACTGTTTGTCTGCTAATTCATAAAATCGTGTCCTATGTGGCAAAATTACGTCCAACGTGACAATTTTTTTAATTATACCTGGAATCTTAAACAAAATTAACAAAAGAAAAACTTAAAAATTAACAATTAAAAAACTTTAAAAAAAACTTGAAAAAAAAGGGATCCTCTTCTCCACAACTTTAAAAATTAGCATAGTCGCAGCCAATATCCGTGACCTTTCTTTCTATGAACAATAATAAATCATACTAAGCAAATAAGATGTAACAAATACCAACTTAAAAGACCTCAACTTTCCGTGAGGATGGTACTTAATTCCACAACCAGTCAAAACACTTTTTTGTGCCAAAATGATATGTTAGTCTTAGTGTCGATCACCAACCGAATTATGTTAGGTATAATAATTCTGATATAATATTTATTTCTTTAATCACTTACCGAGCATTAAAATTGCATTAGAATTTCACTACGAATAATGAATTTCCATTACAAATCTAACTATAGTCCAAAGAGTGACACCACATATACGGTGAGCTTTTTTTATTTTTATGAACTAAATAGAGTGAGCTTACATGCATGGAAGTTGTAACAATAGCCAATAGCATGTGGATTTGAACTGTGAGATATATAGTGAAAGATGGCCATACCCGTGTAACTCAAAGGCAGAAATGTCAAAAATATCCATTATCTTTTGCTAACTTTAGTTTTTGCCCTTTATCTTTTTAAGCTGCCGAAAATGCCCGCTATCTTTGTCAAAAATGCTCGTTCCGCTGTTTGTCTGCCAATTCATAAAATCGTGTCCTATGTGGCAAAATTACGTCCAACGTGACAATTTTTTTAATTACACCTGGAATCTTAAAAAAAATTAACAAAAGAAAAACATAAAAATTAACAATTAAAAAACTTTAAAAAAAACTTGAAAAAAAAGGGATCGTCTTCTCCACAACTTTAATAATTAGCATAGTCGCAGCCAATATCCGTGACCTTTCTTTCTATGAACAATAATAAATCATACTAAGCAAATAAGATGTAACAAATACCAACTTAAAAGACCTCAACTTTCCGTGAGGATGGAACTTAATTCCACAACCAGCCAAAACACATTTTTGTGCCAAAATGATATGTTAGTCTTAGTGTCCATCACCAACCGAATTATGTTAGGTATAATAATTCTGATATAATATTTATTTCTTTAATCACTTACCGAGCATTAAAACTGCATTAGAATTTCACTACGAATAATGAATTTCCATTACAAATCTAACTATAGTCCAAAGAGTGACACCACATATACGGTGAGCTTTTTTTATTTTTATGAACTAAATAGAGTGAGCTTACATGCATGGAAGTTGTAACAATAGCCAATAGCATGTGGATTTGAACTGTGAGATATATAGTGAAAGATGGCCATACCCGTGTAACTCAAAGGCAGAAATGTCAAAAATGTCCATTATCTTTTGCTAACTTTAGTTTTTGCCCGTTATCTTTTTAAGCTGCCGAAAATGCCCGCTATCTTTGTCAAAAATGCTAGTTCCACTGTTTGTCTGCCAATTCATAAAATCGTGTCCTATGTGGCAAAATTACGTCCAACGTGACAATTTTTTTAATTACACCTGGAATCTTAAACAAAATTAACAAAAGAAAAACTTAAAAATTAACAATTAAAAAACTTAAAAAAAAACTTGAAAAAAAAGGGATCGTCTTCTCCACAACTTTAAAAATTAGCATAGTCGCAGCCAATATCCGTGACCTTTCTTTCTATAACAATAATAAATCATACTAAGCAAATAAGATGTAACAAATACCAACTTAAAAGACCTCAACTTTCCGTGAGGATGGAACTTAATTCCACAACCAGTCAAAACACATTTTTGTGCCAAAATGATATGTTAGTCTTAGTGTCCATCACCAACCGAATTATGTTAGGTATAATAATTCTGATATAATATTTATTTCTTTAATCACTTACCGAGCATTAAAATTGCATTAGAATTTCACTACGAATAATGAATTTCCATTACAAATCTAACTATAGTCCAAAGAGTGACACCACATATACGGTGAGCTTTTTTTATTTTTATGAACTAAATAGAGTGAGCTTACATGCATGGAAGTTGTAACAATAGCCAATAGCATGTGGATTTGAACTGTGATATATAGTGAAAGATGGCCATACCCGTGTAACTCAAAGGCAGAAATGTCAAAAATATCCATTATCTTTTGCTAACTTTAGTTTTTGCCCGTTATCTTTTTAAGCTGCCGAAAATGCCCGCTATCTTTGTCAAAAATGCTCGTTCCACTGTTTGTCTGCCAATTCATAAAATCGTGTCCTATGTGGGAAAATTACGTCCAACGTGACAATTTTTTTAATTACACCTGGAATCTTAAAAAAAATTAACAAAAGAAAAACTTAAAAATTAACAATTAAAAAACTTTAAAAAAAACTTGAAAAAAAAGGGATCGTCTTCTCCACAACTTTAAAAATTAGCATAGTCGCAGCCAATATCCGTGACCTTTCTTTCTATGAACAATAATAAATCATACTAAGCAAATAAGATGTAACAAATACCAACTTAAAAGACCTCAACTTTCCGTGAGGATGGAACTTAATTCCACAACCAGTCAAAACACATTTTTGTGCCAAAATGATATGTTAGTCTTAGTGTCCATCACCAACCGAATTATGTTAGGTATAATAATTCTGATATAATATTTATTTCTTTAATCACTTACCGAGCATTAAAATTGCATTAGAATTTCACTACGAATAATTAATTTCCATTACAAATCTAACTATAGTCCAAAGAGTGACACCACATATACGGTGAGCTTTTTTTATTTTTATGAACTAAATAGAGTGAGCTTACATGCATGGAAGTTGTAACAATAGCCAATAGCATGTGGATTTGAACTGTGAGATATATAGTGAAAGATGGCCATACCCGTGTAACTCAAAGGCAGAAATGTCAAAAATGTCCATTATCTTTTGCTAACTTTAGTTTTTGCCCGTTATCTTTTTAAGCTGCTGAAAATGCCCGCTATCTTTGTCAAAAATGCTCGTTCCACTGTTTGTCTGCCAATTCATAAAATCGTGTCCTATGTGGCAAAATTACGTCCAACGTGACAATTTTTTTAATTACACCTGGAATCTTAAAAAAAATTAACAAAAGAAAAACTTAAAAATTAACAATTAAAAAACTTTAAAAAAAACTTGAAAAAAAAGGGATCGTCTTCTCCACAACTTTAAAAATTAGCATAGTCGCAGCCAATATCCGTGACCTTTCTTTCTATGAACAATAATAAATCATACTAAGCAAATAAGATGTAACAAATACCAACTTAAAAGACCTCAACTTTCCGTGAGGATGGAACTTAATTCCACAACCAGCCAAAACACATTTTTGTGCCAAAATGATATGTTAGTCTTAGTGTCCATCACCAACCGAATTATGTTAGGTATAATAATTCTGATATAATATTTATTTCTTTAATCACTTACCGAGCATTAAAACTGCATTAGAATTTCACTACGAATAATGAATTTCCATTACAAATCTAACTATAGTCCAAAGAGTGACACCACATATACGGTGAGCTTTTTTTATTTTTATGAACTAAATAGAGTGAGCTTACATGCATGGAAGTTGTAACAATAGCCAATAGCATGTGGATTTGAACTGTGAGATATATAGTGAAAGATGGCCATACCCGTGTAACTCAAAGGCAGAAATGTCAAAAATGTCCATTATCTTTTGCTAACTTTAGTTTTTGCCCGTTATCTTTTTCAGCTGCCGAAAATGCCCGCTATCTTTGTCAAAAATGCTAGTTCCACTGTTTGTCTGCCAATTCATAAAATCGTGTCCTATGTGGCAAAATTACGTCCAACGTGACAATTTTTTTAATTACACCTGGAATATTAAAAAAAATTAACAAAAGAAAAACCTAAAAATTATCAATTAAAAAACTTTAAAAAAAACTTGAAAAAAAAGGGATCGTCTTCTCCACAACTTTAAAAATTAGCATAGTCGCAGCCAATATCCGTGACCTTTCTTTCTATGAACAATAATAAATCATACTAAGCAAATAAGATGTAACAAATACCAACTTAAAAGACCTCAACTTTCCGTGAGGTTGGAACTTAATTCCACAACCAGTCAAAACACATTTTTGTGCCAAAATGATATGTTAGTCTTAGTGTCCATCACCAACCGAATTATGTTAGGTATAATAATTCTGATATAATATTTATTTCTTTAATCACTTACCGAGCATTAAAACTGCATTAGAATTTCACTACGAATAATGAATTTCCATTACAAATCTAACTATAGTCCAAAGAGTGACACCACATATACGGTGAGCTTTTTTTATTTTTATGAACTAAATAGAGTGAGCTTACATGCATGGAAGTTGTAACAATAGCCAATAGCATGTGGATTTGAACTGTGAGATATATAGTGAAAGATGGCCATACCCGTGTAACTCAAAGGCAGAAATGTCAAAAATGTCCATTATCTTTTGCTAACTTTAGTTTTTGCCCGTTATCTTTTTAAGCTGCTGAAAATGCCCGCTATCTTTGTCAAAAATGCTAGTTCCACTGTTTGTCTGCCAATTCATAAAATCGTGTCCTATGTGGCAAAATTACGTCCAACGTGACAATTTTTTTAATTACACCTGGAATCTTAAAAAAAATTAACAAAAGAAAAACTTAAAAATTAACAATTAAAAAACTTTAAAAAAAACTTGAAAAAAAAGGGATCGTCTTCTCCACAACTTTAAAAATTAGCATAGTCGCAGCCAATATCCGTGACCTTTCTTTCTATGAACAATAATAAATCATACTAAGCAAATAAGATGTAACAAATACCAACTTAAAAGACCTCAACTTTCCGTGAGGATGGAACTTAATTCCACAACCAGTCAAAACACATTTTTGTGCCAAAATGATATGTTAGTCTTAGTGTCCATCACCAACCGAATTATGTTAGGTATAATAATTCTGATATAATATTTATTTCTTTAATCACTTACCGAGCATTAAAACTGCATTAGAATTTCACTACGAATAATGAATTTCCATTACAAATCTAACTATAGTCCAAAGAGTGACACCACATATACGGTGAGCTTTTTTTATTTTTATGAACTAAATAGAGTGAGCTTACATGCATGGAAGTTGTAACAATAGCCAATAGCATGTGGATTTGAACTGTGAGATATATAGTGAAAGATGGCCATACCCGTGTAACTCAAAGGCAGAAATGTCAAAAATGTCCATTATCTTTTGCTAACTTTAGTTTTTGCCCGTTATCTTTTTAAGCTGCCGAAAATGCCCGCTATCTTTGTCAAAAATGCTAGTTCCACTGTTTGTCTGCCAATTCATAAAATCGTGTCCTATGTGGCAAAATTACGTCCAACGTGACAATTTTTTTAATTACACCTGGAATCTTAAAAAAAATTAACAAAAGAAAAACTTAAAAATTAACAATTAAAAAACTTTAAAAAAAACTTGAAAAAAAAGGGATCGTCTTCTCCACAACTTTAAAAATTAGCATAGTCGCAGCCAATATCCGTGACCTTTCTTTCTATGAACAATAATAAATCATACTAAGCAAATAAGATGTAACAAATACCAACTTAAAAGACCTCAACTTTCCGTGAGGATGGAACTTAATTCCACAACCAGTCAAAACACATTTTTGTGCCAAAATGATATGTTAGTCTTAGTGTCCATCACCAACCGAATTATGTTAGGTATAATAATTCTGATATAATATTTATTTCTTTAATCACTTACCGAGCATTAAAACTGCATTAGAATTTCACTACGAATAATGAATTTCCATTACAAATCTAACTATAGTCCAAAGAGTGACACCACATATACGGTGAGCTTTTTTTATTTTTATGAACTAAATAGAGTGAGCTTACATGCATGGAAGTTGTAACAATAGCCAATAGCATGTGGATTTGAACTGTGAGATATATAGTGAAAGATGGCCATACCCGTGTAACTCAAAGGCAGAAATGTCAAAAATGTCCATTATCTTTTGCTAACTTTAGTTTTTGCCCGTTATCTTTTTAAGCTGCTGAAAATGCCCGCTATCTTTGTCAAAAATGCTCGTTCCACTGTTTGTCTGCCAATTCATAAAATCGTGTCCTATGTGGCAAAATTACGTCCAACGTGACAATTTTTTTAATTATACCTGGAATCTTAAACAAAATTAACAAAAGAAAAACTTAAAAATTAACAATTAAAAAACTTTAAAAAAAACTTGAAAAAAAAGGGATCCTCTTCTCCACAACTTTAAAAATTAGCATAGTCGCAGCCAATATCCGTGACCTTTCTTTCTATGAACAATAATAAATCATACTAAGCAAATAAGATGTAACAAATACCAACTTAAAAGACCTCAACTTTCCGTGAGGATGGAACTTAATTCCACAACCAGTCAAAACACATTTTTGTGCCAAAATGATATGTTAGTCTTAGTGTCGATCACCAACCGAATTATGTTAGGTATAATAATTCTGATATAATATTTATTTCTTTAATCACTTACCGAGCATTAAAATTGCATTAGAATTTCACTACGAATAATGAATTTCCATTACAAATCTAACTATAGTCCAAAGAGTGACACCACATATACGGTGAGCTTTTTTTATTTTTATGAACTAAATAGAGTGAGCTTACATGCATGGAAGTTGTAACAATAGCCAATAGCATGTGGATTTGAACTGTGAGATATATAGTGAAAGATGGCCATACCCGTGTAACTCAAAGGCAGAAATGTCAAAAATATCCATTATCTTTTGCTAACTTTAGTTTTTGCCCTTTATCTTTTTAAGCTGCCGAAAATGCCCGCTATCTTTGTCAAAAATGCTCGTTCCGCTGTTTGTCTGCCAATTCATAAAATCGTGTCCTATGTGGCAAAATTACGTCCAACGTGACAATTTTTTTAATTACACCTGGAATCTTAAAAAAAATTAACAAAAGAAAAACATAAAAATTAACAATTAAAAAACTTTAAAAAAAACTTGAAAAAAAAGGGATCGTCTTCTCCACAACTTTAATAATTAGCATAGTCGCAGCCAATATCCGTGACCTTTCTTTCTATGAACAATAATAAATCATACTAAGCAAATAAGATGTAACAAATACCAACTTAAAAGACCTCAACTTTCCGTGAGGATGGAACTTAATTCCACAACCAGCCAAAACACATTTTTGTGCCAAAATGATATGTTAGTCTTAGTGTCCATCACCAACCGAATTATGTTAGGTATAATAATTCTGATATAATATTTATTTCTTTAATCACTTACCGAGCATTAAAACTGCATTAGAATTTCACTACGAATAATGAATTTCCATTACAAATCTAACTATAGTCCAAAGAGTGACACCACATATACGGTGAGCTTTTTTTATTTTTATGAACTAAATAGAGTGAGCTTACATGCATGGAAGTTGTAACAATAGCCAATAGCATGTGGATTTGAACTGTGAGATATATAGTGAAAGATGGCCATACCCGTGTAACTCAAAGGCAGAAATGTCAAAAATGTCCATTATCTTTTGCTAACTTTAGTTTTTGCCCGTTATCTTTTTAAGCTGCCGAAAATGCCCGCTATCTTTGTCAAAAATGCTAGTTCCACTGTTTGTCTGCCAATTCATAAAATCGTGTCCTATGTGGCAAAATTACGTCCAACGTGACAATTTTTTTAATTACACCTGGAATCTTAAACAAAATTAACAAAAGAAAAACTTAAAAATTAACAATTAAAAAACTTAAAAAAAAACTTGAAAAAAAAGGGATCGTCTTCTCCACAACTTTAAAAATTAGCATAGTCGCAGCCAATATCCGTGACCTTTCTTTCTATAACAATAATAAATCATACTAAGCAAATAAGATGTAACAAATACCAACTTAAAAGACCTCAACTTTCCGTGAGGATGGAACTTAATTCCACAACCAGTCAAAACACATTTTTGTGCCAAAATGATATGTTAGTCTTAGTGTCCATCACCAACCGAATTATGTTAGGTATAATAATTCTGATATAATATTTATTTCTTTAATCACTTACCGAGCATTAAAATTGCATTAGAATTTCACTACGAATAATGAATTTCCATTACAAATCTAACTATAGTCCAAAGAGTGACACCACATATACGGTGAGCTTTTTTTATTTTTATGAACTAAATAGAGTGAGCTTACATGCATGGAAGTTGTAACAATAGCCAATAGCATGTGGATTTGAACTGTGATATATAGTGAAAGATGGCCATACCCGTGTAACTCAAAGGCAGAAATGTCAAAAATATCCATTATCTTTTGCTAACTTTAGTTTTTGCCCGTTATCTTTTTAAGCTGCCGAAAATGCCCGCTATCTTTGTCAAAAATGCTCGTTCCACTGTTTGTCTGCCAATTCATAAAATCGTGTCCTATGTGGGAAAATTACGTCCAACGTGACAATTTTTTTAATTACACCTGGAATCTTAAAAAAAATTAACAAAAGAAAAACTTAAAAATTAACAATTAAAAAACTTTAAAAAAAACTTGAAAAAAAAGGGATCGTCTTCTCCACAACTTTAAAAATTAGCATAGTCGCAGCCAATATCCGTGACCTTTCTTTCTATGAACAATAATAAATCATACTAAGCAAATAAGATGTAACAAATACCAACTTAAAAGACCTCAACTTTCCGTGAGGATGGAACTTAATTCCACAACCAGTCAAAACACATTTTTGTGCCAAAATGATATGTTAGTCTTAGTGTCCATCACCAACCGAATTATGTTAGGTATAATAATTCTGATATAATATTTATTTCTTTAATCACTTACCGAGCATTAAAATTGCATTAGAATTTCACTACGAATAATTAATTTCCATTACAAATCTAACTATAGTCCAAAGAGTGACACCACATATACGGTGAGCTTTTTTTATTTTTATGAACTAAATAGAGTGAGCTTACATGCATGGAAGTTGTAACAATAGCCAATAGCATGTGGATTTGAACTGTGAGATATATAGTGAAAGATGGCCATACCCGTGTAACTCAAAGGCAGAAATGTCAAAAATGTCCATTATCTTTTGCTAACTTTAGTTTTTGCCCGTTATCTTTTTAAGCTGCTGAAAATGCCCGCTATCTTTGTCAAAAATGCTCGTTCCACTGTTTGTCTGCCAATTCATAAAATCGTGTCCTATGTGGCAAAATTACGTCCAACGTGACAATTTTTTTAATTATACCTGGAATCTTAAACAAAATTAACAAAAGAAAAACTTAAAAATTAACAATTAAAAAACTTTAAAAAAAACTTGAAAAAAAAGGGATCCTCTTCTCCACAACTTTAAAAATTAGCATAGTCGCAGCCAATATCCGTGACCTTTCTTTCTATGAACAATAATAAATCATACTAAGCAAATAAGATGTAACAAATACCAACTTAAAAGACCTCAACTTTCCGTGAGGATGGAACTTAATTCCACAACCAGCCAAAACACATTTTTGTGCCAAAATGATATGTTAGTCTTAGTGTCCATCACCAACCGAATTATGTTAGGTATAATAATTCTGATATAATATTTATTTCTTTAATCACTTACCGAGCATTAAAACTGCATTAGAATTTCACTACGAATAATGAATTTCCATTACAAATCTAACTATAGTCCAAAGAGTGACACCACATATACGGTGAGCTTTTTTTATTTTTATGAACTAAATAGAGTGAGCTTACATGCATGGAAGTTGTAACAATAGCCAATAGCATGTGGATTTGAACTGTGAGATATATAGTGAAAGATGGCCATACCCGTGTAACTCAAAGGCAGAAATGTCAAAAATGTCCATTATCTTTTGCTAACTTTAGTTTTTGCCCGTTATCTTTTTAAGCTGCCGAAAATGCCCGCTATCTTTGTCAAAAATGCTAGTTCCACTGTTTGTCTGCCAATTCATAAAATCGTGTCCTATGTGGCAAAATTACGTCCAACGTGACAATTTGTTTAATTACACCTGGAATCTTAAACAAAATTAACAAAAGAAAAACTTAAAAATTAACAATTAAAAAACTTTAAAAAAAACTTGAAAAAAAGGGATCCTCTTCTCCACAACTTTAAAAATTAGCATAGTCGCAGCCAATATCCGTGACCTTTCTTTCTATGAACAATAATAAATCATACTAAGCAAATAAGATGTAACAAATACCAACTTAAAAGACCTCAACTTTCCGTGAGGATGGAACTTAATTCCACAACCTGTCAAAACACATTTTTGTGCCAAAATGATATGTTAGTCTTAGTGTCGATCACCAACCGAATTATGTTAGGTATAATAATTCTGATATAATATTTATTTCTTTAATCACTTACCGAGCATTAAAATTGCTTTAGAATTTCACTACGAATAATGAATTTCCATTACAAATCTAACTATAGTCCAAAGAGTGACACCACATATACGGTG
The DNA here is from genome assembly GCA_948329865.1 of Linaria vulgaris. Classification (NCBI taxonomy): domain Eukaryota; kingdom Viridiplantae; phylum Streptophyta; class Magnoliopsida; order Lamiales; family Plantaginaceae; genus Linaria; species Linaria vulgaris. Next base: position 110,268,389 of record OX415250.1, on the reverse strand, counting down.
AGCTTTTTTTATTTTTATGAACTAAATAGAGTGAGCTTACATGCATGGAAGTTGTAACAATAGCCAATAGCATGTGGATTTGAACTGTGAGATATATAGTGAAAGATGGCCATACCCGTGTAACTCAAAGGCAGAAATGTCAAAAATATCCATTATCTTTTGCTAACTTTATTTTTGCCCGTTATCTTTTTAAGCTGCCGAAAATGCCCGCTATCTTTGTCAAAAATGCTCGTTCCACTATTTGTCTGCCAATTCATAAAATCGTGTCCTATGTGGCAAAATTACGTCCAACGTGACAATTTTTTTAATTACACCTGGAATCTTAAAAAAAATTAACAAAAGAAAAACATAAAAATTAACAATTAAAAAACTTTAAAAAAAACTTGAAAAAAAAGGGATCGTCTTCTCCACAACTTTAATAATTAGCATAGTCGCAGCCAATATCCGTGACCTTTCTTTCTATGAACAATAATAAATCATACTAAGCAAATAAGATGTAACAAATACCAACTTAAAAGACCTCAACTTTCCGTGAGGATGGAACTTAATTCCACAACCAGCCAAAACACATTTTTGTGCCAAAATGATATGTTAGTCTTAGTGTCCATCACCAACCGAATTATGTTAGGTATAATAATTCTGATATAATATTTATTTCTTTAATCACTTACCGAGCATTAAAACTGCATTAGAATTTCACTACGAATAATGAATTTCCATTACAAATCTAACTATAGTCCAAAGAGTGACACCACATATACGGTGAGCTTTTTTTATTTTTATGAACTAAATAGAGTGAGCTTACATGCATGGAAGTTGTAACAATAGCCAATAGCATGTGGATTTGAACTGTGAGATATATAGTGAAAGATGGCCATACCCGTGTAACTCAAAGGCAGAAATGTCAAAAATGTCCATTATCTTTTGCTAACTTTAGTTTTTGCCCGTTATCTTTTTAAGCTGCCGAAAATGCCCGCTATCTTTGTCAAAAATGCTAGTTCCACTGTTTGTCTGCCAATTCATAAAATCGTGTCCTATGTGGCAAAATTACGTCCAACGTGACAATTTTTTTAATTACACCTGGAATCTTAAACAAAATTAACAAAAGAAAAACTTAAAAATTAACAATTAAAAAACTTTAAAAAAAACTTGAAAAAAAAGGGATCCTCTTCTCCACAACTTTAAAAATTAGCATAGTCGCAGCCAATATCCGTGACCTTTCTTTCTATGAACAATAATAAATCATACTAAGCAAATAAGATGTAACAAATACCAACTTAAAAGACCTCAACTTTCCGTGAGGATGGAACTTAATTCCACAACCAGTCAAAACACATTTTTGTGCCAAAATGATATGTTAGTCTTAGTGTCGATCACCAACCGAATTATGTTAGGTATAATAATTCTGATATAATATTTATTTCTTTAATCACTTACCGAGCATTAAAATTGCTTTAGAATTTCACTACGAATAATGAATTTCCATTACAAATCTAACTATAGTCCAAAGAGTGACACCACATATACGGTGAGCTTTTTTTATTTTTATGAACTAAATAGAGTGAGCTTACATGCATGGAAGTTGTAACAATAGCCAATAGCATGTGGATTTGAACTGTGAGATATATAGTGAAAGATGGCCATACCCGTGTAACTCAAAGGCAGAAATGTCAAAAATGTCCATTATCTTTTGCTAACTTTAGTTTTTGCCCGTTATCTTTTTAAGCTGCTGAAAATGCCCGCTATCTTTGTCAAAAATGCTCGTTCCACTGTTTGTCTGCCAATTCATAAAATCGTGTCCTATGTGGCAAAATTACGTCCAACGTGACAATTTTTTTAATTATACCTGGAATCTTAAACAAAATTAACAAAAGAAAAACTTAAAAATTAACAATTAAAAAACTTTAAAAAAAACTTGAAAAAAAAGGGATCCTCTTCTCCACAACTTTAAAAATTAGCATAGTCGCAGCCAATATCCGTGACCTTTCTTTCTATGAACAATAATAAATCATACTAAGCAAATAAGATGTAACAAATACCAACTTAAAAGACCTCAACTTTCCGTGAGGATGGAACTTAATTCCACAACCAGTCAAAACACATTTTTGTGCCAAAATGATATGTTAGTCTTAGTGTCGATCACCAACCGAATTATGTTAGGTATAATAATTCTGATATAATATTTATTTCTTTAATCACTTACCGAGCATTAAAATTGCATTAGAATTTCACTACGAATAATGAATTTCCATTACAAATCTAACTATAGTCCAAAGAGTGACACCACATATACGGTGAGCTTTTTTTATTTTTATGAACTAAATAGAGTGAGCTTACATGCATGGAAGTTGTAACAATAGCCAATAGCATGTGGATTTGAACTGTGAGATATATAGTGAAAGATGGCCATACCCGTGTAACTCAAAGGCAGAAATGTCAAAAATATCCATTATCTTTTGCTAACTTTAGTTTTTGCCCTTTATCTTTTTAAGCTGCCGAAAATGCCCGCTATCTTTGTCAAAAATGCTCGTTCCGCTGTTTGTCTGCCAATTCATAAAATCGTGTCCTATGTGGCAAAATTACGTCCAACGTGACAATTTTTTTAATTACACCTGGAATCTTAAAAAAAATTAACAAAAGAAAAACATAAAAATTAACAATTAAAAAACTTTAAAAAAAACTTGAAAAAAAAGGGATCGTCTTCTCCACAACTTTAATAATTAGCATAGTCGCAGCCAATATCCGTGACCTTTCTTTCTATGAACAATAATAAATCATACTAAGCAAATAAGATGTAACAAATACCAACTTAAAAGACCTCAACTTTCCGTGAGGATGGAACTTAATTCCACAACCAGCCAAAACACATTTTTGTGCCAAAATGATATGTTAGTCTTAGTGTCCATCACCAACCGAATTATGTTAGGTATAATAATTCTGATATAATATTTATTTCTTTAATCACTTACCGAGCATTAAAACTGCATTAGAATTTCACTACGAATAATGAATTTCCATTACAAATCTAACTATAGTCCAAAGAGTGACACCACATATACGGTGAGCTTTTTTTATTTTTATGAACTAAATAGAGTGAGCTTACATGCATGGAAGTTGTAACAATAGCCAATAGCATGTGGATTTGAACTGTGAGATATATAGTGAAAGATGGCCATACCCGTGTAACTCAAAGGCAGAAATGTCAAAAATGTCCATTATCTTTTGCTAACTTTAGTTTTTGCCCGTTATCTTTTTAAGCTGCCGAAAATGCCCGCTATCTTTGTCAAAAATGCTAGTTCCACTGTTTGTCTGCCAATTCATAAAATCGTGTCCTATGTGGCAAAATTACGTCCAACGTGACAATTTGTTTAATTACACCTGGAATCTTAAACAAAATTAACAAAAGAAAAACTTAAAAATTAACAATTAAAAAACTTTAAAAAAAACTTGAAAAAAAAGGGATCCTCTTCTCCACAACTTTAAAAATTAGCATAGTCGCAGCCAATATCCGTGACCTTTCTTTCTATGAACAATAATAAATCATACTAAGCAAATAAGATGTAACAAATACCAACTTAAAAGACCTCAACTTTCCGTGAGGATGGAACTTAATTCCACAACCTGTCAAAACACATTTTTGTGCCAAAATGATATGTTAGTCTTAGTGTCGATCACCAACCGAATTATGTTAGGTATAATAATTCTGATATAATATTTATTTCTTTAATCACTTACCGAGCATTAAAATTGCTTTAGAATTTCACTACGAATAATGAATTTCCATTACAAATCTAACTATAGTCCAAAGAGTGACACCACATATACGGTGAGCTTTTTTTATTTTTATGAACTAAATAGAGTGAGCTTACATGCATGGAAGTTGTAACAATAGCCAATAGCATGTGGATTTGAACTGTGAGATATATAGTGAAAGATGGCCATACCCGTGTAACTCAAAGGCAGAAATGTCAAAAATGTCCATTATCTTTTGCTAACTTTAGTTTTTGCCCGTTATCTTTTTAAGCTGCCGAAAATGCCCGCTATCTTTGTCAAAAATGCTAGTTCCACTGTTTGTCTGCCAATTCATAAAATCGTGTCCTATGTGGCAAAATTACGTCCAACGTGACAATTTTTTTAATTACACCTGGAATCTTAAACAAAATTAACAAAAGAAAAACTTAAAAATTAACAATTAAAAAACTTTAAAAAAAACTTGAAAAAAAAGGGATCCTCTTCTCCACAACTTTAAAAATTAGCATAGTCGCAGCCAATATCCGTGACCTTTCTTTCTATGAACAATAATAAATCATACTAAGCAAATAAGATGTAACAAATACCAACTTAAAAGACCTCAACTTTCCGTGAGGATGGAACTTAATTCCACAACCAGTCAAAACACATTTTTGTGCCAAAATGATATGTTAGTCTTAGTGTCGATCACCAACCGAATTATGTTAGGTATAATAATTCTGATATAATATTTATTTCTTTAATCACTTACCGAGCATTAAAATTGCTTTAGAATTTCACTACGAATAATGAATTTCCATTACAAATCTAACTATAGTCCAAAGAGTGACACCACATATACGGTGAGCTTTTTTTATTTTTATGAACTAAATAGAGTGAGCTTACATGCATGGAAGTTGTAACAATAGCCAATAGCATGTGGATTTGAACTGTGAGATATATAGTGAAAGATGGCCATACCCGTGTAACTCAAAGGCAGAAATGTCAAAAATGTCCATTATCTTTTGCTAACTTTAGTTTTTGCCCGTTATCTTTTTAAGCTGCTGAAAATGCCCGCTATCTTTGTCAAAAATGCTCGTTCCACTGTTTGTCTGCCAATTCATAAAATCGTGTCCTATGTGGCAAAATTACGTCCAACGTGACAATTTTTTTAATTATACCTGGAATCTTAAACAAAATTAACAAAAGAAAAACTTAAAAATTAACAATTAAAAAACTTTAAAAAAAACTTGAAAAAAAAGGGATCCTCTTCTCCACAACTTTAAAAATTAGCATAGTCGCAGCCAATATCCGTGACCTTTCTTTCTATGAACAATAATAAATCATACTAAGCAAATAAGATGTAACAAATACCAACTTAAAAGACCTCAACTTTCCGTGAGGATGGAACTTAATTCCACAACCAGTCAAAACACATTTTTGTGCCAAAATGATATGTTAGTCTTAGTGTCGATCACCAACCGAATTATGTTAGGTATAATAATTCTGATATAATATTTATTTCTTTAATCACTTACCGAGCATTAAAATTGCATTAGAATTTCACTACGAATAATGAATTTCCATTACAAATCTAACTATAGTCCAAAGAGTGACACCACATATACGGTGAGCTTTTTTTATTTTTATGAACTAAATAGAGTGAGCTTACATGCATGGAAGTTGTAACAATAGCCAATAGCATGTGGATTTGAACTGTGAGATATATAGTGAAAGATGGCCATACCCGTGTAACTCAAAGGCAGAAATGTCAAAAATATCCATTATCTTTTGCTAACTTTAGTTTTTGCCCTTTATCTTTTTAAGCTGCCGAAAATGCCCGCTATCTTTGTCAAAAATGCTCGTTCCGCTGTTTGTCTGCCAATTCATAAAATCGTGTCCTATGTGGCAAAATTACGTCCAACGTGACAATTTTTTTAATTACACCTGGAATCTTAAAAAAAATTAACAAAAGAAAAACATAAAAATTAACAATTAAAAAACTTTAAAAAAAACTTGAAAAAAAAGGGATCGTCTTCTCCACAACTTTAATAATTAGCATAGTCGCAGCCAATATCCGTGACCTTTCTTTCTATGAACAATAATAAATCATACTAAGCAAATAAGATGTAACAAATACCAACTTAAAAGACCTCAACTTTCCGTGAGGATGGAACTTAATTCCACAACCAGCCAAAACACATTTTTGTGCCAAAATGATATGTTAGTCTTAGTGTCCATCACCAACCGAATTATGTTAGGTATAATAATTCTGATATAATATTTATTTCTTTAATCACTTACCGAGCATTAAAACTGCATTAGAATTTCACTACGAATAATGAATTTCCATTACAAATCTAACTATAGTCCAAAGAGTGACACCACATATACGGTGAGCTTTTTTTATTTTTATGAACTAAATAGAGTGAGCTTACATGCATGGAAGTTGTAACAATAGCCAATAGCATGTGGATTTGAACTGTGAGATATATAGTGAAAGATGGCCATACCCGTGTAACTCAAAGGCAGAAATGTCAAAAATGTCCATTATCTTTTGCTAACTTTAGTTTTTGCCCGTTATCTTTTTAAGCTGCCGAAAATGCCCGCTATCTTTGTCAAAAATGCTAGTTCCACTGTTTGTCTGCCAATTCATAAAATCGTGTCCTATGTGGCAAAATTACGTCCAACGTGACAATTTGTTTAATTACACCTGGAATCTTAAACAAAATTAACAAAAGAAAAACTTAAAAATTAACAATTAAAAAACTTTAAAAAAAACTTGAAAAAAAAGGGATCCTCTTCTCCACAACTTTAAAAATTAGCATAGTCGCAGCCAATATCCGTGACCTTTCTTTCTATGAACAATAATAAATCATACTAAGCAAATAAGATGTAACAAATACCAACTTAAAAGACCTCAACTTTCCGTGAGGATGGAACTTAATTCCACAACCTGTCAAAACACATTTTTGTGCCAAAATGATATGTTAGTCTTAGTGTCGATCACCAACCGAATTATGTTAGGTATAATAATTCTGATATAATATTTATTTCTTTAATCACTTACCGAGCATTAAAATTGCTTTAGAATTTCACTACGAATAATGAATTTCCATTACAAATCTAACTATAGTCCAAAGAGTGACACCACATATACGGTGAGCTTTTTTTATTTTTATGAACTAAATAGAGTGAGCTTACATGCATGGAAGTTGTAACAATAGCCAATAGCATGTGGATTTGAACTGTGAGATATATAGTGAAAGATGGCCATACCCGTGTAACTCAAAGGCAGAAATGTCAAAAATGTCCATTATCTTTTGCTAACTTTAGTTTTTGCCCGTTATCTTTTTAAGCTGCCGAAAATGCCCGCTATCTTTGTCAAAAATGCTAGTTCCACTGTTTGTCTGCCAATTCATAAAATCGTGTCCTATGTGGCAAAATTACGTCCAACGTGACAATTTTTTTAATTACACCTGGAATCTTAAACAAAATTAACAAAAGAAAAACTTAAAAATTAACAATTAAAAAACTTTAAAAAAAACTTGAAAAAAAAGGGATCCTCTTCTCCACAACTTTAAAAATTAGCATAGTCGCAGCCAATATCCGTGACCTTTCTTTCTATGAACAATAATAAATCATACTAAGCAAATAAGATGTAACAAATACCAACTTAAAAGACCTCAACTTTCCGTGAGGATGGAACTTAATTCCACAACCAGTCAAAACACATTTTTGTGCCAAAATGATATGTTAGTCTTAGTGTCGATCACCAACCGAATTATGTTAGGTATAATAATTCTGATATAATATTTATTTCTTTAATCACTTACCGAGCATTAAAATTGCTTTAGAATTTCACTACGAATAATGAATTTCCATTACAAATCTAACTATAGTCCAAAGAGTGACACCACATATACGGTGAGCTTTTTTTATTTTTATGAACTAAATAGAGTGAGCTTACATGCATGGAAGTTGTAACAATAGCCAATAGCATGTGGATTTGAACTGTGAGATATATAGTGAAAGATGGCCATACCCGTGTAACTCAAAGGCAGAAATGTCAAAAATGTCCATTATCTTTTGCTAACTTTAGTTTTTGCCCGTTATCTTTTTAAGCTGCTGAAAATGCCCGCTATCTTTGTCAAAAATGCTCGTTCCACTGTTTGTCTGCCAATTCATAAAATCGTGTCCTATGTGGCAAAATTACGTCCAACGTGACAATTTTTTTAATTATACCTGGAATCTTAAACAAAATTAACAAAAGAAAAACTTAAAAATTAACAATTAAAAAACTTTAAAAAAAACTTGAAAAAAAAGGGATCCTCTTCTCCACAACTTTAAAAATTAGCATAGTCGCAGCCAATATCCGTGACCTTTCTTTCTATGAACAATAATAAATCATACTAAGCAAATAAGATGTAACAAATACCAACTTAAAAGACCTCAACTTTCCGTGAGGATGGAACTTAATTCCACAACCAGTCAAAACACATTTTTGTGCCAAAATGATATGTTAGTCTTAGTGTCGATCACCAACCGAATTATGTTAGGTATAATAATTCTGATATAATATTTATTTCTTTAATCACTTACCGAGCATTAAAATTGCATTAGAATTTCACTACGAATAATGAATTTCCATTACAAATCTAACTATAGTCCAAAGAGTGACACCACATATACGGTGAGCTTTTTTTATTTTTATGAACTAAATAGAGTGAGCTTACATGCATGGAAGTTGTAACAATAGCCAATAGCATGTGGATTTGAACTGTGAGATATATAGTGAAAGATGGCCATACCCGTGTAACTCAAAGGCAGAAATGTCAAAAATATCCATTATCTTTTGCTAACTTTAGTTTTTGCCCTTTATCTTTTTAAGCTGCCGAAAATGCCCGCTATCTTTGTCAAAAATGCTCGTTCCGCTGTTTGTCTGCCAATTCATAAAATCGTGTCCTATGTGGCAAAATTACGTCCAACGTGACAATTTTTTTAATTACACCTGGAATCTTAAAAAAAATTAACAAAAGAAAAACATAAAAATTAACAATTAAAAAACTTTAAAAAAAACTTGAAAAAAAAGGGATCGTCTTCTCCACAACTTTAATAATTAGCATAGTCGCAGCCAATATCCGTGACCTTTCTTTCTATGAACAATAATAAATCATACTAAGCAAATAAGATGTAACAAATACCAACTTAAAAGACCTCAACTTTCCGTGAGGATGGAACTTAATTCCACAACCAGCCAAAACACATTTTTGTGCCAAAATGATATGTTAGTCTTAGTGTCCATCACCAACCGAATTATGTTAGGTATAATAATTCTGATATAATATTTATTTCTTTAATCACTTACCGAGCATTAAAACTGCATTAGAATTTCACTACGAATAATGAATTTCCATTACAAATCTAACTATAGTCCAAAGAGTGACACCACATATACGGTGAGCTTTTTTTATTTTTATGAACTAAATAGAGTGAGCTTACATGCATGGAAGTTGTAACAATAGCCAATAGCATGTGGATTTGAACTGTGAGATATATAGTGAAAGATGGCCATACCCGTGTAACTCAAAGGCAGAAATGTCAAAAATGTCCATTATCTTTTGCTAACTTTAGTTTTTGCCCGTTATCTTTTTAAGCTGCCGAAAATGCCCGCTATCTTTGTCAAAAATGCTAGTTCCACTGTTTGTCTGCCAATTCATAAAATCGTGTCCTATGTGGCAAAATTACGTCCAACGTGACAATTTGTTTAATTACACCTGGAATCTTAAACAAAATTAACAAAAGAAAAACTTAAAAATTAACAATTAAAAAACTTTAAAAAAAACTTGAAAAAAAAGGGATCCTCTTCTCCACAACTTTAAAAATTAGCATAGTCGCAGCCAATATCCGTGACCTTTCTTTCTATGAACAATAATAAATCATACTAAGCAAATAAGATGTAACAAATACCAACTTAAAAGACCTCAACTTTCCGTGAGGATGGAACTTAATTCCACAACCTGTCAAAACACATTTTTGTGCCAAAATGATATGTTAGTCTTAGTGTCGATCACCAACCGAATTATGTTAGGTATAATAATTCTGATATAATATTTATTTCTTTAATCACTTACCGAGCATTAAAATTGCTTTAGAATTTCACTACGAATAATGAATTTCCATTACAAATCTAACTATAGTCCAAAGAGTGACACCACATATACGGTGAGCTTTTTTTATTTTTATGAACTAAATAGAGTGAGCTTACATGCATGGAAGTTGTAACAATAGCCAATAGCATGTGGATTTGAACTGTGAGATATATAGTGAAAGATGGCCATACCCGTGTAACTCAAAGGCAGAAATGTCAAAAATATCCATTATCTTTTGCTAACTTTATTTTTGCCCGTTATCTTTTTAAGCTGCCGAAAATGCCCGCTATCTTTGTCAAAAATGCTCGTTCCACTATTTGTCTGCCAATTCATAAAATCGTGTCCTATGTGGCAAAATTACGTCCAACGTGACAATTTTTTTAATTACACCTGGAATCTTAAAAAAAATTAACAAAAGAAAAACTTAAAAATTAACAATTAAAAAACTTTAAAAAAAACTTGAAAAAAAAGGGATCGTCTTCTCCACAACTTTAAAAATTAGCATAGTCGCAGCCAATATCCGTGACCTTTCTTTCTATGAACAATAATAAATCATACTAAGCAAATAAGATGTAACAAATACCAACTTAAAAGACCTCAACTTTCCGTGAGGATGGAACTTAATTCCACAACCAGTCAAAACACATTTTTGTGCCAAAATGATATGTTAGTGTTAGTGTCAATCACCAACCGAATTATGTTAGGTATAATAATTCTGATATAATATTTATTTCTTTAATCACTTACCGAGCATTAAAATTGCTTTAGAATTTCACTACGAATAATGAATTTCCATTACAAATCTAACTATAGTCCAAAGAGTGACACCACATATACGGAGAGCTTTTTTTATTTTTATGAACTAAATAGAGTGAGCTTACATGCATGGAAGTTGTAACAATAGCCAATAGCATGTGGATTTGAACTGTGAGATATATAGTGAAAGATGGCCATACCCGTGTAACTCAAAGGCAGAAATGTCAAAAATGTCCATTATCTTTTGCTAACTTTATTTTTGCCCGTTATCTTTTTAAGCTGCCGAAAATGCCCGCTATCTTTGTCAAAAATGCTCGTTCCACTGTTTGTCTGCCAATTCATAAAATCGTGTCCTATGTGGCAAAATTACGTCCAACGTGACAATTTTTTTAATTGCACCTGGAATCTTAAAAAAAATTAACAAAAGAAAAACTTAAAAATTAACAATTAAAAAACTTTAAAAAAAACTTGAAAAAAAAGGGATCGTCTTCTCCACAACCCGCCCCCCCCCCCCCCCCCCCCCCCCCCGCCCCCCAAATCCCTTCGGAACACCTCCACCCCCACAGTCACATGTCGGCGCACCTCCACCCCACAATCAGCCGCCGGTGTACCTCCACCCCCACAACCAGCCCCCCCCCCCCCCCCCCCCCCCCCCCGAAATCCGATCTCAGGCGGTGGTCGTGTTGTTCGCCACCACACAATTCATCGGCAAACTCGCCGAAAAAGTATTCTAAAAAACATTCTCCTTCCTCCACGCTGGCGAAATCCTCCAACCCCTCGAAGAAATTGTCATCAATATTTCGTTGGAGGTGCTAAACCCGTCGTCCTCCTCGTCCTCCGCATCGGGTAAATCCTCCCGGCTACTCTCCAACTTCTCTGGCGCCGGCGAAGATGGTTTCTTGGGTTCGTCGAAATTGGTGGTTTCCTCCGATCTCAGGCGGGTGCTACCGGCGAGAGAGTTCCGGTGACGGGCTGGTGGTGGTGGGCGGGGGGAGGTGACAGGCTAGTGGTTTCTTTTTTCTTTTTCTTTTTTTTCATTTTTCTATATTTAATAAGTTTTTAAATATATGTTTTTTTAATTTATAAGTTATTAAAAAAAATTAAATTTAGAATTATATATAACACAAAAATATAAAATGGGTGGGGGGTATTTACTTTTCTTAATTTAGTTTTCTTTTTTTAAAAATTTTATTAGTTATTAAAAGATCAAATTTATAATATTTTGTTTTTTAATTTTTATAATATAGTTAATTATATAAAAATATAAAAATGAAAAAAATATGATATGGTAGCCACGTAGGACGCGATTGGATGATTTGGCGGACACTAGGCAATGAACAGTGTTTCGGGCATTTTTGGCAAAGTTACAGGGCATAAACGACGGCATAAAAAGATAAAGGGCAAAAACTAAAGTTGTCAAAAGATTACGGGCATTTTTGACATTTCTGTCTAACTCAAATAATGGTAGATAAAAGCTGACTTTCACAAATCAGATTAACACCTAAAATTAGTTGAATAATTCCGCAGTAAAACACTTAAAACTCCTCATTTCTCCACACGACTCTTTGCTTAAAAAGGTTGGTTTATCAAATTTCATTTCAATAGACAGTAAAACACCAACCAAAATTAATTGACATTTCACCACTTGACAAAGATCAAGAATATCATAACCATTAAACCAATGCTTCAAAATTCCAAATAAAACACTCTCCTATAGTTCCTTTATTTATTCATTTACGCCCTTTTTTTCTCAAACAAAGACACATTTTGCTTCAACGAAACACATTTTTTTCTCTCAAGAAGATGGGAAGCCAGTGCGATCAACGGAAATCCCGTTACGACGTCTCCATGTCGAAAAGAACGAGAAGGCCATTGAATCTCAAGGTTGAGCCAAACCAAAGCAAAGTGCATCAATGCAGCACAGTGCAAGAAATTTTTGATGATGAGTTGAAAGAGAAGTGCATGGATATTGAAATAAGTGATTACGATCAGAAGCATAAAAGCATAAAGCAGCTTGTGGAAAGCCCGCATTCGCTTGCGCAGCGCTTCAAGGAAGAGGAGAAGCAACGCGATTCGGAGGTTAGGCAACCAGACAATGGGGTGAAAGGAGCAAAACTGACAAAGGCTTTGGGGCAGTATGTCAAAGCTTTAAAGCATATGGTTAAGGTAAATCCAGAGTTTCAATTCTGGTCCAAGAAAAAACCTTCAAAATCGTTTAAACTTATTAAGTATTAAGTGAACATTTAGATCTGTTTCATGTGGAAATATTATGTTAGAGCGATGAACCTTTTTATGTAAGAGATGCATATATACATGTGTATGATTCCTGGAAAAATATTTTTGTGCATAAATATCCAGAATTTCATCCAGACTCTATCCATTGTTATTGCATAGACGTTGGCCAGTTCTTCTATGTAACCGTTGACAATTTCATTCCACGTATAAAACCGCCATAATTCTTGTGTGTCAAAATTTAAGCTACTGTTAGATGTACGTATAAGCAATTAAAATTCTTTATGCAGACGATATGTGATTCCAAAAACATGTAATTAAATCTTCAAATGGTTGGTCACAGAAATAGGCTATTAGATATCCACGTTGTATCTAAATAACGCAGAGATGACTATTACAATAACTGGAAGCGAGTTCAGAAGAAAGAAAGAAAAAAAAAATTATCTTGACCAGCATAAATGGAACAGATTTTGGACATAATGTAGAAGCGATTGTTTCAGAGTAATTGTATTGCCTTCATCGAGTTTCAATAATTATCCACGTAAATTAATCATGTATTCAATATTTCAATGCATGATTCTTCTTGAAGACCATTCAAATACAAAATCATATATGTTCCGATTTACTTGTAATGTATAATAAATAGTTGACTTAAGTATTTGTTACAGTAAATAAGTTCTTATGTCTTCTTTTCGTTATTACTTTTTTGCTCAGTTTAGTAGGAAAGCAACCAGATAAATCAACCATTCCTACATGACACAAACGGTTAATCAATCTTCTTTTTAATTTTTTTATCATTGTACGCATTACAAGATTTTCGAATCAATCGTACGCAGAAATTATACGGGAAAACAATATTGCTTTCGTCGAGCCCAAGGTTAATGCAATCTAACAATTACCAATCATCAGTCATCACAAATGCATATATTTAGATGTACACCAAATTAAATTTGATCTTATTACCAAAAAGTTGATGATGATGATAAAACAGTTATATACTTCACGTATATTACATATACTCTGTTAGCCTAAAGGAGCGTTTCAGTAGTTAAAAATGTATTATTTGACTCCTGGTAAATGTCGATGGCTTCAACTACATACGACATCATAGTTAAAATTGTTAGACTAGTCTCCAACAGCTCACGACACACGTGCAAGACCAAGATCAAACATAAAACTGGCATGCACATGATCATCTAAGGTTTGACGCAGAGAATAAAATCAAACTGATAAGAGTTCATGGTTAGTTCTACAGCACCTGACCACAAAATGGAGCGTCGCAACAACAGCAGAAATATTAAACGAAAAAAGGGGGCAAAAAAATCAAAAGAAATTATAGGACACGATACACAAGAATTCCTAACCCGACTTCCCCATCTATAGAGACCCCAAAGTAGGTTAGAGCATAACTTAGTCGATGGGGGTCCTTTACTATTTTACATGCCTCTTCAAACTTCCACCACCTTCAGAAAATGCCTGGTAACTTGAAACCTTGTCTGAAGGAAGGACATGTAAGCACACCTCAAATTGCCGATTATGCAGACAGCAGAGTCAAAGACTGGCCGCTCTACAAGAAATAATCGGGTGTTCTTCGAGTCACATCAGGTTCCCCTCTCCTTGGAGCTGGCTCAAACTGCAATCACATTATCACAAGGTAATTCATCAATACACCAATCAGATACAAGTTTTTTTTCTTAAGCAATAAGGATAACAAGTAGCACATATTAATTTTTTCTTTCTTTCCAAAAGAGAAAGGAACCTGAATAAATGTATGCTCTCTGCAATCATCGACTTCCAAAATGGATGCCATATTTCCACAACGATAACAATAGTTTGGTGCACTAAAAATAGTGACAACTTTTTGTTCCTGGAGTCAAATATCGAAAAATAAGAGAAACCCAAGTTCAATTACTAAACATAAAGAAAACACGAGGAACAAAAATTATGAATTTCATGATAATTACGTGGGCCCAGTTATATCCTTCCATAACCAGTTGATGAGCTCTAGCGATTAGCTTTAAACTGTTGGTGTGATTGAATTGCTCAGATATGTCCTGTTACATAAACAAACACAAATTCAGAACTAGATAGCTAAATAAAGGAATCAGGACAAAGAAAAAAAATAAATTCACCAAGTAGATGAAAGGGCACCTGGCCAAAAGTGTATCCAGCACCACGTGGGGAGATACCCCAACCACACCGATCATCGGGATCAGACCACAACAAATCACACATTGGACCTTCGTGGGGAACTTCTTGGACACGATCAAAGTTTCTTATGTTATCAAGGGTTTCGATAGAGGGTGACAATCCGCCATGCAGACAAAAAATCTCTGATTCAACCTATATAGAAGATTGCATCCTCAGATTTCAATTTAACAAATATATTCGCAACAAAAAACAAAATCCAATAAACCATTGAGATGCATATGAATACACAACAGCAAAAAGCAACTATCAATTTTAATTGATGAAATCTATCTTTTGCTTCTACTTCTCTAATCAATGGTGGCAGACCAATTATCAACAAAAAAAAAATCTTCTTTTCAGATGAACTCAATAAGACGCATAAACAAGAACGAGGAAAATTTACTATGCAATTACACACAGACCTCATAATAATTAGAAAAACAAGTAGCCTTTGTTAAAAGTAATTGTTATCAAGAAACTCCAGCAATAATTAAAGTTCATACTGACCAATGCAGTCAGAGGGAAATAGTCAAACAGGTCGGTGAATATCTTCCAAACATTCGCATTTCCATACCTACAGCACAAATGAACCTTCAAACATCAGCACGAATATGGTACAAACAACGAGATTGAAACAGCCAAACTTAGTGCAAAGCCCAAAAGTAAATGCTAACTAAATCGAAGTTCCTCGCATAAAATTGCATAATGAAACAGCCCATAGACCGGGGAAATTGATCGAGATCAGAAGTTCCTATATAATAACCAAAAAACATAATTTCTGCAACCATTTATATCAGAATTAGAAAAAACACCTAGAATCATGTCATCTCTACTCTTTTGTTCGTCTTGATTGTTAATAGACAGCTACATGATTATATTCTTTCGCAATAAATCCCAAAGATATAAAGAACTATCTACAATTTACTCTCCAAAATAATATATTTTTATTAGGCCATGACTGAGATGTATAAGTCAAACCACAGTATGGGGTTAGAATATTCCAGCCATATTTTTATAATAAAATATTGGGTTAGACAACCTATTTTGCCCATCTGTACCCAAATAATTCGCCAACAGAATGCAAAGTACATAAGAAACATCTCAAGGTTAGAACCAGGTAAAATGGAACAGAAAAACTCACTTCCGCAGGCATTCATCATAAAACCCATAGACTTGTGTGATCTGCAAGAAAAATACACTAGTGTCAGATCGAGTATAACCCAATATTCACAAACATAAAACAACTGTGCAATGTATAAAAAGAACACAAAGCTAAAAGCCAGGAATTGTCCTTACTCAGTTTACAATGATTTTTTCTGTTAATTGGATCACAAATTTCCAGAGTAAATGCACATAACAGAAGCAACTAACTTAGACAGACACAGACAAACATAAGTATCATGGGCAAAACTACTTCAACCAACAGATGCATCATTACGTAGATGTTCTTGGCCTGAGCAGAGAGTCGGGCAGTTATAGATTTCACATGAAAGGATTTCAGGGTTTCTATCTAATCCTACTACATTACAAAAATAATAATTTGTATTAAGCTCCCACTATCTACTTCCTACATATGAAAATCATGCATCTGAACAATTCAATGGAGCTAAAATCACACAAATTGATAGTCAAACCATTATGCACAAAACCAAAGCAAAGTTTATTTATTTTTGACATGCCAACCTTATAAAACATAATAGAGTTTATATATTTATACAGTCATCCTTATTACCGTAGATTCCTCTCAGTTCAAGGACGCACAATTTTCATACAAGATCAAGATGATAAAAATAACAGATGATAAGGAATGAAGCAATTTTCTTGAAACTTAGAAAAAAAAGGAATCAATTAAGCAATCTATATACCTGCCTACTTTCATGATTTCCCCTGAGAATCGTGATACGTTGAGGATAGCGAACTTTCAGAGACACTAAAAGCTGCAAGAAATTGACTAGTTAAGAATTGTTGGATGGTAGTCCCCGCAGTAAGAAAATGTGAACACACAAGCTTTTATACTAAACATGTCTGATACATATCAAAGATATTGATCAACTCTAAAACCACCTCGACCAGAGGATAAATAAAAATAAAACCAGAGTGAGAATAAAAATAGCAAAATACATAAGATAACTAGCTGGAGCTTTTGAAGCATCATCAGAAACCAATAAGTAAGCAAGGAATGAAGGGTAAAACCGAACCAACAATCGACTTGCTTGTACATACCGTCACAGTTTCAACCGAATAATACCCACGATCAACATAATCTCCCATGAACAGATAGTTGGTGTCTGGACACTGCCAAATAAAATAAGGGCTAATCAGATACTGATGATGCAGTTGCTTTAAATGAACATCTCATTGATAAAAACAAAAAACTATGAGAATAAGGACTACATGTTCAAAAATCCTTTGAATACAAGAAACAAAAGATGTTAAGAAAATAATATGCAACCGCTTTCTTTAATGGGAAAATATGGAGTCAGTTAGGCTATCTTAAACCCTTATAAGTGACATATGGAGAAAGAAAACTAATTTAAGACAACCAGAAAGAAATAATTAGCATACAGGAAAGTGTGACTACATCAATTTCAGACAGCTTGCCACTTGAGTCCAATACCTACGAGCCTAATACTGACAAAAGTAAATCTCTATTTGATTTCAACCTGATATGAAATGATAAGACAAATTCCATCCTCAAGTCCATTCCTTTCGCTGCTTTCAAAGATTCACTTCCCCTATCTCAACACAAAAAGTAAATATGAAAATATGAATGCCAACGGCAACCAAATTACCTTCCCTCCAATGCGGAATAGTTCAGCCAGATCATGAAATTGGCCATGAATATCACCACAAATTGTCACAGGGCTTTTAACAGGCTGCAAACAGTAATAAGCAAGATTAGTTTAACATTATCCACCAGAGAAAATGTCATCTACATTGCCTGAGAGACAAATAGCACATAAGAAGCATAACGGAACCACCTTGTACGTCATAAAACGAATAATTGTTCTAGCGTCTGAAATTCCAAATACAGTAACATTGACAAAGTCTGCAGCAATAGGACAATTCTCCAAGACAACATTTTCAGACATTGATTTATAAACTTCACATATAGCTATAAGCCAAAAAACAGTTTTAAAATCTGGGATAGCTGAACAATGACAAATCGCAAATTGAACCTTTGACAAGGTACAAAACTGAACACGGTTCAGCCTACTTCAAAAAAGAAGAGATTCAAAACAGTGACAGAAGGATATACAAATGCATACCTGAACATTGCTTTCATCAACAAGTATCTCCTTAGCCTTCTCACATAAGCCCCTGACCTACATTAACAAATGAGGTATATTCAATCTGCATCACATTATTTACAGAAAATCAAATACAAGTGACAGCTATTCTTCAATAAAAATCGAACGATGAAATAACAGGATCAATGCACCTCCTAAGTAAATAGCATATGGCTTTTCTTCCATGGTTACTTAACCTAAACTGAGTAGGTGTAGCTGCACATATTAACCAATTAACAGATCGAATATAAAGCCCGGTTCAGTAGATTCAACTCACTTTTAAGCCACCGTAATCTTTATACATACAACTCATTAAGCTCTTTCATGCCAGCCAGATAAAAGAGAAATACGAAATAGTTAGCATGCAGATTGTTCTCATTTCTCATAACTCAATAGTTCGAAAACGCGAGAGCTAGTTCCAACCAAAGCACCGACCGCGAAAGTTTCTTCATATCCCCCAAACAACACCAACTGAATCTACATTTATCAGAAATGTTCCCAATCCTCATGCCTAACAATCAAATTTCCTGCCTCACGAATCTCCAAATACACAACTCAAAACTCTAACATTCACCTCAAGAAACCCTAGCTACAAACCAATAGAAACAATAACAAACAACAGAAGAACAAGAATCATACAGCCTCGCAACTACAACTACCGGATCTGGGAAAAAAATAATAGAAAATCAAAAGAAGCAAACCTCGGATTCAGATAAAGGCTTGCACTGCATGAGCTGAGAGATCTGCTCGTCGAGGTTCCCATTTGAGCTCGCAGCCACCAGATCCGCACTCATTTTCACTTTTCCGTATCAGATCCAACTGTTCTTCTTCTTCACTGCGACGTCGTTTCACTCTGTTGTGTAAATAACAGTGAAGATTACTTAATCCTTTAAAACTAGGCCAAGATTCAGGCCTCAGTGGTTTTATTTCTGCAGAGATAAATACATACAGTTGTGAATGTATGTATAGCTGTAAAGAAAGAAATAAAGAAAAAGAGGAGAGAGAAAGAAAGAGAAAGAGAGAGCTCGGCGAAGAGTGCGAGCAGAGAGAAGATGATGGAAACTAGGAAAGAGAGAGAGAGAACTGATTGATCTGAGTTTTTTTGTTAAATTATTATTATTATGCATTTATGTAAATGGAATAAATTACTTTTTAAGTTGGATTTCCATTTATGAGTAAGTACTTGGGCCCGTGACGATTGGAATTTAAGAAATTTCAGTCCCTCCAATTTATCTATTATTATTTTTTTGGTAGAAAAAAATGAATAACAAAAGACTCTTAGTCTTACGGCAAGTCTTTAGGTAAAGTTATAGAAATACTAGGAGTAGGTCTATCCCAAAATATAATTCTTCCTTGCTCGTGTACTCCCACCTTCGTAAGATGGTCCGTCACCCCGTTTGCTTCCCTTGAAATCCACATCAAATTACTCTTCAAGGGCTTGTGTATCAACACTTTGCATTCATGAACTATAACATGGATTTGAGTATTTTCCTAAGAACAAGATTCCAAATTTAAGTCCAATATTTTATTGTTTTCTAATAAGTGATATCTTAATAACATTTTTGGCACTTTCCCCCCTTAAAATTTCTAAAATAAGTGAATATAACTTGAGGACTTTCTTTAGAGGAGCGATAATTGTCGCAAACGCATTCATCTTGTTAAGTGGTGCACAACTTCTCCTTTTTACGGATAAGGTCCCACATATTGATGACATGAACAACATTCAATGCTTATGAAACATACTTAGGAGCTACTCGTCAAAAAATACTCTTTGGGTGTATGTACTCCTGGAGAAATATACAAGAGATGGAGACATCTTTTTTTTTTTTTTGAGAGAAAGATGGAGATATCTTAACGGTCGTGAAACTTACCACATGTTCTTCTATCTGGCGGCAAATTTCCAATTGCATTGGTCTTTTTAAGAAGAACATTAAGTGGGTTGTTCGAAACGGTAAATGTACCAAATTCTAGATCGATTGGTGAATTGGTAATAGTCCTCTTATTGGGCACATTTTAATTAATTTATCAGCTAATTTTCTTGACTAGACGATCGATAAGTTCGTCGCCAACTCCAACCAATGGAATTGGCCGCTATTTCAACACTTGTTGCAAGTTTGGTACACATTCGTTGGGGTACACGTAAATAAATACATTACAGATCAAATACACTAACTGCGTTAGGCTTCTTGGCTTGATTCTTGATTAGCTTCGTCCGAAATATGACGTTGGTTGACAATCTGACATGTCAAATATGGGATGTCGAGGATTTTGAGGCACGTCGAGTGTACTATCAAGTGATATGTAGAGTATGTATACTCGATGTGTGTAGATGAACAATATTGTGCAATTATTACCCGCCTTGAATGGCGGAACAGAGTATTTATAGACCTCGGATGCGGGGACCATCTCCGCATTTTCTAGGTATCTCTAGTATAGATGCTCAACATGTTCCAGGGCATGTCGAGTATTACACTCGGCATGCATGAAATAACCAGGCATTCCATTGGGCCGACCCATGTGCATTGGGCTGGCATAGTAGTTTATATCATGTAGCACCCCAATTTGAAAGTCGTCGTCGTAGAAATCGATATTCAAATTCCTGCCTGGTTTCCTTACGAGTTATGTTCTTCAAAAATATCTTAAGTGCATCATTCTTCCTCCCCCTCCCCCCGGTTTGGAGGTCGATGGGATGCAAAGAACGGTTTGTAGACTTGGTAATTTGTCAAGTATTTGTTCCCTCAATATGCGGATCATTGATGGGAGAGATCGGGCTACAAATTCTCAATCTTCTTAATGAAAAACTGACATGTCAAGTTTTAGAAATTCGACACGTTGGTGGTGGTTGGCGAGAGGATGGTCGAATTAGGGTATTCGACGTCTTTTATGTATTTGTTAGCATGTTGAGTTTGCAAAATTTGAGGTGTGAAATATTTTGCAAACACATGGAGTGTAGTACTTGCCATACTTCACTCAACATACTCGCATTACAGTAACACAGTCGCCAAGATCAGAAATTCATATATATATTTCCCGGTCTCCTCCTCCCCCCACTTGCATTATTATAATCAGAGGAGAAAAGGTTTTTGCTTGAAACCGAGTACACGCCAAGTTTTTGATATGTAGAATTTCTACAGGTTTTTAAATTCAACGTGTAACTTCGACATGTCAGTTTATGCGAGGTTATTACATTGTTTTTTTAGGTGATGGCCCGAATTAAGAAGACCCTTCTTAGCAAACGAGTGGTATCTCTTAGGCCTGGTGTGTATGTCCGAAGCACTAATGGTACGGCGCGCAAGCCTCTAGCGAAAAGTACTATGAAGCATGGCCCATAACATCTAGGTCTTCTCCCCTTCAAAGATTTGCGGTACCCCAGGGGCCCCAACCTTTATCCAAAACAAGCAACAATACGGGGGTAAAATTTAGCTCCAACCTTTCATGTGGGATGGTGACTTTTCACCTTCCACCCATTTTATTTTCTTTCTTCAAGATAATATATTTCAACTAAGCTAACTTTAGCATTTAATTTCCCATTAATCTCATATTTAATCTTACTCTCTTAAGAGTGCAATAAGTTATATAATCTCCATAGTTAAATACTGGGTAAAGATATATAGAGAGCGATTATCCTTCATGTAGAGCATTTTTTATGTTTTTCTAGCTTTACTCTAGCACAATCTCTTTATTCTATACTAGAAACGCTGGCACGTGGTCCCTGCGTGATTATAAATTTATTTTAATTTATATGATGAATAACTTAAATTAGTAAAGATAATACATAAGGACAGAGAATTTATATAAAAAGCTTTAAATCTTGGAAAACTAAATCACCAATTACTATAATTATTGTAATTAAAGATTCTGCTTAAATCTTAAGGCTATATTAGGAACTTAATAATAAAATATTGGGCATGCACTAAAGTTATAAGGCTAAAACCAAAAATTAAAAATTAGGTGTCACAGTTTGTCTTTCTTTATACTAGAAACGTTGGCACGCGGTTCTCACGTAATTACGAATTTATTTTAATTTATATGATGAATAACTTAAATTAGTAAAGATTAAATATATAAGGATAGATAATTTATACAAAAAATTTAAATCTTAGAAAACTAAATCATCAATCACCATTATGTTATTGTAGTTAAGATTTTGTTTAAATCCTAAGGCTAAATTAGGAACTTAATAATAACTTATTGTGCATGCGCTAAAGCTATAACGCTAAAATCAGAAATAAAAAATTTGATGTTATAGTTTGTCTTTCTTTATATAATAGTATCCTCTTTCTTGTTTACAATAGAATCTTTAAGTTGATTTCAAATCAACAATCAAAGAATATTTGTGCGATTCATAATATTTAATAACTTCTGGAAAATTTATCTTTAATCTAACGTCTAACAATTTTCACCTAAACAACTGAACAAATGACTACTTTATTTGCAATATATATATATATATATATATATATATATATCACTTGAATAAAATATTCCCAAAATTTATTTCTTTTCAATACTTTCATTGGATAATGTATGAAACAATTTTTTTCTCTTAAATGAAATTAAATAAACTTATATAGTAGTTGGTATATACATATTTCATAAATTGTTTCAAAACCTGATGCAGTTTCAAAGAACTTAAAAGATTAAAACAATATTTTAAAAAAAAACTACTTGGAATGTTATTAATTGAATAGAACAACCGTTGAACTCAGTATAATACTATAATCTGAATAATTTCGTCAAGCGTTTCTCAAATTAATATTGAATATAAATTTTCTATCGTATAGTGTCATCAATATTACTTTTCATATTTTATAATTATAGTCCTGCGCCAAGACTACAAAAAAAAAAAAAAAAAAATCAAAGATAAGATTAGAATATATTTATTGACGATGAAGATTATGCCTCAATAATTAATTCATTAGCTGAGGATAAAAGTGAATAAATATGAATCTCAGAAAGATTCTGTGATTTTTTTTTGACGGGAATTATTTTGAAAATTCTATTGTAGATTGGAAGGAAAATATAGTACGGAGGATATAATTCCTCTTGCTTTAATAATTGAAAGTTGTTCTATTGAATCGATTATCTTTAAAATGCATGTTTACTGTGATTGATGCTTTAATTTCTTTGAGGATTTGTAACTTGTTAGTACTGCTAAATTCAAACTCCGAAAGTCATAAACCATGATAATCATTCGACATACACAAGTTAAGCATAAAAACACCGAAAATCCAAACAACCATGGTATGCGCCATATATAGCATGATAATGTAAAATCCAAACAACCATGGTCTGGAACATGTCTCAACAGTTAATTATATATGTACCCATAACATGATAATAATGTAACTTATAAATCAAAGATTTCCCTTGAAATTGACCACTGTCTTGGAGTTTTGATCCACCATCACATCAGCATACAAGGTCTTTGGCCCGTCGTTGCCGGTTGTTAAAATAACAAGTCCCGTTTTCCAGGGTGGAAGTTTAGTATAGAGCATTGCCTCAAGAATAGCGTCAAATTGTACGTTCTGTTTGTGGTCTTTGTTGTATTTATCGACAACTGATTTTCCAAGCTCCAGTATTTTAGGATCCTTTTCGTTTACTGGGACAAACCCAGAATCATGATGTATCTGAATCGCCCCCGCGTCCACACTTATAGCCTTTCCGTTTACTGGGACCTGAATCGCCCCCGCATCCACACTTATAGCCTTTTCGTTTACTGGGATCTGAATCGCCCCCGCGTCCACACTTATAGCCTTTCCGTTTACTGGCACAAACCCAGAATCATGATGTATCTGAATCGCTCCCGCGTCCTCACTTATAGCCAACATTTTCCGCCCGCCTAATGCAGTGGAGGTACCGAAAATAGCCCAAAATGCTAAAATCATAGTTAAATATTGTGAATTGATGGCCATTTTTGAGTCAAGATTTTTGGCGAATGGTAAATATTTAGATTTGAGTGCTGTGGGATTCATAGGATGATGAGGTTTGATATTTATAGTCCTATCACGACGATGACTACTCGTAATCTTGTAATCTCTGTTATAAGGATTATGTCCTTCTTTTGTAATCTGATAACAAAAATCATGTAATATGAGTTGGGAGTCTGTCCTTCTGTGTAATCTGATCTTTGGATTTCTGTAATCTCAAATCGAGATTATGTCATTTTTGTGTAATATGATTATGATCATTTTGAACAATCTAATTTATTAATGTCCAGACGAATGTGTACTCCAATTAACTTTGGCCATGTTTCAGATAACTTAATAAGCAAGTAGCTAGGGAACAAGACAATTTATTGTTGTATTTTGACCTGTTTAATTTTTTTAATTTCAGAACGTGATTGAAATTGTATTACTTCATATATAAGTATTGGAAGATTTGTGTTTTGTTGCGGCTAGGGTTTGAGAGAGATTCGAGAGAAGAGAAGGCATATCGACTTAGGGCGTAAAATAATAATGAATTAATTTAATAAAATATTACAGAAGAGGGTATTTATACCCGGACCTAAATGGCGACTTTTGTCACCCAAATAACTAATGTTGCTTATTTAAAACGCGACAATCTCTATTACTTAAGACCCCCCCTCAAGAGGGGCATGAATATCAATGATGCCCATCTTGGACATCATGATTTGAAAAGGTTGCGGAGATAACGGCTTTGTTAAAATATCTGCAATTTGGTGTTGATTCGAGACGTGCGCCACTTTGAGGAGACCTTCATGGACCTTTTCTCGGACGAAGTGGCAATCGATTTGTATATGCTTCGTTCTTTCGTGTTGGACTGGATTGATAGCTATACAATAGGCGCTTTTGTTGTCCGTAAGTAGTATAGGAGTTCGGCTGGCAGTGACGCGCAAATCCTTGAGCAGTTGTGTTAGCCAAAGGATTTCACAAGTAGTTGTTGCGACGGCGCGGTATTCTGCCTCGGTCGATGAGCGGCTGACCGTTGGCTGCTTCTTTGCTTTCCATGATACGAGTGAGGCACCGATGTAAATGGCATAGCCCGTCACACTGCGTCTTGTGTCGGGGCAGGCAGCCCAGTCACTGTCACAAAACGATTTTAGATGGGATTCATTAGTAGAAGAATAAAATAGGCCTTTACCAGGGGCCGACTTGATATATCGAAGAACCCTGTGGGCCGCGGCCAAGTGAAAAGTAGTGGGCTGACTCATATGTTGAGTCAAACACTGAATACTAAAGCATAAATCAGGTCGAGTAATCGTTAAATATAGAAGTCGACCAACTAGACGACGATACTCAGTGGGATCAGACAAAAGGGGATGGTCACTTTTCTTAAGTTTTGTTGAAAAGTCCATAGGAGTTGAGGCGGGTTTGCACCCTATGTACCCTGACTCAGTTAAGATGTCCAGGGCATATTTTCTTTGGCATAAAGATATGCCTTTTTGACTACGCGCGACCTCTATGCCCAAAATGTACTTAAGGTTGCCTAAGTCTTTAATCGTAAATTTTTCATCTAGGTGCCGCTTTAAATTTTCAATTTCTTGTAAATCGTTACCAGTTAAAATAATATCATCGACGTAAACACATAAAGCCGTAAAAGAAACACCTTTCTTTTTCACAAATAGAGAGCAATCAGACACGGTTTGTTCATAACCAAAAGCTTTTAGGCAAGTAGTCAATTTATTGTACCACTGCCTGGATGCTTGTTTTAAACCATACAAACTCTTTTTCAAAAGGCACACCCGGTTATCCGATGGAGAACAGTAGCCGGGCGGCGGTTTCATGTAAATCGTTTCTTCCAAATCGCCATGTAAAAAAGCGTTATTTACGTCTAATTGATGCAAAAACCAATTATGCGAGGCAGCTAAAGCAAGTAGAACACGCACTGTAGTTAATTTTGCAACAGGAGAAAACGTGTCGAAATAATCGAGACCCTCTTCTTGGGTATATCCCTTAGCCACTAAACGGGCCTTGTAACGTTCAACCGACCCATCAGATTTGTATTTAATTTTGTATACCCACTTACTACCAATACAATGTTGAGAAGCAGGCAAATCGGTTAAAATCCATGTATTAGTTTTCTCTAAAGCATTTATTTCAAGTTTCATGGCATTTTGCCATTCCGTATATTTGTTTGCCTGAGAAAAGGTTCTGGGCTCAGTTATTTGAGAGATGGCAGAAGTAAAGGCTTTATGTTGCATGCCAAGTTGAGAAACAGATAAGTAAAATTCAATGGGATATTTAGTTGGAAAACCAGATGTCACAGAACTAGCCTTGTGTAATGAATTAGGGAGATCATAGTCATATACTTTCAGATAGGCAGGAGTATTGATAACTCTATTAGACTTTCTAACAGGAGCAGGTAAACATGAAGGCACAGTATCAGAAACAGGTAGCACAGAAGAGGAATTAGCAGGAATGCCCAAACCATCATGACTAGTAATAACATTATCATTGACAGATAAAGGAGTAGAAAAAGAAGGGAGACAGGGGGTGCAAACAGAGTTCTGCTCAGAGTCACTGGAGGTCAATGAGTTGTCCATGTCAAGAGCAGCATCCAAAGCTGGAGTAGGAACTTGGGAGTGAGCATCACTGTGGTCCTCCATGTGGGGAAAGTGAGGTTGATCTGGAGGTGCAACATGGGGTATCCTTGGTTCCTGCATGAGAATGAAAGGATCTGTGCAAATATATGTATTCTCTTTTGGAGAATCACTTGCTGTTAGGTTAAGATCAGTTTTAAAAGGAAATTCATGCTCATAGAATATCACATTCCTGGAAGTAAAGGTTTTCTTAGTGTGTAAATTCAGTAAGAGGTACCCTTTAGTCCCAAAGGGGTAACCTAAAAAAATACATTTTTGAGCCCTGGGATCAAATTTCTGTCTATGAGACACTAAAGTGGAGGCATAACATAAAGAACCAAAGACTTTCAACATATCATAGTCAGGAGGTTTGTTATAAAGTTTCTCAAAAGGAGATTTATTCCCCAAAACTGATGATGGTAACCTGTTAATAATGAATGCAGCAGTAGATACACAGTGAGGCCAATATTCAATGGGCAAATTAGACTGAAATTTCAAAGATCTTGCCACTTGGAGCAAGTGTTGATGTTTCCTCTCAACAAGGCCATTCTGTTGAGGGGTTTCAACACAACTAGTTTGGTGAATAATACCAAAAGTGTTATAAAAATTTTTCAAAAGGAACTCAGTCCCATTATCAGATCTGAGAATTTTGATGGTAACAGAAAATTGATTTTGCACCATTTTATAGAAGTTAAGCAGATGAATATGAACTTCTGATTTATTTGTCATAAAAAAAAACCCATGTACACCTAGTGAAATCATCCACAACAGTAAGAAAATATCTATGACCATGAACAGAGGGCACTGAGAAGGGGCCCCACACATCACAGTGAATGAGTTCAAAAGCATGAGTAGTAGCAGAAGTTCTATTAGGAAAAGACAGTTTTCTTTGCTTGGCCAAATGACAAATTTCACAAGAAGAGTGAGAATTACAATCAGAAATCTTTAAATTTGGTAAACAGGAAAGTTTCTGAGCTGAAGGGTGGCCAAGCCTGTTGTGCCAAAGAGAAACATCAGCCTTTATTTTTGAAAAACTAGAATTGCAAGAAATAGGATTTTGAAAATTGTTTATGTCCAAAACATAGAGGCCCTTGCAAATTTTAGCAAAACCAGTCATCCTCCTCGTGGCTATGTCCTGCATGACACAGACAGAGGGGAAAAAGTGGAGAGATACATTTGAAAACTTTGTCAATTTAGAGACTGAAATCAGGTTGTAATTGAATTCAGGAACCAGGAAAGCATCTTTTAAAAATAGAGTATCAAAAATAGTGATATCAGATAGAGCAGTAGCAGTTGTAAACTGTTTATTTGGTAAGAAAATTTGAGTATGCACAGGCAAAGCATGCTGAAAATAAGAGGGGTCACAAATCATATGGTCAGTAGCCCCAGTATCAAGAATCCAAGTAGTTCTGCTCCTATCATGCTGACTACCATCAGAGTTCAAACATGCAGGGAGGAGGGGAGATATACCTGCCATGGATGTTACTGTGGCAGCATAAGGAGGAGCAGAGGAGGAGGGGGCAGCAGCAACAACTTCCTGGGCCTTAGTGAAGGCTAAGAACTGTTCAAACAAGGCCCTATTGGAGACCTCAGCAGGTGCATTCCTTGTGAAGTTCTCAGGTAGCACCACCTCTTCAGATTGGGTGGAGTTAGCTGAAGGCCCAGAGTGAGTGGGAGCCTGCCTCTTGCCAGTGGGGCCATCCCAACCTGGGGGGTAGCCTATGATCTGATAGCAGCGGTCCACAGTATGCCCAGTGAAGCCGCAAAAGGTACACTTCAGCTTTTTCTTATCACGGCCACCGGCCCCTTGGGTTTTAGAGAATCGTGGATTGCCAGCGGCTGGTTTGGCCCCATCCATAGCTGGTTTGGAACGAGTAAACATGGCCAGGGGTTCAAGAGCCTGAGCAGATGGGTGAAGCGATCGCTGGGCTTCCTCTTGTAGGAGCATGGCATACACCCGTGACAGAGAAGGAAGAGGCGACAGGAGTAGAATCTGGCTGCGGACGGCAGAGAACGAGTCGTTCAAGCCAATAAGAAAAGTGAGCACGCAGTCAGTTTGCTGAAGAGCCACCATATTCTTGTTCACGTCACAGGTGCACAACCCACACGCACAAGCGACCACAGGGCGCTGGCTCACAAACTCGTCCCAGATTGACCGAAAAGCGTTGTAAAACGCAGTGACAGAGAGACTGCCCTGACTTAAGTTGAAAAGTGACTTTTGCAATTGAAAAACTCTAGATCCGTCCGTACGACCATAGCGGATCTTGAGCTCTTGCCATAACTCAACCGCAGACTTGATGTAAAGCAGAGTATTACGGATTTCAAGAGTGACCGAGTTTAGTAACCAAGAGAGTACCAGATTGTTGGCGCGGATCCAGCAGAGGCGGTCAACGGCGGAGGATTCCGGCGGAATCGGAAGAGATCCGTCGATGAATCGGATCTTATTCTTTATAGTGAGCGCCATCTCGACCGCTTGGCTCCAGGAAATGTAGTTATGACCCGAGAATCGATCGCCAACAATGGAGGAACCCGTGAAATCCTGGTTTCCGAGAAAATAGACTGACATGGAGTCCTCACAAGGATTTTTCGTAGTAGTGGTGGATGTAGATCCAGAGAGAGCAGAAGAATCGGCGGGAGTAGTCATGTTGATGACGAAGAACAGGAAACCAGAGAGTTAGGGTTTCGTGTAAAGAGAAAACAAAGGGGAAAAGAACGATTCTGGTATGAATCGAAGCGCCTGATGATGGCGATCAAGGATCTGGCAGCGGAATTCAGGAGCAATGAGCAAATGATACCATATTGGAAGATTTGTGTTTTGTTGCGGCTAGGGTTTGAGAGAGATTCGAGAGAAGAGAAGGCATATCGACTTAGGGCGTAAAATAATAATGAATTAATTTAATAAAATATTACAGAAGAGGGTATTTATACCCGGACCTAAATGGCGACTTTTGTCACCCAAATAACTAATGTTGCTTATTTAAAACGCGACAATCTCTATTACTTAAGAATAAGGTATCCTTAATTCAATATTAGTTGATGATTTAGTATCATTATTTTCAACTTTCAATTAGTATATATAGAAAAATTGGTGAAATTAATTCAAAAAGTTATAAAATGTTTACTGCTGCCACAAGTTATGAGTTCAGCTATTTTATACATTTTTAAATGTTGATCAGAGAGCAATGATCCAGGCCCCAAGGTAGTTTATTAGTACTTTGTTAGTGAATAAGGTCTTAACCCGAGCGACTCTAATCAGACACTGGTATTTAATTAAAGAAAGGTAGTTAATTAAGTTTATATGTGTTAAAATATTAATTTGCAATGGAAAAATCTGAAGATATCAAAACCCCTCACAAGGGGCCGACTAGTGTCTCTAGACATCGGAGGGACGAGGGCTCTATGGCCGTGACTGAGCAAGGTCATAGAGATACTAAGCAGACTGCCAACCAACATGCCACTGATTGGGCCTATTAATCCATTGCAACCAGCAGCATGAGGCTTAGATGAATCAAGATATACAGGCACTCTGAGTACCTTTTGTCCCAGTAGTGCATGTGACAGCCTGATGTCCAGGCCAGAATCGAACAATACGCGCAAAACTCTTGTTCTCATGCTGCCCGTGCGGCTGACTAGACACGAGGGCGCTCAAATAGGCAAGAGGGTGTTGATGAACGTTTATTTAGCATGATTTAGGTACTTGTTTACTTAGCATTTTGTAGACTTCTTGGTGCATATTTATTGGTTTTGGTATTATTTTGTGTTTTTATAGGATTTTGTCGAGTCAAGACAAAACGATGAAAAAAGAGCACAAAATTGATGTTTTTGAAACAACTTGCAAAAGGGGCGCTATGACACAACTTCATGTGCTACATCACCATGCAAGTCGAGGCAACCCTAATCACATTAAGCAAACAAGACTAACAGTCAACCTAGTCAAGGAAAGAGTTGCGCGATAACGAAGGAAGCCGCGCGATAACGCACAACAGGGACTTGGTCGTTTTTTTGAAATGTCATCAACCACATCACAATGACATCATGCGCTACTTTTCGTCTTCATGATATTGCGTTTTTTTAGAAATACTAACTTTCTATCAATTTGATACGACCATAAGTTTTTCCTTTTCTGTCAAATTTAATGTTCTTGAAACGACGCAAAAGCTCTTCATGAGCTCTTCTTGGGTCTGCAAGTTTTGCAACAAGAAAAACACTAATAATTTCTTAGTACTCTAATTAAAACTTCTGCCATCATGTAAGAGCTCAAAAGACATGAATTTATAAACTCAAAGCATTCTCGGTGAACGTGAGTGACAAGAAACTGCTAACCTTTCCCATGTAAACGGGTTTTATGGTACTTCAAGAATTTGATCTACCCATGCTTTACTTTACAGTGTTTTGTTCCATTTCTAGGCTCCATAATATTCATCTATATGCACGAAAATAGATATATTTTCTGTCTCTTGGAATGCTGGAGAAACTACATATAGTAGTCGTCAAGAAGGGGGAGAAATCAATAAGTTTCTCCACTAAAACTGATGAAATTACTCTCTCTATCATTTATGGGATAAAAGCATCAAACCCCCTAACATATGAGGTGTTTTGCGCTTTGGTCCTTAACCTAAGTTTATAAGCATTGTGGTCCTTAAATTATAGGGTGTTTGTTCGATTTGCCCCAGTTTTGTATTTCCGGCTATTTTCGTCCGGAATATTCCCCTCTACCCAGCTCATAGATGTTGTACTAGATGTATAATAGTAGTTGGTGAAAAAAAGACAAAAATACACCTCCAAGTGAGGAATATTCCGGCCACAAAAAGACCGCGAAGGCACCACGAGATTTGCCAATTTTCGGCCATTTTTGGTCGAAATATTCCCCTCCACCCGACTCATACGTGTTGTACTAGATGTATAAAGATAGTTTGTGAAAAAAAAAGGTAAAAAAAACCTCAAATTGGAGGAATATTTAGACCACAAAAGACCAGAACTGCAAAACTGGGGCAAATTGAACAAACACCCTATAGTTTAGGAACTAAAGTGCTGATAAACTTAGGTTAAGGACCAAAGCGCGAAACACCTCATTGGTTAGGGAGACTTAGGGAGACTTGATGCTTTTATCCCATTAAATAATATAGGCCGGGTCAACCTACATGACCAACTCTTTTCTCCAATAACAAGAAACATGATAAAAGATATCTAATAGCAAAAATCCAACTTGGTAGCTCACACCAATGAAGAAAAATTAATATTATAAAATGGGTTTAACTATGTTTAATCGATTTGTCTTCAACAGGTTTGTCGCTTGTCTTGTCGTGTTGCATTCGTTTCCATGTTCCATGAAGGTTAGATTTCGATCATGTTTCACAGTTCAATACAAATTCTTTATGGGAGAAGTCGATCAATCGATAGTTTGATACAAATGAAATACAAGTTATAATTCTTTATCCAGACATGTGATCTTATTATGGATGCTTGTTCCAAATTTTGACTCTTGTATTAGGACTAACACTCATTGATAAATATGCTCAAATTCAGAAATTCCAAGTCTATGCCACTTAGAGGATACTCATCTTTATTCACGAAAAAAATTCTGCAATTTTGTGGTTTTCTCTCCATTGAAATGCCCAAAAAACTACCCCGCCCCTCATTCTCAAAAGGGATGCGGGGGTGGTTTGATGGATAAATTCTGTCAGCTAAAAAATGGAGAAAATATTCATCCCATAATGAAATAATACAGATCAAGTCAACACATGACCCTTTCTCTAAAATGACCCTTGGGCCGTGGTGTTTCCAAACGGAACAACCCAAAGGATTGTGATACTGATAACCAATCGTGGTATAAAAGATGTATATATAAGACTCACTTTGCATCTGTAGCATAGCAACTAAAAGTAGACCTTCATCAAATATTACTTAGTTCATATATGGAACCGACTTGATTCCTATGATGGCATATGGATGGATACATTTCGCAGTTCATCTTCGTATATATATGTTTCCAACTTATGCCAATAGAGGGTGCATCAATGGCGATAAAGAGGGATCGAAGAGGTTCATGCTGAGTGTGACCAGTACTCCAGCTAGTGCACAAATTGACGGAACGAGACCTAAGCCAATTCTTGTAACCGAGAAATAGAAATTTGGATGGCCACAGTTGCGCACTTCTGGGATATAATCTGCATCCGGAAAATCGATCTTCAACAAAATTTTAGATGTACATTCTTTTTTTTTTTTTGAATCAATTTTAGATGTACATTCTGAGTGTAATATTGTATTTGATAAATCATTTTCAGGTTAAATAGGATACAATGTACCATAAGCAACATCGTACGTCGATGAAAGGAAAGAATCGTACCATCTTACGTCGACGGAAGGCAAAAATATGATTTAGTGAAAGGATGGACAGAAACAAAAATATTGTGATTCTTACTTTGATACGATTCGAGAATAGATAATGCAAGTCCGCACAATATTTTGTCCATAAAACTCAACGATCCATAGACGAAGGCGCACCCATTGACGTCTTCACCAACTAGAAAACTCTGCATGCTCACCCCAGATACCTGTTACTCCATTAAGAACATATACATGTTTTAGAACTGGAAAATTCAGGAACTATAACAGTTATTAACGAATATATGTCTCATCCCATACCGTCATCAAGGCATTTGCTATGCCAATCACAATTGACAAAATGTACAGAAATGCCTTCATGTTAGTTGGCAGAAAGAGGATAACTGCACCAGAAACCATCCAAAGAAGTCCTCCAGCAGAGTAGAAAGCTTTCAGACGTTGACCGGACCAAGTCATCTCCTAAATAATGAGGATAAGTTATGGTGCCACATGAGAAAACAAATCACCACTTGTTTTGCCAAAAAATCTAATAATCCAATAAACCTGTAAAAGGACAGAAACGACGAAGCTGCAAATATAGATGACAGCTGGAACCTAAGCAGAAATGTTAAACTTGATTAGTGGATATGTTGTTTCGTACTTTAAACTAAAGTATTAATGCCGTCATCAAGTATGTAGCTTATGCTTACCAAAGCTTTAGAAGATTGGGTCATCCGCATATCATTGACGACATAGAAAGCAAGGAACGCCTGCCCACCAAAGTTAAGGTAAAGATAACATCACGCATTTATCTACTTTCTTTTGACAGATAAAAGATTGCGTGGAAACAAAGGCTAACCTGTGAAACATTTGTAACAAGTCTAGTCAGCACATAAACAAGAGCAACTTGGTAATATAAGGCTTTCTTAAACCAGTAAGTCCAAGAAATCCGGACATGACCATTTTCACGAGCTTCTCTTTTCAATCTGAAAGTAAATCGAGCATCTAAATTCAAGGCACGTAGCCAAATGAATGAGGAAGAGGTAAAAACTTAAGCAAGATAGCTACAGAGTTCGACATCAGTAGAAACTGCCTTAAATCTCTAAATGCGTCTTATTTACAATTTTTACGCATTCTAAATGACATCTTCAAATTGAAGTATCAAACTTTTCCTTCTTGTGGTTTTTCCAGATAACGGTTGTACCTCTAAATTTGATATTTTTACAAAGATAAGAATTCAGTAGAAGGCCCTATCACAAGGATCTTCTTACAGAACCAACTTACTTAATAGATAACGAGAAAAATGTAAAAAAGGGCATGAGACATGCGTACATTTTGGGGTTGTGGAGCAAACAAAAGTTATATATGCATGGGACACACAAAGTGCTCGTAAATTATACATCGGTTTTGATGTATATGTTCTATCATAGTTTACTGACTCAGATGGGACGCATCTCATTATGGTCAGTGTATAATCCCCCTTTTTATGCATTCATATCTCCAAGCCACTTTTGAGCATATGACAGTAGACTCGAAGCTGGGGAACTCACTACATATCTTCCATGACAAACTGAATTTATTGAGAAAATTGCAGCCGACAAGAGCAAAAGATCCAAAAACAATATTCGAAAGAGACGATAAAAAAGTTTTTAAACTTATGATAAAAATTATCATTATAAACAACCAACCTTGGCTCGGCAGTACCAAAATGAAATACAACCACAAAACAGCACCCAAGGAAGATTGACGAGTATGCTATCCACCGGTACTGATCAATTTACATGTTAGAACCCAATAAATGATGGAGCATCAAAGTTAATATGATTTCTTGTTACCTGTTTCTCAACCTCAATAACAGACCCAGATGAGCTGATGCTGAATACCACAAAAGCAACCAGATATAGGCTAAGGTTGGCAACCTTCACAAGCATTAAAATTTCAATAGATAAAGAGCCGAGGAAGGTGGGAGAGGGTGTGGGGGGGGGGGGGGACTATTTAGAATTCACGTAAAGATTAAAGATTGTAAAGGAAATTTAACCATTGTGAAAGCATTTCGACAGCTGGCCAACACTACTCTGCTCGTTGAGTTCAAAGTGATGTAGTTCACCATGGACCTACGACAATAGTGAGCTGAACGATTAAGATTTTCCCATATATAAGAACCATGCGAAGGACACTGGCTGTTCGGAAGCAACTTTTACTATACATATATAATGAACCTAGTAATCTCCCTATTAAGCCCTTTCCTTCAAACCGATAGGATGGAGAGTCGTTACATGTGTGACACTTGAGTAGCAGCCCATCCGACATTGAAGATTGCAGCGAAGAAACTATAACTCATGGTTTGAACAGAAGATGAACTAGATCCAATAATTTTGCAAGGCAGGCAACCACCAAAAACAGAAGAAAATGAGACGGCAACCAAGATAGAACCGGCAGCATGCCATATCTTAAAACGTCCATATCGATCTATCTATCATAAACAAAAGAAGAAACCATTTAAACAGTCAGTACTTCCCCTAATCATTGACAAGATATGCTAAAAGCACTCAAATGCATTAAGTTTCTTGGTATTTGTATTTAACAACTCCACTTTATCTTAAAGCCTTACCAGCTCGCCGGCAAAAATTGTAGTAAAACCATCAGCAATTTGACCGGAGAGCATGACAATAGCGGCATCTCTGTTACAAAAGAAGCACAAATTACTTAGTTCATTCATTATACACAATATGTTTCAAGCTGACATATAGTAAGAAACATAATTCATGGTCTAAAATGTCGACAAAGGTGCACAAACAGATTGCACACGAACCTCGGACGCAATCCTATTTCCGTCAAGAAGACCAAGAGATACGTAAACCAACAGGCAGACGTTATATCGTTCAACATATGTCCAACGCCATAATACAACACAGAGCACCTTCCTATGGGATTATTGTGCGATTCGTCATCGTCAGCTCCCCTAGCCATACTATACTGTTAGATAAGTCTTCAAAATTCCAAAACCTGCAATTACCTGCCACATTTTCCATAAACAACCACTATGGTGTTATTAGCTGTAATAAGATGAAATGTACTCGCAGAAAAGTGCAACCTTTACTGACATTTCAAAAGTAAATATGTGAGTTTAAAAATGATTCACCAACCAAATTAACCATCAATTAATATCCTTGAACTTTTGGAAAAAAAACATAAAAACATTTATCATTAGAAATGAGAAAATAGAAGGTGGTTCTGTTCCATTACCTAAATATAAAAAGAAAACTCCTGTAATAGAGAGCAGGGGTATTCTCTTTTCTTTATATATACATGATTAAGCAATAAAGAAGATATATTTCATTCTTAAAATTAACTAAAGCATGATTAATAATACCCTGAATGCATGAAAAATAATAATTAGAAATAAGCATGGTTATAAAATTACCCTGAATTTCAATTTCTCTGCCAAGAATCAAACTTTGTACTTATTACTTTATTAAAAATGAGAAAATTTTATTAATTACCTCTTTTATGATGGTTTACTCAGAGGCCGTCAACTTGCAAGAAACTGCAATTTTGGAGTGAGACAGAACAGAACAGAACAGCAATGGAGGTGTGAAAAAAAAGTTGGAACTTTAAAACGGATTTATGGGATTAACAATTCAGGCAACAAGGAAAGTTAACTTGTTTTGTTTTGTTCTTCTCTTTAATGCTTTTAATTGCCGCTACTTCTTTTTCTTCTTCTTCTTAAATGCAATAATATGTGTATATTTTCAAAGCTGCTATATGTTGGGATGAAGGGACATTAAAATATTAAATATAACTATAGAAACTCACAAATACACTCCTTAAAATTATATTTATAGGAAACTTACAAATACACTCACTCGTGAAACTTTAGAATGTGTATAAAAATGTGTACTTATAACATTTTTTCAAACTTTCAAGGGATATTTGTGTAATATATTATTTGAAAGGGTAACTGTTGGTGTTAACTAATACCAAACCAAACAAATTGATCCGTTGTAAGAATATTTTTTTACTGCACATTAGCACATGTCTTTCTGATCAGTCGATGGTCTACTTATTTGATCTATATGAATGGACTAATTAAACAAAATTTTAAATTTAGTATTTCTGTTTTCAGTTTATCTTGATACGTACGAAACATACTTAGGATATATTTCGTGACTCAATTATCAAATATATTAGAACTCACTTATTTTATCTATTAATATTCTTTAGTGTGCAATATTTGAAATTCACTTAGATCGTATTTTATGCTAGAACCATGCAGTTTAAGCAAAGATTATTTTTGTCACTCAGAATCAAATCAAAGGTAAAAACTAAATAATACGATACGTTTGTTTTGTGACAAGCTGTAACAAATAGACCATGAAAAATGAGGAAAATTAAATGAGATGGGAGTGAATGTAGATGATATTGTGGTTCTGTTCTATCAGGAAGTTCGGTTCAATCACCTTTTAGCAAATAAAAAAGGGATTGCGAAGTTTGATGCCATTGCTTACATTTGTTCAGTCTGAAACTTTGATTGTGTGCATTGTCTGATAGTACGTAATATACGGTTTGGGATTTGTTAAAGCTAAGTTATGGCCTTATGGGTGATGCTTGGGCTTGGAGCCTAGCTCTTTAGTCTCACCAAAATTACCATGCGTGAAATGCGATATTATGATAAAAGACCCGGTTATATTTTTAATATATTTTCAAAGAAATTATAAAAGCAGAGTGAAAATAGATAAAAACTGTATTTTAATTCGTCTTTCATATTGTCAAAAAGATCTTTTAATAATTTCGAAGAAACTTTACATATACATTTTCCTTTATTAATTACCTTTTGACATCAATAGCGAGCTCAATTTCGAGGGCGAAATTGCAGCATCAGTTAATAATTCAAGAACTGCAACAAAATTACCCAAATGAGTTGAAATCACTAAAAATTTGCGGTTGATATGTCATATAAAAGGGTAATGATATAGACAGCAGAGCAAAAACTAATGAAATCTTTATGTTAACCATCATCCCAAAATCAAAATTTTTATGTTACCCATCTCAAAATCAAAAGAAGAGAGATTATGAAATTTTTAATCTACCATCTATAATTAAAAGAAGAGAGATTATAAATTTTTTAATCTACCATCTATAATTAAGGAGGATACTACCATCTATATTTAAGGAGGATACATCTCTTGATTGTAGGAGTAATTACACAAGAAAAATTTCCACCTGCACTCGTATGAATTCTACTTCATTTTTTCAATATCAATTTATTTAAATTAATGAACACCATTAAGATATTATCTCCTTTACTAATATATATTATCTACTTTTTCTGAGGACTTAACTTTTTCCATATTGATCTATATATAAATTAATAAGAAAGGAACGAATATTTATAATATATTTATAAATTCTTTTTTCATATTTAACTTTAAAATAATTTGGCATTTCTATAAAAGTTATATCGGTTCAATACTTGAAAAAACATGGGAAAAGAGCTCTTGAAATTGTTATCCAAAGATTTCGTAAAATTATACACAAAAAAATAATTATTATTGAATATTTAGAGATTTTTCCCTTTCAAACGGGTAATACAATGTAAATATAGTTCAACTATCTATTAAAATAATTTCATTCTATATGCATATACATGTATGTAATAATGTAAATATTTCATAATCAGCATTAAAATCTCCTAACAAAATGATTATAATATTTAAATTTTATTTGTATTAATTCTTTTGCGTGAAGTGATTTGGCCAAAAAAAAAAAATTCACGAAATGTATTATTATAGAAATGACCAGCAGCTTAAGAAATAATGATATGGGAATAACCTCTTTCCTTTTTTTTCGAATGACCTCTTCCTTTCCTAATACATGGAGTTATTAAAAAAAGGTAAATTTTATCATTTCCTAGAATTATGGGAAGAATCTCTCTTAATTGTGGATGTTAAATTAGATATTATTTTATGCTTTTATTCTTTTAATTTCGAGAAGGGTATAAGGGGTATTTAATTAATTTCACTCTGTTTTTAGGAAATTTGCTTTGTGTATATCATTTACCCATATAAAATCACTAATAATCAGGGTGCTTTGTATAATTAAACGGTGCAATCAAATTAGTGGAAATTAAATGCTTAATGGGATGAATTAACTTACATAGCTTTATCCTAGTTAGCATGAAATGTCTTTTCGTATGACACAAATGACAAAAAAAATCAACAAGATGTCGAGAGTATTGGGCATGTTAGAAAATGATCCAGTAACGTGTCATGACTAGGAGTCTAAAACATACAACAACGTGTCGCAACATTAAGCTCCAAGGTCTCACCCGTCGACACGTGGCTACCACTAGGAATAGCTCAAAAGCCACACAACACCTGACTCACCCAATTCCCACATTATGTTTCCAAACAAAAACGAAAAACAAAAGGTTCAACATTTTTTGTTCGTTATATAAAAGACTTATAACCGGCAACAAATTAAAAAGGAAATAATTTGATCATTACTAAAACAATACAACTACACAAAAAATGTTTCATACAACCTCAGAGAAAAACGAACCCCTATCGCCGCCGTGGCAAGTCCTCGACTTGGTGGCTCACCACCTCGACCCCACAAACCTTGCCGCCGCATGTTGCGTGTCGAAATCATGGCGCGCCGCCATGTCCTCCGACCACCTCTGGCACCCCATTTGCGCCGCTAACTACCCTTCCCTCACCAATCTCCACTCCGTCGCAAAACCAACACTCATCCCTTACCACAAACTCCACTCCCTAGGCCGCTTCGCCGACACCCGCCGCCGCCAAAACCCGCCCAAACCACGCCTCTCCATGTCCCAACTCCTCTTCGCCATCGACGTCCGTAACACACGGAACAACACCCTCGCCACGGTCGTTGTACCCGGAGGAGACCTCAAACTTGACAAAAATGGCATTTTCCGATTCGACATTGATGTGGATGCCGAAAGTGGTGGTGATTCGATAGTGTTCGAGGCGTTGGAGGGATTGAGGATTACTTGGAACGTGGTGCTGAGGGAGTTTGAGGGAGTTTTTACGGTTATGGATTGCAAGGGGAAAGGGAGTTTCGTGTTAGGACTGGAAGGGTGGTTTTCGAAGGAGTTGCCTTCCGCCGGGTGTTGCGGGTCGAGCGGGGGTGGAACTAGTGGATTGGTGGCGGACTTGAGGTTGGGTTTGAGGGAGATTGGTGGTGGTAGAGTGGTGGTAGAGAAGGTTAGCGTTGGGGTCTTGAGTGTGGTTAGTTGGAGGTATGTGTTGGTGGATGATGCGCTTAGGTACTTGCAACACTTTCTATTGCCGTCATTTGATGGTTTTTTAGTGTAGTCCTCCATTTTATTTTATTTTATAATTTTGTTTTGTACCTTGGAGAAAGTAAGGTAATAAGAGAGTTTTTGTTTTCTTTTGTTTGTTTTTCTCCTGTAAATGAACGTATATATAATTACTTAATGGTCATATGATCTAGTAGTCTTTTTTACGAATGATTATATGTATGGGATGTTCTTTTGATTAGATTTATCTATTATATATCTACGAAAAGTGATTAATGGGTATATGATTCATATAGCTATGTATTATCTAATTCACGAGATCGGACGCTTACAGAGTGGACGCGTTGGTAAGACGGGCTACCACATGATTGATTTGGATCCCGCTTACCTGAAACTATACTGTATATACTACTATACGCGGGACATGCACAAAAAGAATACACATATTGAAAAACGATTTCCCTAGGATTTGGGACAAACTTCTCTTCGTGCATGGGAGCATTTGTAGTATGGAGGTCGTTCAGTGTGTCGACGAAGTCTTTAATTTCTTTCTCTATTAAATTTCAGAAATTCGGCACCGATTCAAGTATGAACATATTATATTCTTATGATGTGTAACATGCATTTATGGAAGAAGTAATAACGGGAATCTTAGCTAGATATATATATATATATATATACTATATATAGTATATATAGTAGGTTACATGGCCCATGCAGAGCACATGCGCATTTTATTGTATTTGATACTTTAAATATCATTTTTATGTGCTTTTATTGTATTTGATACTTTAAATATCATTTTTTAAAAGAGTTTTAATTTTAACGATAGTTAATTTGAGTATATATTTAACAAAATTTAATATAACTTTGGAATTAACTTTTACCATGTATAAATATAGTACCGGTTAATTTTATCATGAACCAAGCCTACAATCTTAATAAATTTGTGTACGCTATATTAACCACGAAAAAATAAAGTCGAGTGGTGCACATGAATCCTTTGCCTCCATTTGTTTCGGCTGAGAAGTAAATATTCACTT
This sequence comes from Linaria vulgaris, assembly GCA_948329865.1. NCBI lineage: Eukaryota > Viridiplantae > Streptophyta > Magnoliopsida > Lamiales > Plantaginaceae > Linaria > Linaria vulgaris. Next base: position 110,226,846 of record OX415250.1, on the reverse strand, counting down.
ACCTCTCTGAGCTTCATGCCGCTATCCATTTCTTCTTCGTCTCCTACAAGCTATAGTGGTACGCCCTAAGTCGAGATATTTAACGCATTTTACCGGAGCATCTATGGGTCTGCGGTAAAAAATGTGGCCCCATAAATGCATAACGTAAAACATTTGAAGGAAAACTGAAAGAATTAGAAATTAAAAGTAATGTTCCAAATTTTACAATGGACCACCACGTTATTAAGTGTTAATCAATTTTATATTAAGCAAAGCCCAATTGTTTAATACGCACGGGCACACAAGTTATTTATTACTTTAAAAAAAATGGCTAAAATTTTAGGCAAAACTAAAAGAATTTCAAAATAAAAGGACCGTACAATAATTTACACCGAGGCCCATAATTAAGTAACATAAAATTTTTGGTGCAAATTCGATAGAATTCAAAAACTAAAAGGACCATCTGACAGTTTATAGCGGGTGCGCAATGTAAAACTTTTGAGACAAGATCAAAAGAATTAAAAACTAAAAAGATTGTTCAACAATTTACCACAGACCCCCACGCTATTAAATGCGAATCAATTTTATATTATACGGGTCCCAATCAATTAATACCTGCGGACCCACAAGTTATTTATTACTGCAAAACAAAGCAGAATGTAGTAATTAATTGAACTTAGAATGGCAAAATTGGAACAATGAAACATGGACGATAAAAAAATTCCATTATTACTATATTATAAGATAAGATATGATATGGGGGTCTCAATTACTTAATACGCATAGGACCACAACTTATTTATTATTGCAAAACAAACATGTAGTAATTAGTCGAACTTTAGAACAACGAAAGATGGACGACCAAATTTGTTTCCATTCTTATTATTGAGTATTTATTTTATAATGTATAAATATGGTACGGATTAATTTTATCATGAATCAAGCTTGCAACCCCTATAAATTGCGGTAGGCTATATTAATCATGAAAGTATCACATCGACTCACGCACATGAATCCTCTACCTCCATTTATATTGGTCGAGAAGTAAATCTTCACTTAGGTCTCTGAGCTTCATGCCGTTCCGTACGACCTTCATCATGTCTTCTTTGATCCCGGGTATTAATCATGAAAGTATCACGTCGAGTCATGCACATGAATCCCATGCCTCCATTCGTTTCCGTCGAGAAGTAAATCATCACTTTGGTCTCTTAGCTTCATGTCGTACCGTACGACCTTCATCATGTCTTCTTTGATCTCGCACAAGCTCTAGCCATAGCTCCGTATGCCCTAAATCGAGATATTCAACGTGTCTTATCAAGGCATATATGTGTCGGCGTTTAACAAGCGGGCCCTATAAGTGCGTAACGTAAAACATACGAGGCAAAACTGAAAGAATTAAATATTAAAAGGACTATCCCAAAATTTACAACGAACACCCTAATTAGTTTTATATTAAGCGGATCCCAATTGTCTAATACACGTGGATACATAAGCTATTTACTGTTGCAAAACCAAAAAGATTATAGTAGCTAAACTTTTAGGGCGAAACTGAAAGATTTTAAAATTAAGAGGATCGTTTAACAATTTACAGTAGGACCCATAAATAAATAACGTAAAACCTTTGGGGCAAAATTGAAAGAATCAAAAAATAAGATGAGCGTTTAACAATTTATAGTAGGGCCCATAAATAAATAATATAAAAATTTGAGGTAAATTTGAAAGAAATAAAATTTAAAAGGACCATTCGGCAATTCACAGTGGGTCCGTAAGTGCGAAATGTGAAACTTTAGAGGCTAGATTGAAAGAACTAAAAAATAAAAGGACCATTTTACAATTTACGGAGGACCCCAACGCTATTAAGTGGTAAGAAATTTATATTTTGTGGATCCTAATCGATTAATACGTGCGGGCCCTCAAAGTATTTATTACTGTAAAACAAAACATAATACAATAATTAATTGAACTAACAGGGGCAAAATTGGAATGCAAAAGTGAACAGAGATCGTTTAACAATTTATAGTAGGGCCCATAAATAAATAATATAAAACTTTGTGGTAAATTTGAAAGAAATAAAATTTAAAAGGACCATTCGGCAATTCACAGTGGGTCCGTAAGTGCAAAATGTGAAACTTTAGAGGCGAGATTGAAAGAACAAAAAAATAAAAAGACCATTTTGCAATTTACGGAGGACACCAACGCTATTACGTGGTAAGAAATTTATATTTTGTGGGTCCCAATCGATTAATACGTGCGGGCCCTCAAAGTATTTATTACTGTAAAACAAAACATAATACAATAATTAATTGAACTAACAGGGGCAAAATTGGAATGCAAAAGTGAACAGAGATCGTTTAACAATTTATAGTAGGGCCCATAAATAAATAATATAAAACTTTGTGGTAAATTTGAAAGAAAGAAAATTTAAAAGGACCATTCGGCAATTCACAGTGGGTCCGTAAGTGCAAAATGTGAAACTTTAGAGGCGAGATTGAAAGAACAAAAAAATAAAAGGACCATTTTGCAATTTACGGAGGACACCAACGCTATTACGTGGTAAGAAATTTATATTTTGTGGGTCCTAATCGATTAATACGTGCGGGCCCTCAAAGTATTTATTACTGTAAAACAAAACATAATACAGTAATTAATTGAACTAACAGGGGCAAAATTGGAAAGCAAAAGTGGACAGGGAATTTTACAGGGGCAAAATTGGAATGCAAAAGTGAACAGAGACAGTTTAACAATTTATAGTAGGGCCCATAAATAAATAATTGTTAACCGGTTTGGAATTATGACATAATTAACTGAATTATTTATTTGGGTTGGAACACCTTTGCCCGTGGTTCAAAAAGCTAAACGCTATTTTAAAGGAGACAAAATAACAAGAACATTCCTTCATTTATTCACTATATCTCACTCCGATCCTCCTTGCTCTTTTCTTTCCTCCCTTTATATAGAAATTTTCAGGGATAGGTGTCATGGTGCATGTGTTTAAAGGATACACGTGTCGCTGTGCATGCTGATATGTTTTAAAATGGGTACATGTGTTACAAGGTACAATAATCAATAAGATAATGTCTATCTTGATCTACTAAGTGCTGACCGTGCTGCTTTATCTTCTTCCGAAGGCTTTCGCCTCCTTTCCGATAGGTGGTAGGCTGCCTTCTTTGTCTCCGAGGGCTGATTGCTTCTAGTATTGACCTGAGGGCCAAGTTTGAGTGTCCTCTTAGTGATAATGCTGCTCCGATAGGGGGGTATCCGAAGTAAGTGATTATGGACATTTGCTCCGAGGGGGTGTTCACCCATGAGTTGAACTCCGAGGGGTTTTTTAGCCTTCGTGGATAGACTTCTTTCTTTCCGAGTACCCGGAGAGTGTTTGTTCTTTGGTTCTTGCCTGGTGTGCGTTTTCATTCTTTGAGTTGGCCGTCTGGGGCACTGTTCCGAGGGCATTTATGTTGTGAGTGCATAGCAAGGAAGCGTTCTTGTCAAGGATTTGGGACTCGGGAGTCCGTTTGGGCCCTGCTCGGCGTCTTGATGGATATCTGAATCAGGTGGATCCATCCGGGTTTGCTTTTTATCCGATGCCGCCTTGATATCTGGTCTTGATTCATCGTGACTTTTCGAGGGACGCTAGATGCCCTCGTTGGATGGCCATTCGTACCAATTTGGGTTAGTATCCGAGTGGTATTGGTCACACCCGATGGGCCTCCTCGTTGGGAGTGGGTACAACTCATCGGAAGTACTCGTGACAATAGTATTGTCCATTTATTAATCCTCTTTATTTAGGACTAATATTCTCTTTAATCTCGTATTTATTTTATACGGTTAACACTAGCCCCCCCAAATTTCGATCGCCATCGCAGGGGCGAGAGAAATTTTAATCTTGGGGTTTTTGTACTCCGAGGGGTTTCATGTGTTTTTCTCTTTGTCCATTCTTTTATGGCCATTTTCCGAGGGGGGCGAAGCTTCCTCCAATAATTTTTGATTTTTCCGACGGGGTAAGAAGCCCCGAATGTTGTTTCTCTTTTTCAAAATTTTTCCGGCAGGATATGATTTGTTTCCTTTTCTTCCGAGGGGTTTTACCCATTTTTTCCTTTTTTATGCCTCCGAGGGGATCACAGTGTATATAAGTATATATTTAAAATACCGTAGGAAAATTACCTTTTTGTACCTGGGAAGCAACGGTTCAGATAATTGTAACGGCTCTTTCTGTCCGTTGGATGCATTTAAATGGCATTTATTCATCCGTCCGTTGATCTTCAGCAACGGCTAGTGCGTGGAAAGACACGTCGTTTCATGAGTGGAGACGTGGGGCGTGGGAAACGGGGCACGACTTAATTGTTTATTCCTATAAATAGGCTCGTCCGTACTCCTCTTCACTTTACCTTTCTTTAATCTTCAATTTTTCTCAATCTCTCTCAATTTCTTAAGTAAGAAAACGTTGCAAAATCTCTTTCCTGCCAAAAAAGAAAATGGCTTCCTCTGCCAACACTTCCGCTGTTGATGTTCCCGCCGTTTCTGTGGCCACTGCTCCCCTCGGGGGACCTGCTGCTGCCACTCGTAAAAGAAAGTCTGCTGTTGCTGAGGGGAGCGGCGCCGCCTCGGCTAAGAAAGCTAGGGTTTCAAAATCGAAGAAGCCCCCTGTTCGTGATTTTTCCAAAATTGAAGGGGTTCGGTCCGTTGTTACTTATGAGCAGGTCATGGATCTGTTCAAGGCCACGGGGACCGCTATGAAGATTGTGACTGTTCACATTCCCACCGAGGACCAGAGTGCTTGTTATCCTCCCGCGGGTATGCTCACGGTGTATTTCGCGCAGGTGAATTACGGGTGGCGCTCCTTTATGCCACCCTTCTTTTGTGAGGTATTCAAGACTTGTGGTATCTGTCCGAGTCAATTGGTGCCCAACGGATACGCTGCCCTCTGTATCTACGTGTTTTGGTGTCACATCAAGGGGTACGAGTGCGGAGTGGACCACTTCCTTTCGATTTTTGATGTGGGGGTGTCGCTCGGGGGATACCCCTTTTACCATGTCCGTCATCGGGACAACTCTGGGAATTCCACAAAGAGGATTCTGGGTGCGACGATCAGTTCGCATAGTGTTTGGAAGGACAAGTTCTTTTACGTAAAGCCTATCCGAGGGAAGTGGGATGTGCCTTTTAAGTGGGGGGAGGGTGTGACTCCAATTCACACCATGGATGATGATACGGTGCTTTCTCCGGTGGTTGCTCAGCAGCTGTTAATGGAGTCGAAAGATTTTCCGCAGTTGTTTGATAGGGCCGGGCTTCACTTCGTAGTGTTCACTGATGACAATGTGAAGAAACCGCTCTCTGTTTTGAGTATGCACTTGCCAGCTTTCAGTAAGTTTTCCCTCTTTTATTCTCATGCTTTTTATTTCGTATTTATCTCCTCCGAGTAGTTTTTTTCGCATTTTTCCGTTGTCCGCACTGACTTGTCTTTGTGTGGTGCAGAGGAGGTTATGGCGAGATATGATTTAGTGCCGGGTTCTGAAGAGGCAGCTCCAAGTGGGCATAGCGAAGCTTCCGAGGGGGGAGACCACGAGGGAGTAGAGGTACAGTCTCCTGAGAAGGCAGGGATGGACCCGGAGGTCGAGGAAGTTCACGAGAACATCCCGCGTTCCTCCGAGGACGCTGAGGGGGTACCCCTGGAAGCCATTCCGCTGCGACAAGTGGCTCCTATGTCTGCTTTGACTTGGAGGTCAACTTTCGGGTCTTATACTGGCAGCTCTCCGAGGAGCTCTAAGGGGGCGTTATCTCCGAGGGCAGAAGAAGAAGAGCTCTTATCTCAGGGGCCGGATGTTGTGCACATCTCTTCTCGGGATCCTTCCCCATCCCCTCCTCGTAAGTTTCTTTCCTCCTTCATTTAATCGGTTTTTGGGTTCTATTCATGCTATCACGTTTGATTTTGTCCCGCATAGTTACTTATATATCTTGTTTTCGCAGCGGTAATCAACAAGGGGAAGGCCCCTATGTTTCCGAGCGCCGATTTGTTTGCCCAGTTACTTCAATCCGACCCGGAGGAGCCATCGGAGGGTCCTGGGGGGTTATTCAAGGGTCCGGCTGACTCGTTGAGGGGTCTGGAGGTGAAGAAGGAGGTGCTGGGCACCCTGCTCAGGGGAGAAGGTTCATCGGCCGCTATGGAGGTTCCGGCAGTGGTGATGACGGAGACAGTGACGGTGACTCCTACCACGACTGTTCCTCCTCCGACGGCCAGTTTCCCGAAGAGGGCTACCTTGCGGAGGTCCACTTCTGAGGGAAGCCTTTCACCCCCAGCACCCGAGAAGGAGCCTCCGACCGTGGGGGAATCTTACCACGAGATCCTTCATTTCTTCGGATCCGCTCTTTCTGCACCTGCGGAGGGGTACCAGTTTTTGCGAGCCAGCACCGTTAGGATAGAGGCTATCGTAAGTATCTAATGTCTCTTAATCTCCCTTTACCACGGCTTCTTTACATTCTTACTTACATTCTTCTTTCTGTCATGTAGTCTAAGAAGACTCGGGAGGTTATTAATTCCATGGAAGAGCGCCATCTGAGGGAGGTGGCGGAGGTGAGTACCCTTCGGGGGCAGGTGGCTTCTCTCCAAACTCAACTTCACGAGGCCGAGTCAGTGGCTGCAGTCCTTCGCACCAAGTTGGAGGCCAGCGACTTCAAATGGAAAGAGGAGTAGGAGGCAAAGGAGGTGATGCGCCTTGTCTTGCAGAAGGTGCAATCGACCTATGATCAGATGGAGGCGTCCGAGAGGGCTGTTCGGGCGCAGTTCTCTCGCTTGGAGAAGGAGAAGGCAGAGTCCGAGGAAGTCCTCTGCGCTCGGATAGAGGCTCTGGAGAAGGAGAAGTCCGAGGGCTTGGAGAGGGAGAGGGGACTCCAATCGCGGCTACATGAGCTAGCGGAGCTGAAATTAGTTGATGTAATGCCGCTGAAGGATGTGCAAGCCCGGATTGATGAGGCTATTAGGTGTGCGGCAGCAGAGGCGGAGCGCCAATTCACTTCCCTGTCCGCTCGGAATACACTCGGGCATATGTTGTGGGGATATCTGGAGTGCGCCACCTTGGCCCGAGAGGTGGTGCCTTCGGGGGTGAATTTCGGCCGCATTTTTGATGTCAAGAAACTTGTTAGGCCGTCTCCCGAGGAGGTTCAAAACATTCTGGAGATGTTCGATAAGGTGGTGACGCCAAGGGCTTCTCCTACCCCCCCTCTGACCACATCCGCTCCTGGCGCTAGTAGTTCTAGTCGGGCTCTGCCCCCGAGCCCATCTGCCGGGGTTCCCAAGGAGTCTTTCATCACTCCGCCCCCGCCCCCTCCGAGTACGGGAGTTTAGAATAGGATTTTCTTTTGTTTTTCTATTTTGTACTTTTTATCTTATGTACTTTTAATATTTTGCCCTGTAAGTTTTATCCGAGGACTTCTCGGAGTTTCTTAATGGACCAGCCCTTTTTCAAGTATCAGTACATATATTTTTTTTAAGTGTCACTACTTGTTAATGATATTTATTACTTTAGAATAAACAATAGAAAAAACTTGCTGACTAGGTTAAGAATTAAGGGTGAGGTATCGCTTGGCATGTCGTCCATTTTCTTAAATAAGAAAGTTATAGGACATGTGTATCCCATTACCTATTTTAGACAGCTCAAGCTTTCTACACTTCTTACTTTTTGAAAGAGTATAAGTAGTTGTTCAGTAATTTTCTCAAAGTTACTCAAAATTTTCACCATTAAAGGTTCATTATAATTTCTTCGAAAAGCTAAGTTTTCCTCCGAAAACCCAGTAAAGCAAGTAAATTACTTACCTTATCAAGATGATGCCTCCCTTTTTTAAACAGGATGACTCTTCCTCGTCCCGCCACTCTCCTCGGAGCCCTGCCCAGAATTCCTCCTCACTACTAGGAGTACGCCGTGCGGCCTCAGAGAATTCTACTCAGGGGAGTAGGCATAATGAGCGCAGGGTGCGTGGTGGGATGGGAAATTCTGCGAGGGCCATGTCTATGCCCCCGGAGGATGATCTCTATCGTATTAATCATATCCGCAGTGTGTTCACGAGCCGTGATCCTTATCAGCTGGTGGATGAATCATCGGTGTATACCAGGCTTGTTTTGGAGCCGGTGCGGATGATGGGGCGAGGACGCGTTGGCACTGCCGTTGGAATTGAACATAGCTCCTCCGTTATGACACTCTTTGCCACATATAACCTGGATATTGATGAATATGACATAATAATACCGCACCCCGAGCAGAGGGCTTATGACCCTCCCTCGGGCTACCTTACCGTGTACCGGGAGCAAATGCGGTGCGGTCTGCGGGTGTTTTTCCACCCTTTCCTTCAAACTTTGTTTCAATATTGGCAAGTATGCCCGAGTCAGTTGACTCCGAATTCCTACCGTTATCTGGTAGGTTATATTTTATCAGCTGGTGGATGAATCATCGGTGCAATATGCAGAGATTCATGAATACATATATATATATATAGATATAGATATACATAATACATGCACGCATTCCTTCCAGTTTTGAAAATAATAGAGTTTAGGAACACTCACCTGAAACACGACTATAAAAGCGGAAGAGCAAATACGCGACCACGTCTAGCGGTAACCACCTCGCTCGAGCAAGTCCCGAGTCTTGACCTTAGTAGTTAACCCAGGGTCCAAGTTACCTACTTAAGCATACATCACCTACGATTAGTGTTGAAGTTCAAGTAATCTATTATTGAGTTGGTCTAAATTATACTTTTACATTCCTCTTTAAGCTATGAAACGAATACTTAGTGTTACCATGAATTGTTTTCGAATATGAATTTCAATCATTCCTATTCTCTATGGTTATTTATCATATCCTATATATCAAATAACTTGTGCAGTATTAATCCACAAAAGTATGACAATTCTGTAAACATGCAATGTTTATTTTAAAGGCCTATATCGAAACATGTGTACTGCATAAATGATCTGAGCCTCATATTTTAATAGTAATTACCACCTATGTGAAGTATAATAATATAAATTCTTAAGACAATTATTAAGGTTTGCTATGCGTCAATTTTTCATCACTACTTATTCTTAAAGAGTATATCTCATTGTCTTTAATTAACACGTCTACTTTCAATTATCAGATATTACGATAAGCTAAGGAAGCCCGAAGCAAAGTCCAAAACAATTTTTGTAATGTTATTGCCCTAACAGAATTAAACCTACCGACTGTAGGAGTTCACAATCATTTTCTCACAAATGATTCTCATGAGATTTAGTATTTATCAATTTATCATTCAGTAGTTCATAAATTCATATAATTAGATTAACTAACGCCTAATACCAATAAGTACAGAGCTTATCCATGATAAATGGTTTAATGTAATATTTACTCAAATATGGTATATAACAGTTTCCCATGTCACCTTTTTGATCGACTAATTATTCTACGAACTACTCATGTTCCTCAGATTAAAACAAATTCTCTTACATCAATTTGGTGCCACTTAGCTTAATTAATCATGATGCTTAATCTCTGGCCTACCATCCTCAACATATACATCAATATGACTAGATTTCTTAGGACATTTAAAGTTCGTTAACGGGGTTGGACATCCAACTTGTTTTAATTACTAATTGCGCTTAACAGTAGTAACTTGAGACACCATCTTATGGAATATATAATTGATTATATGGTTATCTATTTTCTGGAAATGGTCATAGTGTATTATTTACAGGTCACGTTAATAATAATTAAGTGAACTAGTTAATTGAATCAATAAAGTAATATCAAATGTCATGACAATGACTTCAAGGTTGAAGCATGTTTTAAACTCATGCACATAGTTCTCCGTATTTAAGCTTAAAACGCCTCTTAACTGTTATATGAAAGGATAGTATTTATTTTAGTTACTTTTAACAGATTACAACAAGTATTGGAATAACTAAGTTCAATAAATTCCTATTTCTTACCAAAACTATTTATAATCAAACCGAGTGGTCTACTTCAGAGTACAAATACCCAATTCTTAATCGTCATAATTCAAGATATACGGAAGGCGTTTCCTGTGAAATTAACATGACTATCTCAATTATAACAGATAGGCTCGCAGCAACATAGCAAAAGAAATTGGAAAGCAAGACTTACCCTCAAAACAAGCGGCGTAGAAACAGAAGGAGAGAAAGAAATATGTGTACTTTTAACTGCTGTGTCTACCCATTTTCCTCCTTTTTATATGTCTCTAAACGTATATAAATATATATGATGACAAAGACTGATGTTACAAAGTTCTGCGCAAAATAAGGATCAACTGAATGTTAGCCTTAGTTTCTTAATCCTTATTTCCTCTATCTCACCAAGTACAAAAATGTGTGTATGTGCATGAATTATATATATATATATATATATATATATATATATATATATGTTGATATCTGGTGGTGACGGGTGGTAAGAATATAGAGAGGTGGTGATGGGGGTATTTTAGGACTGGGCCAGCAATAGAGTTGGGCCGGCCCATTAACGTATCGAATCAGGCCCATTCGATGTCTTCAGCGCATCGAATAGGTATGATTCGATGCGCGCATCGAATTGATATGATTCGATGCGTATTTTACAGCTGTCCTCGGGCCCCACAATGTAAGCTGCTATATATAGGGCGATTTTGAGCATTCAGAAGGGCATTGAACCTGAATCCAGACCTGACCACATCGAATCCAGCCATTCGATACGTTCCTCTATTCGATACGTCCATCGATTCGACACGAAACAAGATTCGACACGTTCCATTGAACCAGCACCATTCGAGGCGTGTATCGAACCAACACCATTCGAGGCGTGTATCGAACAACCGCCATTCGATGCGCTGCACATTTATCGTTATTTTTGTATTTAAATCAGTGTAAGATCTGTAATAGATAGTAGGTGTTTCGGACAAAGTTAGTCCGGTTATTTCAAGTGGATTAACATTATTTTGGTTATTTATATTTCCATTGTATTGTATTACTGTGTTCTATTACCATGACGAAATAAGACCAAAATATTGGCGTCGTCTGTGGGAACACCGTAAACACTGTTTTTTAGATAGAGTAGCTAGGATGACACATAAAAGGCACTTGAATGTGGTTGAGAAACAGCAAACAGAGAAAAACTTCAAAACAAAATCAGATCCGAGGCAAGATAGGATTGAGCCTAAAAAACAGGGGCAAGATAAAATAGAAAGTCAGTTGCTGAAGCAATGGCAAGAATGCAAAATGGAACCTTTGGGAGGATTCAAAATCGTACAGCTTTTCAAAGAAAGTTCTAAAAAAGTAATCAAGATTGGAGCAGAAATGGACTGGATGATAGAAGCAGCTTTGGTAGATTGTCTTCGCCGTAATTCAGATATATTTGCGTGGTCTGATTCAGATCTTCAAGGGATAGACTCGAGAATCATTGTACATCATCTGAATGTAGATAAGAGTGCGAAGCCGATACGGCAGAAGAAGCGGAATTTCAGCAAAGAAAAGAATGAAGCAGCCGAAAGAGAGGTGCAGGAACTCTTAGCAGCTCGACATATTTACGCTATAAGATTCTCAGAATGGTTGAGCAATATTGTGTTGGTTTTAAAGAAGGAAGCTACATGGAGAATGTGTGTGGATTATACTAACTTAAACAAGCATTGCCCGAGAGATCCTTTTCCTTTGCCGCGGATAGATCTACTAGTAGATTCTACAGCAGGATGTGCATTATTGAGTATGATGGATGCAAAGAGTGGTTTTCATCAAATCTTCATGGCAGTGCAAGATCAGAGTAAAACGGCATTCGTAACTGATACCGGAGTGTACTGCTATAGGGTGATGCCTTTCGGATTAAAGAATGCGGGAGCAACATTTCCGAGGTTGGTGGCTAACATGTTTTACCATCAAATTGGGAAGTCAATGGAAGTATATATTGACGATATGCTTGTAAAGAGTCTTAAAGCTGATGAACATGTGCGACATCTGGATGAGGCATTCACCATAATGAGGACATATGGAATGAAACTAAACCCTAAAAAATGCACTTTTGGAGTGACGGCTGGAAAGTTTCTAGGATATGTGGTAAATGAGAGAGGAATCGAGGCTAATCGGATAAAATAAAAGCAGTACTGGATTTGCCTTCGCCTAGGGCGGTGAGAGACGTACAATGCTTTGTGGGCCGCCTGACGGCCTTGGGAAGATTTATATCAACATCTGCCGAAAAGAACCTCCCTTTTTTCAAAATGATGAAACGGAACAAAAATTTTATCTGGACTCCGGAATGTGAAGAGGCTTTTAGGCAAATGAAGAAATATCTAGTAAGTCCGCCGTTGTTAGCAAAACCAGAGGAAAATGAAATGTTGTATCTCTATCTGGCAGTATCTGCAAATGCAATCAGTACAGTACTACTTAAACAGAGAGGAGCTCAGCAACTACCAATACATTATGTGAGCAGAGTACTACAGGGAGCGGAGAGAAATTATTTGGAGATAGAACTGTTTGCGTTGGCGATTGTTGTTACAGCTCGAAAGTTGAAACCGTATTTTCAATCTCATCCGATTACTGTGGTGACTGAAAAACCATTGAAGCAAGTATTGGCGAAACCAGAAACCTCTGGTAGACTGGTGAAATGGGCGATTGAACTCAGTGAGTTTGGGTTGGAATTTAAGCCGCGAGTCGCGGTCAAAGCGCAAGCCCTGTCAGATTTCATGGCCGAAACCCTGGGGAACAGTGTAGTGGAGACCGCATGTTGTATATTTTCTATATCAAACCAGGAAGGAACCAGTAGAGCAACGCCGACATGGATATTGCATACTGATGGATCTGCCACAACTCACGGGGGGGGGGGGGGGGGGAATTGGAATACATTTTCTGTCTCCAAAACGGAGGGAATTTGAATTTGCCATCAGTTTGAATTACATGGTGACAAATAACGAGGCTGAATATGAAGCGATAATTGCAGGGATTAAAATGGCATTAGGACTCAACATCGAACATCTAGATGTTTTCACCGATTCGCTTTTGGTGGCAAATCATTTCTCCGGAAAATATGAAACACGTGAGGAAACTATGAAGTTATATGCTGCAAAAGTTAAAGAGTTGGCAAGGAGGTTCAAATTCTTTGATATAACTCAAATCCCCAGGGACGACAATGCCAAAGCAGATGCACTTTCTAAATTTGCAAGTTCTTCAGAAATTTTGGGAGAAAAAAGAATCACACTTATGGTTGCTGACAAACCTTCAATTGGGAAATCAAAATATATCACAACAGAAGTCAGAGTGGAGTTTATATTGACAATACAAGAGGACCCGTCTTGGAAGGATGAAATTATGATTTATCTTCAACAGGGCATTTTACCAGCGGATCCAAATGCTCAACGCAGGATGCGTTACAAGGCTTACAGGTTCACTATCAGTAATGGGGAACTGTATAAAAGGTCTTTCGAGGGACCGTTGCTAAGATGTTTGACCCCTACGCAAGCTGAATATGTCATGGAAGAAATCCACGCAGGTAGCTGCGGAAATCATTCCGGGGGTCGAGCATTAGCTCAACGAATATTACGTCAAGGATATTACTGGCCAACTCTACGTAAAGATGCAACGGCTTATTCGAGAAAATGTGACAGTTGCCAATACCATGCTCGCCTTATTCACAGACCGGCACGTCAACTGCAACCAATCGACGTGGCATGTCCTTTTGATCAATGGGGAATTGATATTGTTGGTCCGTTTCCACCGGGCAAAGGTCAAAAATGATATCTAATAGTGGCAGTGGAGTATTATACAAAATGGGTCGAGGCGGAACCTATAACGTCAATCACGGAGAATAACATGATCGAATTCATTTGGAAATACATTATATGCAGATTCGGCATACCGAGATCCATTGTGTGTGATAATGGAACGCAATTTACTGGAAAGCACATTAAATCGTGGTTTGGGGAACTAAAGATATCACACAATCTCACGTCGGTATATCACCCACAATCCAATGGCCAAACAGAATCCACTAACAAAACGTTGAAGGATTACCTTGAAAGGAGAGTCAGAGCCACAGGAAAAACATGGCCAGCAGAGCTTCAAGGAATATTATGGGCATATAGGACGACTCCGAGAACATCGACAGGGGAAACCCCTTTCGTTCTTGTCTATGGTACTGAAGCAGTCTTGCCTGCGGAAATAGGTATGCCAACGCGCAGAATCACTGATTATGATCCGGAACAATCAGCCAGGTTGCGACAGATGGATCTGGATATGATAGGATCCACAAGAAACGATGCTTATCAGCGTACTGTTGCATATAAAGCTGCAATGGCCAAAAGCTATGATAAGAGAGTCCAATTCAGAAGTTTTGAAGTAGGAGACTTGGTTCTTAGAAGCCTTGCAGCCAAACAGCATATCGGAAAGCTTGAACCAAAATGGGAAGGGCCTTTTAGAGTCACACGAGCAAGTTCACGAGGATATTATTATTTGGAGACTCTAAGAGGAGTTCAACAGAAACGCCCGTGGAATGTGCAACATCTCAGGCGTTATTATGCATAAATAGAAGAATTTTCATTAAATATATGTTTCTTACACACACATTTTTGTTGATTCTGTTTAGAAATTATTATTAACTGAAAATCTTTATTTGTTAAATGATGCAGTGAAGAACATGACGGAGGGGTAAGAAGGCCCAAAGTGGTCCACCCACGCATGTCAGAAAGAAGAACATGACGGATGGGTAAGAAGGCCCAAAGTGGTCCACCCACGCATGTCAGAAAGAAGAACATGACGGAGGGGTAAGAAGGCCCAAAGTGGTCCACCCACGCATGTCAGAAAGAAGAACATGACGGAGGGGTAAGAAGGCACAAAGTGGTCTACCCACGCATGTCAGAAAGAAGAACATGACGGAGGGGTAAGAAGGCCCAAAGTGGTCCACCCACGCATGTCAGAAAGAAGAACATGACGGAGGGGTAAGAAGGCCCAAAGTGGTCCACCCACGCATGTCAGAAAGAAGAACATGACGGAGGAGTAAGAAGGCCCAAAGTGGTCCACCCACGCATGTCAGAAAGATGAACATAACAGAGGGGTAAGAAGGCCCAAAGTGGTCCACCCACGCAAAAAAAAAAAAAAAAAAAAAGACATCATGGAGGAGTAAAAAGGCATAAAATGAGTCACCTCACATGCATGTCAATTAGGTAAAACAAGATTACCCTAACAAAAACAGTCACAACTCAAAATGCTCATAATCTTACTGCAAACGAAAGTAGGATATTAATTTGGCAAAATCACAACAACAAGCATATTGATGAAATATCGAGTATGGAATACGTTGTAAATACCATGTAACGAATGAATGCGTACCAAAAAGCAAATAATGTCAAACGGTTGAGTCATTTTCATTGAAAAAGTAACCATTTACAAATTACAAGGTTTGGTACAAAATATGAACTTAATAACCACAAAATAGAGTGGCCAAACTATTGCTACTCTTCCGATGAATGGGGGGACTCCTCACGAAGAACCAATCCCATTGAAAGTGCAAAATTGGCACAATTGCCCTGAATCTGATCTTCTGTAAGGATTAATTCCTCAGTTTGTGCCCAATTGTCAGGCAAGACGATTTTGGCTCTATCAGCAGGATCTTCGAGTTGATACCTACTGGGAGAAATTGTACATTGTACATTAATTGGTAACCCTGGATCACCCCTTTTATTATCCAGCACAGGGACCAAGTCACTCTGAGGAGAACGTTTTCGACCCGGTAAGACTGTTGAGGGACCTGAGGCCTTAGACACACTGGTCCCCTTCTTTCTTTTAGCCGGAATTGTAGGGTCATGAGGCCTTAAACCAGCTGCTTTCGGAGGACTTCTAAGAAGAATTGTAAATCTGGAAATTCTCGGTGGCAATTCTGGCTCTGTATCGCTCGAACCAAAAACATCATGAAGAACCCTATTAACATTTCCCAAATCGCCCGAAATAGTGCTGGGAGAAATTTTTTCTTTACCCTTAGAAGCGCGAGGTGATTTGGTCTTCAAGGGGCTTGAATGGGATTTTTTTGGTTTTTTACGGTCGCGCCACACGGTATAGAATGGATCACCGGAACGAGGTGTGTGTAACTCATCATCGTCGTCATCATTATTAGCCTCGGGTGTTTCCATTTTTGCGTTACGCCTTACATCAAGCATGTCATTGCGGAAACCTTCCCCTAGATATCCAAGATGTCCAATTTGGCCAACGCATACGTCCATTCCATACTGCATGTCAGTAGCACCGCGTAATAATTCCAGAAATTTATATGCATTACTCTGCATAAATTCTCCAGCAGTAGCTCATCTATATTCTTCAGATTCCAAATACTGAATTCGACGACGCAAGTTGGAAATGGCATTTTCAGCATCAGTATTTGAAGCCGCGAGAGAGCGATTCACGCGTTTTAGGGATTCATTATCCTTTTTCAACGCATCAATCTCAACACGCAAAGCTTTTGCGTCCTCTTCGATTTTCCTGGCCTTCACTTCGGCGTCATGCTTATCGCGGGTGGCCTTAGATGCTTTCGATTCTGATTCCCTAACGCGTTTCAGGGCATTTTGGCGACTGTGTTGTCCACTATTAATAGCAGTACGTAAATTGTCGACAACAACGTTATGTTGATTTTGCACTGCAGCTAGCCCGCTATAGTCTCTGCATAGCCGATAAACGGCTAAGGTGACAGCAGCAAAGAAAAGGCGCCTGAAGCGAGCCAAACCTTGGTACCCCAACCGGTTAATCGTGGTTTGACGATCTAACTGCGGCCACAAATCTCGCATAATCTCTCCACCCTGCTCCTCCCTTAGTCGGTATCCGCCCAATGTGGCACTCAATGATTCTGAGTTTTCATCATTCAGAAAATCGTAATTACTAAGGCTTCCAGGCGGAGCAGGTCTTGGATTCCCTGAAGGTCGAGGCCTTTTGGGTGGAGGTATGCTTTGAGCTTCGCGAGCGGATATATTCTCCTCTGATTTTCGTTTAGCGGCTTCATACCATGTCTCATCGGTTGAGCGGGAAGAACTCGCTGTTTCTACATTACGTCTTTCCCTGAAATTGGGATGAGCTGCATTAAACTTCGCCAGATTGCCAGCGATTTTTTCGTCTTCTGCATCAATATCCTCCATTATCTGAATTTGGCGGTTGGTGCCAACTTTAATGCGTCCACCGGTATCGGTCGGAGTCATCACCAATCTCCGTGTAGCGAAATTTTCGTGACATTCAAAATCACTCACTAATGGCACCCGAGTGCCTGCACTAATACCTCCAAGCCTTATGGTAGAAGGATTTGGTGAAGGTCGATTTGATGGACCCGCACCTGAGGGCTCATTTTGCTCGTTTGGTTCGACCGTTCCCTGAGCAACGTGAATATTCTCAGGAGATAGAACAATTTTACTGCGGCTTCGAGATTTTATACGAGCCATATCAGCCTAATAATATAATCCTAATAATTTTTCTATGAATATAGATAATTGCTAACGTGTCGAATATCGCTGATTCGATACGCTCCGTGTCGAACAGACTGCGTTCGATGCGGTCCAGAAGTAAACAAAATTTCTTCTCCGGATAAAAACAAGAAATGTCAGACATGTGGTCCCTTATATATAGGCCCGTGGGCCGCAACTGTTTTGGGCGCATCGAATTTTCATAATTCGATGCGCGCATCGAACGAATCACGATTCGATACCCATAATTTCACGCATCGAATTGTTACAATTCGATGCCCAAAAATTCTTAATCCAAGAATGTTGTGGGTTTGGAAGTCGTCATTATTCTATTAACGTCTCCCAAACTGGGGGGACTATGTGATGGGGGTATTTTAGGACTGGGCCAGCAATAGAGTTGGGCCGGCCCATTAACGTATCGAATCAGGCACATTCGATGTCTTCAGCGCATCGAATAGGTATGATTCGATGCGCGCATCGAATTGATATGATTCGATGCGTATTTTACAGCTGTCCTCGGGCCCCACAATGTAAGCTGCTATATATAGGGCGATTTTGAGCATTCAGAAGGGCATTGAACCTGAGTCCAGACCTGACCACATCGAATCCAGCCATTCGATACGTTCCTCTATTCGATACGTCCATCGATTCAACACGAAACAAGATTCGACACGTTCCATCGAACCAGCACTATTCGAGGCGTGTATCGAACCAACACCATTCGAGGCGTGTATCGAACAACCGCCATTCGATGCGCTGCACATTTAGTGTTATTTTTGTATTTAAATCAGTGTAAGATCTGTAATAGATAGTAGGTGTTTCGGACAAAGTTAGTCCGGTTATTTCAAGTGGATTAACATTATTTTGGTTATTTATATTTCCATTGTATTGTATTACTGTGTTCTATTACCATGACGAAATAAGACCAAAATAGGTGGCAAGACAAGAATCATTCTTGAAAACAAGCTTATGAAAGGATTACTACAACTAATTATTAATGCAATATGTTATGGTCACTTATTTGTAATTTAGATTTTTGTCCAATTGTAAAGCCAAATCGTTAGTTTATAGTTAAAAAATCATAACGTCCAAGGAGTGTTAACATCTAACTGAATAATACTTCTATCAACATAAGTTACATGTAATTATTATCTATATATATATATATGCGTGTTTATAAGTCATATACTTACAATATATATTTCCTTTTGGAATAATTATTCCGCTGCGTGGAAAGAAAGAAAGACTAATCCATTTTATGCTTGAACTAAATCAAATAATTTACATATGAGTGAGACTTCTAACTAACTAATCACAATGTATTATTAAAACTGTTTTAAATTTAGTGAATAATTGTGGCAAGATTTTATTTTAAAGGACATTAAGGAGTCGTAATAAATTAATAATTCACAAGGAGCAACGTTGAATTCATGTTTAAACTATAAATTTAAAATTATAGTCACGTAGCGAGATGGGGCGTTACACCCTCCCCTCCTTAAAAGAATTTGGTCCCCAAATTCATAATTCGTATGAAATCTATTTCATGCTACTTAAGAAGATGTAGAAATGGTATTTTAACGAGAAACGACATATCCCAATACAACTCAAAAATCTTGGCACAACAACTCGATTATTCATACTACACTTACGTGTCACCAGATTAAGCAGAGGGGTTCAAAGAAAGGAATTTACGAACCATAAGAACATTGATAAGGAGCTATTCGGGTTCCAATAATTAGTGAAGTCCAAGCTAAGCTTCTGGTAACTATCCATCTTAATACACTTGTAATAGTTCTTAACTATAACTTTACTCTTAAGTTGAATATAATGTTTTTATGTTAGAATAGGACTTCAAAATGTTACTGCTCAACATATAGTTCATATAAATAAATCTTGTGTTTGTTCATAATGAGGTACTTCATCAAAATATTGACATGCACTAGGCTTCGAGACGTAATTGTGAGATGTAACAATTAGTCTGATGATAAAGTATGTTTCCTAACGTATTGAAGTGTTGGATAAGAAATGGTTGTCTATGAATGCAGAACTCTAGTAGCGATCGACAAAATTGACTATCTATCTCACAAGACGAGCACACAAGGTACACGGTGAATTCTAAGGTAAGTTACATTTTATGTAAATAATCGAGAGTGAAACCAAATATAAACAAAACACCAGACTTTCCCATTCTCTAGATGAGAATAAGATGCACATGTGCCGTATCATAAAGAACCAGACGTAGGTTTGACGACATATAAGGCACTAGAAAACAACACTATGACAAACAATGACAAACAAGGGGCACACCACAGGTTCTCTCATCCCCACTTTCTACTCGATGCTTTAGTATGTATCGAATTACTATCAGTTGGCCAGACTGCCAGTAATGCGTAACAACTTGAGCAAAGAGAAACATCAGTATGTGAGGAATTACACATCGGTCGGCCGCCCGAGAGTAATGCATCACAACTTCAGCGTCTAAGTGAGATCATATACTATCACCTCAACTACTCCCACGGTCCGAAGAACTTATCCCAACATAGCCTAGGTATCCTAACCTAAGCTCTGATACCAACTGTAGCGACCCGATAATTTCGAGACAAATCATAACAATATCAGAGCAACTATTACATGTCTAACTGATAAATATCTGAATCAAATACACTGAAAGTACTAAACTAATAAAAATAAATAAACTCAACTAACTCAATACCCTACTAAACTTTGAACGCTCCCCAATGCCAAAGGCTCCCAGGTCCTGACACGGTAGTAACCTAGATCGTCTTAATCTGGAAGGAAGGAAAGGAAAAACAAAATTTTACATGAGATAAAAATCTCAGTGAGTGTTCATGCGTGTGTGCAAGTGTAGCGTTTTCTTTCCATAACTTTCTTTTGAAACATTTTAATAAATTAACTTTAATGCATACAAATGCCATGCAATAGAATCGTGAATCAAAAACATTCATGATTTGACAAAAACCCTTTTTTTTTCATCTGTACAAAACCATATTCCGATGATCGGTGTCCACGTTTTTGCTGATGCCAGTCAACCTTATCACCTCATAACAGTCCTTATCTCCCCGTCCAAGGAGCGACCTTGGAATCAGTAACGTATGCCATGGAACATACGGAAACAGTGTACCCAACAAAGACACAACAACCTCCTGCTATGCCTGAGAGGGAATGGGCCAATGGGGACAACGGCCCATACCGGCAAGCCCGCTGCCGCCCGGCGGTACCCCTGCACTCCCACGCCAAGTTGGATCCAACTACATATCCGATCGGGACCGAGTAAACCAATGGGACACCATTCATCATAACAATTTCAATCATTTACGGCAATTAACCAATGTGCGGTTAACTTGCTTTGATAAAACTGAACAGTTCAAATACCCAATTTACAGAAACTTTCTTTCAAGAAATAAACAGTTCGAATATCCAATTTACAGAAACTTTCTTTCAAGCAATCAACATTTCCAAAACAAGTTTCTTTGAAAAATGACAGTGCAATATGCAGAGATTCATGAATACATATATATATATATATAGATATAGATATACATAATACATGCACGCATTCCTTCCAGTTTTGAAAATAATAGAGTTTAGGAACACTCACCTGAAACACGACTATAAAAGCGGAAGAGCAAATACGCGACCACGTCTAGCGGTAACCACCTCGCTCGAGCAAGTCCCGAGTCTTGACCTTAGTAGTTAACCCAGGGTCCAAGTTACCTACTTAAGCATACATCACCTACGATTAGTGTTGAAGTTCAAGTCATCTATTATTGAGTTGGTCTAAATTATACTTTTACATTCCTCTTTAAGCTATGAAACGAATACTTAGTGTTACCATGAATTGTTTTCGAATATGAATTTCAATCATTCCTATTCTCTATGGTTATTTATCATATCCTATATATCAAATAACTTGTGCAGTATTAATCCACAAAAGTATGACAATTCTGTAAACATGCAATGTTTATTTTAAAGGCCTATATCGAAACATGTGTACTGCATAAATGATCTGAGCCTCATATTTTAATAGTAATTACCACCTATGTGAAGTATAATAATATAAATTCTTAAGACAATTATTAAGGTTTGCTATGCGTCAATTTTTCATCACTACTTATTCTTAAAGAGTATATCTCATTGTCTTTAATTAACACGTCTACTTTCAATTATCAGATATTACGATAAGCTAAGGAAGCCCGAAGCAAAGTCCAAAACAATTTTTGTAATGTTATTGCCCTAACAGAATTAAACCTACCGACTGTAGGAGTTCACAATCATTTTCTCACAAATGATTCTCATGAGATTTAGTATTTATCAATTTATCATTCAGTAGTTCATAAATTCATATAATTAGATTAACTAACGCCTAATACCAATAAGTACAGAGCTTATCCATGATAAATGGTTTAATGTAATATTTACTCAAATATGGTATATAACAGTTTCCCATGTCACCTTTTTGATCGACTAATTATTCTACGAACTACTCATGTTCCTCAGATTAAAACAAATTCTCTTACATCAATTTGGTGCCACTTAGCTTAATTAATCATGATGCTTAATCTCTGGCCTACCATCCTCAACATATACATCAATATGACTAGATTTCTTAGGACATTTAAAGTTCGTTAACGGGGTTGGACATCCAACTTGTTTTAATTACTAATTGCGCTTAACAGTAGTAACTTGAGACACCATCTTATGGAATATATAATTGATTATATGGTTATCTATTTTCTGGAAATGGTCATAGTGTATTATTTACAGGTCACGTTAATAATAATTAAGTGAACTAGTTAATTGAATCAATAAAGTAATATCAAATGTCATGACAATGACTTCAAGGTTGAAGCATGTTTTAAACTCATGCACATAGTTCTCCGTATTTAAGCTTAAAACGCCTCTTAACTGTTATATGAAAGGATAGTATTTATTTTAGTTACTTTTAACAGATTACAACAAGTATTGGAATAACTAAGTTCAATAAATTCCTATTTCTTACCAAAACTATTTATAATCAAACCGAGTGGTCTACTTCAGAGTACAAATACCCAATTCTTAATCGTCATAATTCAAGATATACGGAAGGCGTTTCCTGTGAAATTAACATGACTATCTCAATTATAACAGATAGGCTCGCAGCAACATAGCAAAAGAAATTGGAAAGCAAGACTTACCCTCAAAACAAGCGGCGTAGAAACAGAAGGAGAGAAAGAAATATGTGTACTTTTAACTGCTGTGTCTACCCATTTTCCTCCTTTTTATATGTCTCTAAACGTATATAAATATATATGATGACAAAGACTGATGTTACAAAGTTCTGCGCAAAATAAGGATCAACTGAATGTTAGCCTTAGTTTCTTAATCCTTATTTCCTCTATCTCACCAAGTACAAAAATGTGTGTATGTGCATGAATTATATATATATATATATATATATATATATATATATATATATATATGTTGATATCTGGTGGTGACGGGTGGAAAGAATATAGAGAGGTGGCAAGACAAGAATCATTCTTGAAAACAAGCTTATGAAAGGATTACTACAACTAATTATTAATGCAATATGTTATGGTCACTTATTTGTAATTTAGATTTTTGTCCAATTGTAAAGCCAAATCGTTAGTTTATAGTTAAAAAATCATAACGTCCAAGGAGTGTTAACATCTAACTGAATAATACTTCTATCAACATAAGTTACATGTAATTATTATCTATATATATATATGCGTGTTTATAAGTCATATACTTACAATATATATTTCCTTTTGGAATAATTATTCCGCTGCGTGGAAAGAAAGAAAGACTAATCCATTTTATGCTTGAACTAAATCAAATAATTTACATATGAGTGAGACTTCTAACTAACTAATCACAATGTATTATTAAAACTGTTTTAAATTTAGTGAATAATTGTGGCAAGATTTTATTTTAAAGGACATTAAGGAGTCGTAATAAATTAATAATTCACAAGGAGCAACGTTGAATTCATGTTTAAACTATAAATTTAAAATTATAGTCACGTAGCGAGATGGGGCGTTACATTTACAGTCCGAGCGGGATACATCTTGGGACTTGGAGCGTCGTTTGGTGATGGAAAGAGCCCGGGTGGCAGGCTTGGAGGACAAGTTGGGTGATCTCCGGGAGCAAGTTTGCTCCGCTGATGAACAATTGCTGCGTGTTGCAGGAGAGAGAGATACGGCGAACTTACGAGTGCTGGAGTTGACTCGTGCTCATGAAGTGGCGCTAGTTGTGGCCCGGGTCCAAGCGGTTTTGGGCGTGGTAGGGCCCTCTGCCCTTCGCGAATCCCTTGCGCAGAAAATGCGCGATTTAATCCGTACGGGATATTACTTGTGTCGGGGCGCAGTGGAGGCTTTGCCAGGATTTCCCTCGGGCGTGGTAATTCCAGAGTTGAACATCCGTCAGGTGCTCCTGGAGGCTTCTTCTCCGCAGGGGCCAACTGTGTCTATCGGGGATCCGAGTCATACGACCATGGAGGATCGTCGTCGTCTAATTAGGGAAAGAAAGCGTCCCATGGAGGATGCTTAGTTTGTATAAGTGTTTTGTTGGTATAAGGGCCTTTGTATAAGATGCGGTCCGATATACCTTTATCATGTGGGGTCTCGTACTTTGTGTGAGATGGCCCCTCGGGTTAGATTGCCCAAAATGACTCGTCGGTTTGAAGCCATTATTTTATAGGGCGATCTTATCTCCCTCGTATCGTAAAGGCACCAACTATGTACAAATAACTTTTATTTATGTATAAAAGTCGTTTTGTTACACTATGCATAATACTTTCTAAGGTTAAAAACGTTCCAAGTATTGTTGAGGATGGCGTTCTGAGAATTGGCGAGGAGATAAGTCGCAGGCCCGACAATCCTCGCTATCTTGTACGGCCCTTCCCATCGTGGCTCAAGTTTGCCTACGTTTTTGGAAGCTCCAACCCGTTTCAACACTAGGTCCCCGACTTGAAAAGTTCTGGGTTTCACCTTCGCATTGTAGTATCGGGACATCCGGCCTTTGTACTCTTCATTCCGGACCGCGGCCCGCATTCTTTTTTCTTCGAGGAGATCAAGGGCAAGGGCCAAGTTAGAACTGTTAGCCACTTTCTCGTACTCCTTAACTCGCCAACTTTCTATAGAGACTTCAGAAGGTACAACAGCTTCGCAGCCATAGGCTAAGCTGAAGGGGGTTTTGCCCGTGGCGGCGCTTTGCGTGGTCCGGTAGGCCCATAGTATGCCAGGTATTTCTTCTACCCACTTGGCCTTATGCCAGTCAAGTCGGGCCTTCATATTCTTCAAGAGGGTTCGGTTGGTCCTTTCCACTTGTCCGTTTGCTTGAGGGTACCCCACCGAAGCAAAGCGGTGTTTTATCTCCCAATGGTCACACCATTTTTTTAACCCTTGATCCGTAAATTGCAGACCATTATCACTTACCAGGTTCCGAGGGACACCGAAGCGGCATATGATACTTCTCCAAAGAAAGTTGATAACGGCACCTGCGGTTATTCGAGCTAGGGGCTCCGCTTCTACCCATTTGGTGAAGTAATCAACGACCACAAGAAGGAACTTCTTTTGACCGACGTCGGGTATAAGGGGTCCCACTATGTCTATGCCCCACTTGGAAAATGGGCAGGGGGTCACGTGCGGTTCCCAGGGGGTAGCGGGTTGATGAACCCGGGGGGCGTAAGCTTGGCACGGCTTGCACCTTTCGGCATGGCTTTTGCAATCTCTGGCCATCGTGGGCCAATAGTAGCCCTAGCGAATCAGGCGCCCGGCCATACTTTCGCCGCCCGTATGACTGCCGCATGTACCCTCTTGGGTTTCCGCCATAGCCAATTGAGCTTTTTCCTCATTTAGGCACCGAGCATGAGGGCATGAGTATGTCCTGCGGAATAATATCCCGTCTTTAAGGAAATACCTGATAGTTCTTCTGGTCATAAGCTGTTGCACGGCTTTATCCGAGGAATACCCTTCCGGGTCTTGTAGATAGGCTTTGATTAGGGTTACCCAGCTAGATGAGAGGTCTGTAGTGGCATTCACTTCGTGGCCCTCGGCCTTCTCGGACTCAGTAACTTGGAGCAGGGTGATTTTCCGGGTATGGATGGCGGCCGTTTGGGTGGCCATCTTGGACAAGGCGTCCACTTCTTGATTCTCCTTTCGTGGGATTTGGACTATTTTGCACTCGTCGAACCATTCCCGCTTGCGGTGGACCGCTCGGAGGTATGCTTGCATCCTTTCTTCCTTGGCTTCGTATGAGTCATTTACTTGTTGAACAATTAGTTGCGAGTCGCTGTGAATGAGTATTTTTCTGATGTCGCCTTCTCGGGCAAGTCTCATCCCTATGAGTAAGGACTCATACTCAGCTTCGTTATTTGACAAGGGGTAGTCGATTCTGACCGTGAAGTGGAGTACCTCTTCTTCTACTTCTTGGTTTGCTAGAACTATCCCAGCCCCCTCGTGTGTGCTCACAGAGGAGCCGTCCACATAGAGGTGCCACAAGGGCGTCTTTTCTTCAGCTCCGACACCCGTCATCTCAGTCACAAAATCCGCTAGGACTTGAGCTTTGACAGAGGGTCTCGGGGCGTAAGAAATGTCGTACTCGGTGAGCTCCACGGCCCACTTTATCAATCTTCCAGAGGTCTCGGGCTTGTTAAGAATTGCTCGTAACGGGTGTTTAGTTAACACAGTTACGGGGTGGGAGAGAAAGTATGGACGGAGCTTCCGAGCCGTGGTAACCAAAGTTAAGACAAGTTTTTCAGTTTGGGTATACCTGGTTTCGGCCCCGAGAAAGGGTCTTGCTCACATAGTACACATGGTGGTGTTCCTTATCCTGATCCTTGACTAGTACCGCACTTACGGCCTCCTCTCCGACCGATAAGTACACAAAGAGTTCTTCATGTGGCGCCGGTTTCACTAGTAAAGGAGGTTTCACCATATAATCCTTCAACTGTTGGAGGGCTTCTTCGCATTGCGGGGTCCATTGGAACTCTTTGATATTGCGCAACACCTTGAAGAATGGAAGTCCTTTTTCGGCCGATTTGGAGACGAATCGGCTCAGAGAGGCTATTCGACCTGTAAGCTTTTGTACATCCTTAACCGTCTCAGCTTTTGTACCTCCCTTTGTAGTGTAGTACACTCTTCGGTAGTATGCCCATAGGTTTTATGGTATTTACAATACTTACCCGTATTCTTGTCTCTATTCGGAAATCGGGCTTCTCTTGGCCATCGCAGCTCGGTGCTACCCCGCATCACATTGAGTACTTCTCCGGGGGCAATGGTCATCGGAGGCAAGGGTACTGGTTTAAGAAATTTCTTGACCGGGCTACTCTCGTCTTTTCGTTGGGCTGGCTTCCCTTCCCGACTCTTTTCCTTGGACTTTACCTCCCGTTCAGTGCGCTCGTGGTGTTCATTGTCATCGCCCTCCAAACGTCTTTTCGCGCCTTCCGCTTCCTCCATCAGGATATAAGTCTCCGCTTGATGCATAAGTTCGTTCATATCTGTGATGTGATTTCCCGTGAGGTAGCGGAAAAATTCGCCTGCCCGGTGTCCTTGCATAAGTATATCCGCCAAAATGGTGGTACTAACATTCGGGACATCCAGCGCTTCATCCGTAAAGCGTTTTATGTATGCTCGTAGGGGTTCATTCTTTTTCTGCTTAACGGTGAAGAGATGTGTGGCGGATTTAGGGTACCTCATGTTGCAAGCAAACTGCCTTACGAATAGATGGGCCAGTCGATCAAAACTGTCGATGGAGCCGGGCGCAAGATGGGTAAACCACGATTGTGCCCGTCCTCCGATGGTCACCGGGAATACCCGACAAAGCACATGGTCCGGGGCAGAATTGAGATCCATCCCCACTAGGTATTGATGTATATGATCCTGAGGATCCTTTCCATCCGCCTCCCCCGTATACAGGGGACGATTTACGGGTCGCATCCCCGCGGGGATAGAGGCTAAGGCTATTTCGGGGATAAAATGGGAGGTTTTAAAGGTAGGATACTCCTTGGGGCCCATGGTTTTCTTAATATCGCCCATCTCCTTCCTAAGGCCATCAAGAATTCCCCATATAGTATGGTCCTCACCCAGGGATGGGAATGATGTAAGACGGTCCGGAGGAGCCGTTCCTCCTTCTTGCTGGCCAACCCGGTGGGTGTCCCGGTAGTTGTAGTGTCTCCGGGTGTCCTGCGGGGGTCCTTGGCGCCATGGATTAGAGACGGGGCTCCATCTAGCTCGAGCTCCCCCTTCTTCTGCCCGAGGGTTTCAGGGGCGAGAAGACCGAGGGGATAAGTCGTGAGGGTTCTCGTATCCGGGCGATGCCCTACGGGCCCTAGCCTCCATAAATCTCTCAAAGGCGGAGCGAGGGATGTTAATAAAATCCCTCTCCTCGGATTGGCGGTTGGACAAAGTTTCCTCCGAATTTTGAAATTGGTTAGGACGACTTTTGCTGTAGAATAGATTCTCCATAATAGGCATCGCTCCCGAACGCTCTCAAAGGCAGACTTTATAGTGTTCCTACAGTCGGCGCCATTTTGTTAACAGGTTTGGAATTATGACCTAATTAACTGAATTATTTATTTGGGTTGGAACACCTTTGCCCGTGGTTGAAAAAGCTAAACTCTATTTTAAAGGAGACAAAATAACAAGAACATTCCTTCCTTTATTCACTATATCTCACTCCGATCCTCCTTGCTCTTTTCTTTCCTCCCTTTATATAGAAATTTTCAGGGATAGGTGTCATCGTGCATGTGTTTAAAGGATACACGTGTCGCTGTGCATGCTGATATGTTTTAAAATGGGTACATATGTTACAAGGTACAATAATCAATAAGATAATGTCTATCTTGATCTACTAAGTGCTGACCGTGCTGCTCTATCTTCTTCCGAGGGCTTTCGCCTCCTTTCCGATAGGTGGTAGGCTGCCTTCTTTGTCTCCGAGGGCTGATTGCTTCTAGTATTGACCTGAGGGCCAAGTTTGGGTGTCCTCTTTGTGATAATGCTGCTCCGATAGGGGGGGTATCCGAAGTAAGTGATTCTGGACATTTGCTCCGAGGGGGGTGTTCACCCATGAGTTGAACTCCGAGGGGTTTTTTAGCCTTCGTGGATAGGCTTCTTTCTTTCCGAGTACCCGGAGAGTGTTTGTTCTTTGGTTCTTGCCTGGTGTGCGTTTTCATTCTTTGAGTTGGCCGTCTGGGGCACTGTTCTGAGGGCATTTATGTCGTGAGTGCATAGCAAGGAAGCGTTCTTGTCAAGGATCTGGGACTCGGGAGTCCGATGGGGCCCTGCTCGGCGTCTTAATGGATATCTGAATCAGGCGGATCCATCCGGGTTTGCTTTTTATCCGATGCCGCCTTGATATCTGGTCTTGATTCATCGTGACTTTCCGAGGGACGCTAGATGCTCTCGTCGGATGGCCATTCGTACCACTTTGGGTTAGTATCCGAGTGGTATTGGTCACACCCGATGGGCCTCCTCGTTGGGAGTGGGTACAACTCATCGGAAGTACTCGTGACAATAGTATTGTCCATTTATTAATCCTCTTTATTTAGGACTAATATTCTCTTTAATCTCGTATTTATTTTATACGGTTAACAATAATATAAAAATTTGGGGTTGTAAAACAAAACATAATACAATAATTAATTGAACTAACAGGGGCAAAGTTGGAAAGCAAAAGTGGACAGGAAATCTTACAGGGGCAAAATTGAAATGCAAAAGTGAACAGAGACCATTTAACAATGTATAGTAGGGCCCATAAATAAATAATATAAAACTTTGGGGTAAATTTGAAAGAAATAAAATTTAAAAGGACCATTCGGCAATTCACAGTGGGGCCGTAAGTGCGAAACATAAAACTTTAGAGGCGAGATTGAAAGAACAAAAAAATAATAGGACCATTTTGCAATTTACGGAGGACCCCAACGCTATTACGTGGTAAGAAATTTATACTTTGTGGGTCCCAATCGATTAATACGTGCGGGCCCTCAAAATATTTATTACTGTAAAACAAAACATAATACAGTAATTAATTGAACTAACATGGGCAAAATTGGAAAGCAAAAGTGGACAGAGAATCGTTATATCTGTAAAACAAAACATAATACAGTAATTAATTGAACTAACATGGGCAAAATTGGAAAGCAAAAGTGGACAGGGAATCTTTTTTTCGATTCTTATATTATAGTAGAAGATAAAACTTTGGGGTTGTAAAACAAAACATAATACAGTAATTAATTGAACTAACAGGGGCAAAATTGGAAAGCAAAAGTGGACAGGGAATCTTACATGGGCAAAATTGGAATGCAAAAGTGAACAGAGACCGTTTAACAATGTATAGTAGGGCCCATAAATAAATAATATAAAACTCTGGGGTAAATTTGAAAGAAATAAAATTTAAAAGGACCATTCGGCAATTCACAGTGGGGCCGTAAGTGCGAAACGTAAAACTTTAGAGGCGAGATTGAAAGAACAAAAAAATAAAAGGACCATTTTGCAATTTACGGAGGACCCCAACGCTATTACGTGGTAAGAAATTTATATTTTGTTGGTCCCAATCGATTAATACGTGCGGGCCCTCAAAGTATTTATTACTGTAAAACAAAACATAATACAGTAATTAATTGAACTAACAGGGGCAAAATTGGAAAGCAAAAGTGGACAGAGAATCTTTATATCCGTAAAACAAAACATAATAAAGTAATTAATTGAACTAACATGGGCAAAATTAGAAAGCAAAAGTGGACAGGGAATCTTTTTTTCGATTCTTATATTATAGTAGATAGAAGATATATATTAGTTTTCATTGGGCTAGTATAGTTGGGCTTAGTCCCTTTTTATTTTATTATCTTTTACACCTATTGGGCTTTGACCCGATTTATAAAAGGACCTTTGTAATGTTTTTTCAATTAATTAATTTATTTTTCTGTTTTACTCAAACCCTAATCTCCTCTCTCTTCTCTCAGACGATTTCATCACCACCACCACAACCACACCGTCGCTTTCTCTTTATGCAAACACCACCAAATCCAACCGTTATCATGGTATCAATCGCGCAGGTCACCAGATCCACTGTCTATTACGCTTTCGCATCTCTCTCTCTCTTTTAATTCCTCAATTTCTTTTCTGTTAACCCTCTCCGATGACCTCTCTGTTGTCCTCCTCCTCTCTTTCCTCCACCACCACTACCGTCAAAAACCCTAGCGAAGACTCCAAATTCGTCTATTTTCTCGGATCTCATGACTTTACGGGCTCCTCTATGTCGCCGACAAACTCGACGGCACAAACTACCTCTCCTGGTGCAAGGGCATCGAGATGGCGCTCAACATCAAAAATAAGATGCGCTTCATCTACGGTTCACTTCCGATGTCTCCTGACGGCGATTCCACTAACCACACTTGTTGGATCCAAGCGAACAATATGGTCGTCTCCTGGATCCTGAGCTCTGTCATATTTGAGATCCGCCAGACTCTGTTGAATTACACATCCGCCCTTGCTATTTGGACTGAACTGCGCACCAGGTACGCCCGCACTGATGGTTCTCGGGTTTTCTGTCTTCGCCGCTCTTTGGCGACTATTTCTCAAGGTAACCAATCCATCACCGCCTTTTACAACTCGTTTTGCACTCTCTGGGACGAATATGCCGTTCAACGACCGTTTGTTGCTTGCAATTGTGGGCTCTGTGTTTGTGATTCGGTCAAGAAAATGCATGACCACCAACAATTCGATTGTCTCCTTTCGTTTCTGGTTTGCTTAAACGACTCATATTCTTCTCTATGTAGTCAGATCCTCATCCTTAGCCCCTTACCATCTCTTTCAGAAGTTTTTTTTTATCTTACTACAAGAGGAACAACAATGCGCCCTTCAGCCCTCCTCTCCTACCCTCTAGGATCACTTAGCAATGTTTTCCTGCATTCTTCCGCCTTATACATCAAACCCCAGACCACCACTTGCCCGAAATTCTAACCCTAACCCTAACTCTACCCTTTTCAACAAAGCCCCTGACCCTAAGACCAGGAAAAAGGTTCGTTGTAATCATTGTGGGTTTGAGGGCCATATGATGGATTCATGCTTCCAGTTGATTGGGTATCCCTCGGGTTGGGAGGGCCAGTGGGGCAGGTGATAGGCGTCTAACTTCACCCCTACTACTGCTTGTTCTGCTACTGCTCCAGAGGGTTCTGTGTCTTAGCCTCGGGCTATATCTGCTCCTCTAGATTACTCCAACAAGGACCTTTTTGAGCAATTCATTGCTTACATTCAGCACCAGTCCCCTGCTCATGCCTCTCTTGTATCCTCTTCACACTTTGCTGGCTCTGCCACCTCTCACAGTGCCCCTTCTCATGGTGGTAATCATCTTTCTCTCCCTTCTTTATTTGGCTCATCTAAGCCCTAGATGCTAGATTTAGGGGCCACTGACCATATGGTTTGTGATTCTTATTTTTTTGTTAACTCTATGCATGTTTCTGTGCCTATACAATTGCCCAAAAATAATATGACCTTAGCTACTGCCCAAGCCCATATCAGAATCAATGACTTTTTAACTCTTAAGGATGTTTTTTTATGTTTCTGCTTTTCATTACAACTTGATTTCTGTTTCAAAGGTTCTTCAAAATTCCAACATCTCCCTGTTTTTCTTTTCCAATATATGTTTTATGCAGGATTTTCTCATGGGGAAGATGATTGGCTCTGCTAAGGCAGAGAAAGGAATTTATTTTCTGGATTCTCAAACTTTTTCAACTAAGTTTTGTAATTCCATTATTTTACTTTCTAAAATTGCTTCTGATGTGAACTTGTGGCATTTAAGGATTGGTCGTCCCTCTGCCCAGAAACTTTCCTTTATCTCTACTCTCTCTTTGCCCTCATGTAATAATATGCCTGTTTGTGATGTGTGCCACTATGCAAAACAAAAGAAACTCTTTTTTCCTTTAAGTGTGTCAAGATCTGTTGAGGTTTTTGATTTGATACATTGTGATGTGTAGGGGCCCTTCTCAACACCCTCTTATGATGGTTCTAAATACTTTCTCACTATTGTAGATGATTGTTCTAGATGTACTTGGATTTTATTCTTAAAGTTTAAGTCTGAGGTTTAACACTACTTGCTTCAATTTTATAATTTTGTTCTGACTCAGTTCACTGAGAAAATTAAGATTATAAGAACTAAAAATGGAGCTGAATTTATTCTTAAAGATTTTTATAATCAATTTGGTATTATTCATCACAAAAGTTGTGTTGAAACCCCTGAGCAGAATAGGGTTGTTGAAAGAAAACATCAACACCTTCTGCAAATTGCTAGGGCTCTTAGATTCCAGTCTAATGTTCCTTTACACTTTTGGCCAACTTTTATCTCTACTGCTGCTTTTTAATTAACAGACTCCCCTCCTCTATTTTACACAACAAGTCTCCTTTTGAAACTCTTTTTAACAAACCCCCTGACTATTATATTCTCAAGGTGTTTGGATGTTTGTGTTTTGCTTCTACCCTCACTGTTCACAGATCAAAATTTGACCCCAGGGCCAGAAATGTGTCTTTCTTGGTTACCCTAGGGGTACCAATGGCTACCTTCTTTTAAATCTAGCCCCTTATAAGCTTATTACCTCTAGAAATGTAGTGTTTTATGAATCCACATTTCCTTTTAAAACTGGTGTTTCACTAACATGTCTCACCCTTGATTCTCCAAAATTGAATACAACCTTTTGCACAGATCCCTTTGTTTTGCAGGTGTCTGATCCTCCTGCTGCTGCCCCTCCTGCTCCTGAGCTTGATGCTCATCCAGTCCCTGCTGATGTGCCTTTGGATCCTGATACTTCTGCTGTTACTCCCTCTGTTCCTGATCCTTTTGATTACCCCTTGGCAACCCGGTAACTGATATTTCTGACTCTACTAGTTTTCTTTCTGATACTTGTGAGCATGAAGTTGATTCTGGTCAATCTTCTATTTTGCCTGCTTTGCTTGATGATTCTTCTACTATTCTTAAATCTTCTTGGGTCAGTCAACCTCCTGCTTATTTGAAAATTTATGATTGTGATTTGCCTATCTCTTTATCAAAAGGTTCTGGTAGTTCATGTAATATTGTCAGATATCCCATTGAGCCCTTTGTTGGTACTGCTCATTTAGGTCATTATCATAATGTTTATACTGTTGCCATCTCTCTAGCTTGTGAACCAACATCCTATTCACAAGATATTAAATCAAAAGAGTGGCAGGCAGCAATGCATAAAGAATTAGCTGCTTTAGTTGATACTAACACATTGATTTTGACTGATTTACCTGCTAGACATCATTGCATTGGGTCAAAATGGGTTTATAAAATTAAACATAAGTCTGATGGGTCCATAGAACGTTTTAAAGCTCGTTTAGTGGCTAAGGGTTCTGAAATTGTCGGATCGTGGATTAACACAATAATTTTGAGAGTTAAGCTGGAATTGCCTTAACTTTATTGTGATCTTCTTGACCAAAGTAAAGTGCAGCGGAATAAAAACACAAGAAGATAATTTTTAAGAAGTTTTCAATATTATTAAAAACTTTCGAGCCTTAGGGCAAATAACCATAAAAGGTTTTAACAAAACGTTCCTTACAATAATTCACTCACGCTCTTTGTTGATCGGACTCAACGAAGCAGACAAGTACGAACTACTTAACTTCTATGAACTAGACTTAAATAGTTGATACAAAAACTTCGCAAAAGAAAGACAAAGACAATACAAAGAATGATTAATCTCTCGGATTGTTATGCACGATTGTCTTGTCTTCATCTTGATGAACTTCACATCTTTTATAGATTTCTTGAATCTTGCACGCCAAGATGTGTTGTTCACGGTTTTGGTAACTCTTGTTATTTCCTTGTTGATATTTGCCTTCTTTGTGAACTTCATATCTTTGCTGAATATGTGTTTCCTTTATTACTGATCTAACAAGGTAACACATCTTCTTTAATTCGGAGAATCCAGGAAAGAATCGAGTTGCAGCGAACGGCCAATATTGTTTCCTTATTTTGAAACCGTGTTGAGTTGACTTGTTCAACTTAGCTTGAAATATGGAAACTTCAAGTAATGAATCTTCCATAGCTCTTCCTTATGATTAAGATACCTTCCTGGACATAAACATAAACAACTAAAACCGTGGAACTTGATTAATAAGTGAACAAAGGCAAAACTTAATTTTGGCAACTAAAGCACAGTTTTCGCACAGACTCTCGGCTTTCAATGTTATCCTCAATGTTGACCCAACATCGTCTAACATTGTATCATCTAACATTGATTCCAAAAAACCCTGCACTTTCAGGTTCCACACAGGAGGAGGGGGTAGACTTTTTCGACACTTATTTCCCAGTTGCAAAAATAATCATTGTTCGTGTTTTCGTTGCATTAGCTGCCTCAAATAATTGGTTTTTACATCAACTCGATGTCAATAACACTTTTTTACATGGTGACTTGGATGAGATTATTTACATGAAACCCCCTCAGGGATATCTCCCTTCTTCTGATAAGCGTGTTTGTCTTTTGAAAAAAAGCATTTACGGTTTAAAACAGGCTTCCCGCCAGTGGTTTCATAAGTTAACCCAAAGTTTACTTTCATTTGGTTACACCCAAACTGTTTCTGACACCTCTTTTGTTTGTTAAGAAGTATGCTAATTCTTTTACTACTTTGTGTGTCTACGTCGATGACATCATTTTAACTAGTAATGATTTGCATGAGATTGAGTCCCTTAAGGGCAAGTTAGATGTTGCATTTACGATTAAGGACTTGGGTCCACTCAAGTACATCTTAGGCTTAGAAGTTGCACGGTCACTTAAAGGCATTTCTATATGTCAAAGAAAATATGCCTTGGATATCCTTTCGAAATCAGGGTACATTGGCTGCAAGCCCTCTAACACTCCTATGGATCATTCCTCAAAATTAAAAGTTGATGACTCCCCTTTAATTCCTGATGTCACTGTTTATCGTCGCCTTCTAGGTCGCCTTCTTTATCTTACCATTACTCGCCTCGACTTGTCATATAACATTCAGTGTCTCTCCCAGCATATGGCTCAACCTACTGCCACTCATCTCGCCGCTGCCCATCGCGTTTTGCATTTCCTCAAGTCCAGTCCAGGTAAGGGCCTTTTTTATGCCTCTCACTATGTTCCTAACTTAACCTGTTTTTGTGACAACGATTGGGCGGGTTGCCCAGATACGCGACGCAGTGTGACGGGCTATGTGGTCTTTCTGGGGCGCTCTCTTGTTTCAAGGAAATAAAAGAAGCCAACCACGGTAAGTCGGTCCTCCACAGAAGCGGAATACCAGGCCGTTGCTTCGACCACTTGCGAACTCCTTTGGCTCAAGCAACTTCTATTGGATCTCTCAATTCCAGTCACTCACACACCTTTGCTCTTTACGGACAGTCACATTGCCGTCTGCATAGCTTCGAATCCAGTCCATCACGAGCACACAAAGCATCTCCATATCAATTGCCACTTTGTTCATGAGAAGATTGCTCTCGGGTTATTAAAGATCGTTCATATCAGTAACACACATCAAATTGCGGATGTTCTTACAAAACCGCTTTCACTCGCGCCTTTTCTAGCCGCTACCTCCAAGATGGGCCGTATTAATATACATCCCATCTTGAGGGGGGTGGGGTCTTAGCTAGATATATAGATGTATATATATATATATATGTGTGTGTGTATATATATATTAGTTTTCATTGGGCTAGTATAGTTGGGCTTAGTCCCTTTCTCTTTTATTATCGTTTACACCTATTGGGATTTGACCCAACTTACATCCGGAGTGGGTTGGACCCTCTAGCTTTTGTAAAGTATAAAAGGACCTTTGTAATATTTTTCCAATTAATTAATTCATTTTTTTGTTTCACTCAAACCCTAATCTCCTCTCTCTTCTCTCTGACGATTTCATCACCACCACCACGCCGCCGCTTTCTCTTTATGCAAACACCACCAAATCCAACCGTTATTAGGGAATCACAATATTATAAAAGGTTTTTCAAACAAGTTGTAGGTGAAATATAAGAAAAATTGGAGCATAAATTGAAAATCACTTTCGTTGTAAGAGGTTTTTCGAACAAGTTGTAGGTGAAATATAAGCAAAATCGGACCATAAATTGAAAATCACTTTCGTTGGTTTATGCTCTCAAGTAATTTAAGCTTTGGTCCTTAAGTCGTATGTTGGCTGATTTGTGCACTCTAAGTAATGCAAACTTTTGGTCCTTGAGGCCTCCCTAAGCCATGGCTGGGGCCGGTATCACAATCTTTTACTCCACAATGAAAAAAGCTAATGCAAGTTACTCCACAATGAAAAAAAACTTTGCATACTGGCCTCAACACTTCCTTAAGTAGGTATAAGTTATGGGGCACTTTCGTAAATATATATATTTTTTCTTTCTGTTATTTTTGTTTTCAGCTCATTAGTGGTTTGCTCGTTATACTTTACTTAGCCCTGTCTTTGTATTTAACCTTACTTAGCTCACATTTGTACATTTATCTTCAGTTATATATGAAAATCACTCGTTCAGCTCTCTGAATTTGTACATGGATCATGCTCGCCAATGAATTTCGATCGCACCTCATTTTCTCCAGTGATTTGCTGCAATCACTACTCTTCCCATTTGTTCGCACCTTTGTATACGGTGATGGGGGTATTTTAGGAAAGGCCCAATATAATATTGGGCTGGCCCGTGAAAGAATGCCCATAAAAGTATACATCGAATGGGAGGAATTCGATGTTAAACGAACATCAAATGGGCTGGATTCGATATAAGAGATAGATTGAATGATAGCGATTCGATACTCATTCCCCAACTACCATTGGGGCCCGCGGGACGGGGGCTATAAATACCCCATTCTCTGACATTCTCAGGATGCATTCAAGACCAACTCTCACCAACTCAATATCAAATCCTTTGTGTTCGATACTCCTCACTCGATCGAAGCTCTTGTATTCGATACACCGCATTCGATCGAAGCTACCAGATTCCATACTCAGCAACTCAAACTAATCCTACATCGAGGCATCTCAATTCGATACACCCTGCATCGAAGTTTCACGATTCGATACTCAGCTAATTCCTATATCGAAGGACTAAGATTTGATATTGGCCAACTTAGTATAACCTGTATCGAACATACCTGATGCGACACTCCTTAGATCGAATCCCTGCAATTCGATGTACTATCAAGATTTGTAACTTTACTTATATTGTTTAGTCAACTTGTAATAGGTGTTCTGGACCAAGCTAGTCCGATTTTTATTTGATTAGCATTATTTTGGCATTTAATTAGCCCCTTTGTAACAATATATGGTATTTTGTAACCCAGACGAAATAAGACCAAAATATTGGCGCCGTATGTAGGAACACCACATTTCCCAGTTTATTAGGCATGACATCTAAAGTTACCAGATCGTGAAGTAGAGCAGTGGAAAGCACAAATGCAGAAGTTGAACGAGCAGCAACAAGTTAGACTGTCCCAGAGGTTGTGAGTCCTTCAACGTTACCCGCTGGGGTACCAACTCCCGCGAGGCGAGAGATGCCAGGATCACAAGGAGATGGCATACCTACGCCAGGCACAGGAGCAACCGAGGCGATGACTATGACAACGACAATTTCAAATAATCTAGGGATGAGATTATGGCAATGGTCAAATCCGCAGTGGCTGCGGCACTGACCCATGCACCACCAATGCAAATGCCGCCACTAGCAGGTCGCGATGAGGCCCTCCGGGAACAGGGTTCTGCAGCCAAAGGCCCGGATGGAGGAAACAAGAAAAAGTCTCATGTGGATGATCGAAGAGGTAGACCTAACTCAGTGGAGGTGCAATCTAAGAGGCACCACGACACCAGAAGGAGAGAGGAAAATTGGCATGAAGAACCGAAAAGGCAAGAGGATAACAATGAGATAAGATGCGGGGGAAGTCGCGGGAATGAATCCAGGAGAGAGCATGGCGAGGTAACAAAGAAGTTGGAAAGGCTCGAGAGGGAAAGAGCGGTAGTTGAAAGCCGAATGGAACGCTTGAGGAGTGTACTCCAGAGCACCCCATTTTGTGAGGAGATTGAGGCAGAAATTCTGGGGCACGGAGAGAAAATCCCCTATCTAAAACCTTATGACGGAAAGACGGATCCCCATGATCATCTTTTCCAATTGGACATCACGCTGACCCTATACGGGTTCAAGGAGAACGTACATGCCAGAATATTTGCCACTACTTTGGTCGGGGTAACGATGGACTAGTTCACTTGAATTGCTCCGGGATTAATTAAAACCTACAAATAGTTGAGAGAAATATTCAAAAATCAATTCTCGAGTCAGGTGAGACTGGTGTTGGACCATTCCAATCTATACTCTCTCAAGACACCAAAGAAAGTCTAAAGGACTTCATGAAGCGTTTTAACGCGGAATTGCTGAGGATAGACTGCCCTAAGGGGGAAATGATCGTGAGCATAATCTTCCGGGCAACCAACAATGTGGCTTTCAGCGAGGATTTGCTCTGGTTGTAGCCAAAGACCATAGAAGAGATAAACAAGATTGCACAGCAGGTTGTGCATCGCGGGGAGATGATGGCCACAAAGGCAATTATTGTTGCACCCCATATATATATATATATATATATATATATATATATATATATATATATATAGAGAGAGAGAGAGAGAGAGAGAGAGAGAGAGAGGAAATGAGGACAATATGAAAAGGAACAAAATGTATAGGGATACATCGCCAATGCGATACACGCCCCTGAATGTTAACATCATGACGGTGTTCAGGATGGCCAAGAAAAAAAGGGTGGCTGAAGGAGCCAAGACAAGTGAGGGATTCCAAGGCAACAAGGTTATCAACTCATTACTGCAAATACCACAAGTAGAATGGACACGAAACCAAAAACTGCAAGGATCTCAAGGATGAAATCGAACGATTGATAAAGGACGGCAAACTCGTGGAGTTTGTCGGAAAGATGAAGGAGCAGGAGGACAACGCAGATAGGGACAGATCTCGCTTGCCTAGAAAGGATAAGTAGAAAATAGTCGACCATCCACATGTGGTGGACTATCCCCAAATTGTAGACAACAATGTCAGGAGAGGGATGATAAATATGATATCAGGTGGCCCAGTGGGGGCGGATTCAGTGAATGGCAGGAAAAAGATATCCAGACTGGTTGAATCGGAACGTTTTGTCAAATTTGTTGACCTTATGAGAATTGAGGAGATGCCGCATGAGGTAGTTACATTCTCGACCGCTGATATGCGCAAGCTAAGCACCCAAGCCCTTTAGCAACAAATTTGAACTCTCCATTAGTGATAACGGTGGACATACCTAATTTTGGCGTAAGGAAAGTATTGGTGGACCAGGGTAGCTCTGTTAATGTGCTATTCCGTTCGACGTGGGAGAAAATGGGGTTGAATAATGAGATGTTAGGGCCGGTCAGAACTTCGCTTCATGGTTTAGGAGGCCTAGAGATAATGCCCCATGGAATGGTTTCACTCCCTACTTCGTTGGGAACCGAGCCCCGAAGAAGAACACTGCTAGCAGATTATGCCGTGATCGACATGTAATTCCCATACAACGCCATTTTAGGAAGGCCGGCGCTGAACGCATTCCAGGCATTTCCTTCAACCTACCATAAAATGGTAAAATTTCCAACTCCTTCCGGAACAGGTGAAGTCATCGCGGACCATATAGAGAGTTGGAAATGCTATGTAGCATCGCTTCGATCGCGACTACATGAGGAGCAAGAAGCAATGGAAGTGCTGGGACCTATGGAGATGGAGCAGATCGAATGAATCGCTCGTGTCTCAATTTTTGCAAGTCTCAGGTTTTCTGAACATTTTGAACAATAATTATTCGTCCCCTCTGCCCTGACGAGCATGAGGGGCAAACATGTACTAACTTAAAACAGGGACATCGAAGACTTGAGCCCGAGGACTACCTCGAGTAACATAGGAGAAAGGGATTTGAAGTCAAGCTCTGACCTATTTTTTAATTATGATTATGTCTCCACGTGAGACACTTTTGATTTATCTGTTATATCACTGTCTTAGCAAATGCAAAAATGCAAAACCCCTATTATGTTGTGAAGTACATAACATTGATAAAGTGCAGAACCCAAAAAAGTTCAGCACAATTTTAATTTTAATTTTAATTTGTGTTCGTCCCGTTCTTCATGGTGCTGAACTTTTTTGGGTTCTGCACTTTATCAATGTTCTGCACAGATATGGCCTTCTCCTGCATTTGCTAAGCTCAGCAATTCGTTTCTCCAGCACACTCTTACTGGACGAAAGGTTGTCGACTTGCAATTGGAGCCGATCAACAATCTCTCCTGCAAGCTTCACCGCATCTCTGCCGTTGGCAGCTCGAGCGACGTAGTCCCTCACTTGCTGTATGGCCTTCTCCTTATCCTCTAAGGCCGCTCTCAGAGCATCGGGATTACTATCCCATAACTTAGTCCTCAAGCGCCGTTGTCCACTCACCCTCTCCTCGTGAGCCTGGACTAACCCCGCCATCATGGCATCCACAACTCCACCAGACTGAAGGACAAACATTAAAACGATTACAAATATGTTTAAACAACGAATCATATATACGACATTATCAGGCAGAGTGTAATATTACAGCGCCGACCATGTGAAGCGCATTCCGCTCCACCATCTTCTATTCCTCGGCGGAAGCTGCATAATGGACTGCGAGATTTGGGAGCAATATTTTCAAGGTATTGATCGCATCCTCCTCGAAAAGCTCATAATCCACAATGCGGGCCCGCTGACCATGACTTGGCCCCGCCCTAGTACTTTCCCCGTCAGCAGAAGCCGAGCCTCCAACAACATCCAGAGCGATCGTACGCGGAACATGGGGGATAGCACCCCCAGTTTACGAATGGGTCTGCAGAACCTTCCTTCATTCAGCATGAGCTGCAACCTCAACATGCTCGACATTCTCACTCTGATCCACGCCAGAACCATCAATACCTCCCGCATGACTAAATTCGGCGGGAGGAGGAGTATTTTCACGACCCTGACCCATAATATCCTCAAAAGGATCAGACCGGGCGTCAACCTAGGTGGGGGCGGAAGCCTCAGCTGCGAACTTCTTACCCTTGTTCTTCCTCTTCCTCGGAGGAGGTACCAGGGGAGCAGTGGTAGTTTGAGAACCTTCGTTCTCAGCGGCTAGAGCTTGACTTATCTAGGCATGACGGTTCATGATGAATTCGCCTAAAAAGATAAACGAGCATTAGTAACATCATACGGTTGAAACTAGAACAGAAAATCAACTAAAGGCACATAATCTATACCAAGCGTAAATCTCTCGTTATAACGAACTTAGGACAACCCCTATAAAGACAACATACGATTTTCTACCAATCTTTTAACATTAAACTGATGATCACGAACTAAGTTCGCGATAAAATTGCAATCCCATGAAGGAGTGCGCATACCCCATGTTATCGCAACTCTCGCACCATCAAACCAATCACGATGATATAAAAGTATCGTCTTTTCCAGTCCTTCCCGTAACTAGAGGCCTCGCCACTAAAAAACTTGTGGTGTCTCAATGCTTTAACATCGAAAAGAGCCCAAAACTCATTGGGACCTTGCGGCTCGCCTAAGGCCTTCATCAAGATGATGAAACCATAAAGTGCCCAAACGAGTTCAGTGTCATCTGGCTCGGCACAACCCCAATGGACCTAAGAATGAGTTTTACTTCGATTGGTATCAAAAATTGCAACCCGTTGGCCAGCTGACCTACAAACACTGTGAGATGACCAGGGGGAGGTATCCATGCGCTCGTCCGGTCCAGGGATGATTATCTTATATCTATTTCCAATGTTGTATGTTTCGCGCAAGAAATGGCAACTATGCTGCAGCCGTGATACATAAGCATTGTACGCCATCCCCGGGGACCTCCACATAGTCATCAATCTCCCTATTGACGATTGCAAATCGTCTTCCCCAGCTTGCCGAGATGGTTGGTCATCATTACCATCAAAATTATCATCCCTCTGCGAATCGACATAATCGATATTGATTAGATCATTATCATCTCCTCGCGGTAAGCTCGAACCCATGGGAGAGTTGATTGAACCGGAGCTTGAGCCGCTACTAGACTCACTCCCCGACGTTGATTCAGAACTCACCATCTCGATCGACACAAACTGAAAAAAAAGAAGATGACTACGCAAATACTTCACTCTCGACACTTACGACAACTGCGCGATAGTTTTAAACACCATTTACTATGCAAGCAAATAACGACACACAAAGTAAGGGAATAATCATTTACCTTGATTATAGCTGGAAAATCAATAAACGATTGCGAAAGAAATTGCCTACAAAAAGAAGCAAGGTTAAAAGAACTTAGAGGCAAAAATCTACATTTGCAACAAAAAGTAAGAATTTTTTTTATAAGGCATTATATCGAATGATCTTTATTCGATACAGCCAACATCGAATCAATCACATTCGATGCAGGGTGTATCGAACTGTGCCCGTTCGATGTTACTCACTTTTGAGTCTGAGTTCTGCGAAATGAAGAATGAGCTTTTCAAGCCTCCCCCTTTTATATAGAAGTGGAAAAGGCCCACCAGGCCCATCAGAACGAGCATCGAATCAAACCAATTCGATATTCATTTCAGCATCGAACGATGGCAATTCGATCGATGTGCGAAGAAAGGCGAAATGTAGATCGAACCACCGCCGTTCAATATAGAAGCTAAAATCGAATGAAACCCATTCGATCGATAACACCAACATTAAAAAAATATATACATTTAATTATATTTACATGCACAGAAACGAATGTAACGACAAGTCCGTACGAGAAGTTTTCAATATGGTTTAAGGTCTAGCTCGATAGATCAAACACAACATGCTTGGGACCCACATCCTTCAGATCCCGGTTCTCAATCGGGGGCATGATTTTCAGCAAAACAAAATTAGGTTTTTTAAATCTTGGCACCCGCTCTCTGGTTGACACCGTCTATCAATCGCGGACATAATTTTCAACATTATCAAGATTGTACGCAGGAGACGATAAATTAAACGTGGGACTTTGAAAGTTTGGCACCCGCTCTCTGATCGACACCGTCTCCCAAACTGGGGGGACTATATGATGGGGGTACTTAGGAAAGGCACAATATAAATATTGGACCGGCCCACGAAAGAAGGCCCATAAAATTATACATCGAACGGGAGGAATTCGATGTTAAACGAGCATCGAATGGGCTGGATTCGATCTAAGAGATATATCGATTGATACTGATTCGATACTCATTC
Source organism: Linaria vulgaris (assembly GCA_948329865.1). NCBI lineage: Eukaryota > Viridiplantae > Streptophyta > Magnoliopsida > Lamiales > Plantaginaceae > Linaria > Linaria vulgaris. Next base: position 110,183,157 of record OX415250.1, on the reverse strand, counting down.
CCAACTACCTTGGGGGCCGTGGGACGGGGGCTATAAATCAGTGTTTTTAGACCCGGCCCGGTCACAGAACCGGTGAGGCTACTGGTTAGTGGGTCAGCAGGTCGGACCGATCGAACCACTGGTTGGACCGATTTGTTGACTTTAGTCAACGTTCAATAAAATATCTATTTAAAAGTTTCAAACTTTAATTGTATAACAAAGTCATAACAAAATACTCAATTTATAACCTACTAAAATCTCTAAAAAAATATATCATGCAATGTATTATAACAGCTAATCACTAAATAAGCAAACAAAATATTAAAAAGAATAATTGAGATTTTAAAAATCATTTATAACTCGTAAATATGATTTTCTATTTTAAGGAAGTTAGAATAAATTGATTAAACTTAAGATTCCATTAACAGTAAAGTGTATTAGATTAGAAATCAAAATGATTGTAAAAGAAAAAGTTTAAAATATTGATTAGGAATGAAACAAGCAATTTTCTTTTAATAAACAAATTAGGTACGGTCAAATTAACTAATGTTTTTGAATAAATTGAAAATTTTTAATCTCTTATTCTTTTAAATACTCTTCCCTACTTTTATGCCTTATTTTTAGTAGCCAACAAGCCTCCATATTTAAACATTTTAAAATTGATACTGATGCATTGAATAGAATTAGTGAATTTCCCTAAATAATAGTTCCCTAATTTTAGGGCCTATTTTTAATAGCCAACAACTACCATATTTGAAAAAGAAAATTGATACGGACTCACTAAATTAATGAATTTGCCTAAAATAAATATACAAGTCAAATTACATATAAATATCTTCTCATCCATATATATCCCTTCCTAATCTTTTGCCTTAATTTTTGCTAACTTCCCACATAACCCACCAATCAAATAACTTACATCTTCATTTCTCACTTCTAATAAATTTACATCTCCACTCTTTCTTCTCAAATCTCTACGCTCCTTATTCTTTCACTTTTTTTTTCTTTTGTTTATTCTATTTCTTCTTCCTATAACCTTTTTAAAAAAAAATTAAAGATAATAAATACACAGTTGTGAAGATGAAGGCATGGTGTATTATGTTTTCTAATCAACGTTTTTTTTCCTGGTTTTTGCAAAGGGAAAGTGAGGGGCATTCAATTGACAAAAAAAAAAAACAGGTGCTGGCTGGTTCGCAAGACCGAACCTGGCGACCGGTTCTTCGACCGAACCGGTCCAATTCACTGGTTCGACCGCAACAACTAAACATCCCGTTTTTAGGGCAGACCTAGACCGGTCCGGTCCAGGTCTGAAAACAGTCCTATAAATACTCCATCCTCAGACATTCTCAAGACGCATTCAAGACCAACTCTCACCTACTTAATATCGAATCCTTTGTGCTCGATACTCACCACTCGATCGAAGCTCCTATATTCGATACACCACATTCGATCAAAGCTACTAGATTCGATACTCAACAACTCAAACTAATCCTACATCGATGCATCTCAATTCGATACACCCTTCATCGAAGTCTCACGATTTGATACTCAACTAATTTCTATATCGAAGGACCAAGATTCGATATTGGCCAAGTCAGTATACCCTGTGCATCGAACATACCTGATTTGATACTCCTTAGATCGAATCCCTGCAATTCGATGTACTATCAAGATTTGTAACTTTACTTATATTGTTTAGTCAGTTTGTAATAGGTGTTCCGGACCAAGCTAGTCCGATTTCTATTTGATTAGCATTATTTTGTCATTTAATTGGCCCCTTTGTAACAATTTACGGTGTTTTATAACCCGGACAAAATACGACCAAAATATACGGTTACAATCGATTTTGCGATGGCGAATTCTGAATCGAATTCGATTACTACTTCCATTTTTTCTGGTTCATTGGATCTCCATGGCCGCAAGTTGAACGACGCATTGCAATTGCATCCAAGTTTGATATGAGATTTATCTTGTAGAAGTTGAATATTACTTGTCGTGGAGTCTTTGATCGATGAAAACTGCTCTGGGTGCGAAACGTAAACTAAGGTTTGTGCCTAATACTATTCCCATACCTGAAGTTACTAATCTCGATTACGAGGATTGGGTTCAGGTGAACTGTATGATGGCCTCATGGTTACTTCACTCGATTAAAGATTTGGGTGATGCCTTTCTATTTGCGGACTCTGCTCATATAGGAGATACATTATGGCCTCGACAAGGGTTCTCTCTTGTATCAGCTTTAGAGAGAGGCTGCCTCTATTTCATAAGGATCTAACTTGTTTCTCAGTATTACTTTAGGCTGAAACGTCTCTGTGATGAACTTGATTGTATAGTTCCCATTGTGTTTTATCACTACAATGCCCTGTCTCTCTGTACCTGTTACCTTTACCTTGTCGAACATGCTTTAAGTTTTCAATCTCTAGCTCACCTTATGCGGTTTTTGATGGGACTTAATAATGGTTATAATGCTATCAAGGGAAATATCTTTGGAATGGATCTCTTACCCCTTTTGGTAGGTCTTATGCTATGATCTTCAGGGTGGAGAAAAAGTAAGAGGTTAAACTCTCTTTCACTAATCCACACAAAAGCTCTCAATGTATGATAACAATGCTGGAGCAAGCAGTCCTACATTCTCTTCTTATCAATGTGGTGATAGTAGTAGCAAATCTCCTTTTAAGGATTACAGAAAGAAAAACTTAACAGAGTGTGATTTCTATCTTGCAAAAGGCAATTTGCGTGATAAATGCTTTAAGTTGGCTGAGATTCCCTGACTGGTACAAGAACCTTGAGGAAAGGAAGAGCTCTCAAGCTTCAGGCTCCTAAACACATGGCTCACGTGGCTGAATCTAGTGTTGTCCTTAGTTCTCATGCTCCTGTGATGAAGCCTAGTTCTTCTACTAGTCATGTTTGTCCAAGTCCAGCTTTTCAAAATAACTTCATGGCTATGATGAAGACTTTCACAGTTAGGAAAATGGATGCAACCTTTGTACTCTGATGCTGGGAGAGTTAACTTTGCCTAATTTAGTGACTTTGTTGGTACGAACCCTAGTCCCTTATCTTTATATAACATCACATATAGTCGTTGGATTACATTACATAAGCATCTAATTCCATAGATTTGGTTCACTTATGAATCTCAATAGATTTGGTTCACTTATGGCTCACTTAAGTTGGTTACGTGCACTAGAAATATTTTAGTTACCCTTTTAATTCTTCTTGAGCATGCTCTTCATGTTGATGGATTCAAATACAATGTACTCTCAGTTTCAAAGCTCTTTCAAACTACCAACTTAAAGTTTACTTTCTTCCCAACTCATTGTCTTTTGCTAGCCCCCAGGACTGAGGAAGTTCTGGTTGTAGGATACTTGCTTGGGAATATTGACATAGTTGATCCACATAATTGCACTTACTTAATATATAGTCTTGTAATTCTGTTTCTTCTAGTAGTTTTTTTACTTCTATGCATTTACCTAAACACAATTCCTTGACTGTAAATGCTAGTTCAAAATATGACTTGTTGCTATTGGGGCACACCAGATTTGGTCATGCCTCGTATTATGAAATAAAACACTTACCTTGTTATTCAGACTATGCTGGTTCACTTAACTCTTTATCACATTGTGATGTATGAAATAGGGCTAAACAACCAAAAAAGCATTTCTCTCTAAGCACTTTTGTTTCAAATTATGTATTTAGTTTTATACAAATGGATCTTTGGGATCCTTATAAGGTACCCACAATACATGGTGCTTCTTATGTTATTTACCATTGTGGATGACCATAGTAGATCCACCTGGACATTTCTTCTTAACAATAAGACTTATGTGCATTTTACTTTGTTTGCTTTTATTGCATATGTGAAGACACAGTTTGACAACACAGTCTTGCACATTAAAAGTGATAACGACACAAAGGTTACCAATTTCCAATGTCAACAACTTTTGTCAGAACATGGAATTCTCCATTAAAAGTCATGTCCCCACACATCACAACAGAATGGTGTTGTCGAGAGAAATCACATGCACTTGTTACAAGTTAGTAGAGTCTTGCTTTTTCAAGAAAACTTGCCTGCTTTATTCTAAGGACATGCCATCTTGATGGCTACCTATTTGATTAATAGGACTCCTACACAACTACTATAGTGATAGACCCTTTATGATCTTCTTCACAAGACACCAAATGATCTCTCCAGACTCAAAGTGTTTGGTTGCTTATGTTATCATACAAATGTCACTCCTCTTAAGGACAAGCTAACACCTACGGCTATCAGAGAATGATTTGTTGGATTTGCTTCTGGCCAAAAAGGCATACACATCTTTCTGTCTTGAGCAACACAAAGTAGTTATCTCTAGGCATGTCACATTTTATGAGTCTAATTTTCCAGTTGACTCCACTATGGCTTTAGGTACCTTCGCTACCCTTCCCTTGATTGCTGCTACTGACTCCCTGGACACTTTTCTTTCTATACCGCAGTTCTGTGATGAGATTATGTTACCTCAGAATCCAACCCCTTTACAAGATATCTCTACACTTACTCTAGAAAATTTTTAGTGGTCTTCTCCCACTTAAGCTGAGCCTACATCACTTGTGCTCCATGTCGTTGCTCTCAAAAGAAGAACCATACTGCATTCTAAACCTTCACATTTGATGGACTACATTTTGAATGGCAGAACAGATCCCATGTACACTTCTTTCAATCCCAAAACTTACTCACCTTCTAGATTCCCTTATATTACTCCTGCACATTTTTCCCGATCATATACCTCATTTGTTTTCCAATCTTTCAGTTGAATCCTAACCTCACGCCTATCGTCAGGCATCTAAGTACCCCTATTGAGTAGATGCTATGAAACTTGAACTCCAAGCCCTGAAGACTAATCAAACATGGACCTTGGTTTCTCTGCCCCTGGTAAACACCCTATTGGGAGTAAGTGGATCTTCAAATTAAAACTCAACCATGATGGTTCAGTTGAACGTCACAAGACCAGGCTTATAACTAAAGGGTTCAATCAAGTCTTTGGCTTAGACTACAATCAAAGTTATTCACATGTGGTCAAATTGGTCACTATTAAGTTGTTTGTAGGTGTTTTCTCTCAATTGGATTGGCTTACTCATCAACTTGAAATTAATAATGCATTCTTCCATTGTTTTATGGATGAATATATATATACCTTTCCCCCTGAAGGTTACCACATAGCTCTCCCTAGACAGGATTGCAAACTGCAAAATCTCTATATGGCCTTAAATATGCCTCCAGACAATGTAACCTTGATTTTATTAAGAGCTTGGTTAGCTATGATTTTGCTCAATATGCTCATGACAACTGCCTCTTCACCATGGGAAGTGTGGTATTACTAGTGTATGTTGATGATGTAATGATCACATGTCCTGTTTCCTAAAAAATCAGAGATGTCAAATTGTTCCTTGATAAAACATTCACTATAAGACCTTGGTTTGGTTAAGTACTTCCTTAGTTTAGAGATCTTGCGAACTCCTAAAGGTATGTACATTGATCGGAACTACATCTTGGATATGATACAAGATTTCAGCCTTATAAGGGTGATGAGCGATGATTTAGTGTCATTTTAGTACTCATTTACTTATGATTGGGTATAATTCTTGGTGTATATATATATATATATATTGGCTTTAATATTGTTTCGTTTTTCTTAGGATTTGTCAAGTCACGACAAAACGGAGCTAAAAGATTACAAAATGGATGTTTTTTTGAAACATAACGTCACGATGCTACTTCAAGGGGCATGGTGCTACGCAAAGTTTGCAAACCCCAATCGCAACACGTTAAACACATGGGAGCTGCGCGACAACCCACTAAAGCCGAATATAGCGCAAGCAACAGAAGGAAACAGAACGCCACTGAGGATAAACAAAGAGTAGCGCGATGAGGCAAAAAAGCAGCGCTAGTCGAGCTGGTAGTTATTGAAATAGCAGCGTAACGTATTTTGTCGCGCGACTTGGGGACATAAATGTCTTTTCTTGCTGATTAAGTTGCAGCTCTTCATGAGATTAAGGCATCAAGACTTTCCTATATATAGAGGAGAACGGACAACTCTTAGAGGACACAAGTCCTCATATTTATAGTTTTCTCATCTCAGGGCTCCATTTTAGGGTTTCTGACGTTCATGCCCATCTTCTGACTTTTCACGTTGATCGCGCCTGAATCGCACATGATGATCGCGTGTGCCACACACGATCAGGTTACATCGCGCCACCTTCTCTTTCTCCAACTTTCTAGTTTCAACTGCTCTTCTACTCATACTCGCGCTGCATTCTGTTTCCACGTGATAGAGGCGCGATTGGTAGGGCCGTAGTGTTACTGCCTTTTTATCATTAAATAGTGATTTGGAAAAGGAGGTGTTTCAGGACCACAAGTTCAATCCGAAGATTTATGAGGCCTTCCTTTGTCTCATTCTGAAAGTCTGAAGTCCGGTTAGTATCTCCCAATTTAGACCGATTGCCTTTGTAGTGCCTTGTATAATTTGTTACTTAGTGTACTACAATGAGGTTAAGAGATATTATGCCCCCTATAATTACGCCTACTCAGTCTAGTTTCATCAAAGGGATAAGTACGCCAGACAACATCTTTGTACTTAATGAGATTCGCTCCAAAAATAAAAACAAAATGAGAAGTATGATTATGAAGCTTGATCTGGAAAAAGGCATACGATAAAGTGAATTGGGACTTTCTAAAGGATACTATTCATGCTTTCAAGTTTCAGGATATGCTTATTGAGCTTATTACGTTATGTGCTATGAATGCAACTACTAGGATAATTTGGAATCGTTCTCCTCTTGAGGCTGTTCATCACACTCGTGGGCATAGCGAAGGGGATCCACTTTCCCGTACCTCTTTGTGTTATGCGTGAAAATATTATCATACATGATTAGGAAATAAGTGGCATCCAGTGGTTCCATGTTCCGGGGGTCCTAAACTATCTCATTTTTCTTCACGGACGATCTCGTTATCATGGGAAAGGCTAACCTAAAGACCACGCAGTTGGATAAGAAAGTCTTAGACAAATTTTACAAGGTATCCGGCTTGAAACTCGGCTCTCAAAAGTCGAAGGTATATTTCTTTAAAAGGTAAAGATCAACGCTAAAGAGGCAAATCAGCAGTGTTCTCGGCTTTGGACCGACCACAAACCTCGGTAAATACCTTGGGTTGAGGTTAATACACGTTCGGGTTACTCGCGCCACATTTGCAAAACTTTCGACCATGTTATGAAAAGGTTGATTGGTTGGAAATGGAGTGCAACTTGGAAGGGGGTGATGAGACATGTGAGTCTTATGAGGCCTTTCATTCGATGGAAAATAGGAGACAAAAAATCCATATTGTTCTGGTATGACAATTGAAGGGGGACGCGACCACTATGCGAGGAGTAGATAACAATCTTACCTAATGAATTGAACATTTCCTTGCATGAGTTTTTCGATGACTTTGGAGACTGAAACAGATATCACATGCATTATTAATTTTTGAAGAATAATCGCATGGAACTCGAGAGATGTCGTATGATTTTTCATGATAGGGACGATGTAATAATTTGGAGAAAGTCAGCTAGTGGGGATTTTTCTAGTCGTTCAGCTTCCAAAGCCTATCGCAAAAATTATTTTGATGATGCTACGTCTCGTAAAGGAGTAGATTGGGTTTGGAGAACATATTTCAGTAATAGGCTCAAGTATTTTCTTTTGCTTGTTGCTCAGGAGAGAGTGGCAACGACGTTCTAAGGAAAAGCCAAAAACTGATTATTTCGGCAATGTGTCCACGATGTAATGTTAAAGAGGAATCAGTTTTACGCCTACTACGAGACTGCTGAGCTGCTTAAAGAATTTGGGATAATATCTTGTTGAAGGAACAAAAAAGCCGATTTTATAACGCTCCAATTGATCAATGGCGGAAGAGTTATGTAATGAGCAATGAGGAAGGGATTATTGAATTTATACATGTGGTGTGGAACTGCATATTCACTTCGACCCTGAGGCACATATGGAAGGACCGAAGTTTAGTTGTCTTCAGAGGAAAAGAGGATGCCATTCGGAGTATGATCTTCCACATCAAACAATTTGGTCTTGATTTGCAGATAACGAAGAGAAGGAAACCGCTATCAAGTAAGGACGTTAAATGGAAGAAACCCAAAGTCAAGTGAGTTAAGTTGAACGTCTAGAGGGAGTTCAAAGCACAATGAATTGAGGAGCTATAGCCGATATGTAACGAGATGACAAGGATGTGTGGTTACGGGGCTTTAAAAATTAGTTGGACGCTCCAAACATTGAGGAAGCATAATGGGAAGCTATTAAAAAAAATGTTTTGAGTATGCTTGGGAGTAGGATCGACCATGCATTGAGATTGAAACAGACTCCATCGAAAGGTACAAACTTGTGAATGGAGATAAGAGACTGGGGGATGATATTAAAGAGATTGTTCTTGCTTGCAGAGCACTTGTTAGACGCCCGTGGTAGGTCAAATTCAGTTGGATTCCTCGCACAACAAACCGAGTTGCAAACGAACTCATGGAGATTATTTTTGAAGAGGGAGAGCGAGGTGTATTTTGGGATATTCCTCCAGCTCATGTTCGTAGTCTTTTAGATTTTGATTTGATCTAAGTACCTCTAGTTTTCCTTTGTACCCCAAAAAAGAGAATTGCAATAACAACAAAATAAAAAGAAAAAAATAATATTAAAGAAATGTAGAAGAAGATGAAGATATACGTAATCTTGCCATTCATTTATGAGAAATATGTTAATTTAAAATAATACCACATGGGATAACTAGTAATTAACTTAAATAAACAATTCCTCAATCCCTCATAGTACAATAATTATTTACATTAACAGTTATCATACAACAGATTTCTGAATTTTGGTTCTATGCATTAAAAATTTGGCCGAAAATGGTCCCGGTAACTCATTAAAGAAAATTTGGCCGAAAATGTTTCTATGCATTAAAGAAATGCATTTTTTCAGGAAATTTCTTAGGAAAAATTAAAGATTTTTCCCTTATTTTCAGTTTGGCTCATAATGATTTTCCAGGGAAAATTATTACATGTGTAAATGCTTTTTGTATTTATTGTTGATCTAAATATTTAAAAACCATGATAATTTTGTAATATGTATTAAAAGTAATAGAACAAAAAAATTCTATAAAATTAGTTAATATTTTTTATTTTTGAAGTTCTCTTTAAAACTAATTTATGTAAATTATCAATGTACATAAACCAATAACTTGCATAACTTTATTTTATAAATACTACGATAATTATCTTTACTTTATATATTTCAATATCTTAATTATTTCCAGTTAACTCAAAAATCAATGAACATAATTGATACTCGAAAAAAACCATAATAATAAAGATTCAAAAGTTTCTTGGATGTGTTTATAACTTTATATAGAGCTAAAAAGAAATCTGAATTTTCATGTTGGTGGGAAAAATATAAAGTTTCAATTTTTTTGAAAGATTTAGAATATATTAACAAAGTTTTTCCCACCTTTTTTGCAGGAAGAAAGACTAAAATCAAATCTTTTGGGATAAAATTTATAATTCACACGGTTTACTTATAGGAGAAAAATTTGAAAATATTTTTCTATCTTTTCCAAAGATTTCCTTTGTTTTTCAGGAAAATCTTAAATGGCCAAACAGTAGGAAAAAAAGATTTTTCTTCTTTTTCCTTATTTTTCGAGAAAGCAAATAAAGCCTAAAGTAAACAATTATTACCTTATTCTCGCTTAAATAAAAGGAAGGTTAAGATACGTAAATTCTATATTTATATTTATTTTATAATCTTTACAACACAAATTAATTAGACTATAATTAAAAAAACATTAATGCTGTGGGATCGCGTGCTAACAATTATAGTGTGAATTATAAAGATAGCATGGGGGGTTTTCTGAATGCTAGGGGGGTCACCACTGGGTCACCCTCCTAGCATTCTGACACGTGTCCACTTGGACCACTTTTGATTTTTTTTTTCAGCTTTTTAGGTTTAAGATTGTTTTTAAAATTGAATTTATTTATTTATTTATTTATTTGAGATTAAGCTTTCTTAATACTTATAGGAATTTTATATAAAAAATTATTATGAAAATTTTCTAGCAATGCATGATAAAAAAAATTGATAAATTTATATTCAAGTTCAAGACAAAAATTATATAGTTGTAACACTTCACCTATAGAAAAGTAAGAAAATGAAAAAAAAAACTCAATCTCAAAAAACAATGCTAAATCTAAAACTAAAAAAAACTGAAGTTTGGACTCAAAGAAAAAAAAAATTCAATCTAAAAAAAAAAGGATAAATCTGAAAAAAGCAAAAACAATTTAAAAGCAAAAAAATGAGAAGTGGTTAATTTCTTACTTTTAAAAAGCCATAACGGAGGGTGGTTAATTTCTGACTTTTGAAATTGAGTTTTAATTGCTAAATCTAAAAAGTATGTTTAGATTTATGGCTTAAATCTAAAGTAACAGAGACTCAATTAAAACTTTAGATTTATGGCTTAAAAAGCCATAACGGAGACTTAAACCCATAAAATTCTTATTTTCAGATATATCATTTTTTTTTTGAGATTGATTTTTTTTTTCTTTGAGTCCAAACTTCAGTTTTTTTAGTTTAGATTTAGCATTGTTTTTTGAGATTGACTTTTTTCATTTTCTTACTTTTCTATAGGTGAAATGCTACAACTATATAATTTTTGTCTTGAACTTGAATATAAATTTATCAATTTTTTTATCATGCATTGCTAGAAAATCTTCATAATAATTTTTTATATAAAATTCCTATAAGTATTAAGAAAGCTCAATCTCAAATAAATAAATAAATAAACTCAATTTTAAAAACAATCTTAAACCTAAAATGCTGAAAAAAAAGAATTCAAAAATGGTCCAAGTGGACACGTGTCAGAATGCTAGGAGGGTGACCCAGTGGTGACCCCTCTAGCATTCAGAAAACCAGCATGGGGCTATTGGGAAAATGGCGTGCCATCAATTATTTAATTAAAGTTTGTTTTCTAGTACCACGGCCCAGCAGGAGTAGAAAGTGGCTTCCAGTTGCAAGTTGCAACTCTATGATTAAAAAATGGGCAAATGGCCAACTTGGCTTTCGTGATTAATTGCAAAGTCAAAGATTGAACTGTTTTCAAAGATCTTAAATTTATGAAGAAATTTTTTCTGAACCTATAGGGCGTTGCCCTCAAATCTGTCAAAAACCTAAAGGTGTGAACGTTCCTTGAACGTGCACGCAAGAGTTGAATTAGATTAAGTCATTAAGACATTGTTTATTTGTTTGTTGATGATATATATGATTAATTAACGTGTGACGATAACATGGGAGATAAAAAAGGAATCAATCTTTTATTTAATTTTCCGAAAACTACGGTCAGTCAGAAATAGCAATTAATGCTTAGAAAATGACTTTTAATTGCAATCTTAACTATGATTAACCAAATGGTCAACTTGGGGTTAAGCAACTTCTGATCAATGATTAATTTGCATCTTCTCAAAGTCCATTGCAGTGTTGCTCATATGTGAGTAGTCTTCATTCATAACAAATAAGTACTCAAAAAAAGAAGAGAGAGAGAGAGAGAGAGAGAGACAAAAAGAGAGATGGCGAAAGTATGTAAGAAAATGCACAAGAATGTGTTTGATGGTGAAAATATCGATCTAAGCCAAGTGATGAAAAACTTGTACGAGAACTTCACTTTGATCTTTAAGGCCATCATTCCTGAACACGAAAAATATGAGAGGCAGACTCTCGATGACCTTCGTCCTAAATTTGTTTCATTGAGAAAGGAGCTTGGATTCTTGATTACATTTACCAGGTGCATGTTGAAGCGGTGTGTGGAGGAGGATACAGGGGTGATAAATAGGAGTTTGGTTGATCTCTTGACGGATATCGAGTCTCACTTTGTGGATCACTACGAGCGTTGTTCAACATTACTATCAAGAGGGAGTATAACTGCATCAGAAGACAGGGAGGTTCTTAGCATGGGAAGTGTTGAGTGTTTGGTGTCAAGAATTTCTAATGCATATTTAGATGCTGTTTGTAGTACTGATCATTCTTCACCATCGTCATCGGGCTTCTTGCACAGCAGCGAATCAATGGTAGAACTTCTGGATCAACTCCAGGAGGATCTGAATCAATGTTACATGGAAGATATAATTGGGAAAACTTTCAACGAAATGCTAGAATTCATGAGAAACTACTGCCTTCGGTTAACAAAAGAATATTCGGTGAGTGGCGAAGGTTTGAAGGACTTCTTGATCAGTTTTGAAGTTGTTGCCGAAAGTATGGCATGTTATATCTTCCTCAAAAAACATGACAAAGACATGGCGATGTACTTGCAAATCAAAAACCGATTTGACTCAGAAATGGGTATTGCAGTTCTTAGAGCCTTGGCGGTAATGAAGTTACAAAACTGTACTAATCATCTTCTTCCTTTGACCGATGTACTTACGAATGGGTATGTGGATTGCGTCGGACAAATTATGATGTTGCAAGTGAAGAATCAATTCGATGATCTTCACAAGGAACTAGAGAAGCTGGCCGGCTTGATTCTCAATTGCCCCCCGAAGAGTGAGGCTGAGCTTTCAGACATCCAAAGACTATTCCAAAATTTGTTGCTGAACTTGGGAACTGATGCTTTCTTGTCTCTCAAAGAAAAAGAAACAAGTCGCCACATGCCAACAGAGATAAGTAGTACTCCTGTGATGATGTCTGATGATTTGCTCCAAAAGATCCACCTTGTTAAAGAACGCATCACAGAAACCTTTGTGCACCTAACTTTAAACAAAATTGGACAAAGTTCTCCAAAAACTGACCCACTTGGTTTCTTGAATTCTCTAATCTCCAACATGGAGTCAAATGAATATTTAAGATCTGGTGGGTTCCAGAGCATTCACGAGGACTTAGTTTTATTGAGATCATTTCTCCAGAATATGACAATGCGCAATGCCAGTGAAGAAGGGGATGATGATGATGATGATGAATCTCAAGATCTCTTGACACACCGTATCAGGTGTGCATTATATGGAGCCGATTTTTTTATCACCTCATATGTTACTGGATTCATTCCTGACTCGTGCAGATCTCGTTGGTTTTCCAGTTTGAAACAACTGATCGAACTAGTTAAAGCAACTTTTGCAGATATTACTGAGAAAAAATCAGCTATTGATCTTAAGAATATTGATATTAATGTTGCGAGCAGCAGCAAGAATCTCAGCCGTGTATCATTACTTCCCGCAAGTACGGATGTGGTGGTGGGTTTCAAGGATGAGATGGAATCAATAAAGGAACGACTGATTAGTGACTCGTCGAAGCTGGATGTTGTCTCGATATTTGGCATGGGTGGCCTCGGTAAGACAACGTTAGCGAAAAAAGTGTATGACGATCCTTCCGTTGTTGATCACTTTCAGTTTCGTGCGTGGTCCTGTGTATCCCAAGAATACGACAGGAAAGAGTTGTTGCTTGAAATTTTAGATTCTGTAACTAAACTCACTGCTCTTGATCGAACAAAGACTGCAGGCGATTTATCTGTAATGCTTTACAAACAACTAATGGGCACGAGGTACCTAATTGTCATGGATGATGTGTGGGAAATGGATGCCTTTAAAGACCTCAAACGTTTCTTCCCTGATAGCAGTAACGGAAGCCGGATCATGTTGACTAGTAGGAAAAGGTTAAAAGATTACATCAATCCTCTCGAACTTCGTCTTTTAACTATTGAGCAGAGTTGGGATTTATTAAAACAAAAACTCTATCACAAAACTGAAGAAGTCCCTCTGGAATTGTGTGAAGTTGGAATGGAAATTGCCGAGAAATGCAGCGGATTACCGCTTGCAATCGTTGTGGTTGCTGGAATTCTTGCAAAGTCGGAAAAGAGACATGATTTCTGGGAGCAAGTTGCTCGAAATTTGAGTTCGTTTATTGCTGGTGATGCTACTACTCATGGACAAGTGACGGCAGCGTTAGAACTTAGTTATGAGCATTTGCCAGATCATTTAAAACCATTATTTCTTTATATTGGAGCATTTCCAGAGGATAGAGAAATCCCATCAAACAAGTTAATGTGGATGTGGATTGCAGAAGGATTTATCCACAAGTCTGATAATTATCAGGTTTCAGTCAGCTTGGAACTTCAAGCGGAACGAAATCTACTGGATCTTATTGATAGAAGCCTCGTTATGATTGCTGAAAGAAGGTCTGATGGCAGAATTAAATCTTGTCGCGTCCACGATATGTTGCGTGATATGTGCTTGAGAAAAGCTAAAGATGAAAACTTCATGCGACACACAACTGTGGGCGACTGCTCACCTGATCCTGTGACCTATGAACGAAGACTTAGCATTTTTCTAAATAGAAGTTATCAGAGTGGACTTATTGTCACGTGCGAAGGCCTTCCTATGCTTTCATTTCCTCCTCCTCTAAGCTCCTTCTTTTTCTTTTCCACGACGAAAACTCTTCCACAGTCTGTGAATGATGATATGCAATCGGTTTTTCGAGGCTTCAAATTGTTGAGGATCTTGCATTTTGAAAGCCTTCCTGTTAGTGAAGATTTATTCAGAGATTACATAGTAAAGCTGGCTCCATTGAGGTACATCTCGATCCGCACATATTGGAAGTTAATCCCGTCATCAATATCCTGTCTACGGAACTTGGAGACCTTAATTATCAAGGGCTTGAGAGGTGAAATTGTAGTCCCGAGAGAGATCTTCAACATGGTGAGATTAAGACACCTGCATGTCAATGATCGTGCGAATTTCAATAGCGCACTAACTGAGAGCTCTTCCAAGTTGGAGAACTTGGAAACTCTTTCAACACCTGCAGTTTCTTATGAAGAAGAGGAAAAGCTGATACAAAGAGTACCGAATCTGCGGAAATTGAGATGCATATTGGTTGAAGCAAGGAATTTCTGCGAAAAATACTATCAGTTGCCTCAGCTTGAGTCTCTTAATCAACTTGTATCATTAAAGATGTTATGTCACGGTAGAATGCCACATTCAGGCGAGTTCAGTCTTCCTTCAACTCTAAAAAAGCTAACGCTTTCAAAATTCAGGCTACAATGGAGTGAAATCTCAAGCTTCCAGAAACTACCAAACCTAGAGGTTCTCAAGCTGCATGTTGGATCAGTTGAAGGTGCATTGTGGGATACGGGAGACGGTGAATTCCCTGAACTCAAATACCTGGAACTGGAAACTCTCAACATAAAAAAATGGATTGTGTCAGCCGTTAATTTTCCATGCCTTAAGACATTGGTTTTTAAAAGTTGCAAGCAGCTTGAGGAGATCCCTTCTAGCGTTGGAGACTTTTATTCTTTAGAGAAGATCGAAGTCGTTCGGTGCTGCGCTTCTGCCGCAAAATCCGCAAAGATTATTCAGGAAGAACAAAAGGATATGGGAAATGAACTGCTCAGGGTTCAAGTCTCCATGTCTTCTTGATCTGGAAAGTGCAAAGCGATGAGAAGAAAGTAAAGCATCATACAATACATCTGTAAGTCTACTTTCAACTTTTTCTTTTTTCATTCATCAAACTCTCATTGGCATGTTCGTTTGGCAATATACCTCTCGAAAACTTTCGATGGAGCTTGTATCCACATTGCTTCAGTCAATTCATGTAAACTTTGCCCTCAAAATGAGCATGTATGGAGAATAGTTAATATTCTGGTGTCAGAATGAGTCTCAACCGATAATTGCTTGCATTTTGGTTTTTCTAGAAATTGGTAACCACAGATTCGCCTTGATTGTTGGGATGTCATAAGCTGACAAGAACAAAAAAATAATCTTTACATAAATAGTGTTGCTTCTACAAAATATTTCTTGGGACATGTCACAGTAAGTTGATAGCCTAATAACTGAGATTACTGATGCCAAGACTCCTAATATTCTGATGAAGTAATATACAGTCGACATATATCGTAGCCAACTTCTAAATCTCTTATGCTTCTATTACTGATTATGTGATTCATGTAAGTTTTGTCATCGAAGGGAGAACGCAAGAACAATATGTAATGGTGTAGAGTGGACTCAATGGTTATTTTCTGATTTCAGAATGAGTTTGATAACCACAGATTTGCTTGACTACTGGGTTGGCATAAAAATGCCTTCTTAGAGAGAGTGTTGTATATTAATGTATAATATACAGTCGACGTACTTTCTGCCACGATAGTCCCAAGTACTACTACTACTATGCTGCTTTTGTTAGTGGAAATTGCCTTTGTCTGGTGAAATGCTTCTATATTTTGGTGGCTTTTTTGCTAGCTGATTCTATACTTTGAATTGAGTTATTTGGTTTTATATTTATTTATTTCTGCTGCAGCATTTCATAATTCTGTACATGGCTATACATCTGAATGAGGCTGATTGATGGCGACGATGCTCAGAGAAGGACCTCTCAATGTTGTTCAGTTATGCAAATGGCGCTGCTGTCGTTGGATTAGTTGGTGGGGTTTGGCTTGTTTGTGTACTCCATTATTGTGCAACTTTGTTGTTTATAGCGTCTGTGTACTCCTATCCTTTGCTTTGTCATATGGACAAATTGGTATGTTGTGATAGTGAATCAGAATATACACTTTGTGTTGGAAGCCTATTGTTGGAACTCGAAGGTTTAATGTATTTGGATTTATACACTCAAAGAAGAAGTGATTCCTATTCTGTTTCCCTGAGATCACCAGAGTAGACCGTGTTGGGAGCTGACCCGGTCTCTCTCGTTGATCTCTTACATGTTTAGTTCATGGACCTTAGTTCAAGATGCGAATGAGAGATTTTATTCATACCGCAGGAAGTTTCTTTTGGAAAAAACACCTGAATGAGCTGAATTTTGCTATGTAGTGCAACTGTGCAATTATACACTACCTTATTAGTAGTATATCCATATCAACCGAACATGATCTGGTACAAAGGCACTCCTAGTCAAGAATTCGCCACACTTTCCTCTCTTCTCCTGCTCAACAGGCCGTCTAGTTTGATAAACGATTTGTGAGACAGAATTATTTCATCCCTTTTGACCGCGACAAGCAACTTCAATAGTTTATTCTCAACGCGGTTGGTGAAGTTTAGATACACATGACAAACATTGTAATGCAACAAAAGTAATTTGTAAAAATTATTACACGACCATGTTTGTGGAGAAAGCCCATAATAGCATAATTGCACCCCAGATTTCCAACCCCAACAATTCTTTCTTCCCATTTCCACAACCATTAGCTTGCTGCAAGGCTCCGCTCCCACTACCACCAGCTCCAGCAGGAGGACTTATTGGATTCGGTCTCACTGTTTTAAAAGCATACAAAGAAATGGGCGTCAAACACACAAACGAAAACGACGGTTCTCTTCTTTTGAAAATTCATAACGAATCACTACAACAAACCGGAGCAATAGCATGGAAAGTTTTGCATCCGAATTTTTATTTTCGGATGCAAGACATTTAGAATCGGAAAAATTCGGTGCAATTGACGTTAGGGTCAATTGCATCGGATTTATCTGATGCAATTTAATTGCATCAGATGGTTCGGATGCAGCCACGCAGGTTGCATCAGAAAAATCAGATGCAAAGGTCTTGCATCGAATAAATCCGATGCAGAGATATAAAAAAAAACCCACGTCTGTATCGTCATCCCATTCAGTCGTTCTCACACACACACACACACCGTGACCGCCGTTGACCACCCCACCATCGCCGAAAATCACCTAAAAACACTGCTAAACAATTCTACTCTTCTCAAGGATCAATTTGATGCAACTTTTACTAATTTTCATCAATTATTTAAATTTGTGCGATTTTGAAATTGTTGATATAAGTTTGATTATTGTTGTTATTTGTTAATGTGAATATGATTATTGTATTGTTATGTGAATTCTTAAAATAGTTTTGTGCTAATTTTTAAATTTTGAGATTTTAGGGCTTAATTTGTAGTTTAACAAAAGATTTGTGGTATAAATTGTAGTTAAAAAAACTTGAGGGTAGATAAAGTAGTTTTGAGAAAGTTATGGTTTTAATTTGAAGTTTAGAATTTTTGTGGTGTTGAATGTATTTACTAGAGTTTATTTTAGGAATAAGATAATTAATTAGAAGATTTGTGCTTGTTTGCAAATATCTAGATAATTAATTAGAGTTTATTTTAGGAATAAGATAATTAATTAGAAAATGCGTGGTGAAACAAAATTAGGAATAAGATTATTAATTCGAAGTTTTGGGGTTATTTTGGAATATGTAGTGAGTTAATAGAAAACATATAGATCGATTGGAAATTCCAATTAATTATATTTCTTATTAGGACCGAATTGTAAAGTTTAGGGACAATTATATTGATATTTTTGTCGGATAATTTAGATGGCAAATAGAGACCGGGGATCATCTAGGGGTGGAGGTCGTAGGGGGAGGCGTCCGGGGAAGGAACATGCATCTACTAGTCAGCAGCCACGTAGACCCCCGATGCACCCGTTTAACCCATTTGATGATGATGATGATGATGATGATATCACCCTACGCACTATGACCCGTATAGATTTATTGCTAACTTCGAGATAGAGCCTCTTCCACTGATCAGCACTGCCACCACCGAGTCACCGCATGACTCGGCGCATGCCTTAGGTTCCGACATGCCGACATCGTCTGCTGCTTCAGACAGGCCGACATCGTCTCAAGGGCCCGCCGATCTAGGACCATCACATTCCCCCGATGACGATGAACAGAGAAATCTTCGAGGCCAGGGCAGAGGGGCACCTATACCAGATAACCGCGATCAGAAGGAGTGGATCACATTTTGTCCATATACTTGAGGGTTGAAAAACCAATCGTCCATTAGTGCGTCGATTTCTGCTACTTTGAAGAAGTTGTGTCAGGGCCCGTGGTTTCGATTCAAGGATTTTCCTCGAGTTTATAGGGACAGCGCATGAAAAGAATTTGAACTAAGTTTTTAATGAAATTATTATTAGATATTAAAAATAGTTAATTAAAATGCTTATTTTTTCATTTATTGTTGTTTATTTTTCATATGTTTTTGTTTTTAGTTATTTATATTATTTTAAATTCACAGAGCCAATATCAATGGGATAAAGCCGACGAGTATAGAGTTAGGAGTGTTTGAAAAACGATTGGCAACAAGCGTTATAGCGAATGCTTGAACTCACTGAAGAGAGTATTGATGGAGATAAGGGACACACACGAAGACCGTAGTAGACATGATATATGGATTCCAAAAAGACATGCGCATGAATTATTGGAATACTGGGATGGGCCTGAACACCAGAGTAGGTGCGCAAAATCTAAGATCAACAGGCAGAAGGCGCCATTGAAGAACTGGTTTGGTGGGAGGCATTCGGGCCAAGAAATGGCAGAAAAAGTGGTAATTTTTTTTTGTATTTGGTCCTTAAAATACATATTAGGGTGTCGTATTAAAAATTGGCCCTTTAAAATATTTAGTATTAATTTTTTAATTATTTTGTGAAACAGGCTGAAGATGAGGGTGTTACGATTAAAGACTTGCCGATAGCGAGGATTTACAAGCTTGGCCGAGTGAAGGAAAAGCAAACGAAAGAAGGAGTTATAACGGAAGAGTGGGTATCAGATGAAGCTCACCAGGCTTGGGTAAGTAATCTATTAATACTATAAATATAATTTAGGAGTTAGAAATTCTACAGTTTACTTATTGAATTTTTGGAATTTTGCCTTTTTTTTTGCAGCTTAAATATCTGCAAGAGCTCCAGAGGAAATATGGGTCGGACAAGAGCAAATGGCCTCCATGGGACTTCGACACCTGGTTCAAGGCTCAACCAATGAAGAAAAATAAGGTAATAACATTTTCTACCACATCAGTTGGTCCGGTTATGGGGATACAAACCCATTCGCATTTCAGAGGTGATGCCTCTAGTAGCGGTAGTGCATATACGGATAGGGAGGTGGCGCACCGCGCGCAGATGGTGGCGATGAGGGATGAGCAGCGTCGGGCCTATGAGAGGTATCAAGTGGGGCTGAGAAAACAGTACGAGAACTCGTTAGGACAGTGGGAACATAGCAAGCTACTCACGGATCATCTGAGAAACGTGTCGAGGCAAAACAGACAGGAACCCCCAGATTTGCTGTACCCGGATAGGCCAAAGCCACCAGAGGGCCTAGACGATGCGTTTCATGGTGATGATACACCGGTCAATCGCTCTCCTATAGTTTTGTATAGTAGTTCTCCTACACAATGCCACCAAACGCCGCAGCCCATTTGGCGAGGGAGTCCCACCCCGCGTTCGCAACCTCACACTTCTCAGACCCCAAGGCGTACGCATCCACCTCCTCAGGCTAGTACACAGTATACACAACACTCGAGATCCTTCTCGCCGCATCATGATGACTACGACACATACCCTGAGGGCGGTGTGTACTACCCGGACACGTCACGTATGCTTCGTCAAGAGCGGGAGCCTTAGCATACGACATATCAGCGGCCACACCAGGAGTCGTCTTACCAGCACCCGCCCCAACGTACGATATATCAGCGACCACACCAAGGTCGAGGGGATTCGCTGTACCATGAGATGAGTAGGCCGAGGTCTCATGAGCGAGGGGAGGTGCAGTATCAGGAGGTGGGTAGACCGCGATCTTAGGGTCGAGGAGATGTGCAGTATCAGGAGGTGGGTAGGCCGCGGTCTCAGGGTCGAGGAGATGTGCAGCATCAAGAGGTGAGTAGGGAGAGGTCTCAGGTGCGATGGGATGTGCAATATCAGGATGTTGGTAGGTCGAGTCCTCCGGTTCGAGCACATCAGGACGCTGATGCATTTTTACAGCAACCGACGCAGCATCAGCTTGATGGGGAGTTTGGCATTTTGGCACCAGAACTTCAGACGTTGTACGAGCAGTTTAGAGATGAGATTCAACCTTCTAGCCCCCAGCCGAGTATCCCACCTCATGCCTATTAGATATTGTGGATCTTATGTGTTATGTTTGTTATTGTAATTTTTATTCCAAGTATGTTGTAATTTAAAATTTTGGGACTATTGTTATTTTTCGTGGTGTCCTTATTTTTATTAATGTTGTGCATTAATTTATTTATCTCGTCGGCAATTTAAGTTGTTATTAAATCACAAAAAAAATCATAAAATTAAGGCATAGTCGAACAATACAATGAAACCATACATCAGAAGTTCAATATTGAAATACAAGTACATATTAGAACTAAACATAATCCGGGTCGCTACTCTCATCATCTTCGACCTCCTCCTCTCCTCCCTCCTCATCATCCCCCTCATCGTCATCCTCGTCAACCTCGTCATCATCATCATCTTCGTCACTGCTCACTGCCACGGGTTCCTCCTCAATTGTCACTAGGATATATTGGCCATCCACAGCTAACTCTGTCAAGTTAAATGATGTAAAGTCAACGAACAATCCGGACACATGAACATTTGCTTCTTGGAATACCGTTTCAGGTACACCTTGAACTTCTGGAGCTTCTGTCGCTTTATTAGTCATAGAACTCATGTCAACCACGTGTCTCGCTGGAGTGTGAATCACTACCCCCCCCCCCCCCCTTGTCTGTTCTTTTGACATGCATATGGCATATAGTACACTTGTTGCGCTTGGCTAGCTAGAATGAATGGTTCGGTTTCCCCATACGGGAGACAACGCATTGGATCAAGCTCGAGCAAACGGTATGACGGGTGGACTCACAAACCACGAGAGCTGGTATCATACCATATGCATTTGAAAAGGAAGATAGATGCCCTTTCCTGGTATTGTAGCTCTAGGACTTCCGTCAAAGTTCTGTAAAAATACATGTCTTCCTGTTCGTCCCTGCACCACTTCACGCATACCCCACTGTTCGTCGTCTTTTTCCCAACGGTGTATCCATTTGTGTGAAAACAAAGACCATTTACCACATAGCCATTTTCCCAACTAATCACCTGATTCTTTGGTCCAATTGCTAGGTTTAGCAGCCGCGGATCATAATCGTGGCGTTTGGTGAATACCATATTCTTGAACCATTGTACAAATTGATCGTTCCGTCTTTGGTTGATTGCATCATTGGCTAACCCAACGCACATCTCCTCATCGAAAACACTGATATAACACAATTTTAAAAATAAGTAATGTATTTATTTTAATAAACTAAATAAACATTTATATAGTATTGTTCACTGACCGTATCCAGGGTTCACCCTCCGGGCAATTTAAAAAGATATATAACTCGGCGGCCTTGAGCTCCGCGGCTCTTAATCGACGTACGTGAGACGCTTGTCCTACTGGCGAACTAACCTTTTGAAAGACGGTTAGTCGTTGAGAATCATTAGGATCAACTCTTGTCTTGTTTCTACTCAGGCGGACCAGACGTGTATCGAAATCATGCTCAAAATAATGATCGCAGAAATTGGTCATCTCGGACGTCAGGTACGCTTCAACAATAGATCCCTCGATCTTCGCCTTGTTACCGACACTACCCTTCAAATCGAACATACGCCTAAAAATATAAACAAAAAATTAGATATGAACGATTTGAGCATCTATGTAAATAACTGTAAATTCAGTTCTAGAATACCTCTCGAAGGGATACATCCATCGATAGTGCACCGGTCCTCCCATTTTTGCCTCCCATTGAAGATGAATAGCTAGATGCTCCATGGAGTCAAAAAATGCTGGTGGAAATATCAGCTCCAGTTTACACATTGTTTCAACAATCACAACCTCTTGGCGAGCCATATCAGATTTTCGAATGTTAGTTGCGCACAATACCCTAAAAAAGTTGCTAACCTCTACTAGTGCACCTTAGACATCATCTGGTAAGAAGTCTATGAAGGAATTAGTCTTTGCATAAACACATGAAAGTCGTGACTTTTCATTCCTGTTACTTTTAGATTATGCATCTGCACGCATCGGCCAATATTAGAAGCATAACCGCCGGGGAACTTCAAACTACACAACCATTCGCACACTTACCTCTTTTGATCCTTTGTTAGACAATATATTGCATGAGGTTTATGTGCACGTTGGTCCGATCCCCTCACTAAAAACAATTCACTTCGGTTGGTATACTCTTACAAATCTAAACGCGCATTCATGTTGTCTTTTGTCTTTTCTGCGTCATCCATGATCGTATTCTTTATGTTGTCGAAGAAGTTCTTCATGCAATGCATCATGTCTAGGTTATGATGTATCAAGTTTGTTGACCAGTAAGGGAGCTCCCAAAATATACTCATATGACACCAGTTGTGCTTCGTTCCAGGCCATTGGATGGTCCCCCTTCCTTCTCCAAAACCGACATTAGGGAGGCGATCAACATGATGTTTCATTTCAGCCCCTGTCCTCCTACGCAAAGGTGGGTTAGTCTCTACGCAATCCTTGTAGAAATTAGTATCATTGTGCCTCAATTCGTGATCTAACGGAAGGAATCTGCGATGACATTCGAAGAAGCTTGTCTCCTACCCTTCTTAAGCTGGAATGCTTTCGTGTACTCCATACAATAAGGACACGACAGCTTTCCGTGCGTACTCCATCCAGACAACATCCCATACGCTGGGAAATCACTAATAGTCCACATAACAGCAGCGCGCAACTGAAAATTCTGTTGTCTAGAGCTATCCCACGTCTGTACACCGACTTGCCATAAAGAGACTAGCTCATCAATCAAGGCGCGTAGGAAAACATCTAGGTTCTTGCAAGGGCTATTAGGGCCATGAATGATAAGGCTTAAAAATATGCACCCTACTGTCTTATGCACATATCTGGTGGGAGATTGTACGATGTTACAAAGACATGCTAACAAGAATAAGGACCCAAAGAGCTGCCGAAAGGGGCGAATCCATCGGTGCACAATCCTAGCCATACATTTCTATCCTCAACGGCAAAATCAGGATGATTATTATCAAAGTATTTCCAAGCATGGACGGATGCCGGATGTATCATGTGATCCCTATTCCCACGACAATTGGTATGCCACGTCATGTGCTTAGCAATTGATCGAGACATGTACAAATATTGGAGTCTGGGAGTTAGCGGAAAGTACCACAACTTCTTATGAGATATTGGTTTGTATCTATTTCTTGGATTTCGAAAGGGTTTAAAACGAGGTTCCTCACAAACCGGACACGTCGTATGCTCGATGGTCTCGAACTCGCCGTAGAACAAGAAACAATTATTTATGCACGCGTCATAAGTTTTTGTACCTAGACCCAAACTTTTCATAAGTTTTTTTCATTTTGTAAACAGATTCAGGTACTTTATCCCGATATTCAGGAGGGAGCAAGTTGTGAATTAGTCTGATTGTGTTGTTACAAGATACATTACTAAGCTTTTGTGATACCTTGTTCGACAAAACCGAGAAACCCATCTTAGTACAGTGGTCGGGCTCCCTATGAATACTGGTTCTTCTCCATCACTAAGCATTTTAAAGAAAGCCTTTGCCACACTATTGGGCTCCTCAATTGCACTTGCCATATTAGAAGTGACGTTAAGAAATGACCGCCAAATGCATCATCTACCATATTCCTCATTAGGCCATCTCCTTGACCCCTATGACTGTGATGATGACCCTATTTCAACGTTTGAGTATATATTACCCCCCGAGGTGTTACCTAACTCACCGTGATAAGCCCATATCATATAGTGTGGTACGAACCCTCACTTGTACAAGTGCATATGAATAATATGCCTATTTAAATACTTTGCATTGGTGCATTTTCTACATGGACAACGAACTCGACCACGATTCAAATTACTACTCTGCGAGAATGCGTAATAGAGAAACTTCGACACACCAACCTCAAAATGATAATTCAAGTTTCCGTTTTCGTCTAGCTGCTCGTACATCCAACGTCGATCGGACCACCAATTACTCATCCTTCATATTATTTACTGACAAAATAATGTTACATGAAATTAATAACCAATTATTTATTAAAATATAAATATTGAATAAATGCATAATTGACAAAGGTACAAAAATGATGAAAAAATCTTCAAACGTAGGCTAGCTTAATTGAGCTTCAATGAATATACGGAAGAGAAAATTTGTTATAATTTGTGAGAGATTCAAAAAAATAGTGAGAGATTGAAGAATAATTTGTGAGTGGTTCAAATGGATGGAAGTGAGTGCTTAAACAGAGTGAGCAATGAGGTAGAGTTCATAGTTACATGGGAATTTTTCAATGCATAATTACTTGCATGGGAAAATTCCATGCAAAGATAGGTGATGAATCCCAAAATTGCGATGCAAGAGACATTGGCATGGAATATTTTCCATGCATTGAACAATTGCATGGAAATTATAGCAATTGCATCGAAAAATTCCCATGCAAAGATAGACTATGAATCCCAGAATTGCGATGCAAAAGAGCACAACATGGTAAAATTTCCATGCATTAAGCAACCGGATGGAAATTATAGCAATTGCATGGAAATATCTCCATGCCAAAAAATAAAACAAAATGAATTACACCTTTTGGGTTGAAAATGTAATTATTCAAAAGTTGCAAAACAACTAAAATTTAACTTTTTCTTTCACCAACATTTTCTAAACAATAAGTAGGAGTGTTCTTTCAAATCTCATCAAAAAAGGGTAACGAAAGACGCAAAGAAACCTTTTGGGGTGAAAATGTAATTAGTCAAAAGTTGCAAAAGAACTCGAAATCCACTTCTTCTTTCACCAACATTTTCTGAATAGCAAGTAAGAGTGTTCTTTCAAATATCGTAAAAATAGGATAACGAAAGACGCAAATAGACATTTTGGGTTGAAAATGTAATTATTCAAAAGTTGGAAAACAACTCAAATTTAACTTTTTCTTTTACCAACATTTTCTAAACCATAAGTAGGAGTGTTCTTTCAAATCTTGTCAAAAATGGAGTAACAAAAGACGCAAAGAAACCTTTCGGGGTGAAAATATAATTAGTCAAAAGTTGCAAAACAACTCGAAATCCACTTTTTCTTTAACCAACATTTTCTAAACAATAAGTAGGAGTGTTGTTTCAAATCTGGTCAAAAATAGAGTAACGAAAGACGCACAATAAACAATATAACACTATATTATCCTCAACCCTAAACATTAAACCCTAAATCCTATATAGGTATACTCTACTAAACCAAAATTGTATTTTCACATATAGAGAGTATCAATCAAGTCCACTCGTCAATTTTTTTTACCATACACTATGTTATTAAAAATAACAGTGTTCTTCAAAATTTCGTCAAAAATGGAGTAAGGAAAGACGTTAAAAAATATTTGGGGTAGAATATCTAATTATGCAAAAGATGGAAAACAACATCAAAACTCCGTTTTTGTAACCACTATTTTAATAACACTTATGAGGCATATGTACATTCAAAATTTGTCAAAAACGCGAAACGAACGATGTTTAAAATACTTTGGGGTCAAAAATGTAAATACAAATTTAATAAGTATAGGTTTTTTTTTATAAATAGTAATAATTTACGCATCGATTTTTTCAATGCAAATTGTACCTGTTTCCATTTGTATAGGAAAAATTGTCATGCAATTTGTACAATATACACTAACAATACATGCTGCATGGGAAAATTCCTATGCAGTACATGTTGCATGGGAATTTTCTCATGCAAACGAAATCCTGCATGGCAATATTGCAATGCAGTATATTTTGCATCCGAATTTTCCGATGCAAAATCTGCAACTTACTCCTATAAATACTCCCACACCCCATTCACTTCTCATTCATCCCCTTCTCTCTTCTTCCTCTCTACTCCTCTTCTCTCTAAATTTACAATATAAATATATATACGAAAAATATAAATATAAATATATGTCTTCATCACATTTTTTTAATATAACTATACGAAAAACATAAATAACTATGTATAGAAAATAATTATAGTTGAAATTTAATATATATATCTTGAAAAAGTAATCAATATGTATTATAAAAATATTTATAAATTAGTATACAATATGTATCTTTTTCATAAAAGTAATACTTTAAAACTTAAAAGAATATACTTTAAAATTTTATTTATATTAATAAAAACGAAAATATTAAAAAAGTGGCGGAATAATCCCGCCACTTTTTCTTTTAAAAATTTTCACACATTTTGCATCGGAAATTTCTGTTGCAAAAGCAATTGCATCGGAAATTTTCGATGCAGAGACTTTTACCGAACCTACCTCCTGCTGCCACATTTCATTTTCTCTCTTGGGTTATGCATCGGAAATTTTTGATGCAGGTCTTTCATGCATCGGATTTTTTCGATGCAGGGAAATTTCTGCATTGAATTTTTTCGATGCAAGGCCTTTTGCATGGGAAACTTTCTATGCAACTTGGCATCCGGAAATTTCGATTCAAAGCTCTGTTGCATCGAAATTTTTCAATGCAATTCTCTTGCATGGACACCAAAGGCATGGAATTTTGCATCGAAGTTGTTCCATGCAATTGATCAATTGCATGAAAAATATACCCAATTGCATGGAATTTTTTCCATGCAATTGATGCGTTTTGTTGTAGTGTATACTTCTTCTATCAAATTACTTCTTTATGTATTTTATGTTTCTCATACCGTATCACACTAGGAGTAACTGATATCTGTATATTTATCATGTCTCACAATCAATTTTCACTTTGATGAGATTTATGGGCGATTTTTTTTTTGCCCTTTAATTTTCTCCAACTTCAAGTTTTGCCATTTTTTTGATCGGGCTTGTATTTTGTCCGGTAACTTATTTTTTGTTTTTTTAAATATGCCATGTGGGCTCTGAATTGGGCCAACTACAAGCCTAGCTTACGTGGCCGATGACTAGGACACCACGAGGACGACACGTGGCGCCACATAATTTTTTTATTACTTTAAACAAAAAAAATACTAGTTTTTTTGCATACTTATTTTGAATTCAAAAATATATTTAATCTTATTATGTATTGATGTAAATCATAGATTTTCTTATAAATTTAATATGTTTTAACTTAATTATACTTACACCCAAAAGTATTGAAACAATTATATTTGTAATTTTTAGATTTTTTTTATATTTTAAAGATATTTATGTTGCTCCACATTCTCTTTTAATTTTTTCACGAACCTAATTTCTTTATTTATTAGTTTTTTTGATCAATCTTTAATTATTAGTTAAAAAAGGTTTATCTTCCTCATTACCGCACCCTCAGGCCCCCAGCCTTCCCCTGCCCACAACACCCTAGCAAAACTCCGGCGACACCGCCCGTCATCGTTGTTCATCTCCCCCCTGCCTCTCCCGTTTCACCAAAGCAAAAAGAAGGGTTTCAACGCAAAATGATTGAATTCATCTTTATCTTTATCGCTACCGAAAGATCTATTTGCTCTTCCGAGCAGATCTGGCACCAGCAAAGGAGGGGAACGCGAAGGAGAAACTGTAAGAGGGAGATAGGGTTTGTGAGCGGCGGTGGATAATCCGACGAAGCCTCCATTGCAATTAGGGCAAAGGGGTTGCGAATCGTGGGAGGGCGGTGGCGCAATTCTGACATGGTGGTGGTGGTGTTTGGCGGTTGCGTGGTGTGTGTATCTATAGGTGTGTGTATATGTGGACAGAGAAAGAGAATTATTCATTTTTGTATATCTGATTTTCAAATTATGCAAATCTGATTTGTGTGCGTTTCTTTTTCATATTCCTTTTGTTAATTATGGTGATGGTAATGAAGTGGCGAATGGTGAATTGGTGATGGATAATGATAGTGATGATGAACAATTGATGATTTTTTCTTTTTATTTTTTATTCTTCATCTGGTTACTTACTGATGATGAATGTGATAATTAATAATTCTTTTTCATTCTTTATTTTTTACTTATATTCTTGGTTAATTTAAAAATTTGAGATTTTTTATGAATTGAAATATTATAAAAGCTATAAAATATTCATTTTGTAATTTTAGAATGCACTATATATATATAATTTTAAATATTTTTTGGTATTTTCACACATGAAAAAAAATAATTGGCTGACGTGGCACCATGTGGCGTTCGAGTGTCATCCTAGTCAACCGCCACGTAAGCTGAAATTGGTCCAGCCCAATTTCTGAGTCCGCCGAGCATTTTTTTAATAAAATAATGAAAGATAGTGGGCATTTACCTAGACCGTAAAGTTAAAGGGCAAAACTTGAATTTGACCTAAATTAAAGGGAAAAAAAATATTTCACCTGAGATTTATTGTTCGTTTGAACTCTTCTTACGCGAAAATGCATAAAACATCAAGCTTTATTGGAACCTGCATCATTTTTATTTTAACCGAGAGAGCATTACACTCGCCACCTTTTGGAACTGATTTTCATATTTAAGGAGGCTCGGTTCATGATAATGTTGTTATAACAAAGGGGATTTGGTGCATTTTGGAAACAGAATCTTGAAAAATACTGGTGTTTTTTGTGCATTACCTTTGGGGGCAAACAGGAAAATAATTGTGTATAGCACATGCTGAGTATTTTTGTGAAGAAAGAGGGCTCGACGATGTAGAGTTTTGATAACATGGGAGAGTTTTATGCAAACAAACTTAACACTAGGATCATAGTTTTGGAATCATTTACTGATGTAAAATCTTGGAACCTTAATGTTTTCCATTGATGTATGGCTTTTGGAAGCATAATTTTCCTTTGGTGGCCATATCTTTCATTCAGATTAATCCGTAGCTCAGAAGGATCTGTAATATCGAGATATTCTGTTTGCAAGACATTATCTAAATGTCTACGCAGGAATATAATTGCCTCGCATCGTTGCTGGTCAGTACATTTATTTTCCTCATCAATTGTTTCCGCGAGAAATTTCGCAGTAAGATGCGTTTTCAATTTTGATTCCCATTGCATATAATTTTTCCCATCGACAGTGGATTTGGTAAAATCTACTTTCGAGAGATTAGACATATTGCAGCTAAATGAACATTATAACAAACATAATTACGATCAATACATTTTATTTTAATACGCAACCACAAAAGCACAATTATTACAATAATATGATGCAATTATCTCATCTTTAGCCAGATTATGCACTCGAACATTGCTACGACATAAGCGAGGAATATAATAAGTAGAAACATAGGATTTTCCTCAGCTGCTAGAATAAAAATAAAAAATAAAAAGGAAACGAGCATCAAGATCATTGTTGACCTGCGGAGCATTTTGCAAGATGAGAGAAAAAGAATGAAGATTTGTGTGGAGTTTGAGTTATGAAATCTGCATATTTATAGAAGAAAGATATCTATAAGTAGTCGTTTTATAGCCGTTAGAAAACAATCATTTTTCTTTGTTTTATTTAATTTGGCATAATTGATGAATAATAATATCTTTAACAATCGAGCAACAAGGATTAATTGTATAACAAGTAAATAATTTCAATCGCGTTAGTAAATTTCAACGGGCATCAGAAATAATATTACGATAAGTAAATACATATAAATATTTCCGCCACATTACTATGTAAAAACTTTCATGGGCTTGTGGAATAAACTAAGCAATATAATAGGAGGTAAAACCTTCCATAATAATTAAGTGTTAGTAGTAATAGGAAGAAAAACCTTCCATAATTATAAATTGTCAACAGTAATAGAAGGTAAAATCTTCCATAATTATAAATTGTTAGTAGTCGTTTCTAGCTTGGGGTTAACTCAAGCATCAACGAAAGTTAAAATTAGCGTTAGTGTTAGAGTTAGATGACAATAAAATATAAAGAGGATTTTCATATAATCATAAAATTATAGATAGGCGGTAATTTGCCTTGTCTATAATAATGGAGATAGATGAACAAGTAAATATAAACTTTCGTACATTTTAACGTTGAACGCTTTCTTTAACGAAGGAACTGAATTCTTCCGGATCGAGCACTATCGTGCTGATGACGTGTTATAGAAAAGCTAAAACTATTGGGGTTTATAACAATATATTTAAAAGGACATAGGGAAAGAAGAGCAAATAAGGAGTATATTACTTGTGAATGAGTGTTTTTCTCTTCATCTTGATGGCTCCTTATATAGGAAAGAACACCATTTACAACAACTACTACTATTATAAAATAGTATTTGTACATAATTTTCAACAATGACCACTTACTATATTCCACTTGCCATATTTATAACATTCTGAACCTATAGGGTGTTGCCCTCAATTCTAAAAAAAAAACGTGTGAGATCATACGTCCCACATTTGTGTCCTAATTCTACTTATAGCATTATTTAAATTAAATTTATTAAACAATAAATATACTCTCTCTTACTTAGTACGTTTCCCACTTTCTCTCTCTTCTCTCTCCTCTCTCCTCTCTCTTACCACTTACTTGAAAATTTCTTACAAATATAAATACATAAAAGCTAGATCTTAGTAAAACACAAATAATAGTTCAAACACTCAATATATTTACAAGCCACTAAAATTTGAATGTGAACTTTTATTAACGTAAAATTTGAATTAATTAGAGTCATAGTGTTGCAGATCTATTTTTTATATATAAGATGATTATAATATAATTGTAGAAATATAACTACGAAGTTTAGCTTTTTATTTAGGGTAGTGACACATATATACAAAGTAGATTTAAGGAAATTTATTGGATATCTTACAAATGAAGAATCTATTGGATATGTTACAAATGAAGAATCTATTTCCATTCTTTATATTTCTGAATTATGGTTATTCATAGTATGGGTATGATTTTATTTTTTAATAAATCCAAATTTAAAAATAAATTTATAGGTAACATCTAGAGAGCAAAGATACATTGGAACAGTTTTTAGTAAAACGTGTTCGTTTGATTGTTTTGAAAATGTACAAGGGTGGACTATGTGTATAAATGGGGAGGAATCATGTACAATCCCGATCAATCTGGTCTAACGACTATGCTATAAGTCCTACACTCTTTTAATAAGATATTTAATAGCTAATGAGAACTTGATTCTAGAGATATCTATACTTCTCTACGCTAGCATGTGATCTTCTATAAATTATTTGAATACATGTGTAAAACATCTATATTTGACCATTGATTATGGACGATATAATGCTTGATCCTTGATATTTTATGTACATTTTAGTTACGTTTTGTTTTATTTCAGGTTTAGAGTTAGTTGAGTCAAAACATTGCAATTTAAGGTAAAATTACACGATTTTGGAGAATTATGGGAACACAAAGGAGAATGAGAAAGCGCTACCATAGCGCTATAGCATACTGAAAACCCGAGAGTGGTGCGACCAAGCAGTGGATGCAGAAGGTAATAGCAACTGGAATACAGAATGAAGCGCAACGTGGAGCGCGATGTGTCTTATCGCGCGTGAAAAAAATTAACGTAGGGCTTCTCCAGGCGGTTGTTAACCTAATGGGCCAAGTAAAACATATCAAAGGAGAAAATCGCACGACAGACAAAGAGATATCACTTTTGCATAACAATTACATCATTCATCACCATATTCATCAACAGAGAAATCATGCGACAGAGAATAAGAAGAATCAACAAGAGAATAAGAAATCGTCATTCAAAGGAAGAGAAATAGTCATTTTTATTAGAATGAGTGAAAACAAGAGCAAGAGGAATACGCAACTATCCTAGAGAACTCTTCAACATGATATTTCTCCTCCATCTTATATTTATTTAATCTCTTATTCATGATGTGGGATATGTTACCTGAAACGATGAGTGGCTAGTACTTTATGCTTAGAGTTAGGAAGTAATTGGATTTGAAGCTATGTGAAGACTTATGAGTTGATTTCTGTTAACATGTTTTTATTTTAACCCAATTAACGAGAGTATTAGGGTTGGAACGCCTTGTCCGAGGTTCAGAAGCTTGCTTTATAAGGAAAACATCCCTCTTTGTATTCACTGAACTTCACTTCTAATTTGCTTGTGTGTTGTTGTGTTTGTGTGTGCCTTCTCCTTCTTTCAACAATGAGGATACCCCTTTTATAGAGGTTTTTAGGGACATGTGTCGTTGTTCATGTGCTTAATAAAAATACAGGTGTTGCCGTATGTGTGGGAAGATAAGATACACTTTATGTTTTAGGATATTTGTCTACTAAGCGCTGACTGGGACAAATTCTATCTATTCCGATGACTTTAAGAAGCTCCGATGGATTGGCTTCTTTAGGTTCTTCTCTCCGATGGGATAGATCTTTTGGGAAGACTTTATAAAGGTGGCTAGCGATTCATCCGATAGCATTATAGTCCCGATAGGGTATGTTCTTGCGTTGTCCTCTTCGGGATATGTACTCCGATAGGTGGCTGAGTCTGATAGGTCGTGGATTTATACTTTATTCCTCGTGGTGTGGGCTCTGATGGCTTCTTAACTTCAATAGGGCAATGTTCTTGCGTTTGGGTCTTCATGATGTGCGTTCCGATGGTTTTTGGACTTCAATAGGGCATTGTTTTCGTGCTTTGGCCTTCGGGATATGTGCTCCGATGGCTTTTAGACTTTGGAGTGTTCGGTGAGGGGATATTCTCGCATTTTGGGGGACTCAGGGTCCTCGTTTTGGTCCCTCTTGGCGCATTGATGGATATCAGAGTCTCGCTGGTCTATCGGGGTTTACTCTTTTTCCGATGCCGCGTGGATATCTTATCTTTATTCATCGTGACTTTCTAAGAGACGCTTAAGTGCCTCTTCGTGTGTCACTTCTTACCACTTTGGGTTTGTGACACTAGGTGGGCCCTCTCAATACAACGTGGCATCAGGAGTATATGTGACGATAGTATCGTCCTTGGGTTAATCCATATTTTTAGAATTAACGTTTTGGTTAATCCCTATATTTATTTTTTAGGGTTAACACTAGCCCCCCCAAATTTCGACCGCCATCGTAGAGGCGAGATGAATTTTATTCTTTTTATTTTTTGCCTTCAGTGAGGCGAGGGGCTTTTTCTCATTTTTCTCTTATTTTATTTTTTGGCGATTTAACGAGGGGTGTATATATATATTTTATATATATCACAAATGTTGTAAGGAGATTACCTTTTTGTCCTCGGGTGGGTAGCACATGTGAGCATTCATGGCGGATTTTTAGTGGCGGTATAATGGTTTGACTATTTGAACGTTGGCGGTGTAACTGTTTGACCGAATGGAACGTTGGTGGGGTGAGGGTTTGACCATTTGACCGTTGATAACGGACGGATTCTAACGTTTATTTGGTTTGAACGTGTGTCCTGATACGTGTTGATTGTGGGGGTTATGTGGGGAGTTATTACTCCCCACGATCTTTAAGGTGTTTGGCTATAAATATAGCCCTTACGCCCTTTTCTTCCCCAATTTTCATTCTCAAATTTTCTTTCAGCGGATATTCAAGAAATCTCTCTACTTTTCTCTCCGATTTCACAAGTTATTTTCGAACTTTTTGCAAGTATTTTTTCGCATCTTTATTCATCTATAGACATGGCTTCATAAGCTACTGATCTCACCACGGCTGCATCGGGTTCGGGGGCTGTGGCTTTTACTTCTGTCGCCGATTCACCGGCAGTCACTGGTGGTGTTACTGCGAGTGGTCCTGCTGCATCTACTCGTAAGAGGAAGGGGGAACTTCTGCTATGGCAGATGAGGGTGATGCTGCTCCTTCGAAGAAGGCTAGGGCTTCAAAAGCGAAGAAGCGCGATAATTGTAATCTCTAGAAAGCGGAGGAGACTGCGAGTACAGTTACTCGGAAATAGGTGTCGTCCCTGTTTAAGAGCTTGGGGACATATCAGAAGAACATGACCTTCAAGATTTCGACGAAGGAGGAGAGGGCCAATAGACCTCCGACGTATACTTTGCGCAGATGAGGTATGTGTGGCGGTCTATTATGCTCTTTTTCTTCTGCGAGATTTTTAAGGTGTGCAATGTCTGTCCGAGTCAAGTGACCCCGAATAGCTTTGCTGCTCTTTGCATTATCATCTTCTGGTGCCAAGTGAAGGGATTGAGCTGCACCGCGGCTTGATTCTTTTCGATTTTTGATATCGTAATTTCACCCGAAGATCTTCCCTTTTATCACTTCCTCCATCGGGACACCGCAAAGAACTCAACGAAGAAGATATTGGAGGGGACGCTTAGCTCCCATAGTACTTGGAAGGACAAGTACTTCTGTGTGAAGCCTATAGAGAGCGAATGTGATATGCTATTCGACTAGAGAGAAGCTAAAGCTCCGGTGCATCCTTTGAATCCCGAGATGAGCTTTGCTCCGATAATCTTGCAAAAGTCCTTGATGGAGTCGGGGGATTTTGGCAAGCTGTACGAGAAGTCGGGGCTGCACTACGTGGTTTTCACCGACGCTGCCATCCAGGAGCCTTTGGCTATGTCTTCCGAGGGGTTAGCCCCTTTTGGTAAGTAGCTCTAACTCGCTTTAGTATATTTTTTCAAATTGTTTTAAGGTTTTTATGGGTTTCCATATGATGCAGCGGGGATTTTGGCGAAACACTTTTTGTGCAAGGGTCCTTTGGACCTGTCCTTATCTGCAGTGCTATTGGAGCAGGATATTCTGGCTCCAAAAGGTCGGAAATGGTCAAAGTCCCAGGCGGCTTCCACGGCTCGTTCGTCTAGTGGTACTTCTGAGGCTCCTGAGGAGGATGATGAGGAGGTTAGCAGTCCAGAGGATGTGGACATGCATCAGATGGGGGAGGAGGATGAAGATGATCATTCGCCTTTCGTCCTTGGAGAGGACGACGTGATTTATGGAGTCGTTCCTCTGTCCACCATGGACCCTCGATCAACTATGGTTTTGGTATCTGGTTCAATTTCTGCCACAAAGGGTTCTCCGAGGACTTCAGAAGGGGATTTTGTTTCCGAGGGAGGTTTCCCTTCGAAAAAGAGCCCGACTACAGAGGGAACTTCATCAGCGGTCGCGCCGGAGTATGTGACTATTTCTTCTGATGATCCCTCGTCTTCTCCTCGGAAGGAAATGGAGGAACTTTCGTTGGCGCCTTTGGGGCCAATTTCCGAGCCATTTTTTGTTATCCTTGTCCTTCTTCTAAGTAATTTTGATCACTTCGTTTTTTCTTAGACTAAGGCAAGTCGTCTTTACTTTGTTTTTTATAGGTAAAGTAGATAAAGGCAAAGCTCTAATGATCATGGAAGGAGAGTCTCTTCTCTCAGGTAGTTGCTCGGTTACCTTTTCTGACTTATAATTATTGATCGTTTGTTCCGTAGTTTTCTGACTTATGATTTTGCTCGTAGGGGAGATTTGCTGGCACAACTCCTCAAGTCTAACTCGAAAGCATCGTTAGGTGATTCCGAGGATGTTCCGGAGGTTCCCGAGGCACAGCCTGGAGACTCCTCGCAACTGGATATTAAAGTCTCGCTCCTGGATTCTCTTTTGGGGGCGGCGGGTGCTTCTGCCCATACTGGAGTTCATCGGGCTTTATTCACCGATTCTGCCACTATCGCCTCGGTTCTGATAACAGTTTCCCCAGGGGCCCTCTCCTTTGTGATATCTTTTCTGGGGGTTCTTCCTCACTTGGAGGATCTGCCATCAATGCAGACTCTCGACAATGCCTTCGGAGAAGTCCTCCATTTCTTCGTCTCCTCCAATGCTACTCCCTCCGATGGTGAAAGTATAGGGTTTTCTGGAATCAATGTTAGACGATACAATATTGGACGATGTTGGGTCAACATTGAGGATAACATTGAAACCCGAGAGTCTGTGCGAAAACTGTTCTTTAGTTGCCAAATTTGAGTTTTGCCTTTATTCACCTATTAATCAAGTTCCACGGTTTTAGTTGTTTATGTTTATGTCCAGGAAGGTATCTTAATCATAAGGAAGAGCTATGAAGGATTCCTTACTTGAAGTTTCCATAATTCAAGCTAAGTTGAACAAGTCAACTCAACACGGTTTCAAAATAAAGAAACAATATTGGGCATTCTTTGCAATGTGATTCTTTCCAGGATTCTCTGATTTGAAGAAGATGTGTTACCTTGCTAGCTCGGTAATAAAGGAAACACATATTCTGGAAAGATATTGAGTTCACAAAGAAGGCAAATATCAACAAGGAAACAACAAGAGTTACCAAAACTGTGAACAACACATTTTGGCGTGCAAGATTCAAGAAATCTATAAAAGATGTGAAGTTCATCAAAATAAAGACAAGACAATCGTGCAAAAAAATCCAAGAGATTAATCATACTTTGTATTGTCTTCATTTTTCTTTTGCGAAGTTTTTGTATCAACTATTTAAGTCTAGTTCATAGAAGTTAAGTAGTTCTTACTTGTCTGCTTCGTTGAGTCCGATCAACAAAGAGCGTGAGTGAATTGTTGTGAGGAACTCTTCTTTGTTAAAATCTTTATGGTTATTTGGCCTAAGGCTCGAAAGTTTTTAATAATATCGAAAACTTCTTAATATTATATCTTCTTGCATTTATATTCAGCTGCACATTATTTTACAAGAAGATCACAATAGAATTAAGACAATTCCAGCTTAACTCTCAAAGTTATTGTGTCAATCCACGATCCTACAATTTCAATTGGCGTCAGAGCCAAACACCGACTACACTAGTGGTTTGGGGGTGATACAACCATGGACAATGTCAATCCTAATACCAACAAGATTCCAGTTTTGGATGGCTCCAATTAGGCATACTGGAAGATCAGGATGAGGTCTCACATCAAAGCTATTGATATTCGAGCCTGGCAATCCGTGATCAATGGATACTCTCTTCCAACATTACCAAGAGATGGTGAAGGTAATCTAGTACCAAAACCAGAAGCAGATTGGACAACAGCAGAGGTAAGTCTCTATAACTCCAATGAAAAGGCTCATAATGCTATCTTTAGTTGGGTTAATCATCACATGCTCAAGTTAATCCAGAATTGTACAAAAGCCAAACATGCTTGGGATATACTTGAATTACATTGTGAAGGAGATTCTGCTGTTAAAGATTCTAAATATAAACAGCTGCTTCTGCAATTTGAAAAACTTGAGATGGGTGAAGATGAAAGTGTTGACAGTTATTTTGAGAAAATTCTTGATATTGCTAATCAATGTGAAAATCTAGGTTTTGCTATGACTAATCAAGAAATGGTTTACGAAGTTATGAGAACACTGTCATCTAAATTTGCCCTCAAGAAAATTGCAATGAGTGAATCTAGAAACCTTGCTAATCTACAGTTTCAAGTCTTGATGAATACTCTTAGAGAATTTGAGATGGAGCTTGCCTCACAACCTAGCAAACATAGGGTTGTTGCTTTAGGAGGATCAAGTCTTGACAATGAAAGTGATGATGATTATGAGATGATTTCTTCAAACTATGGTAAAATTACTAAGAAGGTCAATAAGCTGAATCTTAAAAGAAAAAGGCAAAGAAAAGAATCTTAGTAATAGCTCCCCAGGTTATAAGAAATTACCTCCTAAGTTTGTGAAGTACATGGCATCAAAACCTACTCCTTTAGAAGCTGATAAGTTAAAAGATGTTCAATGTTTTGAATGTAAATGATATGGTCATATGGCTAATGAATGTGCTAACACTCTTAGAAAAAGAGAATATTCTCATTGGGTTTGTGTAGATGATTTCAATGAAGATGACTTTAGCTCTGGAGAAGCTGAAGAACAATCAGAAGAGGTTCAAAGAGCTGTGCTACTCACTCAGATTGACTGGACGCCAGAAGACTCCCTGAACTATTTTGGATCTCAATGTTATCCCAACATTCAGGATCCAACATCAGAACAGTAGACCTTCTTTGCAGACTGGGATGAATATGATACTGATTCAGAACCTTATCTTGTGTCCTACTTTGATGAATCTAACTTTGATTGTTTTCATGGCACAGTGGATCTAGATGAAGAATATTTCTTTTAAGGTGAAATGTCTCAGGAGGAAATCATTGAAGACCTGAAGTCTATTTACCACAAACTCCTGCTTGAGAATCACAAACTCATCAAGAGCATCAAAAGCTTGAAGGAAGAGATTGTATGCATGAAGGAGATGCTGAAACTGTATGAGAAAGACCTTGACAAAACTGAGGCTGAACTAAAAGAGGTAAAGGTAAAATTAGATAAAGCTGAACAAACCATTGACAAATGAAACTCCTCTACATCTCTGCTTGATGAAGTCCTGAGTATGGGAAATCAAGGTAAAAATGGTTTGGGCTATGTTGAGAAACCTTCCTCTGAAGATGTTGATTCTGCCTATTTAAAAGCTGGTCTTATCAAGGAAAATAGTAGTGTGAGTAGTGAAATTCCTGTCAACACTGTGAAAAAGCCTACTTTTATCTGTCAATATTGTTTTCAACCTGGTCACATTAAGCCTTATTGTAAAAAATTCAGAAGTGTGATTGAGAAGAAAATAGGAATTAATAGCAGTACCAATGTTAGGAGAACCTCTGATCTGAATGTTATCCCAACATTAGGTAACAAATCTGAAGGACATAAAAGTAGAACTTGGATTGAAAAGTTAAAAACTCCTAAGGTTAAAATTGTTTGCAATGTTGTCTTTTCTGCTGTTTACTCTAACCTTACAGGTAAGTGGTATTTTGACAGTGGATGTTCAAGGCACATGACTAGAAACATTGATAACCTGAAAGATGTTATCCCTTTGACAGTTGGAACAGTTACCTATGGAGGAGGCACAAAAGGGAAAATCATTGGAAAATGAGTACTGGATGTTGAAGGATTTCCACCACTCAAGGATGTGTTGTTGGTTGAAGGATTGAAAGCAAATTTAATTAGCATAAGTCAACTTTGTGATGATAACTTGTAAGTTACTTTTGATAAAAGTTCTTGTGATGTATGTAATAGTGACAATGTCCATGCAGGTACAAGATCTAAGGATAACTGCTATCATGCTCAAGATGAAGTTGAATGCTACCATGCCAAGGTAGATGAATCTGTCATGTGGCACAAGAAGTTAGGACATGTGCACTATAGAAATCTGAAGAAGCTACAGAAGTTAGAGGCTATGAGAGGACTGCCTAAGTTGACTAGCCCAGGTAAAATTGTTTGTGAAGACTGCCTGAAAGGTAAACAAACAAAAGCTTTCCATCCACCACTTCAGGTACAGAGTACTAGTCCTAGAACTAATAAGTGCTTTGATTTGCTACATAAGGATCTCATGGGTCATATTGAGGTTAGTAGCCTGAATGGTAAGAAGTATGCTTTTGTTATTATTGATGATTTTTCAAGATATACCTGGATTAAGTTTTTGAAAGAAACATTAG
The DNA here is from genome assembly GCA_948329865.1 of Linaria vulgaris. Taxonomy (NCBI): domain Eukaryota; kingdom Viridiplantae; phylum Streptophyta; class Magnoliopsida; order Lamiales; family Plantaginaceae; genus Linaria; species Linaria vulgaris. The sequence continues at coordinate 110,143,115 of OX415250.1, read as the reverse complement.
AGGCATTCAACACATTCAAGATTTGTATGATAGTATTAAAAATATGTATGGCAATTCTGTAGGAAGAATTAGGTCTGACCATGGAAAAGAGTTTGAAAATGTAAGCTTTGCTAATTTTTGTGAAACTAAAGGCATTTTCCATGAGTTCTCTACACCTAAAACACCTCAGCAAAATGGGATTGCTGGGAGGAAGAATAGAACACTTCAAGAGATGGATAGAGTAATGCTGAATTCTAGAAACCTATCTAAGAAACTCTGGGCTGAAGCTTTGAATACTGCATGTCATATTAGTAATAGAGTTTATCTTAGACCTGGTACTACTATAACACCTTATGAAATCTTGAAGGGTCCAAAACCAACAATAGCACACTTTCATGAATTTGGTATTAACTACTATTTGCTAAATGATAGAGACTATTTGAGCAAATTTGATCCCAAAAGTGAAAAGTGTATATTTGTTGGATATTCTCCTAATAATGCTGCTTTCAGGGTCTACAATCCAGGATTGCATACTGTTCAAGAACCAGTGAATGTCATTTTTGATGATTTAACTGTTTCTGCAGGTACTGAAGAAGTCACTGGTTCAGATGTTGCTCCAACATTGGACTCAACATTGAACACAGACGTTGGAGATGCTGAACTGGAAACTGGAACAAATGTTGACTTAACAGCAGAAACCCCCAATGTTAGGCCAACATCTGTGCTGTCACATTCTGAAGATGAAGTGGTTCCTGTATCCAGAAGAGACCCCCCTCTTAGAATACAAAGAGATCATCCAGTCTCTCAAGTAATTGGACAAATTATTGAAAGAGTTAGAACACGCAACAAATAAAGGGTCAATTACAAGGATATGTCTAAGTTGTGTGTTTGCATGTCTTCTTCATGTACTGTTGATAATGCATCTTGTTTTGTGTCCTCCATTGAACCTAAGAATGTAACTGAAGCCCTTAAGGATAGTTATTGGATTAATGCCATGCAAGAGGAACTCTTACAATTCACCAAAAACAGAGTTTGGAATCTAGTGCCTAGGCCATCACATGTGAATGTAATAGGTACAAAATGGATTTTCAAAAATAAAACTGATGAGAATGGTGTAATTATGAGGAACAAAGCTAGGTTGGTTGCACAAGGTTATACTCAGGTAGAAGGTATAGATCTTGATGAGATTTTTGCTCCAGTAGCTAGGATAGAATCAATTAGATTACTTCTTGCTATTGCTTGCTGTCTTAGGATTAAACTTTACCAAATGGATGTTAAAGGGGCCTTTCTGAATGGTTTAATTGACAAAGAGGTTTATGTAGAACAACCTGCTGATCCTAAACATCCTGACCATGTGTACAAACTTGAGAAGGCTTTGTATGGCTTAAAGTAGGCTCATAGAGCTTGGTATGAGAGGCTAACTGATTTTCTGTTAGGCCTAGGTTTCAATAGAGGAGATGGAGATAGAACATTGTTTGTCCTTAGAAAAAGCTCTGATATATGCATTGCTCAAATTTATGTGGATGATATTGTATTTGGCTCTACTAACAAGTCTACCTTAGACAAGTTTGTTGAGTCTATGACATGAACATTTGAAATGAGCATGATTGGTGAGCTCAACTACTTTCTGGGAATTCAAGTTAAGCAGTTGGAGAATGGTATCTTCCTGAACCAGGAGAAGTATGCAAGGAATCTGGTGAAGAGATTTGAGCTATAAGAGTCCAAGCATTGCAAAACTCCTATGTCCTCTTTAGTGAAGATAACAAAAGATGGCACTGGCAGCAATGTTGATCCAACATTGTACAGATCCATGATTGGTAGTTTGCTATATCTCTCTGCCTCTAGACCTAACATCATGTTTTCAGTATGTGTTTGTGCTAGGTACCAAGCTGAGCCAAGGCAATCTCACTTGATTGCTGTGAAGAGGATTCTTAGATATATCTCTGGAACTTCACCTTTAGGCATTTGGTATTCTTATGACACTAACTTGGTTGGTTTCAGTGACTCTGGCTGGGCAGGTGATGTGGATGACAGAAAATCCACAAGTGGGGGCTGTTTTTATTTGGGGACTAATTTGGTCTCCTGGTATAGTAAGAAGCAGAACTGTGTTTCATTATCAACTGCTGAATCAGAATATGTAGCAGCTGACAGCTATGTTACCCAACTTGTGTGGCTCAAACACATGCTTTCAGATTATGGGCTAGATAGTGATACACTTCTCATGTTCTGTGACAATCTAAGTGCCATAAGTATCTCTAGGAATCATGTCCAACATTCTAGAACTAAGCATATAGATATAAGGCATCATTTCCTAAGAGATATGGTAGAGGACAAAGTGATCAACATTGAACATATTGAGACGACAAATCAGCTTGCTAATGTGTTTACAAAACCTCTAGATAGTGAGAGATTCTCCAGCTTGAGGAAATCTCTTGGCATGTGCAATATGTGAAAATGTTGAGGAAACCAGTGGACATAACACCACTGTCTAGCACTAGTATATTGGTTGTGGTGTAGTAGGTATTCTGTTGTTTTCCTTTGTTGAGTTTATTTTCTTGTGAGTCTCATTTCATCTTTGTTTTGTCAGTTATGGTTTGTGTGGTTGAGCTTTTTGATTAACAACTCTTTCTAGTTATCAGTTTCACATCTTTGTGTTGAAAAAGTAATAAAAATCTTCTATTTGTCTAAGGTTGTGATAGCCTAACATATGAAGAAGCTGGAGTACACAAAGTTCACTAGTTTGATGTCTATTCATTTGTGTCTTATTCATATGGAAGGTGTACAGGACATGTGGAGAAGCTGGGGTGCATGATGTTGACTGCTTCAGTGTTACTCAGTTGTGCTTATTTACATGTTCCTGTTTGTTTGGCCACGGAACACATGAGGGTGATCCTTTCCACTAGGGTGTTTGAGGTTTCGATTTCTTACATTTAGTAGCACTGATCACTTGGTGATTCTCTTGAATGCAGGTTGGTAAACAAGTATGCATAAGGAATTGGGGTGTTGGGGTGCATGATAAATGAATTGCCAACATTCAAGACCTTTGTACTTGCCTAACTTGCTGCTGTTAATGTTGTTACTGGTGTGTGTGGAGTTCAGGCTGCCCTCATTCAGTAGTGACATTAGCTTTGTGTGTAACAACCTTCAACTTTTGGTTCAAATGAGTTATGAAAATAATAAAGATTATAAAGAGATGTGTGTTGTGCTGGTCTGAGGAGTTTTTCATTTGTGTTTACCATCTGCTTATTTGACATTACATTGTTGCATTCATGTAGAACTGCATTGTTTTCTTTCTGGTTGTTGAGTTGTGTCGGTCTAGGCTTAGGGGGAGTATAATTCATGTGTTCAGGCATACAACTTGGGTGACATACTGCAGGTGACACACTTTTCTGTGACTTTCTATGCTATGGAAGTGAATTTTTCCTTGAATTCATAACTGCTGATCCCTGTGTGTTTCTTGTTATCTATGTTGCCTACTCATGATTTTGATCTGAACAATATGTCTGAGGTACTCACTTGCTATATTGGTTAAGTTTCAGATGTATTTTTTGATGTATCTCAAGCTCTCACATGAATTTGCCTTGGTGAAGCATGTAACTCCACCTTCTGGGTTGAATGTTATTGAATGTTATCCCAACATTATGCACTGCCGCAGGCCAACATTGAAAACATGAACTTATAAGTTTTCAATTTTTTGAAAACCGCTCTGGTTACCTGTGACTTTAACATCAACGCGTGTGCGCGGGAAAACATAGTGGGAAGATTTTATTTGATTCAAATTAAGTAACTGCCCACTAACATTCATTCTCTTTCCTTATTCACGGTTATTTCAGAAATCAAAACCCTAATATCCTTAATTGTGCTTACTATTTCCTTTTTTGTGCTTACTCTACAAAATTACACTCTCTGCTCTCAAAATTCTCTCGTCTTTCTCTGCAATTTCTCTCAAATCTTCTGTACTAACAATGGCAAGCAAGTCTCCCATGCAAACTCTTGCAGATGTGGCCCTGGGAAGTGAACCCACTGCTGCTCGCACCCGTTCACACACTAAGGGTGCTGCTGCAAAGTCAGATGATGCTCATGTTGCTGCTAAAAGGAAGGCAATCCCCTACGTGCGACGAGGGAAGAAGTCCAAACAGGGAGAATCGACCTCCAATGTTGAGCCAACTGCTGAATCAACCGCTCCCATCAACAATGAGCCTGGAATTGAGGTAAACACTGCTGAACCCAACCCTGAAATTGATGTTGATTTAACTGTTGAGGGGGAGGGTAGTGAATCTACTGATAAATCTATTGAGAAGTCCGTGGATAAGTCTGTAGACAAATTGGTGAGGAAGTGGATTAGGGGTGAAAAGAAAAAGAGCAAGGGTTCTGGGGAGAAGTTGAGAAATATGTCTGAAACTGCTAAGCAACGCGCTGAGGCTAGGAAAAGACAGGCTGCAAGACTAGCTAGGAAGAGGGCTGCTGAAGCTAAGAAGAAGGCTGAGAAAGAGAGGAAGTCTGTTGCTGCTGCTGCTGCTGCTGAGAGAAAGAGGAAAAGAAAGCAAGTGATGGAAGAGGAAACAGAGGTGGTGGATATTGAGGATGAGGAAGAGGAGGAGAAGGAAGAGGAAAAGACTGAGGATGAGCAGGATGGTGCTGTTGATGCTGATGTTGCTGCTGAAGGCAACATCAGGAACATAAGAGTATACAGATGGGTTGTATGTGATCTACCCTGAGGATGAGGAGGACTACTTTTCTCCATACTATCTCACCAAAGAGTTGGAGAAGAAGCGGGATTCTTTCAAGAGAATGGAGATTCACACTGAAAGAGCTGTAGAGATGGCCGGCTTCAAAGAACAAAAGGTGATGGACTTGCTTGAGGCAAGAGGGTTGCAACAATTAGTGATGGAGTTGAGTGACTATGCTCCTGAGATTGTCATAGAGTTCTACTTGAATCTCTCCAAGTGGATCAGGGACTACAGATCTCCAAAATTTGGAAAGGCTTGGGTGAGTGGGAGAGTCTTCAACATTGAACCCTACACCATCAACAAGATCTGTGGATTCCCAACTACTAATGAATCAGAAGCCCCCTACTATGATGATGTAATTGAAGACTTGACTGGAGGGTTGGTCAAAATCTGGAGAGATGCTCTGCCAACCACAAAACTCACCTCCCTTAGTGCTATCTTGCACAAGATAACCTGCTTCAACTGGCTTCCAAGCAAGAATGTCACTATACTGACCAAGGAATCATCAATCTTGGTGTACAAACTCAAGAATGGGCTAGCTGTGAACATGGGGGAGAGGATTTTAAAGTCAATGTCTGAAGTTGCTGGAAGGAAGAATGGTATGCTGCCTTTTCCCTCACTGATCTGCAGAATCCTTAGCAAACAAGGATTGAAGACAAGTGTGACTGTGGGCTGGAGGAAGAATGATACTGAATTGACAATTCTCCCAAGCTACTTGTTTGGAGCAAGAGTGAGAGACCTTCCCTGGAACCCAAAAGGAGTGGTGAGACCAAGGGCTGAGAAAAAGAAGGCTCAGGAGTTTGTTGGAACTTCAGTGCCTATGTCCGAAGAAGAAGACTGCATGGTCATTACCTCTACTTTTGTGGATCATATGCTGAACTGGTATAGGGGCGGATTGCTGATACTCAGAGGGAGATTGAGGAGAGGAAAGAGCACCTCAAAGAACTGGAGGATATGGTGAAAAATTTGGAGAAACTCCCTTCTTCACAAAAAGGGGGAGAATAATCCCAAGTTTATCTCTATTTGATCAAGGGACATGTCCTTGATATTTAGCTATGGCATGTAACTCTAAGTACTAATGCTGAACTGCTCTAACTGCTATTCCTTGCTATTTCTTATGAAATCACATTTTGAACTGCTGTTCTGGTTAACCTTTTATGCAGGAAACTCACTGGTTTCAATGTTGAGGCAACATTGATGAATGTTGGGGTCTGAACATCTGTTGATGTAGTGATGACCTTAATACTTGTCTTTGCTAATTTAACTTTGAATATGTTATCTTGCATTGAGGGGGGTAGTTTAGTAGTTTAATTTGTTTCTTGTTGATTCTAACCTTCTGGATATAAAACTTGATTGGAACAGGTATTGGTTTTGTGAAGAAAGGCAAAAAGAGGGAGATTGGAAGTACAGGGTTTTCTGGAATCAATGTTAGACGATGCAATGTTGGACGATGTTGGGTCAACATTGAGGATAACATTGAAACCCGAGAGTCTGTGCGAAAACTATTCTTTAGTTGCCAAATTTGAGTTTTGCCTTTATTCACCTATTAATCAAGTTCCACGGTTTTAGTTGTTTATGTTTATGTCCATGAAGGTATCTTAATCATAAGGAAGAGCTATGAAGGATTCCTTACTCAACACGGTTTCAAAATAAAGAAACAATATTGGCCGTTCTTTGCAATGCGATTCTTTCCAGGATTCTCTGATTTGAAGAAGATGTGTTACCTTTCTAGCTTGGTAATAAAGGAAACACATATTCAAGAAAGATATTGAGTTCACAAAGAAGGCAAATATCAACAAGGAAACAACAAGAGTTACCAAAGCTGTGAACAACACATCTTGGCGTGCAAGATTCAAGAAATCTATAAAAGATGTGAAGTTCATCAAAATGAAGACAAGACAATCGTGAAAAACAATCCAAGAGATTAATCATACTTTGTATTGTCTTCGTTTTGCTTTTGTGAAGTTTTTGTATCAACTATTTAAGTCTAGTTCATAGAAGTTAAGTAGTTCTTACTTGTCTGCTTCGTTGAGTCCGATCAACAAAGAGCGTGAGTGAATTGTTGTGAGGAACTTTTCTTTGTTAAAACCTTTATGGTTATTTGGCCTAAGGCTCGGAAGTTTTTAATAATATTGAAAACTTCTTAAAATTATATCTTCTTGCATTTATATTCCGCTGCACATTATTTTACAAGAAGATCACAATAGAGTTAAGGCAATTCCAGCTTAACTCTCAAAGTTGTTGTGTCAATCTACGATCCTACAATTTCAGATGGCTTTCACTTCATGCAGACATGCCTCAACTGGATGGGGCTCATGGTAAGTCTTCCTCTTTTTTCTATTTATCCTTCTTTATAACTTACCCTTGTAGGAATTCCTCTTCGATAGAAGAGCTCACGTTCGATATCTCTTCGTTCTCAGGTCGGGAAGGCAAGGGAGGCTGCCACTGCGGCCGACCAGGGTTACAATAAGGGCGGGGAGGATGTGAGAGTCCTCCGAGAGCAAGTAGCTTCCCTCAATTTCATGAGAAAGGAAGATCACAAGGAGATGGATGTCCTTCGGACCAGGATATCCTCTTATGATTTCCGATGGGATAAGGATCAGAAGGAGTTGAAGAAGCAGGGCGAGTTGGTGAAGCGCTTACAGCTTGTAGTCACAGAGTTGGAGGCTTCGGAGAAAGCCTCAAAGGATAAGATCTCGCTCATCGGGAAAGAGAAAGAGGAGGCATATGAAAGGGAAAGAGTTCTCTAAGATCAACTGTGCCAAGCCCTGGATCAGGCAGATTCGGCTTCGGAGAAACTCGCGGTTGCCATCTCTCCCAAAGAATTGCAGGCCAAAGTGGAAGCGGCGGTGAAGTATGCTCAGAAGGAGACTGTTCGTCAGTGCTTGGACCTCTCCGAGAGGCGGTACCATGGTATTTTAACAGAGCATATGCTGTGGGGATATCTTGAGTGTGCCAAATTGGTGATGGGACTGCTGCGGCCAGGTGTTGACTTTTCAAAGGCTTTCGATATTTGCAAGCTGAAGAATCCAGTCAGCCCCGATGAAGCTTATACTCTTTTCGAGAGGCACAATGGCGTATCTCCTCGGGCATCTCCCTTAACTTCTCCAACTAGGCAGGGGAGTGAAATCTGATTTGGTGGTGCGAGTCTGAGGCCTAGCGGCTCAGTAGGGGTTTTTTCACCTGATACCCAACTACCTCCGATAATGGTGCCGCTCAGCCTTCTGAGTCCGAATACTCTTCCGCCGGAGGGGACTGCTTCCTCCACCCCTTCGACCTCTCTTCGTTCAACTTCGGGGGTTTAGTTTAGGATTTTTTTTTCTTTTGCTTGTCTTTAAATTTTGAACTTTAGCATTTGTATTTAATTTTTCACGTTGTAAGTATTTTCCGAGGACTTCTCGGTTTATTATGAATGAACAGTTATTTTACGAAGACTTCTTCTTTTTCATACTGATAGTCAATTTGTTTTTCTTTATATATAAATACTGGGACCCCCTTACTTAACTTAAGAGTTAAATCTCATTCTTGCCGACCAAGTAAATAGTTTAGCAGGACGTGCCCGTTTGCATGGCAAACGTTGGATTTACTTTTCTTTAAATAGAGACGTCCACTGGCACGTGTCCTTGGCTATATTTTTACTTCGGCAGCTCAAGCTTTAGCTCGGTTTTCAAGGGGAATGTTCGAGTATATATATATATATATATATATATATATGTTTGGAGCTTAGTGAATATTCTCACGCTCACTTCCCAAAAATTCTCTTCAGATATTATACTGAATTAGTATACTTCTTTCCCGTAAAGTTAGACTTCCTTTTTTCGTTTTCGTTTTTCTCTCTGTTAGTTTTGAAACTAAGTGTGAAAACATATTAAGGGACTTACTTGGCAAGATGATGCCTCCACACTATAGGCGGGGTGGTTCTGCTTCCTCTCATAATTCATCTCGGAATCTTTCGCTGCGGTTAGGCGTCCGTCATGCCTCCTCCAAGAGTTTACCTCGTGGGCCGAGGGATAGGGCCGATGAGGGTTCGGCAGCCCTCGTAGGGAGCTCTTCGGCGAGGGCTTTGTCCCGGCCTTTGCATGCTAATTCCCGACGAATGAACCATATTCGGGAGGTATTCATGGGTAGCGAGCCTTATTCCCCGACTGATCGCTCCTCAGTGTTTAATATGCTTCCCTTGAGTCCTTCAAGGCTGATGGGCTGAGGGCGTGTCGGATCAGCTGTAAGTACTGAGTATGGGGAGTCGATTATGACCCTATTTGCCGAATACACTTTGGATTTCGATAAATATGACGTCGTTATACCGCACCCCGATCAGAGGGCGTATGATCCCCCTTTGGGTTACTTGATCATCTATTGTGAGCAGATGCGCTGTGGGATGTGGGTGTTTTTCCATCCCTTTCTTCAGAGTCTTTTCCGATACTGGTAGATATGTCCTAGCCAACTGACGCCTAATTCCTATCGTCACTTGGTAGGGTCTATTCTTTGTTGCAAGCTTTTGAACCTCCCGATGTCTCCTTATCGGGTGGGGGTGATATTCATCCTGCGCCTTTGTTTGGGTAGCCCTTCCTTTTTTAGCCTGGCCTATTGGGACAATAGTGGAGCCTTTATGCACGTTTCCAATCATCATTCTCATCGAGGGGATTGGAGGCAGAGGTTCTTCTTTGTTCGTCTGAATGGCTCGTCGGCTAGTTTGTGGGGAGTGCCTCTCCGATGGGGTTTAGGATATATCGTCCCCAGCCCGAAGACATCGGTGCGGAAGTGAGAGGTCTTGTCCAATTCTGGGTTGTTCTCGGGCACTTATGATATCAATGGCTTGTTGGAGCTTCCCAAGTCCTTGATACTTGTGGCTCTTCAGGAGGGGGTGGAGATATTTAATCTCACTCATCAGCCCCTGCACAGTAAATTCTTTTTTCGTAAGTTCTTTTTCTCCTTTTTTCACTTATGGTACTCCTCGGTATTTCGGGTTTATAGTATGCTTATTCTTCTGATAGGTGCGGAGATTGAAATGTTTGCCATCAAGCCTTTCGATAAGGCTTATTTGGGACCAGTACCACATGGTGGATATGCCTTTTCGAAGGGTGGGGCTCCTATCAATTGGACTTTGAGTCAGTGACAAGTCCTTTGGAGGATAGGGATGAGAGGGCTTCGCCCATCGTAGCCCCCTCAGTAAACTTTTTGGCTTCGGTTATGGTGGATGATCCAATAGCCGCTATTCCTCGGATGGATCCTTCTATGCCGACCTTGGTGTTGCGGTCATCTCCTAAGGGAGATGTTTTTGATGCAATAAATGTGGTGGAGAAGGATCTTCCTTCTCCTACTCTTGGGGGGTTTATACCCCTCAGAGAGGGTCTCGATCGCGAGGGCTCTCCGCCCTTCGAGGGCAATTCTATCATTGCGGGGTCTCCAGCCCTCGGGAGGAGGGAGGGAGGGGTGCTGGTGTCGTCCCTCGGCTACTTCAGCTTCGGATTTTTGTCGGAACTACTTGAGCGGTCTGTTGAACATGTTGGATTGCGAGTTGATGAAGACTTTTCCTTTATCCATCCTTCAGGACCTAGCTTGCAAGGATCTATGCGAGGTATGGTATTTGTCCGTTCATTTTTCCCAGCACTAACCTTTATACCTTCGTTGCGATAATAGGTTTGATTCGTGTAGATTTATATGGTGTTGGATGCCATCGGCTCTCGAGGGGGCTCCTCTTTCGATACTGGTTTGGTATATCGTCGCCGGGACAAGTTGGAGAGGGATTTGTTGGAGGCCCAGGAGGAGATTTCTCGACTGAAAGCGGACCGTGAAGCCTCTCAGGAGGTTTACGATAGGATGTTACAAAATGAGAGGAACAAATCGTGGGAGTTGGAACACCGGTTGGTGTTGGAAAAGGCACGGGTGTTGGGTTTGGAAGAGAGGATGGGAAACCTGAGGGACGAAATCCGATCTTCCGATGATCAATTGCTATGCACCACGAGGGAGAGGGACGCGACGAATCAAAGAATACTGGAAATGACTCGCGCCCACGAGTTGGCCATAATTATGGCTCAAGTCCAGGCAGTTTTGGACATTGTGTCCCCTCTGCTCTTCGTGAGTCTTTTCAAGGAGAGATGCGTAACTTAGTCCGCATCGGGTATCGGCTGTGCCGGGATGCTATTCAAGCTTTACCAGGGTTTCCTTTGGGACTGGCAATCCCCGAGCTCAACATTTGTCAGGTTTTTACACAAGTTCACCCGTCGGCCTCCGAAGACTTTGTGGTTCCGACTGTGGTGATTGACGATCCTGTGGCCTTGTCCGAGGAGCAGCGTCGTTGCCTTATCAGGGAGGGTAAGCGTCCGATTGAGGAGGCTTAGGGTATGTAAGGGTAGTTTAGTGGTATAAAGACTTTTGTATAGAATATGGTCCGACATACCTATGGAATGATAGTTTGTTGTTTGTAATAGATGGTCCCTTCGGATTGGGTTGCTGAGATGACTATGTATAGGGTTATCATTTTGTCGTGCAACCATATTTTCCTTTTTTTTTTGTACAGGAACCATCCATATATAAACAACTTTTATTTATGTACAAACTTCTATTTTACATTAGACATAGTACTTTCTAAGGTTAAGGGCGTTCCAAGTATTATGGAGTGTAGCACCTTCAGAGTTGGCAAGCTGGTAGGTTGCGGGTCCAATGATTCCCGATATTTTGTAGGGTTCTTCCCATCGGGGTTCAAGCTTTCCTACGTTTTTGGAAGCTCCGACTCTTTTTAGCACTAGGTCTCCAACTTGGAAAGTCCTAGATTTTACCCGGGTGTTGTAGTATCGTGACATCCGGGCCTTATACTCCTCTATTCGGAAGGCTGCTCGGGCTCTTCTTTCTTCGAGGAGATCGAGGGCAAGGGATAAGTTGGAGCTATTGGCGACTTCTTCATACTCTCTGATTCGCCAGCTTTCAACTACCACCTTCGGGGGCACGACAGCTTCGCTTCCATATGCCAGGCTATAGGGAGTTTCGCCTGTGGACATTCTTTGCGTGGTCCGATAGGCCCACATGATGACAGGTATCTCCTCGACCCATTTGGCCTTATGACAATCTATTCTAGCCTTTATGTTCTTAAGGAGGGTTTCGTTAGTCCTTTCTACTTGGCCGTTTGCTTGGGGATATCCCACCAAAGTGAAACGATGTTTGATTTCCCAGTGGGTACACCAATCTTCTAACTCATTTCTCGTAAACTGAACCCTGTTGTCGCTCACAAGGCTCCGAGGAATGCCTAATCGGCACATAATATTCCTCCATAGAAAATTGATGACCGCTCATGCGGTGACTCGGGCTAGAGGTTCTGCCTCTACCCATTTGGTGAAGTAATCCACCGCCACCAGCAGGAATTTCTTTTGCCTGACATTGGGGATGAGGGGTCCAACTATATCGATACCCCATTTGGAAAAGGGGCACGACATTAGGTTGGGATCCCATGGAGCCGCAGGTTGGTAAGTTCGTGAGGCATAAGCTTGGCAAGGTTTGCACTTTTCTACATGTTCTTTGCAATCTCTAGCCATCGTGGGCCAGTAGTAGCCTTGCCGAATCAAGCGCCCAGCCATGCTTTCGCCTCCAGTGTGACATCCAAAAGTTTCTTCGTGAACTTCCGATAGGACGTGTTGGGCCGTACCTCATTAAGGCATCGGGCGTGAGGACATGAGTAAGTTCTCCTAAATAGTATCCTGTCCTTGAGAAAGTATCATACGGTTTTCTTAGACATGGCTCGCCGTACAAATTTGTCCTCGGAATATCCTTCAAGATCTTGTAGATAGGCTTTGATGGAAGTTATCCAACTCATCGGGGAGTCCGCCGCGGCGTTGACTCCTTTGCTCTTTACCTTCTCCAACCCGCTTACATGGAGGAAAGTGATTCTCCGGGTGTAAATGGTTGCCGTTTCAGTAGCCATCTTGGACAAGGCGTCCGACTCCTGATTTTCTTCTCGGGGAATCTGGACGACTTTGTACTCATCGAATCATCACTGCCTCTGGTGGACCACCCGAAGGTAATCTCGCATCCTTTCTTCCTTGGCTTCGTAAGAGCCATTAACTTGCTGAACGATTAGCTGGGAATCGTTGTGGATAAGTATCCTCTTTATCCCACCTTCTTGTGCGAGTCTCATTCCAATGATAAGGGCTTCACATTCGGCCTCATTATTGGCTAGGGGGTAATCAATTCTGACTGCAATGTGGAACATTTCCTCCTCAACTTCCTTGTTTACTAGGACTACTCCTGCTCCCCCATGTGTACTTACAGAGGAGCCATCTACATAGGCGTGCCACATGGGCGCCTTCTCTTCGACTCCGATACCCGTTAGTTCCGTCACAAAGTCCGCCAGGACTTACGCTTTGATGGAGGGTCCCGGGGCATAGGAAATATCGTACTCCGTAAGCTCTATTGCCCATTTTATTAGTCTTCCCGATGTCTCAAGTTTATTGAGGATCGTCCTCAAAGGATGTTTGGTCAGAATAGTAATCAGATGGGAAAGGAAAGAGGGACGTATTTTCCGCGCGGTAGTGATCAAAGTAAAAACAAGCTTTTCGGTTAGGGTATACCTGGTCTCTGCTCTGAGGAGAGTTTTGCTAACATAGTAGGCAAGGTGATGCTCTCTGTCCTGTTCTTTAACCAATACTGCGCTGACGGCTTCCTCTCCGATGGACAAGTAGACGAAGAGTTCCTCTTGGGGTGAAGGCTTTACCAGCAAGGGCGGTTTCACCATGCTTTTTGGCTCTCTGAGAGCTTTTTCGCACTGTGCGGTCCATTGGAACTCTTTGATATTTAGGAGTATCTTGAAAAAGGGGAGTCTTTTTTCTGTCGATTTAGAGACAAACCTGCTCAAGGAAGACATACGGTCGGTCAACTTCTGGACATCTTTCACCGTCTTCGGGGTTGATAACCCTACGATGGCTTCTGCCTTTTTGGGGTTAACTTCTATTCCCTTCTCTGTGACCATGAAACCCAGGAATTTTCCTCCTTGGATGCCAAAAGAGCATTTCCTTGGGTTAACCTTCATTCCGAAGTTGTTCATGATGACTAGCGCTTTTCGCAGATCTTCGGGGTGATCTTCCGCGACCTGGCTCTTGATGACCGTGTCATCCACATAGACCTCTACCGATTTTCCGATGAGTCCGACAAACATGAGGCTTACCAGTCTTTGGTAAGTAGCCCCGACATTTTGAGTCCAAAGGGCATTATTAAATAGTAAAAAGTACATGCATTGGTGATAAAGCTAGTCTTGTCCTGATCGACCGTGGCCATCAAAATTTGATTGTATCCCTGATCTTCGTCTAGGGTTGATAAGAGCGCGCAACTGGCGGTGGAGTCGACCAATTGATCTATGCTGGGAAGGGGATAGCAATCCTTTAGACATGCTTCATTGAGATTTGTAAAGTCCACACACATCCGCCATCTTCCTCCATGTTTGGGGACCAGGACTACATTAGCCAGCCATTCGGGTATATGACTTCCCTAATTTGCTTTAGGCTAAGGAGTCGTTGTATCATCGACCGAATAATCTTATTGCACTCGGGTCCCATCTTTCTCTTCTTTTATTGGATTGGTTTAGTCCCCGGCTTCACATTAAGAAATTGTTGGCATACCTTGTCGCTGATTCGCCCAGGTGGTCCTCCTTCCCATGCAAAAAGATGGTGAAATTTCTTTAGGATGGAAGTTAACTGGGTTTCCAATTCAGGATCCATGTTCGTGCCCATCTTAATCACCTTCCCAGGTTCTATTTCTATGAGTTCTACCATCTTTAGCTCTTCCACGGGTTGAACCCGTATCTCTTCGGTCTTACGCATTTTGCTGTTTCCGAGGGTGGGTCCGTCCTCTTCCGGAGGGATAGCGTTCATGCGGCACTCCCTGGCTTTGGCTTGGCCCCCTCAGACTTCTCGAATACCCGAGCATATGGGGAATTTTACCTTAATGTGAAGGGTGGAGGGAATCGCTTTGAAGGACCGAATAGAGGGCCGTCCGCATATGGCGTTGTAGGTCCTTGATGAGGCCTCCACCACCCAGAATTTGGTGGGTTCCGTTCTTCGGAGAGCCCCTTCTCCCCACGACATGGGAAGAATTATGGTTCCAAGGGTATTACAGGCTTCTCCTGAAAAACATATGGGGGACTTCAGCCCCCTCTAGTTGTTCCTTCTTCAATCCCATGGCCAAGTAAGTAGGTAGGAACAGGACGTCCACGGAACTGCCCGTATCGATGAGGATTCGTTGGATCCCATATCCGTGGATGGTAGCTTCGATTACCAAGGGATCTTCGTGGGGATAGATTATACCCTTCAAGTCCTCGGGCCCGAAGGTGATGTTAGGTAGCTTTTCTCCTTGAACGAAGCACACATGGAGTCCTTGTTCCACCCACCTTGCTTCCTTTAGATATTTCTTCTTCTTACCTTGGGGTGTCATCGAGATGTCTACCCCTTCTATCATGTTAATCGTTCGCCCTGATGGGGCGTTGTCTTCATATGATTCCGGGGGGGAGGTAAACTCCGATGCCCAACGGTCTTCTCTCGTGACCGCCTACTAGGGGTCACTTCTTCTTCTCCTTGCTCCTCTCAGAGTCTCTTCCAGACGTTTGGTCTAGGTTCCTCGGGGTTATTTTCTTTCAGATAATTCTTCAAGTATCCTGCCTCTAAGAGGCGAAGTACTTCCCTCTTCAAAGTGGTGCACTCCTCGGTGGTATGCCCATAAGTTTTGTGGTACTTACAATATTTCCCCGAGTTTTTGTCCCTGTAAGGAAACTTAGATGGTAAGGGCCAATGTAATTCATTATTATCTCTCATCACATTGAGCACTTCCTCGGGAGCGATTATCATCGGGGGTAAGGGTAAGGGCCGAAGGTATTTCTTGACCACGCCACCGTCGTCTTTGTGCTGGGGGGGTTTCCCTTCTTTACCCTTTTCTTTGGTTTTTGTCTCCCGTTCGGCGCGTTCGCGGTGTTTGTTGTCATCGTTCTACATACGCCTCTTCGTGCTTTCTGCCTCCTCCATAAGGATGTAAGTTTCTGCCTTTTGCATGAGTTCATTCATGTCTATGACATGATTTCCCATAAGGTATCGAAAGAAGTCTCCTGTTCGGAGTCCTTGCGTCAATATGTCGGCTAAGATAGTTGGCTAACATCTGGGACATCTAAAGCTTCATCGGAGAAGCGTTTTATGTATCCTCGCAAAGACTCGTCTCTTTGTTGCTTAACCGTGAAGAGGTGTGTAGCGGATTTAGGGTATCGCTGATTATATGAAAACTGTTGCACGAACAGGTGGGCGAATCGGTAAAAGCTAACTATAGAGTTAGGTGGGAGGTGGGTAAACTAGGCTTGAGCCCGTCCTCCAAGAGTATCTGGGAATACGCGACATAGGGCGTGGTCGGGAGCAGAGGATAAGTCCATCCCTGCCAAGTATTGATGGATGTGATCTAGTGGATCTATTTCATCGGTATCCCCAGTGTACAAGGGGACGTTGATGGGCCTCATCCCCAAAAGGATCGATGCTAGGGCAATTTTGGGAACAAAGAGAGAGGTCTAAATGTCGGATCCTCCTTGAGGGCCATGGTTTTCTTGATATCGCCCATCTCCTTGCGTAGATCGTCAAGTATTCCCCATAGGGTACTGTCTCCACCTGCCGGGTACTCCGAGGGGTATGGCCTTTCTTCCCTTTGGCCCGCCCTCGGGGTTCTTTCGGGATTATAGTACATCGGTGGTTCCTGAAGAGGTTCATGGTACAAAGAGGCAGGGGTAGCTCTACGTCCTACACGGGGTTCATCTCCTTCTGAATAGCAATTTCTCCGATAAGGAGATTTGGGGGGTATGTTACCGGGATTCGCAGATCTTCGTGGGGTCCTTCGAGTTGTAGCTTCCACGAGCCTCTCGAAGACTAACCGAGGGATGTTGATAAAATCTCTTTCTTCGGATCGATGGACCGAGGGGGTAACTTCCGAGTCTTCTTGGTGGGTCCAGCGACTCTCGCTATCAAATAAATTGTCCATAGTATACTTACTGAACACGCTCAAGGACAGATTTTATGGCATTCCCACAGATGGCGCCATTTTGTTAACAAGTTTGTTATTTTAACCCAATTAACGAGAGTATTAGGGTTGGAACGCCTTGTCCGAGGTTCAGAAGCTTGCTTTATGACGAAAACATCTCTATTTGTATTCACTGAACTTCACTCCTAATTTGCTTTTGTGTTGTTGGGTTTGTGTGTGCCTTCTCCTTCTTTCAACAATGAGGATAACCCTTTTATAGAGGTTTTTAGGGACATGTGTCGTTGTGCAAGTGCTTAATAAAAATACAGGTGTCGCAGTATGTGTGGGAAGATAAGATACACTTTATCTTTTAGGATATTTGTCTACTAGGCGCTAACTTGGACGAATTCTATCCGTTTTGATGACTTTAGGGAGCTCCGATGGATTGGCTTCTATAGGTTCTTCTCTCCGATGGGATAGATCTTTTGGGAAGACTTTATAAAGGTGGCTAGAGATTCATCTGATAGCATTATAGTCCCGATAGGGGTCAATTCTTACGTTGTCCTCTTCGTGATATGTACTCCGATAGGTGGTTGAGTTTGATAGGTCGTGGATTTATACTTTATTCCTCGTGGTGTGGGCTCTAATGGCTTCTTAACTTCAATAGGGCAATGTTCTTGCGTTTGGGTCTTCATGATGTGTGTTCCGATGGTTTTTGGACTTCAATATGGCATTGTTCTCGTGCTTTGGCCTTCGGGATATGTGCTCCGATGGCTTTTAGACTTTGGAGTGTGCGATGAGGGGATGTTCTCGCATTTTGGGGGACTCAGGGTCCTCGTTTTGGTCCTTCTTGGCGTATTGATGGATATCGGAGTCTCGCGGGTCCATCGGGGTTTACTCTTTTTTCGATGCCGCATGTATATCTTATCTTTATTCATCGTGACTTTCTAAGGGACGCTTAAGTGCCTCTTTGGGTGTCACTTCTTACCACTTTGGGTTTGTGACACTCGGTGGGCCCTCTAAATACAGCGTGGCATCGGGAGTATATGTGACGATAGTATCGTCCTTGAGTTAATCCCTATTTTTAGGGTTAACGTTTTAGTTAATCCCTATATTTATTTTTAGGGTTAAAAATTTCTATTGATTGTTTGATTTATGTTTATTTATTTATCTCGTGCTCAATGCTTTATTATGCCTGATCGACATAATATTGATCTGAAGTTATGGGAGGTAACTTGCGTAGCCCTGTGGTGTGTGGAAAACATCAGTCGGACCATGTCCACTTGTGGCATCGAAAGAAGCTATAAATATACGCGTCAATTAAGAAAGTCAACACATTTATGAGAGCATAGTGGATATCCAATGAACCCAAACCTTTAAGCTATTTAATTATTATTTTTTTACAATCCAAACCAATCAAATCAATTAAATTCAGTTTAGTTGTTAGAAAGAGTTTAAGGTAGTTAGACTAGTTAAGTTAGTTATTCATCATTTAGTTTAATTAAAGCAAAGTATTTCAATCGTGACAAAGTTGGTTAAGAAACTAGTGAAACAATTAGGTAATGCAATTTAATCATAGTCATCGTGGGATTCAATACTTGGGCAATAATCTTTAATTTACATTTTATATTACTTGAGCTTGTATACTTGCGATAGACTTTGCATTGAGACAAAATAAGAACACATATATAATACTCATCAAGTTTTTGGCGCCATTGCCGGGGACTAAGCAATTCGACGCATATCTATTATGATTGTTTTGCAATTTTTACCAAGTGTTTAACTTCTGTTCATAAAATTGTTAGGTGGTTGCTTAAAAATGTCGTGGAAGTCGTTTTTACTGCGAAGAACAGAGGCATAAAAGTACAAAAGATTCGAGCAATGTGTGAACGATTCAATAGAAGAGTTTCTCACATAAGTTCGGGGAGGCATTGAATCTTCGGTAACTATTTACAAATTTGAGGAAAGAAAGAATGAGGACGCTGTCTACCATTTAATGAATTTTGACAAGACATGCAAGTTTTATATATAACACATCTCACAGAGAATTGCTTGAAGTTGGAGACGTTTCTTCTAACACTATTCAGAGCAGCAAATAAATGGTATACGGGACTTTTGAGAGGCAGGCTTTGTTTATCTGTTTATGTTATGAAAGTCAACATTCATAAAAAAGTATATTCTAAATTAACAAAGAAAAGTGAAGAAGAAAAAGAAATCTATGTAAAGAAAATGAGATGTTTAATAAAATATTAAATAAAAGTGTTATAACAACGAAATTTACAAAACTCATAATTAAAAAATAATATTAAATAACTTTTGACCTATATACTAATTTAAAACAATACAGCACGGATAATTAGTCATTAACTCAAATAAATAATTCCTCTGATTTTATTTTATATTTTTAAGAAAAAACACTTCCTCCGCAATCCCTCACAGTAATAGTAACTATTTATTTACATTAACAGTTATCAACGTACAACAAATCTCTGATTTTTTTTAGAAATTTTGCACAAAGTGGTCCTGGTAACTCAAAAACGGCGTCGCCTTTTCTCGCCGGTAACACTACTGCTGCGGACCTAGCCAGCTCCCGTAAGTAAAAGTAGACTTTCATATCTATTATTCCTTTATGCTTTAAATCAGATCACAATACTTATAATTTGTGACCTAAACATATTTCGTGCAAGTTTTAGGAGTAGAATTAAGTTGATACAATCTTTTGGTCGATAAGTATGATTAATTAACATTATATGAATTAAAGATAGCATGGGGCTATGGGAAATTAATGGAACTCGTAAAAACCGGATCAAAAAAGAATCTATCAATTATTTAATTAAAGTTTGTTTTCTAGTAGCACGGCCCAGCAGAAGTAGAAATGCTGAAATGGTTAGAAAATGGCTTCCAGTTGCAACTCTATGATTAACAAATGGCCAACTTCAGGGACTTTTAGCAGAGAGCGCCGCCGCCACAAAAAAAACCCTACAGGAGAGCGCCGCCGCTACACAGCCATTCCGCCGCGCCTTCAGTCACTGCCATTCTGCTGCGCCTCCACGCCACCACACAGCCCGAGCAGAAACTTCCGAGCTTCGTGTCCGAACCTCTCTCCACGCCACCACGCACCGCTCGACATACGACTGTCGCCACCACCTCTCGCACGCCGCCGCCACCGTTCACCCATCACACGGAAGTCGCTATAATGGGGGAAACACAGTAAGTCAGATCTGTTTTTCCCATGGGGGCGACACTCCCCGTGGCGGCGGAATCTGCTCCGCCGCCAAAACCGCCGGAAAATTTGAACTCACCTCAAAGGTCGTACGCCACAGTTGCTCGCGCTCCATCTGGACTCACGCTCTTGAAGTCATGTGTTGACGACCCGTCGTTACAGATCCAGAATCGAAGAATTCAGCCCAAAAAAATTGAGATTTACAAGGGAAAACGTTCAATTTTTATTCCTGATGATGAAATTCGCGTGCTCTTACAACCATTTAAGCTGGCGTTGGTTGGAAAATTCTCCCATGGATGCCCCAAATTGCACGGATTAGCACAAGGTTTCAGATCGTTGGGATTGCGGGGCAAATACTCGATTGGGCATCTCGATCCGAAGCATGTGTTGATTACATGCACGGTGGAGGAGGACTACTCACTGTTATGGCTGCGACGCGACTGGAAAATTTGGGGTTTCCCAATGAGGGTGCTCAAATGGACGAAGTCGTTCAAGATCGAAGAAGAATCCCCAATCGTTCTGGTGTGGATTACGATTCCGATGCCGCCGGCATATTTGCTATCCAAGGATATTTTGATTGAGATAGCAAAGATGATCGGAAAACCTCTCCGAATCGACGAATCGACGGCGTGTCGCACCAAACCGGGAATCGCAAGGATTTGTGTTGAACTGAACCTCCTAGAGAAGCTTCAAGACTCGGTGGTGGTGAGGATGAGTGACGAGGAGGTGTTATTGAAGATTGCGTATGAAAAGTTGCCCAAGTATTGCACGGTGTGTAGGCATTTGGGTCACGAGCAAAACATGTGTTTGTTAAATGGAAACGAGCATAATGAGAAACTTGGACCTGTTACTGGTGTAAATCGAAAAGAAAAAGGAGCGGGGAAGGTTATGGAAGCTGGAAAAGAGCAAGGAATAGCAGTTGAACATCAAGTGTTCGACAAAATGCCGCAACGAGAACAAAACAAGGGAGCATTGGAATCTGCTCAAGAACCGCGTGTGACGACACCAAAAACTGCTACAAATCCAGCGACGAATATATCGCCAAGGTCAGTGTGTGAACCTTCTAATAGGTTTGAAGTATTGACTTGCTTGGTTGAGAATAAAAATGATTTGAATTCTGGAACATTTGTTATTGATGCGGAGAATTGGAATTCAAAGGATGTTGATGTGGAGGAGAATAACAGTGTCTTAAATTTGGGGCAAAAAGATAATGAATTTGTTTTAGAAGTTGTTCATGGGAATTTAGCGTTGGATACTCATTTTAAGGAAAGTAGTTTTGTTGGTGATGTTATTTGTGAACAAAATGATGTTGCTGCCAATGATGGCTATGAAGGTGTTATTGATGTGAATACTAACATACAAAAGAGTAATGTCGATGTTCTTGATTGTGACCAAATTGCTAAGGAAGTATCTACCAATGATGGAAATGAATATGTTGGGGGGTATTTTAATCTTGATGAAGGAGGAGGTAATTTAAATATGGATGAGGGAGATGAAGTTTCACAAAATATTAATGTGGGGGTTGTTGTGGAGGAGGAAGAAATTGAAGAAGGGGAAATGGTTGCCATGGTTAATAGTAACAATCAGCAAATTGTGGTGCACGATTCTACAATTTTGGGGACTGAGCAAGGAAAAGAAATGGTTGCCATTTCTAACTCGACGGATGATGTTTTCCGAGATATTATTGATAGTAGAGGTGAATGTTCGGATTCGGAATGTCAAAGGCATATTGACTTTGACTCAATTGATAATATTATTATCAATGATACCATAGATGACAGGGGCATGCAGTCGAATTTCGAGTGCTTAAAGAAATCTCGTAGGGTCTCCCCCAGCCGCAAAGACAAAAAAAATCAGCACGAAATTGATTATGTCAATGCTTTCGGGGATGATGAGAGCGGGGGAACTGTGAGGAAGGAAACAAAGGAGGCGTTGAAGTCCGTTGACGACAAAAAGATTGGGAAGAGGAAGGTTGCGCCAAAGGCCGACAAAAGGAAGGCTAAGAAAGAAAAAAATGCGAAGAAAGATCCCAACAAGCCAAAGAGGCCTCCCAGTGCCTTTTTTGTGTTCCTGGAAGAGTTCAGGAAGACTTTCAAGCAGGAAAATCCTAATATCAAGGTTGTATCAGCTGTTGGAAAGGCTAGTGGAGAAAAATGGAAATCCTTGACTGCCGCCGAAAAAGCGCCATACGAAGCTAAAGCTGCAACGAGGAAGGCCGAGTATGAAAAACTAATGATTGCATACAACAATAAACAGGAGGAGAGCTCTGCTGATGAATGTGACGAAGGATCTGAGAGATCAAGATTTGAAGTTCATGGTGATAACGAGGATGCACAGAACGAGGAGAGGGAGACTCAATTTTCAGTTCTTTGAGTTTGTACTCTTTATAGCATGCTACTCTGCTGTTTTCATTTACAGTACTAGTTATGCAAAGCGACTCCTAATGTTCAAAGTACTATTTCGCAAAAAAAACAAATGGCCAACTTCGGTTTCGTGATTAATTGCAAAGTCAAAGATTGAATTGTTTTCAAACATCTTAACGTGTGAGGGCAGCTGATTGAATTGAATTGCGTGCAACGCCCCATAAGATTGAATTGATTTCTGAACTGATTTCTGAACCTATGGGGCGTTGCCCTCAATTCTGAAAAAACCGTGTGAGATTCTCTGTCCCACATTTATGTCCTAATTCTATTTATAGCATTATTTAAATTAAATTTATTAAATAATAAATATCCTCTCTCTTAGTACGTTTCCCACTTTCTCTCTCTTCTCCCTCCTCTTTACCACTTACTTGAAATTTTCTTACAAATATAAATACATAAAAGCTAGATCTTAGTAAAACCCAAATAATAGTTCAAACACTCAATACATTTACAAGCCACTCAAATATTGAATGTGAACTTTTATTAACATAAAATTTGAATTAATTAGAGTCATAGTGTTGTAGATCTTTTTTTTCTATAAGATGATTATAATATAATTGTAGAAATATAACTACCAAATTTAGCTTTTTATTTAGGGTAGTAACACATATATACAAAGCAGATTTAGGGAAATTTACTGGATATCTTACAAGTGAAGAATCTATTGGATATGTTACAAATGAAGAATCTATTTCCATTCTTTATATTTTTGAATTATATGGGTATGATTTTATTTTTTAACAAATCCAAATTTAAAAATAAATTTATAGGCAATTTTTTTTATTTTAGTATAATACAGTAATTTATTTACGTGAGATGTTAAGGATTTAAATTTTAACACACCCACGTCCTTTTCCATGTATTACATTTAATATTTATATTATATATCTCCTTTTTATATGTTAGTTTATCCCATTTTTTACACATTCTTTTTCTTTTTCTTTTTGAGATAATGGAACAAGTGATGGATATTAAGGAATGAAGCTCTTCCTATGATTTAAAATACTTTCTCTAAGTTGGTTTTAATTATCTTTTAGGTTAAATCTCTTAAAACTTTGTATGCAAATTTAGATATACTAGGCGTACTCATTAGGAGCAGGCATAAAAATATAGAACATATATATTTGTAAATACTATTCCTGATTGTATAATTAATAAATATTCTAGACATTTAAAACTTTATAAGTAAACTGCATTTGTATATATTTTTACAAGTTTTAAAATTAATATTTGATTTTAGGATGTAATTAGTCTTTCACGTAATAATTAATTTACATGAGATACTTACTGTATTTATTTAAAGAGTTTAATTTTCACGGGGAAAGAGAGGTGTTTCAATTAGATTTCTATATATTATGTGAATCTTTTGTTGGGAGTTAAAAAGAAAAATAAAATGGACACTTTAATTTAATGTGCAACGTATTTTGAGGAACAATATGAGTTGTGGAGGAAGAAATATTAACTTGACTAAGAGAGAGGAGAGAGAAGCATTTACTATAAGATTGAAAAGAAAGATTTTAAGTAATTAATACTATTATTGAATTTTTCACGAACTCGTACTGGACGGGCGATATGTTCATTTTGAGGGGGAAACTTGCACATTTTTGATAGGTTTCAACCGTTAATTTTTTTTTTTTTAATTGAGGTATTTGTAATTATACCGAACCAAAGTGATGGCCATAATCATCCATAGTATTTTTATGTTTTTTTTTTGTTTATTTCTTTTTTATTGCAATTACTTTATAACATGTAAAGGTGTGAACGTGCACGCAAGAGTTGAATTAGATTAAGTCATTAAGACACTGTTTATTTGTTTGTTGATATATATGATTAATTAACGTGTGACGATAACATGGGAGATACAAAAAGGAATCAATCTTTTATTTAATTTTCCGAATACTACGGTGATACGGTCAGTCAGAAGTAGCAATTAATGCTTAGAAAATGACTTTTAACTGCAATCTTAACTATGATTAACCAATGGTGAACTTGGGGTTAAGCAACTTCTGATCAATGATTAATTTGCATCTTCTCAAAGTCCATTGCAGTGTTGCTCATATGTTAGTAGTCTTCATTCATACCAAATAAGTACTCAAAAAGAGAGAGAGAGACAAAAAGAGTGAGAGATGGCGAAAGTATGTAAGAAAATGCACAAGAATGTGTTTGATGGTGAAAATATCGATCTAAGCCAAGTGATGAAAAACTTGTACGAGAACTTTACTTTGATCTTTAAGGCCACCATTCCTGAACACGAAAAATTTGGGAGGCAGGCTCTCCAGGACCTTCGCGATAAATTTATTTCATTGAGAAAGGAGCTTGGATTCTTGATTACATTTACGAGGTGCATGTTGAAGCGGTGTGTGGAGGAGGGTACAGGGGTGATAAATAGGAGTTTGGTTGATCTCTTGACGGATATCGAGTCTCACTTTGTGGATCACTACGAGCGTTGTTCAACATTACTATCAAGAGGGAGTATAAGTACATCAGAAGACAGGGAGGTTCTTAGCATGGGAAGCGTTGAGTGCACTTTGGTGTCAAGAATTTCTAATGCATATTTAGATGCTGTTTGTAGCACTGATCATTCTTCACCATCCTCAACGGGCTTCTTGCACATGCACAGCAGCGAATCAATGGTAGAACTTCTGGATCAGCTTGAGGAGGATCTGAACCAATGTTACATTGATGGTAAAGTTGTGAAAACTTTCGCCGAAATGTTAGATTTCATGAGAAACTGCCTTCAGTTAACAAAAGAATTTTCTTCAATGAAAGGTGAAGAAGGTTTGAAGGACTTATTCATCAGTTTTGAAGTTGTTGCCGAAAGTATGGCATGTTATATCTTCCTCAAAGAATATGACCACCAAGACGAGATGTACTTGCAGATCGAAAACCGCTTTGACTCAGAAATGGGTATTGCAGTTCTTAGAGCCTTGGCGGTAATGAAGTTACAAAACTGTACTAATCATCTTCTGCCTTTGACCGATGTACTTATGAATGGCTTTGTGGATTGCGTCGGACAAATTATGACGAAAGTGATACATAAAGATGAGTCTATGTCTATCTATCAAATGATGTTGCAAGTGGTGAATCAATTCGATGATCTTCACAAGGAACTAGAGAAGCTGGCCGGCTTGATTCTCAATTGCCCCCCAACGAGTGAGGCTGAGCAAGAGAAACTCTCAGACATCCGAAACCGATTCCAAACATTGGTGCTGAGTATGGCAACAGAGATAAGTACTCTTGCTGTGATGTCTGATGATTTACTCCAAAACCTTTGTGCACCTAACTTTAAACAAAATTGGACAAAGTTCTCCAAAAACTGACCCACTTGGTTTCTTGAATTCTCTTATCTCGATTATGGAGTCAATTGAATATTTAAGATCTGGTGGGTTCCAGAGTATTCACGAGGACTTAGTTTTATTGAGATCATTTCTCCAGAATATGACTAGTATGCGCAATGGCAGTGAAGAAGGGGATCATGATGATGAATCTCAAGATCTCTTGACGTACCGTATCAGGTGTGCATTATATGGAGCCGAATTTTTTATCACCTCATATGTTACTGGATTCATTCCTGACTCGTGCAGATCTGGTTGGTTGTCCAGTTTGAAACAACTGATCGAACTAGTTAAAGCAACTTTTGCAGATATAACTGAGAAAAAATCAGCTATTGATCTTAAGAATATTGATATTAATGTAGCGAGCAGCAGCAAGAATCACAGTCGTGTATCATTACTTCCCGCAAGTACGGATGTGGTGGTGGGTTTCAAGGATGAGATGGAAACAATAAAGGAACGACTGATTAGTGACTCGTCGAAGCTGGATGTTGTCTCGATATTTGGCATGGGTGGCCTCGGTAAGACAACGTTAGCGAAAAAACTGTACGACGATCCTTCCGTTGTTGATCACTTTCAGTTTCGTGCGTGGTCCTGTGTATCCCAAGAATACGACAGGAAAGAGTTGTTGCTTGAAATTTTAGATTCTGTAACTAAACTCACTGCTCTTGATCGAACAAAGAGTGCAGGCGATTTATCTGTAATGCTTTACAAACAACTAATGGGCACGAGGTACCTAATTGTCATGGATGATGTGTGGGAAATGGACGCCTTTAAAGACCTCAAACGTTTCTTCCCTGATAGCAGTAACGGAAGCCGGATCATGTTGACTAGTAGGAAAAGGTTAAAAGATTACATCAATCCTCTCGAACTTCGTCTTTTAACTATTGAGCAGAGTTGGGATTTATTAAAACAAAAACTCTATCACAAAACTGAAGAAGTCCCTCTGGAATTGTGTGAAGTTGGAACTGAAATTGCAGAGAAATGCAGCGGATTACCGCTTGCAATCGTCGTGGTTGCTGGAATTCTAGCCAAGTCGGAAAAGAAACGTGATATCTGGGAGCAAGTTGCACGAAATTTGAGTTCGTATATCGCTGGTGATGCTACTACTCATGGACAAGTGACGGCAGCGTTAGAACTAAGTTATGAGCATTTGCCAGGTCATTTAAAACCATTATTTCTTTATCTTGGAGCATTTCCAGAGGATAGAGAAATCCCATCAAACAAGTTAATGTGGATGTGGATTGCAGAAGGATTTATCCACAAGTCTGATAATTATCAGGTTTCAGTCAGCTTGGAACTTCAAGCGGAACGAAATCTACTGGATCTTATTGATAGAAGTCTCGTTATGATTGCTGAAAGAAGGTCTGATGGCAGAATTAAATCTTGTCGCGTCCACGATATGTTGCGTGATATGTGCTTGAGAAAAGCTAAAGATGAAAACTTCATGCGACACACAACTGTGGGCGACTGCTCACCTGATCCTGTGACCTATGAACGAAGACTTAGCATTTTTCTAAATAGAAGTTATCAGAGTGTACTTATTGTCACGTACGAAGGCCTTCCTATGCTTTCATTTGCTCCTCCTCTAAGCTCCTTCTTTCTCTTTTCCACAACGAAAACTCTTCCAGAGTCTGTGAATGATGATATGAAATCAGTTTTTCGAGGCTTCAAATTGTTGAGGATCTTGCATTTTGAAAGCCTTCCTGTTAGTGAAGATTTATTCAGAGATTACATAGTAAAGCTGGTTCCATTGAGGTACATCTCGATCCGCACATATTGGAAGTTAATCCCGTCATCAATATCCTGTCTACGGAACTTGGAGACCTTAATTATCAAGGGCTTGAGAGGTGAGATTGTAGTCCCGCGAGAGATCTTGAACATGGTGAGATTAAGGCACCTGCATGTCAATGATCGTGAGGATTTCAATAGCGCACTAACTGAGAGCTCTTCCAAGTTGGAGAACTTGGAAACTCTTTCAACACCTGCAGTTTCTTATGAAGAAGAGGAAAAGCTGATACAAAGAGTACCGAATCTGCAGAAATTGAGATGCATATTGGTTGAAGCAAGGAATTTCTGCGAAAAATACTATCAGTTGCCTCAGCTTGAGTCTCTTAATCAACTTGTATCATTAAAGATGTTATGTCATGGTAGAATGCCACATTCAGGCGAGTTCAGTCTTCCTTCAACTCTAAAAAAGCTAACGCTTTCAAAATTCAGGCTACAATGGAGTGAAATCTCGAGCTTTCAGAAACTACCAAACCTAGAGGTTCTCAAGCTGCATGTGGGATCAGTTGAAGGTGCATTGTGGAATACGGGAGACGGTGAATTCCCTAAACTCAAATACCTGGAACTGGAAACTCTCAACATAAAAAAATGGATTGTGTCAGCCGTTAATTTTCCATGCCTTAAGACATTGGTTTTTAAAAGTTGCAAGCAGCTTGAGGAGATCCCTTCTAGCGTTGGAGACTTTTATTCTTTAGAGAAGATCGAAGTCGTTCGGTGCTGCGCTTCTGCCGCAAAATCCGCAAAGATTATTCAGGAAGAACAAAAGGATATGGGAAATGAACTGCTCAGGGTTCAAGTCTCCATGTCTTCTTGATCTGGAAAGTGCAAAGCGATGAGAAGAAAGTAAAGCATCATACAATACATCTGTAAGTCTACTTTCAACTTTTTCTTTTTTCATTCATCAAACTCTCATTGGCATGTTCGTTTGGCAATATACCTCTCGAAAACTTTCGATGGAGCTTGTATCCACATTGCTTCAGTCAATTCATGTAAACTTTGCCCTCAAAATGAGCATGTATGGAGAATAGTTAATATTCTGGTGTCAGAATGAGTCTCAACCGATAATTGCTTGCATTTTGGTTTTTCTAGAAATTGGTAACCACAGATTCGCCTTGATTGTTGGGATGTCATAAGCTGACAAGAACAAAAAAATAATCTTTACATAAATAGTGTTGCTTCTACAAAATATTTCTTGGGACATGTCACAGTAAGTTGATAGCCTAATAACTGAGATTACTGATGCCAAGACTCCTAATATTCTGATGAAGTAATATACAGTCGACATATATCGTAGCCAACTTCTAAATCTCTTATGCTTCTATTACTGATTATGTGATTCATGTAAGTTTTGTCATCGAAGGGAGAACGCAAGAACAATATGTAATGGTGTAGAGTGGACTCAATGGTTATTTTCTGATTTCAGAATGAGTTTGATAACCACAGATTTGGTTGACTACTGGGTTGGCATAAAAATGCCTTCTTAGAGAGAGGTATATTAATGTATAATATACAGTCGACGTACTTTCTGCCGCGATAGTCCCAAGTACTACTATGCTGCTTTTGTTAGTGGAAATTGCCTTTGTCTGGTGAAATGCTTCTATATTTTGGTGGCTTCTTTGCTAGCTGATTCTATACTTTGAATTGAGTTATTTGGTTTTATATTTATTTATTTCTGCTGCAGCATTTCATAATTCTGTACATGGCTATACATCTGAATGAGGCTGATTGATGGCGACGATGTTCAGAGAAGGACCTCTCAATGTTGTTCAGTTATGACAAATGGCGCTCCTGTCGTTGGATTAGTTGGTGGGGTTTGGCTTGTTTGTGTACTCCATCATTGTGCAACTTTGTTGTTGATAGCGTCTGTGTAGTCCTATCCCTTTGCTTTGTCATATGGCAAAATTGGTATGTTGTGTTAGTGAATCAGAATATGCACTTTGTGTTGGAAGCCTATTGCTGGAACTCGAAGGTTTAATGTATTTGGATTTATACACTCAAACAAGAAGTGATTCCTATTCTGTTTCACGAGATCACCAGAGTAGACCATGTTGGGAGCTGACACGGTCTCTCTCGTTGATCTCTTACATGTTTAGTTCATGAACCTTAGTTCAAGATGCGAATGAGAGATTTTATTCATACTGCAGGAAGTTTCTTTCGGAAAAAACACCTGAATGAGCTAAATTTTGCTATGTAGTGCAATTATACACCACCTTGTTAATAGTAAATCTAGATCAACAGAACATGATCTGGTACAAAGGCACTCCTAGTCAAGAATTCGCCACACTTTCCTCTCTTCTCCTGCTCAAAGGCTGTCTAGTTTGATAAACAATTTTGTGAGACAGAATTGTTTCATCCCTTTTGACCGCGACAAGCAACTTCAACAGTTTATTCTCAACGCGGTTTGTGAAGTTTAGATACACATGACAAACATTGTAATGCAACAAAAGTAATTTGTAAAAATTATTACACGACCATGTTTGTGGAGAAAGCCCATATTAGCATAATTGCACCCCAGATTTCCAACCCCAACAATTCTTTCTTCCCATTTCCACTACCATTAGCTTGCTGCAAGGCTCCGCTCCCACTACCACCAGCTCCAGCAAGAGGACTTATTGGATTCGGTCTCACTGTTTTAAAAGCATACAAAGAAATGGGCGTCAAACACACAAACGAAAAAGACGGTTCTCTTCTTTTGAAAATCCGTAACTTATACTTCTTCTATCAAATTACTTCTTGACGTATTTTATGTTTCTCATACCGTATCACACTAGGAGTAACTGATATCTGTATATTTATCATGTCTCACAATCAATTTTCACTGTGATGAGATTTATTGTTCGTTTGAACTCTTCTTACGCGAAAATGAGTAAAACATCAAGCTTTATCGGAACCTGCATCATTTTTATTTTAACTGAGAGAGCATTACACTTGCCACCTTTTGGAACTGATTTTCGTATTTAAGGATGTTCGGTTCATGATAATGTTCTTATAACAAAGGGGATTTGGTGCATTTTGGAAACAGAATCTTGAAAAATACTGGTGTTTTTTGTGCATTACCTTTGGGGGCAAACAGGAAAATAATTGTGTATAACACATGTTGAGTATTTTTGTGAAGAAAGATGGCTCGACAATGTAGAGTTATTGATAATATTGGAGACTTTTATGCAAAAGAACTTAACACTAGGAGCTTTGATGCAAGTTTAGCAAAATATGAGTATTTGTGCAAGTAATATAGTTTGATAATTAGAACGGGGGAGGTACATGAACCGATGAACGTAAGTACATAACATACCACTAGCACTTGGCCCTTGTCCTGCCGCAGAGGAGCTACTTGTGTTGGATTTCTGACCGATCTGATAGAAAATCTGCGCATCGGGCGAGTTTGGAGGCAAATTGAGCAGAGCTGCAACGACGTTAAAATTACCAAATTTTTGTTAAAGTATCTACACATGTTGACAGTTCATCATGGTACCAAAACAAAAGATCTTAGTACAGTAATAATGTGTACTTACCAGGGCAGTTGGACATATTAGCAGGGGCATGACAAACTTCAGGCAAACCCTCAGCAAGTGTCACGTTCAAACTTAGTCCTAAATCAGGGTCATTTCTTTCTTCAATAACACCACATAAGCACTTTTTATTGGTTTTTAGTAGTCGTTTGAGGCTGCTGCAGCAATCTGGTGTGGGTGATCTCGCGTTTCCTTGAACGTAAGGTAGACACGTGGCTAACCCCACGAATGAATTCGTGCATTCTTCTTTGTCCTTAGCGTAGTCCGAGGTTGCAAGAACAAACGAAACAAGTATCAGTACTAGGAAGAATGAAAATCTCATAGTCAAGGTGTAAGAGTTTATTGTGAATGTTGTGAGGAATGAAAGAGTGGTTTTTTGGCTAATAAAAAATATGAGGTTTCTTAATAAAGAGTAGACAAGAACAAATGCTGAAATAATAGAGGTGGGTGAATTTAGCCTAATCAGGAATGTGGGGTTTAAAACTTTAAATACATAGTAAAGAGTGGCAAATGTTTGAAATTTAAAAGGAGAACGTAGTGGGTTGGAAAGGCAAATTTTATTCCTCGAGGTCGACTTATTTAATGATGATTGTTCCCGCGTTGTGGAAAAAACTTAGGCGGACCGGATCCATATGTAAACCGTGTGGCTGTGGTTTTTTCTTTCTCTTTTTTTTCTTTCCTTTTCTTTTTTTTTTCTTTTTCTTTCTCTTTCTGTCAACTGAAGTACTCAACGGTGCATTTCCCCCCTTTTTTTCTTTCTCTTTCTGTCAACTGAAGTACTCAACGGGGTGGGGGTGGGGTGCGGTGA
The DNA here is from genome assembly GCA_948329865.1 of Linaria vulgaris. Classification (NCBI taxonomy): domain Eukaryota; kingdom Viridiplantae; phylum Streptophyta; class Magnoliopsida; order Lamiales; family Plantaginaceae; genus Linaria; species Linaria vulgaris. The sequence goes on along the minus strand of OX415250.1, from coordinate 110,111,353 downwards.
AGAAGATTATGATTTTTTAAATTTTTTTATTTTTTATTATTATTATATATATTTATTATTTTTACAAAATAGTTATATATATGTTTATATCATTATTATTATTAACATGTATATACATTTTATTATTACTATTATTATTATTAATATATATATATATATATTATTACTATTTTTACAAAATAGTTACATATATGTTTATATATATATATATGACCCTTTTTTAATTATATTTATATATATTTTTATTATTCTTATTGTTATTTTTATATATATGTTCAGTATTATTATTTATTTATATATATTTATTATTTTTATAAAATAGTTATATATATGTTTATTATTTATATATATATATTGGGGTGCAAAGTGCAATTTATTTTGGGGTGCAAATATAATATTTAAAATTAGAAGGATTTGTTTAAAAATTATTATTTAAACAGAAAATATTACGTGGCGGGGCCACTGTACCGCCACGTAGGCACATTTAGCCCGAATAAGGCCATCGGACATTTTTGCAAGATTTTATAAAAGATACCGGGCATTTTGGACAGGCCCGAAAAAATCGGACATTTTAACTTTTTTTGTAAAGTTAACGGGCATTTTTAATAATTCGTCCTCGTGGAAAAGATCTCAACATTCTCTCATGTGTAGGTTGGTAAACACATAATCACTTGCTTAATTAACTGCGGATGCAATAAATTTTGATTAATGGAATTTATTTTTTTGGGAAAAAGCATCGAAACCCCAACCTTCGCAATTTTATGCAAACTTCCTCATTTGATCTGTCTAACGGTAAAAGATGTTGATACGTCGGCAAATCATACGACAAAAATGGGAATAAGTGGGTACTTTGGACAAAATTGCAAACGTTGGTGAGTTGACCGTCAAAGACAAAGTTATAGGAACTTGATGCAAATGGCACCAAATTATGATCCAGCAACATGAAGAAAAGGATCCGAGAAGTAATTGGACGAAACTAAAGGAAAAATACGTAACTTTGGAGAAGAAAGAAATGAAATCAGAAGTCGATTTGATTTCAATTACAGAGGCATGGAACGACTTTGTTTCAGCGCAAGGATTGAACCGCTAGATCGATGATACGTGTCTTAATCCGAGGGAGGGACTTACTGAGTAGAATGCGTGTATTGTTATCGTGTTTACATTTTCGCACTTTTAGCATCTTTTTGGATATTACGGTTTTACCCTCAGCGAGTTACGTAATTTTGGACTGTAGTGATTGCAGTGCACTTTATAGCTGCTTCTCACCTCATTTGGCAATTTTATCAGAAAATATTCCCAGAACTTTGTTCTTCTTTTGCCTGCTTTATCTATTTTACTTATGCATACAAAAACTATACAAAAATTGCTAGCAGATTCATTACAAAGGACAAGAATAGATAGGATATATATTTTTTTAAAGATCACGGGCGTACAGTGGAATTATGTGTCCACTTCACTCGGTTCACCAAACGCACTAGCTAGAAGCCGGAAATGAGCTATTGTGAATGTGAACTTTAGCTTGAGAACATGACGTCATACATATCTCATTTCTCCATCGATATAAATCATAACATCAGTTATTCATAAAAAGAAAATCATAACATCAGAAACTGAGTTCCATAATTTTTTGTATTTTCTTTTCTTTGTAAAAAGAACACCCGTATCTATCAAGTTATTTCTATTCGGTAAATATACACCCCCACCTATGTTCTACAGATATTGCCAAAAGTTGCTCGTATTCGTATTCGATACGTATAGAATACGGATACATCTCAGATACACGTCAAATATATATCGTATATGTCATGTGGCGTATCTTTATTAAAAATTAAATAAAAAATCTACGGACACGTATCAGACACACATTATGATGGCTTATTCGATACATATCCGTCAAATAATAAGACACAATTAGTATAAAATCAAACTGTGATGTTAATTTAAATTTATTATTATTATTAGAGTGTAAAATTCTTTAATATTCTTGTTGAATATGCTTGACACATTAGTACTTTGAGTATTTTATTTGCTATTTTGAGTTTATGTACAATTGTGTATTTCCTTATACAGGCTTGCAATTTTAATTGTGTTTAAATTTGAATATATTTCATATTAATGTTACTACGCAAGTGAACTAAAAATATTATTGTTTGATATTTTTATTCAAATTATATTTGTATATATAAAAATTTATTAATGTAAAATATTCGACGTATCTTGAACGTATCATAATTTGTAATTTCTCAAAAACTCGTATTGACGAATTTATATCTTGTTCGATACGTGTCTGTGCAACATAAACCCCCGCCTATCGATGATTAATAGGCGAAAAACCTTCCCTGCATATTTTCCTCGTTCTGGCGGAATTACTTTTTTAGCTTTTGCTTTGTGTAAATTTTGTTTTTAGTATTTATTTTCTTCATATGGACGTGGGCTTTGTTTTTAACTTTAAATACCAATAACAAAAGAGGGGTGGTTTGTGATGGGGGTTTCCTCTTTTGTCGCTTCCTGTAAATAGTTTTTGTGATGGGGGGATTTCCTCGTTTGGACCCCAACTTTTGTACCATTTCGTGATTCTATCAATGAGAGCCTTATTATATATATATAAAAAAAGAGGGATGGTTTGTGTTTTTTTTTTGAATTTCTTTTTTACAACCAACCTGCCGTTTTTTTTTTGCCTACTCCTAATATTACCACATTGGGCACTTTATGGCAATCAAGACCCGTTTGAATTACATTTCCCCTAAGTTTTTCAAAGTTTGGTTGGCTGAAAACGAGTTGGAAGCAATTTCACAAATTTGGCCTCCAAATATGTTTGGCCCCAAACATTAATTGTGGTCTTTAGCCTTTTTTTGATGCCTCCAGCCTTGTGAACTGCACCCCTTATTTAAAAAAAGCGTGTACCTTCTTTTTCTTTCTTTGTCCTTTAATTTACGTTAATCTCTTTTTTCTTCTTTTTCTTTTTAAGTTTTGGTGGCTATTGAATTTGCAATTTCTAATTCTTTTTTCTTTACGTCCACTTTTTCCTTTATTTGTAATTCTAACTTATAATGCAACTTATTAATTATAATATCGTAATAGGTCATGCTTATTTTGTTATTAAATGTACAAATTCTGTAGCCTTTGTAAATGAGTTTGGGAATTTTTAAAAACATATGATACTTAGAGCTACTTGTATTATTTTCAAATTTATTACGAGCACGATCAATTGAAATCTTTAGTTACACAATGTAATAAAATATATGTATGATATGTTGAACTTTTAAAGTGTGTTGTCGTATTTGAGTGTGATGGTTGCATGCAACAACTTACATTATTGTCGTAGCTTTTTAAGTATGTTTTTTTTACCGTGTTTATTGAATTGTGCATTACGTGGATGAAGTATCGATGATACATTTATTTTATGAATCAGTTCTACCTTACTTAATCTTGATTGTCGTAGTGATATTTGTTTTTTGATGATACTAGTTATTTGGTTATAATTCAGTTATGTCATATTATTATTACTGATATATATATCCTTATTTAGTGGTAATAGATAATTGATTACAATACAGATTTATTATTTTTATTATTATTATTATTATTATTTAGTTGTTACAAGTTAATCAACGTAAATGGCTAAACGCGATGCCTTTTTCGTTTTCTTTTTTTCCTTATGTTTTATGAAAAACAGATAAAAAGATCTCATATTTTCATGAGATTTACCACCACATAATATTTTTTAAGTTATAGCTTTTCAACTCGATCTGATCTGTATATATGTATATATGTGGAAGTAAACTTAAATTAAATCAATGTGTTTTTTCAGTCTTCCCGCAACAAAAATTGTAAATACAATATAGTTATCAACCTTGTAGCTATATACACGACAAGTTGTACTAAACAATTTCTTCGGTGCCAATATATATCGATGAAAACCCATCTAATAATAATAATAATAATTAAATTATCATAAAAGGTGAATATAAATTAGAAAGAAAAAAAGTGACATAATCTGAAATACTCATAGCTATTCTAAGTACCCTGATTTTTATATAGTACATAATTGTTTTTTGGTGCTATTAATAAAAAAATAAAAAATACATAAACAAAATTAAATCCAAGTCAAATGTGTAATAGTTATATTAATTTTATATTCACAACCTATTGATTTGACTATTGTATACCTATTTTTTTCCAATAACGTCAACATTCAAATTATATCCAAATATAATCGAAAATGCTTTGCATGTTTCCAAAAGAATTCAAAACTCCCAATCCAAAGGGTTAAATGTTTCCTGCAGGACCACCTTAGCTTTATCAATCATATTAACCCATAACGCCCACATTTCTCAGCTAGGCACACATACCTTGGCATAATAATATATGGGATAAAAGCATCAAAACCCCTAACCTATTGGGTGTTTTGCGCTTTGGTCCTTAAACTATGTTTATCAGCGCTTTTCTCCCTAACCTCTAGGGTGTCTGTGCGATTTGGTCCTTTTTTGCATTCGGGCAATTTTCGGCCATTTTTGGTCGGAATATTCCCCTCTACCCGACTCATATGTGTTGTACTAGATGTATAATAGTAGTTGGTGAAGAAAAAAAGACAAAAAAACACCTCAAAGGGAGGAATATTTTGGCCACAAAAAGACCATGAAGGCACTACGAGATTTGCCCATTTTCGGTAATTTTCGACTATTTTTGGCCAGAATATTCTCTTCTACCCGACTCATATGTATTGTACTAGATGTATAATGATAGTTGATGGAAAAAAAAAGACAAAAAAACACCTCAAAGGGAGGAATATTTCGGCCACAAAAAATTAGAACTGCAAAAAAGGACCAAATCGCACAGACACCCTAAAGGTTAGGGAGCAAAGCGCTGATAAACATAGTTTAAGGACCAAAGCGCAAAACACCCAATAGATTAGGGGGTTTGATTCTTTTATCCCATAATATATCATAGTAGTTAGGATTACATAGGAAAATAATTAATTCAGAAGATAATGTATATATAGTTAGGCTTACATAGGAAAATAATTAATTCAGAAGATAATGTATATAGAAAAACAACTTTTGTAATAATATTTTCAGCTTTTTATATCCTCAATCCCATGACATTAGATGTACGGTAGCTACACACGTTATCTTTTTTAATACGTGAAACAAAATAAAAAGGCTAAAGAATGTACTGAGCTATAACATAACTTATACCAATTATTATTTCTTAATGTCTCTATGTTGAAATTAAGTTCGATCTAACGATGCTGTCCAAAGCTTATTAGATTTAGGATATAAGTATCACCGTCGACTTTATCTTCATTTACAATCGGATATGAGAGCAAATTAGAGAAGATATATGAAGGCAAACGAGTTTATTCATCAACGATTACGAGTTGAAAACGAAAGATTACAAAACTCTGAGAGGATTTCTCCATTGTTTCTCAAATTCAACAAGTAGAATGAATTGAACTAAGCAACACCTATTTATACACGCTCTTTCTAATGGTAAAATAATGGGAAAAAAACACCTTACCCCCCTAAACTTTCTACCATTTTGCACCTTGCCCCTCAACTTTATAAACGTTAGCACGTTACCCCCCTCCCCCCGAAGCATTTTCCATCAAATTTGACCGAATATTCCGTCAAATTGTAAATAGGGGCGTGTGAAGATTCCATGGAATATTCTGTCAAATTTGACGGAAAGTGTTTCAGGGGGGTAATGTGCTAACGTTTTCAAAGTTGGGGAGGCAAGGTGCAACAAAACAAACATGGGGGGGAGGGACGGGGAGAAGGTGCAAAACTGTAGAAAGTTTAGGGGGTAAGGTGATTTTTCCCTAAAATAATTAGCAAACTTAATTAACTAACTTAAGTTAACTTTCTTGAAATACAATGTTAGTTATGACATTTTTAAATAGTTTCTAGATTTTGGAAACTTTGTGGTTTGGTGGATAAGACCCACCGCAAAAGAGGCGTGGATGTCCAATAAGTTCATCTTGGAAGGCATAGTGGTGAAGGGATGTAGGGACAAAGGTTTTGTCAATACATTAGCAATTTGATGTTCATTGTGGATATGTGACTTCTTGATCACGCCTTGTTGAACATTTTCTCTTACAAAGTAGCAATCAATTTGAATGTACTTGGTCCTCTCATATGGTACATGGTTGATAACTATGCACATTGCACTCTTGTTCTTGATTGTGGAATAGAAAGATCTTGGAGCAGTTGTTTCAGTCTAGGACTTCACATGTTGTGCTGGCTACTGCTCTGTATTCAGTTTCAATGGAGGAACAACTGACAATTGGTTCCTTCCTAGCCTTCCAGGAAATGAGGGATTCACCCAGGTAGATTGCAAAATTGGTTATACTTCTCCTTGTGTCAGTGCAAGCAGCCTAATCAATGTTACAAAAGGCTTTGTGGTGAGATTATGAGTTTGCTGGATAAAAAACAGCTCTTTACATGGGTTAATTTTGATACATCTAAGAACCATATGAGCTGCAGTAAGGTGAGTGACATTGATGCGACCATGAATTGAGTTAGAGAGCCTGAATAAGTTAAGATCATGTCTAGTGATAGTTAAATACAACAGGCAGCCAACGAGTCTTCCGTATATGCTAGGATTAGAAAGTAAAGCAGAATCTTTTGCTTTAAATCGTGTAGAAGAGTCCATTGGTGTTGTCTTAGGCTTACAGACCAAGTATCCTACTTCTGAGAGTATATCCTAAGAGTATATCCAGAGCATTATTGCGCTAAGGTGATTTTTGTTGAAGATCTTGCAAATTCATCACCTAGAATGTAGTTCAGAGTGCCAAGATCTTTAATTATGACTTTTATTGTCAAGATGAGTCTAAAGATCATTAGTTTCTTGCATGTCATTGCATGTGAGTATAATATCATCAACATATATGCATAACAGTGAGTTTAGATCCATTTTCTTGACAAACAGGAAGCACTCATAAATAGATTGTAAGGAACCAAATTCAGTTAAGGAAGATGAGAATTTAGTGTACCACTGTTTTGAGGCTTGTTTAAGACCATACATACTTTTCTTCAAAATATAAACTCTCTTGTCATTTGGTTGATAGTAACCTAGTGGAGGTTTCATGTAGATTTGTTCATTAAGATCACCATAGAGGAAGACATTATTGACATCTAATTGGTGAAGAAACCAATTATGTGGGGTAGCAAGTGCAAGGATGACTTTGACTGTGGTGAGCTTTGCAATTGGTGAGAAGGTGTCAAATTAGTCTAGCCGCTCATCTTGAGTGTATTCTCTTGCAATCAGCCTTGCTTTATACCTCTCTATTGAGCCATCTGATTTGAGTTTGATTTTATAGACCCATTTGCATTCAATGCAATGTTGGCTAGGAGGAAGGTGTGTGCATGTGTTGATTTTCTTAAGAGCTGTTAGTTCAATCTTCATAGCTTGTTGCCATTCAGAATGTTTGCTGGCTTATGTGAAAGATCTAGGCTCAGTCAGGTTAGAAACATAAGAAACAAATGTATTATGAGAGAGTCTGAGTCTGTTAGTGCATACATAGTTACGAATTGAATATTTGGTTAGATAAGTTAAGTGGGTGGTCAAATTTGCTTTATCCGGAGAGTTAGGCAAAAAGTGTCATAATTGTAAGTAAGCAGGTGGAACAATATTAGAGGGCAAAGAGTTAGCGTTACTTGACTGATCAGAATGAACAATGGTTGTAACTTCATGGTCGATGTTTGGTGGTTAAGTAGAGGGTTTAATTGCATGGTCTGCAGAGTCTAGGGGATATGATGGAGTGTCTAGTGGAACATTGGCTGTTGTAAGAGGTTGTTGAGGAATAATAGACTCCATATCCTGCAAGTTATCGAAAGTATATGCGCAGAAGTTGGACTCTGGGTTAGATGAATCTGCAAGTGAACTGTTATCTTTAAAAAAGAAGTAATTCATACAAAAGTTGGCATTCCTTGATATAAAGGTTTTCATAGTATTTAAGTCTAACAACATATAATCTTTGGTGCCATGAGGGTAGCCAAGAAAAATAGACTTGATAGACATGGAATCAAACTTTTGTCTGTTTACTTGCAAGGTGGATACAAAACAAAAACAACCAAAGGATCTCATGTGCATATAGTCCGGTGCTTTATAAAATAACAATTCAAAGTGAGATTTATTATTTATGATATGAGAGGAAAGTCTGTTAATAATGAATACATCAATATCAATACAATTAGTCCAATAAGATAAAGTTTGAACTCTTCTTACGCGAAAATGCATAAAACATCAAGTTTTATCGAAACCTGCATCATTTTTATTTTAACTGAGAGAGCATTACACTCGCCACCTTTTGGAACTGATTTTCGCATTTAAGGAAGTTCGGTTCATGATAATGTTCTTATAACAAAGGGGATTAGTGCATTTTGGAAACAGAATCTTGAAAAATACAAGTGTTTTTTGTGCATTACCTTTGGGGGCAAACAAGAAAATAATTGTGTATAACACATGTTGAGTATTTTTGTGAAGAAAGAGGGCTCGACGATGTAGAGTTTTGGATAACATGGGAGAGTTTTATGCAAAAGAACTTAACACTAGGAGCTTTGATGCAAGTTTATCAGGAGGACTTATTGGATTCGGTCTCACTGTTTTAAAAGCATACAAAGAAATGGGCATCAAACACACAAACGAAAACGACGGTTCTCTTCTTTCGAAAATCCATTATGAATCACTACAACAAACCGGAGCAATAGCATAGAAAGTCTTGCATCCGTATTTTTATTTTCGAATGCAAGACATTTAGAATCGGAAAAATCCGGTGCAATTGACGTTAGGGTCAATTGCATCGGATTTATCTGATGCAATTTAATTGCATCGGATGGTTCGGATGCAGCCACGCAGGCTGCATCAGAAAAATCGGATGCAAGGGTCTTGCATCGAATAAATCCGATGTAGAGATATAGAAAAAACCCACGTCTGTATCATCGTCCCATTCCGTCGTTCTCTCTCTCACACACACACCGTGACCGTCGTTGACCGCCCCACCATTGCCGAAAATCACCTAAAAACACCAGTAAGCAATTCTACTCTTCTCAGGGATCAATTTGATGCAACTTTTACTATTTTTCATCAATTATTTACATTTGTGCGATTTTGAAATTGTTGTTATAATTTTGATTATTGTTGTTATTTGTTAATGTGAATATGATTATTGTATTGTTTTGTGAATTCTTAAAATAGTTTTGTGCTAATTTTTAAATTTTGAGATTTTAGGGCTTAATTTGTAGTTTAACAAAAGATTTTTGGTATAAATTGTAGTTAAAAAAACTTGAGGGTAGATAAAGTAGTTTTGAGAAAGTTATGGTCTCAATTTGAAGTTTAAAATTTTTGTGGTGTTGAATGTATTTACTAGAGTTTATTTTAGGAATAAGATAATTAATTAGAAGATTTGGGTTTGTTTGCAAATATCTAGAGTATTTGGTTTATAATATTAAACTTTAGAGGTTACTTTGTAATTTAGAAAATGCGTGTTGAGACAAAATTATGAATAAGATTATTAATTCAAAGTTTTGGGGTTATTTTGGAATATGTAGTGAGTTAACAGAAAACATATAGATCGATTGGAAATTCCAATTAATTATATTTCTTATTATGACCGAGTTATGAAGAATAACTTTTCTGTAGTGTTGAAATATAATTTAGTAAAGTTTAGGGAAAATTACATTGATATTTTTGTCGGATAATTTAAATGGCAGATAGAGATCGGGGATCATCTAGGGGTGGAGGTCGTAGGGGGAGGCGTACGGGGAAGGAACATGCATCTACTAGTCAGTAGCCACGTAGACCCCCGATGCACCCGTTTAACCCATTTGATGATGATGATGATATGCCGGTTCAACCTACGCACTATGACCCGTATAGGTTTATTGCTGACTTCGAGGCAAAACGGACAGGAACCCCCAGATTTGCCGTACCCGGATAGGCCAAAGCCACCAGAGGGCCTAGACGATCCCTTTCATGGTGATGATACAACGGCCACTCGCTCTCCTATAGTTTTGTATAGTAGTTCGCTTACACAACGCCACCATACGCCGCAACCCATTTGGCGAGGGAGTCCCACCCCGCGTTCGCAACCTCACACTTCTCAGACCCCACGCCGTACGCATCCACCTCCTCAGGCTAGTTCACAGTATACACAACACTCGAGATCCTTCTCGCCACATCATGATGGCTACGACACATACCCTGAGGGCGGTGTGTACTACCCAGGCACGTCACATATCCTTCGTCGAGAGCGGGAGCCTTAGCATACGACATATCAGCGGCCACACCAGGAGTCGTCTTACCAGCACCCGCCCCAACGTACGATATATCAGCAACCACACCAATGTCGAGGGGATTCGCTGTACCATGAGATGAGTAGGCCGAGGACTCATGAGAGAGGGGAAGTGCAGTATCAGGAGGTGGGTAGACCACGATCTCAGGGTCGAGGAGATGTGCAGTATCAGAAGGTGGGTAGGCCGCGGTCTCAGGGTCGATGAGATGTGCAACATCAGGAGGTGAGTAGGGAGAGGTCTCAGGTGCGAGGGGATGTGCAATATCAGGATGTTGGTAGGTCGAGTCCTCCAGTTCGAGCACATCAGGACGCCAATGCATTTTTACAGCAGCCGACGCAGCAGCATCTTGATGGGGAGTTTGGCATTTTGGCACTAGAACTTCAGACGTTGTACGAGCAGTTTAGAGATGATATTCAACCTTCAAGCCCCCAGCCGAGTATCCCACCTCACGCCTATTAGATATTGTGGATCTCATGTGTTATGTTTGTTATTGTAATTTTTATTCCAAGTATGTTGTAATTTGAAATTTTGGGACTATTGTTATTTTTCGTGGTGTCTTTATTTTTATTAATGTTGTGCATTAATTTATTTATCTCGTCGGCAATTTAAGTTGTTATTAAATCACAAAAAAAACAAATCATAAAATTAAGACATAGTCGAACAATACAATGAAACCATACATCAGAAGTTCAATATTGAAATACAAGTACATATTAGAACTAAACATAATCCGGGTCGCTACTGTCATCATATTCGACCTCCTTCTCTCCTCTCTCCTCATCATCCCCCTCCTCGTCAACCTCGTCGTCATCATCATCTCCGTCATTGCTCACTGCCACGGGTTCCTCCTCAATTGTCACTAGGATATATTGGCCATCCACTGCTAACTCTGTCAAGTTAAATGATGTAAAGTCAACGAACAATCCGGACACATGAACATTTTCTTCTTGGAATACCGTTTCAGGTACACCTTGAACTCCTAGAGCTTCTGTCGCTTTATTAGTCATAGAACTCATGTCAACCACGTGTTTCGCTGGAGTGTGAATCACTACCCACCATCCCCTCTTTGTCTGTTCTTTTGACATGCATATGGCGTATAGTACACTTGTTGCGCTTGGCTAGCTAAAATGAATGGTTCGGTTTCCCCATACGGGAGACAACGCATTGGATCAAGCTCGATCAAACGGTATGACGGGTGGACTCGCAAACCACGAGAGCTGGTATCATACCATATGCATTTGAAAAGGAAGATAGATGCCCTTTCTTGGTATTGTAGCTCTAGGACTTCCGTCAAAGTCCTGTAAAAATACATGTCTTCCTGCTCGTCACTGCACCACTTTACGCATACCCCACTGTTCGTCTTCTTTTTCCCAACGGCGTATCCATCTGTATGAAAACAAAGACCATTTACCACATAGCCATTTCCCCAACTAATCACCTGATTCTTTAGTCCAATTGCTAGGTTTAGCAGCCGCAGATCATAATCGTGGCGTTTGGTGAATACCATATTCTTGAACCATTATACAAACTGATCGTTCCGTCTTAGGTTGATTGCATCATCGGCTAACCCAACGCACATCTCCTCATCGAAAACACTGGTATAACACAATTTTAAAAATAAGTAATGTATTTATTTTAATAAACTAAATAAACATTTATATAGTATTGTTCACTGACCGTATCCATAGCTCCACGGCCTTGAGCTCCACGGCTCTTAATCGACGTACGTAAGACGCTTGTCCTACTGGCGAACCGACCTTTCGAAAGACGGTTAGTCATTGAGAATCTTTAGGATCAACTCTTGTCTTGTTTCTACTCAGGCGGACCAGACGTGTATCGAAATCATGCTCAAAATAATGATCGCAAAAATTGGTCATCTCGGACGTCAGGTACGCTTCAGCAGTAGATCCCTCGATCTTTGCCTTGTTACCGACACTACCATTCAAATCGAACATACGCCTGAAAATATAAACAAAAAATTAGATATGAACGATATGAGCATCTATGTAAATAACTGTAAATTCAGTTGTTGAATACCTCTCGAAGGGATACATCCATCGATAGTGCACCGGTCCTCCCATTTTTGCCTCATATGGAAGATGAATAGCAAGATGCTCCATGGAGTCAAAAAATGCTGGTGGAAATATCAGCTCCAGTTTACACATTGTTCCAACAATCACAACCTCTAGGCGAGCCATATCAGATTTTCGAATGTTAGTTGCGCACAATGCCCTAAAAAAGTTGCTAACCTCTACTAGCGCACCTTAGACATCATTTGGTAAGAAGTCTCTGAAAGAAATATGAATTAGTCTTTGTATAAACACATGACAATCGTGACTTTTCATTCCTGTTACTTTTAGATTATGCATCTGCACGCATCAGCCAATATCAGAAGCATAACCGTCGGGAAACTTCAAACTGCACAACCATTCGCACACTTACCTCTTTTGATCATTTGTTAGACAATATATTGCATGAGGTTTATGTGTACTTTGGTCCGATCCCCTCACTAAAAACAATTCACTTCGGTTGGTATACTCTTACGAATCCAGACACGCATTCATGTTGTCTTTTGTCTTTTCTGCGTCATCCATGACCGTATTCTTTATGTTGTCGACGAAGTTCTTCTTGCAATGCATCACGTCTAGGTTATGACGTATCAAGTTTGTTGACCAGTAAGGGAGCTCCCAAAATATACTCCTACGATACCAGTTGTGCTTCGTTCCAGCCCATTGGATGGTCCCACTCCCTTCTCCAAATCCGACATTAGGGAGGCGATCAACATGACGTTTCATTTTTGCCCTTGTCCTCCTACGCAAAGGTGGGTTAGTCTCTACGCGGTCCATGTAGAAATCAGTATCATTGTGCCTGAATTCGTGATCTAACGGAAGGAATATGCAATGACAATCGAAGAATCTTGTCTTCCTACCCTTCTTAAGCTGGAATGCTTTCGTGTACTCCATACAATAAGGACATGACAACTTTACGTGCATACTCCATCCAGACAACATCCCCATACGCTGGGAAATCACTAATAGTCCACATAACAGCAACGCGCAACTGAAAATTCTGTTGTCTAGAGCTATCCCACGTCTGTACGCCGACTTGCCACAAAGAGGCTAGCTCATCAATCAAGGGGCGTAGGAAAACATCTAGGTTCTTGCTAGGGCTATTAGGACCATGAATGATAAGGCTTAAAAATATGTACTCTTGTCTCATGCACATATCTGGTGGGAGATTGTACGATGTTACAAAGATAGGCCAACAAGAATAAGGACCCGAAGAGCTGCCGAAAGGGGCGAATCCATCGGTGCACAATCCTAGCCTTACATTTCTATCCTCAGCGGCAAAATCAGGATGATGATTATCAAAGTATTTTCAAGCATGGCCGGATGCCGGATGTATCATGTGATCCCTATTCTCACGACAATTGGTATGCCACGTCATGTGCTTAGCAATTGATCGAGACATGTACAACCATTGGAGTCTGGGAGTTAGCGGAAAGTACCACAACTTCTTATGAGAGATTGGTTTGTATCTATTTCTTGGATTTCGAAAGGGTTTGAAACGAGGTTCCTCAAAAACTGGACACGCCGTATGCTCGATGGTCTCGAACTCCCCGTAGAACAAGAAATAGTTATTTATGCACGCGTCATAAGTTTTTGTACCTAGACCCAAACTTTTCACAAGTTTTTTTCATTTTGTAAACAGATTCAGGTACTTTATTCAGATATTCAGGAGGGAGCAAGTTGTGAATTAGTCTGATTGTGTTGTTACAAGATACATTACTAAGCTTTTGTGATACCTTGTTCGACAAAACTGAGAAACCCATCTTAGTACAGTGGTTGACTCCCTATGAATACCGGTTCTTCTGCATCACTAAGCATTTTAAAGAAAGCCTTTGCCACACTATTGGGCTCCTCGATTGCACTTGCCATATTAGAAGTGACGTTAAGAAATGACAGCCAAATGCGTCATCTACCATATTCCTCATTAGGTCATCTCCTTGACCCCTATGATTATGTGATGATGACTCTATTTCAACGTTTGAGTATATATTACCCCCCGAGGTGTTACCTAACTCACCGTGAGAAGCCCATATCATATAGTGTGGTACGAACCCCCACTTATACAAGTGCATATGAATAGTATGGCTATTTAAATACTTTGCGTTGGTGCATGTTCTACATGGGCAACGAACTCGACCACGATTCAAATTACTACTCTGCGAGAATGCGTAATCGAGAAAGTTTGACACACCAATCTCAAAATGATAATTCAAGTTTTCGTTTTCGTCTAGCTGCTCGTACATCCAACGTCGATTGGACCACCAATTACTCATTCTTCATATTATTTACTGACAAAATAATGTTACACGAAATTAATAACTAATTATTTATTAAAAAATAAATATTGAATAAATGCATAATTGACAAAGGTACAAAAATGATGAAAAAAATCTTCAAACGTAGGCTAGCTTAATTGAGCTTCAATGAATATACGGAAGGGAAAATTTGTTATAATTTATGAGAGATTCAAAAAAGTAGTGAGAGATTGAAGAAGAATTTGTGAGTGATTCAAATGGATGGAAGTGAGTGCTTAAACAGAGTGAGCAATGTGGTAGAGTTCATAGTTGCATGGGAATTTTTCAATGCATAATTACTTGCATGGGAAAATTTCCATGCAAAGATAGGTGATGAATCCCAAAATTGCGATGCAAGAGACATTGGCATGGAAAATCTTCCATGCATTGAACAATTGCATGGAAATTATAGCAATTGCATCGAAAAATTCCCATGCAAAGATAGACTATGAATCCCAAAATTGCGATGCAAAAGAGCACAACATTGTAAAATTTCCATGCATTAAGCAATCAAGTGGAAATTATAGCAATTGCATGGAAATATCTCCATGCCAAAAAACAAAACAAAATGAATTACACCTTTCGGGTTGAAAATGTAATTATTCAAAAGTTGCAAAACAACTAAAATTTAATTTTTTCTTTCACCAATATTTTCTAACCAATAAGTAGGAGTGTTCTTTCAAATCTCGTCAAAAAAGGGTAACGAAAGACGCAAAGAAACCTTTCGGGGTGAAAACGTAATTAGTCAAAAGTTGCAAAAGAACTCGAAATCCACTTCTTCTTTCACCAACATTTTCTGAACAGCAAGTATGAGTGTTCTTTCAAATATCGTAAAAACAAGATAACGAAAGACGCAAATAGACATTTCAGGCTGAAAATATATTTATTCAAAAGTTGGAAAACAACTCAAATTTAACTTTTTCTTTCACCAGTTTTTTCTAAACCATAAGTAAGAGTGTTCTTTCAAATCTAGTAAAAAATGGAGTAACGAAAGACGCAAAGAAACCTGTCAGGGTGAAAATATAATTAGTCAAAAGTTGCAAAACAACTCGAAATCCACTTTTTCTTTAACCAACATTTTCTAAACAATAAGTAGGAGTGTTGTTTCAAATCTCGTCAAAAATGGAGTAACGAAAGACGCACAATAAACAATATAACACTATATTATCCTCAACCCTAAACCCTATATAGGTATACTCTACTGAACCAAAATTGTATTTTCACATGTAGAGAGTGTCAATCAAGTCCACTCATCGTTTTTTTTACCATACGCTATGTTATTAAAAATAACAGTGTTCTTCAAAATTTCGTCAAAAACAGAGTAAGAAAAGACGTTTAAAAAATATTTGGGGGTAGAATATCTAATTATGCAAAAGATGGAAAACAACATCAAAACTCCATTTTTTTAACCACTATTTTAATAACACTTATGAGGTATATGTACATTCAAAATTTGTCAAAAATGCGGAACGAACGATGTTTAAAATACTCTAGGGTCAAAAATATAAATACAAATTTAATAAGTATATGTTTTTTATAAATAGTAATAATTTACGCGTATATTTTTTCTATGCAAATTGTACCTGTTTCCATTTGCATAGGAAAATTGTCATGCAATTTGTACTATATACATGAACAGTACATGTTGCATGGGAAAATTCCTATGCAGTACATGTTGCATGAGAATTTTCTCATGCAAACGAAATCCTGCATGTCAATATTGCAATGCAGTACATTTTGCATCCGAATTTTCTGATGCGAAATATGCAACCTACTCCAATAAATACTTCCACACCCCATTCACTTCTCATTCATCCCCTTCTCTCTTCTTCCTCTCTACTCATCTTCTCTCTAAATTTACAATATAAATATATATACAAAAAATATAAATATAAATATAAGTCTTCATCACATTTTTTTTAATATAACTATACGAAAATATAAATAACTATGTATAGAAAATAATTATAGTTGAAACTTAATATATATATATATATATCTTGAAAAAGTAATCAATATGTATCATAAAAATATTTATAAATTACTATACAATATGTATTTTTTTCATAAAAGTAATACTTTAAAACTTAAAAGAATATACTTTAAAATTTTATTTATATTAATATAAACGAAAGTATTAAAAAAGTGGTGGAATAATCTCGCCACTTTTTCTTTTAAATTTTTTCACACATTTTGCATCAGAAATTTCCGATGCAAAAGCAATTGCATCGAAAATTTCCGATGCAGAGACTTTTACCGAACCTACCTCCTGCTGCCACATTTCATTTTCTCTCTTGGGTTATGCATCAGAAATTTCCGATGCAGGTCTTTCCTGCATCGGATTTTTTCGATGCAGTGAAATTTCTGCATCGAATTTTTTCGATGCAAGGCCTTTTGCATAGAAAACTTTCCATTCAACTTAGCATCCGAAAATTTCGATGCAGAGCCGTGTTGCATCGAAATTTTCGATGCAATTCTCTTGCATGGACACCAAAGACATGAAATTTTTGCATCGAATTTTTTCCATGCAATTGATCAATTGCATGAAAAATATACCCAATTGCATGAAATTTTTTCCATGCAATTGATGCGTTTAGTTGTAGTGTATACTTCTTCTATGAAATTACTTCTTGACGTATTTTATGTTTCTCATACCGTATCACACTAGGAGTAACTGATATCTATACATTTATCATGTCTCACAATCAATTTTCACTATGATGAGATTTATGGGCGATTTATTTTTTTTGCCCTTTAATTTTCTCCAACTTCAAGTTTTGCCCTTTTTTGATCGGGCTTGTATTTTGCCCGATAACTTATTTTTTGTTTTTTAAATATGCCATGTGGGCTTTGAATTGGGCCAGCTACAAGCCCAGTCTACGTGGCCGATGACTAGGACACCACGAGGACGACACGTTTTGAATTCAAAAATATATTTAATCTTATTATATATTGATGTAAATCATAATTTTTTTATAAATTCAATATTTTTAACTTATTTATACTTACACCAAAAGTATTGAAACAATTATATTTGTAATTGTTAGATTTTTTTTTTATATTTTTAAAGATATTTAAGTTGCTCCACATTCTCTTTTAATTTTTTCACGAACCTAATTTCTTTAATTCTTAGTTTTTTTGATCAATCTTTAATTATTAGTTAAAAAAATGTTTATCTTCCTCATTACCGCACCCCCCAGGCGCCCCCACCCTTCCCATGCCCATAACACCCTAGCAAAACTCCGCGACACCGCCCGTCGTCGTTGTCCATCTCCCCATGCCTCTCCCGTTTTACGAAAGCACAAAGAAGGGTTTCAACGCAAAATGATTGAATTCGTCTTTATCGTTATCGCTATCGAAAGATCTATTTGCTCTTTCGAGCAGATCCGACACCAGCAAAGGAGGAGAACGCTAAGGAGAAATTGTAAGAGGGAGATAGGGTTTGTGAGCGGCGGCGGATAATCCGACGAAGCCTCCATTGCAATTAGGGCAAAGGGGCTGCGAATCGTGGGAGGGCGGTGGCGCGATTCTGACATGGTGGTGGTGGTGTTTGGCGGTTGCGTGGTGTGTGTATCTATAGGTGTGTGTATATGTGGACAGAGAAAGAGAATTATTCATTTTTGTATATCTGATTTTCAAATTATGCAAATCTTATTTGAGCGCGTTTCTTTGTCTTATTCCTTTTGGTTAATTATGGTGATGGTAATGAAGTGGTGAATGGTGATGGATAATGATAGTGATGATGAACAATTGATGATTTTTTCTTTTTATTTTTTATTCTTCATCTGGTTACTTACTGATGATGAATGTGATAATTAATAATTCTTTTTCATTCTTTATTTTTTACTTATATTCTTGGTTAATTATTAAAAATTTGAGATTTTTTATGAATTGAAATATTATAAAAGCTATACAAATATTCATTTTGTAATTTAAGAATGCACTTATATATATAATTTTAAATATTTTTTGGTATTTTCACACATGAAAAAAAATAACTGGCTGACGTGGCGCCATGTGGCGTTCGAGTGTCATCCTAGTCAACCACCACGTAAGCTGAAATTGGTCCAACCTAATTTTTGAGTCCGCCGAGCATTTTTTTAATAAAATAATGAAAGATAGTGGGCATTTACCAAGACCGTAAAATTAAAGGGCAAAACTTGAATTTGACCTAAATTAAAGGGCAAAAAAAATATTTCACCCGAGATTTATAGTTCG
The DNA here is from genome assembly GCA_948329865.1 of Linaria vulgaris. Classification (NCBI taxonomy): domain Eukaryota; kingdom Viridiplantae; phylum Streptophyta; class Magnoliopsida; order Lamiales; family Plantaginaceae; genus Linaria; species Linaria vulgaris. The sequence continues at coordinate 110,092,477 of OX415250.1, read as the reverse complement.
TTTGAACTCTTCTTACGCGAAAATGCATAAAACATCAAGCTTTATCGGAACCTGCATCATTTTTATTTTAACTGAGAGAGCATTACACTCGCCACCTTTTGGAACTGATTTTCGTATTTAAGGAGGCTCGGTTCATGATAATGTTCTTATAACAAAGGGGATTTGGTGCATTTTGGAAACAGAATCTTGAAAAATACTGGTGGTTTTTGTGCATTACCTTTGGGGGCAAACAGGAAAATAATTGTGTATAACACATGTTGAGTATTTTTGTGAAGAAAGAGGGCTCGACGATGTAGAGTTTTTGATAACATGGGAGAGTTTTATGCAAACAAACTTAACACTAGGAGCATAGTTTTGGAATCATTTACTGATGTAAAATCTTGGAACCTTAATATGTTCCACTGATGTATGGCTTTTGGAAGCATAGGATCCCTTTGGTGGCCATATCTTTCATTCAGATTAATCCATAGCTGAGAAGGGTCTGTAATATCGAGATATTCTGTTTGCAGGAACTTATCTAAATGTCTACACAGGAATATAATTGCCTCGCATCGTTGCTGGTCAGTACATTTATTTTCCTCATCAACTGTTTCCGCAAGAAATTTCGCAGTAAGATGCGTTTTCACATTTGATTCCCATTGCATATAATTTTTCCCATCGACAGTGAGTTTGGTAAAATCTACTTTCGAGAGATTAGACATATTGCAGCTAAATGAACATTAAAACAAACATAATTAGGATCAATCCATTTTATTTTAATACGCAACCACACAAGCACAATTATTACAATAGTATGATCCAATTATCTCATCTCTAGCCAAATTATGCACTCGAACATTGCTACGACAATAGCGAGGAATATAATAAGTAGAAACATAAGATTTTCCTCAGCTGCTAGCATAAAAATAAAAAATAAAAGGTAAACGAGCATCAAGATCATTGTTGACCCGCAAAGCATTTTGCAAGATTAGAGGAAAAAAATGAAGATTTGTATGGAGTTTGAGTTATGAAATCTGCATATTTATAGAAGAAAGATATCTATAAGTAGCCGTTTTATAGCCGTTAGAAAACAATCATTTTTCTTTGTTTTGTTTAATTTGGCATAATTGATAAATAATAATATCTTTAACAATCGAGCAACAAGGATTAATTGTATAACAAGTAAATAATTTCAACCGTGTTAATAAATTTCAACAGACATCAGAAATAATATTACGATAAGTAAATACATATAAATATTTCCGCCACATTACTATGTAAAAACTTTCATGGGCTTGTGGAATAAACTAAGCAATATAATAGGAGGTAAAACCTTCAATAATAATTAAGTGTTAGTAGTAATAGGAAGAAAAACCTTCCATAATTATAAATTGTCAACATTAATAGGAGGTAAAACCTTCCATAATTATAAATTGTTAGTAGTCGTTTCTAGCTTGGGGTTAACCCAACCATCAACAAAAGTTAAAATTAGCGTTAGTGTTAGAGTTAAATGACAGTAAAATATAAAGAGGATTTTCATATAATCATAAAATTATAGATAGGCGATAATCTGCCTTGTCTATAATAATGGAGATAGATGAACAAGTAAATATAAACTTTCGTACATTTTAACGTTAAACGCTTTCTTTTACGAATAAACTGAATTCTTCCGGATTGAGCATTATCGTGCTGATAACGTGTTATAGAAAAACTAAAACTATTGGGGTTTACAACAATATATTTAAAAGTACATAGGGAAAGAATAGCAAATAAGGAGTATATTACTTGTGAATGAGTGTTTTTCTCTTCATCTTGATGGCTCCTTATATAGGAAAGAATTTCTAATATTTTACACAATTTACAACAATTACTACTATTATAAAATAGTATTTGTACATAATTTTCAACAATAACCACTTACTATATTCCACTTGCCATATTTATAACATTCTGAACCTATAGGGCGTTGCCCTCAATTCTGAAAAAAAACGTGTGAGATCCTCTGTCCCACATTTGTCTCCCAATTCTACTTATAGCATTATTTAAATTAAATTAATAAATATTCTAGACATTTAAAACTTTATAAGTAAACTGCATTTGTATATATTTTTACAAGTTTTAAAATTAATATTTGATTTTAGGATGTAATTAGTCTTTCACGTAATAATTAATTTACATGAGATACTTACTGTATTTATTTAAAGAGTTTAATTTTCACGGGGAAAGAGAGGTGTTTCAATTAGATTTCCATATATTATGTGAATCTTTTGTTGGGAGTTAAAAAGAAAAATAAAATGGACACTTTAATTTAATGAGCAACGTATTTTGAGGAACAATATGAGTTGTGGAGGAAGAAATGTTAACTTGACTAAGAGAGAGGAGAGAGAAGCATTACTATAAGATTAAAAAGAAAGATTTTAATTAATTAATACTATTATTGAATTTTTCACGAACTCGTACTGGATAGGGCTGTGCATTTGGATCGGATCGGATCGAATCGAGGCTGGAAGTCGATTTCGATCCTGGAGAAATGAGGATCGAAATCAAATCATTTAAAACGATCCGATTCGATCCAAAATCATTCGATTTTGATCCGATTCGACTCGATTTCGATCCTTTTTTTCTTATTTAATTTAATATCAAGAGGACCAACCACAACATTCAAACATAGTTACTGAATTACAAAATTCACTTTCTTATGGTTCTCAATCACACTTTTTGACACAAAACACAAATCAATTATAAAAGATATACTTTCATAAAGTAATTTTCACCACTTTACACTTTCCATTCACCAGACTATGCACTGGCTTATCAGCAGCTACCGACCTTCGTACATAAAGAGAAAGGGTTAGATTTGCAGAAATTTTAATTTTTTAGTGAAACCCCTTTTTTGAGTGAATCCTTCGTACAGACTGAGATTAAGTGACTATAGAGAGAGAAAGGTATTACCAATTATCTACGTTTCCCCAAGACAGGAACGTGGCAAAAATGTTAGGTAAGAGTATATATAAAAATATAATATTGCATTATATATAGAAATATCTTAGTAGCATCTTAATAGGCTTAGCATTATATATATAAAAAATAATATTATATATACTATTATATATTTATTTATTTTTAAAAAATAAGATGAGTATTCGATCCGATCCGATTCCCAGCCTTTAAAATCGAGGATCGAATCAAAGGGGGATTCGAGATTAAGGCAAAAATCAAAAGTCGGATCAAATATTCGATCCGATCCTCGGATCGGATCATTCGATCGATTTTCACCCGATTCGATTGATCCGATTCTTTTTGCACAACCCTAGTACTAGACAGGCGATATGTTCATTTTGAACACATTTTTGCATTTTCTATCAGTTATACTTGGTCTAAGGGGGAAACTTGCACATTTTTAATAGGTTTCAACCGTTAATATTTTTTTTAAATTGAGGTATTTGTAATTATACCGAACCAAAGTGATTTGCCATAATCATCCATAATATTTTTATGTTTTTTTTATTGCAATTACTTTATAACATGTAAAGGTGTCATGTTAAGGTGTGAACGTTCCTTGAACGTGCACGCAAGAGTTGAATTAGATTAAGTCATTAAGACACTGTTTATTTGTTTGTTGATATATATGATTAATTAACGTGTGACGATAACATGGGAGATACAAAAGGAATCAATCTTTTATTTAATTTTCCGAATACTACGGTCAGTCAGAAGTAGCAATGCTTAGAAAATGACTTTTAACTGCAATCTTCTCAAAGTCCATTGCAGTGTTGCTCATATGTTGGTAGTCTTCATTCATACCAAATACGTACTCAAAAAGAGAGAGAGAGAGAGACAAAAAGAGAGATGGCGAAAGTATGTAAGAAAATGCACAAGAATGTGTTTGATGGTGAAAATGTCGATCTAAGCCAAGTGATGAAAAACTTGTACGAGAACTTTACTTTGATCTTTAAGGCCACCATTCCTGAACACGAAAAATTTGGAAGGCAGGCTCTCCAGGACCTTCGTCCTAAATTTGTTTCATTGAGAAAGGAGCTTAAATTCTTGATTACATTTCCCAGGTGCATGTTGAAGCGGTGTGTGGAGGAGGATACGTGGGTGATAAATAGGAGTTTGGTTGATATCTTGACGGATATCGAGTCTCACTTTGTGGATCTTTACGAGCGTTGTTCAACATTACTATCAAGAGGGAGTATGACTACATCAGAAGACAGGGAGGTTCTTAGCATGGGAAGCGTTGAGTGTACTTTGGTGTCAAGAATTTCTAATGCATATTTAGATGCTGTTTGTAGTACAGTTACTGATCATTCTTTCTTGCACATGCACAGCAGCGAATCAATGGTAGAACTTCGGGATCAACTCCAGGATGATCTGAATCAATGTTACATGGAAGATATAATTGGGAAAACTTTCACCGAAATGCTAGAATTCATGAGAAACTGCCTTCGGTTAACAAAAGAATATTCGGTGAGTGGCGAAGGTTTGAAGGACTTCTTGATCAGTTTTGAAGTTGTTGCCGAAAGTATGGCATGTTATATCTTCCTCAAAAAACATGACAAAGACATGGCGATGTACTTGCAAATCAAAAACCGATTTGACTCAGTAATGGGTATTGCAGTTCTTAGAGCCTTGGCGGTAATGAAGTTACAAAACTGTACTAATCATCTTCTGCCTTTGACCGATGTACTTATGAATGGGTATGTGGATTGCGTCGTTCAAATTATGACCAAGGTGATACATAAAGATGAGTCTATCTATCAAATGATGTTGCAAGTGGTGAATCAATTCGATGATCTTCACAAGGAACTAGAGAAGCTGGACGGCTTGATTCTCAATTGCCCTCCCAAGAGTGAGGCTGAGCTAGAGAAACTCTCAGACATCCGAAGACGATTCCAAACTTTGGTGCTCAAAGAAAAAGAAACGAGTCGCGACATGGCAACAGAAGAACTAAGTACTCCCGCCATGTCTGATGATTTGCTCCAAAAGGTCCATCTTATTAGAAAACACATCACAGACACCTTTGTGCGCCTAACTTTGAACAAACTTGGTGCAAGTTCTCCAAAAACTGACCCACTTGGTTTCTTGAATACTCTACTCTCGAATATGGAGTCAAATGAATATTTAAGATCTGGTGGGTTCCAAAGTATTCACGAGGACTTTGTATTATTGAGATCATTTCTCCAGAATATGACTAGTATGCGCAATGGCAGTGCAGAAGGTGATGATGATGAATCTGAAGAGATCTTGAAGTACCGTATCAGGTGTGCATTATATGGAGCAGAATTTTTTATCAACTCATACGTTACTGGTTTCATTCCTGACTCGTGCAGATCTAGTTGGTTTTCCAATTTGAAACAACTGATCGAGCTAGTTAAAGCAAGTTTTGCAGATATAACTGAGAAAAGATCAGCTATTGATCTTAAGAATATTGATATTAATGTAGCGAGCAGCAGCAAGAATCTCAGTCGTGTATCATTACTCCCCGCAAGTACGGATGTGGTGGTGGGTTTCAAGGATGCGATGGAATCAATAAAGGAACGACTGATTAGTGACTCGTCGAAGCTGGATGTTGTCTCGATATTTGGCATGGGTGGCCTCGGTAAGACAACGTTAGCAAAAAAAGTGTACGACGATCCTTCAGTTGTTGATCACTTTCAGTTTCGTGCGTGGTCCTGTGTATCCCAAGAATACGACAGGAAAGAGTTGTTGCTTGAAATTTTAGATTCTGTAACTAAACTCACTGCTCTTGATCGAACAAAGAGTGCAGACGATTTATCTGTAATGCTTTACAAACAACTAATGGGCACGAGGTACCTAATTGTCATGGATGTCGTGTGGGAAATGGATGCCTTTAAAGACCTCAAACGTTTCTTCCCTGATAGCAGTAACGGAAGCCGGATCATGTTGACTAGTAGGAAAAGGTTAAAAGATTACATCAATCCTCTCGAACTTCGTCTTTTAACTATTGAGCAGAGTTGGGATTTATTAAAACAAAAACTCTATCACAAAACTGAAGAAGTCCCTCTGGAATTATGTGAAGTTGGAATGGAAATTGCCGAGAAATGCAGCGGATTACCGCTTGCAATCGTCGTGGTTGCTGGAATTCTTGCCAAGTCGGAAAAGAGACATGATTTCTGGGAGCAAGTTGCTCGAAATTTGAGTTCGTTTATTGCTGGTGATGCTACTACTCAGGGACAAGTGACGGCAGCGCTAGAACTTAGTTATGAGCATTTGCCAGATCATTTAAAACCATTATTTCTTTATCTTGGAGCATTTCCAGAGGATAGAGAAATCCCATCAAACAAGTTAATGTGGATGTGGATTGCAGAAGGATTTATCCACAAGTCTGATAATTATCAGGTTTCGATCAGTTTGGAACTTCAAGCGGAACAAAATCTACTGGATCTTATTGATAGAAGCCTCGTTATGATTGCTGAAAGAAGGTCTGATGGCAGAATTAAATCTTGTCGCGTCCACGATATGTTGCGTGATATGTGCTTGAGAAAGCTAAAGATGAAAATTTCATGCGACACACAACTGTGGGCGACTGCTCACCTGATCCTGTGACCTATGAACGAAGACTTAGCATTTTTCTAAATAGAAGTTATCAGAGTGGACTTATTGTCACATGCGAAGGCCTTCCTATGCTTTCATTTCCTCCTCCTGTAAGCTCCTTCTTGTTCTTTTCCACGACGAAAACTCTTCCAGAGTCTGTGAATGATGATATGAAATCAGTTTTTCGAGGCTTCAAATTGTTGAGGATCTTGCATTTTGAAAGCCTTCCTGTTAGTGAAGATTTATTCAGAGATTACATAGTAAAGCTGGTTCCATTGAGGTACATCTCGATCCGCACATATTGGCAGTTAATCCCGTCATCAATATCCTGTCTACGGACTTGGAGACCTTAATTATCAAGGGCTTGAGAGGTGAAATTGTAGTCCCTCGAGAGATCTTGAACATGGTGAGATTAAGGCACCTGCATGTCAATGATCGTGCGGATTTCAATAGCGCACTAACTGAGAGCTCTTCCAAGTGGGAGAACTTGGAAACTCTTTCAACACCTGCAGTTTCTTATGAAGAAGAGGAAAAGCTGATACAAAGAGTACCGAATCTGCGGAAATTGAGATGCATATTGGTTGAAGCAAGGAATTTTAGCAAAAAATACTATCAGTTGCCTCAGCTGGAGTCTCTTAATCAACTTGTATCATTAAAGATGTTATGTCACGGTAGAATGCCACATTCAGACGAGTTCAGTCTTCCTTCAACTCTAAAAAAGCTAACGCTTTCAAAATTCAGGCTACAGTGGAGTGAAATCTCGAGCTTTCAGAAACTACCAAACCTAGAGGTTCTCAAGCTGCATGTTAGATCAGTTGAATTCCCTAAACTCAAATACCTGGAAATGGAAACTCTCAACATAAAAAATTGGATTGTGTCACTCAGTGTCAGCCGTTAATTTTCCATGCCTTGAGACATTGGTTTTTAAAAGTTGCAAGCAGCTTGAGGAGATCCCTTCTAGCGTTGGAGACTTTTATTCTTTAGAGAAGATCGAAGTCGTTCGGTGCTGCGCTTCTGCCGCAAAATCCGCAAAGATTATTCAGGAAGAACAAAAGGATATGGGAAATGAACTGCTCAGGGTTCAAGTCTCCATGTCTTCTTGATCTGGAAAGTGCAAAGTGATGAGAAGAAAGTAAAGCATCATACTATACATCTGTAAGTCTACTTTCAACTATTTTTTTTTTTTTCATCAAACTCTCGTTGGCATGTTGGTTTGGCAATATACCTCTCGAAAACTTTCGATGGACCTTGTATCCACATTGCTTGTGTCAATTCATGTAAACTTTACCCTCAAAATGAGCATGTATGGAGAATAGTTAATATTCTGGTGTCAGAATGAGTCTCAACCGATAATTGATTGCATTTTGGTTTTTCTAGAAATTGGTAACCACAGATTCGCCTTGATTGTTGGGATGTCATAAGCTGACAAGAACAAAAAAATAATCTTTACATAAATAGTGTTGCTTATACAAAATATTTCTTCGGACATGTCATAGTAAGTTGATAGCCAAATAACTGAGATTACTGATTGCCAAGACTCCTAATATTCTGATGAAGATAATATACAGTCGACATATATCATAGCCAACTTCTCAATCTCTTATGCTTCTATTAATGATTATGTGATTCATGTAAGTTTTGTCATCGAACGGAGAACGCAGGAACAATATGTAATGGTGCAGAGTGGACTCAATGGTTATTTTCTGATTTCAGAATGAGTTTGATAACCACAGATTTGCTTGACTACTGGGTTGGCATAAAAATTCCTTCTTAGAGAGAGTGTTGTATATTAATGCATAATATACAGGCGACGTACTTTCTGCCGTGATAGTCCCAAGTACTACTACTATGCTGCTTTTGTTAGTGGAAATTGCCTTTGTCTGGTGAAATGCTTCTATATTTTGGTGGCTTCTTTACTAGCTGATTCTATACTTTGAATTGAGTTATTTGGTTTTATATTTATTTATTTCTGCTGCAGCATTTCATAATTCTGTACATGGCTATACATCTGAATGAGGCTGATTGATGGCGACGATGCTCAGAGAAGGACCTCTCAATGTTGTTCAGTTATGACAAATGGCGCCGCCAGGGGCGGAGCCAGGATTTCGAAACAGGGGGGCGAGATTGCGTTATAATTCTTTTTTCCAACTTAGTTAAAAACTCTATTTTTATTCATATATAAACTAAAATATAAGTTCAAGAAAAACTTCATACATGATAGATAATTGAACAAGTTAATGAAATATATATGATTTTTGAACTACAAAACAACTAACCGTAGTTGTATAAATAACTTTGTATATCATAAATACTTGAATTCAACACAAATACAGAATATCATACATAAACTAATAAACTATGAATCACATATCACAATATACTACGAAGAAAATATGAAAAATAATTGATCAACTTACAAAGGGAGAGGAGGCCTGGATTGGAGCATAAACTTTTTTCCTACTCTACTTTTTTTGTGGTCAAAATTCTAAAAGTGCTATTTTGTTTTCTATTTTTTTGTTATACTTAAATTGTATTTAAATTTTACTAGCGTGGGCTATTGTGTTTTTATCTATATGTATCCGTTTTTGTGGGCTAATATTAATATATGAGCCTATTTAGTGTTTTCTAAAAGTAATGAAAGAATGCTAGATAGAGGGTTGGGGGGGGGGGGGGGGCGCTAACACTACTACCTTCTAAAATTAATGGCATTTTTATACATTTGCTAAAACTTCTGGTGAGTTTGAAAAATTAATAAAGTTTTGTTGTATTTTCTATATTTTTTGAATGACTAAAAGGGAAATATAAAATATCCTAGGATAATAATAATAAAAAAACAGTGAGAGTGAGATGGAGGAGAGAGAAAAGGAAGAAAGGCGTGAGAACTGGTTCACATTGAAAAATACTAAAAAAATAGTGTGCAGCCCTTCGTCTTCAGCAAAAAAAATACTAAAAAAATTCCAATATACTAGTATTAAAAAAACAATTTGCAGAATGTTGGGGGGTGCAACTGCCCCCACATGCACCCCCCGTGGCTCCGCCACTGGGCGCCGCTGTCGTTGGATTAGTTGGTGGGGTTTGGCTTGTTTGTGTACTCCATCATTGTGCAACTTTGTTGTTGATAGCGTCTGTGTACTCCTATCCCTCTGCTTTGTCATATTGCCAAATTGGTATGTCGTGTTAGTGAATCAGAATATGCACTTTGTGTTGGAAGCCTATTGTTGGAACTCAAAGGTTTAATGTATTTGGATTTATACACTCAAAGAAGAAGTGATTCCTATTCTGTTTCCATGAGATCACCAGAGTAGACCGTGTCACCAGAGTAGACCGTGTTGGGAGCTGACACGGTCTCTCTCATTGATCTCTTACATGTTTAGTTCATGAACCTTAGTTCAAGATGCGAATGAGAGATTTTATTCTTACTGCAGGAAGTTTCTTTCGGAAAAAACACCTGAATGAGCTGAATTTTGCTATGTAGTGCAACTGTGCAATTATACACTATCTTATTAGTAGTATATCCAGATCAACCGAACATGATCTGGTACAAAGGCACTCCTTGTCAAGAATTCGCCACACTTTCCTCTCTTCTCCTGCTCAACAGGCTGTCTAGTTTGATAAACAATTTTGTGAGACAGAATTGTTTCATCCCTTTTCACCGCGACAAGCGACTTCAACCGTTTATTCTCAACGCGGTTTGTGAAGTTTAGATACACATGACAAACATTGTAATGCAACAAAATTAATTTGTAAAAATTATTACACGACCATGTTTGTGGAGAAAGCCCATAATAGCATAACTGCCACTAATATTCATTCTCTTTCCTTATTCACGGTTATTTCAGAAATCAAAACCCTAATATCCTTAATTGTGCTTACTATTTCCTTTTTTGTGCTTACTCTGCAAAATTACACTCTCTGCTCTCAAAATTCTCTCGTCTTTCTCTACAATTTCTCTCAAATCTTATGTACTAACAATAGCAAGCAAGTCTCCCATGCAAACTCTTGCAGATGTGGCCCTGGGAAGTGAACCCACTGCTGCTCGCACCCATTCACACACTAGGGGTGCTGCTGCAAAGTCAGATGATGCTCATGTTGCTGCTAAAAGGAAGGCGATCCCCTACGTGCGACGAGGGAAGAAGTCCAAACAGGGAGAATCGACCTCCAGTGTTGAGCCAACTGCTGAATCAACCGCTCCCATCAACAATGAGCCTGAAATTGAGGTAAACACTGCTGAACCCAACCCTGAAAATGATGCTGATATAACTGTTGAGGGGGAGGGTAGTGAATCTACTGATAAATCTGTTGAGAAGTCCGTGGATAAGACTGTGGACAAATTGGTGAGGAAGTGGATTAGGGCTGAAAAGAAAAAGAGCAAGGGTTTTGGGGAGAAGTTGAGAAATATGTCTGAAACTGCTAAGCAACGCGCTGAGGCTAGGAAAAGACAGGCTGAAAGACTAGCTAGGAAGAGGGCTGCTAAAGCTGAGAAGAAGGCTGAGAAAGAGAGGAAGTCTGCTGCTGCTGAGAGAAAGAGGAAAGGAAAGCAAGTGATGGAAGGGGAAACATAGGCGGTGGATATTGAGGATGAGGAAGAGGAGGAGAAGGAAGAGGAAAAGACTGAGGATGAGCAAGATGGTGCTGCTGATGCTGATGTTGCTGCTGATGTTAAGGCAACATCAGGAACAAAAGAGTATACAGATGGGCTGTATGTGATCTACCCTGAGGATGAGGAGGACTACTTTTCTCCATACTATCTCACCAAAGAGTTGGAGAATAAGTGGGATTCTTTTAAGATAAGGGAGATTCACACTGAAAGAGTTGTAGAGATGGCCAGCTTCAAAGAACAAAAGGTGATGGACTTGCTTGAGGCAAGAGGGTTGCAACAATCAGTGATGGAGTTGAGTGACTATGCTTTTGAGATTGTCATGGAGTTCTACTTGAATCTTTCCAAGTGGATCAGGGACTATAGATCTCCAAAATTTGGAAAGGCTTGGGTGAGGGGGAGAGTCTTCAACATTGAACCCTACACCATCAACAAGATCTGTGGATCCCCAACTATGATGAATCAGAGGACCCCTACTATGATGATGTAATTGAAGACTTGACTGGAGGGTTGGTCAAAATCTGGAGAGATGCTCTGCCAACCACAAAACCCACCTCCCTTAGTGCTGTCTTGCACAAGACAGCCTGCTTCAACTAGCTGCCAAGCAAGAATGTCACTGTACTGACCAAGGAATCATCAATCTTGGTGTACAAACTCAAGAATGGGCTAACTGTGAACATGGGGGAGAGGATTTTAAAGTCAATGTCTGAAGTTGCTGGAAGGAATAATGGAATGCTGCCTTTTCCCTCACTGATCTGCAGAATCCTTAGCAAACAAGAATTGAAGACAAGTGTGACTGTGGGCTGGAGGAAGAATGATACTGAATTGACAATTCTCCCAAGCTACTTGTCTGGAGCAAAAGTGAGAGACCTTCCCTAGAACCCAAAAGGAGTGGTGAGACCAAGGGCTGAGAAAAAGAAGGCTCAGGAGTTTGTTGGAACTTCAGTGCCTATTTCCAAAGAAGAAGAATGCATGGTCATTACCTCTACTTTTGTGGATCGTATGCTGAACTAGTATAGGGGTAGATTGCTGATACTCATAGGGAGATTGAGGAGAGGAAGGAGCACCTCAAAGAACTGGAGGATATGGTGAAAAATCTGGAGAAACTCCCTTCTTCACAAAAAGGGGGAGAATAGTTCCAAGTTTTTTTTAATTTTCTAACCTTCTAGTGTTTTGTTGTTTCTTTGAATTGTTGCACTGCTGGTACATTTATCTCTATTTTTATTTGATCAAGGGACATGTCCTTGATATTTAGCTATGGCCTGTAACTCTAAGTACTAATGCTGAACTGCTCTAACTGCTATTCCTTGCTATTTCTTATGAAAGCACATTTTGAACTGCTGTTCTGGTTAACCTTTTATGCAGGAAACTCATTGGTTTCAATGTTGAGGCAACATTGATGAATGTTGGGGTCTGAACATCTGTTGATGTAGTGATGACCTTAATACTTGTCTTTGCTAATTTAACTTTGAATATGTTATCTTGCATTGAGGGGGAGCAATTTAGTAGTTTAATTTGTTTCTTGTTGATTCTAACCTTCTGGATATAAAACTTGATTGGAACAGGTATTGGTTTTGTGAAGAAAGGAAAAAAGGGGGAGATTGAAAGTACAGGGTTTTCTCGAATCAATGTTAGACGATGCAATGTTGGACGATGTTGGGTCAACATTGAGGATAGCACTGAAACCCGAGAGTCTGTGCGAAAACTGTTCTTTAGTTGCCAAATTTGAGTTTTGCTTTTATTCACCTATTAATCAAGTTCCACGGTTTAGTTGTTTATGTTTATGTCCAGGAAGGTATCTTAATCATAAGAAAGAGCTATGAAGGATTCCTTACTTGAAGTTTCCATAATTCAAGCTAAGTTGAACAAGTCAACTCAACACGGTTTCAAAATAAGGAAACAATATTGGTCGTTCTTTGCAATGCGATTCTTTCCAGGATTCTCTGATTTGAAGAAGATGTGTTACCTTGCTAGCTCGGTAATAAAGGAAACACATATTCAGGAAAGATATTGAGTTCACAGAGAAGGCAAATATCAACAAGGAAACAACAAGAGTTACCAAAGCTGTGAACAACACATCTTGGCGTGCAAGATTCAAGAAATCTATAAAAGATGTGAAGTTCATCAAAATTAAGACAAGACAACCGAGCAAAACAATCCAAGTGATTAATCATACTTTGTATTGTCTTCGTTTTGCTTTTGCGAAGTTTTTGTATCAACTATTTAAGTTTAGTTCATAGAAGTTAAGTAGTTCTTAGTTGTCTGCTTCGTTGAGTCCGATCAACAAAGAGCGTGAGTGAATTGTTGTGAGGAACTTTTCTTTGTTAAAACCTTTATGGTTATTTGGCCTAAGGCTCGGAAGTTTTTAATAATATTGAAAACTTCTTAAAATTATATCTTCTTGCATTTATATTCAGCTGCACATTATTTTACAAGAAGATCACAATAGAGTTAAGGTAATTCCAGCTTTAACTCTCAAAGTTGTTGTGTCAATCCACGATCCTACAATTTCAGATGGCTTTCACTTCATGCAGACATGCCTCAACTGGATGGGGCTCATGGTAAGTCTTCCTCTTTTTCTATTTATCCTTTTTTATAACTTACCCTTGTAGGAATTCCTCTTCGATAGAAGAGCTCACGTCCGATATATCTTCGTTCTCAGGTCGGGAAGGCAAGGGAGGCTGCCACTGCGGCTGACCAGGGTTACAACAAGGGCGGGGAGGATGTGAGAGTCCTCCGAGAGCAAGTAGCTTCCTTCAATTTCATGAGGAAGGAAGATCACATGGAGATGGATGTCCTTCGCACCAGGATATCCTCTTATGATTTCCGATGGGAGGAGGATTAGAAGGAGTTGAAGAAGCAGGGCGAGTTGGTGAAGCGCTTACAGGCTGTAGTCACGGAGTTGGAGGCTTGGGAGAAAGCCTAAAAGGATAAGCTCTCGCTCATCGGGAAGGAGAAAGAGGAGGCATAAGAAAGGGAAAGAGTTCTCTAAGATCAATTGGGCCAAGCCTGAATCGAGTAGATTCAGCTTCGGAGAAACTGGCGGTTGCCATCTCTCCCGAAGAATTGCAGGCCAAAGTGGAAGCGGCGGTGAAGTATGCTCAGAAGGAGACTGTTCGTCAGTGCTCAGACCTCTCCGAGAGGCGGTACCATGGTATTTCAACAGAGCATATGTTGTGGGGATATCTGGAGTATGCCAAATTGGCGATGGGACTGCTGCGGCCAGGTGTTGACTTTGCGAAGGCTTTTGATATTTGCAAGCTGAAGAATCCAGCCAGCCCCGATGAAGCTTATGCTCTTTTCGAGAGGCACAATGGCGTATCTCCTCGGGCGTCTCCCTTAACTTCTCCCACTAGGCAGGGGAGTGAAACCCGAGTTGGTGGTGCGAGTCCGAGGCCTAGCGGCTCAGTAGAGGTTCTTTCACCTGATACCCAACTACCTCCGATAATGGTGCCGCCCAGCCTTCTGAGTCCGAAGACTCTTCCGCCCGAGGGGACTGCTTCCTCCACCCCTTCGACCTCTCTTCGTTCGACTTCGGGGGTTTAGTTTAGGATTTTTTTTCTTTTGCTTGTCTTTAAATTTTGAACTTTAGCATTTGTATTTAATTTTTCACGTTGTAAGTATTTTCCGAGGACTTCTCGGTTTATTATGAATGAACAGTTATTTTACGAAGATTTCTTCTTTTTCATACGAACAGTCAAAAATTTTCTCTCTTTATATATAAATACTGAGACCCCCTTACTTAACTTAAGAGTTAAATCTCATTCTTGCCGACCAAGTAAATAATTTAGCAGGACGTGCCCGTTTACATGGAAAACTTTGGATTTACTTTTCTTTAAATAGAGACGTCCACTGGCACGTGTCCTTGGCTATATTTTTACTTCGACACCTCAAGCTTTAGCTCGGTTTTCAAGGGGAATGTTCGAGTATATATATATATATATATATATATATATATATATATATATGTTTGGAGCTTAGTGAATATTCTCACGCTCACTTCCCAAAAAATCTCTTCAGATATTATACTGAATTAGTTTACTTCTTTCCCGTAAAGTTAGACTTCCTTTTTTCGTTTTCATTTTTCTCTCTGTTAGTTTTGAAACTAAGTGTGAAAAAATATTAAGGGACTTACTTGGCAAGATGATGCCTCCACACTATAGGCGGGGTGGTTCTGCTTCCTCTCATAATTCATCTCGGAATCTTTCGCTGCGGTTAGGCGTCCGTCATGCCTCCTTCGAGAGTTTACCTCGTGGGCCAAGGGATAGGGCCGATGAGGGTTCGACAGCCCTCGTAGCGAGCTCTGCGGCAAGGGCTTTGTCCCGGCCTTCGCATGCTGATTCCCGACGAATTAACCATATTCGGGAGGTGTTCATGGGTAGGGAGCCTTATTCCCCGACTGATCGCTCCTCAGTGTTTAATATGCTTCACTTGAGTCCTTCAAGGCTGATGGGCCGAGGGCGTGTTGGATCAGCTATAAGTATCGAGTATGGGGAATCGATTATGACCCTCTTTACCGAATACACTTTGGATTTCGATAAATATGACGTCGTTATACCGCACCCCGATCAGAGGGCGTATGATTCCCTTTTGGGTTACTTGATTGTCTATTGTGAGCAGATGCGCTGTGGGATGTGGGTGTTTTTCCATCCCTTTCTTCAGAGTCTTTTCCTATACTGGCAGATATGTCCTAGCCAACTGACTTATAATTCCTATCGTCACTTGGTAGGGTATATTCTTTATTGCAAGCTTTTGAACCTCCCGATGTCTCCTTATTGGGTGGGGGTGATATTCATCCTGCGCCCTTGTTCGGGTAGCCTTTCCTTTTTTAGCCTGGCCTATCGGGACAATAGTAGAGCCTTTACGCACATTTCCAATCATCATTCTTATCGAGGGGATTAGAGGCGGAGGTTCTTCTTTGTCCATCCGAATGGCTCATCGGCTAGTTTGTGGGGAGTGCCTCTCCGATGGGGTTTAGGATATATCGTCCCCAGCCCAGAGACATCGGTGCGGGAGTGCGAGGTCTTGTCTAGTTCTGGGTTGTTCTCGGGCACTTATGATATCAATGGCTTGTTGGAGCTTCCCAAGTCCTTGATACTTGCGGGTCTTCAGGAGGGGGTGGAGATATTTAATCTCACTCATCAGCCCCTGCACATTAACTTCTTTTTTCGTAAGTTCTTTTTCTCTTATTTTCACTTATGGTACTCCTCGGTATTTCGGGTTTATAGTATGCTTATTCTTCTGATAGGTGCGGAGATGTAAATGTTTGCCATCAAGCCTTTCGATAAAGCTTTTTTGGGACCAGTACCACATGGTGGATATGCCTTTTCGGAGGGTGGGGGCTCCTATCAATTGGACTTTGAGTCAGTGACAAGTCCTTCGGAGGATAGGGCTCAGAGGGCTTCGCCCATCGTAGCCCCCTCAGTAAAAATTTTGCCTTCGGTTATGGTGGAGGATCCAATAGCCGTTATTCCTCGGATGGATCCTTCTACGCCGACCTTGGTGTTGCGGTCATCTCCTAAGGGAGATGTTTTTGATGCAATAAATGCGGTGGAGGAGGATCTTCCTTCTCCTACTCCTAGGGGTTTATAGCCCTAGGAGAGGGTCTCGATCGCGAGGGCTCTCGGCCCTTCGAGGGCAATTCTATCCCTGCGGGGTCTCCACCCCTCGGGATGAGTGAGGAGGGGTGCTGGTGCCGTACCCCCGGCTACTTCGGCTTCGTATTTTTGCCGAAACTTTTTGAGCGGTCTTTTGAACATGCTAGATTGCAAGTTGATTAAGACTCTTCCTTTATCCATCCTTCAGGACCTAGCGTGCAAGGATCTATGCGAGGTATGGTATTTGTCCGTTCATTTTTTCCAACACTAACCTTTATACCTTCGTTGTGGTAATAGGTTTGATTCGTGCAGATTTATATGGTGTTGGATGCCATCGACTCTCGAGGGGGCTCCTCTTCCGATACTGGCTTGGTATATCATCGCCGGGACGATTTTGGAGAGGGATTTGTTGGAGGCCCAGGAGGAGATTTCTCGACTAAAAGCGGATCATGAAGCCTCTTAGGAGGTTTACGATAGGATGTTACAAAATGAGAGGAACAAATCGTGGGAGTTGGAACACCGATTGGTGTTGGAGAAGGCACGAGTGTTGGGTTTGGAAGAGAGGATGGGAGACCTGATGGACCAAATCCGATCTTCCGATGAGCAATTGCTACGCGTCACGAGGGAGAGGGACGCGGCGAATCAAAGAATACTGGAGATGACTCGTGCCCATGAGTTGGCCATAATTATGGCTCAAGTCCAGGCAGTTTTGGACAATGTGGCCCCTCTGCTCTTCGTGAGTCTTTTCAAGGAGAGATGCGTAACTTAGTCCGCATTGGGTATCGGCTGTGTCGGGATGCTATTGAAGCTTTACCAGGGTTTCCTTTGGGACTGGCGGTCCCCAAGCTCAACATTCGTCAGGTTTTTACACAAGTTCACCCGTCGGCCTCCGAAGATTTTGTGGTTCCGACTGTGGTGATTGACGATCCTGTGGCCTTGTCTGAGGAGCAGCGTCGTTGCCTTATCAGGGAGGGTAAGCGTCCGATTGAGGAGGCTTAGGGTATGTAAGGGTAGTTTAGTTGAGTTGGCAAGCTGGTAGGTTGCGGGTCCAATGATTCCCGATATTTTGTAGGGTTCTTCCCATCGGGGTTCAAGCTTTCCTACGTTCTTGGAAGCCCCGACTCTTTTTGGCACTAGGTCTCCAACTTGGAAAGTCCTAGATTTTACCTGGGTATTGTAGTATCGTGACATCCAGGCCTTATACTCCTCTATTCGGAAGGCGGCTCGGGCTCTTCTTTCTTCGAGGAGATCGAGGGCAAGGGCTAAGTTGGAGCTATTGGCGACTTCTTCATACTCTCTGATTCGCCAGCTTTCAACTACCACCTCCGGGGGCACGACAGCTTCGCTACCATACGCCAGGCTATAGGGAGTTTTGCCTGTGGACGTTCTTTGCGTGGTCCAATAGGCCCACATGATGTCAGGTATCTCCTCGACCCATTTGTCCTTATGCCAATCTATTCTAGCCTTTTTGTTCTTAAGGAGGGTTTGGTTAGTCCTTTCTACTTGGCCGTTTGCTTGGGGATATCCCACCAAAGTGAAACGATGTTTGATTTCCCAGTGGGTACACCACTCATTTCTCGTAAACTGAACCCCGTTGTCGCTCACAAGGCTCTGAGGAATGCCTAATCGGCACATAATGTTCCTCCTAAGAAAATTGATGACCGCTCATGCGGTGACTCGGGCTAGAGGTTCTGCCTCTACCCATTTGGTGAAGTAATCCACCACCACTAGCAGAAATTTCGTTTGCCTGACATCGGGGATGAGGGGTCCTACTATATCGATACCCCATTTGGAAAAGGGGCACGACATTAGGTTGGGCTCCCATGGAGCCGCAGGTTGGTAAGTTTGTGAGGCATAAGCTTGGCAAGGTTTGCACTTTTCTGCATGTTCTTTGCAATCTCTAGCCATGGTGGGCCAGTAGTAGCCTTGCCGAATCAAGCGCCCAGCCATGCTTTCGCCTCCGGTGTGACTTCCACAAGTTCCTTCATGAACTTCCGATAGGACGTGTAGGGCCTTACCTCATTAAGGCATCGGGCGTGAGGACAGGAGTAAGTTCTCCTAAATAGTATCCCGTCCTTGAGAAAGTATCGTACGGTAGACATGGCTCGCCGTGCAAATTTGTCCTCAGAATATCCTTCGGGATCTTGTAGATAGGCTTTGATGGAAGTTATCCGACTCGTCAGGGAGTCCGCCACGGCGTTTACTCCTTTGCTCTTTACCTTCTCCGACCCGCTTACATGGAGGAGAATGATTCTCCGGGTGTAAATGGTTGCCGTTTGAGTAGCCATCTTGGACAAGGCGTCCGAATCCAGATTTTCTTCTCGGGGAATCTAGACGACTTTGTACTCATCGAATCATCCTTGCCTCTGGTGGACCACCCGAAGGTAATCTCGCATCCTTTCTTCCTTGGCTTCGTAAGAGCCATTAACTTGCTGAACGATTAGCTGGGAATCGTTGTTGATAAGTATCCTCTTTATCCCACCTTCTTGTGCGAGTCTCATTCCAATGAGAAGGGCTTCACATTCGGCCTCATTATTGGATAGGGGGTAATCAATTCTGACTGCAATGTGGAACATTTCCTCTTCAACTTCCTTATTTACTAGGACTAATCCTGCTCCCCGTGTGTACTTACAGAGGAGCCATCTACATAGACCTCTACCGATTTTTCGATGAGTCCGAAAAACATGAGGCTTACCAGTCTTTGGTAAGTAGCCCCGGCATTCTTGAGTCCAAATGGCATTATTAAATAGTAAAAAATACATGCATCGGTGATAAAGCTAGTCTTGTCCTGATCGACCGTGGCCGTCGGAATTTGATTGTATCCATGA
The DNA here is from genome assembly GCA_948329865.1 of Linaria vulgaris. Taxonomy (NCBI): domain Eukaryota; kingdom Viridiplantae; phylum Streptophyta; class Magnoliopsida; order Lamiales; family Plantaginaceae; genus Linaria; species Linaria vulgaris. Next base: position 110,072,918 of record OX415250.1, on the reverse strand, counting down.
TCTTCGTCTAGGGTTGATAAGAGCGCGCAGCCGGTGGTGGAGTCGACCAGTTGATCTATGCTGGGAAGGGGATATCAATCCTTTAGACTTGCTTCATTGAGATTTGTAAAGTCCACACACATCCGCCATCTTCCTCCATGTTTGGGGACTAGGACTACATTAGCCAGCCATTCGGGGTATATGACTTCCCTAATTTGCTTTAGGCTAAGGAGTCGTTGTATCTCCGACCGAATAATCTTATTGCACTCGGGTCCCATCTTTCTCTTCTTTTACTGGATTGGTTTAGCCCCCGACTTCACATTAAAAAAATGTTGGCATACCTTGTCGCTGATTCGCCCAGGTGGTCCTCCTTCCCGTGCGAAGAGATGGTGAAATTGCTTTAGGATGGAAGTTAACTGGGTTTCCAATTCAGGATCCATGTTCGTGCCCATCTTAATCACCTTATCAGGTTCTCCTTCTATGAGTTCTACCATCTTTAGCTCTTCTACGGGTTGAACCCGTATCTCTTAGGTCTTACGCTTTTTGCTGTTTTCGAGGGCGGGTTCGTCATCTTCTAGAGGGATAACGTTCATGCGGCACTCCCTGGCTTTGACTTGGCCCCCTTGGACTTCTCTAATACCCGAGTATATGAGGAATTTTACCTAAGGTGAAGGGTGGAGGGAATCGCTTCGAAGGCCCGAATGGAGGGCCGTCCGCATATGGCGTTGTAGGTCCTTGATGAGGCCTCCACCACCCAGAATTTGGTGGGTTCCGTTCTTCGGAGGGTCCCTTTTCCCACGGCATGGGAAGAATTATGGTTCCAAGGGTATTACAGGCTTCTCTTGAAAAACCTACTAGGAGGACTTCAGCCCCCTCTAGTTGTTCCTTCTTTAATCCCATGGCCAAGTAAGTAGGTAGGAACAGGACGTCCACGGAACTGCCCGTATCGATGAGGATTCATTGGATCCCATATCCGTGGATGGTAGCTTCGATTACCAAGGGATCTTCGTGGGGATAGATTATACCCTTCAAGTCCTCGAGCCCGAAGGTGATGTTAGGTAGCTTTGCTCCTTGAATGAAGCACACATGTAGTCCTTGTTCCACCCGCCTTGCTTCCTTTAGATATTTCTTCTTCTTACCTTGGGGTGTCATTGAGATGTCTCCCCCTCTATCATGTTAATCGTTTGCCTTGATGGGGCGTTGTCTTCGTAGGATTCCGGGGGGGAGGTAAACTCCGATGCCCCGCGGTCTTCTCTCGTGACCTCCTACTAGGGGTCACTTCTTCTTCTCCTTGCTCCTCTCGGAGTCTCTTCCAGACGTTCGGTCTAGGTTCATCGGGGTTATTTTCTTTCAGATAATTCTTCAAGTATCCCGACTCTAAGAGGTGAAGTACTTCCCTCTTCAAAGTGGTGCACTCCTCGGTGGTATGCCCATAAGTTTTGTGGTACTTACAATATTTCCCCGAGTTTTTGTCCCTGTAAGGAAACTTAGCTGGTAAGGGCCAATGTAATTCATTATTACCTCTCATCACATTGAGCACTTCCTCGGGAGCGATTATCATCGGGGTAAGGGTACGGGCCAAAGGTATTTCTTGACCACGCCACCGTCGTCTTTGCGCTGGGTGGGTTTCCCTTCTTTACCCTTTTCTTTGGTTTTTGTCTCCCGTTCGGTGCGTTCGCGGTGTTCGTTGTCATCGTTCTCCATACGCCTTTTCGTGCTTTCTGCCTCCTCCATAAAGATGTAAGTTTCCGCCTTTTGCATGAGTTCATTCATGTTTGTGACATGATTTCCCATAAGGTATCGGAAGAAGTCTCTTGTTTGGAGTCCTTGAGTTAATATGTTGGCTAAGATAGTTGGGCTAACATTCGGCACATCTAAAGCTTCATCAGAGCATCATTTTATGTATCCTCGCAAAGATTCGTCCCATTATTGCTTAATCGTTAAGAGGTGTGTAGCGGATTTAGGGTATCGCTGATTACATGCAAACTGTTGCATGAACAGGTGGGCCAATCGGTCAAAGCTAACTATAGAGTTAGGTGAGAGGTGGGTAAACTAGGCTTGAGCCTGTCCTCCGAGAGTATATGGGAACACGCGACATAGGGCGTGGTCGAGAGCAGAGGATAAGTCCATCCCTGCCAAGTATTGGTGGATGTGATCTTGTAGATCTCTTCCATCGATATCCCCAGTGTACAAGGGGACGTTGATGGGCCTCATCCCCGAAAGGATCGATGGTAGGGCGATTTTGGGAACAAAATGAGAGGTCTTAAACGTCGGATCCTCCTTGGGGGCCATGGTTTTCTTAATATCGCCCATCTCCTTGCGTAGATCGTCAAGTATTCCCCATAGGGTACTGTCTCCACCTGCCGGGTACTCCGAGGGGTATGGCCTTTCTTCCCTTTGGCCTGCCCTCGGGGTTCCTTCGGGATTATAGTACATTGGTGGTTCCCGAAGGGGTTCATGGTACCAAGAGGCAGGGGTAGCTCTACATCCTACACGGGGTTCATCTCCTTCTGAATAGCGATTTCTCCGATAAGGAGATTCGGAGGGTATGTTACCAGGATTCGTAGATCTCCATGGGGTCCTTCGAGTTGTAGCTTCCACGAGCCTCTCGAAGACTGACCGAGGGATGTTGATAAAATCTCTTTCTTCAGATCGATGGACCGAGGGGGTAACTTCCGAGTCTTCTTGGTGGGTCCAACGACTCTCGCTATCAAATAAATTGTCCATAGTATACTTTGCTGAACACGCTCAAGGAGAGATTTTATGGCGTTCCCACAGATGGCGCCATTTTGTTAACAAGCTTTTTATTTTAACCTAATTAACGAGAGTATTAGGGTTGGAACGCCTTGTCCGAGGTTCAAAAGCTTGCTTTATGACGAAAACATCCCTCTTTGTATTCACTGAACTTCACTCCTAATTTGCTTGTGTGTTGTTGGGTTTGTGTGTGCCTTCTCCTTCTTTCAACAATGAGGATACCCCTTTTATAGAGATTTTTAGGGACATGTGTCGTTGTGCAAGTGCTTAACAAAAATACAGGTGTCGCAGTATGTGTGGGAAGATAAGATACACTTTATCTTTTAGGATATTTGTCTACTAGGCGCTGACTGGGACGAATTCTATCCGTTCTGGTGACTTTAGGGAGCTCCGATGGATTGTCTTCTTTAGGTTCTTCTCTCCGATGGGATAGATCTTTTGGGAAGACTTTATAAAGGTGGCTAGAGATTCATCCGATAACATTATAGTCCCGATAGGGGTCAATTCTTGCGTTGTCCTCTTCGTGATATGTACTCTGATAGGTGGCTGAGTCTGATAGGTCGTGGATTTATACTTTATTACTTGTGGTGTGGGCTCCTATGGCTTCTTAACTTCAATAGGGCAATGTTCTTACGTTTGGGTCTTCATGATGTGTGTTCCAATGGTTTTTGGACTTCAATAGGGCACTGTTCTCGTGCTTTGGCCTTCGGGATATGTGCTCCGATTCGGTGAAGGGATGTTCTTGCATTTTGGGGGACTCAGGGTCCTCATTTTGGTCCTTCTTGGCGTATTGATGGATATCGGAGTCTCGCGGGTCCATCGGGGTTTAATCTTTTTTCGATGCCGCATGGATATCTTATCTTTATTCATCGTGACTTTCTAAGGGACGCTTAAGTGCCTCTTTGGGTGTCACTTCTTACCACTTTGGGTTTGTGACACTCGGTGGGCCCTCTAAATACAGCGTGGCATTGAGAGTATATGTGACGATAGTATCGTCCTTGAGTTAATCCCTATTTTTAGGGTTAACGTTTTAGTTAATCCCTATTTTTTAGGGTTAACAATTTCTATTGATTGTTTGATTTATGTTTATTTATTTATCTTGTGCTCAATACTTTATTATGCCTGATCGACATAATACTGATCTGAAGTTATGGGAGGTAACTTGCGTAGCCCTGTGAGTGTGTGGAAAACATCAGTCGGACCATGTCCACTTGTGGCATCAAAAGAAGCCATAAATATACGCGTCAATTAAGAAAGTCAACACATTTGTGAGAGCATAGTGGATATCCAATGAACCCAAACCTTTAATCTATTTAATTATTATTTTTTTACAATCCAAACCAATCAAATCAATTAAATTCAGTTTAGTTGTTAGAAAGAGTTTAAGGTAGTTAGACTAGTTAAGTTAGTTATTCATCATTTAGTTTAATTAAAGCAAAGTATTTCAATCGTGACAAAGTTGGTTAAGAAACCAGTGAAACAATTAGGTAATGCAATTTAATCATAGTCATCGTGGGATTCAAGACTTGGGCAATAATCTTTAATTTCTATTTTATATTACTTGAGCTTGTATACTTGCGATAGACTGTGCATTGAGACAAAATAAGAACACATATATAATACTCATCAAGTTTTTGGCGCCATTGCCGGGGACTAAGCAATTCGGCGCATATCTATTTTGATTGTTTTGCAATTTTTACCAAGTGTTTAACTCCTGTTCATAAAATTTTTAGGTGGTTGCTTAAAAATGTCGTGGAAGTCTTTTTTACCGCGAAGAACAGAGGCATAAAAGTACAAAAGATTCAAGCAATGTGTGAACGATTCAATAGAAGAGTTTCTCACACAAGTTCGGGGAGGCATTGAATCTTCGGTAACTATTTACAAATTTGAGGAAAGAAAGAATGAGGACGTTGTCTACCATTTAATGAATTTTGACAAGACATGCAAGTTTTATATATAACACATCTCACAGAGAATTGCTTGAAGTTGGAGACGTTTCATCTAACACTATTCAGAGCAACAAATAAATGGTATACGGGACTTTTGAGAGGTAGGCTTTGTTTATGTTATGAAAGTCAACATTCATAAAAAAGTATATTCTAAATTAACAAAGAAAAGTGAAGAAGAAAAAGAAATCTATGTAAAGAAAATGAGATGTTTAATAAAATATTAAATAAAAGTGTTATAACAACAAAATTTACAAAACTCATAATTAAAAAATAATATTAAATAACTTTTGACCTATATACTAATTTAAAACAATACAACACGGATAATTAGTCATTAACTCAAATAAATAATTCCTCTGATTTTATTTTATATTTTTAAGAAAAAATACTTCCTCCGCAATCCCTCACAGTAACAGTAACTATTTATTTACATTAACAGTTATCGACATACAACAAATTTCTGATTCTTTTAGAAATTTTGCACAAAGTGGTCCAGGTAACTCATAAACGGCGTCGCCTTTTCTCGCCGGCAACACTACTGCTGCGGAGGATGTTTATGTCATTTCGGTCTTTTTTACTTCCCTAGCCAGCTCCCGTAAGTAAAAGTAGACTTTCATATCTATTATTCCTTTATGCTTTAAATCAGTTCACAATACTTATAATTTGTGACCTAAACATATTTCGTGCAAGTTTTAGGAGTAGAATTAAGTTGATACAATCTTTTAGTCGATAAGTATGATTAATTAACATTATATGAATTAAAGATAGCATGGGGCTATGGGAAATTAATGGAGCTCGTAAAAACACGGTTGTGCCACATCTCCTCCAACAGCTCCCAGTCTGGACAGCCACGCCTGCAGCTTAGGGCGGCTGCGGGATCTTCCTGCAAATTGTCAACCGATAAACAGATTATGTTGCATTCAAAATTCCCAGTGTTATAAATATAGGCTGAAGGAAGGGATGATTGACATTTTACCTTGTTGAACTGCGCCCAACGCTCGTCGTCGAATTCTAGCTTACCTGTCACTGGGTCAACACCAACACCAGTCTTTGGCATGCCTAGCTTAATGTGCCTCCATAGGACCTTCAGCCTATTGTACTTGCCCTTGAGCTGGTCAACTGTGTAATCGAACCTGACCGGACAATTCGCTCTCATGGCGTTCACCAGATCGTTCCACGTGCTGGTGGTGAAAGTGCTCCCGAGTAGCTTACCGGCCACACATTCCTAGTATATAAGTCGGATGAAAAAAACGCTCGTTTACGTCACCCCAGTATGCATCTTGATTTTTAAAGCACTTCGGATGATTTGTGGGCCTGTCGACTCTAGCACCGCGGAGACTACTCATCTAAACCTCAATTAACTTGGCCAATTAGTAACACTCAGGCGTACGTAACCACAAACACGACATCAGGAAAATTGTTTTTTAACTCAAAATATAATATATGAAACTGCAAAGTGTTCTGGTTGCAATGTTAGATAGATGTTAAGCCAACATCAATCCAACATTGATATCAGAAACCATTCAGCCAAACTATTCGAAGCTACTCTGCACTTATATATTCATTTAATCACACAGCATAAAAGTATAGATCTTTAGTTGGCTTTCATTATGTTCGTGAACATAATGAAAGCACGAAACTAAAACACAAGTTAGCATAACAAAGGTGGCATAATCCAACTGAATAATAGGTTATACAAGAAACAACATACATTGGGAATCAATTGTTTAAGAAAAGTTTCAAAGTTATGCATCAAGGATTCATGGAACATGTTATGCGCGTGTAATGATTGTAGCTAACTGAACATATATATCTTCATGTGAATACAAGGGGAGAATGCGCACACTAAATACATGAGACAGAGACAGCAATAACAGCAAAGATATTTGACATATCAACATAAATCAACATGAGATGAGGTCATTTTAATGCTTGTTGGGTATTTCAAAAGTTCTAAACCAAACACTTTTTTGTTATTTCTGAAAATTCTAAGATTTTTCTAAAATGAACACCAAATAAGAGCTAAATGTTTCCTGTATGACCACCTTTATCAATCATATTAACCCATAACGCCCACATTTCAGAGCTAGACACACATACCTTGGCATAATAATATATTATAGTAGTTAGGCTTACATAGGAAAATAATCAATTCAAAAGATAATGTATATAGAAAAACAACTTTTGTAATAATCTTTGCAGCTTTTTATATCCTCAATCCCATGACATTAGCTGTACGGTAGCTACGCGCGTTATATTTTTTAGGGATAATTACACAAACTACCCCTCAACTATGGGATAATTATACAAACTACCCCTCCTGTTTGAGAAATTACACAAATTACCCTTGTAGCTGAAAAAATTTAAATAATTAAGACAACATTTCAACTTCAAATCATAGCAAATACTAAAATCAGCAGATATTTTATTTTTTCTTTGAAGATATTATTTGTTTTTAATTTTTTTTGTCTTTTTGAACAAGATAAATGAGGTTTAATGCAACAATTTTGATTAAATATTTATTTTCTTTGTAAAATAAATGAAGAGCATGAATTTACATTCAATAAAATGTAAAAAAAATTATGCAAAAAATCGGCCATAAGGGTAGTTTATGTAATTTCCCAAACATGAGGGATGGTTTGTGTAATTACCCCATAGTTGAGGGTAGTTTGTGTAATTCTCCCTATTTTTTAATACGTGAAACAAAATAAAAAGGCTAGTCACCTTCCGTAAGTATACTTTCATACCTATTTCTTACTGCTTTAAATCAATTCCCAATGCTTATAATTTGTGACCTAAACATATTTCGTGCAAGTTTTAGCAATTTTTAGGAGTAGAATTAAGTTGATATAATTTTTTGGTCGATAAGTATGATTAATTAACATTATCTATACACTATTATATAAAAGAAGCTATGTGATGACATGTTGAGATCAATTTTTTGATTTTCTTATATTTACCTTTGGACACATTATTAAAGTTTGTCACTAGTTAGGATATAATTATAAGTTATTTTAACTTTATTATTATTTAAGTCTTTTCATTAAAAGAAATAATTATGACTTTATTCTCGATTAAATAAAAAGAAGGTTAAGACATGTAGATTCTATATTCATATTTATTTTATAATCTTTACCACACAAATTAATTATATTATATTTAAAATAAAGATTAACGCGCAGAGACAGACAATAATTATTAGGGGTGTGCATTTGGATCGGATCGGATCAGATCGAATCGAATCGAGGCTGGAAGTCGATTTCAATCCTGGAGAAATGAGGATCGAAATCGAATTAATTTAAAACGATCTGATTCGATCCTAAATCATTCGATTTCGATCTGATTCGATTCGATTTCGATCTTTTTTTCTTTTTTTTTTCTTATTTAATTTAATATCAATTGGACCAACCACAACATTCAAACAGAGTTACTGAATTACAAAACTCACTTTCATATGGTGAGAGAAAGGTGTTACAAATTTACAATTGTATATGTTTCTCAAAGACAGAAACGTGGCATTCGATGGACCAAGAAAAAGATGTTAGGTATGTGTATATATAAAAATATAATATTAACATTATATATAGAAATATCTTAGTAGCATTAATAGGCTTAGATTTATAGATAAAAATATAATATTATATATACTATTATATATTTATTTATTTTTAAAAAATAAGATGAGTATTCGATCCGATCCGATCCGATTCCCAACCTCTAAAATCGAGGATCGAATCAAATGGGAGTTCGATCCTAAGGCAAAAATCAAAAGTCGTTCGATCGATTTTCACCCGATTCGATTGATCCGATTATTTTTGCACAACCCTAATAATTATAGTGTGAATTATAAAGATAACATGGGGCTATTGGGAAATTAATGGAACTCGTAAAACCGGATCAAAAAAGAATCTATCAATTATTTAATTAAAGTTTGTTTTCTAGTACCACGGCCCAGCAGAAGTAGAAAGTGGTTAGAAAATGGCTTCCAGTAGCAAGTTGCAACTCTATGATTAAGAAATGGCCAACTTGGGTTTCGTGATTAATTGCAAAGTCAAAGATTGAATTGTTTTCAAAGATCTTAACGTGTGAGGGCAGCTGATTGAATTGAATTGAGTGCAACGCCCCATAAGACTGAATTGATTTCTGAACCTATGGGGCGTTGCCCTCAATTCTGAAAAAAACGTGTGAGATTCTCTGTCCCACATTTATGTCTTAATTATACTTATAGCATTACTTATTAAATTTATTAAATAATAAATATCCTCTGTCTTTTTTTTTTTGAAATTAAATATCCTCTCTCTTACTTAGTACGTTCCCCACTTTCTCTCTCTTCTCCCTCTTCTTTACCACTTACTTGAAAATTTCTTACAAATATAAATACATAAAAGCTAGATCTTAGTAAAACACAAATAATAGTTCAAACACTCAATACATTTACAAGCCACTCAAATATTGAATGTGAACTTTTATTAACATAAAATTTGAATTAATTAGAGTCATAGTGTTGTAGATCTTTTTTTTTTCTATAAGATGATTATAATATAATTGTAGAAATATAACTACGAAGTTTAGCTTTTTATTTAGGGTAGTAACACATATATACAAAGCAGATTTAGGGAAATTTATTGGATATCTTACAAATGAAGAATCTATTGGATATGTTACAAATGAAGAATCTATTTCCATTCTTTATATTTCTGAATTATATGGGTATGATTTTATTTTTTAACAAATCCAAATTTAAAAATATATTTATAGGCATTTTTTTTAGTATAATACAGTAATTTATTTACGTGAGATGTTAAGGATTTAAATTTTAACACACCCACGTCCTTTTCCATGTATTCCATTTAATATTTATATTATATATCTCCTTTTTATATGTTAGTTTATCCCATTTTTTACACATTCTTTTTCTTTTTCTTTTTGAGATAATGGAACAAATGATGGATATTAAGGAATGAAGATCTTCCTATGATTTAAAATACTTTCTCTAAGTTGGTTTTAATTATCTTTTAGGTTAAATCTCTTAAAACTTTGTATGCAAATTTAGATATACTAGGCGTACTCATTAGGAGCAGGCATAAAAAATATAGAACATATATATTTGTAAATACTATTCCTGATTGTATAATTAATAAATATTCTAGACATTTAAAACTTTATAAGTAAACTGCATTTGTATGTATTTTTACAAGTTTTAAAATGAATTTTTGATTTTAGGATGTAATTAGTCTTTCACGTAATAATTAATTTACATGAGATACTTACTGTATTTATTTAAAGAGTTTAATTTTCACTTCATAACCGGGAAAGAGAGGTGTTTCAATTAGATTTCCATATATTATGTGAATCTTTTGTTGGGAGTTAAAAAGAAAAATAAAATGGACACTTTAATTTAATGTGCAACGTATTTTGAGGAACAATATGAGTTGTGGAGGAAGAAATATTAACTTGACTAAGGTGGTGTTTGCAAACTCTAGTGGAAAAGTAGAAGTTCACAATTTTTAGTTAAGCCAAAAGCACCCCCACACCAGCTTGAAGATTGTGAGCTTTTTTAGCTTAAAAAAAGTTTTGTAACCGAAAAAGCTAGATTTGCAAACACCTCAAAATCACTTGTTCAAATAAAAAGCTAATTATAGCTTTTTTTAAGAGTTTGCAAACACCACCTAAGAGAGAGGAGAGAGAAGCATTTACTATAAGATTGAAAAGAAAGATTTTAAGTAATTAATACTAGGGTTTTTGGCAGAAAGCCCCCATGTGTTGTTCGAAACAGGCAAGAAACCCCCCTGTGAAATAAAAAGAAGCAGAAAACCCCCATGTGTATTGAAATACGTAGCAAATAACCCCCTTTTGTACGAGAGTGTGATACACTTGCCAAAAAGTGAGAGTGGGAATTAATATTCTCTTATAAAATAACTTTTCTACCATTATTCTTAGTAGAGTTTTTGGCAGAAAACCCCCCTGTGTTATTTGAAACGGGCAAAAAACCCCCCTCTGAAATGAAAAGAAGCAAATAATGCCAATAATTTTGAAAAATATCTGAATAACCTCTAAAAATTAAAAACTTCAAATAAGTCCATATAATTTCGACATAATTGCAAATTATCCATCTTAAAAAAACTTATGCACTTTTGCCTACATTTTTTGCTGTAATTTTTTGGTATTGTTAAAAAATTGTCGATAAAACTCTTATTTTGAAATGTATCTCTTCTAAAATATTTTGAAATGTAAATTTTCTTTTGGACTTATACGTACAATTAAAGTAGTACAAATTTAGAAAACTCATAGAAGTTCATCACATGAAATAACAAAATTTTACATAAAATTATTTCTGGTGTAAAAAAAGGAGAAAACTATTATTTCTGCCCAATAACTTTGCGAAAAAATATTTCTGGGGAAGATGACCTTTTTCACTTTTTTTGGATTTCACTAATTAAAAAAATAAATTTTCGTTTAATTATATTAATTTATTAAAGTACTTATATATTTTAATAAATATTACGAAAATATAAGTTCATTTAAATATTAGAATAAGTTAATTTTAAAATTCACAGTAACATAATTAGATGCGTTCAAGAATCCAATATATTTTTTTAAAATAATTAAGCATAAATATAAAATGGGAAAATGGTGGGAGAAGAAATGACTATTTTTTAATTTGGGGGTAAATGAGTCATTTCTGGTGAAAATACGTATAAAGAAAGAAAATACGTATAAAGAAAGAGAAGGGGGGCAGTGTGCTACGATTTGTTTAACACAGGGGGTGTTTTTGCCTATTTTGTTTTCATAGGGGGGTTTCTTGCCTCTTTTCCATAACACAAGGGGGTTTCTTGCTAGTGGCCCTTAATACTATTATTGAATTTTTCACGAACTCGTACTGGACGGGCGATAAATTCATTTTGAAGACATTTTTGCATTTTCTATCAGTTATACTTGGTCTGAGGGGGAAACTTGCACATTTTTGATAGGTTTCAACCGTTAATTTTTTTTTTTTTAATTGAGGTATTTGTAATTATACCGAACCAAAGTGATGGCCATAATCATGAATCATCCATAGTATTTTTATGTTTTTTTTTTGTTTTTTTTTTATTGCAATTACTTTATAACATGTAAAGGTGTGAACGTTCCTTGAACGTGCACGCAAGAGTTGAATTAGATTAAGTCATTAAGACACTGTTTATTTGTTTGTTGATATATATGATTAATTAACATGGGAGGGAGGCTTTCAGCTCTCTCCTTCCCTTTTTTAGGGTTTGGCTGCTTGTCAGCCGCCTCCTCCCTCTCATCTCTCTTTTTCTCTTTTTCTTTGTCAAATCATTGCTCCGTTTTCACCCCTTCACTCATCTTCTTCCACAGAATCATGGCCATCTTGAATTTTCCCTTCTATAAGCAGCAAACTTTTCAGATCTACGAACCCGCGAAGAAATCGTACCCATGGACCGCGTTCTTCCCCAGTCTCCTCCCCAAGAAAGACGAAGACATGGTTGATACTCTAATCCCCCCCTCTGTCCCACGAGAAAATCTCACACCCCTCACCACTTCGGCCGTTGCTCAAGCAGGTAAAAGGGCGGCTGTGGAGGGTTACCCCAGATCTGGATTTTAGGGAAATGGTAACATTGTGCCTCCATATCTCTGATTTTGCTTTGAAGTTTGGTATCTTTCTTTTTGTTGCACCGGGTAGACCTACTTGTCTTGCTATCAGTATTGGTCTGATGATTGAACCAAACCAGAGATGGAGGGTCTCTACTTTCTCGCTTTTATTCTGTTTCCTAGTTATTTATGTTTCGTATCTCTATTTTTCTCGCTTGTTATTACTGTTATGTAGAAGAATCATGGATTGCAGGAAAAACTTATGCTATGCCTGTCTTTTGCTTTGGTTTCTCAAGTTCTCTTCTGAGATCTTAATCGAAATTGTGACTATTGATTCATGTCTACGGAGCCACTTCTTCGTTTTAAACCGGCGTTGTCAGCGAAAGCTACTAGAGTCGGTGCATCTCCAGAGGCTAATGGACCTTATTCCCTATTCGTCAGGGAGTAGCCCAAAAATTTGCTTGCTTCGGCGGTATTGCAGATTGTCCCGTGTCTCGTGTTCTAGAATTTTCTATTGTTTCTTGTCCTTTGTTGAAGTGGGCCGAAGATGTTGTATCTTTAGTTTATATTTTTGTTTTGACCCTCTGTTTGGGTATCTCGATGTAACCTATCCGTTATTTTGAATCCGTTATTTTGAATGCATAATTTTTAATTCATCAAAAAAAAATTAACATGGGAGATACAAAAGGAACCAATCTTTTATTTAATTTTCGGAATACTACGGTCAGTCAGAAGTAGCAATGCTTAGAAAATGACTTTTAACTGCAATCTTAACTATGATTAATTAACCAATGGTGAACTTGGGGTTAAGCAACTTCTGATCAATGATTTAATTGCATCTTCTCAAAGTCCATTGCAGTGTTGCTCATATGTTAGTAGTCTTCATTCATACCAAATAAGAACTCAAAAAGAGAGAGAGAGACAAAAAGAGAGATGGCGAAAGTATGTAAGAAAATGCACAAGAATGTGTTTGATGGTGAAAATATCGATCTAAGCCAAGTGATGAAAAACTTGTACGAGAACTTCACTTTGATCTTTAAGGCAACCATTCCTGAACACGAAAAATTTGGGAGGCAGGCTCTCCAGGACCTTCGCGATAAATTTATTTCATTGAGAAAGGAGCTTGGATTCTTGATTACATTTACGAGGTGCATGTTGAAGCGGTGTGTGGAGGAGGGTACAGGGGTGATAAATAGGAGTTTGGTTGATATCTTGACGGATATCGAGTCTCACTTTGTGGATCACTACGAGCGTTGTTCAACATTACTATCAAGAGGGAGTATAACTACATCAGAAGACAGGGAGGTTCTTAGCATGGGAAGCGTTGAGTGTACTTTGGTGTCAAGAATTTCTAATGCATATTTAGAAGCTGTTTGTAGCACTGATCATTCTTCACCATCGTCAACGGGCTTCTTGCACTTGCACATGCACAGCAGCGAATCAATGGTAGAACTTCTGGATCAGCTTGAGGAGGATCTGAACCAATGTTACACGGATGGTAAAGTTGTGAAAACTTTCGCCGAAATGTTAGATTTCATGAGAAACTGCCTTCAGTTAACAAAAGAATTTTCTTCGATGAAAGGTGAAGAAGGTTTGAAGGACTTATTCATGATCAGTTTTGAAGTTGTTGCCGAAAGTATGGCATGTTATATCTTCCTCAAAGAATATAACCACCAAGACGAGATGTACTTGCAGATCGAAAACCGCTTTGACTCAGAAATGGGTATTGCAGTTCTTAGAGCCTTGGCGGTAATGAAGTTACAAAACTGTACTAATCATCTTCTGCCTTTGACCGATGTACTTATGAATGGCTTTGTGGATTGCGTCGGACAAATTATGACGAAGGTGATACATAAAGATGAGTCTATCTATCAAATGATGTTGCAAGTGGTGAATCAATTCGATGATCTTCACAAGGAACAAGAGAAGCTGGCCGGCTTGATTCTCAATTGCCCCCCAAAGAGTGAGGCTGAGCAAGAGAAACTCTCAGACATCCGAAGCCGATTCCAAACTTTGGTGCTGAGTATGGGAACTGATGCTTTCTTGTCTCTCAAAGAAAAAGAAACAAGTCGCGACATGGCAACAGAGATAAGTAGTACTCCCGCTGTGATGTCTGATGATTTGCTCCAAAAGATCCACCTTGTTAAAGAACGCATCACAGAAACCTTTGTGCACCTAACTTTAAACAAAATTGGACAAAGTTCTCCAAAAACTGACCCACTTGGTTTCTTGAACTCTCTAATCTCCAACATGGAGTCAATTGAATATTTAAGATCTGGTGGGTTCCAGAGTATTCACGAGGACTTAGTTTTATTGAGATCATTTCTCCAGAATATGACTAGTATGCGCAATGGCAGTGAAGAAGGGGATGATGATGATGAATCTCAAGATCTCTTGACGCACCGTATCAGGTGTGCATTATATGGAGCCGAATTTTTTATCACCTCATACGTTACTGGATTCATTCCTGACTCGTGCAGATCTGGTTGGTTGTCCAGTTTGAAACAACTGATCGAACTAGTTAAAGCAACTTTTGCAGATATAACTGAGAAAAGATCAGCTATTGATCTTAAGAATATTGATATTAATGTAGCGAGCAGCAGCAAGAATCACAGTCGTGTATCATTACTTCCCGCAAGTACGGATGTGGTGGTGGGTTTCAAGGATGAGATGGAAACAATAAAGGAACGACTGATTAGTGACTCGTCGAAGCTGGATGTTGTCTCGATATTTGGCATGGGTGGCCTCGGTAAGACAACATTAGCGAAAAAACTGTACGACGATCCTTCCGTTGTTGATCACTTTCAGTTTCGTGCGTGGTCCTGTGTATCCCAAGAATACGACAGGAAAGAGTTGTTGCTTGAAATTTTAGATTCTGTAACTAAACTCACTGCTCTTGATCGAACAAAGAGTGCAGGCGATTTATCTGTAATGCTTTACAAACAACTAATGGGCACGAGGTACCTAATTGTCATGGATGATGTGTGGGAAATGGATGCCTTTAAAGACCTCAAACGTTTCTTCCCTGATAGCAGTAACGGAAGCCGGATCATGTTGACTAGTAGGAAAAGGTTAAAAGATTACATCAATCCTCTCGAACTTCGTCTTTTAACTATTGAGCAGAGTTGGGATTTATTAAAACAAAAACTCTATCACAAAACTGAAGAAGTCCCTCTGGAATTGTGTGAAGTTGGAACTGAGATTGCAGAGAAATGCAGCGGATTACCGCTTGCAATCGTCGTGGTTGCTGGAATTCTAGCCAAGTCGGAAAAGAAACGTGATATCTGGGAGCAAGTTGCACGAAATTTGAGTTCCTATATAGCTGGTGATGCTACTACTCATGGACAAGTGACGGCAGCATTAGAACTAAGTTATGAGCATCTGCCAGGTCATTTAAAACCATTATTTCTTTATCTTGGAGCATTTCCAGAGGATAGAGAAATCCCATCAAACAAGTTAATGTGGATGTGGATTGCAGAAGGATTTATCCACAAGTCTGATAATTATCAGGTTTCAGTCAGCTTGGAGCTTCAAGCGGAACGAAATCTACTGGATCTTATTGATAGAAGTCTCGTTATGATTGCTGAAAGAAGGTCTGATGGCAGAATTAAATCTTGTCGCGTCCACGATATGTTGCGTGATATGTGCTTGAGAAAAGCTAAAGATGAAAACTTCATGCGACACACAACTGTGGGCGACTGCTCACCTGATCCTGTGACCTATGAACGAAGACTTAGCATTTTTCTAAATAGAAGTTATCAGAGTGGACTTATTGTCACGTATGAAGGCCTTCCTATGCTTTCATTTCCTCCTCCTCTAAGCTCCTTGTTTCTCTTTTCCACAACGAAAACTCTTCCAGAGTCTGTGAATGATGATATGAAATCAGTTTTTCGAGGCTTCAAATTGTTGAGGATCTTGCATTTTGAAAGCCTTCCTGTTAGTGAAGATTTATTCAGAGATTACATAGTAAAGCTGGTTCCATTGAGGTACATCTCGATCCGCACATATTGGAAGTTAATCCCGTCATCAATATCCTGTCTACGGAACTTGGAGACCTTAATTATCAAGGGCTTGAGAGGTGAAATTGTAGTCCCGCGAGAAATCTTGAACATGGTGAGATTAAGGCACCTGCATGTCAATGATCGTGCGGATTTCAATAGCGCACTAACTGAGAGCTCTTCCAAGTTGGAGAACTTGGAAACTCTTTCAACACCTGCAGTTTCTTATGAAGAAGAGGAAAAGCTGATACAAAGAGTACCGAATCTGCGGAAATTGAGATGCATATTGGTTGAAGCAAGGAATATCTGCGAAAAATACTATCAGTTGCCTCAGCTTGAGTCTCTTAATCAACTTGTATCATTAAAGATGTTATGTCACGGTAGAATGCCACATTCAGGCGAGTTCAGTCTTCCTTCAACTCTAAAAAAGCTAACGCTTTCAAAATTCAGGCTACAATGGAGTGAAATCTCGAGCTTTCAGAAACTACCAAACCTAGAGGTTCTCAAGCTGCATGTTGGATCAGTTGAAGGTGCATTGTGGGATACGGGAGACGGTGAATTCCCTAAACTCAAATACCTGGAACTGGAAACTCTCAACATAAAAAAATGGATTGTGTCCGCCGTTAATTTTCCATGCCTTAAGACATTGGTTTTTAAAAGTTGCAAGCAGCTTGAGGAGATCCCTTCTAACGTTGGAGACTTTTATTCTTTAGAGAAGATCGAAGTCGTTCGGTGCTGCGCTTCTGCCGCAAAATCCGCAAAGATTATTCAGGAAGAACAAAAGGATATGGGAAATGAACTGCTCAGGGTTCAAGTCTCCATGTCTTCTTGATCTGGAAAGTGCAAAGCGATGAGAAGAAAGTAAAGCATCATAAAATACATCAGTAAGTCTACTTTCAACTTTTTCTTTTTTCTTTCATCAAACTCTCATTGGCATGTTGGTTTGGCAATATACCTCTCGAAAACTTTCGATGGAGCTTGTATCCACATTGCTTCAGTCAGTTCATGTAAACTTTGCCCTCAAAATGAGCATGTATGGAGAATAGTTAATATTCTGGTGTCAGAATGAGTCTCAACCGATAATTGCTTGCATTTTGGTTTTTCTAGAAATTGGTAACCACAGATTCGCCTTGATTGTTGGGATGTCATAAGCTGACAAGAACAAAATAATAATCTTTACATAAATAGTGTTGCTTCTACAAAATATTTCTTGGGACATGTCACAGTAAGTTGATAGCCTAATAACTGAGATTACTGATGCCAAGACTCCTAATATTCTGATGAAGTAATATACAGTCGACATATATCGTAGCCAACTTCTCAATCTCTTATGCTTCTATTACTGATTATGTGATTCATGTAAGTTTTGTCATCGAAGGGAGAACGCAGGAACAATATGTAATGGTGTAGAGTGGACTCAATGGTTATTTTCTGATTTCAGAATGAGTATAACCACAGATTTACTTGACTACTGGGTTGGCATAAAAATGCCTTCTTAGAGAGAGTGTTGTATATTAATGTATAGTATACAGTCGACGTACTTTCTGCCGCGATAGTCCCAAGTACTACTACTATATATGCTGCTTTTGTTAGCGGAAATTGCCTTTGTCTGGTGAAATGCTTCTATATTTTGGTGGCTTCTTTACTAGCTGATTCTATACTTTGAATTGAGTTATTTGGTTTTATATTTATTTATTTCTGCTGCAGCATATCATAATTCTGTACATGGCTATACATCTGAATGAGGCTGATTGATGGCGACGATGCTCAGAGAAGGACCTCTCAATGTTGTTCAGTTATGACAAATGGCGCCGTTGTCGTTGGATTAGTTGGTGGGGTTTGGCTTGTTTGTGTACTCCATCATTGTGCAACTTTGTTGTTGATAGCGTCTGTGTACTCCTATCCCTTTGCTTTGTCATATGGACAAATTGGTATGTTGCGTTAGTGAATCATAATATGCACTTTGTGTTGGAAGCCTATTGTTGGAACTCGAAGGTTTAATGTATTTGGATTTATACACTCAAAGAAGAAGTGATTCCTATTCTGTTTCTCTGTGATCACCAAAGTAGACCGTGTTGGGAGCTGACACGGTCTCTCGTTGATCTCTTACATGTTTAGTTCATGAACCTTAGTTCAAGATGCGAATAAGAGATTTTATTCATACTGCAGGAAGTTTCTTTCGGAAAAAACACCTGAATGAGCTGAATTTTGCTATGTAGTATAACTGTGCAATTATACACTACCTTATTAGTAGTATATCCAGATCAACCGAACATGATCTGGTACAAAGGCACTCCTAGTCAAGAATTCGCCACACTTTCCTCTCTTCTCCTGCTCAACATGCTGTCTAGTTTGATAAACAATTTTGTGAGACAGAATTGTTTCATCCCTTTTCACCGCGACAAGCGACTTCAACGGTTTATTCTCAACGCAATTTGTGAAGTTTAGATACACGTGACAAACATTGTAGTGAAACAAAAAGTAAATTATAGGGATTATTACACGACCATGTTTGTGGAGAAAGCCCATAATAGCATAATTGCACCCCAGATTTCCAACCGCAACAATTCTTTCTTCTCATTTCCACAACCATTAGCTTGCTGCAAGGCTCCGCTCCCACTACCACCAGCTCCAGCAGGAGGACTTATAGGATTCGGTCTCACTGTTGTAAAAGCATACAAAGAAATGGGCGTCAAACACACAAACGAAAACGACGGTTCTCTTCTTTTGAAAATCCGTAACGTATACTTCTTCCATCAAATTACTTCTTGACGTATTTTATGTTTCTCATACCGTATCACACTAGGAGTAACTGATATCTGTATATTTATCATGTCTCACAATCAATTTTCACTGTGATGAGATTTATTGTTCGTTTGAACTCTTCTTACGCGAAAATGCATAAAACATCAAGTTTTATCGAAACCTGCATCATTTTTATTTTAACTGAGAGAGCATTACACTTGCCACCTTTTGGAACTGATTTTCGTATTTAAGGAGGTTCGGTTCATGACAATGTTCTTATAACAAAGGGGATTTGGTGCATTTTGGAAACAGAATCTTGAAAAATACTGGTGTTTTTTGTGCATTACCTTTGGGGGCAAACAGGAAAATAATTGTGTATAACACATGTTGAGTATTTTTGTGAAGAAAGAGGGCTCGACGATGTAGAGTTTTTGATAACATGGGAGAGTTTTATGCAAACAAACTTAACACTAGGAGTATTTGTGCAAGTAATATAGTTTGATAATTAGAACGGGGGAGGTACATGAACCGATGAACGTAAGCACATAACATACCACTAGCACTTGGCCCTTGTCCTGCCGCAGAGGAGCTACTTGTGTTGGATTTCTGACCTATCTGATAGAAAATCTGCGCATCGGGCGAATTTGGAGGCAAATTGAGCAGAGCTGCAACGACATTAAAATTACCAAGTTTAGTATCTAGACATGTTGACAGTTCATCATGGTACCAAAACAAAAGATCTTAGTACGTACAGTAATAATGTGTACTTACCAGGGCAGTTGGAGATATTAGCAGGGGCATGACAAACTTCAGGCAGACCCACAGCAAGTGTCACATTCAAACTTAGTCCTAAATCAGGGTCATTTCTGTCTTTAATAACAACACATAAGCACTTTTTATTGGTTTTTAGTAGCTGTTTGAGGCCGCTGCAGCAATCTGGTGTGGGTGATCTCGCGTTTCCTTGAACGTAAGGTAGACACGTGGCTAATCCCACGAGTGAATTCGTGCATTCTTCTTTGTCCTTAGCGTTGTCCGAGGTTGCAAGAACAAACGAAACAAGTATCAGTACTAGGAAGAATGAAAATCTCATGGTCATGGTGTAAGAGTTTATTGTGAATGTTGTGACGAATTAAATGAGGTTTCTTAATAAATAGTAGACAAGAACAAATGCTGAAATAATAAGAGGTGGGTGAATTTAGCCTAATCAGGAATGTGGGGTTTAAATACATAGCAAAGAGTGGCAAATGTTTGAAATTTAAAAGGAGAATGTAGTGGTTGGAAAGGCAAACTTTATTCCTCGAGGTCGACTTATTTAATGATGATTGTTCCCGTGTTGTATAGTGCCATGTCCACTCTTAGAGCTCTAATATATTTCAAACTTCCATTTTTTATGATATATAAATTGGCTTCTTTTATTGGTTGCTCGGTTGATGTTTATTGGGATATTCTAACATCTATATACTATTATATAAAGAAACTCATTGTGACACCAATCTTTTGATTTCCAACTTTAACCTTTGAGTTTTAACTACATTGTAAAAAATATATTATTAAGTCCCCAAAATAGCCTTACAAATTAAGTTAGACTAATTAATTACACTACTAATTGTAATTAATGATTTACTTTCCCCATAATTTGCTTCTCTTCCATTGTTCTATTGCAAATTTATGGCACATGTTATCTAGATAAATCTTCATCCTTAACCCACATAGAATGACATTGAAAAAAAAATTATGCTCGCGGGAACCGCGTGCTCGATTTGCTAGTGACTTAGAAATAAAATAAGACTGAATACCGAATAGCATTTGCATTTACGTTGATATATAAAAGATGGCTAATGATAGTTTCAAATCGTCGGGGAAAAGATCTCAACATTCTCTCATGTGTAGGTTGGTAAACACATAATCCACTTGCTTAATTCACTGCGGATGCAATAAATTTTGGTTAATGGAATTTATTTTTTTGAGAAAAAGCATCAAAATTCCAACCTTTGCAATTTTGTGCAAACTTCCTCATTTGATCAGTCTAACGGTAAAAAATGCTGATACGTCGGCAAATCATGCGACAAAAATGTGAATAAGGGGAGTACTTCGCACAAAATTGCAAACGTTGGTGAGTTGGCTGCCAAAGACCAAAATTATAGGGGTTTGCTGCAAATGATACCAAATGATGATCCAACAACATGAAGAAAAGGATCAGAGAAGTAATTGGACGAAACTAAAGGAAAAATACATAACTTTGGAGAAGAAAGAAATGAAATCAGAAGTCGATTTGATTTCAATTACAGAGGCATGGAACGACTTTGTATTAGCGCAAGGATTGAACCGCTAGATCGATGATACGTGTCTTAATCCGAGCGCGGGACTTACTGAGTAGAAGGCGTGTATTGTTATCGTGTTTACATTTTCGCACTTTTAGCATCTTTTTGGATATTACGGTTTTACCCTCGGTGAGTTACGTAATTTTGGACTGTAGTGATTGCAGTGCACTTTATAGCTGCTTCTCACCTCATTTGGCAATTTTATCAGAAAATATTCCCAGAACTTTGTTCTTCTTTTGCCTGCTTTATCTATTTTACTTATGCATACAACATTATACAAAAATTGCTAGCAGATTCATTACAAATTAAAGGACAAAGAATAGATAGGATATTTTTTAAAGATCACGGGCGTAAAGTGGATTTATGTGTCACTTCACTCACTTCACCAACCGCACTAGCTAGAAGCCGGAAATGAGCTATTGTGAATGTCAACTTTAGCTTGAGAACATGACGTCATACATATCTCATTTCTCCATCGATATAAATCATAACATCAGTTATTCATAAAAGGAAAATCATAACACCAGAAACTGAGTTCCATAAATTTTTGTACTTTTTTTTCTTTGTAAAAAGAACACCCGTATCTATCAAGTTATTTCTATTCGGCAAATATACACCCCCACCTATGTTGCACGGATACGGCCAAAAGTTGCTCGTATCCGAGTCCGATACGTATTGAATATGGATACACCTCGGCTATACGTCAGGTATATATCGTATATGCCATGTGGCGTATCTTTATTAAAAATTAAATAAAAAATCTATGGACGCCTATCGGACGCACATTATGATGGCGTATTCGATACATATCCATCAAATAATAAGACACAATTAGTATAAAATCAAACCGTGATGTTAATTTAACTTTATTATTATTATTAGAGTGTAAAATTCCTTAATATTCTTGTTGAATATGCTTGACACATTAGTACTTTGAGTATTTTATTTGCTATTTTGAGTTTATGTACAATTGTGGATTTCCTTATATAGGCTTGCAACTTTAATTGTGTTTAAACTTGAATATATTTCATATTAATGTTACTACGCAAGTGAAATAAAAATATTATTGTTTGATATTTTTATTCAAATTATATTTTTATCTATAAAAAATTATTAATGTAAAGTATTCGACGTATCTTGAACGTATCCTAATTTGTAATTTCTCAAAAACTCGTATTGACGTATTCATATCTTGTCCGATACGTGTCTGTGCAACATAGACCTCCACCTATCGATGATTAATAGGCGAAAAACCCCTTCCCTCCATATTTTCCTCGTTCTTGCAGAATTACTTTTTCAGCTTTTGCTTTGTGTAAATTTTGTTATTTAGTATTTGTTTTCTTCATATGGACGTGGGCTTTGTTTTTAACTTGAAATACCAATAACAAAAGAGGGATGGTTTGTGATAGGGGGTTTCCTCTTTTTCCGCTTCCTGTAAATAGTTTTTGTGATGGGGGCTTCCTCTTGAACCCCAACTTTTGTACCCTTTCGTGATTCTATCAATGAAAGCCTTATTATCAAAAAAAAGGCAGATTTTCTAAAAATGCTCGTTATCTTTGCCTCACTTTGGTTTTTGATCTTTATCTTTTTTTTGCTGTTAAAATGCCCTTTATCTTTGCCTAAAATACCCGATCCAATAATTAGGGCATTTTCGCTGCCACGTCGACAAAAAGTGCTTACGTGGCTACCATGTCATAAATTATTTTTTTAAATTAATTAAAAAAATTGAATTATACATAAATTTCAATTAATACATAAATCTAATTTTGAATTATACATAAAAAGATTGAATTATACAAAAATTTTAATAATACATAAATCTAATTTCAATTAATTTCTTACCAATTAAAAAACTTTACCAAAAAAAAAACTTGAAAAAAAAATAAAGTCATCACTTCCCCCACCCACCAATCCCGCGGCAGCCCCCCCAGCCCACCAACACCTCCGCTGCACCGCCTCCTCACCACACCACCCCCCCCCCCCCGCCGCACCACACCACACCACAACCGTCGCACCACACCACAATTCGTGATGGAGGTGATGGTGGTGGTGGGCTGGGTGGGGGGAAGTGACGAGGTGATGGTATGTGTGTGTGTGTGGGGGGGGGGGGGGGGGGGGTTGGGAAAGAGACGACCTAGTTCTTTGTCTTTTTTTTCATTTTTCTGTTTTTAAAAAGTTTTTAAATTTAGTAGTTATTAAAAATTAAGTTTTCTTAATTTAGAACAATTTTATAACACAAAAATGTAAAGGATGGGGTATTTACTTTTTTTTTGTTTTTTTTAAATAAATTTTATTAGTTATTAAAAGTTAATATTTTAAATTTCAAAATTATATTATAAGTTTTTTTATAATATAGTTAATTATAAAAAAATATAATCCATGTGTGAGGGTCAGATTTGGCCACGTAAGCACTTTTTGTCGACGTGGCAGTGAAAATACCCTAATTATTGGATCGGGCATTTTAAGCAAAAATAACAGGCATTTTAACAACAAAAAAAAGATAAAGGGTAAAAACTAAAGTGAGGCAAAGATAAGAGACATTTTTTAAAAATATGTGAAAAGAAAAAGAGGGATGGTTTGTGTTTTTTTTTCTTTTTCAATTTTCTTTTTTACAACCAACCTGAAGACCGCGTTTGGATTGCATTTCCCCTAAGTTTTTCAAAGTTTGGTTGGCTGAAAACGAGTTGGAAGCAATTTCACAAATTTGGCCTCCAAATATGTTTGGCCCAAAACCTTAATTGTAGTCTTTAGCCTTTTTTGTATGTCTCCAGCCTTGTGAACTGCACCCCTTATTTAAAAAAAGAGTTACATTCTTTTTCTTTCTTTGTCCTTTAATTTACGTTAATCTCTTTTTCTTCTTTTTCTTTTTAAGTTTTGGTGGCTATTGAATTTGCAATTTCTAATTCTTTTTTCTTTACGTCAACTTTTTCCTTTATTTGTAATTCTAACTTATAATGCAACTTATTGATTATAATATCGTAATAGGTCATGCTTATTTTGTTATTAAATGTACAAATTGTGTAGCCTTTGTAAATGAGTTTTTTTTTTGAAGAGAAGCCTTTGTAAATGAGTTTGGGAATTTTTAAAAACATATGATACTTAGAGCTACTTGTATTATTTTTAAATTTATTACGAGCACAATCAATTGAAATCTTTAGTTACACAATGCAATAACATATATGTAATATGTTGAACTTTTCAAGTGTGTTGTCGTATTTGAGTGTGATTGTTGCATGCAACAACTTACATTATTGTCGTAGCTTTTTAAATATGTTTTTTTTACCGTGTTTATTGAATTGTGCATTACGTGGATGAAGTATCGATGATACGTTTATTTTATGAATCAGTTCTACCTTACTTAATCTTGATTGCCGTAGTGATATTTGTTTTTTGGTGATACTAGTTATTTGGTTATAATTCAGTTATGTCATATTATTATTACTAATATATATCCTTATTTAGTGGTAATAGATAATTGATTACAATACAGATTTACTATTGTTATTATAATAATAATGTCATTATTATTATTATTATTATGATTATTATTATTATTATTATTATTATTATTATTATTATTATTATTATTTCGTTGTTACAAGTTAATCAACGTAAATGGCTAAACGCGATGTTTTTTTCTTTTTCTTTTTTCCTTATGTTTTATGAAAAGCAGATAAAAAGATCTCATATTTTCATGACATTTACCACCACGTAATTTTTTTTTAAGTTATAGCTTTTCAACTCGATCTGATTTGTATATATGTGGAAATGTGCTTTTTCAGCCTTCCCGCAACAAAAGTTGTAAATACAATATAGTTATCAACCTTGTAGCTATATACACGACAAGTTGCACTAAATAATTTCTTCGCTGCTAATATATATCGATGAAAACCCATCTAATAATAATAATAATAATAATTAAACTATCATGAAAGGTGAATATAAATTAGAAAGAAAAAAGGTGACATATAATCTTAAATACTCATAGCTATTCTAAGTATCCGAATTTTTATATAGTACATAATTGATTTTTGGTGCTATTAATATAAAAAATTAAAAATGCATAAACAAAATTAAATCCAAGTCAAATGTGTCATAGTTATATTAATTTTATATTCACAACCTATTGATTTGACTATTGTATACATATTTTCTCCCTATAATTCCAATACTCAAATTACATTCAAACATAATCTAAAGTGCTTTGCACGTTTTCAAAAAATCTTCAAAACTCTCAACCAAAAATTAAATGGCAAAACAGTGAAACCCAATCCAAACGGTTAAATGTTTCCTGCAGGACCACATTTATCAATCATATTAACCCATAACGCCCACATTTCTGAGCTAGGCACACATACCTTGGCATAATAATATATTATAGTAGTTAGGCTTACGTAGGAAAATAATTAATTCAAAAGATCATGTATATAGAAAAACAACTTTTGTAATAATATTTTCAACTTTTTATATCCTCAATCCCATGACATTAGTTGTACGGTAGCTACGTGAGTTATCTTTTATAATACGTGAAACAAAATAAAAAGGCTAAAGAATGTACTGAGCTATAACATAGCTTATACCAATTATTATTTCTTGATGTCTCTATGTTGAAATTAAGTTCGATCTAACGATGTTGTCCAAAGCCTATTAGATTTAGGATATAAGTATCATCGTCAACTTTATCTTCATTTACAATCGGATATGTGAGCAAATTAGAGAAGATATATGAAGGCAAACGAGTTTATTCATCAACGATTACGAATTGAAAACAAAAGATTACAAAACTCGGAGAAGATTTCTCCATTGTTTCTCAAATTCAACAAGTAGAATGAATTGAGCTAAGCAACACCTATTTTTACACACTCTTTCTAATGGTAAAATAATGGAAGAAGAACACCTTACCCCATAAAATTTCTATCATTTTGCACATTGCCCCATGTTTGTTTTATTGCACCTTGCCCCCTCAACTTTGCAAACGTTAGCACGTTACCCCCCCTTCCCGAAGCATTTTCCATCAAATTTGACCGAATATTCCGTCAAATTGTCAATATGGGCGTGTGAAGATTCCATGAAATATTCTGTCAAATTTGACGGAAAGTGCTTCAAGGGGGGTAACGTGCTAACGCTTGCAAAGTTGGGGGAGGGTAAGGTGCAACAAAATAAACTTGGGGGGATGTGCAAAACGGTTAAAAGTTTAGGGGGTAAGGTGCTTTTTTCCCTAAAATAATTAGCAAACTTAATTAACTAACTTAAGCTAACTTTCTTGAATTAGAATGTTAGTTATGACATTTTTAAATAGTTTCTAGATTTTGGAAACTTTGTGGTTTGGTGGATAAACCCCACCGCAAGAGGAGCGTGGATGTCCAATAAGTTCATCTTGGAAGGCACAGTGGTGAAGGGCTGTAGGGACAAAGGTTTTGTCAATACATTAGCAACTTGGTGTTCATTTTGGATATGCGACTTCTTAATCAAGCCTGGTTGAACCTTTTCTCTTATAAAGTAGCAATCAATTTGAATGTACTTGGTCCTCTCATATGTCACATGGTTGATAACTATGCACATTGCACTATTGTTCTTGATTGTGGAATAGAAAGATCTTGGAGCAGTTATTTCAGCCTAGGACTTCGCATGTTGTGTTGGCTACTGCTCTATATTTAGCTTCAGTGCAGGAACGGCTAACAATTGGTTCCTTTCTAGCCTTCGAGGAAATGAGGGGTTCACCCAGGTAGATTGCAAAATTGGTTATACTTCTCCTTGTGTCAGTGCAAACAGCCTAATCACTGTCACAAAAGGCTTTGGGGTGAGATTATTAGTTTGCTGGATAAAAAACAGTTCTTTACATGGGTTAATTTTGATACATCTGAGGACCATGTGAGCTGCAATAAGGTGAGTTACATTGGTGCGACCATGAATTGAGTTAGAGAGCCTGAATAAGTTAAGATCATGTGTAGTGATAGTTAAATGCAACAGGCGACCAACGAGTCTTCCGTATATGCTAGGATTAGAAAGTAAAGGAGAATCTTTTGCTTTAAATCTTGTAGAAGAGTCCATTGGTGTTGTGTTAGGCTTACAGACCAAGTATTCTACTTCTGAGAGTATATCCTGAGCATTATTGCGCTAAGGTGATTTTTGTTGAAGATCTTACAAATTCATCACCTAGAATGTAGTTCAGAGTGCCAAGATCTTTAATTATGACTTTATTGTCAAGATGAGTCGTAAGATCATTAGTTTCTGGCATGTCATTTCCTGTGAGTATAATATCATCAACATATATGCATAACAGTGAGTTTAGATCCAATTTTCTTGACAAACAGGAAGCACTCATAAATAGATTGTAAGGAACCAAATTTAGTTAATGAAGATGAGAATTTAGTGTACCACTGTTTTGAGGCCTGTTTAAGACCATACATACTTTTCTTCAAAATATAAACTCTCTTGTCATTTGGTTGATAGTAACCTAGTGGAGGTTTCATGTAGATCTGTTCATTAAGATCACCATATAGGAAGACATTATTGACATCTAATTTGTGAAGAAACCAATTATGTGGGGTAGCAAGTGCAAGGATGACTTTGACTGTGGTGAGCTTTGCAATTGGTGAGAAGGTGTCAAATTAGTCTAGCCGCTCCTCTTGAGTGCATTCTCTTGCAATCATCCTTGCTTTATACCTCTCTATTGAGCCATCTGATTTGAGTTTGATTTTATAGACCCACTTGCATCCAATGCAATGTTGGCTAGGAGGAAGGTGTGTGAAAATCCATATGTTGATTTTCTTAAGAGCTGTTAGTTCAGTCTTCATAGCTTGTTGCCATTCAGAATGTTTGCTGGCTTATGTGAAAGATCTAGGCTTAGTCAGGTTAGAAACATAAGCAACAAATGTCTTATGAGAGAGACTGAGTCTATTAGTGCATACATAGTTACAAATTGAATATTTGGCTAGATGAGTTAAGTGGGTGGTCAAATTTGCTTTATGCAGAGAGTTAGGCAAAAAGTGTCATATAATTGTTGGTAAGTAGGTGGAACAATATTAGAGGGTAAAGAGTTAGCGTTACTTGACTGATTAGAATGAACAATGGTTGTAATTTCGTGGTCGATGTTTGGTGGTTAAGTAGAGGGTTCAATTGCATGGTCTACAAAGTCTAGAGGATATGATAGAGTGTCTGGTGGAACATTGGCCTCTGTTGTAAGAGGGTGTTGAGGAATAATAGACTCCATATCCTGCAAGTTATTGAAAGTATATGTGCAGAAGTTGGACTCTGGGTTAGATGAATATGCAAGTGAATTGTTATCTTTAAAAAAGAAGTAATTCATACAAAAGATGGCATTCCTTGATATAAAGGTTTTTATAGTATTTAAGTCTAACAAGAGATAACCTTTGGTGCCATGAGGGTAGCCAAGAAAAACAGACTTGATAGACATGGAATGAAACTTTTGTCTGTTTACTTGCAGGGTGGATACAAAACAAAAACAACCAAAGGATCTCATGAGCATATAGTCTGGTGCTTTATATAATAACAATTCAAAGTGAGATTTATTATTTATGACATGGGAGGGAAGTCTGTTAATAATGAATACAACAGTAGCAATACAAGTAGTCAAATAAGATAAAGTTAAGTGAGATTGGAGTCTCAGAGCCCAAGCAACTTGCAATATATGCTGGTACTTCCTCTCAACTGAACCATTATGTTGTGGAGTTTCTACAACACTGGTTTGGTAGATAATGCCAAGGTTACTGTAGATCTCCTTAAGCTTGAATGCAGGACCATTATCAGACCTCAACTACCTTACCTTAGTGTTGAATTGAGTTTGAACCATTTTAAAGAAATGTAAAATGCGATTCTTGACCTTATATTTATATACCCATGTGCAACGAGAGAAGTCATCAATTATAGTCACAAAAAAATCTGTAACCATCATGGGATGTGGTGGCCCAAGGACCCCATATATCACTGTGAAATAGAGCAAAAGATGCAACATAAACAGATTTGCTAACTAGAAAACTAAGATTCGTTTGTTTTGCAAAATGACATATATCACAAGGTTTCATCACATTACTATTAGGCACAATCAACTGAGGAATAGAAGATATCCTATGCATAGGAGTGCGACCAATCCTTAAATGCCAATAACCTGGTAAACTGTTCGGTGTTAAAAGAATTATTACAAGTATGGACACAACCCTATTGCAAGAATTGTTAAAAACGGAAGATACACTGCTATTAGATAGAACATTATGACTCAATTTCAAAAAGTAAAGACCAATTTGCAAGCTAGCTAAACCAATTATCTTCTTGTTGATGATGTCCTGTAATATGCATTTATCAGGAAAGAAAGTAAGACAAATGTTAAAAAAATTGGTTAGCTTAGAAATAAATATTAAGTTGTGACTAAAGTCATACACATAGAGAGCATATTTTAAGGTTAAGCCAGATGATAAATGAATATCAGTGCTCATAATGGCTCTAGCAATGTGACTATTATGCAATGAGATAGGAATATTAACATGATTAATGTCAGAATGAGGCCAAATAAAATCACGGATCATGTGATCAGTTGCACCAATGTAGATATGGTTTGTGTGCATGTGTGTTTGTGACATTAAAAGCAAGGTGAGTTTAAGAATTATCACCAGAGATGGCAGTAGAAGCAAAGTGAGAATCACTAGGCTTGGAACCAGAGGTATATGGTTGGTTTTGAGTCCTCGTAAAATCCATGAACTGTTCAAAATGAGAATTCTTGTAAGATTCATTAGAAAACAAGAGTCGAGTCTTATTCAGAGGGCTTAATATTGGCAAGATTTGCAGATTGGGGAGTAATGCGTGCGTAAGTTACTTTTATGTTCTCAATTGGATCAGTGCACATAAATCGCAAATATACGAGTCAAGTAATAATAAAATGGTAAGTAAGTATAGCTTACCAAGTATTGAATCCCCTGAAGTATATTGTTGATCAGTGAATGATTTCTGTTTTATTTTTGTTTGTGAATGAAGACAGAGAAATATAAATTAACTAAAGATCTAAACTAGTATGTTAAACCAAGATTAACTACTAATTAACTAAAGATTGCAGATGAGAAGATTAATTACCTAAAACCAAACTAACTAAGACACAACTTAGTTGATTGGTTGGTTGCTATCTAAAGTTGTAAAACTGATTAAGTAAAATGTATCTAAGAGATGAACTTCATTAATCTCGAATGTGTGTATTTCATAGACAAAATACCAATGACTCCTATGCAAGCCTCTTTCTATTGTTTTGTTTACGTGTTGGCGTGATAAATCACCTTTCTTTCGTATGTACTAAAGAACCCCCTAATCCCTAACGATGTCAGGACGCTAAGCAATCTCCTCTCACCAGAAGTTCAGCATGTCATATGACCCATACAGTGTTCTAGAAGTGAATTAGAGTTACCAACGATATAGATTCTACGAAACACGTTAATGTCGAAGGTCTAGAGATTTATCTACTTGATTTACTATGCTAGTGGTGCGTTATCAATCTCATATGCATAATTCAACGTAACACAATGTTGTTCAACATCACTACTCTCATTCATAGAAATGCGTGTGCTAAATATACCAAGTAGCATAAGCAACAAATAATATCCAACAAAATAAATTTATCAATAAACTTAATCAAAATATAGGTTCAAGGTGCATCCATATGAGATTAACTACATCCTTCCTCAAATACTGAGAGGATAGCTACTCATTGTCATATTCAAATCACATCAATTCATCATAAAGTATTCAATAAGGAAAAGAAAAGATTAAACTTCTAATCTCCTTGCTGCTTTCCTCTACCCTGATTGCAGACTCTTCTTGTTCACCTTTCTTCCTCAACAATGATTGTAGTGCCACAAACGATTGAATTTCTGCTCCTTTAAACCTAGAATACTTTTGTAAGTGTTTGTAGGCTCTTGTAAGCTATGTTTTGTGTTGTGGACGTCCCCTTATATTATAGTAGGGTTCTGATGCCCTAATTTTGTGAGCAACCGTAACCTAATTCGATCTACGTGAGGTGCGATCATGCCACATAACGCCCCAATCGGGCGTGCCAGGCGCGATGGTCACGCCACATTATGTTTCTTGAGCTTTCTTCTGAGATGCTGCTCTTGCTCGTGCTGCATTCGGTTTCCTCGTGATAGGGGTGCTATTGGTAGGGCCATATCGCTAGTGCCTTGTTATCACTAAATAGTGCTGAAATCCTCCAAATAATCATTGTTTTGCTCTGACTCAACTCAAACTACAAAAATAGTGAAACAATACTAAAACAAGTAAAATTGCCACAAATATTATGCGAAACTATAAGAAATCATGTGCTCAAATTGCTATAATAATTTACTCATCAGGGAGGAGAACTTTTTCCTTTAGGACCAGTCCATCTTGGGGGTACCCCATAAGCTGGAACTCTATCCACGGTGTGGCAATTGTAACCACAATGGGTTTTTGTCCTTGTCCTGAGAAGATTTGCTGAACCTTGCTTTTGAGGGTTAGAATTCCTCTGATCATATGGATATAATCTTGTGAACATAGCCATTGGATCCATTTGAAGACCATGAGACTGTATAGACCTTTGATTCTCCTCTTGAAGCAACAGAGAATAGGTTAAAGAAATGGATGGTAAAGGAGACATCAACATAATTTGACTCCTGAGTCCTGACCATTGAGTATGAAACACTCAAGCCCACATGAAACACCAGCACACTATCAGATAGTTGAGATGCCATCATAGTCTGATTAACATTGCACACAAAAGACCACAAGAACATGCCAAAATCGTCGTCTTGTGACACAAACTCATCCCATAATGATCTGAACATGTTATAGTAGGAAGTGATGTTCATAGTTCGTTGATACAAGGTAGATAAGATTTCTGTAATTGGAACACTTGAGAGCCTTCACATCTGGCATAACGAGTCTGTAATTCACGCCAAACATCAAAACCATATTTGTAAGAAAGCAATCTTTTCCTGATTCCTTTTGAAACATAGTGAACTAATCATGACAACACAAGGTTGTTGGCTCTAATCCAACAGGTTCTCAACACTAGATTATCATCATTAGGCATGGGTAACGACCCGTCAATAAAAATAAGGTTGTTGTTTATAGTTTGGGATATTTCAATGGCATTAATCTATGTATTATAGTTATCACCAGTGAGAAGATCGTAAACGATCGATGAACCCAACAATCGTGTGATCCGAGGAAATACACTGAGATCGAATCATCTGATGAATTATTTGCACCGACAGGCACATAATCAGATGTAGAAGCAGGAGTAGTCGACATTTGTGTAATTGAGGCGAATCACAATGCAAAATCGATGAAATTAGAGCATATATTAATCGATTGCGACATGTAATTTTTAAAATTTGACGAACAACAACAAAATGCAATCGATCGAATAGATTGTGAGGGTCAAAGATAAAATGTACCGCAACAGAATCAGATTGTGTATTCGGCGAATGATACCATTGAAAGCAAACTAGTTTATTCATCAACGATTGCAAATTGAAAAACGAAAGATTACAAAACTCGGAGAGATTTTCTCCATTGTTTTTCAAATTCAACAAGTGGAATGAATTGAGGAACTCCTATTTATACACGCTCATTCTAACGATAAAATAATTAGTAAACTTAATTAACTTAAACAGAGCTTAAAACTAACTTAAGCTCAAGAAAGTTAGTTATAACAAATTTTCAAATAGTTTCTAGATATGGAAACTTTGTGGTTTGCTGGCTAAGAATATATATTAAACTTGCATAACAATATGCTTGATTCGTTAAATTTATGATCAAATAAAATTTATATACATAAAATGTGCGAAGAGTAGCAAACTTACCGACTGTATTGTATACATGTCTATGTACTAGGAAAAACTTATTAGTTTCGATCGATAAGTCTATCAATAATAGTAAGCGGTAAACATATCAAACCACTCATATATAGCCTATTTTGCACTTTAACCCCCATAAGTTTTAAATCGAGTAACTCACCTCGCAAGTCAACATTTGGGAAAAGATTATGTTGTAGATTCGCACAAATGAAAGGGAAGGAGGGTACAACTCAAAGGTTGAGAGCGATGCCACAAAATTAATAGGTTAAGGGATATTATTAGTATGTCGAAATTAAAACTATTCTTATATAGAATACATGTCTCGCACGCAGAAGAAATCTTCGACAAAATCTTGGCCGAATTGTTGACTAGGGTCAGTTCGCACAATGCTACAATGGTTAAGGGTAAGTCGCTCAATTTTAAACTTAAATGAATAAAGAGTAAAACGGATCATAGTACGGGGTTTTAATGCTTTTACCCGCAAGAGTAATTAGGGTTGCAAATTAAGTCCCGAAGCAAATAATGTGATTAAAATAGTGCATATAACATACACAAGGAGAAGCAATGTGTTTAAAGACTTTTGGTTCATAACATGTTGTAAAAGCAAATAATTCACAAGACCTTATTTTGATCATTTCTCAGTTTACATATTATGCATACTACGTATATTTTTGAACCCCGACATTTCATAATATGCCGCAATTAATTTGACTTTGATTTGGTGAGGGGGCAAAATCCGTGATGAAGTGTAGCTTTCCAGATTTTTTCAGTATCAAACATCGTATTCCCAGACTCGTGCACATTCCATTCTTCCATTACATGCACTATTCCAGCTATGCGCCATGCACTTATCACTCTTCTTGGTAACCAATTCTGTCATTCAATCAACAAGAAAACACATTTAAGTAGCCCAGAAGATTATTGTAGGTAAATAAGTAAATGTTAACGAACTCCATAAATTTGAGCTACTAGATGAGACATAATTCGATAACATATCAAAGTTGAAGAAGAGGTATTAGGCTCAAATCCCACTGTATCAAGTGTTACAATTTTCTCTACATGTCCTCACATAAGAGAGCATATTGAAGAGTATATTTAGAATTAAGAAATGTCAGTATTCTCTACAAGTTCGAGCTTTTAGAGTTTTATCACTAACCTCGCAAGAGTCGACGTTTTGTAGATCCTTTGGAGCCAACATGGCTGGTGTTTGGCAGTATGAACAGTCTTTGCGAAATTTCTTTGGAGGGAACTGTGAGAATGGAATGAAAATTGTTCCTTTAGACGCCTTAAGTTGCTCGTCTTTGCTAATTCCATTTCCCACCAACCATGTCTGCAAGAGAAATTGACGATAATCCTTTTTATAACATAAAATCGTAGTTAATTTAATTAGCACAATTAGCATAAATTTGTAAAATGGAATAGCGTGTCTGGTCACCTTTGGTGTGTTAACTTCCGAGAGGATCAAGTTATTTTCCATGCTGCTGCTGAGTTTTGCTCTAAGCTTCTTATACTCATCCTCGCGCACTGTAAATACCTATATATTGGCAAATTTACAAAAGCAATCAATTATATAAATACTTATTGTCTCTAGCAAGTTCGAAGTTTTAGTTGAGACGGTAAGCTACCATATCAATCACATGACACAATGGTCGAATGTGCGAATTCCACCATCACCTATTTATCAAATAGCTCGGGCCACTTTAATATATTTATTATGCGAAAGATGTTGATTGGCCCTCTATATATATCTGAAAATAAACAAGCCAATGCTCCCATATACTGTATAAAATATGCACATTACTCCTTAAAAAAATAATTACGCAAATTGGAATTGCAAATCACTTAAATATTTTAAACACTTTAGTTTCACTTTTTTCTTTGTCTTTAAAAAAGGTAATATACGCGTGTTAGGAATTGTAGTCCACATTGGTAGATATTATCCATTTTGGCCCAAACTCTCATGATTTTATTTTTGAGTCGAACTTCCATAAGGCCTCATATTAATTCAAATATTTTCAATTCTATAAACACACATAAACTCAACAGTGCACATGTATGAATTATCCATGCACAAGTGTATAGATATAAATAAAAATATGGTACAAAAATATAAATTCAGTATCTTTTTTTGTCCCCAATCGACAAAAAAGTTGCTATCCATTATTTTTGTATATAGGCTTTCAAAAGACTTCATGTATCGAAAATTGTGTTAAAAAATTCTCCAAAACTTAATTACTATTGCAAAAGTATACCTGAATTCCCCTGTTGCACAAAATAAGGGCAATGGAGTAGGCAACCTTCGACAGTTTTCCTCGAAGAACAACCTGAGTTGTCCCTTTGGGTATGCTGTTAAGCACAACGGCAACCGCCAAACTATTTCCATCAACTAACCTCACTTTTAGCCGAGGATGCGTTTTAATGAAAAGCTCTCCGCATTCGTTAAGTTCCTCTTCCTGTAATGACATATATAAGAGAATTCAATAAAATAAAGTTTTCTAATTGTGCAAACATTATATACATATATATAATCCTATGTACGTATAATTTTTCAATGTTTGAGCTTTCATAGAGCTTTTGGCGCAACACTTTTGACTGCGTTCTGGACCTTCTGCTGAGTTGACTATTAATTCCATTTCAAAAACATTATTTTTAATTTCTTTTCACTTTTTAGTATCACATAATCCGAACACAGTATTTAACTTATAAGTGTTCTATAAAAGTTATAAACGTATATATACGAAAATTAAGTTCCTGTTTTTCCAGAGTAATGTGCCAATTTACTATAACATCAGAGGATATGTGATACGGCCCAACAGAGTAACATTAACAGACCCAATCGTATAAAGAATAAGCCCACATGGCTTATGGCTTAGGGATTTTTATTAAGTTAATTAAGTTATCTTGGTCTTAAATTAGGAAGTTTATTTTAATTAAAGTAAGTATTATATTTCTATTTCCTTTAGGAGTCTAGGTTTAATTGGTTGATGATTGTTAGTCTTATTATAAATAGTTGAGTCATGTAATTTTTATTCATGGAAGAACAATAAATCTTAGTTTAATTTAATTTCGTTTCTCTCTTCTCTCCCTAATAATTCTTGGAGCCCGTTCTAGCTCGAATAGAATTCTATCCCTAACATTGGTGCTTTCATTGATTTGTACTCTATTACCTCTCGTAATGGATTTCCAATCTGAATTGCTAGCAATTTTCGCACGTCATGAAGCACGGATGGCTAAATTTTATGACGAATGGCAAAGTAAGTTGGAAAATAATATTTCCAAGTCTCCACTGCCACAACTCCAGCCACAACCCTCGTCTATACCGCTTCTTCCGCCGCCGACACATTTACCATTGTCACCGCCACA
This sequence comes from Linaria vulgaris, assembly GCA_948329865.1. Taxonomy (NCBI): domain Eukaryota; kingdom Viridiplantae; phylum Streptophyta; class Magnoliopsida; order Lamiales; family Plantaginaceae; genus Linaria; species Linaria vulgaris. The sequence continues at coordinate 110,036,379 of OX415250.1, read as the reverse complement.
CCCCCCTATACACATTCAACAAGAACCAATTCCAAAAACTCCCATCACCCCAAATACCGAGCCCAAAGCCCAACGAGGAACTAACTTTCAGAAACACAAAAAAATCCCCATTGCACAAACTCAAACTTCCATTCACAAGCGTAAGAAACAAACTCCACCGAAGCCTATAATGTCGAGAATCCCAGAAACATTTACATACACACACAACCTTTCTCTCCCAACACATCCAATCCTATCTAATTCATCTTACACCGAGTTCAACAACTTGAGTACAAAATATAATTATTTTCCCAAAGACAGAGGGAAAACTCCAAGTTCGGGAAGATATGTATATGCAAGGCACAAGAAGTTGCTATTCTTTTATAATTCAAAATTTAACTCTTCAATTGTGGTTTGGCGAAATGGGCGCGGAGTGAAGGAATGTTTGGTAACTTGGAGTGGATCGTCGATTGAAGAGGCCTCGTGGGTGGAGGAGGCGGAGGTGGAGCAGCTTTTAGGGGCGGACTATGGAGGTAGGGGCATCGGGGTGACGCGCCTCCGTTGACGGAGGACATCACGAAAATGGCCGCAGCGCCATTGCCATGGCTGAGAGAGAAAAACGATGAACTGAAAAAAATGGAGGAGGAATTGGGGAAGGGGACGGCGGCTACTAGTGTGGGAGGAAGGAGTGGAATGAAAAAAATGGAGGAAAAATTGGGGAGGGGGACGGCGGCTTCTAGTGTGGGAGGAAGGAGTTAAAACCCTAACCCTAATGTCTCTTCAAATGCCACTCATGGCTTTATAGAATCAGGCCAAGAGCTATTGGGCTGTGAAGAGCTGCTGTTGGGCCGTCCAGAACTACAATCGGACCACGAGCATTTGGGAAATGCGGAGCCGCAGTTGGGCCTTGAGGACAAGGCCTCTTTTTCAGAGGCGGGCATTGATACGGCCCAACAGAGTAACATTAACAGGCCCAATCGTATAAAGAATAAGCCCACATGGCTTATGGCTTAGGGATTTTTATTAAGTTAATTAAGTTATCTTGGTCTTAAATTAGGAAGTTTATTTTAATTAAAGTAAGTATTATATTTCTATTTCCTTTAGGAGTCTAGGTTTAATTGGTTGAGGATTGTTAGTCTTATTATAAATAGTTGAGTCATGTAATTTTTATTCATGGAAGAACAATAAATCTTAGTTTAATTTAATTTCGTTTCTCTCTTCTCTCCCTAATAATTATTGGAGCCCGTTCTAACTCGAATAGAACTCTATCCCTAACAATATGTGTCGTCAATGTTGGAGAATTTAATTGAATTTGATTTTGGTTTTGAGGCCAGATAGAAAATTACTACATTGCAATTGAATCAATAAAGGGAATTGATTGCATAAAATTTTCTCGTGTTATTAAAAACCTGCATCAGACTTCCTTGTATTACTATTTAGTGTAGAACTCTTCTGTGCTTTTAAAACCCCTCGCATTTTCAAATATCTATACAAAATCCACTTGTATTATTTATGTTGCTCGAAACTCCTTCGTGTTTTCAAACACCTTGCACCAAACTCCCCAATTAAATGTGTATTCTCAATCTTAACCTCTTAATAAGATGGTCTTATGTATGATTTTAAAAAAAAACACGAGGAGTTTAGTGCAGATTTTTTAAAAAACCGAGGAGTTTGATGCAGAATTATTGAAAATATGAAGAGTTTTCGTGCAACATTAATAACACGAGAGCATTTGGTGCAGGATTTCAAAAAACACAGCAGTTCTACGCTAAAAAAGTAACGTGGGGGTGTTTCGCACATGTTTTGAATAGCGCATGAGAGGTTTATGCAATTTTTCCAATATAAAGTAAAGATTTAATTATAATATGTGAATTCTAATTGCTCATTAAGAAGTAAAAGTGGGACTTGTCCCACGTTAACAAAATATACAACTCTAACATGTTTATCTTCAAATGTGTAGAGAGAATTGTAGTGTAGTGGTGAATTATGCCTCCTTGTGTAGTTGGTTGCCCGCTTAGCTTTCACCTGACTTGGGTTGCTCTGTGTGTGTTGTTGCCGAGAAGGTTGTTTTTATTCTATGAGTAAAATTTTATATTTTAATTTTAAATTCAATTTTAAATATTGTTTTAAATGTTGAACATTGAAAGTATTGACTATTTTTTGTGTTAATGACATCGAACGTTTTTACATGTTTCAGATTTTGCACAGTCGAGCATGACTGAAAATTTCATCCCTTCTTAATAGTTTCTTTAGTTGTTAGTCTGTTACGTGGTTTTCATCATATACGCAGAAGATAAAGAAATCATGCACATTAAAAGCTTTTCGCATAAAACTCACAGCATAGTATTCTCGAATTCTGCAAGTATCCAAGTATCACAATGTTCCAAGAGAGTAGTTTCAAGCTTCACGAGGCAGTTTAGTAGAAAGACGTTGACCTTGGGAGATCATTGTCGCCGGACTTGAGGTTCTAGCTTAGTCGCAACATAGCAATTTAAGGGAAAGATGTTTGGTTCTGACTTGTCCGCGTACTATAGCTAATTACTCGTTGGATGTTTTTCTATTTACTTGTTATTTCTCATCCTATTTTATTGTTTCTACTTTTATATATCTTGGTTACATTTTCTTCTTTTATATATCTTGGTTGATTGTTCTAAATAAATGTTCTTAGAATATATTGATTGTTGAATTGTCTCTGTTACCGTAATTTGGACATTATTGATATGTTAGGCACCGGTTCCAACAGTTAACTCAACTTTAATCAGTACCTAGTAGTTAAATAAGTAGTTAATTACTTGCCTGATTCAACAGACCGAGGCTCAAAACCTTCACGCCTCTCTCCTCAGCCTCAAGTATAGCATCCTCAATTATACTGTTGATTGATTCTCGTTGCTTTCCCGTGTGGAACTGGATGCAAGAATACGAAACCGATGTTACTTTTTGGAACTAGGCTACCACTTTGGTATTAAACAATTGTCGTTAATCTAAACGCTCAAACTTGTAGAGAGGACACACGCGTATTATTAATTCATATTAGCTATGCTTACTTGAGAGTTGTATTTTGCGACCACCCATGTCTGCAATTTCAGATGTTTGAAGACGTTCCTCTCAACCGTGAACGTTCCGCCATACAGCCAGGTTATCAACTTTGACAGAAGCGTGAGGGGCCACAATAACCGAAAGTACCATTTGGAGCTGAGAGGTTGGGAAGCAAAGTGCGGAAATCCAATGCGGAGGTGGTAGATGGATTCAGGAGTAGTTAGATGAGTCAAATACACCACATCGGGTGATTCGTCTCGCCTAACAAGTGAAGCTTCATATAAGGAGTCGGAAGATACGTCCATGGTACCATAGATGTAATCATAAAATGGCATGAAAAGTGAATAGTTGGTCCGGAATTGAGTGTGATGCAGTGAGTGATACCTGCATAAAAAAAAAAGGTTTATTAGAGGCAGATTATTAAGAATAGTACTAAAAGATATTTAAATACATCATTCCATAGGCCTTCTGCATACTTGACTCTAAAAATTGGAATTCAACAACACGACTATTGTCATTGAGACTATATTATCGGCGACAATTTTCTTGCCTCCTATAATTGAAGTTCAAACTAAAAGTAACAATTGCGGATCGATCAAACTAATATCGATATGTCAATTGACTCTTATATTTGAATATACACATAAGTCAGTCTCGGGCTCTCGGCCAAACGTACACGATAATAGAAGCAAATTAAATCCACATTAATATTAACAAAGACGTGAATAAGATATATATAATTAAACTTACGTGGGTGTGTACATAATGTACTTAAGGGGTGGAAATATGTTGAAGAGCCATTTTGGAACGTGTTCAAAGTTGCAGTGACCCATGTTGTTCATGAAATCTAGAAATGTTATATATCCCGCCACTGCAGCGAAGCAACTGTTCCCCATTGCCACAGTTGGGGCGAATGCAACCCAAAACACTAATTTGTAAAGTACAAGCTCGAAAAATGGATGAATCACAGCTGGCCAAAAACAAATTAAACTTACACAAAAAACATACCATCGAAATACTCTTACTGCTATCAAGGTTAAAACTATTCTGCTTTTTAATAGTTTGCAGACATATTCAAGGGAGGATGATGTAGACATTCGTACTGAAAAATCAAAATTTATTTTTGCAAAATGTGAACTTTTAATTGAAATTGGGGTTTTAATGTATCCGAGGACAAATACTGAAAAAAAAGGGTCCTCCAATCTTGATCCACATTCTCCACATCAGTTTAAACTTTGAATATATCGCTTTATAAACTATTTTAATTACCAGCTACAAACATATATTTTAGGGATAATTCCTTCAAACCGGTCCCCTGAACTATAGCGACTTTTCGACACTACTCCCTGAACTTTATAAATAAGCATTTTACCCCCTAATCTTTGTCAACCTGTTCGAGTTGCCCCATGGCAAATTTTCGACCAAAAAACCACCGATTTTTTTTTCTTTTTTCATAATCTTCTTCTTGTCGAGACGGTTCCGGTAGTGGTGATGGTATCGCAAGATTCAAAGTCATTACACGGGAAATTTAGCTTTAATTCGTTGAATTTCCGAAAAATATAAATAACACTTGAAGGTGTTCATCACATTTTTCGGAAATTCAACAAATTAAAACTAAATTTCCCGTGTAATGACTTTGAATTTTTTGACATCGTCACCACTAACGGAACCTTTTCGACGAGGAGAATATTGAGTCCAAATTTAAGAATTCCGGCAACCCGCCACTACGCCGCCGCGGATTGCGGGAAAATTTTTGTCAAACTTTTTTTTTATTCTAATCGACTATTCTACTCGTCAAGGCGGTTTCGGTAGTGGTGACGGTATCGCAAAATCCAAAGCCTTACACGAGAAATTTAGTTTTATTTCGTCGAATTTCCGGAAAAAATGAAGAACACTTGAAGGTGTTCATCACATTTTCCGGAAATTCGACAAATTAAAACTAAATCTCCCGTGTAATGACTTTGAATTTTTCGATACCATCACCACTACTGGAACCGTCTTGACGAGGAGAAGATTCTGAAAAAAACAATTCAGCGATTTTTTGGTCGGAAAATTGTTAGGGGCAACTCGAATAGGTTGGCAAAGGTTAGAGGGCAAAGTGATTATTTATAAAGTTCAGAATGTGGTGTCCAAAAGTCACTATAGTTCAAGGGTTTGAAGGAATTATCCCTATATTTTAAACGGTTGTATTTATAAATGCTTTGTACTTCAAGATTAATATACTTAAGTTCTAAGACATTAAACCCTTGATGATTTTAAACGGACGGCACACGCCTAATGAATGCATGCACATAATTATATTCTACGGTGATTTCTTACACGAAATGGGTTCAGTGGCAATGGATGAGTGGTGGTGGGAGTGGTAGCGTGAGTAAAGAAAGTGATGGTGCAACGCCCTGTGCAACCAATAATAAAGAAACTCCACTGGACCGACGTGTAACAGAATAGTCCAGATCACCCCATCCGTCCTCCACATCGGTAGATGTTGAGCCCCCTCTCTATATCTCGATGTCAAATAGAGCACAATTCCTTGTATAATAATTTGGTCGTCCCTGTAAAGATAACCTTAGGGGAGTTAACAAATTCTTATAACCATGGCTTACTGGATTTTGGATAACAGTTTTTGAGTTTTTGACACGCTAAATTTTACCGTTACTTGTATACGAAAATAGTGACTAGTCGGACGAGTTTATTGTGTTCTTCACAAAGTGCTTTTGGAGAGATGATGTTAAGAAAAATTTAAAGGGAAAAGTCAATCACATCACTAATTATTTCGAACACCTAATTAGTGATTGGAGGAGTTTTTTAAAGTATTTGTAAATAATTCCAACGTTTAGTCAGAAGTAATTTCAGGAACTTCAATTATTAACATGGATTTAGTCGAAATTTATACCAATTTTTCTCTCTGTCAACCTGCTCGAACTCAATGCTCTTATCAACGATTCTGTTACTCCCTTTCGCCGTTCGATATTGAGATATTGAAATCCATATTTGGTTGTGCAACATTCTTGATATTAGCAGAGGGAATATGAGAAAATTTGAAAGATCCGTCTCGCTTTCATCATTCACCATGAATGTGTATGTTGAATGTATCACCCATGGAGCTAAAAACGCATACTACAAAAAAAAAAAAAAGGGTACATATTACTGTTGAAGTTAAATACGGGCTAGAGACATTTTACCCTCCATGTCGTGTGGAATAGAGTGGACAGGTTATCCATATGAGAATAGGTAATTTCTGCCATGTAATTTAAAAAGTAATATAAATACCATGTGTCTTGCAAGTTGCAACATATAAAAAATTACACATATATGTGCCTATTAATTCAACGTAATGTAACACTGGGATAGTTTGCTTTGTTCCTCGTATGTCTTAATATGACTCACTTTAATATGACATAGAGGTAATTTTCTGGACAATTCAATTTTTAAAAAGGGTAATGCGCTTATTTATATTTCTAAGCAACTGTCTTGCCAAAAAGTTGTTCATGTATTTTGCTGGGATTAGTGGGGGGAAAAAAACGAGTGAAGAGAAGAAAACACCTTGAAGTTTCCAAGTTGTGTCCATGGCCATTCCGTGAATATGCCTGGTTTAGAAGCCATTTCTCTCTTCCTCCTTTTTATCTCTTTCTCTTAATTATTTATTGTATTCTTCACGATTCGTACATTTTACTGGAGAGCAATGGCATATATATATATATATATCTGTGTATATATATATATTATAAAGTAATCACGACCTAAGTCACCTGAGACGGATGCGGGTGCGGGTGCGAGTGCCGATGCGGGTGCGCCAATGCGGCAATTTTAAAAAATTACAGTCTTAGTGCGCCATTATAATGCGCTTCTAAAAAAAAAGAAAAATAACTTATATATAAAAATAAACAGTTATTACCTAAACTAATATATTATAAACACATAAAATAAAAGTATGTATAAAATTCTCACACAAAGAAATGGATTATAATAAAGAAAAATACATAACTTCTAATGATTATTCATTTTATATAATATTTTCTAAATTATTATGGTGGGAAGACAAAGGTATCAGCCTTAAATCACTTCCAATTTTTTGTAATTATTTAAATTTTGACTTAATTTTGTTCTCCTCTTGCTTCAACTCTTCTTCAATGTCACTCTTTTGTTTATCTTCTACCAATTTTCTATGATTATTCATTAGATTTATACATAAGAACTAAGAAATCTTAGTGCGAGAACTAAGAATTTGTAAAGCGTCTTAGTGCGAAGCACGGGCACTGAAGTCGCCAGTGCGAGACCGGTGCGCCTGCAACTTTCTAAACATGGAGGATTAGGTGACTTAGATCACGACTTGGGTCGTTGGGTCAAGGTATCCTATTAATTAGTTAATGTCGCTTGTTATAGCAGGTGTTTATTATATAATTGATGAATATAGTTATCCCATCTCTTATATATATATATATATATATTCTCTATTATTTTATAAATTCTCAAATCTTTTTGATAATATTATGATAATAATTAGCGTTTATTAAATTACTATTTAATTTGATACAGCAGATTACTACTTGGGGGAGTGTAAAATCTCGCCCCTGATGTTCTACTACACCTTGGTGTTTTTTCTACATAGCATGGATGTAGGACACGTGTAAACCTTAAATAGAAATAAATAACAATCTTTGTCTGATTTCATTGCAATCTAGGACAAATTAAATCTCGTGCGTTGATTAATAGAACATATGAATATCTTCATCAATTACAACATATATAGACCCAATTGTTAATTTTTATCAGTCTCTCATTTGACGTTTCATTGGTGAAAGAAAAAATGGTATAAATTATTTGAATCCTAATAATCAACTTCTGGATTGTTTGAAGAAAAATGAAGAAAAAGATGGCAACAAATGAGTAAGTTCGTAGCCTAAGAATGAAAGGAAGTCGCCATTGCTCGCGTTAAATAAGTAAAATAGCCTCCCTCTTGAAGAACCCAAACAATACTTCTTCAAAAGCACATCTAGAAACAAATTTTATTGCCAAAGCTGAGGAACGAAGGGTTCTTAAGGGCGTAGCGGTGTGTCGGAATGTGCCTCGGGTGTCACACCTCCTCTTTGCCGACGATACACTTCTTTTTTGCGAGGCAACACGTGAGGCAGCCCTTGGGATTCGGGATATTTTGGGACGGTACGAGGCTGCATCGGGGCAAAAAATAAACCTCGATAAGTCGGTCATTGTTTTTAGTAAGAACACAGCCATGGATTGGGCACATGAGTTGGGGACGACATTGGGAATTGCGGTCGCGGATCATCATGAAAAATATTTGGGACTTCCGTCGGTTATTGGCAAGTCGAAGAAGGAGTTATTCGATTTCATTCGAGAGAGAGAGTTTGGAAACATGCACAAGGACATAAGGGTAAAACATTGTCGCGTGGGGTTAAAGAGGTTTTGATTAAGGTTGTCATGCAATCTATCCCGACTTTTTCAATGAGTGTGATTCGGCTTCCAGATGGCCTTTTGAGGGAGATTGGGTCGATTATCAGCAACTATTGGCAGGGCAGCGGCACGCAAAATAAAATACACTGGCTTGTACGGGATAAGATGTGTCGGAAAAAAGAGGAGGGAGGACTTGGATTTCGGAACCTCAAAGCTTTTAACTTAGCGTTACTTGCTAAGCAAGCTTGGCGTATATTCAATAATCCAGAGAGTTTGGTTAGTAGCCTCCTTAAAGAAAAATACTTTTCGAATTCCTCTTTGTTTGATGCACGCACGAGTAGTACTCCCTCGTTCTCGTGGCGGGGGATTTGCGAGGCTATTCTGGTGGATAAACGTGGCATGCGTTGGAGAGTGGGGAACGGTGAACTGATTTCGATATAGGATGACGCATGGCTGCCCCTACCGAGTATGTTTTGCCCAATTACACTGAAGCCTGGGGACACGAATTTGACACTCGTTAGTGATCTTATTGATGCGGCGACGGGGTGGTGGGATGTTAATCTGATTCGAGACACCTTTTGGGCGATTGACGGGAAAGAAATTCTCTCTATTCCCCTGGGTAGCGTGGGAAACGTGGACTGCAGGGTTTGGCATTACGAACATAATGGGATATTTACGGTTTGGAGCACTTATCACTTGATTATGGTGCAAGGGCTGCTCATTAAGGGAGATATGAATGTTGCGAGTTCCAGTGAGCATAAGCAATGGAAGAAGATTTAGGATCTACGTTGCGCGAGTAAGATTAAAGTGTTTTGGTGGCGTGCTTGCTCGGATATTTTACCTACACGACCAAACTTGATGAGGCGAGAGGTCTGTGACTTGGCTAATTGTGTGACGTGTGGTATGGAAGAGGAGAGGACGCAACATGTTTTCTTTTCTTCTTCGGTTGCTAGACAAGTCTGGGCGTTGGCTTTTTTTCTGACGTCATCCATGATTCTTCAGGGCGGGAATTTGTTGGATTGGGGCGTTCAGGTGTTGAAGACTACTCGAAAAGGAGAGTCGCGGATGCAATCATGATTTGTTGGGCGATTTGGAGCAACAGGAATACCATATTAGTTGGGGACCATCCACGCACTCCAGCAGAAATTGTTGAGTTTGCATTGATGTATGCGCGGACTTGGCGTGAGGTGGGGAGTAGTCCAACGTATGTGGCTCCTTTAATCTCACACGCTTGGACAACGCCATGAGAAGGGTGGTACAAGATAAATTTTGACGGTCCGACGTTTGAGGAGGCAGGGGAGATTGGGATCGGGATTGTTGTACGTGACCACGTTGGGTCAACCTTGGCAAGCGTTCAGCGCAACATTACGGCGTCGATGGATCCAGCGAGTGTGGAGGCGCTTGTGGCCCTTTGGGCGATTAAGTTGGCTGTTGGAATGCAGTGGGACAAGGTAGTGTTTGAAGGGGATTGTCTCAACATAATCCATGATATCATACATCGGACACAGACAAACGCCACCTATGTCAACATAGTTGCGGATTTTCTACGCGTGTTTCTAACTCTTTGGCACACGATATCGCACGGATGGCAACTGTGAATTTTATGAAGCCTAGTAACCTTATCTTTGCCGCAGTTTGGTGTGGTTTTCTTTGCGCTTTTATGTACTTTGACATTGTTTTGGGGCGCTGATTTTTTGGCACCACTTTATTCTTAATGGAAAGGCTGTTTTACCATTAAAAAAAAAAAGAGAAACAAATTTTATTGCTTCCGTTCATTTGTATTCATGCGAAGACTTCATTAACTACTGATTACATTTGTACCATTTGTTTTATTTTTTAGCCGTAACTTTCTTCACTCTTTATTAATTATTCATATTCATCACTATCCTAATCAAGTTGTTACATATTTCTAGGTGATATATAACATATAAAATATCAGAGTATAAACAAAAATTAATGATCCTACTAATGACGAATTTATTCGTCAAACTATCAAATATGTACAAGCAAAGAGATCAATGAAGCTCACGAGATCAAATGAGCCTAGTAGAACTAGGAGAACTTCCCCGAGACTCGAGAGGGCTGCGTTTAGCAAGGAAAAGTGAAGATATTCGTAGAGTAGTCATTATTATCCTCACTAGTAAGGAAGGAGTCATAGCCTCGCACCGGCCCATACGAGGAACACTATTATAATACGCCCCCTCAATTCTCTTATTTCTCACATCACTCAACACTCAATTTAAAATTTACTCACTACTCTCAACCTTAAATATTATATTTTCTTCCAAAATCTTGTTTTTTCAATGGCTAGTCAAAATAATGGAAAAGATAAAGGAAAAGCAAAGCAGAAACATATACAACAACGTCTCATCTCCATCGAACATTTCAAATATGTTTGGATTAAGACGGGGCTTGCCCGGGAAGCAGAAGCCAAAAATGTTGCGATGGAAATTGATGCTGACAAGGTCACTCAGATGGTGGAACCTCCACCTCTAACTCAACAATCTCCGCCTACAGAGCGCCGAGTCCCTTCTACTACTACTACTATGGATGGTGTACCGAGCCGTAGGAGGCATTCCATTGATGCCCCGCCGTCATCCTCCGCACTCTGTAGGCAGGGTTTGTTGAGTTAAAGTTGGAGGTTCCACCATCTGAGTCACCTTGTTAGCATCAACTTCCATGGCAACATTTCCGGCTTTTGCTTCCCGGGTAAACCCCGCTCTTAATCCAAACATATTAGGAATGTTTGATGGAAACAGGTCGTCGTTGTATATGTTTTTGCTTTGCCTTTTCCTTTATCTTTTCCATTATTTTGACCCGCTATTTAAAAAACAAAAGTTTGGAAGAAAATATTATATTTAAAGTTGAGAGTAGGGAGTGAATTCTAAATTGAGTGTTGAGGGGGCGTTATAATGCCCCCTCAATCACTACCAACGGCATGGAGCCGTTGGTATTGATCACTACCAACGGCTCAAAGGCATTGGCAATGATTATAATGGCCAACGTTGGCGGCTATGATTTTTTTATTTATATTTTTTGGGTTTTTTCCAACGGCTTTAGTGCCGTTGGAAATATATATATAATTTTATTTCCTATTTTGGGGTCTTTTCCAACGGCTTGGGCCATTGAAAAAGACATTTTCTAACGGTTTAAAGCCGTTGAAAAAGGTCTATTAGCCGTTGGAAAAGATTAAAAGTCATTTTTGACGGTTTCTCGATATCCGTGCCATCGGAAATGCTGGGTTTTGGTATAATGGGGTTAGCGAAAACCATGATGTAAAAAGACTATTTCGACTAGGTCTTAGTCTTTTTTATTTTTGTTTGGATTACTGTAATCGTTTTAAGTAAACATATTTTCAATTATTTATAAAATCATGCATTTTGCAGGAAAAAAAATACTTCCAATATTTAGTCCCTACTAAATCAATTTCCTCCATCCCTCATTACTTAATAATCTTAAGTTCATCTCGGACGACATAGTGGTGCACATTAATTATCACTACGAAACTTCATTTAAGTACATGCAAGTTTGAAAAGATTATTATAATAATATTGATGGGAATAATTTAGGATTGGCCCAGAATCAGTGTTGGGGCGGCCCAAGACGGAAAGCCCGTCGAAATACGTGCATCGAACAGAGGATGTTCGATGCGATTTGCGCATCGAACCATCCCGGTTCGATGCTTTTTTTCCAGCATCTGTAGGGTCCCACGGGACGGGGTCTATAAATACCCTGTCTCTTGGCTTTCTCAGATTCATTCTACACACACACTCGGTTCGATGTACTTTACGGTTCGATACTTAGCCCCGTTTGATCTGTACTAGTTCGACCTAGACCAAGATCGAATCGGTCCCATTCGAGGCTAGCCCGCATCGAATCAGCACAATTTGATATAATTCTGATTCGACCCAGGACAGCCTCGAACCAACCAGATTCGATACACATCTACATCGAACCAACCAGATTCGATACACATCATATTCGACATAGAGCAACGTCGAACTACTACATCGAACGCCACGCATTCGACCTATCTTGGATCAAACAGTAGAGAATCGACCTAACATGGATACCCAGAGATAAATGAACTACGTTCGGCTTGATTCCCTCAGTGGGATACGTAGGCAGCTTGGTTTACTCCTAAGTTCAGTCCAAAATCTATAACATTGATCCCTCGTTCTGTGATGCTTGGAGTGCATGCGTGTAAAGGACAAAGCTGATTCTAACACATCAAGGAATTAGTCTGTTATGAAGTGTCTTATCAACTTACCGAGTCAGCAGATGAAAACATCCCAAAACAGTGGCGCCGTCTGTGGGAACATGCTACATGTACTCAGAAACAGGCTCACACTCTTAAAATCAATCCTACTTATGTCAAGATAAGAGGAGCAACTATGGAGTCAACAATATAGAATTTGGTCCCAAGCAAACAAGGAGTGGTGCTAATGGCAGTAATCAAATCCACACAACAACCGAGAAAACCTAAATCACCGGAAGAAATATTGAGGAGTCTTCGATTCCAATTCTATACGTTAATCATTTACATTTCGGCTTAAAATACTAACAAATTCCAAGAAATCATTTGCCTCATCTTATTACAGGCAACGACGAAAAGCAGCTTCCTCTTTAGGAACAAACAACAACACTTCAAACAGTGTCACAATCTATATTACCCGTAGGTGGTATCAAAGAACCTTCCCCTTATGCGGCATCGAAGAATCATACCCTTATGAGGTATCAAAGAGTCTTACCCGTAGGTGGTATCAAAGAATCTTCCCCTTATTCGGCATTAAAAAATCTTACCCTTATGAGGTATCAAAGAGTCTTACCCGTAGGTGGTATAAAAGAATCTTCCTCTTATGCGGCATCGAAGAATCTTACCCTCATGAGGTATCAAAGAGTCTTACCCGTAGGTGGTATCAAAGAGTTTTACCTAAAAGTGATATTGGAGAATTTAACCCGAAAAATGATAAAATAAAAGAATAATAACTAAAAAGGGACGAAGACTCTGTCTAAAACGGCACGAGATACCGAAAATCTCTAAATAACTTAAAAAGGGACGGAGACTCTGTCTAAAGCGGCACGAGATACCAAAAATCTCTAAATAACTAAAAAAGGCAAGGAGACTCTGTCTAAAATGTCACGAGATACCGAAAATCTCTAAATAACTTAAAAAAGGGCGGAGACTCTGTCTAAAACGGCACGAGATATCGAATCTCTCATAATAACTAAAAAGGGACGGAGACTTTGTCTAAAACGGCACGAGATACTGAAAATCTCTAAATAACTTAAAAAGGCACGGAGACTCTGTCTAAAATGGTACGAGATACCGAAAATCTCTAAATAACTAAAAAGGGACGGAGACTCTGTCTAAAACGGCACGAGATACCAAAAATCTCTAAATAACTATAAAGGGACAGAGACTCTATCTAAAACGGCACGAGATACCGAAAATCTCTAAATAACTTAAAAATGGACGGAGACTATGTCTAAAACGGCACGAAAATCTCTAAATAACTTAAAAAGGGACGGAGACTCTATCTAAAATGGCTCGAGATACCGAAAATCTCTAAATAACTTAGAAAGGGACGGAGACTCTGTCTAAAACGGCACGAGATACCGCACTCCATCAATAACTAAAAAGGGACGGAGACTCTGTCTAAAACGACACGAGATACCGCACTCCCTAAATAACTAAAAAGGGACGGAGACTCTGTCTAAAACGGCACGAGATACCGTACTCCCTAAATAACGAAAAGGGACGGAGACTCTGTCTAAAAGGACACGGGATACCGCAAATCCCTAAACACCTAAAAGCAGCGAAAACTTTCCGTAATAATGGAAGGATGCTCAAGTTATCAAAATAAAGTAAAAAGCAACGATAGCAATTGAAAGAAAAGGCAACGATTACGAGCCTTCGATCAAACAAAGAACTGAAAAAGTCATAAATGACAACCATGCGATTAATGAAAATTGTTCAAACATTATTTAAAGGCGACGCAGCGCCACAAAAGAGCAAATTAGAAATAGTTCTGAAAGTGCAGGTATTCTGGCAATGTTAGGTTAACATTGAGAAGTCAATGTCAGAATAACATTGCTGATGCAGAATCCGATTTACTATCGTGTTGTCATTTATTATTGTTGTTTTGCCTTATTCATTTAACTAACTGAGTTCCACAGTTGTGATTGTTGTTGATTATTATTTAGGAAACAAACTTGCTATAGGTTGGACGCTCAAGTTTCCAAGAAGGAAAGTTTCTTTAATTAAGCAAACCGCTCTACAAGGATAGAAGAGTTCAACTGCAACTAGGAAAGCTTTCCAAGTTGAGTCCTGATTTGAAGAAGGAGTCTTTCCTTAGTTAGATCTCTAACGAATGAACTTTTATTCAAGAAGGATTGCGAGAACAAGGAAGAGGAGTTCGAGAAGGAAACAAGGAGAATTACCAACCGTGTGCAACACACCTTGAAGTCCAAGTCAAGAACCTATATATAGGTGTCAAGTACATCAAGACAAACACGAGACAAGAGCCAATCAATCCGAGAGATTAATTTACAGTTGTTGAGTGTTGTCTTACTTTAGCAAAGTTTGTGAGTTGTTAGAATAGATCTAAGAGTGAGGAGCTTTTAGAGATAATCGAAGCAATTCTTGTGTGCTTTGCTTAGTTCGATTAATTTGAGAGTGAGGAGCTTGAAAATTGAGAGAACGGCTTTTGTTAAAACTTTAACGGTTTATTTTGCCTACAGCTCGGAAGTTAATATAATCTTATATTCACTTCTTAAATTTGGTGTTTGTTTATTTCGCTGCACTATTACTCTGGTCTGTTGTTAAAGTAACATCGCTAAGTTAACAACATACCAAACTGATGTTAACACTCTAGTGTTAAGTTAACAACAACAACGTATCGAACCGATCCACAATTTCAATTGGTATCAGAGCCAAGCACCAACTTCACCGGTGTTTGGCGTTGATACGACAAGATGGACAACTCCAACCCCAATACCAGCAGGTTGCCAGTATTGGAGGGTCCCAACAACTATGCGTGCTGGAAGATCAGACTCATAGTCCACATCAAATCCATCGACCTGAGAGCTTGGGATGCAGTACTAGAAGGCTACACCATCCCCTACTTACCAAGAGATGGAGATGTTGATCTGGTACCTAAGCCAAGAGGACAATGGACAGCCAATGAGATTGCTCTCTACAACTTCAATGAAAAGGCTCTCAATGCTATTTTTAGCTGGGTAGGTAACCATATGTTCAAACTTATTCAAACTTGTACTACTGCTAAAGCTGCATGGGAAGTTCTTGAATTACATTGTGAGGGTGATGTGGCTGTGAGGGACTCTAAATATAGAAAACTTTTGAGGGACTTTGAGAAGATAGAGATGAGTGAGGATGAAAGCATTGATAGTTATTTTGAGAAACTTCTTGATATTTCTAATCAGTGTTAAAACTTAGGTTTTACCATCCCAAATCAAACCATGGTCTATAAAGCTTTTAGAACATTATCTTCTAAGTTCACTGTCAAAAGAATTGCTATGAATGAGTCTAGAGATCTTGCCAACATGGAGTTCCAAAGATTAATGAACACTTTTGTTAACGGGTTTGGAATTATTCCCTTATTTAACTGAAGATATTTATTTGGGTTGGAACGCCGATCCCGACCCGAGGAGATTGTTGGTTTTTATTGATTTGCGGCTGGACTCAGATATTTTTCGAGATGCCTACGTATCCCCCAATTGGAAATCAAGTCACTCGTAGTTCTTGTTTTTGGTGTTGGATATTTGGTGTTTGTCGATTTTATCGGATGTATTGGTTTTGTATTTATTGAGGGGTTGTCCTCGTGAAGAGTCCGAGGGGGAGAGGGAGTTCTCCGAGGGGAGGAGTTATTCTCCCGTAGAGAAATTCCTTTTTGTGGAGAAAAGCCGTCCTCTCCTCCCTTCTTCTATTGGTCTTGCTCCCTTTTATAGGAGTTTAATCTTGCTCCCTAAGTTTGGAATCTGTATTAGTTTAATATTAGTTATTTTTATGTTATTATATGTACTGTTATTTATCTGTTCAAGCAGCACAATAATTAACTTATCTATTTAAGATGTGTCAGCAGACACGTGTTGTGTTCTTTGTGAATATGAGTCATGTTGCCAGGACGAATATAAAATCGTACGCGTAATAATATATTGAGTCGAACATAATCCGGGTAGTATTTTAGTTATAAATCTGGCTGATAACTGTGTGTCGTGATTTACGATATACGAATAGTATAATTTTTTAACGAAGTAAACCGATATTTAAACCGTGTTATAATGCGGTGTTATTTATAAATATAAATCATATAATAATATACCCAGTAATTTCGGTAATTGAATAATCGCTTATTTTAAGCAGGTGATTTTCTATCCTGTTAACAAAGCCCCCCAGTTTTTAGTGCAGTCGGTTATTATGACTGCACTAGAAACTCAAAAAGTCGAGAGTTACGAGTATCGCGGATTTTTTAGAGAGGTATCGTAGCCTCTCGTAACGAGGTCGTTTAAGGCATTGTTTCGAGCCTTTTAATAGTATTGTACGTAATATCAGGACGTCTTAGTATCCTTTCAGGCACCGTAAGGGCTGCCTTGACCCTTTTAAAGTATCGTAGAGTTATTTAGAACCTTGTAGGTCCTTGTCGGTTATCGTATCGTGAATGTCCCGTAGATCCTTGAAAGGCATCCGAGTCTCCTATAGGACTCGGAAAGCCTCGGTAAGGTATTGGGGAACTATTTTGGAGTATCGTAGACTTTCGTCGTACGATGTTTATGTCCGTTTAATAGAAGCCCCCCCCCCCCCCCCCCCCCAGTTTTTGCTTACCTTAGAAGAGGCGAGGGCTTTAGAAGAGGCGAGGGGTATATCGGGGTTGTCTACTTAGAGGCAAGAATTTTTTTATTTACGATGCCTTCGTTGATATTTTATCCGTCGTGACTTTTCAAGGAATGTTTAAGTGCCTCTTGGAATGCCACGCGTTACCGCCTCGGGTATGCGAATTCGATGGACTTTAGTATTTCCTCGGGTGCCGTACTGCACTCGGGTAGGTGACCCTCGAGAAGTTTCCTTATCGGGAGTGGAACGATAGTATCGTCATGCCTCTTCGGGTATCACGTCGTACTGCATCGGGTATGTGACACTCGGTGGGCTTCCTCATCGGGAGTGGGACGATAGTATCGTCATGCCTCTTCGGGTATCACGTCGTACCGCATCGGGTATGTGACACTCGGTGGGCCTCCTCATCGGGAGTGGGACGATAGTATCGTCATGCCTCTTCGGGTATCACGTCGTACCGCATCGGGTATGTGACACTCGGTGGGCCTCCTCATCGGGAGTGGGACGATAGTATCGTCATGCCTCTTCGGGTATCACGTTGTACCGCATCGGGTATGTGACACTCGGTGGGCCTCCTCATCGGGAGTGGGACGATAGTATCGTCATGCCTCTTCGGGTATCACGTCGTACCGCATCGGGTATGTGACACTCGGTGGGCCTCCTCATCGGGAGTGGGACAATAGTATCGCCCAAGGGGTTAATCCCTATTTTTAGGGTTAACATTTTAGTTAATCCCTATATATTATTTTTAGAATTTTGAACTTTTTACTTCGCATTTAGCATTTGTAATTACTTTCATGCTTTGTAGGCATTTTTTCGAGGAGTCATCGGCTTTTGATAGATGTGCAATTATTTTGTCATTCATTCTATTTTGTCTTTTTCGTGCTAATAGTCATCATAACTTTTCAGCACTTATAAATACTTGGACCCTCTCCTTTAATTGTAGGATTTAAGATTGAGTTTAAAGAGAGATTAAATCTCATTTTTACTGGCCAAGCAAATTACTTAGCATGACGTGTCCGTTTGCAGTGCAATCTTTGGAGATACATTTTTCCTAAATAGGGGTATCCCCTGACACGCCCTCGTGGCTATTATAACATAGCTTGGACAGCTCAAACTTAATTCCGTCATCCAAGGAAATATTCCTAAGTATATATAGGTGCTTGGAGTTTAGTGAATATTCTCACGTACTTCCAAAAAATCATTTTCGGCTGAGTTGTTTACTTATTTCCTTCTTCGGGGAGTTTTACATTCTTGTTATTTTATGCAGGCAATGCCTTGAAAAAATATATCATAGTTTGTCGGCCGTGCGATCCTCGGAGTAGGGTCTTCCTACCCGGAGGGGTGGTTTTTAAGATATCATAAGGCTTTTTGAGGCATCGTAGGCCTCTTACGCCACCGTTTTATCTTTTATTTTGTTTATAAATCTTTTTGGGATATTCCCTTAGTATATATATTGGGATTAGTGAATGTTTTCACTTAAACCTAAAGGTTTCCGTTGGAAGCTTTCACTTTTGGAGTTTGCTTGTTTGTAAAGGTAAAGTTATGTTTCCCTGTTGAGTTTTATACTTAGAGTATAAGTTTATCGAAATCAAAATTGTGTAAGAGGTTCGTAGCACTTATCTGAGTCTAGATGCCTCCTCATTCCATGCGCGCTAATTATCAAGGAATTCTCCTCGGAACTCCCTTCGAAACCCTTTTCTTCTGTATGGCGTTCGTCACGCTAAATCCGAGGTTCTATAATGCCTACATGTAGCTTAAACAAATAGCTAGCTTTGCTCGAAGTTTCCTCCGGCAACTTCAGTGTTCAAAAATATATAGAGCATAGTCCATATTTAAGCACGAAGACCTCACGGATTATCGATTTTGGGTATATTTATACTCTCTTCGTGTTTCCGATGGAAAAACTATTTATCTCATGATAAAATTATACAACAATCTTGGTGAATGGGTGCGTATTCCTCGTAAAGTCCGAGAATAAGACCCGTTGTATTTGGTTTGGGAAGAAATACATATTGGCAATAATTCGCACTTTTTTCGCCATATTTAGAGAGTTTTTGATTCCTCGTGTAAATACCCGTGAATCACTCTCGATTTCCCGCGTGGGTAGCCGTAGTCATCGTATTATATATATATATATATATATATATATATATATATATTTGACTCCTTTGGGGGTGGTCACCTGCGAACCTCGTGGTCGGGGTCGTTGCGAGCTCCCGTTTACCTCGTGGGTAGGGGTCGTCGCGAGCTCCCGTTTTGAGTGTTCGTAAGTGCCATGCCCTGAGAGTGCTTAGTCCTTGTTCTGATGCTCAAAGCTACCACACTTAGAAAAGTTTGATTTCATACACGGATACTCGTGAGTATCATAAGAGGTTAATAAACTTTACTCATAAATCTAGGGTTTAGTATTATTATAAAGCAATAGAAGCTTGTCCCATTGGTATGAGCAGGAAATTTATTAAAGAGGTCTCGTGTTCGAACTCCTCTCAGAGCAACTTCTCTTCTCTTTATTTTATTTATTTATTTTTTCGCTGGAAAAAGCAAAAAATCAAATGAAGATTTCCTACCGCCACCTAAAGGATTCGAACTCGGGTCATTGGAGAGGGAAGCCATTGAATAAACCACTGGGCTACAAGCCTATTTGTGGTTACAATACGGTTATTCTATATTTTATATCATAACAGTAACCTTGATAAAAAAAATTGCAAACATGAGACTCGATCCCGGAGAGCTAGTCCGACCATTAGGCCAAACCCGTTTTCGTTTATGAGGACATTACATTCGCTACATAACATATATCAAGGGATTAATAATAATAAAAAGGCTCGTTCATAAGGAGAATCGATCCCAGGTCCTTTCAATTAGATGCCCTGGGAAGCTGTTTTCTTACCACTGGACCACTTCCCCTTTTTGGATAAGGAGAGCTTTTTTTCTTTATTAATGTATTATGGCAGCACCTTTTTAAAAAAAATACGTGCTCGGAGATGGGATCGAACCCGGGTACTTCGTGTGGATGCCCTCGGAGACCGCTGGAGCAGCCCTATTTTTTGTTTATGAAAGACTTTTTATTATTTGTATTATATTATGGCTGCGTTTTAATAAAAAAAAATGCTATCGGAGGTGGGAATTGATCCCGGGTTACTCGGGAAAACACCCTCGGATAGCTTCTCCGAGGACCACTGGACCAGCACTTCTCCAATGTATAACAATAACAGATGTTTTTATTTATTATCATATGATAGCAGCAAAATAAAAATACTATCGTGAATGGGATTCGATCCCGGGTCCTCTTAGTAGATGGCCTCGGAGAGGGCATCCGAGGACCACTGGACCAACTCAAGTTCTTGTTTATAACAATAGACTTGTTTACTTTTATTATACTAGCAAAAAAACGCACGCGGAGACCGAGTGTAAATTTTTCTTTACTGTAAAGAGTATTTTAATTTTTACGCGTAGCAATTCACATAAATTTCTCTTTTGGGTAAATAATGTTTTAATTTTTCTTTAGGGTAATTTATAGAAGTCATTACGGTGCAAACGGGGCTTATCCAAACAACATTACCGAAGAACAATATATATTGAACAATTTCAGTGGCTAAACACCAAAAAATACACCTGGTTCTTATAGAGTCTAGACTGCAAAAAACCAAAATCATTTCAAAAAGAGATAAAATTGAAAACAATGATAGTATACATGTAACTAATAAAGAAACAAAATAGCCCATCAATTTTGAGAATAGAAAAACGGACCAATGTCTTTATTTCATTGTCAAGTTATATTATACAAATTATAATCAATCAGTATAATAAGAACACTGTTACATGCAATTATTTAACAATTAGTTGTTCTTTCTTTTTCTTATAACAACAATTAGTAATTACATTACCAAATAAGTAAATACAAAAAGAACACTGTTGAATAAAAATCTTCAATTAAGAATTTTCCGGAAAGAGAATAAGTTAAACGCAACATAATTATATATAAAAAAAAAAACTGAAACGCAAAATAATAAATTACAATGATGATTAGATTCCTTAGCATGAGAAAGAAATCGTAATGAAATTGAATTCGTACAGCGACTTTAGGCATCAATACTCAATTTTGGATACATAAATCTACCTTAGTCACTGACTCTTTTCTTATGCAATTTTGATCTGCATGATATAAAATATCAATGTACGTACCACCTGCACAATTTAAAAAATAATTAAAATATTGAAAGAACTCTTGGAATGAGAATTTAAAAAAGAAAAGAAAAAAAGTATGAAGGGATATTAACTAAAGATTGTAAAAACATAAATGATACCGTGTGAAGGTTGCTCAAATTTTGGTCTATTGCAGTTAGTTTTTTGAATTTAGTTAGTGGGGAGTTATAATTTTTGAAATCCAAATTTGGGCGGACAAAAAAAAGAAGAAAATTAGAAATCAGGATTTTTGTAGATAAGCATTCAAAATTAATGTAAATTTATTTAAGTAACTTATACCATGTGGGAGAAAATTTATTCTTTTATTCTTTTATATTTAAGTATTAGCAAATGAAAATTTAAATGACGACTTGATCATAACATGCAAAAATAGTGTATACAGAAAATCTTACCTCTGAGTCTTCTCCATATAAAAGGCATGATATAAGATATCAAATTTCCATCAACACAATCCAAAAAGGTAATTAGATTGTTAAAATAAGCCGTGGAGTGAGAATAAATAAGAACCGATCGAGTTTTGAAAATAAATAATAAAGAATAAGATATTGATTAGTGAAACTTGTCCATATCTTAAAGAAATGGCGTTTATCTATTAGTAAAAGAAAAAAAAAGAAAAAAAAATATCTTACCTTACAATCACAATCACGATGATAACACTTCAATGGAGAATTAAATATTTTTTTTCGTATCCCTGATCTATCTGAAGTTTATTAGCAAATCAAAAATCAAACTGAAAAGTAGTGGGCTTGCTAAGTTGCTATGAATATTCATCACGTTTAACGGTTAACAATTTAAAAAATGAGAGAATAACCAATGCAAGTTTTTTTAAAATGAAAAACCGGATTCGTAGGTGAGAAAGTGGATAAGTTGGAAATTTTTGGTCCAATTGGTTAAGTGAGACAGAAATTGACACGTGTGTATTTTTTTTATCTTAATTGTGAAATTTGAGATTTAAAGAATTTGGGGAAAGAGAGATTTGAGTTTCCTTATTTCATGCAACAGAGAAATTTTAGGAAACAGATTAGAAGTTATCAATTTGAATTTGAATTTGAACTTTTTCCTTCGGAAGTACAATTACAGGAGAGAATTTGGCAAACTACATAAAAGTGGGTAGTTTTGGTCCTTTTCTATATTTTTTTTTTAAAATTTGTGAGTGGAGAATTTTGGTCTCCTGGTCTAACAACTACCAAGGACCGCTTTGCTTATATTATTAATAGATTTTCTTCATATAAAAATAAAGCTTTTCGAAAAGGGATTCGAACCTGGGTTCTTTGTGTAGATACCCTTGGAGATGCTCTCCGAGGACCACTGGAGCATCCCCTTTTTTGTTTATAACAAGAGCATTTTTAGTTTTTATTATATTAGCTCTTCATAATAATAAAAAAAAAGCCATCGGATGTGGGACTCGAACCCGGGTCCTCGGAGAGAAGTTCTCGGATATGCTCTCCGGGGACCGTTGGGCTACATATCTCTTTTGGTTATGAATTCGTTTGTTCTCGTATTTATATTAGACTAGCCCCTTTTTTAATTATACAAATTAGCCATTAATGAGTTGATTAATATATATATATTTTTTATAACCCAACTCACTAAAGCCAGACACATTTTTAGCAAAAGCAATATTGTGGGACACGTGTCTCTTTCACAGTTAAAATTCTTCAAAGAAGAAACGTGACTACCTTTTCTTCCCTTTTCTTTTATTTATTTTCTTCTTCTCCGTTGCATTCTTTTCTTTTCTTCTTCTTTGTTAATTCTTTCTCTTTTCTTCTTCACTTGCAGACTTTCTCTGCAACTTTCAGGCAGTAGACCAAAGAATCTACTCCTGCCCAAGTTTATTTACAAGTCTTTTATAGACTTCGTATATATACACTTATATATACTTATATATGTATTATATAGCAATTAGAAAATAATATGATTTTCACGAAGATCTCCAAGATTATAATCGAATCGCGCAAGTTTGGAGAAAGGAGAACTTACCTTTGGGGTCATATCTGGATTCGAGGAATTGAACCCTCGTGTTCACGGGCTATTCTACCTCTGCATTGAAGGTTTGAAGTCCCTCGCAAGAACTTAAACATCTGATTCCTTTCTTCTGTTTTCTTTTTTTGGTTTCTGAATTCCATCCGTTGGGCGAACAGTTGATGATTAATTTTTGGTTTGGGCAGGGATCTCCTCGGTCTTGCTCAAGGATTCAACGGCGGTTCCCACAGACGGCGCCATTTTGTTAACGAGTTTGGAATTATTCCCTTATTTAACTGAAGATATTTATTTGGGTTGGAACGCCGATCCCGACCCGAGGAGATTGTTGGTTTTTATTGATTTGCGGCTGAACTCAGATATTTTCCGAGATGCCTACGTATCCCCCGATTGGGAATCAAGCCACTCGTAGTTCTTGTTTTTGGTGTTGGATATTTGGTGTTTGTCGATTTTATCGGATGTATTGGTTTTGTATTTATTGAGGGGTTGTCCTCGTGAAGAGTCTGAGGGGGAAAGGGAGTTCTCCGAGGGGAGGAGTTATTCTCCCGTAGAGAAATTCCTTTTTGTGGAGAAAAGTCGTCCTCTCCTCCCTTCCTCTATTGGTCTTGCTCCCTTTTATAGGAGTTTAATCTTGCTCCCTAAGTTTGGAATCTGTATTAGTTTAATATTAGTTATTTTTATGTTATTATCTGTACTGTTATTTATCTGTTCAAGCAGCACAGTAATTAACTTATCTATTTAAGATGTGTCAGCAGACACGTGTTGTGTTCTTTGTGAATATGAGTCATGTTGCTAGGACGAATATAAAATCGTACGCGTAATAATATATTGAGTCGAACATAATCCCGGTAGTATTTTAGTTATAAATCCGGCCGATAACTGTGTGTCGTGATTTACGATATACGAATAGTATAATTTTTTAACGAAGTAAACCAGTATTTAAACCGTGTTATAATGCGGTGTTATTTATAAATATAAATTATATAATAATATACCCAGTAATTTCGGTAATTGAATAATCGCTTATTTTAAGCAGGTGATTTTCTATCCTGTTAACAACTTTAAAAGAGTTTGAACTAGAATCCCTAGGAAAGTTCAGTAAGCAGCCTGCTTTAGCCTTACTAGGAACTAGCTCAGATTCTACAGGAAGTGATGAGGATGAATATGAGTTGATCTCTTCTAACTATGGAAACATTACCAGAAACTTTAGCAAATTAGGCTACGAAGATAAAAATAAAGAAAAACAATCTGATAATGCTGCTCTAGGTTATAATAAATTGCCCCCCAAAGTTTGTAAAGTACATGGCATCAAAGAGCACGCCTCAAGATGCTGAGAAATTGAAAGATGTCCAGTGCTATGAATGTAAGGGTATGGTCACTTTGAACATGAATGTGCTAACACCCTCAGAACAAGAGGGAATTCTCATTGGGTTTGTGTAGATGACTTCAATGAAGCTGACTTCGAATTTGGAACAAGCGATGATGAACAATCAGAGGAAATCAACACTGCTGCGCTTTGCACTCGGATAACCTGGTTAGGAGAAGACTTCAGAAATTGCCTAAATTCTCAATGTTACTCTAACATTGGAGAACCAACAGCAAAGCCAAAAATCTTCTTTGGAGACTGGAACAACGAGGATACGCAGGTTAACTATGATGCACTCTCTGACTATGATGATACTAACTTTGATTGTTTTCATGGCTCAGTTGATCTAGAGGAAGAGTACTTGAAAGAAGAAGAAATGTCCCAGGAGGAAATCCTAGATGATCTACATACAACCTTTCTTAGACTTGAGAGAGAGAACGTCAAACTCATGAAGAGTAACAAAGCACTGAAGCATGACATTGAATGTTTGAAGAACATGTTGAGACTCTATGAGAGAGACTTTGACAAAGCTGAAGCTGGGCTGAAAGAGGTAAAGGAGAAACTCAAAAAGGATTCACAGATCATAACCAAATGGAATGGAGGTACTTCTAAACTTGATGAGGTACTGAACATGAGTAACACAGGTACATGTGGTCTAGGATTTGTTGAGAAACCTTACTCTTCTAATGGTAATTCTACCTATTTAACAACAATCTTTGTTAAAGAATCTGCTAATATGAGTTCTGATGCCACCAACACTTTAAAAAGTAAACATACTTTCATCTGTCAGTACTGTTTTCAACCAGGCCACATTAAACCATTATGTAGAAAAATCATAAAAGAAAGTGGCAAGAAAACAGCCTATGTGTCCAATGTTAAAACTACAACAGGTCCTGGTGTTAGACTAACATTAGGTGCAGGACAGAAAAGTAGAACTTGGATAGAAAAAGCTAAAACCCGTAAGATTAAAGTTGTATGCAATGTTGTTTTCTCTGCTGTGTACTCTAACCTTTCAGGTAGGTGGTACTTCGACAGTGGATGCTCAAGACACATGACAGGCAGCAAATAAAATCTTAAACAAATGATACCTTTGAGAGCTGGAACAGTGACCTATGAAGGAGGCACCAAAGGAAAGATCATTGGCAAGGGGACACTGGATGTTAATGGATTCCCACCTTGAAGGATATGTTGTTGGTAGATGGGTTAAAGGCAAATCTAATCAATATCAGTCAGCTGTGTGATGATGACTTTCTGGTTACATTTGACAAAGTATCTTGTGATGTTTATGATAGTGATAATGTTCTTGTTATGACAGGTACTAGATCCAAAGATAACTGCTACCTAGCCCAAGAGGAAGCAGAGTGTTTCCATGCCAAAATAGATGAGGCTTCTCTATGGCATAGGAAACTTGGACATGTTCACTACAGAAACCTTGAGAAACTGCAGAAGGTTGATGCTGTAAGAGGCTTACCTAAGCTGTCTTGTTCAGGTAAGCTTGTGTGTGGTGATTGCCTCAAGGGTAAGCAAACCAGAGCTGTTCATACACCCCTACAGGTATAGAATGCTAATCCTAGATCTAGTAGGTATTTTGAATTGCTGCACATGGACTTAATGGGTCCAATTGAGGTAAGTAGTCTCAGTGGTAAGAAATATGCCTTTTTGATTGTAGATGACTTCTCTAGATACACTTGGGTAAAATTTCTTAAAGAAAAGTCAGAAGCTTTTGATCAGTTCAAAATTCTTTGTGCTAGTATTAAAAACTTGTATGGCTCCACTGTGACTAAGATTAGGTCTGATCATGGTAAAGAATTTGAAAATGCTAGTTTGGATAACTATTGCAACGCTAAAGGTATTTTCCATGAATATTCAGCTCCTAAGACTCCTCAGCAGAATGAGATTGCTGAGAGAAAGAATAGGACTCTTCAAGAGATGGCCAGAGTTATGCTCAATGCAAAAGATGTATCCAAAAGACTCTGGGATGAAGCTTTGAATACTGCTTGTCACATTAGTAACATGGTGTATCTTAGGCCTGGAACTAACATGACCCCTTATGAACTCTTGAAGAGTACTGGTGATATCTCTGTTCCCAATGTTGAACCAACAGTGGGAACCGAGAATGCTACTCCTGAGAATGTTGCACCAATATTGGAACTGGAAGCTGGAAGCACTGAATAGGAGACAGGGAACCATGTTAGACTAACACTAGCGAGATCTGATGTTAGATTAACAGCAGAAGACTCTGACTGAGAACATGAAGTTGCCTCTGGACCTAGAAGAGATCCCCAAGCTAGGATTCAGAAAGATCATCCAGCCTCCCATGTAATAGGTGAACTCACTGAACGGGTAAGGAGACGCAACAAAGAAAGACTTGATTATGTAGATATGGTTATATTGTGTGTCTGTATGAACTTCACTTGTATTGTTGATAATGCCTCTTGTTTTGTCTCTTCTATTGAACCGAAGAATGTGAATGAAGCCCTCATTGATAACTTTTGGATTAACGCCATGCAGGATGAACTATTAAGTTTACTAAGAACAATGTCTGGAAACTAGTTGTTAACGGGTTGGATATTATTCCCTATTTAGCGAGTTATTATTTTTGGGTTGGAACGCCTATCCCGACCCGAGGGGACTGCTGGTTTTTATTGTTTGATGGCTGGACTCGGATACCTTCCGAGGTGCCTACGTATCCCCCGATCGGGAATCAAGCCACTCGTAGTTCTTGTTCTCGGTGTTGATTAATTTGTAGTATGTCGATTTTAATGATTGGGGTGATTTCATATCTGTTGGACGAGTTGCCCCTTGTGAAGCCTTCAGAAAGAAAGGAGTTTGCCCTTTCCCTTGAAGCCTTTTTTAGTTTTATAGAGAACATAGTTCCCTTGGGAGCGCTCCCATTTCCGGAGCCCCTCTCATTTTTGTCAGTTTGCTGCTTCTGCCTTTTATAGAAGTCTTTTAGGGGCAAGTGTCACCGTGCATGTGTTTAGTAAACACACGTGTCACTATGCATGCGTTAAGGGATAGATTTCATCTGCTTGGCATATCTGCTGACTGGGCGCTAACGAGGATGACTTATCCTCTCCGATAACTTCAACGTGCTCTGGCTCTTTGGTTTCCTTCCCCCATGATGGGTGGTACCTATCGGGAACGCTGGATAAGTGAGAGGGAATGTTCGTCCGATGCTGCTGTAGTTCCGATAGTGGTCCATCGCTAAGTTGCCTTCTTCTGATGTGCATTCCGACAGGTGCTTCTATCTTGGTCGTAAGTTGGGCGTGTCTTCCGAGGGGTCTGATTTGATTCCGAGGGCTTATCTTGGCCTTCGTGAAGTAGTGTTTGGTGATACAGGCTCTCGGGATGAGTCCTCCGATAGGGGATGATCTCGTATCCCGGGGGACTCGGGGCCTTCGTCGTGCGACACGGGTATTTTGCGATTGCGAGTACAAATCATATAATAATATATCCAGCAATTTTGGTAATCAAATTATAGTATATTCTAAGCACGTGGATTTTTACCCTATTAACAAACCCCCCCAGTTTCTAGGGCAGTTGACTGCACTAGAAACTCAAAAGGTCGAAAGTCACGATGGTCCCGGCATCGTAGCCTTCAGTCATAAGGGGTCGTCGAAAGCATTGGTCCTAAGCTTTTAAAGTAGTATCAGGACATCTTAGTGCTCTTATAAGCATCGTAGGGGCTGTTTCGACCCTTTTTAAAGTATTGTAGAGTTATCGGGGGTCTCACAGATTTTGGTCAAGCATCATATTGTAAGTACCCCATAAGGTATCGGTGATCTCTGAAAATAGTTCAGGTCGCATCCAGGACTCGGAAAACTTTGGGGTGGTATTGTAGGACTCTTCTGGGGTGTCATAGACATCGGTCATTGACGTTTATGTCTGTTTAACACGTGTCTCCAAAGTTCTTGACCCTACCTTCGAGTGGATTATTATAATTGCCTTTTCCGAGGCGAAAAGCCTCCGATGCCTTAGAAATGTGCCCTCGTGGGATCAATATCGGGGAATTAATTATAATTAATGCCGTTGCATTTAATTAACTGCGGCTTAAATGCAGTTTATGGTGATTTAATGCCACGTTCAGATGTGGTGCGCGTACCGAAGTATTCGGACCGTTACGTTTTCCACAAACGAGGAGACGTGGCGGTTTACAACCTACTAGGCACGATTTCTAATCATGGGTGTAAAGAGGGTTAGTGGGTAGTTAATGCCTTTATTGGGCCTAGAGTTTATAAACACCCTTCTTCCCAATTCTACTCTCACTCGCAATCTTAAGCAAAAAATTCTCCCGCAATCTCTCTGCAAAAAAGCTTTCAATTCTCTCAAAACTTCACTCATGGCGTCTCAATCTACCACTAACCTGATGTCTGCTGTTTCCGGCACCGGAGGGGCAACGGGGGTCGCTCCTCTGTTTCCTCGAAAGAGGAGCGCGGTGGCGGCAATGGGGGCAGGCGGTAGTGGCAGCGCAAAGAAAACGAAGAAGTCAAAGAATAACGCTGACAACGGTGGTGCTCCTCGAGCCACCCAGAAAGTTGAAGCAACTGTCAACGCTGCTACAAAAGATGAGATTCGAAAGTTGTATACTAATCATGGTGCCTCAGGCCGAAATGTGGAGGTGACGGTTCCGCTAGCAGATCAGAGGGGTAATTCTCCTCCGCCGAAGCACGTGACGGTGTACTATTCCCAAGTAAAGGCGGGACTGCGTTCCTTTTTCCCGCCTCTCTATTGCGAAATTTTCAAATACTGCAACATATGCCCTAGTCAACTCACCCCCAATTCCTTCATGGCCCTTGCCCTATTCGTCTTCTGGTGCCTGGTGAGGGGGATAGAGTGTACGAGGGATAGGTTTTTTACGATTTTTGAGTTGAAGGTGTCCCCGGGGGGGCTCCCTTCTACTGTGTTACCCATCGGGACAAAGACGATCGGATCTCCGAGGGCAACGTTAGCTCTCACAGCACGTGAAAGAACAAGTTCTTCTACATCTGCCCCGCCGAAGGGGAATGGGACATGCCGCTCACTTGGAGGGAGCCTATGTTCCCCGAGAGGGTGCTGGACGATACACTGGTGTTTTCACCTGTGTTTTCTGCGAAGCCTTTGGTGGAGTCGAAGGATTTTGCTCGTCTCTATCGGACCACAGGCTTGAGACACATTACCCCGATAGACAGAATTGAGACCCCTCTGGCCATCCCTGCGAAGTACTTCAACGCTTTCGGTAAGCTATTAATACTCTCTACTTTATAGGTATCTCTTCTGGTTTGCTTAATCTTCTAGCTATTTTGCAGTGGACATCTTACGAAGGAGCTAGTGGTTCGGGTGGTAATAGGGAGATGGAGATTCGGGAAGAGAGGCTGATGGTGAGAGAAGGCAAAGTCTTCAGGGCTGCGGAGGGTGATTCCGAACGAGCAAAGACTCATTTAACGACTTCGACAGCCCTATCCCGATCATCTAGTGGTACGTTCGATACCCCGGAAGAAACGAAGTTGGGTGTGACTTCCTCGGGTGCGGTCCTCGTGGGGGCTTTCTCACTAGGAGAAGGAGACGAGGATATAGGGATAGGGGGGTTGCCCTTACCCCCCCCCCCCCCCCCCAGGTGTTGTCGACATATCTTCCACCTTTGAGGCATCGGGGGATTCAGTGGAGAGATTACTGGCAACCCCTCCCAAAGGTACTTCTCTCTCCTCAGTTTTAAGTAATACTGAGATACTTACATATTTACTCATATGAAACTCTGCTTCTGACAGACAAAGGACCTGCCCTCCTCGCTGAGAACGAAGGAGTATCTCAGAAGGATGTTCCTGATTTGGGTAAGTTTCTCAAGATTAGACACTTTCCCCCTTTAGTTTTCCTCTAGGGAGCAGCTTGCTTACTCGGAAAGTTTTGATTCGCAGGAGGTATTAATCTATTTGACTTTGGAGGAGGATCCTTTCCCTCGGATCCTTACGTTCCTTCAACTTCCGACGATCCGATGGCTTTACTGGAGGAGCTGATGGCTGCGGCTCCTTATTTTACAGGTCATCCTGCTCCGAGTCCGTTCGCCGCTATCCAATCGGACAGTCCCGTGGTTACTCAGGTGCCCATATCGGGGGGAGTACCTGTAGGGGGACCTTCGTCTTCGAGTGTCCCAGCCTCGGGACGAGAGCCTAGCCCATGAGAGGCTAAGGTGGCCCTTGATACGGTCACCCAATATCTATCGGCTGGCAACTCTCTGCCGTCGGGGGGTGGCAATTCGTCCAAACTTGCACGAATTGGATGGCTATGCTGGTAAGATATAATTTCTACTTATCTAATCCTTTTAGGACCCAGTGTTGGGATCTTTATCCATTTACTTTGTTTTCTAGGCGCCTAAAATGCTTCCTCTTCTATTACTCGAGGTCGAGAAGTTGCAGAATTTGGTGAACGCAGTGGAAGAAAGGTCTCGGAAGATAGAGGAAGAGAATAAGGAGCTCCGAGAGAAGATGGGGAAGTACCACGAGGCGTGGGCTAAAATCTCGCAGCAGAACCAAGAGTTAAGGGGGGAAAACAAGCGGCTTCAATCTTACGTAACGGAGATGGAGGCCTATAGGATGGTTCTGAAAGAAAAGGTTACCTCCCTTGAGGAGGGGAAGATTGCCTTGGAGGCAAAACAGAAGGAATTGGAGCGCAGCTTGTACCAAGCGCTTGGCCAAGTGGATGCTCTCAATG
Organism: Linaria vulgaris; assembly: GCA_948329865.1. Lineage (NCBI taxonomy): Eukaryota > Viridiplantae > Streptophyta > Magnoliopsida > Lamiales > Plantaginaceae > Linaria > Linaria vulgaris. The sequence goes on along the minus strand of OX415250.1, from coordinate 110,004,859 downwards.
AGGAGTTGTCGAAAGCTCCGGTCTCGGGGGGCATCGCCTCCGAGGAGATGCAACAGAGGATAACTGCTTCAATGCGTGGTCGGACACATAATGTGGGGGTTCCTTCAATGCTTCGGGCAAGTGCGCAGGAAGATATCCCCCAACATAGATCCGCGTCTTATAAATATAGCAGAGATGGAGAAGCCCACACTAGAACAAGCTTATGATCTCTTTATCAAGAGTAGCTCTCAGCTTCCTCCTTCCTCTACCGCCCCGAGTCGGGTTCCCTTGTCTGTCGTGGTCCCCTTGCCTACCTCTCGTGCCTCTCCTAATACGGGGGCCCATGCTGGTCCTTCCGGTGCTCCCCCTCCTCTAAGCAACCCGATACTCGCTCCTGCAACTGGGCCAACCCCCACCTCTACGAGTTCTCTACCCCCCCCCCCCCCCGTCCTAGAGGCTCTTTATTATCGCTAAGCACAATTGTACTTTACCTTTTTATTGGAATGAATTTTATTTTTCTGTGTTAATATTCATCGCAACTTTTCAGCACTTTATGAATACTTGGGGTCCTTTCCTTTAACTGTAGAACTTAAGATTGAGTTTAAAGAGATGAGATAGTATCTCATCCTTACTGGCCAAACAAATTACTTAGCATAACGTGCCCGTTCGCAGTGCAAACTTTGGAGATACATTTTCTCTAAATAGAGGTATCCCCCGACACGTAATCGTAGTTATAACATAGCTTGGACAACTCAAACTTAATTCGGTCATCCGAGGAAAGATTCCTAAGTATATCTAGGTGCTTGGAGTTTTAGTGAATATTCTCACGTACTTTTAAAGAATCATTCCAGTAGGATTATCCATATCCTGGTTTCTCTAATTATACAGACTTTTTTCCAAAAAGCCTTCGAGAAGGGGGCACGAATAAAGGTTCTCCAGGTAAGCGCCCCCGGAAAACCTCTACGAGGCCACTGGACCATTTCTCCTCTTTACAAGTCTTCTATAGACTTCGCAAGCATACTTATATAGCAATTAGAAAATCCTAGGATTTTTAAGGGGATGTCCAAGTTCGGAGAAAGCTTACCTTTGGAGCGTATCGCCCCGTGGCAGGAGCACTTGCTTTTCGCTTTGATCTTGGAGGCGATTCCTTCAAGCTTGCTCAAGGATTCGACGACGTTTCCCACAGACGGCGCCACTTTGTTAACGGGTTGGATATTATTCCCTATTTAACGAGTTATTATTTTTGGGTTGGAACGCCTATCCCGACCCGAGGGGATTGCTGGTTTTTATTGTTTGGCGGCTGGACTCGGATACCTTCCGAGGTGCCTACGTATCCCCCCATCGGGAATCAAGCCACTCGTAGTTCTTGTTCTCGGTGTTGATTAATTTGGCGTATGTCGATTTTAATGATTGGGGTGATTTCATATATGTTGGACGAGTTGCCCCTTGTGAAGCCTTCAGAAAGAAAGGAGTTTTCCCTTTCCCTTGAAACCTTTTTTAGTTTTATAGAGAACATAGTTCCCTTGGGAGCGCTCCCATTTCCGGAGCCTCTCTCATTTTTTGTGAGTTTGCTGCTTCTGCCTTTTATAGAAGTCTTTTAGGGGCAAGTGTCACCGTGCATGTGTTTAGTAAACACACGTGTCACTATGCATGCGTTAAGGGATAGATTTCATCTGCTTGGCATATCTGCTGACTGGGCGCTAACGAGGATGACTTATCCTCTCCGATAACTTCAACGTGCTCTGGCTCTTTGGTTTCCTTCCCCCATGATGGGTGGTACCTATCGGGAACGCTGGATAAGTGAGAGGGAATGTTCGTCCGATGCTGCTGTAGTTCCGATAGTGGTCCATCGCTAAGTTGCCTTCTTCTGATGTGCATTCCGACAGGTGTTTCTATCTTGGTCGTAAGTTGGGCGTGTCTTCCGAGGGGCCTGATTTGATTTCCGAGGGCTTATCTTGGCCTTCGTGAAGTAGTGTTTGGTGATACAGGCTCTCGGGATGAGTCCTCCGATAGGGGGTGATTTCGTATCCCGGGGGACTCGAGGCCTTCGCCGTGCGACACGGGTATTTTGCGATTGCGAGTACAAATCATATAATAATATATCCAGCAATTTTGGTAATCGAATTATAGTATATTCTAAGCACGTGGATTTTTACCCTGTTAACAATAGACCATCCAATGTTAATGTAATAGGGACTAAGTGGATATTTAAAAACAAAAGTAATGAGGAAGAGGTCATAGTTAGAAATAAAGCTAGACTAGTTGCGCAAGGGTACACATAGGTGAAAGGTGTAGATTTTGATGAGACCTTTGCTCCAGTTGCTAGGATTGAGTCTATTAGATTACTTCTAGCCATTGCATGCTGTCTTAGGATAAAACTATACCAAATGGATGTAGAGGGTGCTTTTCTGAATGGGCTGATTGATAAGGAAGTATACGTTGAACAGCCTAAGGGATTCACAGATCCTAAGTGCCCCAACCATGTGTACAAGCTTGACAAGGCCCTGTATGGACTTAAACAATCACCTAGAGCATGGTATGAAAGGCTTACAAAACTCCTATTAAGTCTTGGCTTTGTTAGAGGTGAAGGAGATAGAACACCGTTTGTCTTGAAGAAAGATTCTCATGTCTGTATTGCTCAAATCTATGTAGATGATATTGGTTTTGGCTCAACTAACCATTCTATTTTAGAAAAATTTTTGAATCAATGACATGGCAGTTTGAGATGAGTATGATGGGAGAATTAAATTTCTTCCTTGGTCTCCAAGTAAAACAAACAGGTAATGGGATATTCCTAAGTCAGGAGAAATATGCAAAGGATTTGGTGAAGAGGTTTGAATTGGCAGATTCAAAGCCTTGCAAGACTCCCATGTCTTCATCTGTGAAGATATTTAGGGATGTTATTGGTGCAGATGTTGATCCAACATTGTACCGTTCAATGATAGGAAGCTTACTCTACTAATTTGCTTCAAGACCTGATATAATGTTCTCTGTTTGTGTGTGTGCTAGGTACCAGGCATGTCCAGAGCAGTCACATCTGATTGCTGTGAAGAGAATCCTTAGATATATATCTGGCACTTTGGCCTTTGGGATCTGGTACTCTTATGACACTAACACAAATCTTGTAGGACTCAGACTGGGCAGGAGACACTGATGACAGAAAGTCTACAAGTGGGGGATGTTTTTATCTGGGGAACAACTTGGTCTCATGGTACAGTAGAAAGCAAAATTGTGTGTCACTCTCCACTACTGAATCTGAATACATAGCAGCAGGCAGCTGTGTCACTCAGTTAGTATGGCTTAAACACATGCTACTGAATTATGGGTTAGACAGTGATACCTTACTTATGTTCTGTGATAATATTAGTGCTATAAGCATCTTTAAGAACCATGTGCAACACTCTAGAACTAAACATATTGATAAAAGGCATCACTTTCTAAGAGACATGGTATAAGATAAGCTCATTGACATTGAACACATTGAAACTAACAATCAGCTTGCTGATATGTTCACTAAACCCTTAGATTCTGAGAGGTTCTTCAGTTTGAGGAATTCTCTTGGAATGTGCACTGTCTATGGATGTTAGTTCACCAGTGTTGACATAACACCACTGTCTAGCACTGGTTATTGGTTGTGGTGTATATGTAATTCTCTTTTGTTTCTTTTCTGCATTTTTCTTTCTTGCATATTACTTCTTTGTTAGAGATTCTGTTGGGTTGTGTGGTTAATCTCTATAAATAGCTGAGTTGACTGGTGGACAGGTACATAGCAAGAGTTTTGTAAAGTAAGAACTATGTTGTTAGTCTTTGAATGTTAACCTAACATCTAGGAGAAGCTGAGGTACACAGAGCTCACTACTCTGATGTTATTCAGTTGTGACTTATCCATGTTAGGTTAGACAAATCATGAAGAGAAGCTGGGGTACATGATGTTGAGAGCTTCATTGTCATTCTCAGTTGTGCTTATTTTTGTGTTTTTGTCTATGGCAAAGGTTATGCATGATAGTGATCCTTACTACTGGGGTGCTTTGAAGTTTCGACTGCTTGCATTCAGTAGCATTGTTCACTTGGTATCTCACTTGTAAATAGGTTGGTAAACAAGTATGCATGAGGAGCTGGGGTGGAGAAGTATATGATAAATGTATTGTCTTCATTGAGTTCCTTTGTACTTTCCTGATCTGTAGCTGATGGTTAAGTTGCTGGGGTGTGTGGAGTCTTGTGCTGCCCACATTCAGTGATGAAACTATCCTTTAACATTCACTAGTTTTTGTGCAAAAGAGTTCATGATATTAGTAAAAGATAAATTGCTATGTCCTGATCCTAGTCAGTAAAGCTGTGTATACTTGGTTACCATCACCCAATGTTGATCTAACATAGTTGCATTCATTCTAGTTCTGCATTTTTCCTTATGTCGGTTTGGGCTTAGGGGGAGTAGTAATACTATGAATCATGTGTTGAGGCATACTTCGTGGGTGACCAACTGCAGGTAAAACTATGTTTTGTGATCTTCTATGCTATGGGAAAATCTTTTCCCTGGATATGTACATCCACTCTGTGTTTTTCTGTCTGATTTGTCACTTATCCATACTGATGATCTTATACTGTGATTGTGTACCTATGTACTTGGTTGAGGTTTCAGATCGGTATTCAGGAATATCTCACGCTCTCACATGATGTTTCTTTGGATGAAGCCCTGTACCTACAACTTTCCTCCCCGATGTTAACTTGCCAATGTTAGTTCAAAATTGTAACATTGTAACTTATAAGTTTTCAAGATTGGAGACTACTCTGGTTACGTGTTAATCTAACACTGACACGTGGTAAGTTGAACATGGGTATGATCGTGTGACAATGGTCCGTGAAATTGTAGGACCGTGGATTGACACAACACTTTTTGAGAGTTAAGCTGGAATTGCCTTAACTCTATTTTGATCTTCTTGATAATAATAATGTGCAGCGAAAGTAAGAACACAAGAAGATATAATTTTAAGAAGTTTTCAATATTATTAAAAACTTCCGAGCCTTAGGCGAAATAACCATAAAGGTTTTATCAAAAACGTTCCTCACAACAATTCACTCACGCTCTTTGTTGATCGGACTCAACGAAGCAGACAAGTAAGAACTACTTAACTTCTATGGACTAGACTTAAGCAGTTGATACAAAAACTTCGCAAAACAAAATGAAGAAAATACAAAGAAGAATTAATCTCTTGGATTATTGGCACGATTGTCTTGTCTTCATCTTGATGAACTTCACATCTTTATAGATTTCTTGAGTCTTGAACGCCAAGATGTGTTGTTCACAGTTTTGATAACTCTTATTGTTTCCTTGTTGAATATTGCCTTCTTTGTGAACTTCATATATTTCCAGAGAATCGTGTTTCCATTGTTACTGATTTAACAAGGCAACACATCTTCTCCAATTCGCAGAATCTTGGAAAGAATCACAGTTGCAGAGAATCCAATATTGTTTCCTTCTTTTGAAACCGTGTGAGTTGACTATTCAACTTAGCTTGAATTATGGAAACTTCAAGTAAGGAATCTTCCAAAGCTCTTCCTTATGTTTAAGGAACTTGATTAATAAGTGAATAAAGGCAAAACTTAATTTTGGCAACTAAAGAACAGTTTTCACAAAAGCTCTCGGCTTTCAATGTTATCCAATGTTAACCCAACATCGTCTAACATTGTACCGTCTAACATTGATTCCAGAAAACCTGCACTTTCAGTCCGATTATTTTGGTAGCATACTACAACACCACTATCTCTACTCTTCAGCTGATTTCCTATATATTTTGCCCTAATTTCTTCTTACTGTTTACGCGATTCAAAATACTTGTGCAAACAACATTCTCTGCAAATTCAGTTTCTTATTTTCTTCTCTAAATTACTCTAACAATGGCACGCAAGTCCTCCATTGATGCTCTTGTAGATGCTACTGAGCAGATGGAACAACAGTACGCCGCAGTACCAGACGAGCAACCACTGAAGCTGTTGTCGCAGCTGCACCGAAGAGAAAATCGACTTATCAACGGCGCAAGGGCAAGAAATCGGCAAAGGTTGGTGTTGGTTCAACATCAAAAAATATTGAGCAAAACCTCCACTCCCACCAACAATGAAAACGAGGTAATGATGGCTAACTCTACTCAAGATATTTCTGCTGAAACTGCTATTGATGGGGAGAAAGAGGCCCTTGTTGTTGCTGTGGGTGAGTCTGAGGTTTTGCATGAGGTTGTTACTGAGGAAGGTGAAAACCTTGAGGTGAATGCTGAGCCGTCTGAGGCTAATGATGTTGAGGGTGCTGCTGCTGTTGAGATTGATACTCTTCTTGAGGAAGATGATCAGGTTGAGGAGACTGTGGCTGAGGAGGTTACTACTGAGGGTAACCAAGATGCTGATGATGAGGGTGACAATCAACCTGAAGAGGTTGAGAGAGAAGAAGAAGAGAGCCTGACTCTCTCTGCCTTAGCTACTGCTGCTAAGAAAAGAAAAGGGAAGCATGTGGTTGTTGAATCTTCTGAGTCTGAGTCAGAAGAAGAAAAAGAAGATGAAAATGATAAGGAGGAAGAGGACCAACTGGTAGCCGATGACCCTGTTAATGTTACTCCAACATCAGGCGGTGATGAGTATTTTGATGTGCTTGATGAGGAGTACCCCAATAAGCCTTATTCTGGCTTTTATGTGTCTGTTGAGGCAGAAGAACAGTGGGAGGCTTATCAAGCCAAGGTTATTCATATGGAGAGGAACATTGATGAGGAGATGTTCAAGGAAAACAGGTTGTTTGAGTTGCTTGAAGCTAGAGGAGTGTTGGGCTCTGTGATGAACCAGTCATCATATGTCCCTGATGTGATCAGAGAGTTCTACATGAATCTCTCTCAATGGGTGTGCCACCAGGGTTCTCCCAAGTTTGGAAAAGCTTGGATAAGGATGCATGTCTATGACATTAGTCCTTCTGTGATCAATAAAGCTTGGGAACTTCCTGATCCTGAGGAAACTGAGGATCCTAGCATGGATGAGGTGATTACTGACCTCACTGGTGGACTCACAAGGAAGTAGAATGATAGTTTTCCAACTACTAAGCTGACATCACTAAGTGCTGTACTTCACAAGCTCTCTACCTACAACTGGTTGCCTTCTTCCAACACCACTGTTATGACAAAAGAATCTGCAAACCTGGTGTACAAACTGAAGAAGGGGCTGAGTGTGAACATAGGGGAGAAAGTTCTGAGGCACATGAGGGAGGTCACAACAAAGGAAAAGGGAATCATTCAATATCCCTCTCTGATATCCAGCATTCTGGTGAAGTAAGGCTTCAAGACAAAGAAGACAGAGGGCTGGATCAAGAACAAGGCCAAGATGATCATCACCAGGAGCTACTTCACTCAAGTCAGGATTCAAGACTTTCCCTGGAATCCCAATGCAAAAGATGGTCCAAGCAGGAAAAAAGAAGAAGAAGACTATCAAGTTTGCTGCTTCTTCTGTTCCAGTTGCAAGTGGTGACAGCTGCTCTGTCATAGCTGATGCATTTGTGGAGGAGACTCTGGTTTGGCTTGACAGAGAGTATAAAGATACCCAAAGAGAGATAGCAGACAAGCAAGTGAGGTTGTAGGAGATTGACAGCCTCATGATACATTTGAAGGATCTGCCTTCCTCACAAAAAGGGGGAGAGTAGATCAAATTTCAAAAATTTCTGAGTTCTTTTAATTTTCTGTTTTCTATGGCAGTATGAACAATTCTATTTTCTTTGCATTTTTCTTTTTCATCAAGGAGTGTGTTCCTTGCTACTAAGTATGGTATTTAATTAAGTACTTTTCTATTATGGTACTTAGTGTTTCTACTTATGCTATTTGAACTGTGGTTACAAAGTACTAACTCTGTTTTGCAGGTGTTAATTGTTCTCTGATGTTAAGTTAACATTGAGATGTTCAATGTTAGAACTTCGGTCTGGACTCAATGTAAAACCAACATTGATAAAGATGGATGTTATGACAACATTGAAAGTATCACTGTTAGAATAACATTGAGTTGGTCCCTTCTGATATTCAGGGGGAGTGTACTTAGTTTTCCATTGTTGAAGATAGTGAAGTTTGTCTGAATAATTTGATCTGATTAGAACAGGTTCTTACGTTTCGTGATTAAGGCAAAAAGGGGGAGATTGAAAGTGCAGGTATTCTGGCAATGTTGGGTTAACATTGAGAAGTCAATGTTAGAGTAACATTGCTGAAGCAGAATCCGATTTATTTATTATTGTTGTTTTGCCTTATTAATTTAATTAACTGAGTTCCACAGTTGTGATTGTTGTTGATTATTATTCAGGAAACAAACTTGCTATAGGTTGGACGCTCAATTTTCCAAGAAGGAAAGCTTCCTTAATTAAGCAAACCGCTCTACAAGGAAAGAAGAGTTCAAGTGCAACTAGGAAAGCTTTCCAAGTTGAGTCCTGATTTGAAGAAGGAGTCTTTCCTTAGTTAGATCTCTAACGAAAGGGACTTTTATTCAAGAAGGATTGCGAGAACAAGGAAGAGGAGTTCGAGAAGGAAACAAGGAGAATTACCAACCGTGTGCAACACACCTTGAAGTCCAAGTCAAGAACCTATATATAGGTATGAAGTACATCAAGACAAACACGAGACAAGAACCAATCAATCCGAGAGATTAATTTACAGTTGTTGAGTGTTGTCTTGCTTTAGCAAAGTTTGTGAGTTGTTAGAATAGATCTAAGAGTGAGGAGCTTTTAGAGATAGTCGAAGCAATTCTTGTGTGCTTTGCTTTGTTCGATTAATTTGAGAGTGAGGAGCTTGAAAATTGAGAGAACGACTTTTGTTAAAACCTTAACGGGTTATTTTGCCTACGGCTCGAAAGTTAATATAATCTTATATTCACTTTGTAGACACTTAAAATTAGTGTCTACTTAATTGTCGACGCGTGGAAAATAATATATTAATTATTAATTTATTTTCTATTTTATTTTGGATTTATAACAAATTTATATCCAAAGTAAAATGGTTAAATTCATTAATATATATACATGTGTATATATATATATATGTGTGTGTGTGTGTGTGTGTGGAGGATAAATCAAATAATGTTTTATTTACTAGTTGGAGTTAAAATATCCAATTAAATAAAATAATGACAAGTCTTACAATACAAGAAATACAAAAATACATATATTATTTAATCCTAATATTTAAAAGATTAAATAAATAAATATTCATCAAATCTTGCAATATGGAAATGATTGCAAATCAAATCTCAAGACATGGAAAGATTCATCCACCAACCCCCAAATCTCAAGAAATGGAAAGAAGATTCAATCAATCAAAGTCTTCCAAATCAAGAATATGTAGACGCGATCTCAACCATTCATCTCATCAGGAGATTCTCATCAAGATTCACGCTACAACTATAAATAGTGGTCTTCTTGAAGAAGAAAAACACAATTCAACACTCAAGCATTTTGGAGCAAAGAAGGCTAGCAAATTCTCTCCACCAAAGTTCTTCATCTTTAAGGCGTTCATCACAAAATTCGAGGTGTTCATCGCGAAGATTGAAGGAAAAGCCCATTTTGATTTGAGAACAAGCCACGAGGCCCTCGACGAACTGTTTTTGAAGATCAATCCTCCTCAAAAGAAGATTGATGTTCATCATATTCAAACTTTCTCAACGAAGATCATCAAGTTCATCACAAGGTTTAACTTTTGATTCGAGATCAAGTCCAAGTACCCTCGAATTAACGTTTTTCCAAGTCTAAATCATTTTGGTGAAGATCAAACCGAAGATTTCCACCATAAATCTTTAAACATTCAAGATCGTCGTTCTTGTTGAATTGAATCAGAGGATCGAATAGAGATTGAACCACAAATTGTATTTTATATTTATTTATATTTAATTTGTAATATTTTTCTTGTCTTTTAGTTTCTGAAGATCAAGAATTCGTTATTACAAATTTGGCACGCCCAGTGGGACCCTCTCTACCTCTCATCTCTCTTCATCAAGAACAATGAATCAACCATATGTCTCCGATCAAGATGAGAACTATGTCCGATTTATTAGCTGATCCATCCACCAAGATTCTAAATAAAGATGTCCAAGACATTGTTCAAGGCAACTTCTCTATCTTCAACGAAGTCAATGATAACGAAGGTGTTGATAATGATAACTCTTCCCCATCAACTCCTCGCTCCACTTCGGGTCTTTGTTCTCCACCAGACACGGTGTTTGCATTGACAACAAGTAGTACAACTTTGGAAGAACAACTTGGAATGCTGACTAAGGCCATAGAAATGTTGAACAAACATGTGCAAGAACAAGATTCCAAGATAGAAAAGCTATTGAGTAAGGAAGACAAGGCCGAAGAGAGTCGTGGGAAAGAAGTGAAGTTTGGAGGATTTGAAGAGGGCGAGACATCCATAAGGCAACTATCTAGTGAGAAGGAGAAGTCTACTGCCAAAGAGTTTCAAGTCTCCTCAAATGGCATGATTCCCGCTGATCAACTGAAAGAGTTCATAATGGGAACTATCAAGAACAAGTTTGACGGAGGCTTTAAATCATCCTTCTCCTACTCCGAGCCATATACCCAAAGGATAGATAGCTTGAAGATGCCAAACGGATATCAACCACCAAAGTTTCAACAATTTGATGGCATAGGCAACCCAAAGCAACATGTAGCTCATTTTGTTGAGACTTGCAACAATGCTGGAACCTATGGTGACCGTCTTGTCAAGCAATTTGTTCGTTCGTTAAAGGGAAACGCGTTTGATTGGTACACCGACTTGGAGGCAAACTCAATCGATAGTTGGGACGAGATGGAGCAAGAATTCCTTAACCGCTTCTATAATACTCGAAGGACCGTTAGCATGATTGAACTCACAAATGCTCGCCAATGGGATGAAGAGCATGTGATTGATTATATAAATCATTGGAAAAACTTGAGTCTCAATTGTAAAGATCGGCTGTCCGAGACTTCGGCTATAGAGATGTGCATCCAAGGAATGCAATGGGGGCTCCGTTACATCTTCCAAGGAATACAACCAAGGACGTTTGAAGAGTTAGCAACTCGTGCTCATGACATGGAGTTGAGTATAGCCGCGAGTGGAGTCAATGGATCGCCCATGCAAGATTCGCGAAGTTTTAAAGACAAGCAAGACGCGAAGAAAGGAGGCAAACCTTTTAGCAAAGCGCATGCCAAAGAATCTATGGCGGTGAATGTTACTCCATTCAGAATTTGGGCCAAGGCAAATGACAAGAATAACCAGCGAAAGAGTGTTGGGGCCAATACTTCACAAGTTAATGAGCAAAGTAAGGCAACACTCAAGGAGATGCGATCGAAACAATATTCATTCCTTGACTCTGATGTTTCTGGAATATTTGACGATTTGCTCAAGGCCAATTTGATTGAATTACCTGAAATGAAGAGGCCAGAAGAAGCTAGCCGTTCTGATGACCCTAAGTATTGCAAGTATCATCGTCTTGTTGGACACCCAATCCATGATTGCTTTATATTCAAAGATAGAGTAATGCGATTGGCTCGTGAAGGAAAAATATCTCTAGAAGAGGAAGTGGTCTCAGCAAACCTTGTCGCACTCTCAAGCCAGATAGATGGTTTACAAGACATCCATGTCATGGCTTCATGCAATACGACACACGAAGGGGAGGAAGTTGCGGACTCCACTCCGAAGTCTTTTCATGTCACGAACCAATGCATGTCGACCATCTGCTTCACAGATAAAGATCTTGTACTAGGTTCCAAGCTCCATAATCGACCGTTGTTTGTCACCGGATATGTCCGCAAGCAAAGAGTCAATAGAATGTTGATCGATGGAGGTTCCGCAGTCAATATCTTACCTCTACGCACTTTGAATGAACTAGGGATCTTGGTGAATGAACTTTCAAGTTGTCGCTTAATGATCCAAGGTTTCAACCAAGGGGGGCAAAGAGCCATCGGGATGATAAGATTAGAACTACTTATCGAAGATATGTCGTCTAGTACACTATTCCATGTCATCGAATCTAACACATCTTACAACATGTTATTGGGTCGACCTTGGATACACGAGAATGGTGTTGTTCCTTCAACATTACACCAATGCTTTGGATATTATCAAAACGGGGTCGAAAGAAAGGTACATGGTGATGCAAAGCCTTTTGCTGATGCTGAATCACATTTTGCAGATGCAAAATACTATATCGAAGGAAAGAGCGCCCTGAGCCTCGAAGGAGTCGAGCAATTGGGGAAACAAAGTGCAAGTGGATTCCCTTCTTATGATTCTAGTGACATGGAGAAAAGTAAATTTTACACGCCGCTTGTTGAGGGCAGACCATTGAAGGAACTTACATTTCCTCTTACAACACTTGAAAGAAAAGGGCCCTCCCCTCCGCTTGAAGAACCGCAACCGAAGAATCTCGCTCTTGATGTTGTCACAGAGAAGTCGCATGGACTCGGTGTCGAGAAAGTTACGCCAAAGGAAAAGGAGTACGTTACTCCGAAAAGTCGGATAGCCTTTGACTATAAGTCACCAAAGCCGGTTCGCATCACCATAAAGAGGGCTAGCGCCAACTACATAGGTGAAGTAGAGGGTTCAACAACAAGCTATGAAGAGAGGGGACCATGCATGTCGGTCTTCAATAGGCTTGGTTTGAACAAAATAGTTTTTGATAGGCTCGGCCCAACTAGAAAGTTTGATTGGAGAAGATTGGGTGTTTCGCATATGTCGACGCACACTAAAAAGGCCCACAAATCATTGAACCCTAAGAAAGTTCAAAGTCTGATTCTATCTCGTATGACCCGTCATGAAGACTTGATAGTGTCTTGTGATGAAGTACTCAAAGTCAAGTGGCAGACCACGGTACTCACGAGAACTAAGGAGAAAGATGAAGAGAGTGTGGGATCATCATGGCATATCACTTCTCATGAATAAGACGTTGAAGAAGATGCCGAAGATGCACCTGTTGAGTGAGAGAAAGGTGCCAAGGCCACTGTTGATGAGTTAAAAGAGATAAACTTGGGAAGTGTCAATGACCCGAGACCAATTTACATAAGTGCATCATTGGGACCCGATGAGGAGCAAAACTACATTGAGTTACTGCATGAGTTCAAAGATGTATTCGCTTGGTCCTATAAGGAAATGCCAGGTTTGGACCCAAAAGTGGCGGTGCATAACTTGTCAGTGAAGAAAGATGCTCGTCCTATCAAACAAGCTCAACGAAGGTTTCGACCTGATTTGGTACCGTTGCTCGAAGCTGAAGTTAATAAACTCATTGAAGCTGGATTCATCAGAGAAGTCAAATATCCAACTTGGATCTCTAGCATTGTACCGGTAAGAAAGAAGAATGGTCAAATCAGAGTTTGTGTTGACTTTAGAGACCTCAATGGAGCATGCCCTAAGGATGACTTCCCTCTGCCAATTGCTGAACTCATGATTGATGCTACTATGGGACACGAGGCTTTATCTTTCATGGACGGATCTTCCAGATACAATCAAATTTGCATGGCCCCTAGAGACGAAGAATTGACAACTTTCCGTACCCCAAAAGGTATATATTGCTACAAGGTGATGCCCTTTGGGTTGAAGAATGCGGGTGCCACCTATCAAAGGGCGATGCAAAATATCTTCGACGACATGTTGCACAAGAATGTTGAATGTTATGTGGATGATATTGTGGTAAAGTCAAGAGACCGAAAAGATCACATCAATCACTTGCAGAAAGTCTTTGAGCGACTACGAAAATATCAATTAAGGATGAACCCACTAAAGTGTGCGTTCGGTGTAACATCGGGAAACTTCATTGGCTTCATTGTTCATCGGCGAGGCATTGAGATCGAGCAAGCCAAGATTGACGCGATAGTTAAGATGCCAGAGCCACGAAATATTCATGAGCTCAAAAGTTTACAAGGAAAATTGGCGTATCTCCGAAGGTTCATCTCAAATTTGGCTGGCCGTTGTCAACCATTCAATCATTTGATGAAGAAAGACATTCCGTTCAGATGGGATGAATCTTGCCACAACGCTTTTGAATGAATCAAGTCGTATCTAATGAAACCTCCCATTTTGGCTGCTCCTGTGTCGGGACGTCCCTTAGTTCTATATATTGCCGCGTAAGAAAGATCTGTGGGGGCATTGCTTGCCCAAGAAAATGACGAAGGGAAAGAAAATGCACTTTACTACTTGAGTCGAACGATGACGCCAAATGAGTTGAAGTACACTCCAATCGAAAAGCTATGCTTGGCTCTCGTGTTCTCGATTCAAAAATTAAAGCATTACTTTCAAGCTCATACCGTTCGCCTTGTATCCAGAGCAAACCCTTTAAAGTATGTCATGTCTAGACATGTGTTGTCTGATCGACTTGCAAGGTGGTATCTTCAACTGCAACAATTTGAGATTGCATATATCCCTCAAAAGGCTGTAAAAGGACAAGTATTGGCAGATTTCCTAGCTGATCACCCCATCCCTGCCGAGTGGGATTTAGTTGATGACTTGCCTGATGAAGACGCGCTCGTGGTTGAAGTTGCTCCTCCATGGGGAATGTACTTTGATGGTGCCGCACATAGAAATGGAGCTGGCGCTGGCGTCATCTTTCTCACACCTAATGGAGAGGTGTTGCCATATTCCTTCACACTAACCCAAAATTGCTCAAACAACGTTGCGGAATATCAAGCCTTGATACTTGGGCTAGAAATGGCAATGGAGCTAAAGCAGTCTCACTTAAGGGTGTATGGCAACTCAAAGTTGGTTGTCAATCAGTTATATGGAGAATATGAGGTTAAGAAGCCAGAGTTACTCCCATATGTGAAGTATGCAAGAAAATTGATCAAAAGTCTCGGCGATGTCTCAGTGGAGCATGTGCCAAGGCATGATAATGGGCAGGCTGATGCATTAGCTAAGCTTGCTTCTATGTTGGTTACCTCGGAAGAGAAGACTTGCATACTAGTATGCCAAAGATGGATACTTCCACCTGTTCTAGACAACAACGATGAGCAAAGTGATGATGAGGAAAGCCACGCGGTGGAGGTCTACGAAATTGAATTGGAAGATTGGCGACAATCGTTCGTAGATTACTTGAAGTATGGAAAATTGCCTGATGATGTACGTCAAAAGATTGATGTTAGACGTTGTGCAGCTTGCTTCATATTCTATAAAGGAACGCTCTACAGACGCTCATTTGAGGGAGTTTTCTTGCATTGTCTAGGCAAAGAAGAAGCTATGTAAGCTATGGAAGAAGGACATTCCGGAATCTGTGGAGCTCACCAGTCCGGTCCGAAGTTACATTTCCGCATCAAGAGGATGGGCTACTATTGGCCTACCATGGTCATTGATTGTATGAAATACGCACAAAGGTGTCAAGCCTGTCAGTTCCATGCAAACTTTATCCATCAATCGCCGGAACCTTTACATCCAATCGTGGCTTCTTGGCCTTTTGATTCGTGGGGTTTGGATGATGTCGGTCCCATGACGAAATCGTCTGGCGGACACTCATATATTTTGGCTGCAACCGATTACTTCTCAAAATGGGCTGAAGCTGTGCCTCTCAAAGAAGTCAAGAAGGAAAATGTTGTTAACTTCATTCGCACCAATATCATTTACCGCTATGGAGTCCCTCGATGCATCATTACTGATAATGGGAAGCCCTTTTTCCAATGGTTTGGTGGACAAGCTATGTGAGAAGTTTGGATTTAAGCAAAGAAACTCTTCCATGTAATATGCAGCTTCCAATGGCCTCGCCGAAGCATTTAACAAAACTCTTTGCAACTTGTTAAAGAAAGTGGTGGCAAAGTCGAAGAAAGATTGGCACGAGAGGATTGGAGAGGCTTTATGGGCCTATAGAACTACACACAGAACACCAACACAAGCAACCCCGTATGCACTAGTTTATGGAGTAGAAGCAGTCCTCCCTCTTGAGCAAAATATCCCATCTCTAAGGATAGCCCTACAAGAAGGACTCACCGAATAAGAGAATGCTCGTTTGCGCTTGCAAGAGTTGGATGCCCTTGATGAAAGAAGACTAGAAGCACATCAAAAACTTGAGTGCTATCAAGCTCGTATCTCCATGTCTTTCAATAAGAAAGTTCGTCGACGCTCTTTTCAAGTCGGTGATTTAGTACTTGCAGTGAGAAGGCCCATCATTATCACTCATCGAACTGGAAGCAAGTTCAATTCAAAGTGGGATGGCCCTTATGTAATCATGGAGGCATACACAAATGGCGCTTATAAGTTGGTTGCCGAAGATGGATTAAGAATTGGTCCCATCAACGGAAAATTCTTGAAACAATACGATCCGTGAGTGATGGAACGTACTCCTGGCCCGCACGAGTATAAACTGTGAATGGCAACCACCAATGGTAAATTATGTGGTTAAAATGATAACTTACCCCACTAATGGTATTTTATGTGGTTAAATTTTAAACACCCCACTTTGTTCAAAGTGGTTAAAGAATGAATACTCCTGGCCCGCATGAGTATAAGCTGTGCACGGCACCCCCCCCTCCCCCCCCTTAAATCAATCTTGATTTGTTTTGAACTACGTTATGACTTGATCCTTTTTTATTAAGGTATGTAGGCAGCTTAGAAGTTTTCTAAGTTCAGTCATGAAATCTGCTTAAGTTGGTTTTATTGCGTTATGCTACATTGCTCATGAAAAAGCAGGATAATGCCAAATATAACTTAAAACGAGATAAATAAAGGTAAATCTTTTATTAATCTCAAAGTTCGATGATACTACAAATCCAAAGAAGAGAAACAAACCAAAGCAAAATAAAGAAAACAAATAAAGAAAAGAACAAAGAACTCTCAAGCAAAAGGTCTCGCATCCTTCAAGTGGCGTTGCATGGCTTCCAGCTCTGCTCTCGCAGCGACCAAGTCTTCATTGTTAGTTTGGTCCTTAAGCACCCTTAGCTCTTCTTCAAAAGTGGAGACCTCACCCTTGGCAACGTGAAGCAACTCTTCTTGGCGTTTCAAGAAAAGGTTAAGCCCCTTTTGCATCTTCTTCAAGTCTTCCAACCCTTTCTTGACGTTTTCAAGTTCGTCTTTGGTGGATTGTATATGGTTTTCTTCCTTCTCCTCTCTTTCTTTGGCCCCAAGAAGACGATCTTCTACTTCACGAACTGTCTCAATCGACTTGGAGTTCACCTCATCAAATGTAGAAGTCTTCTCAAATAAGGATTCTAACAAAGCTTCTAGAGGAGAAACATCCAAACCCTTTATAGAGTCCTTCAATTCATCAAGGACAACTTGAAATTCGCCTTTCAAAGCAGAAACAGCTTCAGGACGAGTGCGCGAGATCCTTTCGCCAAGTTCTTTCCACAAATTGGTGACGTAACCCTTTTGATAGGAGTTTAGAAAACTCCTACCTATAAAGACCGAAACATCGGGAACATGTGGGCTATGTTTCCTCACCAAGACAGGTTGTTTATCGTCTCCAATCGAGGTAGTATCATCCCCAAACTGCAAAAGAAAAGAAACAATAAGCGCGGGAATCTAGGGAATGAAGTAAAATGGAAATCAAGCGAAGTTCAATACCTTTTCAGTTCGATTGGATCCTGATTTTGGTTTGCAAGGAGTGTCGCTGGAAATGTCAACATTTCCTTGCTTTGAAGAGCTTAGGTCCTTCTTTGATCTCTTCCAGTGACGATCGACATTGCTACTACCACTCTCTTCCGGATCACGAGCAATAGACTTCCTCTTTGAAGAATCACCGATTACTTGATCATCGGCACCAACTGCGACGGTCGAACCACTAAGAATCACATAAGTCTCAGCATGAGAATCAACAGTACCCAACTCTCGACTTTCATTTTGGGTCGAGTTTTGCACGCTCTCTTGAGCATCCTTTTTGTTTCGATCACCCGCGCCACTTTCTTCCTCGCCGGACGCCGTACGTGGTTTGGAATTGAGCAAAGAGGCCATTTCCTCATCAAGGTAAGCTATTTGAACATCGATTAACCATTTCTTGTAACCACCTGAATGAAACCTTCTTGGATTGAGAGGTTTACCCAGAATCCAAGCTTCTGAAAAGGACTTGTGTAAAGTACTTATTCTCCAAAATTGAAGTCCTTCAGCCAACGAAGCTTCTCTCCGGTCATAATAAGTTTACCCGGGACATCTTGGTAGTACCCAAACTGCCGACTAAATCTATGAGGACTATAAGGCTCAATGATAAAGGCTTCGCCTTGCCTCAAAGTGAGATAACACGAACGAATACTGATGAAATAACCTCGATCGGCATCGGTAACTGAATCGTTGTCCACAAATAAATGCTCCTTGCCTTGTTTGATTATGTTACACGTCCACATAGCATAATCTCCTTTAAAGATCTTTTTGCGAGCATCTCTAGGATCAAAGTACCTCGCCCCGCCTTCTCCAGAAAATTTTGTCATGCGAGGCCCGCGCAACTCTTGGTAAACTGGATAGTGAGTTTTGAAGTAGTCCGCCAACCAACCGTAGACAAAATGAATTGGAAAAGAAGAGCTAAGGGTGCTTAAGGACCAAACTAACAATGAAGACTTGGTCGCTGCGAGAGCAGAGCTGGAAGCCATGCAACGCCACTTGAAGGATGCGAGACCTTTTGCTTGAGAGTTCTTTGTTCTTTTCTTTATTTGTTTTCTTTATTTTGCTTTGGTTTGTTTCTCTTCTTTGGATTTGTAGTATCATCGAACTTTGAGATTAATAAAAGATTTACCTTTATTTATCTCGTTTTAAGTTATATTTGGCATTATCCTGCTTTTTCATGAGCAATGTAGCATAACGCAATAAAACCAACTTAAGCAGATTTCATGACTGAACTTAGAAAACTTCTAAGCTACCTACGTACCTTAATAAAAAAGGATCAAGTCATAACATAGTTCAAAACAAATCAACTTGATTTAAGGGGGGGGGGGGGGGGGGGGTGCCGTGCACAGTTTATACTCATGCGGGCCAGGAGTATTCATTCTTTAACCACTTTGAACAAAGTGGGATATTTAAAATTTAGGGAAAAAACACCCTGCCCCCTATTCTTTCTGCCGTTTCGCACTTTACCCCCCCCCCCCCCCCCCCCCCACCTTTGTTTCGTTGCACCAGACACTCCCAACTTTGAAACCGTTAGCACATTACCCCAAAATACCCGAAATACCCTCATAATTGACGGAAATTCTAACGGCGGGGTTCCCACATACGACGTCATTTTGTTAACACGGGAAAATATCGACATGTGAAAGTATCGTGGAACGCCCTGTCTGAATGTCTTTTTTAGAATTTTGAGAGTGCTCTAAATATTCTATAGTTTTTATGAATTTATCCTTATGTAACAAATATTCTTTCCTTGGTTTTTTTGATTAGCTTGATTTTTCTTGTCCCCTTTTTGGTTCAACGAAGGGGGTATCTTGCTATCGGGATACTTGCTATCGTAGCTTTCCCCTCGGATTGGAACTGGCTAAAGCATCAGCGATCATTGTTCATAGGGGTATTCTGGCCGAGGGGTTCACTTAATTTTTATGGACTACTTTTTAAGTAAATCCAAAATGAAAGGTTGATAAATTACAATTGTGTAGTATCTAATAGATTTAATTTGTATTTTTTTTCCTATACGCTTTATTTACGGTATAATTTTAAAGCTTCTATACAAATGTTGTTGACACATTTCTTGAAGTTACAGTTTAGATGATTGCTTCTATTAGCCATTAATCTTTTTACCATGACAAAAATATGTTCATGCATGACTGGATATATTCTCTTTCAAATTTAACTTTGCCATTTTTATATATAACTAAGATTAGACATAACGAGTTAAGTTTAATTTTGTTTTGATCATTGTTATGTTATGTAAGGGAAAAAGACATCTTGCCCCTATTCTTTTTGCCGTGTCGCACTTTACCCCCCCCCCCCCCCCCCACCTTTGTTTCGTTGCACCCGACACCCCCAACTTTGAAATCGTTAGCACATTACCCCGAAATACCCTCATAATTGACAGAAATTCTAACGGTGGGGGGTAATGTGCTAACGGTTTCAAAGTTGGGGGTGTCGGGTGCAACGAAACAAAGGTGGGGGGGGTAAAGTGCGAAACGGCAGAAAGAATAGAGGGCATGATGTTTTTTTCCCTAAAATTTAACCACATAAAATACCATTAGTGGGGTAAGTTATCATTTTAACCACATAATTTACCATTGGTGGATGCCATTCACAGTTTATACTCGTGCGGGCCAGGAGTACGTTCCATCACTCACGGATAGTATTGTTTCAAGAATTTTCCGTTGATGGGACCAATTCTTAATCCATCTTCGGCAACCAACTTATAAGCGCCATTTGTGTATGCCTCCATGATTACATAAGGGCCATCCCACTTTGAATTGAACTTGCTTCCAGTTCGATGAGTGATAATGATGGGCCTTCTCACTGCAAGTACTAAATCACCGACTTGAAAAGAGCGTCGACGAACTTTCTTATTGAAAGACTTGGAGATACGAGCTTGATAGCACTCAAGTTTTTGATGTGCTTCTAGTCTTCTTTCATCAAGGGCATCCAACTCTTGCAAGCGCAAACGAGCATTCTCTTCTTCGGTGAGTCCTTCTTGTAGGGCTATCCTTAGAGATGGGATTTGTTGCTCAAGAGGGAGGACTGCTTCTACTCCATAAACCAGTGCATACGGGGTTGCTTGTGTTGGTGTTCTGTGTGTAGTTCTATAGGCCCATAAAGCCTCTCCAATCCTCTCGTGCCAATCTTTCTTCGACTTTGCCACCACTTTCTTTAACAAGTTGCAAAAAGTTTTGTTAAATGCTTCGGCGAGGCCATTGGAAGCTGCATAATACATGGAAGAGTTTATTTGCTTAAATCCGAACTTCTCACATAGCTTGTCCACCAAACCATTGCAAAAGGGCTTCCCATTATGAGTGATGATGCATCGAGGGACTCCATAGCGGTAAATGATATTGGTGCAGATGAAGTTAACAACATTTTCCTTCTTGACTTCTTTGAGAGGCACAGCTTCAGCCCATTGTGAGAAGTAATCGGTTGCAGCCAAAATATATAAGTGTCCGCCAGAAGATTTCGTCATGGGACCGACAGCGTCCAAACCCCATGAATCAAAAGGCAAGCTTCTGAAAAGGACTTGTGTAAAGTACTTATTCTCCAAAATTGAAGTCCTTCAGCCAACGAAGCTTCTCTCCGGTCATGTTTGAGTTTACCCGGGACATCTTGGTAGTACCCAAACTGCCGACTAAATCTATGAGGACTATAAGGCTCAACGATAAAGGCTTCACCTTGCCTGAAAGTGAGATAACACGAACGAATACTGATGAAATAAACTCGATCGGCATCGGTAACTTAACCATTGTCCACAAATAAATGCTCCTTGCCTTGTTTGATTATGTTACACGTCCACATAGCATAATCTCCTTTAAAGATATTTTTGCGAGCATCTCTAGGATCAAAGTACCTCGCTCCGCCTTCTCCAGAAAATTTTGTCATGCGAGGCCCGCGCAACTCTTGGTAAACTGGATAGTGAGTTTTGAAGTAGTCCGTTAACCAACCGTAGACAAAATGAATTGGAAAAGGAGTCCGCTCTTTAGAAGGCTCGATAGACCTTGATATAGCATTGAGTCCTTTGTAGATGGATGCTAGCACTGGAATCGTAAGACCCACCCGCCGTCCATTTGCCATTAGGCTCGCCATCTTAAAAGTGCCCGGCCGTATAAAGCCAACATCATTCACCGGAAGGACGAAAACGCACAACCAACAAGTCAAATAAGCAGCAAGGAAAACCTCATCTTTCAAGCTTTCTCTAACACCAAGCCTAGAAAATAAGCGTTGTTCTCTTGACGACCATGTCTTGGATTCATCAACGCCGCCAAGAGGGTTGTGTGTTGATTGAGGACGAACGCTCTTCTTTTCCTTGCGAGGTGGGGGTCTTTTGTATCTTTCGTCTTGCTTTGACCAAAATCTAATCCACTCCTTCACCGATACACGCGGCTCATCTCCGAGGTCGCCCTTTGCTCGAAGCAAGTGAAACGCCTCAAATAGTGTCCTACAAGTACGAGGAACGTATGGATCCCCTTTCACGTCTACGCCCAAAAGCTCCTCTTCACCGGGTACAACCTCGTCATACAAAGATCCTAGTACCGGAGGCCAGCGAGATAGTCCAGATCCCATAGTGAAATCGATAGTTCGCCATATGAAGTGATGAGAGTGTTCGTCGAGGGGGACCACGCTTCGCAAAAGGCTTTGATGACATCCGAGTTACGATCATACGAGAACAACGACGCGTGAACTGCCTCATAGAGCCTTGTTTATGTGAGTTTACTGCGACATCGACCAAGTATGTCCTCCGTCCACTCCCAATATCCAGGGTAATAGTGGAACTCGCCGGGGAAGGAAAGGGGAGCATCATCCCACTTAGCTTTGCCTTCAATGATTCGCCGCCCCAAAGTTGAAATTGAGTCACATCAGTTGAAGATTGATGGTGCGCACCACGAAGTACCCACATCCTCGATGATTTGTTGGCAGGTTTCGAAAACTCCTCGGTCCATTCTTTCATCTCGGTGTTGTTCACCAAGGCTGGCCATCTACCTGCATAATGCCCAATCATCGGAGTGCCTACCCTGAAGATTGTATCTCGCTTGCTCGATTGGTCCTCATTATCAATAATGATCAAGTTCTCCGTGCCGGACGAAGAGAAGCCCTTCTTGAATGAAACCATTATGCTGATTTAAAACAAGGAAATAAAATGGAGTTAGTAAAAAGACAAAACAAAAAAAAAAATGTTTGAGACAGTTTCTCTTATATAAAAAAAAAAGAGAAAGTTAGTGCTGCTGTTAATATATATATATATATATATATATATATATATATGTATGAAAAAAAATTTGCCAAATTCACGAACGGATGAGGAAAAGTAACGAAGGCAGTCGCACTTTGCTAACCAAAATAAAAGCTCCGTGAAGATTATGGGGTTGGATGAACAGGTCTTTGGTCGCGGAACCAAAAAAAAATAATAATTTGTTTCTCGGTGCCTGTAACACGATTTATTCCCGATACTACAAAAAGGAGGGCACAAATTAGCTCCTGGGCATTAAAAAAAAAGGAAAAAGAAGGACTGATTCTTTTACTCTTTTCTTGCCGTACTGTAAACTGGAAGAAATCGCTGCAAATACGAAGGCGCAAAACTAAGTTACTCGAGAAAGAATTTAACGAGAGTGAAATATTGTCTGTGTTGGTGAAGAAAAGTGCACGACCCAAGCCTTCTTTTATAGGTGAGGATCAGAGGCGATATTAGAAAATTACTTCTCTTAAAAACCCAAGTGAAGGAAACAAGATACAAATACGAATCCTGCATATTTTCGAGAAATCTCATTACCGCGAGAAAGGAAAGAAACTCTAGCAAAAGGAAACAAAAAGGGAACAAGAATGTGTATGTACAGATTCTGCCATAAGGGAAGGAAATAATGCTCTGTTTCGTGAAAAACAAGCTTGAAGAAACGATATCTCCAAAATCTCTATTGCCTTTTGAGTAGCAGGAAAAAGAAAATATATATATATATATATATGCTTCTAGCTTTCCAAAATCTCTTACTCCTACAAATAGATACGATATTTTCAAATAAGGAAGAGCCGGTCCACATAGACCATAAACTGTGGGCCCCAACAAAATAAAAGGAAAAGGAAAAAGGAACAAAAAAAATGAGAATAAGAGAGAAGAATCCCTCACTTCCGTCAATTCCAAAAGAAGTAAAGTTGTCCTCCTAAGCCTTCAAACAAATGGGCCAAATAAATTGGGCTTCCCAAGACATTATGTTGGTGGATAAATGATGAGGTGAATGGCGACATTACGTTTAAATTGGGCTTCCCAAGACATTATGTTGGTGGATAAATGACGAGGTGAATGGCGACATTACGTTTAAATTAATCATTTCGTTAGCCCTGTATTACTCAACAAAATTATTGTTGCAATCTTGCCATGTCAAAAGTACTTATTTGTGATTCCTCCGCGTCATATTTTCACTACGACTCTGCGAACAAGTCACAAGGAGGCATTTTGTAGACACTTAAAATTAGTGTCTACTTAATTGTCGACACGTGAAAAATAATATATTAATTATTAATTTATTTTCTATTTTATTTTGGATTTAGAAAAAATTTATATCCAAAGTAAAATGGTTAAATTCATTAATATATATACATGTAATTAGTGTCTACTTAATTGTCGACACGTGGAAAATAATATATTAATTATTAATTTATTTTCTATTTTATTTTAGATTTATAACAAATTTATATCCAAAGTAAAATGGTTAAATTCATTAATATATATACATGTATATATATATATGTGTGTGTGTGTGTGTGGAGGATAAATCAAATAATGTTTTATTTACTAGTTGGAGTTAAAATATCCAATTAAATAAAATAATGACAAGTCTTACAATACAAGAAATACAAAAATACATATATTATTTAATCCTAATATTTAAAAGATTAAATAAATAAATATTCATCAAATCTTGCAATATGGAAATGATTGCAAATCAAATCTCAAGACATGGAAAGATTCATCCACCAACCCCCAAATCTCAAGAAATGAAAAAAAGATTCAATCAATCAAAGTCTTCCAAATCAAGAATATGTAGACGCGATCTCAACCGTTCATCTCATCAGGAGATTATCATCAAGATTCACTCTACAACTATAAATAGTGGTCTTCTTGAAGAAGAAAAACACAATTCAACACTCAAGCATTTTGGAGCAAAGAAGGCTAGCAAATTCTCTCCACCAAAGTTCTTCATCTTTAAGGCGTTCATCACAAAATTCGAGGTGTTCATCGCGAAGATTGAAGGAAAAGCCCATTTTGATTCGAGAACAAGCCACAAGGCCCGCGACGAACTATTTTTGAAGATCAATCCTCCTCAAAAGAAGATTGGTGTTCATCATATTCAAACTTTCTCAACGAAGATCATCAAGTTCATCACAAGGTTTAACTTTTGATTCGAGATCAAGTCCAAGTACCCTCGAATTAACGTTTTTCCAAGTCTAAATCATTTTGGTGAAGATCAAACCGAAGATTTCCACCATAAATCTTTAAACATTCAAGATCGTCGTTCTTGTTGAATTGAATCAGAGGATCGAATAGAGATTGAACCACAAATTGTATTTTATATTTATTTATATTTAATTTGTAATCTTTTTCTTGTCTTTTAGTTTCTGAAGATCAAGAATTCGTTATTACACACTTCTTAAATTCGGTGTTTGTTTATTCCGTTGCAGTATTACTCTGGTATGTTGTTAAAGTAAAATCGTTGAGTTAACAACATACCAAACTGCTGTTAACACTCCAGTGTTAAGTTAACAACAACAACATATCGACCCAATCCACAATTTCAAGTTCGTTACGAAGCAAAATAAATACCAATGCCATTAGGCGTCAACATTATCCTCATCCTCGAAAGAAGGATAAACGGGAGGCATATGAGGTGGTTGCGAGAGTCCACGAAGGACAAGACTTTCGTCCTCGAGCAACACAACAAACTCGTCCAGAGAAGTGGGTCGATCATTCGCTGGGGGCGACAGAACCTATAGATCAGGCCACAAAGTAAGATCCATCATTCGGGTCTGAATCCCCCTCGGACATACTTGGTACTGTAGAACTGATGCACGGTCAGGACTTGAGTCATACGGGTCTCCCAGGCACCCCTCCGAGCACTTATCTCTTGAAAGGTGTTGCTCCGGAGGAATTCCTCGGCAATTTCCAACCGTTATTGCATGGAAGGAATCTATGCAATGTTAAAAGAGATTAACAAGGAAGAATAGAAGAATATAGATTCATAATCATGTAAAATTCACCCCTCATGCACAGCATAAGCGTCATGACGGAGATGCTCTTAGCCCAAAAGCGGTACAAAGCAAACGTGTCCAATGCGGCACCAAGAACATCTACCCGAAGCGCAAAGATGCAAACCTACTCGTAGCGGTACGACAAACGTCCATCTATCAGGTTACAAAGCCAACACGTTCAAAACGGCACCAAGAACATCGACCCGACAAGGTTAAATGAGAACCTCAGCTCTCAAAATGGAATATTGGCCCGAAGCGGTTAAATAAAAAAAATGAAATATTGGCGCAAAGCGGCCTGATGACAATATGGAATATAAGAAATAGACATCGGCCCAACGTAGTTAGATACTACCCAAACACTTAAAAGGATGACTATACGCTGACAAAAGCATTATGCAAACAACATATCCATGTGCCTGAAAGAATGGATATTGCAATAAACTCTGCATAACAAATTAGTTATATCTACTCAGCGTGGTACGATGCAAATCTACCCAAGATAGTTATCTATCGCAGTATAATGAGAACGAATCCAAAGCAGCACCACAGATATCTACCAAGCATGGTACGATGAAAATTCGCGAGTGCATATTTAGGCTACTATAAAAGGACTATCACCTCAAGAGGTGCAAATATCCATTCACCGAATCAGCCATCCAAATCGAAGAGCAATAACATGTAAAAGCACAAATTGCCATAAACAAAACACGAGCACTCATTAAATAAGATTGCAACAAAATATCCGAACAATGGCGACACAATGTTCAAATAGAGAAAAACTAGAATTGCACGATATATATTTATGCTCTAGCCTCGGGATTCGCGTCTTCTCCATATTGGTCGATCACTTCAAAGCAACCCGGTCTAAGTGGCATGGCATAGCTAAGTCTCTTTGATTATCACCACATTTGCCCTCAATGAAGGCAATGCATGCCATAAAATCTCATGCCTAGAGATAACGATCTAAACCAACCATAACTGCAACATCAGTGTGCAATACTAAGGCTAAGGACTTCCAAGTCAGCGTTCGTTATGCTTGTCACATTGTTATCAACAACATAATCGAAACGGAGATAAAATCAAAATTGGAGGATGAAAAACTCCATAAATCATACAACAGCTGGCTAGCGCACCCAGGGCCGAACTTTATTTTGACCAACAAGGAGGCAGAATACAAGGCAATTCTCACCAGAACTTCAATGGAAAGCTCACTACGAGTAGAATACCCGGCGGTCTTTACAGACTAGCAGCTTGTGGAATCGTTTCACCGTCTTAACTGTTGTCGAATCCCCAAAGACGAGAAGGTAACCAGGTGAGTTGTCATAATTTGCAACTCAGCCACGATCTTCCTAAGAACAAGAGTCATCCATTATAAGAGAGACAAGATGCATCAGAATGATAAAAAGAATCAAACAGACTATGCCTATATACAAGCACCAGAGCAGATAAATTCCTACACGACCAAGTCGCCGCCAAAAGACTATAACACATTTGCTCCATCGTCGACAAACAATAATACTTGACGTGTACAAAAGTTGCACAATATTGAGATTTCACATATCACTCAAAAGAAGAACAAAGAGCTGCCAGCGTACTATACATGTTTCTATTGCACCAATGAGGATGCTACAACAGGTACTAGTACGGAGGCATGATTTTCAATGCAAAGAGCTCAAGTCTCGTAGCTTGGAACCCGGTCTCTGTTCAAGACCGACTCCCAATCGGGGGCATGATTTTCAAAATATAGATGCGCAACCAGCAAGTCAGAGGCATATTCTCTTAAGTTTGGAAGTCGCTCTCTAATCGACACAGTCTCCCAAACTGGGGGGGACTATAGGATGGGGATAATTTAGGATTGGCCCAGAATCAGTGTTGGGCTGGCCCAAGACGGAAAGCCCGCCGAAATATGTGCATCGAACAGAGGATGTTCGATGCGGTTTGCGCATCGAACCATCCCAGTTCGATGCTCTTTTTTCAGCATCTGTAGGGTCCCATGGGACGGGGTCTATAAATACCCCGTCTCATGGCCTTCTCAGATTCATTCTACACACACATCACAATACCATACCACATCGAACCGGCATGTTCGATGTACTTTACGGTTCGATACTTAGCCTCGTTCGATACGTACTAGTTCGACCTGGACCAAGATCGAATCGCTCCCATTCGAGGCTAGCCCGCATCGAATCAGCACAATTTGATAAAATTCCGATTCGACCCAGGGCAGCCTCAAACCAACCAAATTCGATACACATCTACATCGAACCAACCAGATTCGATACACATCCTATACGACATAGAGCAACGTTGAACCACTACATCGAATGCCACACATTCAACCTATCTTGGATCGAACAACAGAGATTCGATCTAACATGGATACCTAGAGATAAATGAACTACGTTCGGCTTGATTCCCTCAGTGGGATACGTAGGCAGCTTGGTTTACTCCCAAGTTCAGTCTGAAATCTATAACATTGATCTCTCGTTTTGTGATGCTTGGAGTGTAGGCGTGTAAAGGATAAAGTTGATTCTAACCCATCAAGGAATTAGTGTGTTATGAAGTGTCTTATCAACTTGCCGAGTCAGCAGACGAAAACACCCCAAAACAAATATTATATAATCATATTAATATGGAATTTACTCTGAATATGATGGTGAAAGGTTGGTTTGTTTTATGGGTAAATACTAAATAACGTCATCCACAAAAGACCGCTAGTTTTGGGTGATCACAAATGAGTGGTTATTCACTCCTGAGGAATTTGCGCTACATTTTCTCACGCACACCACTTTGAATAATTGAAGTACTTTAGCAAATATGCCGTGAGTCGACCGGGAGTCAATATTATTATATAAATAGTTAAAAACTTTCGTAAGTCTAAAATGGTGTGCCCCTCTTTTTCGGAAAACGAAATAAAAAAATGTAGTGTGCTCTTTGAAGATTATTTAACCCCGTCGTGATATATATCATTCACAAGAAATTATTGAATCTGGACATTATATTGTTATTGTTATGACCAAGTTTTCTATCAGGATGATTGATATAACAGGACTGAATTTTCCGTCCAAAAATATCTTGTTGTGATTTCATGAATTATAGATATATGTTGCGACAATATTTCAAATCCATGAAAAAATCGATTTAAATACTATAAAGTGATGACATGGATTAGGGGTGAGTTGGGCCGGGAATCCGCGGTGGCGGGATCCTGGCCCACGGAATTCGACGGGATCGGGAGCTCACCGGAGTCTCCTAATCCGCCCAGCGGGTATGAAACTCCCGTCATCGCGGGACTCCCACGGGAGTCGGGATCCCGTTCGGTATCCCGAAAATTCCTGCCCCTGGAGCAGCCACTTTATCTTTAAAAAAAATATATATATGTAACATGCTCATAATATTTCACTCTTTGAAGTACAATATTTCACCAGACACCCCAGTTGACTTACCTTACCCCACACATCTCCATCTGTCACTGCCCTTTTCCATTAACCAAATCCCCAATAATTTTTTCTCAAATTATATATCTACACAGAAACCAAATTCCCACAATTAACTAAGTCTCAGAGAAGAGAAAAAAGAAGAAAAAGACAAAGTGTGATTTCTTTCTCACATAATTAATTGCTTTTGGATCCATTTTGCAGTGATATTAATATTATTAGTATCCCCTCTTACAATGATATCCTAGATTGGAGCGGCAATGCAGCGGAGCGACGAAGCGTCGGACTGTCGGTGTCGGAGATGGGGAGTGGTGCGGCGGTGTCGGTGTCGGATTACGAGTGTCAGTTTTGGTGGTGCCGCGGCCGTGCGTTTTAGAGGAGAGAGTATTTATTTTATTTTTTTAGAGGACTCTGTGTGTGTTTCAGACTTATTAACACAAACCTAAATTGGAATGGCTCCCTGGAAAAATCGGGAGCTCGGGTCGGATTGGATTTCGACCCTAGTTCCCGACTCCGACCCGCGGTAATAACTGCGGGAGTAAATTCACGCAGCTGCGGGTCGGAGTGCTGGTCGGATTTTTCCCGCCCAGTAAAAATTCGATCGAGGCGGGTCGGATCGCGAGAATCTGACCCGGCCCTCCCACCCCTACATGGATATTTCCCGTATTGGGTTGGCCCATAGGGCATGCCCACGTTTGGCCATATCGGGGAATTTCCCCGATATGCATATCGGAGGTGGCTTTCAATATGGTACAGAGCAGAATCTATAAATACCGCATCCCGCATAGCGAGATTAAGATATAATTGTTACATAAATCTACCTGCAGACATCGAATACGCATATTCGATATCATATTCGACATCTTGTTCGACATTCCGCTAGATATTTGATTCAACTTCACTTCTGACATCTTGTCCAATATATATTCGATATTGTTCCTGGCATATCCCCGACGTGATCTTCGACGTCACCTCCGATGTTATCTTCGACATCATCAGTGTTACCCAGTCGAACCTCCACCCCAAGCATCTGGTGTTCCGGACTAAAGTTATCCTATAGCTAGTTCTAGTGATAAGAGACATGGTTTGTGATAGAATCGGTGTACCGCACTTGTAATATCACCTCGTCATATATATATGATCGATTGTCAAATTAGTTCTCGAGATCAGAGGGTCACAGGGTAACCTAGAGATGAAGATACCGCAGAATGCAACAGAGATATGATAGAAGATGAAGAGAAAGACGGTGGTAGGAAAAAAGAAGTTGGAGGTTGGGTCGTCCGATGAAGTTCCCAAAAGAGAGATAGCAATCATACCATTTCAGAACGAACCAAAAATGGAACCCGTTGGAGATTTCATTAATGTCAATCTCGACTTCGAGAGACCGGAGTGCACTTTGCAGATCGGAGCTGCAATGTCACCTAACATAAGGACTGAATTGGTCAAATGTTTGAGGAGGAATTCTGATATATTCGCATGGTCTGACTCGGATCTAAAAGGGATCGACCCAAAAATCATCGTGCATAAGCTAAATGTTGACCCTCGAGCCAAACCAGTAAGACAAAAGAAGAGAAACTTTAGTAAGGAGAAGAATGAGGCAGCACAGAGAGAAGTGATTGAGAAGCTCAAGGCAGGCCATATCTACGAGATACGCTACCCATAATGGCTCAGTAACATCGTATTAGTTCTGAAAAAAGAGGCTGAATAGAGAATGTGTATGGATTATACCGATCTGAACAAGCATTGCCCGCGAGATCCTTTTCCGCTGCCAAGAATAGACCTCCTCACGGACTCGACGACAGGATGTGCTTTGTTCAGCTTCGTGGATGCAAAGAGAGGATTTCATCAGATGTTCATGGCAAAGGAAGACCAGCCTAAAATAGCTTTTATTATGGACAACGGAGAATATCGCTACCATGTAATGCCCTTTGGGTAGAGAAATGCGAGCGCTATGTTTCAGAGATTGGTCGCTAAGATGTTCTATGATCTAATTAGGAAGTCTATGGAGGTTTACATAGACGACATGCTGATCAAAAGTCTAAAAGCTCAAGATTATGTGAAGCACTTGGAGCATTCTTTTGGTATAATAAGAAATCATGGAATTAAACTTAACCCAAAGAAATGCACGTTTGGCGTTCCTGCACGAAATGTTTTGGGTTATATGGTGAATAAGAGGGGAATCGAGGCTAATCCCAACAAGATTTAGGTAGTTATGAGTTTGCCCTCGCTGCGATCGGTACATGACGTACAGTGTTTGGTGGGACGTATAACAGCATTGGGACGATTTATTGCAACGTCAGCAGAGAAGAGCCTTTCAATGGACGAATGATTGTGAGGTGGCATTCCAACAGCTAAAAAAGTATCTAATGGCTCCACCATTATTGGCAAAGCCTGACCGAGGAGAAATACTTTACCTATACCTTGACGTCTCAACCAATGCCATCATCACAGTTTTGGTCAAGGACGTGGCTTGGAAGCAACTGCCCATTCATTATGTAAGCCGTGTGATTCACGACACGGAAAGGAATTACTTACATATTGAGCTATTTGCCTTGGCGATTATAATGACGGCACGAAAGTTGAAGCCGTATTTTCAGTCACACCCCATAACAATTATCACATATAAACCACTTCCGAACGACTAGTGAAATAGGAAATAGATTTAAGCAAATTCGGGATAGAATCTCGCCCCCGGACCGCCATCAAAGCACATGTCTTGGCAGATTTTATGGCAGAAACATTAGAAAACAGCGTGGACTACCCTTGCAACCACATCTTTACCAAAAGACAGGACCCGGGGCCCAGTACCCAGCATTCAACATGGCTGCTCCACGTGGACGGATCCTCGACCGCCAATGGCGGCGGAGCAGGAATCCACTTGATATCACCAAACCGAAGAGAGTTCGATTTCGTTATAAGCCTGAACTTTTCGATAACAAATAATGAAGTGGAGTATGAGCCGGTTCTGACAAGTGTAAGGATGGTAAAAACTCTATGTTCAAACTGCTTAGAGGTGTTCACAGATTCCCAACTGGTGGCAAACTATTTCTCGGGATTCTTTGAAGCGAAACATGAGACAATGATCTTGTATTTGGTGAAGCTGAAGGCGCTAGCTTCTGAATTCACCACATTCAACTCGACCCAGACACCCAGATCTGAGAATACCAAAGCAGACGCACTATCAAAGTTTGCAAGCTCATCAGACAATTCTTTCGAGAAGCGCGACACCTTATTGGCCAATTCAAGGCTAGCAATAGGTTTTACTAAGACTAGCAAGGTGTGGGCTGATGTAGAATAATTTTTCCTATTGTAGACACTCCTTGCTGAAAGGACGAGATATTCCAGTACCTCCAAAACGGGACACTCCCGGAGAATGCAAACGCACGACGACACCTAAAGTACCAATGCTTACACGGTCACTATTTACCAGGGAGAGCTTTACAAGCGGTCCTTCAAGGGTCCTTTGATGAGATGTATATCCCCAATGGACGTACATTATATCATGAGAGAGATACACGCTGGGAGTTGTGGGAACCATTTTGGCAGGAGAGTTCTCGCGCAGAAGATTCTGCGACAAGGGTATTTTTAGCCGACTCTGAGAAAGGATGCGACAAAATAATGTCGAACTTGTGAAAATTGCCAATACCATGCGAGACTGATACATCGGCCAGCTATTCTAATGCAGTCTCTCGAGATTACTTGCACATTCGATCAGTAGAAATTTGACATAGTGGGACCTCTCCCCATTTCCAAGGGACAAAAAAAATTTCTCTTGGTTGAGGTGGAGTATTTCACCAAATGGGTAGAGGTGGAGGCACTGGCCCACATAACTGAGAATAATATGATAGACTTCGTGTGAAAGAACATTATCTGTCGTTTTGGTCTACCACGAGTCCTCATCTCAGATAATGGAACTCAGTTTCGTGGCAAGGAAATGGTTTCATGGTGCAAGGAATTGAAAATTGCACAATGGACAGGTTGAGTCCACCAACAAGACTCTAAAATAGTATTTAGAACGCTGGCTCCATGCCACATGGACGAGCTGGACAAAGGAACTCCTAGGAATTCTATGGGCTTATCGTACTACACCACGGACCTCAACAGGAGAAGCACCATACACTTTAGTATATGGCCCCGAGGCAGTGGTACTTGTGGAGATAGGCATGCCGACCTATCGTATTACGGAGTATGACCCTAAATGCTCAGCAGGTTTGCGCCAGATGGATCTGGATATGATCGGATCTACCTAAGAACATGCTTACCAACGCACTGTAGCTTTCGTGGTAGCTATGGCCCGCACCTTCGATAAATGAGTCCATCTTTGCAACTTTCAAGTGGGGGACCTAGTCTTAATAAGCGTAAGAGTTAGCAAGCACGTGGGAAAACTCCAAGCTAATTGGGAGAGACCTTACAGGGTTACTCGTGCGAGCTCTAAGGGATATTATTATCTAGAAGACATGCATGGGACCCATTACCCCGACCATGCAATGTGCAACATTTGCGCCTTTTTTATTGTTGATTTCTCACATCTTGTAATTAGAACTACGCAAAGCTTGATTCCCTATATGGGATACGTAGGCAGCCACCTTCCTAGCCTAGCACCAATATTATAAAAAAAATCTTATCTTGGTAGATGCAGGTACTTACCGAAGAACACCATATGCCTTAACGGCAAAAGATGTTGAGAAAATAGCACACATGTATCGCCCTCAGAGGTATTGCCCTCAGGACATATCGTTTGAAAAAATAGACTGTCCATATGCCTTAAACGACAAAAGATGTTGACAAGCACATAGGTATCGCCCTCAGGACATATCGCTTGAAAAGGCGACTGTCCATATGCCTTAAACGACAAAACATGTTGACAAGCACATAGGTATCGCCCTCAGGACATATCGCTTGAAAAGGCGACTGTCCATATGTCTTCACGGCAAAAGACGCTGACAAACTACACATAAGCATCACCTCACAGGTATCGCATTCAGGATACACTGCTCAGAATGGTGAATGCCCATATGTTCCCACAACAACGGTGTTAATAATACATCGAAGAAAAATTGCAAATAAAAAGAAACGCCTGACAAGAACAAGGGTGAAGAGCCCGGCAATGAAGATACATTCAAAAATAGTGGAAAATTACAAATGGGAACTCCATTAAGGACATTCTGAATAGATCGTAACACTACTCCTACAAGGATAAATACAATCTAGATCCTTCAAAAGAAATCATCAAAAAAAGTCATCTTCATAATCAGTGAAAAGCACTCTACGAATTTCATCCCTGCTGATGGGAAGAATAGAAGATGAAAGTGCAGGTTTTCTGGAATCAATGTTAGACGGTACAATGTTAGACGATGTTGGGTTAACATTGGATAACATTGAAAGCCGAGAGCTTTTGCGAAAACTGCTCTTTAGTTGCCAAAATTAAGTTTTGCCTTTATTCACTTATTAATCAAGTTCCACGGTTTTGGTTGTTTATGTTTATGTCCAGGAAAGTATCTTTAACATAAGGAAGAGCTTTGGAAGATTCCCTACTTGAATTTCCATAATTCAAGCTAAGTTGAAATAGTCAACTCACACGCTTTCAAAAGAAGGAAACAAGTGAGTTGTTCTTTGCAACGCGATTCTTTCCAGGATTCTCCGAATTGAAGAAGATGTGTTACCTTGCTAAATCAGTAATGAAGGAAACACATATTCTGGAAAGATATGAAGTTCACAAAGAAGGCAATTTTCAACAAGGAAACAACAAGAGTTACCAAAACTGTGAACAACACATCTTGGCGTTCAAGACTCATGAAATCTATAAAGATGTGAAGTTCATCAAGATGAAGACAAGACAATCGTGCCAATAATCCAAGAGATTAATCTTCTTTGTATTGTCTTCATTTTGTTTTGCGAAGTTTTTGTATCAACTGCTTAAGTCTAGTTCATAGAAGTTAAGTAGTTCTTACTTGTCTGCTTCGTTGAGTCCGATCAACAAAGAGCGTGGGTGAATTGTTGTGAGGAACGTTTTTTGATAAAACCTTTATGGTTATTTCGCCTAAGGCTCGGAAGTTTTTAATAATATTGAAAACTTCTTAAAATTATATCTTCTTGTGTTCTTACTTCCGCTGCACATTATTATTATCAAGAAGATCAAAATAGAGTTAAGGCAATTCCAGCTTAACTCTCAAAAAGTGTTGTGTCAATCCATGGTCCTACAATTTCAATTGGCGTCAGAGCCAAACACCGACTACACTGGTGGTTTGGAGGTGATACAACACCATGGACAGTGTCAATCCTAATACCAACAGGATTCCAGTTTTGGATGGCTCCAATTATGCATATTGGAAGATCAGGATGAGGTCTCACATCAAAGTTATTGATATTCGAGCATGGCAATCCGTGATCAATGGATACTCTCTTCCAACATTACCAAGAGATGGTGAAGGTGATCTAGTTCCAAAACCAGAAGCAGACTGGACAGCAGCTGAGGTAAGTCTCTATAACTCTAATGAAAAAGCTCTTAATGCTATCTCTAGTTGGGTTAATCATCACATGTTCAAGTTAATCCAGAATTGTACAAAAGCCAAACATGTTTGGGATATACTTGAATTACATTGTGAAGGAGATTCAGTTGTTAAAGATTCTAAATATAGACAACTGCTTTTGCAATTTGAAAAACTTGAGATGGGAGAAGATGAAAGTGTTGACAGTTATTTTGAGAAAATTCTTGATATTGCTAACTAATGTGAAAATCTAGGTTTTGCTATGACTAATCAATAAATGGTTTATAAAGCTATGAGAACATTGTCATCTAAATTTGCTCTCAAGAAAATTGCAATGAGTGAATCTAGAAACCTTGTTAATCTACAGTTTCAAGTCTTGATGAATACTCTTAGAGAATTTGAGATGGAGCTTGCCTCACAACCTAGCAAACATAGGGTTGTTGCTTTAAGAGGTTCTAATCTTGACAATGAAAGTGATGATGATTTTGAAATAATTTCTTCAAACTATGGGAAATTTACTAAGAAGTTCAATAAGTTGAATCTTAAAGGAAAAGGTAAAGAGAAGAACCTTAGTAATAGTTCCACAGGTTACAAGAAATTACCTCATAAGTTTGTGAAGTATATGGCATCAAAACCTACTCCTTTAGAAGCTGATAAGTTAAAAGATGTTCAATGTTTTGAATGTAAAGGATATGGTCATATGGCTAATGAATGTGCTAACACTCTTAGAAAAAGAGGAAATTCTCATTGGGTTTGTGTAGATGATTTCAATGAAGATGACTTTAGTTCTGGAGAAGCTGAAGAACAATCAGAAGAGGTTCAAACTGCTGCGCTACTCACTCAGATTGACTAGACACCAGAAGACTCCCTGAACTGCTTCGGATCTCAATGTTACCCCAACATTCAGGATCCAACATCAGAATAAGAGACCTTCTTTGAAGATTGGGATGAATATGATACTGATTCTGAACCTTATCTTGCGTCCTACTTTGATGAATCTAACTTTGATTGTTTTCATGGCACAGTGGATCTAGATAAAGAATACTTCTTTGAAGGTGAAATGTCCCAGGAGGAAATCATTGAAGACCTGAATTCTATCTACCACAAACTGCTGCTTGAGAATCACAAACTCATCAAGAGCAACAAAAGCTTGAAGGAAGAGATTGAATGCATGAAGGAGATGCTGAAACTGTATGAGAAAGACCTTGACAAAACTGAGGCTGAGCTGAAAGAGGTAAAGGTAAAATTAGAAAAGTTGAACAAACCATTAACAAATGGAACTCTTCTACATCTCTGCTTGATGAAGTGCTGAGTATGGGAAATCAAGGAAAAAATGGTTTGGGCTATGTTGAGAAACCTCCCTCTGAAGATGTTAATTCTGCCTACTTGAAAGCTGGTTTTATCAAGGATAGCAATAACTTGAGTTGTGAAATCTCTTCCAACACTGTGAAAAGGCCTACTTTTATCTGTCAATATTGTTTTCAACCTGGTCACATTAAGCCTTATTGTAAAAAATATAAAATTGTGATTGAGAAGAAAACAGTAATTAATAGATGTACCAATGTTAGGAAAACCTCTGATCTGAATGTTATCCCAACATTAGGTAACAAATCTGAAGGACATAAAAGTAGAACCTGGACTGAGAAGATAAAAACTCCTAAGGTTAAAATTGTTTGCAATGTTGTCTTTTCTGCTGTTTACTCTAACCTTGCAGGTAAGTGGTATTTTGACAGTGGATGCTCAAGGCACATGACTGGAAACATTGACAACCTGAAAAATGTAATCCCTTTGACTGTTGGAACAGTTACCTATGGAGGAGGCACTAAAGGGAAAATCATTGGAAAAGGAGTACTGGATGTTGAAGGATTTCCACTACTCAAGGATGTGTTGTTGGTTGAAGGATTGAAAGCAAATTTAATTAGCATAAGTCAACTTTGTGATGACAATCTGCTAGTTACTTTTGATAAAAGTTCATGTGATGTGTTTAATAGTGACAATGTCCGTGTCATGACAGGTACAAGATCAAAGGATAACTGTTATCTTGCTCAAGATGAAGCAGAATGCTACCATGCCAAGGTAGATGAATCTGTCATGTGACACAAGAAGTTAGGACATGTGCACTATAGGAATCTGGAGAAACTACAGAAGTTAGAGGCTGTAAGAGGACTGCCTAAGTTGACTAGCCCAGGTAAAATTGTTTGTGAAGACTGCCTGAAAGGTAAACAAACAAAAGATGTGCATCCACCACTTCAGGTACAGAGTACTAACCCTAGAACTAATAGGTGATTTGAATTGCTACATATGGATCTCATGGGTCCTATTGAGGTTAGTGGCCTG
This sequence comes from Linaria vulgaris, assembly GCA_948329865.1. Taxonomy (NCBI): domain Eukaryota; kingdom Viridiplantae; phylum Streptophyta; class Magnoliopsida; order Lamiales; family Plantaginaceae; genus Linaria; species Linaria vulgaris. The sequence continues at coordinate 109,966,828 of OX415250.1, read as the reverse complement.
AATGGTAAGAAGTATGCTTTTGTTATTGTTGATGATTTTTCAAGATATACATGGATTAAATTTTAGAAAGAAAAATCAGAGGCATTCAACACATTCAAAATTTTGCATGCTAGTATTAAGAATCTTTATGGCACTTCTGTACGAAGAATTAGGTCTGACCATGGAAAAGAGTTTGAAAATGTAAGCTTTGCTAATTTCTGTGAATCTAAAGGTATTTTCCATGAGTTCTCTGCACCTAAGACACCTCAGCAAAATGGTATTGCTGAGAGGAAGAATAGAACACTTCAAGAGATGGCTAGAGTTATGTTGAATTCTAAAAACCTATCTATGAAACTCTGGGCTGAAGCTTTGAATATTGCATGTCATATTAGTAATAGAGTTTATCTTAGACCTGGTACTACTATGACACCTTATGAAATCTTGAAGGGTTCAAAACCAACAGTAGCACACTTTCATGAATTTGGTATTAACTGCTATTTGCTAAAAGATAGAGACTATTTGAGCAAATTTGATCCCAAAAGTGAAAAGTGTATATTTGTTGGATATTCTCCTAATAGTGCTGCCTTTAGGTTCTACAATCCAAGATTGCATACTGTTCAAGAATCAGTGAATGTCATATTTGATGATCTAACTGTTTCTGCAGGTACTGAAGAAGTCACTGGTTCAGATGTTACTCCAACATTGGACTCAACATTGTACACAGACGCTGGAGATGCTGAACTGGAAACTGGAACAAATGTTGACTTAACACCAGAAACCCCCAATGTTAGGCCAACATTTGTGCTGTCAGATTCTGAAGATGAAGTGGTTCCTGTATCCAGAAGAGATCCCCCTCTTAGAATACAAATAGATCATCCAGCCTCTCAAGTAATTGGTCAAATTACTGAAAGAGTTAGGACACGCAACAAAGAAAGGGTAAATTACAAGGATATGGCTAAGTTGTGTGTTTGTATGTTTTCTTCATGTACTGTTGAAAATGCTTCTTGTTTTGTGTCCTCCATTGAACCTAAGAATGTAACTGAAGCTCTTAAGGATAGTTACTGGATTAATGCCATGCAAGAGGACCTCTTACAATTCACCAAAAATAGAGTTTGGAATCTAGTACCTAGGCCATCACATGTGAATGTAATAGGTACAAAATGGATTTTCAAAAATAAAACTGATGAGAATGGTGTAATTATGAAGAACAAAGCTAGGTTGGTTGCACAAGGTTATACTTAGGTAGAACGTATAGATTTTGATGAGACCTTTGCTCCAATAGCTAGGATAGAGTCAATTAGATTACTCCTTGCTATTGCTTGCTTTCTTAGGATTAAACTTTACCAAATGGATGTTAAAGGTGCCTTTCTGAATGGTTTAATTGACAAAGAGGTTTATGTAGAACAACCTAAAGGCTTTGCTGACCTTAAACATCCTGACCATGTGTACAAACTTGAAAAGGCTTTGTATGGCTTAAAACAGGCCCCTAGAGCTTGGTATGAGAGGCTAACTGATTTTCTGTTAGGCCTAGGTTTCAATAGAGGAGATGGAGATAGAACATTGTTTGTCCTTAGAAAAAGCTCTGATATATGCATTGCTCAAATATATGTGGATGATATAGTATTTAGCTCTACTAACAAGTCTACTTTAGACAAATTTGTTGAGTCTATGACAGGAACATTTGAGATGAGCATGATTGGTGAGCTTAACTACTTTCTGGGACTACAAGTCAAGCAGCTGGAGAATGGTATCTTCCTGAACCAGGAGAAGTAGGCAAGGAATCTGGTGAAGAGATTTGAGCTACAAGAGTCAAAGCCTTGCAAAACTCCTATGTCCTCTTTAGTGAAGATAACAAAAGATGGCATTGGTAGCAATGTTGACCCAACATTGTACAGATCCATGATTGGTAGTTTGCTATATCTCTCTGCCTCTAGACCTGACATCATGTTTTCAGTATGTGTTTGTGCTTGGTACCAAGCTGATCCAAAGCAATCTCACTTGTTTGCTGTGAAGAGGATTCTTAGATATGTCTCTGGAACTTCACCCTTAGGCATTTGGTACTCTTATGACACTAATACCAACTTGGTTGGTTTCAGTGACTCTGACTGGGCAGGTGATGTGGATGATAGGAAATCCACAAGTGGGGGATGTTTTTATTTGGGGAATAATTTGGTCTCCTGGTATAGCAAGATGTAGAACTGTGTTTCATTATCAACTGTTGAATCAGAATATGTACCAGCTGGCAGCTGTGTTACCCAACTTGTGTGGCTCAAACACATGCTTTCAGAATATGGGCTAGATAGTGATACACTTCTCATGTTCTGTGACAATCTAAGTGCCATAAGTATCTCTAGGAATCCTGTCCAACATTCTAGAACTAAGCATATAGACATAAGGCATCATTTCCTAAGAGATATGGTAGAGGACAAAGTAATCAACATTGAACATATTGAGACAACAAATCAGCTATCTGATATGTTTACAAAACCTTTAGATAGTGAGAGATTCTTCAGCCTGAGGAAATCTCTTGGCATGTGTGATATGTGAAAATGTTGAGAAAACCAGTGTTGTCATAACACCACTGACTAGCACTGGTATATTGGTTGTGGTGTAGTAGGTATTCTGTTGTTATTCCTTTGTTGAGTTGCATTTCGTTTTGAGTTTCATTTAATCCTTGTTTTGTCATATTTGGTTTGTGTGGTTGAACCCTTTGATGAACAACTCTTTCTAGTTATCAGTTTCACATCTTTGTTTTGAAAAGGTTAATAAAACTCTTCTGGTTGTCTGAGGTTGTGATTACCTAACATATGGAGAAGCTGGGGTACACAAAGTTCACTACTTTGATGTCTATTCAGTTGTGTCTTATTCATATGGAAGGTGTACAGGACATGTGGAGAAGCTGGGTGCATGATGTTGACAGCTTCACTGTTACTCAGTTGTGCTTATTTACATGTTTCTGTTTGTTTGGGCAAGGAACACATGAGGGTGATCCTTTCTACTAGGGTGTTTGAGGTTTTGATTTCTTACATTTAGTAGCACTGATCACTTGGTGATTCTCTTGAATGCAGGTTCGTAAACAAGTATGCATGAGGAATTGGGGTGTTGGGGTGCATGATAAATGAATTGCCAACATTCAAGGCCTTTGTACTTGCCTAACTTGCTGCTGTTAATGTTGTTACTGGGGTGTGTGGAGTTCAGGCTGCCCTCATTCAGTTGTGACATTAACTTTGTGTTTAGCAACCTTCAGTTTTTGTTCAGATGAGTTATGAAAATAATAAAGATTAAAGACATGTGACTGTGCTAGTTTGAGGAGTTTTTCATTTGTGTTTACCATCTGCCTATTTGACATTACATTGTTGCATTCATATAGAACTGCATTGTTTTCTTTCTTGTTTGTGAGTTGTGTCGGTTTAGGCTTAGGGGGAGTATAATTCATGTGTTGAGGCATACAATTTGGGTGACATACTGCAGGTGACACACTGATCTGTGACTTTCTATGTTGTGGAAGTGAATTGTTCCTTGAATTCATAACTGCTTATCTTTGTGTGTTTCTTGTTATCTATGTTGCTTACTCATAATGTTGATTTGAACAATATGTCTGAGGTACTCACTTGCTATATTGGTTAAGTTTCAGATGTATTTTCGGATGTATCTCAAGCTCTCACATGAATTTGCCTTGGTGAAGCCTGTACCTCCACCTTCGGTTTTGAATGTTATCAAATGTTATCCCAACATTGTGCACAGTCGCAGGTCAACATTGAAAACAGGAACTTATAAGTTTTCAGTTTTTTTTCTGAAAACCGCTCTGGTTAACTGTTAATTAAACATCAAAGCTTGTGCGCGGGAAAACATAGTGGGAAAGTTTTACATGGTTCAAATTTGGTAACTGCCCACTAACATTCATTCTCTTTCCTTAATTCACGATTAATTCAAAAATCAAAACCCTATTTTCCTTATTTGTGCTTGCAAGGTTATTATTTGTGCTTAACTGCAAAATTACTCTCTGCTCTCAAATTCTCTCGTTTTCTCTCTGCAAATTCTCTCAAACCTTGTCTACTAACAATGGCAAGCAAGTCTCCCATGCAAACTCTTGCAGATGTTGCCCTAGGAAGCGAACCCACTGCTGCACGCACTCGCTCACACACTAGAAGTGCTGCTGCAAAAACAGTTGAGGCCCATGTTGCTGCCAAGAGGAAGGCGATTCCCTATGTGCGATGAGGAAAGAAGACCAAACAGGGAGAATCAACCTCCAATGTTAAGCCAACAGTGGAACCAACCACTCCCATCACCAATGAGCCTAAAACTGAGGTAAACACTGCTGAACCCATCCCTGAATCTGATGTTGATATACCTATTGAGGGGGAGGGTAGTGGCTCTGTTGAAAAATATGTGGAGATATCCGCGGACGTGTCTGTTGACAAGATGGTGAGGAAGTGGATTAGGGCTCAAAAGAAAAAGAGAAAGGGTAATGGGGAGAAATTGAAAAATATGTCTGAGTCTGCTATGGCTAGGGCTGAGGCCAGGAAAAGACAGGCTGAGAGATCAACTAGGAAGAGGGCTGCTGAGGATGAGAAGAAAGCTGAGGAAGAGAAGAAGGTTGTTGCTGCTGCTGAGAGAAAGATGAAAGGAAAGCAAGTGACGGAAGAGGAAGTAGAGGTGGTAGATGTTGAGGATGAGGAAGAAGAAGAAGAGAAGGAAGAGGAAACTGAGGAGGAGCAGGATGTTGCTGCTGATGTTGGGACAACATCAGGAACGGAGGAGTACACTGATGGGCTATATGTGGTCTATCCTGATGATGAGGGAAGCTACTTTTCTCCCTACTATCTCTCTCAAGAGTTGGAGAAGAAGTGGGATTCTTTCAAAAGAAGGGAGATTCACACTAAAAGAGCTATAGAGATGGCCAATTTCAAATAGAACAAGGTGATGGACTTGCTTGAGGCAAGAGGGCTGCAACAGTCAGTGATGGAGCTGAGTGACTATGCTCCTGAGATTGTCATGGAGTTCTACCTTAATCTCTCCAAATGGATCAGGGACTACAGATCTCCAAAATTTGGAAAGGCTTGGGTGAGGGGGGGAGTCTTCAACATTGACCCCTACACCATCAACAAGATATGTGGCTTCCCTACTACTGATGAATCTGAGGACCCCTATTATGATGATGTGATGGAAGACTTGACTGGAGGGTTGGTCAAAATCTGGAGAGATGCTCTGCCAACCACAAAACTCACCTCCATGAGTGCTGTCTTGCACAAGATAGCTTGCTTCAACTGGCTCCCAAGCAAGAATGTGATTGTACTTACCAAGGAATCAGCAATCTTGGTGTACAAAATCAAGAATGGGCTAGCTGTAAACATGGGGGAGAGGATTGTGAAGTCTATGTCTGAAGTTGCTGGAAGGAACAATGGGATGCTACCCTATCCCTCACTCATCTGCAAAATCCTTGGCAGTCAAGGATTGAAGACAAGTGTCATTGTGGGCTGGAGGAAGAATGATTCTGAATTAACTATTCTCCCAAGCTACTTGTCTGGATCAAGAGTGAGAGACCTCCCATGGAACCCAAAAGGAGTGGTGAGACCAAAGGCTGAAAAGAAGAAGGCTCGGGAGTTTGCTGGAACTTCAGTGCCTATGTCTAAGGAGGAAGATTGCATGGTCATTACTTCTGCTTTTGTAGATCATATGCTGAATTGGTATAGGGGGCAGATTGCTGACACTCAGAGGGAGATCGAGGAGAGAAAGGAACACCTCAAAGAACTGGAGGACATTGTGACAAATTTGGAGGAACTCCCTTCTTCACAAAAAGGGGGAGAGTAGTTCCAATTTTAATTTTAGTCTTCTAGTTTATGGTATGTTTCTATGAACTGCTAATTTCTTTGAACTGCTGGTACATTAATCTCTATTTGGTTTTATTTGATCAAGGGGCTTGTCCTTGATATCTAGCTATGGCCTGTAACTCTAAGTACTGTTGAACTGCTCTAATTGTCTTAACTGCTATTTCTTATAAAAGAACTTTTTGAACTGTTTTTCTTATTAACCTTTATGCAGGAAACTTACTGGTTTCAATGTTGAGGCAACATTGATGAATGTTGAGGTCTGAACATATGTACATATGTGATTGTAGTGATGACCTTTATTCATGTCTTTGTTAATTTAACTTTGATTATGATATCTTGTATTAAGGGGGAGCAGTTTGGTAGTTTAATTTGTTTCTTGCTGATTATAACTTTCTGGATATAAGACTTGATTGGAACAGGTATTGGTTTTGTGAAGAAAGGCAAAAAGGGGGAGATTAAAAGTGCAGGTTTTCTGGAATCAATGTTAGACGGTACAATGTTAGACGATGTTGGGTTAACATTGGATAACATTGAAAGCCGAGAGCTTTTGCGAAAACTGTTCTTTAGTTGCCAAAATTGAGTTTTGCCTTTATTCACTTATTAATCAAATTCCACGATTTTGGTTGTTTATGTTTATGTCCAGGAAAGTATCTTTAACATAAGGAAGAGCTTTGGAAGATTCCTTACTTGAAGTTTCCATAATTCAAGCTAAGTTGAAATAGTCAACTCACACGCTTTCAAAAGAAGGAAACAAGTGAGCTGTTCTTTGCAACGCGATTCTTTCCAGGATTCTCCGAATTGAAGAAGATGTGTTACCTTGCTAAATCAGTAATGAAGGAAACACATATTCTGGAAAGATATGAAGTTCACAAATAAGGCAATTTTCAACAAGGAAACAACAAGAGTTACCAAAACTGTGAACAACACATCTTGGCGTTCAAGACTCATGAAATCTATAAAGATGTGAAGTTCATCAAGATGAAGACAAGACAATCGTGCCAATAATCCAAGAGATTAGTCTTCTTTGTATTGTCTTCATTTTGTTTTGCGAAGTTTTTGTATCAACTGCTTAAGTCTAGTTCATAGAAGTCAAGTAGTTCTTACTTGTCTGCTTCGTTGAGTCCGATCAACAAAGAGCGTGAGTGAATTGTTGTGAGGAACGTTTTTGATAAAACCTTTATGGTTATTTCGCCTAAGGCTCGGAAGTTTTTAATAATATTGAAAACTTCTTAAAATTATATCTTCTTGTGTTCTTACTTCCGCTGCACATTATTATTATCAAGAAGATCAAAATAGAGTTAAGGCAATTCCAGCTTAACTCTCAAAAAGTGTTGTGTCAATCCACGGTCCTACAATTTCAGAATTTCAGAAGACAAATCAAGTTCCGAGGCTATTATAGGGAACTTCCATGGCTTATACTCAATGTGCACGGCAAGCTCATCTATTCTCCGTGGGGACAGCACATCTAGATACATATACCATTTAGGACTATCACTCTCTAGATATGTCTTCAAAGATAATCCATCTGGATTATCCCTCTCTGATCCCCTCTCGGGGGACACGCATCTCAGAGTACGAGGTACCCTATAGCACAATCGTGGGTATGCACCAGGTGCAGCCCACATGATCGGCAAAGGAGGTGCAACATTGGCTTGACCACCATATTCAGATATATCTACATTTGTCGAAATATCATGACCACCATCTGGTTCAGGGGAGAAGCCTTGAGACACATAATCAACTGAGAAGTTCCTCTCTATCGGGTCAAAGTGGAATATTTCAACATCTTCTCCCCCAATGGGAATGGTACTTTCCACCAAATCAGTACGCGTCATTCCTATATTCCCACCCCCGGAAAATTCCATTAGCTTAGCATTTTGGATTTCAAGCAACGTTGCGGAATCCCTATAAGAGTTGCGCTCCTGCTCCAGAAGCATATTTTCCTGACAGAGCTGTTGGACCTCATCTTTCGCTTCTTTCAGCTCCTTAGCTAACTTTTCCTTTTCAACTTGTGCTCTCCAAGCTTTATCATGGGCTTTCCTCTCGCGAACCTCAGGCACACGTGCTCGCATATTAGCTCTATCATGATAGACGTTGCTTCGAAAAATCAACGCCCGTAATTCATTGACCGTTGCGTCATGACCGGATTAAACCTCGGCAAACAGCATATAATCATTACAGAGAGAATGGAACATATGGCCAAACTGTGACAATTACGGCATGTCAAATATTACAAACAAGAAACAATCAGTACATGCATGAATATTCTTAAAACAGGACACCTTACCACAAAAAAGAGCGTTACACACATCTGTTGCGTTAATGCAGCCCCCAAGTCCCGCATAAGTACTTCGGGATCAAGATTTGGAAAAAGGTTATTCATGCTTTGGAAGGAATCGTGTTCACGCACGATCTCGCCGCCCATCCTAATAACTAACCGATTAGAAGCAGGAATTTTCTCTACTGTCAGAAGCAGCAGCATCCTCATGACTTTGTAACGACCTACGTCAACGTTTACGAGACGCACAGGGCACTGCAGCAGTGCCTGCAGGGGATAGTCTCCCTACTTTGAGAGGGACCACGAGCTTTGATATTGTCTGCCTTATCGGGTGAAGGGAGAAAGTCCCCTAGTTCAAGCTCTCTCGTATCTCCAAAACTTGAAAAGGTTGATGCACCTTTCGATCTGCCCAGAGGCGAAACCATATCGTCCATATTACTATATTGGGAACCCTCACCGACCTCCCGTCTACGGGCTTCCTCCTCAAAGCGCGCCTTACCATTCGTATGCCAATAGTTAGAAGGTGCGCCAAGCGACAAAGGGGTTACAACAACTTTTAGAGGCTTGGCAGTAAGCCAATGTTGTGAATTGAGCTCTGCTTCTACAGCTCGCCATCTTTCCTTTTCTAACGCCAGACCTTCTTCAATGTTTGAGCGAGTCTCAACAACAATACTACCACCTTTTGGGTTTGGCTAAATCACCAGGAAGCGGCTCGGAATTGAGAGTTTCGCTCATAAAGGCGAACGCGAGGAAGCCTAACCTCTACAGCAATACCTGGAACCCGCATAAGCCCGTCATCCAACATGGCATCGGATGGCAAGTCATCAGTCACATTTGCCCTATTGGGTGGAGGATCCGAGTTCAAAGTTTTGCCCTCAGGAGCCCCTAGTACATACGGCCGCGGAGACACGACATGCTTCCTATGAGGTAAATTCTTAAGTCGAACCATCTTTCCTACAACGTACAAAAGCATGGTCAAAACTTTATATGAATATATATATATATATATATATATATATATGTGTGTATATATACATATATACTATAGTTAACGGCATATCGAGTTTTATATCGAAAGCATGTCGAAAAGACATCGAACTATCGATCGAGAAAAAAATCGAACAACAGTGAAAACATATCGAAGAATATATATCAAAAACGAGCGCCGACATACCTAGTGGACCCTCGATATCAACTTTGATATACGGATCGCAAAATGACAAGAATCCAGAATAAAATAATCGAATGATGACAAAGACATGGGGACCATTTTATATAATCAAAATATCTGGGCCCCGCGAAGCAATTAATGCATCCGATGTCGGGGGTATCTCGAATTTCATATTCGATATGAACCCGATATGGACAAGTTTTCGACTTATTGCCCTATAAACTGCTTAGGAAAATGGGGGAGTATCGGAACACCTATTTTTCCTTAACCAATTTTCTATACGAATTAGTTGAAAACTTGGGGGAGTTATGGGTACCCCCGAGGAAGAGAAAAATATACGAGTAGAGTTCATAAATCATTATGCAAAATAATAATTTTTGAACTGTGGGACTACATGATATGGATATCTCCTATATTGGGCCAGGCCCATGTTTTGCCATAACGGGGATTTTCCTCGATATGCATATAGGAGTTGGCTTTAGATATGGTACAGAGCGGAATCTATAAGTACCGCATCCTGCATCCCGCATAACGAGACTAAGATATAATTGTTACCCAAATCTACCTGTTGACATCGAATAAGCATATTAGATATCATATTCGACATCTTGTTCGACATTCCGCTCGATATTTGATTCGACTTCACTTTTGATGTCTTGTCTGATATATATTCGATTATGTTCTCGACATATCCCCGACATCACCCCCGGCGTGATCTTCAACGTCACCTCCGATGTTATCTTTGACATTATCAGTGTTACCCGATCGGACGTCCACCCCGAGCATCTGGAGTTCCAAACTAAAGTTATCTTATAGATAGTTCTAGTGATGGGAGACATAGTTTGTGATAGAATCGTTGTAATATCACCTCGTCATATATATACGATCTATTGTCAAATTAATTGACAATCTCAAAAAATTCTTTAGTTCTTTCAAGAATGAGATTTTAAAACTTGACAAATTTGAAGGCGAAATTGACTTTGATATCCTTGATGTGTAGCTTTGACTTAATAAATGTAATACAAGCTATTTTGAGTTTTGATCTTGAATCAACAATTGAGTGACCTAGTCTTCTAAATGAAAGAATTGATGTTCATCTCGATTTCTTGAAATCGTAGAATATCAATCTTCTTTAGATGAGTTTTGATCTTCAAACTGTAAACTCCAAGGCATCAAATCATAATTTTGAATTTATGATGCACAGACACAGCAAAATGAACACTCCGAGGGTCCGAAAAAATACTTAATTTTAGAAGTTCCACAATCTATTATTGATCTCCTTCAATTGAAAATATATAGCAACATTAAATAGATCAAAATAATAGTGATGATAAACAGTAACATAATCATAATGTCGTTAAGAGCTTCTTATGGAAGACTTATAACAGGAATCCATGTCATGTATTTCCAGTCATACTTTGTGCAAACTATCACAACTTTGCCATAATGACAATCCCTACCTTCTTTTCTCAGAATGTTAAGCAATTCATTAGTAGAAGAGACTAAGTCCATTGCACTTAAAATATCTGAAGATTATTTTTGTGAGGACTCGTAGAGCAAATTCAAAATTGCCATAATTATCTGCATTAACCGCAAGATAAATATAAAATCAAAGATCTTCATTACCATCAAAATAGTCGCAACATGACCCTTTATCTTGTTACAGGAATCTCGTTCTCTTATGTTCTCAAGAGTCATCATCACGACCCCAAACATGTCTACTACACTATAGATTGACTCAAAGTATGAACTCCACCAAGTCTTTCCTGCCCTTTGTAAAGTACCAATTTGTATTGCACCTCTGCTCCTTTCACACTTACCACTAGCTATCATATTTTCAATTTCAGCAGCTTGAGCAACATATAACTCCGCTTGCCGTTAAGAGATGCAAAAAGCATGTTTAAATTATAATCAACTTTGAAAAAAAATAACATAAATAAATGCCTCTTTTTCAGCAACTGCAACCAATGCTAGTCATAGTCGATGGGCAAAACAATGTACATAATAAGCGTACGGACAATCTCTCAAAAAAGAGAGCTTGCAACCCATTCCACGAACCACGCATATTACTAGCCCAGTTGTATCCCTAGCCCTTGATGCTGGTGATGAGTAGATCATATCGACAAAGAACCATACATATCACCTTCTTAAGTGTTGCAACAAGTGGTGTCTATAACATGCACAATTCAAAAAACATCTCTCTTATAAATCCACTAGCATCAACGTATCTAAAAACAATGGTCATTTGCTCTTTACTAGATAAACTTTTAGCATCATCAACCAAAATACAATATTTTTCAACTTGAATTTCTTCACGAATCTTCATTCTCACTTTGTCAGCAAGAATATGCACAACCTCTTTTTAAATCTTTGGTGAAGTATATTTTACATTTAGTGGAGCATCCTTAAGAAGAATACCCATATCCTTGTTTATTCTTCCCAAAAGGTCAACCATCTCCATGAGATTACCTCTGGTATTAGATGACTCTTCGTGCCTACTAAATGCACATTCTTATGCGCATGCTTGCATGCTGAGCTACCGAATGCATTCAATTGTCGCCTTTAGTCACAACATATTCTTTTGAATTTCTTCTTAGCTTTGTGCATTCACATTTTATCAATGTGACGAGTTACATTATTTAGAGCATCAACAAATTCCACATCATTTTTATGTGGTAAATTAGGACCTCCAAAGATCCTTCGACATACACCAAAGATAGGGGCCAGTTCTACATGGAAAGGTATTATAAGGAGCTTGGTTCTAATGCTACCGTGTTTGAGGTGAAAGATTGAGGATGGGGCGACAACATCGTTCTGGTTCGACAACCGGTTGGGGAATAAACGCTTATGTGACGAGGTCCAATTCATCTTTCCTGTTGAGGCCGACTTGCGAGTGTGCGATATGATAAATGACTCGGGTTATTGGTGCATCGATGAACTCCAAACAAACCTACCAATGGATATCAAGACTGAAATTCAGAGCAGAACTATTAATCTTAATAACGCAGCGGATGTGTTGATTTGGAATAAAACGAGTAGTGGCGCTTTTTCTTGTCAGATGGCGTACAAAGCGTTTCACAAGTTATATGGCTAGAATCACCAAGAGGCCTGGAGTACAAATGGATATGGAAAACTAAGCTGAGTTATAAATTACAACACTTTATTTGGTTGGGAGTGCCGAACCGTTTGGCTACAAACCACCTCCAAAAAGTGCAACAAATTACAAACTCGGCTATATGTCCACGTTATGACTATCCGGATGAATCAGCCATGCACATCTTCAAGGAATGTAACATGGCCACGAAAGTCTGGAATATAATCCTGTAGGACTCGGATCAGCGGGATTTCTATAGGATCATAGAGGATGAATGGCTTCGATCTAACCTCACAAAGCAAACATTCATATGCGAGTTTATGCCCAATGACTGCTGGAATGTTATTTTCGCAACCACTTTGTGGAACCTATGGACGGCAAGGAACGAGTTGGTCTTCAAAGGGAATAATGTTTCTGTGGCAAGTATTATACATAAAATAAAGATCTTGAGCAGCGACTTGGCACTAAGTAACACAGGCAAGCGGGCAACGGATTAAATGAGAGATGGGAGAAACCAAGTGCAGGCGGGAGAAAGCTCAATGTGGATGGCAGCACATATATGAGCCGCAACTCGGGTGCACTGAGAGGAGTGCTAAAATCTGATAATGGTGAGTGGCTTTTGGAATTTCTATACTAAAATAGATGCACCAACCATCGAGGAGGCCGAACTGGAAGCGTTAAGGAAAAGTATGGAGATAGCTTGGAATAAAGGCTTAACCAATATCAAAGTTGAGGCGGATTTAGAACAATGCATGAAACTCATCACAGGAGCTCGATGGCACAATGGGGGGGCTTCAAACCTCATGACGAAATGTAGAGAACTGCTCCAGAGATCTTGGAATATCAAGATAAGATGGATTTCGAGGAACGCCAATCGAGTGGCTGATGCATTTGCAAAATTAGAGTTCGATGAGAGGGACCGAGATCTATTATTGGATACACCATTGGACCGTGTTGTTAGGCTACTATGTAGCGACCTAGCTTAGTTTGCTTATTTTCTTTCCTTCTGTCTACAAAAAAGAAAAAAAAAATAGGATCTCCAACACGCACTAGAAATGCACACTTATCCCACTTACACTATTTCTATTTTTAAATCCTTTAATGGTGAATGTGTGATGATTAAATCACAACTTATTCTGTAAGCAAAATAATGAAAGCAAAATACAACATCTTTATCACATAGTATTATATTCATGGAAATTGCTCATGACATTGAGCTTTGAAATCGTCGATTTTGTGTTCGTGATTGCGAAAATGGGTAATCTCATTCAAGCCTATGTGGCCCAATTTTTATAGTTGACTAGATATTGAGATATACGTATACGTAACCCAGGATCTCGTTCTAAAGCACCACTATTTGCTTCAGTAGTTTGAGATAATAAATGGCGTTAGTCATCATGAGTTGTGGTGACATCATTCGATAGATTATGCTCTATACTTGTTGAACTATGCTCTTTGAGTTTATTAGAGAAAGAAAGCATAGTCTTCCTCTTCTTGTTTCCTGGAGAATTCATTATCACCTAAATATATTTGGCATCAATACTGAATATAAATATTGTAACACAAACATGAAAAGTGCTTAAAAAGAAAACAATTGCATGAAATGATGAGCATGCTTAATTTAGTTTTTAAATAATATATAAGATGCTCAGAATTACATTCTTATCAAACTAAAATTTCTTTTATCCCTTAATAATTAGCATAAGTTGCACAAATAATGTTTCTTTTACTCTTATCAAATAAACTACAATACAACTCAAGAGTCATCTTATTTACACTAAGCCTCTCATAAAATCAACATATTTAACTTTATTATAGTAACCCAACAAAAGAGAAAAACACTTAGAAGGATAGATTTTGATACAAAAGTAATTAGGATTTATGTCATTTGAATGTACCAGGCTACCAACAATCTACAATATTTGGTGCATTGTGTAATTTTTCAATTGTTTGAGATCTTTAAAGCACTAAGAAGTTATTCAATTCAAGGTCTTTCCTTTTCTTGGAACGGGTGAGCTTGCTCTGTTTTTCATCTTTTGCCAAAGTAAGGTTGTATTTTTTATTATTTTTTTATTTCATTTGAATTTAATTTTTTAAATATTCTGGCTTGTTAAAGGTATGTATCTTCATTTTGACATCCTTCTTTTTTGTATTTATATCTTGGGCTTTTTCTTTTCTTTTCAGAACTATACTCGACATACATATATACTACCTACTTATGGGTTTGTAAGATTTTTTCTTGAACTGAAGTCCATGTGGGTCCATGAGTAGGTCCGCCCCTGATTACATCACCACAAAGAAAAAAGAAATTCACATGGGTCGTTCCCTCTTTCTTTCACCAATTCTTCTTTGAGATGATTTACATAATATCATTGATACATTATATTGTAAGGGTTATTGCTTTACTTCCTTAACTAATTACTTGTGCACGCAGATATCCGCGTACGTGCACTTTGTGTCGTTAAAGAGTATTGATAAATTATATTTATTTTTAATAATATTATCTTAACAACAAATATTCATAAATAATATTTAACACTATATTTATTAAATTTTTAATAAATCAAAAAAGGATTAAACCACTTACATAAGTTCTAAATTGAAATATATGCATATAGGTCATATTCATTTATATATTTTGCTCTTTTATTTTGATTAAAATCATAAGATTCAATATAAAAATTAAAAACTTTAATTATTTCTTTCTATGGCATAGAATGTGCCATAATTTTCGTTTCTATAGTACTAGAAACGCTGGCACGCGGTCCCCGCGTGATTAAGAATTTATTTTAATTTATATGGTAAATGAATAATTTGAATAAGTAAAGATTAAATAAATAAGGATAGAGACTTTATATAGAAAGTTTTAAATTTTGGGAAACTAAATATTCAATCACAATAATTACTATAGTTATTGATTCTACTTAAATTATAAGGCTAAATTAGGAACTCAATAATTAAACTATTGTCCTAACAATAAAATTATAAGGCTAAAATCGGAAATCAAAAGTTTGGTGTCACAGTTTGCCTTTCTTTATATAATAGTATAGATTCATATATAAGGTGCATTTTGATTAACCTGGAAATTTGGTAAGAAACTATGTGGATTTGATACAATTAGGTGAATTAGATGTAAATTTGGATATAACAAAATGTTATCATTTATTTTACTGACGAGGTTAAATTGGGAATTCGGCTATTGGATGTTATGGCTTTATTTAAATCCTAAAACTATAAAAATGAAAATAAAAAATTTGATGTACCAAACTATTAGGTAATCCGATTCTATCAAATCTCCTTCCTAATTTATCTTGTATATTCTTGTTAATGATTCTTTCCTATCTTATAATTGAATACTTGTATAAATTAATGTACTCTTGTATTATTCATTAACCAATAAAATACCAAAGTATTATATTCTTTACAAGGGATCAGGATAAGCCACCTATACCACACGGTCTCTTCCAACCATCCGCCTTAGTTCCTCAGTCGCCGCCATCAAGACTCTACCGCCTTGGATGGCAACGATGTTCCACCAACGTCTATCGCACCACTACCTTCTACCCACACGACACCAACAAGCCTTATTCATGTTGCACACCATAGTCACTTTTCTCTCAACTCACTCCAACTAACTACTTGTCGTGGCGGCTCCAAGTTGTCTCCCAATGTAATGGACTCAACTTACTTGGCTATCTCAAAGGAACCTACACTCGTCCCAACCCGTCGGATCATGACACATACATCCTATGGTTCCAGCAAGACTCCCTTCTCCTTGGGGCGCTTGTTAGCGCCATCTCGGATGAACTGCTTTCGCTCATCAACTCCACTACAACATCGTCTCAGGCATGAGTGTCCCTCATGCATAGTTTTGCTTGCCCAGATGAACCCGTGTCATGGTGTTGAACGAAGCTCTCAACTTTGCGTCTCTTGGGAATCGTTCTATCACGGCTTACATGACGAAAATCAAAGCCAAAGTTGACGAAATTGGCATGATGAACCGTCCCCTACGTGCTGATGACGTTACCTTGTACGTCCTCAATGGTCTTGGACCAACCTACCATGACATTGCCACTTCAATTTGGCTTTGGAAGAATCCGCTCATGTTTGCAGAATTACACAGTGCCCTCTTGTCACACGAGGCTTACTTGCACCGTCTTGACACTGCTACATCCTCGCTTGTGGTCATCGCCAACATTGCCAACCATAGTTTTGGTGCTCACCATGGATCTGTGGCCGGAGGACACTCCTGTTACTCCAACCCACATAGTCGTTCTCATCACAACTCATGTGGTCGTCCCTTTAGCGGTCGAAATCGAGGTAACCTTAATTCGACTCCTCAAAAGTCAAACTCACCGTATAGCCATGTTCAATGTCATATTTGTGGGCTCCATGGTCACACCACCCTTCGGTGCTTCAACTTGAACTCGGTTGTGACCACGACTAACACAGCCCGCACCCCGCCTCCCTCGCAAAACTGCCCGATGATGGTTCTCGGTTAGTTGACTCGGGGGCTTCTCACACTCTCACGAATCATCTTAACAACCTCACTTTCCACTCCGAGTATGATGGCATCGACGAAGTTCAGATTGCTGAAGGTCATGGTATAGAAATTACACATATTGGTACATCTACATTACATTTTCCATCCCGCACGTTTTATCTCTCTCATGTGTTACGTGTTCCGTCTTCACAACATAATTTATTGTCGGATCATCAATTTACTCGTGACAATAATGTTTCTATGGAATTCTTTCCTGACTATTTTGTTGTTAAGGATCAAATTATGGGGGACCCACTAGCGAAAGGACTATGTAGCAACAGCGTTTACCACATCCGACCTCCTTCCTACTACATGAATCGGCCGCGAGGCTTGCCACTTTCGGGGTTCGGGTGTCCATAAGCACTTGACACTTTATTCTTGGTCATTCGGCCACCAAGACGAGCTTATCTTTAATTTCTGCATTTAAATTACATGTTAACTCTAAATCCTCTACGAAGGACTTGTTTTGTGAATCTTGCCACGTTGCCAAGTCTCACTGTTTGCCTTTTAAGACATCTAGCTTTTCTGCTTTGTATCCTTTACATTATGTTTTTTCAGATATTTGGGGTCCTACTCATCCCTCCGTTGATAGCTTTCGTTATTGTGTGCTTTTTGTGGACTTATTCAGTCGCTATTGTTGGTTTTTTTCGTTGGTTGCTAAATCCCAAGTTCGCGACATTTTTGCGCATTTCAAACCCCTAGTGAAAAAAAAAATTCTTGTCAAATAAAAAAAATTTATAGTGACAATGGTGGGGAATTCGTGGCCCTACAACCTTTTTTTTGCAAATTCTACGATTAATTGGTTAACTACGGCACCTCACACACCACAACAAAATGGGCTTTCTGAAAGGCTTCATCGCCACATAGTTGAAACTAGGCGTGCACTATTGCACCATGCTAAACTACTACTTATGTTTTGGTCTTTTGCACTGCAAACCGCGGTGTACTTAATTAATCGCATGCCTTGCTCTGCCATTGGAAATTCTACGCCTTTTCAGAAATTATTTGCCACTACTCTGAATTATCTCAAATTGTGTGTGTTTGGGTGTCTAGGTTATCCTTGGTTACGTCTCTATGAACCTGGAAAGCTATCTTTCTTGGGTACTCTTCTTCACAAAGTGCTTACAAGTGTTGGGATCCTACATCTCGACGCCTTTTTATTTCTTGACATGGTAGGTTTTGTGAAGGACACTTTCCCTCATTTGATCCAGCTCAACCTGTGGTCCCGTCGTTCTGACCCACGACCCTACTTTTGGCCCCGACGGCTCGACCCACTGCCCAATTTGTGGCCCCGTTAGTCCGACCAGCGGCCCAACCCTTGGCTCCACCGGTCCAACCCACAGCCCAACCCGTGACCCCGTATGTCCGACCCGCGGCCCATATAGAGGCCCCGCCGGTCCAACCCGCGTCCTCTACGGCCCCGACTGCGTCTAACCCTGCACTAACCGAGGCCCAAGCTGCGAATCAAGCCTCTTTTAATCGGTCCAGCCCTTCCAATGGGCATCACATGGTCACACGAGCCAAAAATAACATCTTCAAGCCTAATGTACTCAATGTTGCAACAAAGCATCCACTGCCTTTGTCTCTTGAACCTACTTCGGTGCCCACCGCATTGAAGGATCCGAATTGGCGTGATGTTATGTCCATTGAGATCAACGCCTTACTTCATCATGGTATGTGGGATCTTGTCCCATCTCATCATGCTTCTAATATTATTGGTTGTAAGTGGGTGTTTCGTGTAACCGTAATCCTGACGGTTCCATCGACAAGTACAAAGCAGGATTAGTTGCTAAAGGGTTCCATCAACGTCCCGACCTTGATTACGTTGAAACCTTTAGCCCAGTTTTCAAGCCCGTCATGATTTGTCTCATCCTTTCGTTCGCGGCTATGTACTCTTGGCCCATTCGTCAATTGGACGTGAGCAACGCGTTTTTACATGGCAACCTTGGTGAGGTGGTCTTCATGGAACAACCGCCGGGCTTTTTTTACACCGCTCGTCCAATCACGTTTGTCTGTTACACAAATATATTTATGGCCTCAAGCAAGCGCCACGCGCGTGGTTCCATGCCTTACGTGATGCTCTCGTTCAACTTGGTTTTTCTCAATCTTGCTCGGATAGTTCGTTGTTCATCTATCGCCGCGATGCCACGGTCTTATTTTAACTTGTGTATGTCGATGATATCATCTTCACGAGCACGAGTCCACGTCTTATCGTGTCCTTCATTGCCGAGCTCCAATCGTCCTTCGCAGTCAAAGACCTCAGCTCTTTGTCATACTTTCTTGGCATCGAGGCCATGCCGTGAAAGGAATATCTTCTTCTCTCTCAACACAGGTACATCAATGATATTCTTAGTCGACATCATATGGATGGTGCCAAAACCATGACCACTCCTATGGCAGTTAATGTCGCGACCATCTTCCTTGCATATTCGTCGGATTGTGATCCCCATGTTTACCGCCAAGCCATTGGCGAACTCCAATATCTCTCCTTGACGCGTCTCGATATCGCTTTTGTTGTAAATCGTCTTGCTCAATTCGTCTCTTCCCCTACCGAATTGCATTGGGCAGGTATCAAGAGAGTGCTCTGATATCTCAAAGGCACCATCACGCACGGACTCCTCGTGAGTCATGACTCACCATTCACCTTTTGGATGTCAATTGGACTAGAAACCCCACGGACCGCTCCTCCACTATGGCCTTCATCATCTTCCTTGGAAACAACCCGGTCTCTTGGAGTTCTTGCAAGCAACGCACCGTTGCCCGCTCTTCTACCGAGGCCGAGTACTGCGCCTTGGCTACCGCCACGTCCAAGGTTCGTTGGATACAAAATCTTCTTGTTGAGCTTCATGTAAAACTAAGCTTTGTGCCTACTATATTATGTGACAATATTAGAGCTACGCACTTATCGTTGCACCCGGTCATGCAATCTCGTATGAAGCACATCGCTATTGATATTCATTTTGTGCGTGATATTATGGCCATGGGGTTGCTTTGTGTTTCTCACATTAGTACTCATGATCAACTCGCAGACGTTCTCACCAAGGCCTTACATCGCTCTCACTTCTTACTCCTTCGTTCCAAAATTGCCTTAGCCGATGGAACGACAATTTTGAAGGGGCGTATTAGGGAATCCAGCCGATGGAACGACAATTTTGAAGGGGCGTATTAGGGAATCCGATCCTAACAAATCTCCTTCCTAATTTTTCCTGTATATTCTTGTTAAGGATTCTTCTTATCTTAGAATAGAAGACTTGTATAAATTAATGTATTCATGTATTATTCATTAAGCAATAAAATACTAAAGTATTATATTCTTTACACAAACTACCAATATATCTTTCTTTATATAATTGTATAAACGCCCGTTTCTTATTTTGGCGTGATATTACTCAAGTACTATGACTCCAGCAGAAGCAATATATTTAATTCAAAACATATTGTAAGACATAATCATAATAATAATTCAGAAGACCATATCTTAACTAATTCTCCACCACACCAGTTTATTACCTAGTTACAATCGCACAGGACAGAAATATTTAAACCCCAATATCTTGTGATATACCCTAGTAAATTAATCTGCCTTTGATTCGGTTAGGGGACGAAATCCGTGATCAAGTGTAGCTTTCCAAATTTTCTCAATATCAAACATTAAGTTCCCACACTCGTTCACATTCCATCCTTCCATTGCATGCACTATTCCAGCTACCCGCCATGCACTAATCACTCTTCTTGGCAACCAATTCTGTCATTAACCAACAACAAAAAAGAAAAGAATTATTAGTCAGCACATTAGAGAGAGTTTATTGGAGAATATAAATACTATTTACAAGTTTGAGTTTTTAGATGAGACTGATAATTTCCATAATAGTAATAGCAAAATTGATAAAAGTTTCATTGCTAACCTCGCAAGAGTCGACGTTTTCTAGATCATTTGGAGCCAACATTGCTGGTGTCTGGTAGTAGGAGCAGTCCTTGCGTGATTTCTTTGGAGGAAATGGTGAAAACGGAATAAAAATTGTTCCCTTTGATGCCTTTTGTTGCTCGTCTTCACTAATTCCGTTTCCGACTAACCATGTCTGCACGAGAAATAAACAAAACCCTCTTTACAACATGGCGATGTACTTAATAATGCTGTTAAGTAGTAGAGTTGGCATAAATTAGTGGCAAAAGTAGCATTTGTCACCTTTGGGGTATTGAATTCAGAGAGGATCAAGTTATTCTCGACCTCGCTGCCAAGCCTCGCTTTAAGCTTCTTATACTCATCCTCGCGCATTGTAAATACCTATTGGCAATTTAAACACACAAAAAGAATCAATGAAGTGTGGAAAATTATATTAAAATACACATAGGCCAATCATTTTATTAGCCTACGTCGATAGATGAAATGACAGTTCAATATCAATTAGAGCCAGACTAGAAAGAGCCAAGATTTACCTGGACTCCTCTGTTGCAGAGAATAAGGGCAATGGAGTAAGCAACCTTTGACAGGTTTCCACGAAGAACAACTTGAGTTGTTCCTTTAGGTATGCTGTTAAGCACAACAGCAACTGCCAAACTGTTCCCATCAACTAACTTCACTTTCAGCTGAGGATGTTTTTTGATGAAAAGCTCCCCGCTTTCGTTAAGTCCCTCGTCCTGTAATAACATAAGATAGTTAAAATACATACATACATATATATATATATATATACACACATATATGTACAAAACAATAAGCTTTGATGCAACCATGTTATCTAGCAAATTGTGAAAAACTATCACCCTTATAGTTATTGTATTCTATACATTGTAAAGTATCTTTTTCGACATTAAAAACGAACTTAACTTACATTCCACAAATCGAGTTTTAACCAAAATTGACATGTTTAACCAAAACTTGAAAAGATATATTGTGGGGGCGAGAGGTCAACTCTTTTTAATTAATATAGAGAACATAAGTTACAGAGTATACTCAGTGAAATAGAGAATCTTTAGTTTGTTGTAAAACAGAGATTCATGCCGTTAGCTGAGCTGTCATTTGTGCTAATGATATATAATTAAGTAGTTTATTACTTGCCTGATTCAACAGACCAAGGCTCAAAACCTTAACCCCTCTCTCCTCAGCTTCAAGTATAGCATCCTCAATTATATTGTTGATTGATTCTCTCTGCCTTCGCGTTTGAAACTGCACTCAATAAACACGGAGCACACGTCGTAAAATGTTCAATACTGGTGTTTGTAGGATAGTAGAATAAATCTAGATCGCGTAATAAGTATAGAAGGACCCTAGTAACTTTAGTCTTACTTGGGAGCTGTATTTTGCAACCACCCACGTTTGCAACTTCAGGTTCTTGAAGACGTTCCTCTCAACAGTGAATGTGCCACCATGTACCCAAGTTATCAGCTTTGACAGAAGTGTGAGGGGCCACAATAAAGGCAAGTACCATTTGGAGCTGAGAGGTTGGGAAGCAAAGTGGGGAAATCCAATGCGGAGGTGGTAAATGGATTCCGGTGTGGTTAGGTGAGTCAAATGCACCACATCGGGTGACTCGTCCTCTCGAACAAGTGAAGCTTCGTATAGTGATTCGGAGGATTTGTCCATAGTGCCGTAGAGGTAGTCGTAGAACGGCATGAAAAGGGTATAGTTGGCCCGGAATTGAGTATGATGCAGCGAGTGGTACCTGTACGACAAAATCTGAAGTCAGTTGAACTCAATTTTGTAAAGTTGTGTAGCATGACATGGATCGAAGTTTCTAAACTTTAAGTGAATGGTTTCTGTTTGGAACTCTTTAGAAACGAAACGGAAAGTAATTTTCAAGCTTATAACAATAACGATTATTATTTTCTAAAAAACGTCTGGAAACCTTCTAATATTTAGTAGTAGATTATATTGAAATATACAACTAGTCCATGGTGCATGCTTTTATTAAAATGCAATTCTTTTTTTTTTTCAGGAAATCACAATATACATATACACAGATATATGAGGCAAATTAATTAGGACATGGATTAAGATTTGTACTTACGAAGGTGTGTAAATGATGTACTTAAGGGGTGGAAATATGTTAAAGAGCCATTTTGGTATGTGTTCAAAGTTGCAGTGACCCATCATGTTCATGAAATCTAGAAATGTTACATATCCAACCACTGCAGCTATGGAACTACACCCCATTTGTATCACTGGGGCAAACGCAATTCCAAACAATTGCTTGTATGATAACAGCTCCAAGAATGGATGAATCACAGCTGCCAAATTGGAAAACAAAACAAAATAAATAAGTAAATTAACATTTTAATCATATAATTATAATTTAGAATTCTTATACAAAAAGTCACACAATATTTGTTTCGAAGCACTACTTGTTGAGTTAAAAGAACAAGTAGAAAATTATTGAGCAGTTTTGAGATCATGAAAGAAAAAGTACATGATACACCAAGCTCAATTCCATCTTGAACGAGTGTAAGTCATTTTCTGACAGAGTCGAACCCAAATGAATTTTGTGGCGAGAATCTAAAACCGTATAGTCTAGTACAAAAACCAAATCACAAGCCAGTTTCGTAATCTACAAGGAACGTAACTAATCATAGTCTTAAGTATATATGAGTTTTATCCGGAATTCTCTAGCTAAGGTATGCAATTCTATGACAATTGCTTACATGAAACGGGCTCGGTGGCAATGGAAGAGTGGTGGTGGGAGTGGTAGCGGTTGTAAAGAGAGTGGTGGTGCAACGCCCTGTGCAACCAATAGTAAAGAAACTCCACCGGACCAACGTGCAACAAAATAGTCCAGATCACTCCATCGGTCCTCCACAATGGCAGGTGTTGAGCCCCCTCAACAAAATATGATGTCATATACATAATAAGTCCCATCAAAATGATTTGGTCTTCCCTGTAAAGATAACCATATCAATGTGAACTTTCTTAGAAAATAAATTAAAAAAAAAAATCAAATCCCCTGTTCATAACCTCATTAAGAAACTTTCCTCATATCAATTAAAAGAAACAAAAATTAAGTATAGCGGAGTTCCAAGTTTTGCAAGAGAGACATACCAGTTTTTCTCTCTATCAACTTGCTCAAACTCAATGTTCTTATCAACTATCCTGTTACCCCCTTTGGCCGTTCGATATCGAGATAACGAGATCCATATTTGTGTTTGCAAAGCTCTTGATAGTAGGAGAGGTAATATCAAGAAATTTGAAAGATCTCTCTCACTTGCATCCTTCACCATGTAGGAATATGTTGAGTGTATCACCCATGGAGCCAACACAAGGTACTACAAAAAAAACAAAAAGAATATAGTATCAAAAGACAAAGAGTACAAGTAAAATCAACATTTCATCATGCAATAAATTGCATGGTGATTAATTAAAGAAGAAAGTACCTTCAAACTCCCAAGTCCTGCCCATGGAAAATCAGTGAGGATCCCAGGTTTAGAAGCCATTTGTCTCTTTGTTTGTTATACTGAATTGCATTGCGTTTATATAGACATCAGTGTACATGCTACGATACTTCCAAAAAGTCACTAGTGGATTTAATTAAATAGAATTCCCAATCACCACCAACAATTTAAAATATATGTGTTTGGTAGCATCACAGTGGCAGGATTCACAAGTAGCATTAAATTGAAACTCACAGATCATAGTAGAAATATTCTCCTTGGACAAGTCAAATACGTACACTACATTTTTTTTATCTTGTAAACTAAATTTTTTTTAAGCAAGAAGTGGTTGGATTGACTTTGACCCACATATATAAGAACATGAAATTCGGATAAGTAACTCCTTAGATTTTTGGGTTTTATACCCTTTAAGGTAGGTAGTGTCAGATTAAATATGATATGTGTTACCACTTGAAACCCGAAAATCAAAGGCGTTATGAATTCAGCGGCGGTAGTCTCACAAAGATGTCTGCACACAGACTTTTTTTTTTTTTTAGTATCTTAAATTCAATTAACAATTATTTGAGTAGTTCCGTATAATTGCCCCTCGACTATTTGAAAGGTAATAACGAAAAAGAAACTTACCCTTAAATAAATAAATAAATAAACGTGAGGAACGGCCATAATCATTAGAAGACTTTTACATCATCTTTATACTTTGTAAATTACTGCGTTAACCATGTATTGATTTATGAAAAAGCTTATTGTACGTTGATTGATAGCTTTATGGTTAAACTTGTGAAGTCAAAAATGGCGTGTGTGCCTTTGAATGTCTCAAGAATCAAATATATTTACTTATATGGGTAAGGGTTGCGGGTCTAAACAAGAGCATTAAAATATATACTCGCAAACAAATTTAGGACTTATAAAATCAGATATCGTACGTAATCACGTGAACGAAGTTATACCAAGCCTTCTAAATAAATAAATAAGTATATGTTGTTATAAATAAGGCAATTAGAATATGACAAGTGGGCAAATTATATTTTATAATAGTAGTAGTTGTTGTAAATAGTGTAAGATGCTGGAAATTCTTTCCTATATAAAGAGTCATCAAGATGAAGAGAATATCACTCATTCACAAGTAATATACTCATTATTTGTTCTTCTTTCTATATGTCCTTTTAATATATTGTTATAAATCTCAAATAGTTTTAGTTTTTCTATAACACGTTATCGGCACGATAGTGTTCGATCAGAAAGAATTCAGTTCATTCGTTAAAGAAAACATTCAACGTCAAAAGGTATGAAAGTTTTATATTTACGTGTTCATCTATCTACATTATTATAGACAATGTAGACTACCGTCTATCTATAATTTAATAATTAGATGAACAAGTAAATATAAAACTTTGACAATAACATTATAAACATATGTTCATCTAATTATAAAATTATAGATAGGCGGTAGTCTGCCTTGTCTATAATAATGTAGATAGATGAACAAGTAAATATAAAAAAAAAATAAGATGAACAAGTAAATTATAATTTTATGTTATCTAACTCTAATATTAATAATAATCTTAACACTCGTTGATGCTTGAGTTAACCCCAAGCTAAAAATGACTACTAACACTTAATTATTATTGAAGGTTTTACCTCCTATTATATTGCTTAGTTTATTCCACAAGCTCATGAAAGTTTTTACATAGTAATGCGGCGGAAATTATTTACGCACTTAGTTTATTTCAATTATGTTAGTTGTTTACATTATTCCACAAGCCTATGAAAGTTTTTACATAGTAATGTGACGAAAATATCTATATGTATTTACTTATCGTAATATTATTTCTTATGCCCGTTGAAAGTTATTAATGCGGTTGAAATTTTTACTTGTTATACAATTAATCCTTGTTGCTCGATTGTTAAAGATATTATCATTCATCAATCATGCCAAATTAAACAAAACAAAGAAAAATGATTGTTTTCTAACGGCTATAAAACGGCTACGTATAGATATCTTTCTTCTATAAATATGCAGATTTCATAACTCAAACTCCACACAAATCTTCATTTTTTTTTCTCTCATCTTGCAAAATGTTTCGTACGTCAACAATGATCTTGATGCTCGTTTACCTTTTATTTTTCATTTTTATGCTAGTAGATGAGGACAATCCTATATTTTTACCTATGATATTCCTCGTTTTTGCCGTAGTAATGTTCGAGTGCATAATTTGGCTAGAGATGAGATAATTGCATCATATTATTGTAATAATTGTGCTTGTGTGGTTGCGTATTAAATAAAATATCTTGATCCTAATTATGTTTTTTTAATGTTCATTTAGCTGTAATATCTCTTGAAGGTGGATTTTACCGAACTCACTGTCGATGGAAAAAATTATATGCAATGGGAATCAAATGTGAAAGCGCATCATACTGCGAAATTCTCGCGGAAATAATTGATGAGTAAAATGAATGTACTGACCAGCAATGATGCGGGGCAATTATATTCATGCGTAGACATTTAGATAATTTCATGCAAACGAAATATCTCGATATTACAGATTCTTCTGAGCTATGAATTAATCTGAATGAAAGATATAGCCACCAAAAGGAAACAATGCTTCCAAAAGCCATACATCGGTGGAACACATTAAGGTTCCAAGATTTTACATCAGTAAATGATTACTCATCTGTCATTCATAATATCTGACAAACGCTAAAATTTTGCGGAACAGAAATTCCTGATGAGGAAATGATTGCAAAAAATCTTTCTACTTTCATGTCAGTCATATACTCATCCAAATGCAACACAGGCTAGTCGGATATATTAAGTATCACGAACTAGAGAGGGTGTTGTTAACGAGAGAGAATAGTAATAATCTATTGATTAAGAATTCTTAGTTACGCCCAACTGGAGCACAAGCATTGCCAGAAGCACATGTCATAAGTTTCTCAAACTTTCGCGGACGAGGAAATTACAATAATGGTGATCGAGGCAGAGGCTAATATCAAGGTCGGGGTGGTTATAGAGGAGGATATGTTTCTAAAGGTGGTCGTGACTATAGAAGTGGTCGTGGTCGTGGTCGTGGTCGAGGTAGTTATCACAACCCTTCGACCAATGATACGGTCCATAACAATAACCATCATGATAAAAGAAAAATTGCTCATAGTAAATCTGAAGGTTACTGTTTTAACTGCGAAATGAAAGGACACTGGGCCAATACGTGTCGTACACCTGAACATTTTTGTAAATTTTACCTAGAGAGTAAAGGCAAAGAAAATAAAGTGAACCTTGTTGAACAAATGCCTAATAATCCCACATATTTGGCAGCATCTAATTTCACGGAGGATCATGATGTTACTATGGCTTGACATGAACTATGTAATTCATGTATGCGTGATTCCTGATTTGATTTGCATTGCGTGATTCTTTGTTGTGTTATTTTTGAATTGATATGTATTTGCGATTTCTGCTTGTAATGTATTGTGTTTTCATTAATTGTGTTTCCTTATGTATCTTAATGAAACGGTTTTCCTTTTCTCAAATATATGCTTCGTTTATTGTCATATCATGTTTAACTCTTTTTGTTTGACATGAAGCCAGTATGGAGCATACCAGTGATTTTTGCATCCCTGATAGCGGTACAACTCACACAATTCTAACAAGTAAGAAATATTTTACATATCTAAAACCAACAAAGGCAAAAATCAATACGATATCAGGTCCTACTGACCTGATTGTAGGATTTGGTAAAGCTAGTTTTATTTTACCAAATGGAACGCTATTTATCATCAACGATGCCTTATTTTCCCCAAAATCTAGAATAAATTTGTTGAGTTTTAATGATATATATCGTCATGGATATGATACCAACTCAAAAACTAAAAACTAAACTAAATACCTTTTCATTATTAAGTATATATCAGGAAAACAACATATATTTGAAAAACTACCAAAACTCTCATGAGGATTGCATTATACATATATTAATGCTATCGAGTCAAATATGGTAGTCAATGAAAATTCAGAATTATTAACTTTTTGACATGATCAACTAGGTAATCCTGGTTCAACAATGATGCGAAGAATAATTGAAACTACACATGGACATTCATTAAAAGGATCAAAACTCAATTTAATCAATAATTTGTCCATGTGAGGCATGTTCTCTTGGAAAATTAATTATAAAGCATTCACCAGTTAAAATTTAGACAGAATTACCAACTTTTGTATGGGGTCATGCGAGTTTACATCCTACATCACTAATTCGCATTAGACCAAGCTCGTATCATGAATGCTCCCCATTACAACTTGGCTTTGGTCATGAACCTAATATTTCTCATATAAAGATTTTTGGTTGTGCGGTTTATGTTCCGATTGCACCACTACAACGAACAAAAATGGGACCTCAAAGAAGGTTAGGGATATATGTTGGATATAACTCTCCATCTATAATCAGGTGTCTTGAACCATTAACAGGTGATGTCTTTACGGCATGCCGATTGCCATTTCAATAAGGTAAATTTTCCAACCTTAGGGGGGAAAGAAGCAATTGGAAAAGGATATATCATGGTATAATCCATCTTTATCACACTATGATATTTTAACAAAACAATGCGATTTGGAAGTTAAGAAAATTTTACATTTTCAAGATATTGCAAATCAATTACCTGATGCATTTACTGGTATAAAACGGGTAACCAAATCACATATACCAGTTGCGAATGTTCCTGCCCGGATTAAAGTTCCAAAGGACATATCAAACAATCATAAACGAATGCCCGTAAAAAATGTGGTCGTCCTGTTGGTTCAAAAAACAAGAATCCTCGAAAAAAAAGAAGAAAATATTATTAACTCCATTATCGAGGAAACTATTAATGACAAAACAGAAAATGTGATAAATAAGATAACTCAAGAGATCACCGAACCAAATCTCAATACTGAAATCTCTGTAAATTATGTTAATTCAGGAGTTATTTGGAATCGAAATGAAAAAAAAATATAAGTGCAATATTATCATATAATATTGCTTATGATCTTATGGATGAAAATGATGATCATGAACCACAATCTGTGGATGAATGCCAAAATCGGGACGATTGGGTTAAATGGAAAGTTGAATTGAATTTCCTCAATAAACGAAAGGTTTTTGGACCTATTGTCCTCACACCTAAAGACCTGAGACCTGTAGGCCACAAATGGGTCTTCGTTCGAAAAAGAAATGAGAAAAATGAAATTGTAAGATACAAAGCTCGACTTGTTGCGCAAGGTTTTTCTCAAAGACCTGGGATTGGTTATGGAGAAGCTTATTCCCCAGTAATGGATACAATTACTTTTCGATTCTTAATCAGTTTAGCTGTTTATGAAAACTTAAATATGCATCTCATGGATGTTGTCATGGCTTATCTTTATGGATCACCTGATAATGATATTTATATGAAAGTCCCTGAAGGACTTAAAATTCCTGAATCATCTATCTCTAAACCTAGAGAAATGTTCTCAATTAAATTGTAAATATCGTTATATGGTTTAAAACAATCAGGTCGCATGTGGTACAATCGTTTGAGTGAATATTTATTAAAAGAAGGATATATAAACAATTATTTTTGTCCATGTGTTTTTATCAAGAGAACATCATCTGGTTTTGCAATTATTGTGGTTTATGTAGATGGTTTAAATATCATTGGCACTAACAAAGAAATTTATTCAACTATGAAATATTTAAAGAATGAATTTGAAATGAAAGATCTTGGTAAAACCAAATATTGTCTTAGTTTACAGATTGAGCATACCAAAAATGGTATATTAGTGCATCAATCTAATTATACCAAAAGTATTTTAAAACGTTTTAACATGGATAAAGCAACTTCTTTAAATCATAATGTCATTGCTAGATCATTAACTAAAGACAAAGATCCATTTCGTCCAAGTGAAAAAAAATGAAGAAATTATTAGTTCTGAAATTCCATATTTAAGTGTCATTGGAGCTTTAATGTATATAGCAAATTGTCCTAGACCTGATATATCATTCACTGTTAGTTTATTACCTAGATTTAGCTCATCACCTACAAAAAGGCACTCGAAAAGGATTAAACATTTATTCCGTTATTTGCAAGGAATTGTCGATCTTAGTCTATTTTATTCTAACAATGCAAAACAGGAATGGATTGGTTATGTAGATGTAGGTTATCTATCAGACCCGCATAAATCCAGATCTCAAACTAGATATGTATTCATGTATGAAGGCACTGGTGTTCTCAGAAATAAACACTTGTTACAACATCATCGAATCATGCTGAGATTATTGCACTCCATGAACAAGCACGGAAGTACATATGGCTTACCTATTAGAGAGGGTCCACAAAATTATACGAAGACAATTCTGCATGTATTACATAGATGAAAGAAGGCTATGTCAAGAGTGATCGAACCAAACACATACCCCCAAGATATTTTGCCTACACTCAGGAACTCGATAAGAACAAATAAATTAATATCCAATATGTTCAATTATGTGACAATATGGCAGATCTCTTTACAAAGGCACTCTCTACTGTAACTTTTAAGAAACATGTTCAAAGTATTTAGATGTGTCACCTACGAGACTTATGAAGAATTGGAGATGCCAACTTGAGGGGGAGTTCACACGGCTGCACTCATTTTCCCTTATTAAGGTTTTTATCCCCATTGTGTTTCTCCTTATATAAGGTTTTTAACAAGGCAAGTGGCCATTGTTGAAAATTATGTACAAATTCTATTTATAATAGTAGTAGTTGTTGTAAATAGTGTAAGATGTCAGAAATTATTTCCTATATAAGGAGCCATCAAGATGAAGAGAACAACACTCATTCACAAGTAATATACTCCTTATTTGCTCTTCTTTCCCTATGTCCTTTTAATATATTGTTATAAACCCCAAATAGTTTTAGCTTTTCTATAACATATGTATATATAATGTAACTCAATTGATTATTGGCCGTCTTGGTTGATTAATGTTTGCATGCATATTTAGTTTCCAAATGTTCCATATATAGAATTCTGCTTGAAGTAATTGTTGGTAACGTGTGCGCGTAATATATATATATATATATATATATATATATATATATAAAGTGTAAACAGGAGATTATATATCCAGAATCTAAACATGAGATCACGTATGAACATGAATAAAATAAAAAATTACATATAACATATATTCCTAAAACTAAAATGTGACAATTAAACTAAACTTCTCAGCAATTGAATGGTTTTTCGTAGAACAATTGAACGAGTCAAAAGTTGAACTCTCTCACCTTAAGATCAATTTGTCGGCTATGCTTCAAGCCCTCAGATGTCAATGACCTCCCAAGGTACAACGTCCGTCATAGGAGGTAGAAAGTGAAGCGTTATACTACCTCTTCAGTCGAGCACTAACATTATTTTCAGAACTCTGAATATGAGAATGTTATGTATGCTAAAGCTGCTTTTGTTTTAAATGATTGTTGAATACTTTTTCACAAGAGTGGAGGCCTCTTTTTATAGTGTGAAAAAACACGAAACTAGCACAATACATTAAGGGTGGAATTTACTATTGTCATTGAAAACATTTGAATGTATTTGAAAGTGCGGAGTGTTTGGTCAATGTTAGATCAACATTTTGGCTGCAATGTTAGGATAACATTGAACACTGGAACACTGCACATTCGGAATTATTGATATAAATAAGTTTTGCCTTTATTCACTTACTAACTTAGTTCCACGAGTTGTAATCGGTATTTGTATGTGCTCCAGGTCAAGATACTTCAAAGATGGATCGATTTCCTTAAAAAGAAGTTGCCATTCAATAAGAGTTTCCAAAGAAGAACTTTTCATAATTAAAGAAGGAAAAATGTGTGTGATGTAATGGAAAGATCAAAGTGTGTGAATTGCAAGCAAGAAAGAAGATTACTTGCAGTAGGATTCTTTCCATAGAAGACTTCAAGATGGAGAAGGATTCTTTCCATATAAGACTACAAGATGGAGAAGGATACTTTCCTTAGAAGACTTCAAGTAAAAGAAGGAAACATTTTCATTGAAGACTTCAAGTTGGACACGGAAACCTTTCCCTATTGAAGCAGACTTGCCATGAACGAAATTAGAGTCATAAAATGAGATATAATGGTAACTAAAAACGTGCACAACATGTCTTGGACATCAAGGAAGACTACACTATAAATAGTCATGTTGGGCATCAAGAAAAAGACATGAAGACAAGAGCGAACATATCTCGTGAGAAAATTATTGAGTCGAATGTCTTTGTCTTGTTTTTCCAAGTTTGTGTTTAGCAAATTAAGTCTAAGTTTTAGAGTTAAGGAGCTTTGCTTGTAAGAAGTTACATCATTGGTTGCTTGGTTGAGTTCGATCAATTCGAGAGTGAGGAGCCTGAGAGTTGTGAGAAACATCTTTGTTAAACCCTTGTGGTATTTCGCCTACGGCTCGAAAGATCATATTAATATATTATCTTCTAATAGTTACATCTACTTGTGTTCTTTACTTATCCGTTGCGTTATATTCCCTGTCAAGTAGATTTGTGCCAACGTTAACTGCTGTTAAACGGATGTTAAGATAACATCGGAGAGTCCAGTGTTAGCATAACATTGGAAGAGCAGATCAGTGTAAGACTAACATCAAGTTTAACATTTTGGGAAAAGGGACTTGTATCAAGTCCTAATTCAACAATTTCAGTATTCAAATATTTTTGACCATATTAAAACTCAATCATAAGTGCGTGATTTAACATATATTCAATTAAATCTGAATATTAAACAATGAATTTTGTTTAATTAAATAAATAAAATTCCACCACTATTTTAAGATAAATTCCACTTACTTCTCATTAAGCAATTTAATTCTCACACTAATACTTGAACTCAATTCCAAATATTTTCAACAGTAATTAGATACCTTAATTAAAGAGTTAGATGAAGTAAACTCGCTTCATGTTTTAACCTTAAAATCCAATGTAAACCAGTTTTGTTAGTTGTCAGTGTTTTCTTTCTTTAGAGAACGCACTTAAGCTTTTTTAAGGACAAAAAAAAATAACATACTTTTTGTTTGCATTATATGTTTGATTGTGAATAATTACGATGCGAGATAATTTTGTTTGCTAACTAATCACTCTGCATCAAAATAAATGGAGCCTCTGACTGGCGAAGTTAGTTTCAGTTCGAGAAACTTGCACTGTATAATACGGCACGTGAACTAGGTTGGGCTGACCCGGCATTTGCGCTCCCATGCTGAAGTTAATATGGGTCTATGAGGGGTTAAGATTTTATGAGTTTGAGCTAAACATAGGGCGGAGCCAAGCAGCCTACGTATCACATCTCGATAATCGAGTCGAATGTAGTTCTTTATATCTTGTCGAAGATCGATCTCGTAATGAATTGAATATTTTACATGTAAGGTCAATCGTTCAGGTCAACCCAGTGTCATATGGGAAGGATTGTAGGTGTCACTTCGAATCTCGAGGTGGGGTTTGAGCTCATTAATCCAATAGATAGAGCGTTAGTTAACACTTTAACCTTGTGACATCTCTGTGTTTCGGCTATAACTCTTTCTGTAAAAGTCGGATTTATCACTGCTTCTTGATTTAAAAACTAGATTCCAAGACCTACCAAAGAGTGAGTTGATATACAAAATCGATCAAACTAGTGGCAATAGGTCGAAATGTCTTATAATTTGACCTATGTGAATAGGTTGAACAATCACAATAGGTCAAATTGGCTCACATAGGTTGAAACAGCAAAATTAGATCGAAATGACACAAATAGATCAAAATGACACAAATGGGTCCAACGAAGTTTGGCCTATTAGAACTCTCCTCTTAAAATATATCTCATTAATAATGTATGGCTTGAACTTGATGGGTTCCGATAGGACTATGAAAAGTGTACCGTATCAATCATACCAAATGGTAACCGAGCCAATGACAAGGATCATTTGGCACATCAGTTGAATTGATTTGGTAAACCACCACTCAAATACCCAATCAACATTTGATTTGGTATTGGATACGAGGGGTTGGTAATCGTACCATATCGAATGCCAACTCTATTTTCTTTGTTTCTTTTTAAATATATCTGATAATGCATATAAACGTTAGGCACGAAAAAGACCAAAATACCCCCAGGTCGCGAAAGATGCCTCGAAAAGGCTCCTCATATAAAGAATTCCCAACTTTCACTTTTTCCAAAGACATGTTGTCGTCTCGTAGAGTTGACAAGACCTAAGTGGCAAACACCTTAAATACAATCATATGTCTTAAAAGCCCACTTGAATGAGTCATGCGTGTAATCAAGACTTGTGAGCCATAAACCACGGGTGACCCGCATTAAATATATGTCAGCAGATCCATCTCACACGAGGCAGTATTGATGGAGGCCCATCTCACGATATTATGGGCAACCAAGTTGTTGGTTGTCCCTAGGACCCTATAAATAGGAGGCAACTTCCCCATCATAGGCAACTCAAATTCATATAACATACTTGTACTCTCTTTTTATCAAAGTAATATATCTTTTTTAATATTCTCTTTTATTTCGTCTCTTTACATAATTCAGAGGATTTTCAAAATACGAAACCCCTTTGTGAAAACACTACCATCTTCTAAAGATATTTTCTCTAGAATCATAAGAATTGCGTTCAAAACCAAATATATTCACGATAATTAAAGAATTACCCAATCCGAAGAATTATATCTTATCTATATTTAATAAAGTCATAAGTTATATTCAAAGAACGTAATTATATTAAATCACTACCTAATCACAATTAAACTTTAACTATAAAAAATATACATACACATAACACAATTACCACAATACGCCACACAACTCACAAAAATATAAAATCCAATAACATGATTTTGAACACAAATATACCCAATTCTCATACACACAAATCGTGTCACTGTCAATCCTCGCCATTACCTACACGTGCCTCTCGTCTTCTACCTCTTATATTCGTGAATGTTGATCTCACATATTTTTTATTTATCAAATGTTTTCTCCGTCATAATTTTTTAAATGTGTTACAATGTCGAATGTTATTTTTTTCTACTAAAAAAGCTAAGCACAAATGAAATTTGATAAAATTATCGTATTATTTATAAATTGTCGAATCAGTTGGCTAATTATTGAATCATACCGAATGAGTTTGATTCATCAAAAAAAAATTGAATTTTAAAACTAGGAAAGCAAAACCCACTTCTAAAATATCGAATCATTAGTACGATGGTATCGAATTGCATAGGCCTAGGCCTTGACCAAGTAGACTTGGGAAATACGTCGAAGTGGCCCGTGATAACCCCATTGAGTAATAACCCTCTTAACAAGATAGTCCTTACTTGGCATACCCTCTCTAAGGACAACAATAACAAGATAGCCCTTGCTTGGCATTCCTTCTCCAAGGACAACAATGACAACGCATGAATAACCAATACACGGTTACATATCTTATCGTCAATTATATAGACTATCGTAGAACTATCAATTGCATAGATTATCATAGATGTATCGAACAACTATGCGTTCTATCGTAAATGCATTGTACGCCTCTACATATTCTATTAAAAATTAAACCATGAACACGACCCGATGAAGCCATCGTAGCATCAGCCACATATACGATGTGTTCTCAAGTTACATGCTCAAATAATTAATATTGTGCCACCAACAAAGCAAAGCATGAAATGGAGTGTCAATAAGATAGTTGTATGATGACCATTTGCCATGTAGTGACATGTGTCATTCGTCACATGTCCATAAAAGTAGTGTATTTATAGTTGCCAAATGGTAGTGTATTTATAGTTGCCAAATGGAAGAAGGAATGGCAGATTGGATCAATCATAATAACAAAATTAGCTTCTTCTAACACACTCATTTACGTTTGTTGGGTAAGGATCGGCGCTTCGGATACTCATATAACCACTTTCATTCGTGTTAGAAAGGAAATGTGTTAACATCCTTATTCTTGGATTTCTGGCCTATTTGTTCCACTATAAATTCAGTTTCGCACGGGCTCACTGTTTCATCCATAACATCATTTATATATGTTGAAATTGCAATCTGCTTTTTGTATTGAAAATTATACGACGCTAGTTTTCTGGTGGCATATGCCTCATGGCTTGATTTGATCCACAGTGCAAGTAGTGCTTAATTTTGTAATTTTATTATATATGTAGCGCATAGTGCCAGGTTTTGTCTGATGTTTATGATACACCAAATTATATGCATGTTTACAATGATATGGTTTTGTTGTTCTATTTTTTAAGTTTTTTGTGGTTACGTGTCATGAACATTATTGAAAGCGAAAAAATGAGCTACATAAAAATGAAATAGGTATCAAGCTACGTGTTTCCGTAAGCAAATGAACTTCTTGAATGTATTAAAGTGATGTTTTTAAACTCTTGAAAAGCTACAATGCGTTTTGAATCTAATTTATGCACTTGTAAAGTGTCTGTGAACAAATTAAAATCATAAAAGTATCTTTTCCGAGTTGGTAACCGTCACGATATGCTTGCTTGTAGTTTGAGATAGTTCTTTTCAGCATTATTATTTTACAATTTATTTTAAGTTTTAGGTTTTTCCAAACACCATCAAAAATTATTTATAATTTTAGTTTAAATTATACGATTATACTTTTAAAGAAGAGTGTACAAATATCACCTAAGGATTATTTTTTGACTGAACAATAGTGAGGAATCCTTTACGTTTAATTTGCGTGGAAATCCTGCAAAGAGTTCAAGCTGAGTGGGTCCGATTTTGTTGGTATTTTGTGATGATGATAATAATAATACTAATAATAATAATAATTGGTATTTACTCCCACAGTCTTTAGTATTTTAAATCTAGTTTTTATGGTTTAAAAAAAACTAAAACCAAGCATAAAACGCACTGAATGTATCTTAAAGCTGGGGAAAAGGAAGACTTATTCTTGTTAGGGCGGTAATACAATTCATTTATCTCTGAAGTCAATAATGTTGTGTTCCGGCAAATTGCAGTAATTAAAAACATATTTACCCTAACCTAAAGATACCTTTCAGTATTTTTCTATTGATCGTTGTCAGACGGGGTTAAGGTCTTGTCTCTATGTGAATAATATTGATCATATTTATTTGGGATCTCATTTACATCTTCGATGTTAGAATGATTAATTATAAAGATATACGATTACAAAGAAACTCTAAATTTTACGTATTTCTTAAGTTTTACGAGTGATCTCAATTTATTCCACGCCCATTTCTTGTATTGTCCCGTGGCTATCCATGATCAAGAATATTCAGTGAAGAACTAAAATTAAATCGAATTATATTTCTCTGTTTGCGACCGATGTAGGTATTTTTATTTAGACTTTCAAATTTCATGCCGCTTTTAGGCATCATAAATTAATGGGATAAAAGCATCAAACCCCCTGAATTATACACGTTTTTGCGACTTGCCCCTTAAACAAATTTTATCATCACTTTCCTTCCTAAACTATGCACTTTTGTGCGATTTGCCCCCTCGGTGCATTTTCGGCCATTTTTGGCTATTTTTTGGCCGGAATATTCCCCCCTCCCCGACTCATATGTGTTGTACTAGATGTATTTTAGTTGTTGATGACAAAAAGTAGGGGAAAAAAACACCTCGAACGGGGAGTATTTCGACCAAAAATGGTCGGGAGCGTGGTTTTCCTCTTGAGTATATTTCGGCCATTTTTTACCGGAATATTCCCCCCTACCCGACTCATATGTGTTGTACTAGATGTATTTTAGTTGTTGATGACAAAAAGTAGGGGAAAAACACCTCAAACGGGGAGTATTTCGACCAAAAATGCACTGAGGGGGAAAATCGCAGAAAAATGCATAGTTTAGGGGGAAAAGTGATGATAAAATTTGTTTAAGGGGCAAGTCGCAAAAACGTGTATAGTTCAGGGGTTTGATGCTTTTATCCGTAAATTAATCCAAATATAAAACTAACTATTTCGGCCTAGTCCACTCCAATAAGCAAAGAAATTAAAGAACTGGCCATTCATGAAAAGTTAGTTGAAATAAACTCCAACCGTTCAAATTTCAGAGTAGACAGTACACGTAATGTTCCGCCAGGAGCAAAGAATAGCTCTGCGACCGAATAAACCTTGATGAGAATACCAATTGTTATTTACTGAAGCAGGAAAAGAAAGGAATAGCCCTCCCACCTTATGAAATAAGCTTCACCGTCAGTATTTGTTCTCTCTGGATCAGTAAGTCCGTCAGTATCTCCCAGTAGTGGGTCATCCATCGTAGTAAAGGAAATGTGCTAAAATGCTTTTCAGTCTCTCACTCAACCAGCAAAGCAGTCCCTTCGAAAGCCAGAGCTTCTCTTATACCCTACCAGGAGAACACTTAACCTTGGGATTTGTAAATCTACTTAGATCCAAATAAGAAATTTGATCTGATGAATGTAACTAAGATTTGATTAAAGTAATTAGTTAGTTCTATTGAAACTGGACCAGGTATAGATTAATACGTAAAACTCAAGCCCAATGGAGTAGTTTTTATTAGCGACATGTTATAATATTTCAAAGTGGGCTCTGAAACATATTTTATCCAAAAATCTTTAATTTGACCCATACTTGTATAGAAATGTTGAAAGATTGCTTGGCGAAATTACAGTTGAATGAAACCAACATATCAATTTCTCACTGAGCGAAGCAATTTATGCTTGGTATGAGTTTGATAAATTAATATTCTTACTTTGATTCTTAATTGGATATGGTCATAAAGACATTAACCATAGAGCTAATCCTGAAAGTCTGGCCCATTTGTTAAAGGGAGAAAAGCCCATTAGAATCTTGGAAGCTAAGAGAAAACCTCTAAACATAAAATGTGTGTCTTTATGGTATAACATTTGAATTTTGAAGTATCATCATAACCGGTCATGATATGTATAAAAGCTCAGCTCTCACATGTCGACTCTAATTCACTAACTCAATCACCGGCTCAACAGTTTGATCGATCAACCGTCCAATTCAATCTGCCAAGCATTTAACAAATAGGAGTAGTGATTACTTGTTAATGACATGGGGTTAATCACACATAAGATAATCGAACTCTTTCTTTGCACGGTAAAATTCCGACTTTATTAGTAACTTTTGAGCGTTTGTCATTTTCATTACGTATATATATGTAGCCACTCAATATTTTGTAACCTCAAAAAAATGTTTCCGTTTTCTATTTTGCCAACTGCGGATTGCACTTTCGGCTATTGGTAATTAGAATAAAAATACTTCCAGGACCACTGTACGGCTTATTTTTTCAAAGAAAATCAAATGCTTTTTACCTTTTAGAAATTAGAACATAAAATTTTAGAAATTAGAAAAGTTGCCGCGTTACTAACTTCATCCAATTAAAGTTGATTATCTTAAAGTGAGAATGCTGTTGAAAACTGTTAATTTTGCCTATGTAGTACGAAAAAGAGGAGACTCTTATGCCTATGTTTTAAAATTATGACGAGTATTTTGCCTATTTACAGCTCAGAGAGGGTTTCTGCAAAACACATGAGGCTTTTTTGAGAGAAAAAATTTAACGAAGGTATCATTGCCTTTTCGCATAATATATGGGTTGTTTTGCTAGCTTTGTTAGTGGTTAAGTGTCACACTCAACTAATATAATTCCTGTATTTTGCCTGATTTAGATACTTGATTTTTTTTTCTTCAAAAGTAGTATAGGAAATCGACATCAGAAGAATCCACAATTTTTTTTTTACCAAAATAGCTACATAGATATATCATCTATAAATTAAACCAAGCTACCTAGCTATAGGGTTCCTCTCCAACTATTCCCAACTCAAATTTGTCTATGAATTAGCCACGAAAATGTGACAAGGTACCAATGATTTATAAAGGTTAATTACGATTTTTGTTAGCCATTCGAACCAGTAAATTGTTTTCTTATTTAATTGTTTGTTCCTAGCAGAATTAAAGTGAATAGTTTGGGTACATATTTTCTATTGGCTCGACTCATAAAAATGCGTTTAACCAAGCCACAATTATTGAAAAAAAATGGATTTGGTTGAATATTCAAAGATTTAAATATGGAGTCTGTCGTTATTACAAATGAGTATCTAGGATTTGTATTTGGAGGTCTAAATTTTTTTTCCGAACGAGCGATAAGTAAAAAATGAAAAAAGAAAGAGTAGAAAGAATCAAAAGTATTTCTTGCTAATTTCTAACATTAAAAAGGTTTTTTTCATAGTTTTACTTTTTAACACTAAAAGAGGATTTTTGCTAGTTTAACATCAAAAAGATTTATTGGCAAATCCATAACATCAAAAGAGGTCATTTTCCTATTTATTTACTTTTTTTACATCATTTTTTTTGCCCAATTTCTTAACTTCAAGAGGTATTATTCTTCCTAATTTTCTAATATCAAAAAGAGGTTGACGCAAATTAAATAACACTTGACGTTGTTTCATACATAATATATATTCAAGATTTACACTTTCTTTATATTTGGATACCTAAGTGGTGATGGGTGATTTAGGTGGCCCAAAATAAACTGGGCCGGCCTGGCCCATTAACGACTCAAATGGAAATGAATCGAATCGAGGTGGCTCAATAGTTCTCAGACGATCGAATGGTAACGTTCGATTGTTATTGCCCTTTTGTGGAGCGAGTGCCGCATTTCGAGGTCTATAAATATTCCATATCCTAAGACTCACGGCAGCTCATCAATTACTATTCACCAACCTTACAACGGTCGAACCAAGTTGTCGGACTGTAATTCTAGTTCGAGAGTTTTTTGGTTCGATCGATCTGCCTCGAGTTCGATCATTATCAGTCAGTCATTCATGTTCAACAATTTCCAGTATCGAATCCAGGACTGTTCGATTGTCCTAGAGTTCGATAGTTATTCCAGCATCGAACCCGCTCATGTTCGACATTTATTCCAGCATCGAATTCGCTCATGTTCGACAGTTATTTCAGCATCAAACCCACTCATGTTCGACAGTTATTCAAGCATTGAATCTGCTCATGTTCGATAGTTCGACAGTTCCCGAATTCGATAGTAAGAGTTATTCTAGTCACCTCATGCTTATTCAAAAGAGATAATGAACTATGTTCGACTTCATTCCCTTATTGGGATACAGTGGCAACTTGGCCCCGTTCCCAAGTTCACTCCAAAATCATTAAATATCCAACCCCTTATGCCGCGATGCTTGGATCGCATGCGTGTAAAGGATAAAGTTGATTCTAATATAACCATGAATGAGGTATTTTATCAGCCTGCCAACTCAATAGACGAAAATACCCAAAACAATAAGTAATAAGAAATTTTCAAAATAAGCCCCCCCATCCCACAAATACGCAACTAGTTAGAGTTCTAATGTCATTCATTTATATACACTGCTGGAAATTTAGATATTCTGCTCTAATAAAAAAAAATCAATTCATCAAATATTTATATCAAACTTGAGTCTCTCTAATTTCTCGTTTAAACTTTTGATAAAGTATTGTTAATTAGGCAACGAAATCGGAACTAGTATTCACATACGTGTTTATTGGAAACCAAAAATGTTCTTTTTTTCTTTGTAAACGCGATGATATAATCATATAACGTGGGAGAATTACATAAACTATCCATTAATTATGAGATAATTACATAAACACCTTCATGTTTGGAAAATTACACAAATTATCTTTATGAAGAAAAAAAGAAGACAACCATGCATCTTCACATCATAGCAGAGACTAAAATCTGTAGACAAGTTATTTTTTCGTTCAATATATATATATATATATATATATATATTTTTTTTTTTATCTTTTTAGACGAAATAAATGCCAATTTTCTTAGCAACTTTGTTTTGCTTTTCGTTTTTTGTGCAAGTGCAACATAAAGGAGGAGGGTGAATATACATTCAACAAAAGTTAATAATTTTTATACAAAAAATCGGTCAGAACATAGTTTATGTAATTTTTCCAATATGAGGATAGTTTGGCTAATTAACTCATAGTTAGGGGAACTTTGTGTAATTTCCCCTATAATTAAATTAAAGCATAGAAAACTGGGCTAAGAGTACTGACCCAGCATCCATGTGTCAAAAAGACAAGTGCTTGTTGGGATCGAACAGCTAATTAAAAAGATAATTAATACACTAATTCACACTTGTCATAAACCGACAAAGAGAACCAAATGCAGTGGAACTGTGGAACCCCATTCTCCCGTACGAATTTTACTAAAATAGTAACAAGAGTTAACCTGTTAGTTTAGGTGTCAATTTAATTAATTTATCCTTCTGAAAATAACAGCATCAATATTAATTTAACTTAGTTGGTACCGATAAGTCTTTTTTTATTTAATATCCATCAGATCGAAGTGGTTAAAGTTTAGTTACACTCTATATATATATATATATATATATATCCGATCTCAATCGATCGTATATAACCCGTATTTATTTTAATCAAGCGGATCGATATTTAAAATGTAAAACAGAAAAAAGAAACAGTAACTTTGTAAGTCATGAAAGTATTTTTGACGTATCATATTTAGGAGTGAACAATTGACAACTCCCTAGATTCTACCGCGTGCAGGACACGCTTTAAAACCAATCAACTACAAAGCTTATGAATATAATGTGCTAAGTTCTTGGTCTTAAGTCTCTTAAGAAACAAGAACTTAATGTTGTATGAAATTGTGGATCGGGTCGATACATTGTTGTTGTTAATTTAAAACTGAAGTTTTAACAGCAGTTTTGTATG
This sequence comes from Linaria vulgaris, assembly GCA_948329865.1. Lineage (NCBI taxonomy): Eukaryota > Viridiplantae > Streptophyta > Magnoliopsida > Lamiales > Plantaginaceae > Linaria > Linaria vulgaris. The sequence continues at coordinate 109,923,822 of OX415250.1, read as the reverse complement.
ATGTTAATTCGACGATGTCACTTTTACAACAGACCAGAGCAATAGTGCAGCGGAATAAGCAAACACGAATTTAAGAAGTGAATATAAGATTATATTAACTTTCGAGCCGTAAGCAAAATAACTCGTAAATGTTTTAACAAACGTCGTTCTCTCAATTCTCAAGCTCCTCACTCTTAAATTGATTGAACTAAGCAAAGCACACAAGAATTGCTTCGACTTCTCTAAAAGTTCTTCACTCTTAGATCTATTCTAACAACTCACAAACTTTGCTAAAGCATGAGAAACACTCAACAACTGTAAATTAATCTCTCGGATTGATTGGCTCTTGTCTCGTTTTTTGTCTTGATGTACTCCACACCTATATATAGGTTCTTGACTTGGACTTCAAGGTGTGTTGTACACGGTTGGTAATTCTCCTTTGTTTTCTTCTCGAACTCTTCTTCCTTGTTCTCGCAGTCCTTCTTGAATAATAGTTCATTCGTTAGAGATCTAACTAAGGAAATACTTTTTCTTCAAATCAGGACTCATCTTGGAAAGCTTTCCTAGTTGCACTTGAACTCTTCTTTCCTTGTAGAGCGGTTTGCTTAATTAATGAAACTTTCCTTCTTGGAAACTTTGAGCGTCCAACCTATGACAAGTTTGTTTCCTGAATAATAATCAAAGACAATTACAACTTTGGAACTCAGTTAGTTAAATGAATAAGGCAAAACAATAATAATCAATGACAACAAGATTGTAAAACGGATTCGGCTTCAGCAATGTTACTCTAACATTGACTTCTCAATGTTAATCTAACATTGCCAGAATACTTGCACTTTCATTGTATTTTCAAATGGTCGTCTTCTCGTATTTATGTATTTTTGCATTCCCTCCTTCTCATAGTTTGATTGTCGCTATACTTTAATTTTCTGAATTTTTACTGACTTGAGCGCCTGAGTGTCGTTAAGTCTGCTCGACCTAACTTAAGTTTGTTGTTTGTGATTTAGGCGTGTCTTTTTCTTTTTAAACCAAAAGCCGTAACTTTCATCCATCCAAAAAAACGTTCAAAACGACGTTCAAACAAGTACCAACAGCAGAAAAAACCTGCTGCTATCCCAATGAAGAAAAAACAAGAAAACAAGCAAAAAAAACTCGACTCATCATCACAAAATACTAAAATTCATCCGCATCTTCGATAGCGTTTCGAGCTAACTCATGTGCCACCGAATTTGAGTTACGCCCCACCCAATAGAATCTGAATCCCGGCCTAATCAAACGGCATATGTCGTTGAGAATATTTAAATGGCGAGCGTCCGTAATGAGACCATATAGGATATCATGCACCACATATTCTTCGAAAATGACATTGTCCCATCCTTTAGCAATGGCCCAGCGTACCGCACACAATGCCGCCAAGAATTCGACACTTGATGGCTCAAGAAACGCTGCAAGGCGCCGTTGTCTCCATGCCAGCGTAACTCCATGTCGATCGTGAGCAACAATACCCAATCCAACCGCTGCCTCGTGCTGAAACAACGCCCCATCAAAATTAATCTTAGTTGTTTCGCCAATAGGGGTACCCATTGTGCGCCATCCAAGTCGCAACATAGAGCCGCACGAACGTCACCATCTCGTTTGGCCACTTCATCATCTCTCTCGCCAAGATATTATTATTGCCCCACAAGGTCCAACAAATTGTGGCTACAAGACTAAGTCGTTCAACCGATTCCGCCTTTGATACTCTCACAAACCACTCGCCAATTGATTCATGCTCCTTTAACCATAATGAGACCAGAAAATATGCCAACGCCCAAACTTGCCGCGTGACGGGACACGTAAAGAAACAATGTCATGCAGTTTCAGTCGCCTCGATAAATACCACACACGTCCTATCCGATACAATTTTTCGGTGCTCCAACTTCCACCTTGTAGGTAAGATGTCCATACAAGTTCGCCAAAGAAAGAGTTTAATTTTCCCCGTGCACTCCACGTTCCATATTTTTTTCCATGATGGATGCGATGCAGAGCATGACGTGACCACGTTCTTGTTTTAGAGTAGGCCTTGTGCGACAATAAGGTGATACGCGCTTCGAACCGTGAAGCGCTCGTTCTTCTCGTAATTCCACACTCGATGGTCCTCGTTCTCATGACTTCCCAACGGCATGGATAAAATCAGCTTTGCATCCTTCTCCCAAAACAAGTTGTGCACCAACGCCACATCCCACCAGCCCGTAACGTTATCAATTGACTCGCTAGCCATAACAAACGGCGCTGCCACATTAGGGGGTGTAATCGGCCTAAACGTGGCTGGTCGTGGCAACCATCCGTCAGTCGAAAAAGTACCTTGCATCATAATTTTCTCTCACTATGGTTCAACAACTTTTATTTGTGAATGACAAGCTTTTTTTATTCCTCGGTTCTTTTATGGCATTAAACTTTGAATCATCGCACATTTAGAATATCAACAGTTTAACTTGAAAAAATAGTCTAAGGACGTGCATGTTTCTTATGTGGATTGCATTCTTTTAAAAGTTAAGCATTCATATCCGTTATATCTACACAACATTTTGTATCTATATTTGTATATTACTATATGTAATTTGTCTCCTTGTTTGATGGAATTCTTTTTATTCATACTCTTTTATAAGCATATATCAAACTAACGACATTTCTAAGATAAAATCTACTAAGAAATGCATTATATCCCCATTCACTAATGAACTCAAAACTTTCTTAGTGAGTCTAGTCATGCAAGTCTAACATATTTTTGAACTATTCTGAAGTCAAAAGATGTTGGCGTGATTATTAAATTGAATGGGCAAATGAATGTACATGTGCGTATGTGCTTGTGCATTAGTTGTACTACCGGTGGACAAATTATGAAGACCAACAAATATATAAAATTCATTTGCCAACCAAATGAATTATAACGTCATAATTCCTATTTTACACTCATAGTGAATCCTTGCTCGTGGTTTTTCACCCTAAAGTAATTTGGGGTTTTTCACGTAAAATTTGTGAGTATTTTTTTTCCTTTCAATTATTGTCGTGTTTTACGCTCTATCTGAAGGGTCTGAAGGGTCCACTTTACGACAAGTGGTATCAGAGCCTCGGGTCATGTCTCGGGTCTCAGTGATATTTGTGGGTGTCGTACTGAAATTATTTATAGTGACGGTGGTATGTGATAGAAGCAATGACAACGAAATTTGAGATCGAGAAATTCAACGGGAGTAATTTATCATTGTGGAAACTGAAGACTAAAGTCGTCTTGCGAAAAGATGGGTGTCTCGCAGCGATCAGCGATAGGCCGGTGGAAATCACAGATGATACGAAGTGGAACAAGATGGACGGCAACGCTATTGCAAATATTCATCTGGCGTTAGGTGATGGCGTGTTGTCAAGCATTGAGGAGAAGAGGACAGCCAAGGAGATATGGGATCATCTCAACAAGTTGTATAAGGCGAAGTCCCTACACAACAAATTTTTCCTTAAACAGAAATTGTACACACTGAGGATGTCGGAATCTACCCCGGTAACTGAGCACCTCAATGTTTTGAATACTTTATTTTCTCAATGACGACGTTGAGTCACAAAATAGAAGTGGTTGAACGTGCTAAAATTCTGCTACAAAGGCTGCCCGATTCGTATGACCAGCTTGTCATCAACTTAACAAATAACGTCCTCACAGATTATTTGGTCTTCAACGAAGTTGTAGCCACTATTCTGGAAGAAGAGAGTCGGCGTAAGAATATAAGACACATGGAGGCAAGTTCGCAACAAGTAGGTGCCTTGTCGGTGACACGAGGGAGAACGGCGGAGCGCGGTGCAAGTGGGAGTAAGAAACAAGGGAGATCCAAGTCAAGGACCAAGAGAAGTTGTTGGCACTGTGACAAGAAAGGTCACTTGAAGAAGGACTGTTGGAATCTTAAGGATTCGAACAAGAAGTGTTCTGATCCTCAGGGGAACGTTGCTAGCACTTCAGATGATGGTGATGTACCATATTGTGAAGCAGCAACAGCTATTCGAGGTAAGCGTGGCTTCGATGATGTATGGCTTATTGATTCAGGAGCCAGTTTTCATATGACTCCCTGGAGGGAGTGGTTTCATGAGTATACACCTATCGTTGGAGGATCTGTGTATAGCTGTAAAAATGAACCTTTGAAAGTTGTTGCCATCGGTACGATCAAGTTGGAGATGCATGACGGGATTGTTCGGACCATTCGAGATGTCCGACACGTGGAGGGATTATGCAAGAATTTGTTGTCTTATGGACAACTCGATGATCTTGATTGTGAGATTGGGTCGCGAAACAAGATCATGAAAGTTAAAAGGAGTGCGCTTGTACTAATGAAGGCGGACAAGATTGCCGGAAACTTATACATGGTACAGGGGAGGGCTTTGCAAGTGGGAGAAGCATCAGTGGCTTCATCCGAGTCAATTGAGAAAAATCATCAATGATTTGGCATCAGCAGATCGGGCATATGTCGAAACAAGACATGAAGGTTCTTGCTGAGAAGAAACTACTTTCGGGCCTCACAAAGGTATCTTTAGCTTTTTGTGAGTATTGTGTTTTTGGCAAGCAACATCGTATAAAGTTTCGTAGTTCAAATTCTATAAGTAAAGTCATTCTATAACTGATTCACTCTGACGTGTGGCAAGCACTAGTACTATCCCTGGGAGGTGCAAAGTATTTTGTGTCTTTTATAGATGATTATTTCATGAGATGTTTGGTGTACATGATCGAGAGTAAGGTAGAGGTGTTCTCGGTGTTCAAGACGTACAAAGCGCAGGTGGAACTTGAATCTGAGAAAAAGATCAAGTGCTTGAGATCTGGCAATGAAAGGGGAATATACTGGCAAGGAGTTTGAATACTTCTGTAAAGATGTTGGGATTAAGAGGTAGTTTACGACCGCGTACACTCTGCAGTAGAATGGAGTAGCAGAGCGGATGAAGAGGACATTGTTGGATAAAATAAGAGCCATGATGCAGGCTGCATGCTTAGAAAAGTCGTTCTGGGCAGAAGCAGTCAATACTGCATGTTATGTGGTGAACTGGTCTCCGTCAACAGCACTGGGACTGAAAACACCGATGGAGTTGTGGACAGGTAAACAGTTAATTATTCTAATATCCATGTATTTGGGAGTCCTGCTTATGTTATGTTCAATACTCGAGAGAAAACAAAGCTGGACCCAAAATCCAGTAAGTGTTTGTTCTTAGGGTATGCTAAAGGAGTGAATGGGTATCGCTTGTGGGACCCCACTTCCCACAAGATCGTTGTAAGTCGGGATGTTATCTTCACGGAAGATAAGAAAGGAAATGATAGTAGTGCAAGTGAAGATCCAGAAACTACGACAGTGGTAGTCGAGAAGGATGCTGAGTAGGAGGGTCCTGCTGAACCAGAGCATGAACCAGATGAGACAACGGAGTCTGGAGTCTCGAGGATACGTTGATCGACACATGTCAAGAGACCACCAAGCTGACACTCAGACATTTCTATAGAGAACAATGTTACATATTGCCTTTTAACTGAGGACGGGGAGCCATCAACTCTCTAGGAAGCAATGAGTAGTCATATGCAACTCAGTGGATGGCAGCAATGCAGGAGGAAATTGAATCACTCCATAAGAATAAGACATGGGAACTTGTGTCTTTACCACAAGGGAGGAAACCCATTTGCAACAAATGGGTGTACAAAATCAAACGTAACAGTGATGACCAAGTGGAGAGGTATCGTGCACGATTGGTGGTGAAAGGATATGCTCAGAAGGAGGGGATTGATTTCAACGAAATATTTTCTCCGATGGTCCAAATGACAACTATGCAGGTGGTTCTGGCGATGTGCACTACATTTGATTTACATCTTGAACAGTTAGATGTAAAGACGACTTTTCTTCATGGTGATCTTGAAGAAGAGATTTATATGCTCCAACCGGAAGGATTTATTGAAGAAGTGTTAACAGGATGATAATTCACCTGCTTGAAATAAACAATAAATCAATTACTCGAATTACCAGGTATATTATTATGCGACCTGCATTCACGATACAGGTATCACGCCTCAAGTATCCCTCGGAGCACATCTCCAAAACATCAAATGCTGGAGCAAAGTCAACAGGAGGAATACGAGACCAAGGCAGGCACCTATCAGATACACTTCCAAAGAGTCTCACAGACTAACCGCTATCGGAACTACTTCAGCATCGGACAAGCACTCCGCCCCACTCATTCTGCCTCTCCAAGAGATGAACTCTCGGAAAGGATGAGCTAAAAGAACCAATCTATTAAAGCCCAATGGAGCTATCAGAGTCCCAGAACCTTGACAAAAACACTTCATTGCTATGCACTCCCAACACAAACGCTCTCGGAACACTACCCCAGCACTTCCCTGCTACGTACTCCCAGCACAAATGCTCTCGGAACATTACTCATGTCGACCAACCCAGAGGTCGGAACTTCACAATAACGCAACAACTACAGAACAACACTCTTCGGGCACTCGGAGAAAGAAAACACCTACCCACGATAGCTAAAAACCTCTCGGAGATCAACCCATGAACGAACACCCCATCGGAGAATATCCTGAAGCAAACACTCCAGAATACACACCTCTCGGAGAAGCACTGTCACTAAGAGAACACTCAGACTCGGCCCTCGAGTCACCATTTGAAGCAATGAGCTCTCGGAAGCAAAGAAGGCAGTCTACCCCTTATCATAAAGAAGACCAAAGCCCTCGGAAGAAGAAATAATACAGTCAGCACTTCAGATAAACACGTTATCTTATTGGTTAAATGAACATTGTAACACGTGTAGAATACCACCACATGCATAGCGACACCTGTACAAACATGCATAACGACACCTGTCCCTGAAAACTCTATATAAACAGAGGAAGAAGGGAGAGGTGAGGAGAGGTCGGAGAATTAAGAAAAAACACACATAGACTCGGAAATACGCATATCGACTCAGAAAAGAGAGTGGATCATAGTGAATAAAAGGAAGGAATGTTTTTGTTAGTTTTCTCTCCCGTTAAATAGCATTTAGTTTTTGAACCACGGACAAAGGCGTTCCAACCCAAATAAATAATTCAGTTAATTAGGTCGTAATTCCAAACTCGTTAACAAAATGGCGCTGTCTGTGGGAACGGAACGCCATGAGATTCGCCATCAAGAGCATTCAAAAGCGATGTCAACCAAGGAGAATTTACTCTCGCGGTCATTAAACCCTTACGCAAGTTCATGGGATCGTTGCCACAACCAAAAGGGAAAGCAGGTGCTACAGCAATGAAACAATACGCACCAAAGATAAGTATCCTTCTTTCACTAGTTGTAGTTCGAGTCAGATTTTGGTTATCTTCGTGAGAAACCATAAGATTCTATAATTTACTATGCAAATAATTGAGGGGAGGGGGGAAGACATGGTCCAGTGACCTAGGAGAATATCTCCGAGAGCAGTTACTCTGGGAAGCCTCACTCGTACTCTCTCATCAAAGGCTTTCCGAAAGTCTAACTAAGTAAAAGAGACGAGGATATAAACAGTTCTATTGGAGTGATTCTTTGAAAGGACGTGAAAATACTCACTAAACTCTAAGCATCTATATATACTTAGGACCCTTTCCTCGAATAACTGAATTAAGTTGAGCTGCCCAAAGCATACTATAAAAGGCTACGAGGGCGTGTTAGGGGATACTCCTATTTAGGAAAGTATATTTCCCCAAACTTGCACTGCAAATAGACACTCTATGCTAAGAAAGTTGTTTGGCCAGTAAGAGTGAGATGCTCTCTCATTTCTGTAAACTCAATCTTAAAATTCTACAATTGAAGGAAAGGAACCAAGTATCCATAATATGCTGAAAAGTTATGTGACTATTAACACGAGAAAAAAGCTTTGTTCCAAATGAGAAATGTTTCATTCCAAATAAAAATTAAAAGTACCATTACACATAAACCTAATAATAAAAAGTACAATAGTCCTTAAAAGAAAAAAAAAGGAACTAAAAAACCCCTAAGGCTGGGGGGTAGAGCACTCGAGGGGACAAGAGCTGGCTCAGTGGTGGAAGGAAGAACTGGAGCAATTGCAGGAGGAGGAACGCCAGAAGAGATAGCCTGGACCCCCACTCGGAGAGGGGAGTGCACCGAGGGCCGCGGAAGTACCGCTGCCAAGGGCACCCGAGTCGGGGAAGAGGAGGAGGGTGGAAGTCGAGAGATACTCTTTTTGAAGAGGTCGTAGGCTTCCTCCAAAGTAGGCCTCTTCATCTCCGCGATATTGACTACCCGCGGGTCTAAATTTGGAGCCACCTTACTGCGCACCTGCCCGAAGCACTGAAGGAACCCCCACTTAGCAGATCCTGCTAAGTATCCCTGGTGCTTACTAATATACAGTTCCTTCACATGAGCAGGGGCGTCCTCTCGAGCTTGCTTGACCGCAGCATCCACTCTTTGCTGCACTTCCTCGGAAGTGACACCCCCCAAGACCGTAGCCTGTGACAGCTTCTCGTTAAGAGTGTCCACCTGGCCCAGTGCCTGGGACAGATCCCGCTCCAACTCTTTTTGCTTGGCCTCCCAAGCAACTTTTTCCCCTTCGAAGGAGGTCACCCTATCTTTCAGTACAAGCCCGGAAGCCTCCATCTCCTTTACAGAAGAGTGGAGCTGTTTATTCTCCCCCCTCAAGTCGTGGTTTTGTTTCGTAGCATGGCCCATGCCTCGTTATACTTCCCCATTCTCTCCCGAATATCCTTGTTCTCAGCCTCCAGCTTCCGAGACTTCTCTTCAGCTGCGCTTGCCAGTTTTTGCAGCTTCTCGACCTCGAGTAACAGAAGAGGAAGCATTTTAGGTGCCTAAGAAAGCAAAACAAAAGAATAAAGATCCCGACACAGGATCTTAAACGAATTAGATAAATAAAAACTTACCAACATAGCCACGTTGCTGGTACAAGCTCGGACGAATTGCCACCCGTCCGCTGGCAGGGAATTGGCAGCCGACAAGTATCGGGTGACCGTCTCGAGTGCCACCTGGGTATATTCTGAGCTAGGCTCCCCTCCTGAGACGGGAGCTTTAGAAGATGAAAGCCTCCTTGGAGGTACTCCCCCCGACAGCGGAACCTGAGTAACTACGGGGCTATCGGACTGGATGGCCGCGAGTGATCTCGGAGCAGGAGCACTCGTAAGTGGGGGACCCGCAGCCAGAAGCTCATCCAGTAGACTCATTGTATCAAAAGCTGGAGGATGGGCGGGATCCGAGGGAAGCGACCCCCCTTCCAGACCAAAAAAGTCTTCACCTCCTACAAAATCAGAAATGTTTCTAAGTAAAGCTATCCCTTCGTCTATCTAGAGCATATTCCTATACAAATAGAAGAAGTGTATACTGTTTCAATACTGTTTAAAGACTAGGGAGAAACACATACCTTTCGGAGGAGCCGACAGTAGTGCATAAGCAGAATCCCCCGATAACTCCGAGGAGGAGGGTAAACTGATAACACCGGAGGGGGGGGGGGGGGTAAAGTCATCCCCTCTATCCCAACCTCGTCCTCCCCACCCCCTATGACAAATACCCCCACAGGGCCTGCATCTGCAGAAGTCACGCCCAACCCCGCTTCCTCAGGGGTATCGGAAGTCCCGCTAGACGACCGGGACGTAACTGTAGCAACCTTCAAATGAGTCCCCCTTGCTCATCCTCACCAGCACCAAAGGCGTCACCCTCTCCTAGGGTAGACTTCCCCTTCTTGGTTACTACGTCCTCGTTCTCCACCATGAACGGTCGCAAAACATTCACTACAAAGACGATTACAAGTTAGATAAGATAAAAAAACACGTATACTATAAGGGATGTAAATACTTACCGAAGGTATCGAAGAGCTCATCGGGGATGGCCAGGAGAGTCTCGATTTTGTCTAGGGGATAAATGTACCTCAATCCTGCAGTCCGATAGAGGCGAATAAAATCCTTTGACTCCACAAGAGGCTTCGCGGAGAATACCGGTGAGAACATCAAGGTATCGTCCATCACTCTCTCGGGAAAGGTGGGCTCCCTCCAAGTCAGGGGTATGTCCCATTCTCCCTCAGCAGGACATATGAAGAAAAACTTGTTTTTCCACGAACTGTGGGAGGTGACCATGCCCTCGAAGATCCTGTCGTCTTTATCCCGGTGAGTGAAGCAGTAGAAAGGACCTCCACTTGGAGATGGCTTCAACTCGAAGACAACGAAAAATATGTCCCTCGTGCACTCGATGCCTCTCACTAGACACCAAAACACAAACAACGCCAACGCAGTGAAAGAGTTGGGAGTAAGTTGACTAGGGCAGAGATTCCAGTAGTTGAAAATATCGCAGTAAAAGAGCGGGAAAAAAGAGCGCAATCCCGCCTTTATTTGTGGATAGTACACCGTCAGGTGCCCCGGCGGAGGAGAGTCACCCCGGTGGTGGGCCTCCGGCACCATCACCTCCACATTACGGCCAGAAGCGTCGTGCTCGATGAATAGATTTCGGATTTCCTTCTCCGAAGCGGTGCTAACTGTATCACCCACCTTCTGGGTAGCCCACGGAACACCACCCTTATCGGCCTTCTTCTTCATTTTCTTCGCTTTTCCGGCACCACCACTGTCGCTCGCCCCCCGCCGTTGCTGCACTCCTCTTTCGTGAACCCTGAAACGTTGCCCCCGCTGCTCCTCCGGTACCGGAAGCAGCCGACACCAGGTTAGTGTTGGATTGTGACGCCATTATAGAGAATTCTTAAAAAATTAGAGAATACTTTTGCAGAAATTGTTTTGCAGAAAAGAGAATGTTTTTCGCTCAAAAATTGCAAGTGAGGCTAATGAGGAAAGAAGAGGGTTTATAAACACTACGCCCACTAAGTGTCTTAAATGACCACTAAACCCACTCACGCCCCACGATTAAAAGTCGTGCCTAGTGCTATTAAATATCACGTCTCCTCGGTTAACGGAAACACAACGGTCAAGACGCTTTGATTTCCGCACAATACATAAACGTGGCATTAAAATCACCATTAACTGCATTTAAATCGCAGTTAAGTAAATGCCATAACTTTAAATTATAATTAATGCTCCGATAAATGATCTAACGAGGGCACATTTCAGAATACGACGGAAATCACTCGGAGAGAGTAACCACGATACTCCTCGCCTTTTTAAAGGTAATGCCAAGAACGAGGGAAACGTCGAACAAAACATAAATGTCACTGACGAATGTTTACGACATCCCTGAAGAGTTCTACGAGGCCTTGTGAAACATTCCCAGTATACCTGACAAAATCTACGATACCAGAGCCCTCGTACCCTTTAACCTATTAAGTTTCTAGTGCAGTAATAATGACCAACTACACTAAAAACTGGGGGGGGGGGGGGGGTTTGTTAACATGATGATAATTCACCTGCTTGAAATAAACAATAAATCAATTACTCGAATTACCAGGTATATTATTATGCCACCTACATTCACGATACATGTATCCCGCCTCAAGTATCCCTCGGAGCACATCTCCAAAACATCAAATGCTGGAGCAAAGTCAACAGGAGGAATACGAGACCAAGGCAGGCACCTATCGGATACACTTCCAAAGAGTCTCACAGACTAACCGCTATCGGAACTACTTCAGCATCGGACAAGCACTCTGCCCCACTCATTCTGCCTCTCCAAGAGATGAACTCTCGGAAAGGATGAGCTAAAAGAACCAATCTATTAAAGCCCACTGGAGCTATCAGAGTCCCAGAACCTTGACAAAAACACTTCCTTGCTATGCACTCCCAACACAAACACTCTCGGAACACTACTCCCAGCACAAATGCTCTCGGAACATTACTCCTGTCGACCAACCCAGAGGTCGGAACTTCACAATAACGCAACAACTACAGAACAACACTCTTCGGGCACTCGGAGAAAGAAAACACCTACCCACGATAGCTAAAAACCTCTCGGAGATCAACCCATGAACGAACCCCCTCGGAGAATATCCTGAAGCAAACACTCCAGAATACACACCTCTCGGAGAAGCACTGTCACTAAGAGAACACTCAGACTCGGCCCTCGAGTCACCATTTGAAGCAATGAGCTCTCGGAAGCAAAGAAGGCAGTCTACCCCTTATCATAAAGAAGGCCAAAGCCCTCGGAAGAAGAAATAATACAGTCAGCACTTCAGATAAACACGTTATCTTATTGGTTAAATGAACATTGTAACACGTGTAGAACACCACCACATGCATAGCGACACCTATAAAAACATGCATAACGACACCTGTCCCTGAAAACTCTATATAAACAGAGGAAGAAGGGAGAGGTGAGGAGAGGTCGGAGAATTAAGGAAAAACACACATAGACTCGGAAATACGCATATCGACTCGGAAAAGAGAGTGGATCATAGTGAATAAAAGGAAGGAATATTTTTGTCAGTTTTCTCTCCCGTTAAACAGCATTTAGTTTTTGAACCACGGACAAAGGCGTTCCAACCCAAATAAATAATTCAGTTAATTAGGTCGTAATTCCAAACCCGTTAACAAGAAGGAAAAGAGAACTTGGTTTGCAGGTTGACCAAATCTTTGTACGGTCTCAAACAGGCGCCGAGGTGTTGGTACAAAATATTTGATTCATTCATAATGAGCCTTGGATACAACAGGTTGAATGCGGACCCTTGTGCATATTTCAAGAGTTCTGGTGATGACTTTGTTATTTTGCTGTTGTATGTTGACGACATGTTGGTTTCAGGCCCCAACAAAGCCGTCTTGAAGAACTGAAGGCTGAACTGACTAGGGAATTTGAAATGAATGACTTAGGACCAACAAACAAGATTCTAAGGATGCAAATCTACCGAGACAGAATTAACATGAAGATTTGGCTTTCTCAGAGGAACTATCTATTGAAGATTTTGCGACGGTTCAATATGCAAAATTGTAAGCCAATCTCTACCCCTCTTCCTGTTAATTTCAAGTTATCCTCAAGTATACGTCTTAGCAGTGAAGTAGAGAGGAAGAAGATGTCTCGAGTACCGTATGCATCAGCAGTGGGAAGTCTAATGTTTGCTATGATCTGTACTAGACCAGACATTGCACAAGAAGTGGGATTGGTTAGTCGATACATGGAGGATCCGGGAAGAGAGCATTGGAGTACAGTAAAGAGAGTTCTGAGATACATTCAGAGAACCTCAAATGTTGCATTATGTTATGGAGGATCGGGTTTTACAGTCAGGGGCTATGTTGATTCTGACTATGCAGGTGACTTGACAAAAGCAAGTCCACGACATGATATGTGTTAACTCTTGCTGGAGGTGCAGTGAGTTCGGTTTCGAAGTTACAATCAGTTATTGCAACATCAACAACGGAGGCTAAATACGTGGCAGCTACGCAGGCCAGTAAAGAGGTGATTCGGCTGAAAATGGTTCTGGAGAAATTCGGGCACAACTAAAGAGTATTTCTCTATTCTGTGACAGACAGAGTGCATTGCATCTTGCAAGGAATCCAGCGTTTCATTCCAAGACAAAGAATATTCGGGTGCAATATCACTTTGTTCGTGGGAAAGTCGAGAAGGGTACTGTGGATGTGCAAAAGATTCACACTAAAGATAACATAGTTGATTTCATGACGAAGAGTGTTAATGTTGACAAATTTGTTCAGTGTCAGTCCTCGTATAGTTTGGTGAAAACGTAAGCAACATGAAGAACGAGGTAAAAAGAATTGTGTAAAGATCTGATTAGTCCGTACTAATCAAATCTTGAAGTAGAAGATTGTTGGCGTTGATTATTAAATTGAATGAACAGTGCCATAGTGGACACCATATCTAAGCTCTTTTAAAGCATTACACAATTTAGCATCCCATGCATTATATATATGACCATATAAATATGTACATGATCAAAATAAATAAATTAGTTTATGTAAAAAGAGGTAGCCTCAAGATCCGATCCTGGTCGGTGACAAGTGTCAGAGGCTCAATAGTCAATACCTAAAAAAATGAAAAGAGTAATGAACAGTTTTTCACCGGCCACCTTGTTATTTTTTTTGCATAAAAATAATCATATTGATAATTCAAAGCAATACACCTCTTTAAGCTCAATTCTTCACCTGGAAGAAAATCTAGGTCACGCCTCTTTAGGCATACTCACACGCGCCAAATCACATGCACCCCAATAATGTTGTGAAAATGAGTAAATTGCAAAATTACCCATGTATTATTTTTAAGTAACAAAATAACCCCCCATGAACTTTATATTGATTGATATATAAAGTTTTTATTTTAATCGTACCTGAATTTTCAGTGCATATATGGTTAAGAATAAAGTTCTGTTTATTTTCATTAAGTTTTTAAAAGATTTCAAAGAAAGTTCGGGAAAATGATAAAATTAAAATACTTATTAGCTAGATAAAAACATATGCGCGAAAGAAAAAAATCTGATGCAGTCAACTAAAGTATATAATGTCAGGATTTACGTTATACTCTTTTATTTAAACAAATATGGAACTGTTCATTACTCTTTTATTTGCTAACAAAGTCTATTAAGGGCGAAGTTGATTAATTAGAAATAACACGGGGCAAGTTTTTGCAATTTATCCGCTGAAAAAAGGCCAGGTTGTGCAAAAAACAAAAGCATTCTATGAGTTGATGGAACTCTTCAATGAGCGCACTGACTTAAAGTGACACTTTTAAGTTTAAGTTACTTACATCTAGTTGTGTAAAATAAATAAATAAATAAATAATATATATATATATATATATTGAGAAGAGTGCATATATTGTTTCTTAGATGGATTCTTAATTCCTAATAAGATTTTTTCTTGTTGGCAACAAACCCGCCCACGCCACAATTGTCGCTTTTTTAAAATTAACATAATTGTTTTTTCAAAAAGGTAAGAGAATATCCCTGTAAAATATAGTATTATTATTAGCAAGGAAAGATGAGTAGGAATATTTAATGACAAAATTAACGAAAGATAACAAATCTAATCCGCAAAAGAGAATTTCCAAAACCAAAATAAACGAAAATATTTTGAATTCCGCATTCTGGATTTAGTAGATCTTTTACACGCATCAGTCATCACATAGTTAGATTTATTTACCAATTAATATATATATATATACATACACACATATATATATATATATATATATCTTTAGAAATTAACATATCAAAAGTCAAAACAAGAACTAACTTGATCAAAAAGTCGGTTAAATGATCTTTTCTCATCATTTAATGATGAAAATTTTGTGGTAAAAACAATATAATATATTCTTCCATTTTATTCAATCAACTTTTAATCAAGAATTTAAGGAAATTAACTAAATTTGAACACTGAACTATATAGTACTCTAAACTTGTTATTCTTCTTCTCTTTCCTTTTTGTTTTTGGGTAAAAACTCCAACCCATAGGGTTTTTCACATGTGGCCTTCCAACTTTTTTACAACGTGTTCCCATTTTATTTAAAAAATTGCAATTGGTCTTACAAGTGAGTAAGATTTAGTCTAGGTGTATAAGACTTATTTTTCAATAGGTTTGGGGTTGCACGTGAGAAATAATAGGTTAAGAGCAAGATGAAAAAAGAAAATATAGGTTAGGGACACTAATGTGTTTACCCTTACTTTATACGTTTATACCCTAAGCTTAGACACTAGACATACTATTGCACGAATTATCACCACATAGAAGGTACGCGTGTTCCTTTAAAAAAAAAAAAAAAAGGTATCGTGCGTGATCACCACTGACAAAGAAAATAGTAAAACCCCAAATAATTAATTAATTGATTAACCACCCTAACGCCTATCAAAAAAAAAAAAAAGATTAACCACCCTAAGTCCTCTTCTATATAAACAACGAATCCCTAACACTTCGCTCACCACAATACCAAACCAAACTTATTTCCAGAAAAGCTAAAACCAAAAGCAGCTTAATTCTTTACACATCATCAGACATGTCCAACGGCTCTCCTCCTCTGCCTCTCCACCTCTGTTTCTTTCTCCTAATCCTCTTCACTTTCGTCGGAATAACGTGGTACATCAACTACGAATCCTTTTTCGAAGGCCTTTTCGATCAGATTAAGTTGGTCTTAATGATCTCCCCATTGCTTCTGCTTCTCGCAGTGCACTTGCTTTCCTCGTTAGAAAAGTCGTTTTCGTTCTTCCCGTTGCCCGAACAAGAGTCGATCCACCGTGCCGGAGGAACCCCGTGGGGAGTTGGGGTGTTGCTGGTGGTTCTGTTTTTCATGATCTCGTATCAGTCAGACTTTAGAGAGCGTTGGTTTCCTTTGCTTTCTTGATCATGGTTGATTATATATTTTCGAGTTGAACTATGTATGTATAGTTAATATAATCTAGTATGTTTGTTGGGGTTTCAAGTTTTTTTTTCTTCTTTTTTTCTTTTTTTGGAAGATTGTAAGTTGTGGAATCCTGTAAGGTTATTGTTAATTGTTATATAATTAAGGTTCTTGTTCATGGCGGATCAGCTTTATTTTGCAGTTAGTATGAATATGTATATATATTATATATATTATATATCTAGGAATCAGATAACACGATAAAAGATGTTCCATAAACTTCTGACATATTTCTAGAAATTGGTAAACAAAGAATATGCAATGAAATTGAATATAGATACCACGGAAATGAAAACATGTATGTAGTATTGGATAAATATTTAAAAGCTTTTATTCGTGTAGAGTAATAGTGTGTAAATATTTCAGACTCATGCCAAAGGGTAAGTAGATAATTCACCTACAAATACTTTGTTCAAACACTCTCCTTACGAAGACTTAACATCATAAGCTTGACGATTAAGTCGTCTGAAATTGTTGGATCGGGATTGATACAACTTTTCCAAAGTTTCAGAGCTCAAGTTAAGCTGGCGTTACCTTAACTTTATCTCAAACAATCTTCTTGATAGAGTATAATGTGCAGCGGAATTAAATAACACAAGAAGATAAATTTTCAATGGTTTATTATAAATAATCAACCATCTACCCTTACGGCAAAATAACCACGCAGGTTTTACCAAAGATGTTCCTAACCATAAAATCACTCTCGCTCTTTTGTAGATCGGACTCAACAAAGCAGACAAGAATTTTCTCCTGAAATCTAATCATAGACTTAACTCGAAAACTCACAAACTTTGCAAAGCAAGAAACACAGCAACAATGCTTAAGATATAATCTCTACGGATTTATAAGCTCTATTGTTTCTTGTTGACGTACTTTACACCCTATATATAGGTTTCTTCAAACTTGATCTCCAAGGTGTGTTGTACACAATTTTGGTAACTTATGTTGTTTCCTTGTTGAACTCTTCTTTCCTTCTTGAACTCGATCTCCTTCTTGAATAATAGTTCCCTTTATTAGATTGAGTTCTAATAAGGAAATACCCCTTCTTCAATTCAGAGTTGATCTTGGAAAGATTCCTAGTTGCACTTGAACTCCCAACTTTCCATCTTTGAAACCGTGTTGGCTTGACCGATCTCCTCCTCTTGAATTATGGAAACTTTAACTTAGGAAACTTGTAATGCTCTTCCTTATGATTAAGAGATGTTCCTGGACATAAACAAAGACAACTAAAATCGTGGAACTTGATTAATAGGTGAATAAAGGCAAAACTTAAATAAAGCAGTTAAAGAGAGATTGACAGAATACTCTCTGGTTTAAATGTTGTCCTGATGTTGGCTCAACATTCATCCAACATTTATTCCAGAATATGTTCTCGAATTTTGGAACAATGTTTCAGGTTAAGAATGTTTCGGGTTTCAATGTTCCCTGGATGTTGGCACAACATCCATCCAACATTGATTCCAGAACATCTTACACTTTTAATCTCCCCATTTTTGCCTTTCTTCACAAAACCAATCAACCTGTTCACATAACAGATAATATGTCCAAATATCAATTAAGCATAATAAATCTAAACCTACTAAAACTGCTCCCCCTTAATGCAAACTATCAAGCATTAACTTGACATAACATAGATTATTCATTAAAGTCATCACCACAACTCAGCAAAGTTGTTCAGGCATTTAACTCATCAATGTTGTCTCAACATTAAGACCAGAATGTACATGCACATAAGTTTATCAGCAGAAACAGCAGATATAAACTATCTTCATAAGAAAAATCATTAAGAGCAGTTAAAGCTAAGTAGCATTATCATTACAAACCAAAACAAAGAAAAAGAACTAGCAGCAAAAGTAGAAACAGTTCAAAACATTTCAAAGCAAAAACATAAAAACCAGAAATCAAAAATTAAAAACTAGATCACTCTCCCTCTTTTTGTGAAGAAAGCTCCTCCATGTCCTTAATCAAGACATCCAGCTCCTGCATTTGTTTTTCCTTGAAAGCAATTTCCCTCTGAAGATTGGCATAAGTACTTCTATACCAAGTCAACTGCTGATCAACAAAAGATTTTGTTGTTACCCTGGTTTCTTCCTCATCAGATTGAGGCACTGAAGGTCCAACAAATTGTTGAGCCTTCTTTTCCTCTCCAGGTGCAACTCCATCTTCAGGATTCCAAGGTAAGTCCTTCACTCTTGTGCTAGACAAGTAGGATTGAGTGATGGTGAACCTAGCCTTGTTCTCTGACATTCCACCAAACTCTTTCTTGTTCATCTTCTGTTTAAGCAGCAGAGTTGTGATCAAAGAAGGAAATGGTAGAATCCTTTGCTTCCTTCCAGCAGCATCTTACATAGCCTTTAAAATTCTCACCCCAATATTCACAGCAAGCCCATTCTTCAGTTTGTAGACCAAGTAAGCTGACTCCTTAGTCAAAACAGTAGAATTTTTAGTAGGCAGCCAATTATAAGATGCACATTTGTGCAGAACAACACTTAGGACAGTGAGCTTTGTTGTTGGTAATTGTTCAACCCAGGTTCTCTCTAGACCACCTGTGTTATCCTCAATCACCTCATCTGGCTTAGGATCTTCAGATTCCTCATCATGTGGCAGTCCCCAAATCTCATTTATCTTCATAGGACTAATGTCAAACACTTGTCCTCTTACCCATGCTTTACCATATTTGGGAGACAACTCACAAGTGATATACTTTGAGAGATTCAAGTAGAATTCTTGTACAAGCTCAAGAGCATAATCACCATGCTTTTTCATTGAATTCTGAACCTCTCTTGCTTTCAACAACTCAAAAACTCTGTTTCTGTTAAAGCTGTCCATGTCCATGACCCTCTCTTTGTGAAAATCCCTCTTTCTAAACTCATAAGCCTTGTCCCATATCTCCTTATTAAGATAGTATCTAGACCTAGCTTCCCTACTATGATAGGATACCACAAGAGTGTCACAATACTCATCATCATCATCATCATCATCATCATCATCATCATCATCATCATCATCATCATCATCATCATCATCATCATCACCATTAGCTCCAAACTTTTCAGCAACAGTTTCCTCTTCCTCTTCCTCTTCTTCTTTCTCCTCCTCTTCTTCAACATCAACTACCTCAACTTCCTCATCCACAACCTGTTTTCCTTTCCTCACTCTCTCAGCCTTAGCCTTAGCTTTAGCATCAGCCTTTTTCTTCTCAAGTCTCTCCCTTTGAGCTCTTCTAGCCTCATCTCTTTGTAAGGCTATTTTACTCATTGGCATAGACCCAATTGGTGTTCTCTTTCTACCAGAACCAGATCCCTCCCCCTCAATCACATCATTAAGAATATTCACTTGGGGTTTAGGGTTAGCCACATTTACCTCAGATTCAGATTCCTTGGTTTGAGGAGTATGGGCTTCTGATGTTGCGCCAACATTCGACTCAGATTCCACATTCTTAGCTCGTTTTGGCCGTCGTTGATAAGGAATCATTGGTCGTTTTGCAGCAACTTGAGCATCATGCCGTTCTTGATCCTCACGCACAACAGCCCTGGTGCGTGTTGTTGTTTGCTCAACATTCAAGGCCATATCTGCAAGAGTGTCTAAAAGGAGTCTTGCTCGCCATGTTAGTTTTGAGAATTGAGAGAAAAATATGAGAGATTTTAGACAACTATTTACAGAGAGAAAACAAATTGTACAAGTGAAAAAGAAATTAGGCCAAGTTGTTCATTTAAGTTGTGCTGAGTGGAGAGAGAAGGGATGAATGCTGGTGGGATTGTGGAATGTGATCAATTAAGTTTTTCCACTACTCTATTCCTGCGTAAGAACTTCACCACGTGTCATTTAAAAACAACAAGTAACCAGAGCAGTTCAAAATACAACAATAAAAACTCAGTTTTTAAAATTTTAAACAAACTTATAAGTTACTGTCTTCAATGTTGGGCAGACAGTGTGGCAATGTTGGAATAACATTCAGATCAGAGAGTAGAGTAACATTCAAACCATAAAGTTTTTAAACCAAAATATTTGAGGTTCTGGGCTTCTTCAAGGCAATTTCATGTGAGAGCGTGAGATATATCCAAACTTATATCTGAGACTTCACCAAAGTAGTAAGTGAGTATGAAAAACATTAAGATTTAGATAAAAATCATGAATAAGCAACATATCAAACAGAGAACACACAGAGATAAGCAGTTATGAATTAGAGAATTAATCCACTTTCACAACATAGAAGGTCACAAATAGTGTGTCACCTGCAGTATGTCACCCAAAGAGTATGCCTCAACACATGAAAGGGACTATATACTCCCCCTAAGCCCAAACCTAGTCAAACACACTAATCACAGATGAAAAACAATGCAGTTCTAACATGAATGCAACAATGTTATGACAACATTGACAGATGGTATACACAGTGCATCACTTTTCAAACCAGCAACAGATCACATCACATCAAATCTTCACTATTTTCATTATCTCTTTAGAACAAAAACTAAAAGTTGATAAAAAAAGATAATGACATTACTGAATGAGGGCAGTACTAGACTCCACACACCCCACTGACAACATTATCAGCAACAAGTTAGGCAAGTACAAAGGCCTTGAATACTGTCAACACATTTATCATGCACCCCAATACCCCAATTCCTTATGCATACTTGTTTACCAACCTGCATACAAGAGAGCACTAAGTGATCAATGCTACCAAGTGAAGGCAGTCGAAACCCCAAACACCCTAGTAGAAAGAACCATTTTTTTGTACCCCTTGGCCAAAATAAACAGAGACATGCAAATAAGCACAACTAAATATCCTTGAAGCTGTCAACATCATGAACCCCAGCTTCTCCACATGTCCTGTAACACCTTTTCATATGAATAAGACACAACTGAATAGACATCAAAGTAGTGAACTTTGTGTACCCCAGCTTCTCCATATGTTAGGCTAACACAACCTCAGACACACTTTAGAGATTTATACTTTTCAAAACTTAGATGTGAATCTGCAAGCTAGAAAGATTAGTAAAACACAGTGATCAACCACACAATCAAATATGCCAAAACAAAGATCAATGTGACTCAAAAAGAAAAGAAAAGAAATAAACACAAAACCAAAAAGTTACATACTACACCACAAACATTAACCAGTGCTAGACAGTGGTGTTATGTCAACACTGGGATCCTAACATTCTCACATATTGCACATGCCGAGAGATTTCCTCAAACTGAAGAATCTCTCACTATCTAAAGGTTTAGTAAACATATCAGCAAGCTGATTATTTGTCTCAATATGCTCAATGTTGATCACTTTATCCTCAACCATGTCTCTCAAGTAATGATGTCTTATATCTATATGCTTAGTCCTAGAATGCTAAACAGGATTCCTTGAGATACTAATGGCACTAAGATTGTCACAAAACATGAGGAGAGTATCACTATCTAACCCATAGTCCAGCAACATGTGTTTAAGCCATACTAGCTGGGTAACACAACTGCCAGCAACTATATATTCAGATTCAGCTGTAGATAATGACACACAATTCTGTTTCCTACTATACCATGAAACAAGATTGTTTCCCAAATAGAAACAGCCCCCACATATGGATTTTCTGTCATCTACATCACCTGCCCAATCAGAATCACTAAAACCAATAAGATTTTTATTTGTATCAAAAGAATACCAAATGTCCAATGATGAAGTTCCAGATATATATATCTTAATATTCTCTTCACAGCAATCAAGTGAGATTGCTTTGGATCAGCTTGGTACCTAGCACAAACACAAACAGAAAACATAATGTCTGGTCTAGAGGCAGAGAGATATAGAAGACTACCAATCATAGATCTGTACAATGTTGGGTCAAAATTGTCTCCAGTGCCATCCTTAGTAATCTTCATTGAAGAAGACATGGGAGGTTTGCAAGGTTTTGACTCATGTAGCTCAAATCTCTTTACCAGGTTCCTTGCATACTTCTCCTGGTTTAAGAACATACCATTCTCCAGTTGCTTCACTTGCAATCCCAGAAAGTAGTTCAGCTCTCCAATCATGCTCTTCTCAAATGTCCCTGTCATTGACTCAACAAACTTGTCTAGAGTAGACTTGTTAGTAGAACCAAATACAATATCATCCACATAGATCTGAGCAATACAAACATCAGTACTCTTTCTAAGAATAAACAAGGTTCTGTCTCCATCTCCTCTATTGAACCCAAGACTTAACAAAAATTGAGTTAGTCTTTCATACCAAGCTCCTGGTGCCTGTTTTAAACCATACAAAACTTTCTCAAGTTTATACACATAATTAGGATGTTTAGGATCAACAAAACCTGTAGGTTGTTCAACATATACTTCTTTGTCTATCAAACCATTAAGGAAAGCACCTTTTACATCCATCTGGTATAGCTTAATCTTAAGACAACATGCAATAGCAAGAAGTAATCTAGTAGATTCTATCCTAGCTACTGGAGCAAATGTCTCATCAAAGTCAATCCCTTCTACCTGAGTATAACCTTGTGCAACAAGCCTAGCTTTGTTTCTTACAATTACACCATCTTCATTAGTTTTGTTCTTGAAAATCCACTTAGTTCCTATAACATTCACATTAGAAGGTCTAGGCACTAGATTCCAAACATGATTTTTGGTGAATTGCAACAGTTCATCTTGCATAGCATTTATCCATTTACTATCCTTAAGAGCTTCAGTCACATTCTTAGGCTCAATATTAGAGACAAAACAGGAAGCATTACTTACAGTGCAAGTGGATGCCATGCAGACCCACAACCTTACCATATTTTTATAGTTTACCATGTCTTTGTTGCAAGTCTTCATGCGTCCAGTGATTTCACCTATCGCTTGTGAAGCTGGATGATCCTTTTGAATCCTAGTAGGGGATCTCTCCTAGGTTCATCAACAATGTCATCCTCTGAATTGGACTGTTGGGATGTTGGCCTAATAGCAGCAGGTGTCAACTCAACATTAGAACCAGTCTCAATTTCAGTGTCTCCAGCTTCTGCTCCTGATGTTGGGACAGTCTCTGTTTCCAATGTTGGGGCAACATCAGAGACAGTAACTTCATCAGTACATGTATCAAAGGTGGAATCATCAAACACTATATTTACTGATTCTTGAATAGTCTTCAATCTTGGATTATAAACCCTGAAAGCAGAACTATTCACAGAATAACCAACAAATATGCACTTTTCACTTTTTGGATCAAACTTACTAAGATAGTCTCTATCATTCAACAAGTAACAATCACATCCAAATTCATGAAAATGAGCAATATTTGGTTTCAAACCCTTCAAGATTTCATATGGTGCCATATTTGTACCAGGTCTAAGATAAGCCCTATTACTTATATGATATGCAGTATTTAAAGCTTCAGCCCAACGTCTTTTAGATAGGTTTCTAGCATTAAGCATAACTCTGGCCATCTCTTGAAGTGTCCTATTTTTCCTCTCAGCTATCCCATTTTGCTGAGGTGTCTTAGGTGCTGAAAACTCATGGAAAATTCCATTCTTATCACAGAAATCACTGAAACTAGCATTTTCAAATTCTTTCCCATGATCAGACCTAATCTTACAAACAAAGGAACCATACAGATTTTTGATGCTAGCATGTAAGATCCTAAATGTGTTGAATGCATCAGATGTTTCTTTAAGAAACTTAACCCATGTATATCTAGAGAAATCATCTACAATAACAAAGGCATATCTCTTACCACTTAGGCTGCTCACCTCAATAGGACCCATGAGATCCATGTGTAATAATTCAAAACACTTACCAATCCTGGGAATTGTACTTTGTACCTGGAGGGGTGTATGAATAGCTTTGGTTTGCTTACCCTTCAGGCAGTCCCCACAAACAACCTTACATGGGCTGGATATCTTTGGTAAGCCTCTTACAACATCAACTTTCTGTAACTTTTCAAGGTTCCTATAGTGAACATGTCCTAGTTTCCTATGCCACAGAACAACATCATCAACTTTAGCATGAAAGCGATCTGCTTCTTCCTGAGCAAGGTAGCAATTATCTTTAGATCTGGTACCTGTCATAACAAGGACATTATCACTATTAAATACATCACAAGAACTTTTATCAAATGTAACAAGCAAGTTATCATCACAAAGTTGACTAATGCTTATTAGATTTGCTTTCAATCCTTCAACTAGCAGAACATCTTTGAGTGGTGGAAATCCTTCAACATCTAGTACTCCCTTTCCAATGATTCTTCCCTTGGTGCCTCCTCCATAGGTGACAGTTCCAACATTGAGAGGAATCAATTGTTTAAGATTTTCCTTGTCTCATGTCATGTGTCTTGAGCATCCACTGTCAAAGTACCACTTACCTGCAAGGTTAGAGTACACAACAGAAAACACAACATTGCATACAAGTTTCATCTTAGGAGTCTTTAACTTCTCAATCCAAGTTCTACTTTTCTGTCCTGTTCCTAATGTTGGGATAACATTTGTACCACTGACCAACTCAACATTAGAGACAATTTCTGTTTTCTTCAAATTTTCTTTCAAATATTTCTTGCAATAAGGTTTTATGTGACCTGGTTGAAAACAAAATTGACAGATACAAGTAGGTTTACTTTTGTTGGGATTAGCACAGCTCAAGTCTTTTGATTCCTTAACAAAACCTTCTTTAATGAAAACATGATTAACAACTTTAGAGGTAGGTTTCTCAATATATCCAAGACCATTTGTTCCTTGATTACCCATACTCAGTACCTCATCAAGTTTAGATGTACCTGAGTTCCATTTACCAATGATCTGATTATCTTTTTCAAGCTTTCCTTTTACCTCTTTAAGTTCAGCTTCTGTCTTGTCAAGGTCTCTTTCATACATCCTCATCAATTTCTTCGGTCCATCAATCTCCAGTCTCTGAGCTTCATTCTTCTTGGTGAGTTTCTGATTTTCTTTCAGAAGATTATGAAAAGTAGACTTCAAATCTTCAATGATTTCCTCCTGGGACATTTCACCTTCAAAGTAGTACTCTTCATCTAGATCAACTGAGCCATGGAAACATTCAAAGTAAGATTCATCATTATCAGACAAAGAATTGAGATCAATATGGGTATCATATTCAGTCCAATTCCCAAAGAAAGTCTCTTGTTCTGATGTTGAGTCCTGGATGTTGGAGCAACATTGGGACCCGTGGCAGTTATGGAGATCTTCTTATGTCCATTTGACATGAGTAAATAGCGCAGCTGTATGAATCTCTTCAAGATTTTCTTCAGTATCAGCACTTGATCCAGAGTTATAATCATCTTCATTGAAATCATCTACACAAACCCTATGAGACTTTCCATTCTTGCGGAGGGTGTTAGCACATTCAACAACAATATGACCATAACCTTTACATTCATAACATTGAGTAGTTTTCAGCTTTTCAATTTTTTCAGGACTAGATTTTGTTGCCATATATTTAACAAATTTGGGAGGCAATTTTCTATAACTAGTGGAAGTATTGCTAGGTTGTTTCTCTTTAGATTTATCTTTAAAGTTCAACCTACTGAGTTTCTTGCTAATATTTCCATAGTTAGAAGAAATAATTTCATCCTCATCTTCACTCTCATGATAATTTGTTCCTAACAAGGCAATAACTTGTTGTTTGGTAGTCCTATCAGGAAACTCTAGCTCAAATTCTCTAAGAGTGTTTAACAAGGATTGAAATTCCATGTTGGCAATATCTCTTGTCTCTCCCATGGCAATTCTCTTGAGAGCAAATCTAGGTGACAAAGATCTAAAAGCTTTATAAACCATAGTTTGATTTGAGACAGGAAATCCTAGATTTTCACATTGATTTGTAATGTCAAGGATTTTCTCAAAATAACTATCTATACTCTCTTCATCACCCATCTCAAGTTTTTCAAAATCTTTAAGCAATTGTCTATGTTTAGAATTTCTAACTGCTATATCTCTTTCACAATGAAGTTCAAGGATATCCCAAGCTGATTTAGCCGTGGTGCAGTTCTGAATTAACTTAAACATCTGATTGGTAACATAACTAAAAATAGCATTAAGAGCTTTCTCATTGTAGTTGTACAGTGTTACCTCGTTTGCTGTCCATTGTGACTTCGGTTTTGGTACAATATCTGCATCTCTGTCGTTCTCAATCTTTGGGACATAATATCCATCAAGGACTGCATCCCATGCTTTCATGTCAATGGATTTAATGTGAACTCTGAGCCTGGTCTTCCAGTAGGCATAATTGATGGATCCTTCTAAGACTGGGAGTCTGCCAGAATTGGGATTGATGTTGTCCATCGCGTTGTATCACCTCCAAACACCAGTGAAATCGGTGCTTGGCTCTGACGCCAATTGAAATTGTTGGATCGGGATTGATACAACTTTTCCAAAGTTTCAGAGCTCAAGTTAAGCTGGCATTGCCTTAACTTGATCTCAAGCAATCTTCTTGATAGAGTATAATATGCAGCGGAATTAAAGAACACAAGAAGATAAATTTTCAATGGTTTATTATAAATAATCAACCATCTAGCCTTACGGCAAAATAACCACGCAGGTTTTACCAAAGATGTTCCTAACCATAAAATCACTCTCGCTCTTTTGTAGATCGGACTCAACAAAGCAGACAAGAATTTTCTCCTTAAATCAAATCCTAGACTTAACTCGAAAACTCACAAACTTTGCAAAGCAAGAAACACAGCAACAATGCTTAAGATATAATCTCTACGGATTTATAAGCTCTATTGTTTCTTGTGTATATTGATGTACTTCACACCCTATATATAAGTTTCGTCAAACTTGATCTCCAAGGTGTGTTGTACACAGTTTTGGTAACTTATGTTGTTTCCTTGTTGAACTCTTCTTTCCTTCTTGAACTCGATCTTCTTCTTGAATAATAGTTCCCTTTATTAGATTGAGTTCTAATAAGGAAATACTCCTTCTTCAATTCAGAGTTGATCTTGGAAAGATTCCTAGTTGCACTTGAACTCCAAAACTTTCCATCTTTGAAACCGTGTTGACTTGACCGATCTCCTCCTCTTGAATTATGGAAACTTCAACTTAGGAAACTTGTAATGCTCTTCCTTATGATTAAGAGATGTTCCTGGACATAAACAAAGACAACTAAAATCGTGGAACTTGATTAATAGGTGAATAAAGGCAAAATTTAAATAAAGCAGTTAAAGACAGATTGACAGAATACTCTTTGGTTTAAATGTTGTCCTGATGTTGGCTCAACATTCATCCAACATTTATTCCAGAATATGTTCTCGAATTTTGGAACAATGTTTCAGGTTAAGAATGTTTCGGGTTTCAATGTTCTCTGGATGTTGGCACAACATCCATCCAACATTGATTCCAGAACATCTTACACTTTCATCGTCCACATGGGAATAAGCATGCCACACTATTATTTCTTATGACCTCTTATACAGCAATGGTATTAATTGCTCGTAATCGCAATACTAATTTTGTCCTTCCATGGAACAAACTTTCTCATCTTCATCGTTAACATTCTTAAGCCAGTCACCTCTTCAATCATATTTGCCCAACCTCTAGAAATACAATCGCAACCACTGGAGCTCGACCATCGCAGAATTCATCATCGCAAGCGACAAAAGAAGCATTTATAAACACCAAAGACTAGCCCACAAGATGTATTCGGTCTTGTTTATATATATATATATATATATATATATATATATATATACCTTCTTATGGGCACAAAAACTACAGAGCTATTGCCCTTATAGCGGCCATACCAGCATATAAATATCACATGATCCTTTTAATATTGAGAACTTTTGAACTATCATGACACACTTGACTGGGATTATTGATTGTTGTCTTGAAAGCATTACAAGAAAATGTTTATGGTTGACTTGCTGCAAAGACCTTCACGTTCTCGTCTTTTGCACATTCGTGTCCCTCAAAAATTTTATGTGCCTATTGCCCTTTTAGCGGCCATACCGGCATATAAATACCACATGATCCTTTTAATATTGAGAACTTTTGAACTATTATGACACACTTGACTGGAATTATTGATTGTTGTCTTGAAAGCATTACAAGAAAATGTTTAAGTTTGACTTGCTGCAAGGACCTTCAGGTTCTCGTCTTTTGCACATTCGTGCCTCTCAAAATTTTTATGTGCCTATTGCCCTTTTAATGGCCATACCAGCATATAAATACCACATGACTCTTTTAATATTGAGAACTTTGAACTATCATGACACACTTGACTACGATTATTGATTGTTGTCTTGAAAGCATTACAAGAAAATGTTTATGTTTGACTTGCTGCAAGGACCTTCACGTTCTCGTCTTTTGCCCATTCGTGCCCCTCAAACTTTTTATGTGCTCAATATTAGATGTTATATTAGCTGTTAGTTAGTTAGGGTAGTTAGTTGTTAATTTGTACGGGGTAAATTAGTCCTTTCCATTTGTACAACTGTCAATTATTTCATTTCCTCATTTTCCTGCCTTGTATAAATAACAACAATGCCACACTGTACTCTCTCTTCTTCATAATGAAATAACAGATTTCAGTTTACTTTCTCTCTCTAGTTAGTTAGCTCAATATGGTATCATTCGTTACAGTTCTTCGATCCGATTGATTTTCTTCTCTTCCGCTTCGATATTTGAGCTGGATTTTGCTCTGGTGCTCATCTTTTCCAACGATTTCCTATAATCGCATTGATTTTTCGACGATACTTGTATCTCCGATTGGTGCTCCGGTGAATTTAGAACTTCGCTCGCACTTTACTCTCCTCATTACAGTATGTCAGAAGGTGATTCTTCTCAAACTCAGCAGAATTCAGCTTCTGAGAGTAGATCTGGTGGTGCTACTGCTCGATCTCTCTGTGCACTACAACTACTCGGTTCAAATAATGCGATTCAGCTGCTCACCTCCATTCCACTGGAAGGAGCTTCGAACTACCTTCCATGGAGCATATATGTACGCATTGCACTTGGCGCCAAGCATAAATTAGGTTTTATCAATGGCACATTACCTTGTCCCTCGCCTGATCATGAGGATTTTGCGGATTAGTTGTGTGTGGAATGTATGGTGACGTCATGGATCTTACATTTAGTTTCAGAAGAACTCTCAGATGCATTTGTTTTTGCAAAATCTGCTCAAGGGCTGTGGAATCAACTTGAGAACCTATATGGAATGAGCAATGGTCCATTGATGTATCAATTGCAGAGGGAAGTTGCCTCTATTGCACAAGGTAACTCCTCTATTTCATCCTACTTCATAAAATTGAAAAGGCTGTGGGATGAATTGGCTTGTGTTGTGCCTGTTATTACATGTACTTGTACTGCTGCTAGGATTTGCACTTGTAAATTGGTTGAGAATGCACTGGATTTCCAATCCATAACTAGGCTCATGCAGTTTCTCATGGGGTTAAATGAGGATTTTGAAGGTGCGAGGAGTCAAATTTTGGGGTTAGATCTTTTACCTCCAGTTGATAAGGCTTATGCTATGGTGATTAGAGTTGAAAAGCAGAAGGAAATTCACCTTAACATAGCTGCACCTCTTAAACATTTTGCTATGTTCACTAAGTATGTTGCTTCTAGAAACACATATCAGCAGAACAAAAGTTACACTCCACAGAATTCTCAGTCCAATGAAGGTTACAAAGACTATAAGAAGATGAAATCTGAGAGGTCTTGTGAGCATTGTAAGGCTAAGGGCCATACTAAGGAGTCTTGTTTCAAGCTGGTTGATATTCCAGATTGGTACAAGGATCTTAAAGATATGAAAGGTTCCACCTCTAGTGGTAACAACACGTCTTTTGCTCATGTTGTTGAGACCACTAGCACTCCTATTACTAACTCTGTAGGTTCTTCCTCTGGTGGAGTTCCTGATTCATTCCAGCAGAACTTCTACAAATTCATGAAACACATGATGAACCAACAATCCCCTCACCAACAAATGCAGTTTGGATAGGACAATGGACATATCAACTTTGCTCACATGGGTGATTTGGTAATAGCTCTACTGTCTTGCAAAGTTTAAAAGTTGGTTGTTGGATTATTGACTCAGGAGCTTCAAATCATATGGTCAATGATTTTAGTAGTTTCTTTTCTTATAAAGAAACAACATGGAAGAACTTTGTTTGTATGCCTGATGGCTCTTTCAAACCAGTATTACACACTGGAGTTATAAAACTCAAACCATTTTGCAAGACCTACTGACTGAGACAGTAGTGGCAACAGGGAAGCAAGTTGGAAGTTTGTATATCCTGGATCCCCAAGCTTGCTCTCCCTCTTTGAGTTCCTACTTTAATTATGTTTCTACAAATAAAAATGTTACTGAGTTTGAGTTGTGGCATAGGAGGTTTGGTCATGCTTATAGAGAAGCTTTGAGTCATTTACATGAAGTTTCATTCACTTCCACTTCTACTAAACCTTCCCTTGCATGTCATGGTTGTCACACTGCTAAACAGCATAGAAGTCCTTTCCCTCACAGTCATATTACCGCTACTAAAACATTTTATCTCATACACATAAATCTATGGGGTCCTTACAGAGTTAGCATTGTATCCAATGCTCACTTTATGCTTACAATTGTTGATGACTTTACAAGATGTACCTGAACTTTCCTACTAACAAATAAAACTCAAGTTCCTGCTTTACTTGAACATTTTTTTTCTCTTATCAAAACTCAATATAATGCTGCTATTTTGATTGTGAGGTCTGACAATGAGACATAGTTTAACAACTCTCACTGCCAGGATTTATTCTCCAAACTTGGGATAATTCATCAAAAGAGTTTCCCCTACACTCCTTAGCAAAATGAAGTTGTAGAAAGGAAGCATAGACACCTCCTTCAGCTTACAAGGGCTCTCATATTTCAAGCAAATCTTCATGCTCACTTCTAGGGACATGCCATATTAATGGCCACTCATCTTATAAACAGAACCCCCAACAAGTTATTGCAATGGAAAACTCCATTTGAAGTCCTCAATGGTTATGCACCTGACATATCATCTCTTAAAGTGTTTGGTTGCTTGTGTTATGCTGCCAACACCACTCCTCACAAAGACAAACTATCTACAAGGGCTAACCAATGTTGCTTCATTGGATTTGCACCAGGACAGAAAGCTTTCAAGCTTTATAATTTTGCTGATAACAAGGTGATTATCAGCAGGGATGTCACCTTATATGAAGATCAGTTTCCTTTTGAGGATTATATCAAAATGCCTAGTTCTACTCCTTTACCCTGGTGCATTGATGATTGTAATGCTGATACTCCTCTCAGTACCCCTCATTCTCCTCCTGAAGAAATATCTACTTCCCCTGCTATTTCACCATCTGACGCCTACTCCTCTCATGAAGTGCCCAGTTCATCCATCATTCCTACTCCTAATCTCAGGAGAAGTACCCGAATCACTTCTAAATCTTCTCACTTAAAATATTATCTGTTAAATTGCACTGTGGATCCCCTGGGTTCTTCTTTTATCACTCCTGGTTTTTGATCACATTATACTCCACCTACCTTCCCTTACATTAAAAATCCCACAATATCTCCCTCATATCTTAGTTTCTTGGCTTATGTTTCCACCAATACAGAACCACAATCATATAAAGAAGCTTGCCATGATCCTCACTGGATCAAAGCTATGGATAGTGAGATTAAGGCACTTGAAGCTAACAATACCTAGTCTATTATGGAGTTACCTCCTAACAAACATCCAATAGGTTCTAAATGGGTTTATAAAATGAAACTCCATGTTGATGGTTCTGTTGAAGACACACGGCAAGGCTAGTTGCCAAAGGGGCACAATCAAGTATTTGGACTAGACTATGTAGACAGCTTCTCTCATGTTGTGAAACTAGTCACGGTCTGGCTCCTCTTAGCTGTTGCTACACAATCTCACTGGTTCATACATCAATTGGACATCAACAATGCCTTTCTCCATGGGTTTTTAGATGAGGATATTTACCTCAAACCTCTTCAGGGCTACACTAAAGCTGGTCCAGGTCAAGTGTGCAAACTAAATAAGTCTCTTTATGGACTTAAACAGGCTTCCAGACAATGGAGCCTACAATTTACAAAATGTGTGTTGACATTTGGTTTTGAGCAATCAAAGTCTGATGATTGCTTATTCACTATAGGTTCTGGAGTTACATTTGTTGCTTTGTTGGTTTATGTAGATGATGTGTTGGTTGGTGGTCCCACCCTCACACTCATTAACAAGATTAAATCTCACCTTCATCAAGCCTTTACCATCAAAGATCTTGGTCCAACAAAGTACTTCCTTGGTTTGGAATTGATAAGGTGTTCTCCTGGTCTCTATATTAACCAAAAAAAAAAAATATACTTGACATTGTCAAAGATGCTAGTCTTCTTGGGGCTAAACCAACTGATATTTCATGTTCTAAGGACTTAAAGTTTACTACTGAAGGGGTCATTACGAATGATCTAGAGAAATACAGGAGGTTCGTGGGTAGATTGCTCTACCTCAACATGACTAGACCATATGTGTGTTATGCTGTCAATCAGCTTAGTCAGTTTTTGCAGGCTCCTTGTACTCAACATTGGGATGTTGTTGTTCAAGTTCTTCACTATCTCAAGGGCTCCCCCTCTCTTGGTCTCTTGTATTCAGCTTCTTCTAAGCTTCAACTATCTGCTTTATGTGATGAAGATTGGGCTTCTTGCCCAGATTCCAGGAGATCTCTCATATGGTTTTGTGTCTTCCTTGGCTCTTCTCTCATTAGCTGGAAAATAAAGAAACAGACCAATGTGTCTAGATCTTCTACTGAAGCTGAATATAGAAGCCTAGCTCACACTACTTGTGAGTTACAGTGGTTATCTTATTTGCTTTAAGGGTTTTCAGATTCCCCTTCTTGGACCTATACCACTTCATTGTGACAACAATTCAGCGTGCATATTACATAGAACTCAGTGTTCCATGAGAGAACCAAACATCTGGAAATTGACTGCCATGTTATAAGAGATTGCTTCAAATCTGGTCTACTTCTTCCAGTGTCCTGGTTCTCAGGAGGTTGCATATTTGTTTACTAAACCTCTTGCAGCTCCTCTTTTCAAACTTTGGACATCCAAGTTGAACCTCGCTGATCCTCACCTCTATCCAACTTGAGGGGAGGATATTAGCTAATATATTAGCTGTCAGTTAGTTAGAGTAGTTAGTTGTTAATTTGTAAAAGGTTAAATTAGTTATTTCCATCTGTACAGCTGCCAATTATTTCCTTTCCTCATTTTCTCGCCTTGTAGAAATAGTACTGTACTCCTTCTTCTTCATAATGAAAAAACAGATTTCAGTTTACTTTCTCTCTCTAGTTAGTTAGCTCAATATTCAACAAAGAGAACCGAAGTAAAGCATGGGTTTATAATTTAGCAAATGTGCTAGCAGAATTCCCTAATTAATCCTTTTAATGTGTTATGGACTTATGATGATAATCTCGCTAATTAGATGTACAAGAAATGTCTCTGATTCACTACTTAACTCTATCGTTAGTATCTTGCGTCAATATAACATACACACAGGTATTTTATGACATAAGAACTTCATTTCATAATAACAAGTTGGAATTTTTTGTACATTGCTAGTTAATTCATGGCGGTTTTTTCCATTAAGGTTTATTCTAATTTCTCACCCTTTTATTTTATTGACCATATGACTCGAGGCCTTGTCATGAAGTTGAAGGATCCGCCAAAATACCGACTTAATTAAACATGCTATTGTTGTGACATTAGGTAAATCGATTGGCTCTAATTTGATTTAAGCTTTGTTGACAAACGTTGGTTTTATTTTCTTTAGGCCCTATGAAGCCTTATCCAATATCAGTTATAATTTTTAAATAAAGTGAGTTTTGAGATTGAATAGTTTATTCGTCGCTGCCAAAATTAATACCTAACATGGACTATCGACAGTGTAGCTTCTCAATTGTCAAAGACTGAAGATCTCACTGAAAATATATGGGTTGTTGTGTTCCTATGTTTTTTTACAAATATATATTATTATAATGCTTGTTAAATAAGTGGCAACACCAAGCGTCACTAACATGAATTGACTGTAGGAAGTCAATTGGATATAGCTCTCGATTAAACTTGCTTCAATGATATTTTCAATATCTTAAAATGATTTTGCTTTTTGTTTAGATAAGTAAACATAAATGTTGCCAAATCGAAGTTTGGGGTCACTAAACAAAAAACTTGCTCTCAAAATCTTTAAATTAAAAAACCAAAATCTCCAATTTTTCGATTATTTTCCAAACCACCTACTTAAGAAGAAGAACCGTTTTTGAAGTTTAGCTTAAATGTAAGTTTCTGTTTTACATGAATAATTTGAAAATAGCACTTCATTTCATTCAAAAATTGTGAATTGAGGAATTAAGGCCCATTTAAAGCCTGATTCAGTTAATATCACCCTAAGTCCCTAACTACTGACTTTTCAACAATCCATATTATAGACAAAAAAATTGTCAACATGTCATGGCCTATGTTTCTAACATGATTTAACTGGGCTTTCTAGTTATTTGAGATGAAGCTCTTTCAAAATAGCAAGTGTTCTGATTTACATAAGCCCACAAAGAGTTATGCAAGAGCCTTGTTAGGAGTAGGAGATGAGAACTTTTTTTTTGGTTAAAAGGAGATTAGGACTTAGGAGTTAAGACTTGATGAATCATGCGTAGGAAGAATTTGCGTCCCTATTCTGGCTATTCTAGAACGAAATCGATATAAACATGAACTAAAATGTTGTTTTGGGAGTGTGTAACCGACTAACAGTTTGATAAATATTAGAAACTTTTCCGTAGTCTTTGAGTTTTTTTTTTACATGATTTAGAAAATTCGTATATGTTGTGATTGTGAATAACTTAGAAAATAGAGCCAAAAATGAAAAAAAATTGATACTACAAAAAAAAAGTATATATATATATATATATCTTCTTGGATCCATGGATGTAAATACAGGAGTTTCACAAACAATATATAAGAATTCGTTCGATTGCTTTGTCTTGTGAATTTGAAAATTTTAGGCATTTAAGATCTAACGAGCGCCAAACCTTCTTCTAATATGGTATCATTTCATTTTGTTTTGAGTGTTTGACTATATTTGATCTTTCGAAAATCGTTCTAACTTAAACACGCATTAGAGTACATGCTTCAAAAAGGAATTCGAAAGAAAACTCTTAATGACATTGAACTACTTTTAATTTAAAGATAAATATCGTCGTGGATCAAATAACCGTATAAAAAATAAGAGCACTCCAAATCATTTAAATCATAAAAACTCATTATACAAATATCCCATGCCCCCCTCAACACTTCCCAAAACGAAATCAAAACTCACCTCCAACATAACCACGTGCCAGATAACCATGGTCCCCATAAAAAAATAAACGTGTCGCCATTTCCTTCATTTACACAATTGTAATAAAAACAAGAAATCAGATAAAATCCCCCCACATGAAATTAAAATAATATATCACATGGTACCCCCATAGAGACTCATATATCTTAAACCTCTCTCCCCCTTCCTCAACTATCAACATAACAACACTATCTGCAAAACAACAAAAACACGCACAAACGCACACACACACTAAGAAAAAGAATGGGAGTTATAATAATCGACGGGTCAACGGTCCTGGCCTTCGTCAACGACGAAACCCAGTTCCAAAAATCAGTCAACGAGGCCTTCAACTCACTCGACCTCAACAACGACGGCGTTTTGTCCAGATGCGAGCTCCGCCGCGCCTTCGAGTCGCTCCGCCTGATCGAATCCCACTTCGGCGTCGACGTGGCCACGCCGCCGGAGGAGCTGACGAAGCTGTACGACTCGATCTTCGAGAAGTTTGACCAGGACCAGAGTGGGACCGTTGACCAGAAGGAGTTTACGAACGAGATGAGGAATGTGTTGATGGGTATTGCGGATGGGTTGGGTTCGAATCCGATACAGATGTTGCTTGAGGAGGGTGATGATGGCTTTCTTAAACAAGCGGCTGATCTTGAGGCGTCTAAAATTTCTGGTTGATTCATTTTGTTATTTTGGACGGTCAGGATTGGAATTATGTAATATTCGAAAAGAAGATAAATAAATAAACTTGTGTGTTGTGGTTATTGAAATTGTTTTTTTTTTAATTTCTTTTTGTGTGTTAGTAAAATGTAGCTTTGTAGCCATTAATCGTTTACTCATCATAGTGATCTAAGATTGGTATGTTCAAATGGCTAAATATTAGTGTAACTAGTAGTTACAAACAACTTTGTAAAATATTGTGTGCATTTCGTTAACTCAAAATGGGATAATCTTTGGTACTTTCGTGGAAAGAAAAAAACCTTATTGGACGCTACAAATTTAAACTCGTACTGCAAAATGTGCATTTGAGTTTTACTTTCGAGCCAATGCACAAATACTGCAAAGCAAGACACATACGTTATAATAGTACTGTGGGTACTGTGTACATACATACTTCATACTAATGAGTGGTCTATAAACAATGTCAATTGACCTACTCATTCGAGTTTCGACTAAGCAAGGACGAATTACTATTATGTCGTGCAGTATGAGCCACTCTAGTTAATACCATCTGACCCATTAAACTGTAAGACATTTGAATCCCAAAGAGTAGTTAAAAGTTACAGGTGGGTTTCTTTTAATCCCGAAATTCAGCTGGGTTTCTTTTAAACTCAGTCAACGTACTATATTGCTCAAGGAAAAAAAGCTGCAAAAATTAGGAATAAAAAAAGCTGCAAAAATTAGGAATAAAAAAAGCTGCAAAAATTAGGAATAAAAAAAGCTGCAAAAATTAGGAATAAAAAAAGCTGCAAAAATTAGGAATAAAAAAAGGAAGTAAACAACATCGTCGCCTGAGAGATTCGAACTCTCGCGGGGAAACCCCATGTACTTAGCAGGCACACGCCTTAACCACTCGGCCAAAGCGACTTCTTTCTCGATGATACGTTTCCTCTATTAAATTCCTTATATTTTGAGTCATTTGCAGTGCTTAACTGCTTATTTATAGAACATTTATTGATGGGATGCAGAAGAAAATGTTCTTATCAAAAATTAGGGAAATGGTGTACAGTTGAAGACTACACACAGATATAGCCATATATTCAATCTTGAACGTATCAATGTAGTTGAATTACTTAAGCTTTGACTACCATTCCCCTTATTCATTAGAACCTTACAACCATAGCCATTATTATTGCTTTCCTCGTTGTAATTTTAAGTCTTGCTTCCAGCAGCTGTAGTTGATCAATCTTCAATCTTCCATGATAAACTTGTTGTGGATTAATAATCACTTGTGATTTTCAATAGAAGCAAACTCATTAGTCCTAACAAAAGGATCTTTTTTTTCCAAAAACATTCAGAAACTTGTACACTTCAGTGTCCAGCACAAAAAAGTTCTGAAATATCCCACCATAAACATACAACAGTAAGAGTTAAAAGGTGCAGACATGTAGTTGGTTATTTCTTATTGTCTTACAAAAGCAACAACTACAAGTCATCCAAGTACACCATGGAACCCCCAACAAACTAACCTAGTACAATTTTATCGGATTACTTATAGTTCCACGAGCATCTCTCCTCGCAGCCAAGTCAGCATCTCTCTTCGCCGCCAGGTCAGCATCTCTCCTTGCAGCCAGGTCTGGAGGCAAGTCACTGCGAAGAATTATAACTTTGAACTTGATTATCGTGTCGGACTGATGGATTACTTCAAAGACGCAAACATCTCCCACATTCAGATTATTACCGCACACAAAATATTTCCATGTCTCACAGTTAAACGCAGGGGCTTTCACGTTCCCATTATAAAAAAGGTTCCAGCTCCGTAACACGAGGTAGCTTACGAACAATATCGACAGGGGGTTGCTGTAAGAAAACAATAGCCTTCTCAAGTTTAAACTTTTTTAAAATCATCAAAAAAGGCTTAGATCATGCAATACATTCTATTTCCTCGTCAAGGATAGATAATGCATACAATTTAAAGTAAAGAACAGATTATACAGAAAATTAAGTAGTAGTTACCAATGAATAGGGAGGGCTGACATGACTTATGCCTAAGAACATTTCAAAATATAGATTCTTCTCATTTATATAGTAAACTTCATGCTCGTCAAGTCCATCTGATTCAGTAACCTCCACTGGTCCATAGTTCAGATTCTCTGCATTCAGATACTCAGTAAACTGCGGATCCATTGGATCAATTTCTTCTTCAACAATCGCGGGAGCATTTGGTTCTTCAGTGACCTACGAGAAAATTTTCTTAAAGTTGAAGATATTGGCTAAAATAACATAACAAGAATTTCTAGACAAAGAGAAGAAATACTTATGTAAATGTAAGTATTTGATGTACCAATGTCCCAATATACGTGACAGCGCCCAACAAATGAAACACTGATAGGGAAAGCACGCCCTGCGTATATTTAATAATGATTATATGATGACATACAACATGTATGCATTTCCAGTGTATGTATGTCTCCCAAGATTAGCATTTAAAATAAATCAAATTCAGCTAAAAAGTTTTTAAAATGCCAAGAAACAGACGGAGGTGCTCAAAATTCAGCTCAAATGTATGTCTCGCAAGATTAGCATTTAAAATAAATCAAATTCAGCTCAAAAGTTTTTAAAGTTTTTGGCATCCAAGAATGTTGGACTTCTGTGCGGAACCTGGAAAAACTGATAGTTATCTTTTTTCAGATGGAGGTGCTCAACAGACGTTTCTTGCCCCATCTCATGAACTTTTTCAGCTATTGTAACATCTGGAGAGAAGGCCTAAACAAAGTTGGCAAGGTTCAGCCTTCGTGCTATATCTTCAGTGCGAAGTATCGAATCATGAAAGTAAACAACCGGCAGAACTGTGATAGATTGGTCTATAAAGGCATTTATTCCAGACATCAAAAGAAGGAACTTCCTCAAAAATAAATAACACAGTAATCTGCTAACAAGACACTGAATTTCGATTCTCCGTAACTTTTTGGTGTATATTTTGTCATTATGTCATTGTAAGTTCTACAAATTAAAGTGTGGTCCTAGGGAACATTCAATTATCACAAGTGGAACGAGGGATCATGCAACCATGATCAAGAATCAACCTTCAACCAAAATATTATGTGAGCAAAAAGGTAATTTAAGCATCCAACTTCAAAAGTTATGGAATGCTTTGACCATTAAATTAGAACATTTCGAATTCCCGGACCAATGAAAGTAAACCAAAATTACCTCATATAGTTATAAGAAGAAAAACAGAGAAAAAAGCTGGTTACAGACACACGAGGCTTGCTTTTAGCTTTGTTTAACAGAAACAACAAATGACATTCAAGACTACAATGTACTAAAAGTACAAAGCAGATACCTCCCGTTCAACATTGAAGAATGCAACACCCTGCGAATTTAAGAACATAGTGGAGCTCAACTCTTCCAGATTGAAGTGCTCCATCGAATTTGGTTGTTCCATTTGAGGAGCTTCAGTTGCTTTTACGCTCGGTTTTGATAAGAACTGAACAAAGCAGGCACTGTTCAGTCTTTGTGGCTAAAATCTTTGACATGTATCCATTCATGAAAGCACT
Organism: Linaria vulgaris; assembly: GCA_948329865.1. Classification (NCBI taxonomy): domain Eukaryota; kingdom Viridiplantae; phylum Streptophyta; class Magnoliopsida; order Lamiales; family Plantaginaceae; genus Linaria; species Linaria vulgaris. Next base: position 109,884,037 of record OX415250.1, on the reverse strand, counting down.
CAGTACAACATTCAATGCTCAGGATTGTCATCCAAATGCATAGTGACATGGTTGTGATATATGGACTACACTACATATATCCAACACAAATACCAAATCAAGTAATTTCTAAGATAACAATGTGATAATCTGCCGACAAAACTCTGAATATCAATTCATTCAAAGTTAGTTCTTGTGAATATTTTGTAATTACGTTATTGTAAGTTCAACAAATAGAAACGGTGTTATGACAACAGTCCATTACCATAACTGGCATGACACGATGACACCAGGATCAAGAATTAACCTTCAATCAACCTAGTAGTCCTGTGACTGTCCAATATGATTATGCAATGCGGTGCGAATAGTTCCTACTATGGGTTTGGATACTCAACCGTTTTAACCATTTAAACCATGTATAACCTCAAAAGAGCATGAGCATTAGATTTGGATTAAAGCTCGTCTTTGCGTATATGTGTTGACAGAATGTGTTGAATGAAAAAGATGATTTTATGCATTTTCCTCCCTTTCGTGTATATTTATCTTATAAAAGACAAAAATGGTAGGCGTCGCTAGTCAAAAGCTTTTAACTCCATACTCGTTCGATTTATTAAGAATCTCTTCTCATCTACCACATAATCATAATGTATACTTCCCTTTTTGTATAATAATGAAGAAATCAACCTGAATGTTTGAATTTTCACCATAATAATATACGACGAAAGCCGATTTGGGAATTTTGTGAAAAATAAAAGGAAATCAGAAACTCCCATTCACATATCTACACGCATGTGAGCTTATTACAGACACATGAAGCTTGCTTTTAGCTTTGGTTTACAGAGACAACGAACGACGTTCGACATTATATTAGAAGTTCAAAGCAGATAAACATACATTAAGATAAGAGAAATAAGTAAATAGCAGAGTGCAGATAGATACCTCCCGTTTAACATAAAAAAAAAACCACACCCTGCGAATTTAGGAACATCAAGGAGTTCATCTCTTCAAAATTGAAGTGCTCCATCACAGGAACTTCAGTTACTTTTGTATCTGACTTTGAGAAGACCTGAACAAAAGTAGGCAATTTAAGCCGCTGCTGCTAAAATCTTTAACAAGTATCTATTTATGATAGAATACAACACTCAGTGCTAAAGCTGTCATCCAAATGCAAACTGATAGGGCTGCAATATTTTGACCGTGCTGTGTATAACACAACAAAAATTACCACATCAAATGGTTTTTCAAGATAACAGCGCGATAATCTGCCAACAAAACAGTGAACATCATTTCCTTCAAAGTTGGTCCTTGTGGATAATTTATAATTATGTTAGAAGAAGTTCAACAAATAGATGTGCCGTTAGGAGCAACATTCAATTAGCATAACTCGCATGACACCATGATCAAGAATCATCCTTCAATCAACGTAACTTAGTATTCCTGTCCACAATAATCATGAAATGTGGTGCGAACATTTCCTACTACTCAACCCCACCTTAACCTTTTAAACCACCACGTATAAACTCAAAAGACAACGAGCACTAAATTTGGATAAAATCTCGTCTTTACGTAGTATATATGTTGATTGAAAAAGATGATTTTACGCATCCCCCCCACCCCCTGGATATCTATAGTCTCATCCTCACCGTGTACAGTTATCTAAAAACGACGAAAAGTAGCAAATTAAAAGCTTTTTAGTTCCATACTCGTTCGATTTCTTAAGATTTACTTCCCATCTAGTACACAATCAACCAGAAAGCCGATTTGGAAATTTTGTGAAAAATAAAATAAAATAAAAATCAGCAATAATTCACATATCTACGTGCATGTAAGCTTATAGTAGCTAGCTAGTCCAAAGGTACATTGTCAAATGTCACCTTATTAGTGAAGTAAGGTAAATTAATTCCTGCAATAGTTATCATACACATCACACCTACAAACAAATCATCGACAGCCATATATCTATGAATCTTACTATATTAACACAAAATATTAAAACCTAGAACAAATATTATTACAAAAGAACACACAAAAAGAGAAGCAAATAAAGTGTAGCATACTGAGATGAATAATACCTTGTCCTTGACAGCAAACAGTGGAGAGGAGGGTTTTGGGAAATTACTCTCTTTAAATGGACCTCACATTGTTTTTGCTAAGCTTCAAATTCTTTTGTAGTGCAAAAACAAAAATACTGAAAGATTTGAGGGATTTGTAAGTTAAAAATTTGTCATAACAAAACAGTACGGTACTACTGCATTTAATTATGATGAGTTTATGACGGAGTGGACGTTCGATTGGACTCCACAGTATTCAAAAGGTTCGGAGGGAGTTTGCCAGTTTCGTATAAATGAATGATTATACGATGACTTTTTTGACAGTTAATTAAATTAAAGCTACTGATAATTATCAATAGTCTACTATAATAATTGGAGTGTTGAACTTAAGATACTTAACACTACAATGTTACTTTTATTAACTCGGATTTCTGATTGGTCCCAAGCTAAGAGTTCAAAAATCTGCACTGAAAACACGGCACGTGAGCTAGGCGTAGGCTAACCCCACGAATGCACTTCTATGTCTAAGTCAGTAATGTGCCTCTGATGCAATAGGTATATAAGGCCAATTATAGGCCTTAAAACATCGAAATATGCTGAAATATAGCCAAAACGGACTAAAATGTTATAAATAGGCTGAATAACTCAAATCCAGCTTCAACTCGAATCACTTGTTTCAACTCGAATCACTTGCTTCAACTCGAATGAGTTGAACTCGAATCACTTAAGCTTACTTAGAGAAAACGTACCTCGACAATGATGATTAGCTGGATATTTATATAGGCTTAATTTGTCTAATTATCGGAATGGGCCACGCTGTCACTGGCCTTTGCGGGCTAATTAGTTGGCCCAACTAGAATGTGCTTCAACTAGAATGACTTCCTTCAACTTGAATGACTTTCTCCGACCTGAATAGCTTTTTTCAACTCGAACGGCCTATTTCAACTCGAATGGCCTGTTTCAACTCTAACTACTATTCAACTCGATTGAGTTTTCCACTCCTTATTGGGCTAATGAGTCAAATTTGGCCCATCGGTGGGATTAAGGCCCAATTAGGCTTGTTTGCCGAATTTTGAAAAAAAAATGTAGCTATCGAGATGCCACGTGTCGCGCATGTATTGCTATTGTATAATTTGGTATAACAAATATATACAGTCTTAATTTTACTTTGCGGAATAGTGCTTATTTGCAAGTCACTTATTTGAGAGTTTTGTTTAATTTAAGAGGCCATCTAATTAATCCTTAAACGATGTTTGTGTTGTAACATACAAGACAAAAAAGCAATGGAATATACAAATTTATGAAGAAGAAAAAACACGTCAAAGTATCATTTTTTCTTTGTTTAAATACACGTGAAAGTATCCAATTAGATAGGCAAGGATTTCTTGTGATATCCGTGAAACTTAAATTTCGCGAATTCCTCAATTGTTGTGGGATTCTTCTTTAGATTATTTGTATGCTCCAATTCAGACCAATAATTACAACTTTAGTTTGAAAAACCTGCACCTAAAAAATATGTAAACTTATTATTAGCTAAAAAGGTGGCGAGCTTACAACTCGTTGGTCCGATCAGTTAGGGAACCACAACTCGGCAATTTGATGGCTCTGTCAGTCGAGAAAGCGGTCAACTGATAGTTCTTTTAGCTGAGGGAGCAGTAAACCGATAGCCTTGACTTTGGGACAAAAAGCCCGAAATCTCTTTGCTTAATTGTGGAATGAGAAAAACATAGAAGAATAGGAGAATGAAGAATGACAATCACTTTTTTTTCCTAAGTAAGGACCACATTTAGAAATGAATAAACTCAATATGCATATAAAAAAGGGGCTACTCTCCGAAAATGCCCCTTTCCTTTAAAGGTTGGGTTCATAATCTTCCTTATTTTGTCGATTTTAACTATAGTGCAGTTGGTGCATGGGCTTGGTATCAAGAGTTCCATTTAAATGCACCTTAAATTTAGAATGCAGATTGGTATAGAGTGTTCACACGTGCATAAGAAAATAGGTGGGGTCACATCGTTCTACATTGGTAAAAGCAGGGGCCTCGATCAGTTTTATTTATTGTATTCAAGAACTTAGATAAAAACTCATCAAAAAAAAGAACTTGGATAAAAACTTGAAAAGATTTCCAATAAATAACGTTTGATGATACTTAATTAGCCAAGTTAAGTTCAGTGCAATTGTATGTATCAAAAATCTAGTTCAATTGTATGTATCAAAATCTGGTACATCATAAATAAAGAAATAATCTACTATCTAGAACTTTGCATTACCAAAAACCTTTCTCCTCATTTGGCACAAATTAATGATTCAAATCACCCACCAAATCCTTTTAATATGAACACGGCTTGTGTTATTTTTTTATTTTTCGCGTCTTGTAGAAGAGAGATTGTGATTGGCCTTCCAACTTGTTAAAAGTATCATGTATGAAAATCAGACCGTAATAGAATGCGATGCATAAATAATGAGCGTGCTACAGTTGATATGATGTTATTTAATGACAGTTAATGAAGTTGAAGGTAGACTTGAGATTAGGGAAACTTTAAATGGATTGGCCTAATGTAGTCCGGTAGACATCATATAATACATTATTACGTATGACAAATTAATACAAAGCTTATTACCCATAGCAAAATTATTGATGGGATCCAGAAGAAAATATATATTGTAACCAAGAACTCGAGAAATGGTGTATAATATATACTTATGTAGTCATATATATTCAATCTCGTATGTATCAATTTATTGGAAACACCTATGCTTTTACTACCATTTCTCTTATTCATTTGAACCTTACAAGTTACAACCTCAGCCATGATTATTGCTTCACTGGTTGTAGTTTCCAGTATTGCTTCCAGTACCTGCAGTTGCTCAATCTTCCATTCCAGTGCAATAAAACGATGAAAAACAGTGTCAGAATTAGTTGCGGATTAACAAAAACAACTCCTAAGTACTAACAAAAGGATATTTTTTTCAAAAACTGCTGCTCAGAAACTTGTACACTTTAGAGTCCAGCACAAAAAAGTTCTGAAATATCCCACCACGACCAGACAACCAGACTGGAATTGTTCAAAGGTGTAGACATGTAGTTAGTTAATCTTTAAAATCTTACAAGAAACAACTACTACTCATCCGAATACACCATAGTATCCAACAGAGTTTGGATCATGGAACTCCAACAAACTAGCCTATTAGAATACTATTGGATTACTTTTCGTTCCACAAGCATTTACCCTCGCAGCAAGGTCTGGAGGTAAGTCACCACGAAGAATTATAACATTGAACTTGATTTTCGTCTCAGATTGATGAATTACTTCAAAGACGCAAACATCTCCAATATTCAGATTATTACCACGCACAAAATCTTTCCATGTCGCATAGTGAAACCTAGGTGCTTTTGCGTTCCCAACATAAAAAAGGTTCCAGCTCCTGCTCTCGCATCTGATAACTACTGGAACCAAAACACGAGGAAGCTTACGAACAATATTGGCAGGGAGTTGCTGTAAGAAAACAATAGACTTCTCAAGTTTTAAAGATACAAGGGTCAGACTATGCAGTACATTCTACCTCCTTATCGATGATAAATAATGCTTATATCTAACAGGAAGAACAGATTATACAGAAAATTAATTACTAGTTACCAATGAATAGGAATGGCTGACATGTGTTCTTTCTAGAATCATTTCAAAAGATAGATTCTTCTCATTTATATAGTAAACATCATGCTTGTCAAGTCCATCTGATTCAGTAACCTCTATTGGTCCAGAGTTCAGATTCTCTGCCTTCAGATACTCCGTAAAATGCGGATACAACAGTTCATCCATTGGATCAATTTCTTCTTTCACAACCGCGGGAGCATTTGGTTCTTCATTGACCTATGAGAAAACTTTCCTAAAACCGAAGATTTTGACTAAAATGCCATAACAAGAATTTCTAAACGAAGCAAAGAAAGACTTATGTAATTGTTAGTATTTGATCTACCAATGTCCCAATATACGTGAACAGCACCCAACAAATTAAACACTCAAAGAGGGTAAGCATGCTCAGCGCATATTTACAAAGAATTTTATGATGGCACGCAACATGTCTGTATCTCCAGTGTATGTATGTTTCCCAATCTCAACAAATAAAATAAATCAATTTCAGCTCAAAAAGAAAAGTATTTAAAATGCAAAGACACAATTGATTAGGCACACATAAAGCTTTCATATATTGGTTTCAAAAAGAACGAGAGTCAAAAATAACGCCACGGCACATATTTGATGTTCTAACAGAACAAAAAGAAAACAATAACAAGATTACAAAAGAAAAAAATAGTAGAGTGCAGATACCTCCCGTTTGACATCCAAGAATGTAGGACTTTTGTGCGGAACCTGGAAAAACTGATAGTTATCTTTTTTCAGATGGAGGTGCTCAATAGAACTTTGTTGCCCCATCTGATGAACTTCTTCAGCTACTGTAACATCTGGAGAGAAGGCCTAAACAAAGTTGGCAAAGTTAAGTCTTCGTGCTAAATCTTCAATGCGGAGTATTCTTGTCCGCAATAATTATTGAGAATAGTTCCTCAATCGGGTAAGGATTACTGTTATCATAACCTTATGTACCGTGTGTACGTGAAAGAAGATCATAAGCATTAAATCTTGTCAACTCTGCTCAAATTTGCAGATATTTATGATAACGTATTTGAACAAAAATATAATTTAAGCATCCACCTTCAAAAATTATGCAAAGCTTTGACCATCAAATTATAACATTGCAAATCCCCGGCCAATGAAGTAAATCAAATTAGCTCATAAAATTATAAGAAAAACCGAGAAAAAAGCTGATTACAGACACATGAAGCTTGCTTTGAGCTTCGTTTACAGGACAACGAACGACACTCAAGACTACAATATACCAGAAGTTCAAAGCAGATAAACATCTATTATGATCCAACTTATACCACAAACAAAAAGAAGACAATACTAAGATTAGAGAACAAGAAAATAGCGGAGTGCAGATACCTCCCGTTTAACATTGAAGAATGCAACACCCTGCGAATTTAGGAACATCGGGGAGCTCATCTCTTCCAGATTGAATTGCTCCACAGAATTTGGTTGTTCCATTTGAGGAACTTCAGTTGCTTTAACACTCGGCTGTAGTAATGCCTAAACAAAGTAGGCACCGTTAACCCTTTGTGGCTAAAATCTTGAACAAGTATCTATTCATGAAAAGCACTCAGTACAACATTCAATTCTCAGAATATCATCCAAATGCAAAGTGATATGGTTCTGATATTTGGACTATGCTACATATATCCAACACGAAATTCCAAATCAAGTGATTTTGCAAAGATAACAGCGTGATAATCTGCCAACGAAACACTGAATATGAATTCTTTCAAAGTTACTTCTGGAGAATATTTTGTAATAATGTTGTTATAAGTTCAACAAATAGAATTTCCATTATGAGAAACATTTCAGTACCATAAGTGGCATGACACCATGATCAAGAATCAACCTTGAATTAACTTAATAGTCCTGTCCACAATAATCACAAAATGTGGTGCGAATATTCCCTACTACGGGTTTAGATACCCAACCACCTTAACCTTTTAAACCATGTATAACCACAAAAGAGCACAGGCATTAGTTTTGGATAAAAGCTAGTTTTTGCATATGTTTGTGGACTGAATATATCGAATGAAATGTGGGGCGAATATTTCCTATTACGGGTTAGTATACTCAACCACGTTAACCATTTAAACCACGTATAGACTCAAAAGACCACGAGCACCAGATTTGGATAAAAGCTCGTCTTTTTGCATATATCTGTCGACCTAATATATTCAATGAAAAATATGATTATACGCATTTCTGCACCCCCCCCCCCCCTTCGACCATTCTTTCGCCCTTTATAACCTCATTCTCACTGTGTATAATTATATAAAAAAGAAGACTAAAATGGTCGCGGTAGCAAGTCTCCTCATTCGATTTCTTAAGAATCTCTTCACATCTACCTACACAATCAACCAAAATATTTTACGTTATTTTAAGAAAAAAAATGAAAATCAGATACTCCCATTAATTCCCATATATCTACGTGCATGTGAGCATATAGTAGCTAGTTCAACCATACACTACTGAAGTAAAGGTAAAAATAAATTCCTCCTATTATTTACCATACACATAACACAAACATATAAACAACTCAACCAAATCTCCTATAAACACAAATAATCCACAGTAATATTCATGAATCTTAATTACTCCATTAACACAAAATATTGAAACCTAGAACAAATGTTAGAAAAGAACAAACACACACACACACACAAAAAAAAAGATCAATACCTCGTTTTTGACAGCAAATAGTGGAATTGGAGAGTAGAGTTTTGGAAAAATACTCTCTTTAGATGGACCTGACATTTATTTTTTTCTTTTGCGTTTTTGTTACGCTCCAACTTCTTTTTTAGTGCAAATAACAAAATATTGAAAATAATATCAGGGACTTGTAAGTGAAAATATTAAGCCCTGTACTGCATTTATGAGGGATTGACGTCGATTGGACTCGCAGTGTGTGCAGAAGGTAAACCAATGGGTAAATTGATGGGTTTTTTTTTTTTAGTAAATATGGGGAATTGATGGTTTCGAATATTGGAAGCTTTTAAGAATCATTGCATTGATGGGTTTCAGTCAGGAGATACCTTAGATGTTGAGAGCACGTGCTTGCCCTGTGAAATACTTTGAGAGTTAAAATTACCTTATTCTAAATCCCACCACAATTAGTTAATATCATGTTTGGTTAGAATAAGCATATCAAAATAAACCAGGGTTTCATAGTTAATTTTACATTTGGTTACTAATACTAGGTAGTGAATTTCAATGGTATTACCTACTTTACCCTTGCCCTAACCTATTCAAACAACAATTCCTTTCCTTTGTTCTCATTCATTTACTGTTGTACTTTTTGCTCTTACTGCCATTATTTTCAATGCGTACAAAAGTTCCTTCACATCTATATACTACTGCAAAAAAACCATGCAAATAGCCAAATAGGTTAGCAATGTGCTATTTTAATAGGGAAACCCACTGTGCCATAAGAGTGTAGTACTAGTGCAGTAACTAATTTACAAATACACCCATTTAGATTGTTTGAAATGACTCTCTAAAAAGGGAAAGCCGGTCTCTAATCTTAATTCAGGGATTGAATTATTGGTATCATCACTCTCTCCACTGCGCCGAATGCGCCGAAAACTGCAATCAAATTGTACATTCCTTTATTTTCTGAAATTATTTCATCTTCTTTTTTAAAAACCTCTTCAAGGGTGGTTAACGATGATGGAGGTACAGGCGGCGTAATTGGCGAGGAATTGGTTGTCTGTGTTGGGGGCGAATTTGGCCACAAAACCACCGACGGACCACCCACCTTCTTCCCCAACGCTGATTCCGATGATTCGGAGGTGTAATTTCTTTTCAACTATAAATTGTAAGAAATCGTAATGAAGAAACAAGAAGTGACACTATTTTCCATCGTAATCACTGGCAATGAATTCCTACTTTAATTCGTTTTTTAGCAAGAAACAACTGGTTTGATTTAAGGGTGTATTAGTAATTCACTTTGGGTGTTAATGCCAGTTTCGAAATCGGAGGGGGGTGGGAGACGACTCTAAGTCGTGAGATAAGGGGGAGCTAGCCCACTTATCGTGGGCCATAAGTTTTAGAGTGATGCAATCCAAACTCAAGATTAGCCCATGTTTTGTAATTTATTAGCCCTTTTCTAGGCAAGCAAACATGATCTGATAGTATTGTTGTTTTGGACTACTTGATGTCTGATGATGATGCTGTAACAGTTAGTAAGTACATGAATTAAGATATGATTGTTGGTGTGTTTGTTGTTGGTGGTGGAGCACTGGGTGATGAAGATGGGAGTAATCCTATGGAAGACGCAGGTCCTAGTGGAAGTGGTTATAAGCAACATGAAGGCCACTCTTATGAGAGAGCAGAACAAGGAGAAGTTATTAGAATTATAAAATAAATTTTTATAATTTATATAATAAAACTAATTATAAAGAAATATAAAAATTATAAATTGGATGACATGGTAGCCACTTTTTTTCCACATATGCAAAACTTGATGACATGGACAACCACATAGCAATGAACAATGTTTTGGACATTTTTGAGAAAGTTAGAGGGCATAAACTCAGGATTAAAAAGTTAAAGGGCAAAAAGCCAAAAAGTAAAGTGAGCAAAAGATAACGAGCATTTTTGACATTTCTGCCTTGTTATTATTATTTGATTTTTGTGTGCCTTGTAGAAAGAGACATTGTGATTGGCCTTCCGATTTGTCAAAAGTATCACGTAAGAAATTCAGACAATAATAATGACAGTTAATGAAATTGAAGGCAAAGTTGAGATTAGGGAAACTTAAAATGGATTGGCCTAATATAATCGCGTAGACATAAATACATTATTAAGTTTAAGGAGGCTTTGGGATTTAAGGCACTCATGAATATTCATTAGATGAGGCATAATCTGCTCAGGCAAATTTGTAGGGTTTATAAGTTCACATCCGCGGTTAATCGGCAGTCTGCGACAGAAGGGTGTGTGTTGTGTGTGAAATACAAGTTGCAGGGCCGAATTTGGATTTAAAACCCGAATTATGTGTTTTGCAATGCAATATGAGTTGCACACGTGGCAAGGCAATATTGCGTTGCAAAATTGGGTCAAATGCAACGAAATCTTCCTATCCTATGTGGCGTATAGGAAAATTTCGTTGCAGCTGACACATGATGTAACGTGATAATGGATTGCAGGCTGCAAATTGGTCCCACTTATACTTAAAAACGAATTATTAAATATGTTTCTTAATTTTTTTTCAAAAGTTAAAATACCTTTTTTTTTGCATTTGTTTTTCTGCCCCATATCTTTTAAAAAGTCTACTAAAAATGCCATCGCCTCATTAATCGGGCAAGAAATGCCTACGTGGCGGTACAGTCAACAAGTTGCTAAGCCTAGTCAATAAGTTGTCAATGCCACATCCTATTTTTTAGCCAAAAAATATTTTTTACACAAACCCTTGTAATATTGTACTTACACCCCAATATATATATATATATATAATAATTATAAACATATATATAAATAATAATAATAAATATATATATATATATATTTAAATAATAATAAGAAATATAAATAATAATAATAATAATAAATATAATAATAAACATATATATAACTATTTATAAAATAATAAATATTTTAACAATATATATATATATATATATATATATATATATATATAAATTAATCATCATATCCATCACCCCCTTCCCATACCCCCCATCCCCACCGCCGCAACCCCCCGTCATCTTCATCACCGCACACCACCGCCATCGAATCCATCACCACCACCATCGAGTTTAGATTCCGATCTTGATTTTCTGGAATTTTTTAGCTAGCGGTGCCGGACTGAGTAATTTTTTCAAGCAGAATAGTTCTCCGGCAAAGTTTTTGTCTCTGCCTTAAGGCTTGTTTTAAGCAATATAAACTCTTCTTTAAGAGACACACTCTTTTGTCCTTAGGATCAATATCATGATGGTGGCTTCATGTATATTGCTTCATTGAGATCACCATGAAGGAAGGCATTGTTTACATCCAACTATTGTAGATGCCAATTGTGGGTAGCTGCTAAAACCAGAATACCTCTAACTGGAGTAATTTTGGATGAGAGAAGATGTCAAAATAATCCAACCGCTCTTCCTGAGTGTGCACATTTCCCACTAATCTGACTTTGTATCTTTCAATAGAACCATCAGCTTTATACTTGATCTTATACACCCATTTGCACCCTATGCAATTGTGGTTGGGTGGCAGAGAAGTGAGCTCCCATGTATTGGTCTTCTCAAGAGCATCCAGTTTTTTTTTTTTTTTTTTTTTTATAGCTGCTTACCATTCAGGAGCTTTGTTGGCTTGAGTGAAAGTCTTGGGTTCAGTGAGTTAGGATATTGCTGTTGTGAAGGCCTTGTGTTTAGACCCTAAACACTCAAGTTGATAAGTAGTTGGATATAGGGTATTGTTTACCACCAGTTGCAGCACAGTTAAACTTGTAAATGGAGTTGGGCAAATAAGAATCATATACTTGCAAATAATATGGAGAATTTATCGTTCTAGAGGATTTTCTGGGGCAGTGGTTGGTAGTTCTAAGGATGCACAGGAAGTTGTGAGTTGAAAGTGTCTTCAACAACATCTGAGTTGAGAGTGGGAACTGAATGATCTGTGTTGTCAAAAGCCTTTGATATAGAGTGATCTACCAGCAATGTTTGAGACACTTCTGGTGTATCTGGCATGGCACTGTGCTCATCATCAGAGAAGTGAACTTCTTCTACAATAGCATCAGGAACTATATGAGCAGCATTGTTAGGATTAACTCTGTGTTGTGAGCTTGTTCTTTTCATGTTGTGTTGGGGTGGGGGAAGGTTAGTAAGAGGAAATATATGTTCATAAAATATGGCATTCCTTGGTATAAAAATCTTCTTGGTGAGCATGTTTATCAATAAATACCTCTTAGTTCCTATGGCATAACCAATGAAGACACAATGAACAGCTCTAAAATCAAACTTACCTCTGTTGGCTTTTAAAGTTGAAGCATAGGCCAAACAGCCAAAAGATTTTAATAATGAATAGTCAGGTGGTGTATTAAACATAACTTCATAAGGGGTTTTGTTCCCAATTACTTTAGAAGGTACCATGTTTATTAAAAAGGCAGTTGTGGAAACACAATTGCTCTACATGTTTAAAGGAAGGTTAGACTCGAATTTGAGAGCTCTTGCAACCTGCAATAAGTGTTGATGTTTCCTCTCGACAAGCCCATTCTGTCGAGAGGTCTCAACGCAACTTGTTTGATAAGTGATGCCTAAAGTAGCATAAAAATCTTTCAATAGAAATTCAGTTCCATTGTCATATCTCAAAGTTTTAATTTTCACATTGAACTAATTATGTACCAAAATGTAGAAATTATGTAAATAGAATTTGACATCAGATTTAGCAGTTAATAAGCAAATCCATGTACATTTGCTAAAATCATCTACAATAGTAAGAAGGTACTTGTAACCATCATGAGAAACAACTTTGAAATATTCCCAAACATCACAATGTATTAGCTCAAAATAGAGGAAGTTACATAATTGCTGATAGGAAAAGGTAACATTATTTGCTTAGCTAGATGGCATATTTTACAGGGAGTTTCAAGTTTACATGCAGGAATGGAAAGCTGTGAAATATAACTAAGCTTAGCTGCAGAGGGATGTCCAAGCCTAGTATGCCACAAATGGTTGTTAGAAGTAACAGCATTACAGACAACAAGAGTATTATTTCAAGTCTTATTGGAATAAGGAAATTTTGCAGTTTGTAAAACATAGAGGTTGTTGGTAAACTTAGCAGAACCAATCATCCTCCTCTTGTTTGTGTCATGCAATAGGCATTGAGAGGACAAAAAAAAAGAAAGAAAAAGGATACAAGGCATTTTGTAGCTAATTTAGATACTCACCAAAGATTGTAACTAAATGATGGGACATAAAGCAAATCATGTTGTATGACATTTTCATAAAGCTGAACATAACCGATATGTGTGGCATAATATTATGCATTTGTATCTTTGTGGACATAGGTGAGGGTGGGTGTATAGACATAGATAAGTTGCACACCATATGGTCAGTGGCCCATGTGTCAATTATCCAAGTGAAGTACAGTGGGTTAACATGCATAAAAGATACATATAAAGCACATGTCTTAGAAATACCAGTCAACACAATGATTGCATGGTGAGGAGAAGTGTTGGGAGCATGGGTGACACTTGGAGCTAGAGTTTGAGATTACTGTTGAATGGCCGAAAACTGCTGAAAGAGCTCCATTTGAAACTGCACTTCTATAGAGAGATGGGAGTTCTGAGTGTTTGCAGAGGAGTTGATATTGTCAGTGAAGTGAGATGGAGCACTGGTTGAGTTTGCTGAGTGATGAGTGATGTTTCTCCTGCTAGTAGGGCCCTCCCAACTTGGGGGGTAACCATATATCTGGAAGCACTGGTCAATGGTATGACCATTGTATCCACAGTGAGTGCATCTTAACTTTTTCTTCTCCTGTTTAGTCAACCTACCAGGCTTGTTGAGAGTAGAAGCTTGTGGGATATTGTTCTTTGTATATGGACTAGTAGGCTTAGACATAGTTGCTAGAAAGTTCTTGTTCCTAGTGAACATACTAGGGCATCATTGGAGATAAAAGAAGAGCTCATATATCTTTGATGTTCTTCTTGCATCAACATGGAGTAGATCCTGGAGAGGAGGAAGAGGAGACAACATGAGTATTTGACTTCTTAAAGCAACATATGAATCACCGAGTCCAATTAGGAAATTGAAGGACAAAATCATATTGCTAAAGATATGTCATGGTCTTGTTGACATTGCATGTGCATAAGCCACATGAGCAAGCTACAGTAGTCCTCTGACTAACTAGTTCATCCCACAAACTCTTAAAGCAATTGTAGTATTCAGTGATAGTCATGGTGTTTTGAGAGATGATTTACAGAGGCTTCTTGAGGTAATACACTCTGGAACCATCAGTTCTGTCATACCTCAACTTGAGTTCATTTCACAGATAAAGAGCAGCGTTGAAGTTAGTTAAGCTCTGTCTAACCTCATGTGTTATTGAATTCCATCGCCATGACAAAACTAAGTTATTAGCCCTGATCCAACACAAATGCTCAACATCATTTGATACAAAGGAAACCAACAGAGAACCATCAATGAACTTCACTTTGTTTTTCACACTTAGAGCCATGTGAATGCACTTACACCACTTAATATAATTCTTTCCATTTAACTTTTCACCAACAATGGAAAAGCATGCGAGTTCATGAGAACCAAAAAAATGAACCGAGCTTGAATCCTCACTAGGATTCTTGAAAGTAGAGCTCGAAGATACAAAGGAAGTACCAGGAGTAGTCATACTAACATATCATCTCAAATCGGGGGAGAAATTAGGGTTTATGAATGCAAATGTGGGGGAAAACAATCAAATCTAAATTACGATCAATTTTCACAATCTTGATGGTGATCACATAGCGCAAACCAAAAATCAAGCAGAATATCATAAATCAAGCCAAGCACAATTAGTTCTCAACACAATGCAGTTGAGTTTGAGCTAAGATCAAAGTATCACAACAAATCGAGGATCGGATTTTAACCATCGATTGATACCATATCGAATTTCATAACGCAAATGAGAGGTTTAATCGACAATTACAACTTTTGATCATGTTCGTTAATGAATGTGATGAACATTAGAGAAAAAAATTTGTTATGTGAAAGCATGTGAATTAAAAACTTAACTTACAAGTTATAACTAGTTGGTTATTTATACTACATCTAATTCTTGTTTAATTGCATGGAATTGCAGCTTAATTTAACTGGATCGAGGCTGATAAGCTGAATTAAGGAAAGTTTCTCCTTTGGGAAAGTCGGTTGTCAACGACTACTTTGGGAACCTTTCATAAAAGGAAAGTTTTCCTGATTTAGAAAATTAATATTTTCTGTATAGTTTAAGAAATACCAACGAATCACAGGTACTCCAGGTAAAGGTGTTTTATTTAAGAAATACCAACGAATCACATGTGCTCCTGGTAAAGGTATTTTATTTCAAGCTTATTTTGATAATCATCTTAAGCTTTGACAGTGAACTAGGCTGGTTGCCCAGACACAAGAAAGAGTATTACAGAAACAACAATCAGTGTGATCGCTGATCCTCAACTGAAGTTGAATACATAGCTATAACTTCTACTACTTGTAAAATCTTATGGTTGATCCAACTTCTCAAAGACCTCAACACTCCTCAAACAAGAACTCCATTTCTCTTCACTAACAGCCAAAGTGCCCTATTCATTGCCAACAATCCAGTTTTTCATGAGATAACCAAGCATATCCTAAATTTACCGTCACTTTGTCAAGGAGAAAGTTCAGCAAAAACTACTCAAGATTTTAAAGATGCCCAATGCTCAACAAGTATCAGATGTTTTAACTAAACCCTTGGGCATCCAACTCTTCAACAATTTGATCTCCAAGCTTCACATGATTGATATCCATGTGTGTTGGGTTGAGGGGGGGGGGGGGGTGGGTTTGAAATATGCACTACAAGTTTTATTTCTCACTTATACAACTATTGTTGCACTTTCAATACACGCCTTTACCTATTTAAATTATATGTTAGATTAGTTAATATAGGCGTTAATAGTTAAGCTTAGGATTAGTTAGTTAGTTACGTTTTAACTAAGCTCGTCTTTATAGATTTTAAAAGGGGATAAAAGGGGCACGCTCCAGTTCATCTCCTCGCTTCTCTTTTCCCCATTTTTTAGCGTTAGAGAGAGAAGAATCCTCTCTCAAATCGATGATCCGCCTTTAATAAAGTATGATCGTTTTGGTCTTCACGTGTTGTTGATTTAATTTTGATTTCATGAATATATCAATCTTGAATGTATTAATTTAGTGGAATTACTTATGCTTTTACTACCCTTTCAATCAATTGTTTTTTGGTTAGACCCGTTCTCTTATTCATTAGGACCTTACAACCATGGCTATTATTATTGCTGTCCTTCGTCGTAATTTTCCATCTTGCTTCCAGCTGCAGTTGCTCAATCTTCCATTGATGTGCAATAAAACGCTGAAAAACATGATAAGAATTTGTTGTGGATTCATAATCATTTGTGATTTTCAATAAAAACAACTCCCAAGTCCTAACAAAAGGACATTTTTCCAAAAACATTCAGAAACCTTTTGTTGGAGAATTTTAAATAAATGGGCTTAATTGAGTAAGCCCAAGTAAATAAGTGTGTAGTGAATGTTCATTGACTTATGCAAGTGTAAGGGATTTTGTCCCACATTGGAAAAATTTCTACAAATTCTATTGGTTATATTGAGATACCAAACTAGAGAGTGTAGTGAACTAGAAGATATGGGACTCCTCGCGCAGTCGTTGTCGTCCGTCCGTCGCGTCGCGTCGCGCGTGTCCCTGCCGGGAAGGCAGTAAATATCTTTTTGGGAGAAATTTATTTAATTATATTATTAAATAAAATACTTAAGCGAATTCTGAATTTGAAGTTTTGAATTCAAGAATAATTATTACACACTTAATAGCTACGGATTTAATTAGAAAATTAAATCTGCTGATTTAATTTGTGAATTAAATCAAACGTTTTGAATTGAGTCAAAACGTTTTGAATGCTGAATAAATTCTCTTGATTGTCTTTGGCTGTTACATTTTTTTTCCAGCTATAAAACGAGACCTCTGCGCAGAGGAATTTATCCAAGAAAAACACATCATTCTGCATTTCATTTCATATTCAATTTCAGAGTTTTGCAAATACCGTTCGTGTTCGAAATAGAAAAACAGTATAGTCCTTCACTTGATGTTTATTTGAGTGGACATTGTACCTTGGGAGATCTCTTCCTCACGAGGGCTTGAAGGATAGCCGAGGAATTCGATCTTAAGGGGAGAAGGCTTGTCTTCAACTCGTCCTAAAACCGTTCGTCAATCCGTTCGTTCACAGTTTCGGTAAACTTTATTTGTTTTGTCATATGTATTTATTTTGGAAAATCAACATCATGAATAAATGTTATTTTCTTGTCGTTATTTGTTCTGTATTATTGTTATACGTTTGTGACGCTAACCAACAATCTTAAGATCGAATTTTATTATCTCTATTCGTAATGTGTTGCACGTATAGGTGGTTGTATTTTCTAGAATCTGTTCATATGCTTCTATGTTGATAATATGTTGCTACTAATCTGTTTATAAGTTTTTTCAGGATTTAGTTTCAATAGGAATCTATCCAGTAACTTTGGAAAAACTGTTGCAGTAGTTATGTATTTTTTTTTCATGGAATTGTATTGTTGATGTCTATTATTTGCTTCTAATATGCTAATAGTATAGTGTTGCAGGTTTAGTTATGTTTGATTGTTGAGTTTTCATTTGTTTATTTATCTTCATAGTTGGTTTCAAAATATTCATGTAATCTGTTTTCAAAAGTGTTTTCTTTTTTCAAATGTTTCAAAATTTGTTTCTGTTACAAAATTATTTGAATTGGTTTCTTCAAATTAATCCTGATAGTTTCTCCTCTAAAAAGATCTTAAGAGCAGTTTTTAGTTCTCTGTTCAAAATTTATTTTCCAGCAGTTTAGTTATTTGGGTTTCAAAAATCGATCAGGTTTTAAAAGAAAATAAAATTTCACTAACTGCTGCCATATAGATTCGAACTCCATACCTCCAACATGAGCATATATGCCCGTTACCATTGTGCTAGAATTATTCTTGTTAATTAATTGAGTCGTTATGTATTTATTGCTACTTTATTCTGTGAATTTAATTGTGATTTAAAAAACCTAACTGCTGAGAATCGAACCCTTATCCCCCTGTTTACTAGCTGCTGTATTTACCGTTTGAGCGTTATAAATCTTGTGTGTTAAGTGGTTCGAATACGTATTCAATACATGATATAAATTCGCTGAGAATGGTTTAAATTCCAAAACACTTTCTTCTGGATTCGAACCCGCATCCTCTGCAGTATTGAATGAGCTCCTTACCGTTAGTCTATGTGTTAATTCGTGTTAAAAGCATGCGTTATTCTGTATTAATAATAACTGAGATGCTGCAGTTAATTATTTTGTTTAATTCACTATTCACGCGTTAAGATAATGATTTGGTGAAGAAAAATTCCATGATTAATTATGATAAATTTGTTCTGTGCCTTGTGAAATAATTCTAAAGTGTGAGACTTTTTTGAATTATTTAGATATGACGGGGGATGATGTATCCAACAACGATGGAATCGAGACATCCTCGAAAATTGTCGGCACTGAGGTCGAAGCGCAACATCAGAATAGTGGTACTGAGGCCACTATACCAATCTTGAGGAACCCTCCAATGCCTTACTCTCATCCGGAGAAACCGGAGAAGTTCAAGGGCTCGAACTTCAAACGGTGGCAACAAAAGATGCTATTTTTTCTGACGACACTCAATCTGACCAAGTTTCTCAAGGAGGAGAAACCAAAAGAAGATCGTGAGGATCCTATGTCCGTTGAGAAGATGGAAATCTGGTCAAATGGCGATTACCTTTGCCGTAATTACGTGTTGAAATCACTTGATGATTCCTTGTTCAACGTGTACTCCCCAAAGGAGAGCGCTCGAGAACTTTGGTCTTCGTTGGAGACGAAGTACAAGGTTGATGATGCTGGGGCTAAGAAATTTGTGGCCGGACGTTTCCATGAGTACCGGATGGTCGATGGGAGAAGCGTGGTGGAACAATGCAAAGAACTGCAGTTGATTTTCCACGAATTGGCAGCGGAAGGAATGCCTCTACCCGAACCTTTCGAAGTGGCAATGGTGATTGAAAAATTACCACCCTCATGGAAGGAGTTCAAGAGCTATCTCAAGCACAAGCGAAAGCAGATGGGGCTTGAGGATCTTGTTCGTAGACTGCGGATAGAACAAGACAACCGCAAGATGGAGAGGAAACCAAATGGGGCGTATTCAAAGACCCACGTGATCGAATCTGGGGATACTTCTAACGGCCAAAAGAGGAAACATTCGGATGTTTCAAAGGTAAAAGGAAAAGAGAAAGAAGAATTCTCGGGGGATTGCTACACATGTGGCAAGGCTGGACACAAAGCAAAGGATTGTTGCCGACGTCCCAAGGGGAAAGGTAAAGGCAAACGATCAGTTGCAAATGTGGCAGAGGCAAGCCAAAACTCCGATGAAGACACGTATCTAAGTGCTATGGTCTCGGAAATCAATCTTGTTGGAGGAAACTCCAAGGAATGGTGGGTTGATACGGGAGCTACGAGGCACATATGTGCAAATAAGTGGATGTTTAAAACCTACCAAGCTGTTGAGAACGAACAATGCTACATGGGAAATTCCGCTATATCTAAGGTGGAAGGAATGGGAACGGTAGTGCTAAAATGACCTCCGGGAAGATGGTGGGTTTAAGCGACGTTCTTCATGTCCCAGAAATTCGGAAGAACCTGATATCCGGTTCTATGATGAGCAAGAAGGGTTTTAGGCTCATTTTTTAGGCCAACCGGGTCATCCTTTCAAAGGGAGGAACATTCGTGGGCAAGGGATACTTGACCCAAAATCTGTTCAAAATGTCGGTGATAACTTTGGCAAATAAGAGTGAAGCTACCAATGAAGCTAGCAACTAAGTTGAAGATTTAAATTATTGTAATAAAAGTCTTGAGAGAATAGACTAATAATTTAAATAATTATAATAAAAATTAGTCTCGTGAGAGGAGGATAATATTATGAATAAAATTTTTCCTTTGATTAATTGCGATGTGTTTGCTACATTAAAGGATAAAATAATATATATATATATATATATAGATAGATATATAATTGTTTGAAAATAACACAAGTGTGAGACTTGTATGTTATATATATTTGTAGAAAATAAAACCAAGTGCGAGACTTGTAATTTATTATATATATATATATATATGTGTGTTTGAAATATTTGGAATTGAGTCCAAATATAAATGTGTAAATTAAATTGCTTAGTGAGAAGTAAGTGAGATTTAGTACTATTTATTTTACTAAATAGATTAAATATTCAGATTTATTTGATGTAAGACGCGAAGTACGCAAACAAAATAAATTCTGAAATAAGTGATTTCTTTAAGGCTAGAGACATTTTTTTCTTGAGGAAAAGAAAGAAATGTGGGGGCTTGAAAAAGAAAGTGTTGGTTAAGATTATTCCAAACTTTTAAGTTGAATAATAATCATAATATTTTCCGAATACTTTAAGAGGTTAAAGAAAATATTGGAGGCGATTGACGAAAGGTCTAGCGAGAGACTAAGTAGCAAATTCATCGAGGGAAATGGGAAATTTGAGCCCACCAAAAGACATCACCCCATGATGGCAACCCTACCTGAATTGTAAACCCCAATTTGCAGGTTCAAAGGGACAACCGAATTGTGGGGGCGAGTCGAACAAAGCACTCGGGAAATTGAGTTCCCAACCCATTTCTATGATGAAAAAGTGATGGACCTGTACAGGTTAAGGAGAACTTGAGGTTCTAATGATCCTTATGTCTTGTGAACACAAGCGGGGTATTGCAGGATACCCTTAATGAGAGATCACCTATGTCGAATGTGAAGGGGCTGCTTCGTTGAGATGAGTTAAAGGGCTAAATCTCTAGAGCATTCGATGAATATCGCCAAGGCAGTCCAGGGCCGAAACGGACAACAACGAGAACCAATATGGTATTGGAATGAGTTGTGTGAGTACCATTGTCTTGGTATACACAAAACGCCGAACAGTTCAAGGCATCACGTCCACTGGTTGGCAAGTATATCCGATGATATTTCACTAAGGAAGGTTCAAGGCCGAAAACCACCTATCCTGATGCAACAAGTTCCGGCAGAACTCTGAAATTGCATTTAGCATTGTTAGGCTCACGTGCATTTCAGCCAATAACATTCATGTGGGGGATTGTTGGAGAATTTTAAATAAATGGGCTTAATTGAGTAAGCCCAAGTAAATAAGTGTGTAGTGAATGTTCATTGACTTATGCAAGTGTAAGGGACTTTGTCCCACATTGGAAAAATTCCTACAAATTCTATTGGTTATATTGAGATACCAAACTAGAGAGTGTAGTGAACTAGAAGATATGGGACTCCTCGCGCAGTCGTCGTCGTCCGTCCGTCTCGACTCGAGTCGAGTCGAGTCGCGTCGCGTCGCGTCGCGTCGCGTCGCGTCGCGCGTGTCCCTGCCGGGAAGGCAGTAAATATCTTTTTGGGAGAAATTTATTTAATTATATTATTAAATAAAATACTTAAGCGAATTCTGAATTTGAAGTTTTGAATTCAAGAATAATTATTACACACTTAATAGCTACGGATTTAATTAGAAAATTAAATCTGCTGATTTAATTTGTGAATTAAATCAAACGTTTTGAATTGAGTCAAAACGTTTTGAATGCTGAATAAATTCCCTTGATTGTCATTGGCTGTTACATTTTTTTTCCAACTATAAAACGAGACCTCTGCGCAGAGGAATTTATCCAAGAAAAACACATCATTCTGCATTTCATTTCATATTCAATTTCAGAGTTTTGCAAATACCGTTCGTGTTCGAAATAGAAAAACATTATAGTCCTTCACTTGCTGTTTATTTGAGTGGACGTTGTACCTTGGGAGATCTCTTCCTCACGAGGGCTTGAAGGATAGCCGAGGAATTCGATCTTAAGGGGAGAAGGCTTGCCTTCAACTCGTCCTAAAACCGTTCGTCAATCTGTTCGTTCACAGTTTCGATAAACTTTATTTGTTTTGTCATGAATAAAATTTATTTTCTTGTCGTTATTTGTTCTGTATTATTGTTATACGTTTGCGACGCTAACCAACACCTTTACACTTCAGTGTACAACACAAAAACGTTCTGAAACACCCCACCACAACCACAACCACATTGTGAGAGTTAAAAGGTACAGACATGAGGTTAATCCCTAAAGTCTTACAAGCAACATCTACGAGTCATCCGAATACACCAACGGAACTACAAGAAACTAAACTAGTACAATTTTATCGGATTACTTATAGTTCCACGAGCCATTAACCTCGCTGCCAGGTCTGGAGGCAAGTCACCGCGAAGAATTATAACTTTGAACTTGATTATCGTGTCGGACTGATGGATTACTTCAAAAACGCAAACATCTCCCATATTCAGATTATTACCGTGCACAAAATCTTTCCATGTCGCACAGTGAAACGCAGGGGCTTTTGCGTTCCCATTATAAAAAAGGTTCCAGCTCCTGCTCTCGCATCTGATAACTACTGGAACTGTAACACGAGGAAGCTTACGAACAATATCGGCAGGGGGTTGCTGTAAGAAAACAATAGACTTCTCAAGTTTAAACTTTTTTAAAATCATCAAAAAAGGCTTAGATCATGCAATACATTCTATTTCCTCGTCAACGAAAGATAATGCATGCAATTTAAAGTAAAGAACAGATTATACAGAACATTAAGTAGTAGTTACCAATGAATAGGGAGGGCTGACATGACTTATGCCTAAGAACATTTCAAAAGATAGATTCTTCTCATTTATATAGTAAACTTCATGCTCGTCAAGTCCATCTGATTCAGTAACCTCCACTAGTCCAGAGCTCAGATTCTCTGCATTCAGATACTCGGTAAACTGCGGATCCATTGGATCAATTTCTTCTTCCACAGTCGCGGGAGTATTTGGTTCTTCAATGACCTACGAGAAAATTTTCTTAAAGTTGAAGATTTTGACTAAAATAAATAACAAGAATGTCTTGGCGAAGAGAATAAATACTTATGTAAATGTAAGTATTTGATGTACCAATGTCCCAATATACGCGAGCAGCGCCCAACAAATGAAACACTAAGAGGGAAAGCATGCTCTGTGTATATTTATAAAGAATTTTATGATAGACACACAACATGTCTGTATTTCCAGTGCATTTATGTTTCCAAATCCTAGCATATAATATAAATCAATTTATGGACACATAAAGCTTTCGTGGTTTGGTTTTAGAAAGAACGAAGGTCAAAATAACACTATGGAACTTATTTGATAATATTACAACAGCAAAAAATAGTAGAGTGCAGATACCTCCCGTTTGACTTCCAAGAATGTAGGACTTTTGTGCGGAACCTGGAAAAACTGATAGTTATCTTTTTTCAGATGGAGGTCCTCAACAGACGTTTCTTGCCCCATCTTATGAACTTTTTCAGCTATTGTAACATCTGGAGAGAAGGCCTAAACAAAGTTGGCAAAGTTAAGCTTTCCTGCTAAATCTTCAATGTGAAGTATCGAATCATAAAAGTTCTCATTACAAAATTCAATGCCAAAGATGTCATACATTGTAAGCAACCGACAAAATTGTGATTGATTGGTCTATAAAGGCATTTATTCTAGACATCAAATAAGGAATTTTCTCGGAAGTAAACAACACAACAATCTACTAACAAGACACTGAATTTCAATTCTCTGTAACTTTTTGGTGTATCATTTGTTATTATGTCATCGTAAGTTCTATAAATAAAAGTGTGGTCCTGAAAAACATTCAATTATCACAAGCGGAACGATGGATCATGCAACCATGATCAAGAATCAACCTTCAACCAATTTAGTATTCCTGCCACAATAATTACTTAAATGTGGACCTAATATTTCCTCGATCAGGTACAGATTAGGAACATCGGGGAGCACATCTCTCTCAGATTGGATTGTTCCACAGAATTTGGTTGTTCCATTTGAGGAACTTCAGTTGCTTTAACACTCGGCTGTGGTAATGCCTAAACAAATTAAGAATATGTTCACATCTACTACACAATCAACCAGAAATATTTGAAGTTTCACCATAATATACGACTAACACTGATTACGGAATTTTGCTAAATTTCACATATCTACGTGCATGTGAGCTTACAGTAGCTCGTTCAAGAGTGCATTATCAATGTCACCTTAAAGGTAATAAATCCCTCCTATAGTTATCATATACATAACACAAATCATCGACAGTCATATTTATGAATCTTACTCCATTACCACAATATATATATAAAAACCTAGAACAAATGTTACAAAATAACACACACACAGACACACACACACACATCAAATGGAAGCCAAAAAAAAAAAAAAAGTGTAGTATACAGAGATGAATACCTTGTCCTTGACAGCAAACAGTGGAGAGTAGGGTTTTTGACCCGACATTTTTTTTTATTGTTTCTGCTACTCTTCAAGAGAACAAAAAAGAAAAAATGTAGTGCAAAAACAAAAAGTATTCGGAAGATTTGAGGGACAGAATCACTGCATTTATATGAAACCATTACTTTACCCATTGGTCAACCTTCTGCATACGAAACCATCACTTTACCCATTGGTCAACCTTCACAAGGTTGACCAATGGGTAAAGTGATGGTTTTGTATATTGGACACTTAAGAATCATTGCATTGAATATACGATGAAACACGACAATTAATTAAGTTGAACTTAATATATATATATATATATATATATATATATATATATTTACTGTGTCCGCTTATGAAACTAAGTCGGCCCTTTTGGAGGAAGACTCTTCCTACGATGCTTTTTACATTCACAAGGCTCGAACTTAATAAAATGTTACTTTGTAAACATATACACAATCTTAAATTTACTTTCGGGTATAGTGCTTTTTTGCAAGTCATGACTCATGACTTGTTTGAGACTTCTATTCCCCAATATTTAATTACCTCGAGAGGAGTAAATTTAAAATATGAATCCGAACGAAAGTTCGAGATATATTCTCAACAAGAAGTTTTCCGAGAAATTGGAAAACATGAAACAAGAAAAGAATTATAATGATAGTAAAAGCCTATCAACAAGATGAGTAATTTGGGGTCACCAAATTTTCATAAAATTGAGACGGGCATCTTTAAGTTATCCTTAGACCTTAGAGAGATCCAGAAGACAATTCAGACACATGGTAATCATCAATACCATGTACCGAGCACCTTCAAAACCTTCAATCCAGTCCCACATCGCTTGTGTATGGTCTTGGGTTAATGTTAATAAGGAGAAGTTCCCCCTCCACTTAACAAGACCTTTTAAGTGGAGTAATATGGGCTTCAATTTCTATCATGGTATCAGAGCCAACCCAAGACGTATGTTGGGCTCCGCGACCTACCCACGTGATGGCACCGAAGATAATTACCGGGCCACACGTGAGGGGGCGTGTTGAGAATATATTATCCCACATCGCTTGGAGATGGTCTTGGATTAATGTTAATAAAGAGAAGTTCTTTCTCCACTTAACAAGGCCTTTTAAGTGGAGCAATATGGGCTTCAATTTCTATCATGGTATCAAGATGTCCAACGACGTGTCAAAAAATTGGAGGCCCAGCCAAGCTCATCAGGAAAAAGGAGAGGAGTACCACCATCTTTCGGAAGCGAACCCTTATTACATCAAAGGCAGTACAAGTTCATCGAGAACTAACAAGCAACGAGAAACTGGAAGCCTTAATAAAGAGAAGGAATGTCTAGAATCAGCCTGGACGAGATCAATTATGGTGACCTGCAAGATCTATCTGATCTCGCGGAATCATTTCCGGGCTTAAAACTCGTAAATGTTAAAACAATAGAAGGAACGATGGTCCCAGCACAAAACCCTCCACAGGGAATGTCGACAATCACTGAGAGTTTGGGATCTAACAATCTAATGCAAGATGAACCCATGACACACCGGGGAGACTTTGATGATGGATCTGTTCTTCCAGTATCTGGAACCAGATCACGTCCTCGAAGACCAGAAATCCATAGGACACCATATGGAAGGTCGCAGTTAGACCCAATACATCCTTATGGGCTTATGCATAATTTAGATATATTAGACTTCAAAAACCGAGAGACGTTAATCGATGAATGGGTGTCGGTCATGAAGATTGCAGTGGTAACCTTAGAAATCACCAAGAAGGATTCATAATGATGCTACAAATGAGCCTCGAAGGATCGGTTAAACTTGGTTAGGAACACGCAACTCTAGAAGTACGAGAAGGCGTGCTAGCCGGAGAATACCTTAAGGAGATTGTAGATAGAATGGCTAGACTATTCAAAATCTACTCATCGGAGAAGGATATTTCGTGGACTCCGAGACAGAAAGAGGCGATCGAGATAGAGTCAAGAGATACGAACAAGCGTTGTATAGTTTAGAGTTGCATGATATATGTAACGTCGATCTATACATCAAACTCTTTACCGAATTTAAATGGAAAAGCCGAATTAGTGAAGACAAGGCGATCCCTTTGTTCTTCGCAAAGATACCAAGCCCATGGAGAGAAATACTGCTACGTGAATACACACCAAGAGCAATGGACATTATAGCTCGACGAATGTCGTTCCTCAAGGACAAACTGAGAAAATGGTGCCAGAAGGCAGCAATTCAGAAGAACTACAGGAGACTGAGAGGAATCAACAAATCAGTTCGCCTTTGTTGCGATGATAATGACACTTCTACAGTCATAGGAACTCCTCAAAAGCATAAAAGGAGGAAACATATATATAATCTATATGAGCGAAGAGGAGGGAGCTTCACTCAAAGGTCTTCATGGAGACCGAGGATATTCTGGTCAAAACAAATGGCTCGCAGTTACAAATCGGGTCAAAGATCAGGACCCAATCGAGGACGAACCACATCCAGCCATGGAAGCACAAGTATAACGCCAACAAGACGAACTTTCAGACGAGCACATACAAGAGCCAACGAAACTTTCAAGGACTGCAATTGTTGGACATGTGGGGCTAAGGGCCATATTTCGACAGACTGCCCCGAGAATCAAAAAAGAGTTGTTAGACAGTTTGAGGGAACACCAGAAATTGAAGAACCTGTCTATTATCAGGACCTTGTTCAAGTATATCAGTTTGAAGATATTCCTTCGGACGAAAGTATATACGAAGAAGATGAGTGTCAATATGTGTCTTCGGAATTAGAATAAGAATCAAACTGAAGACAAGGAAATCTTCCGCCAGGAAGTGCAAGAAGATATGCCTGGATTTTTTTCATAGACAAGCATATCTCACAAAGGATTGATGAGAATTATGCGAGAGGATCTGAAACTCCACGGCTATGATGGTTTCACTATCGGAAAGATGGAAAGAGCCTTAGCCCCGCTAAGCTGCAAAGAAAGCATCACATCATCTATAAAGTTATGACAGGAGAAATAGCAATCCCAATGGAACTAAAAAGTAATGTGATCGAGATGAAATTGGTTCCTATGAATGAAATTAATGAGGAACTAAGTCAGATCAACAAAGAGGTTGCTCAGAAGATGTCATGAATCCATATTGGAGCCATACGAATCTTGATCAAAGTAACATTCATAGAAGGGATCAATTCGCCAATTGATATTGCTATCTTTGACAGAAGAATACAAAACTTATGAGACGCTTGTCTTGGAGGAATATCGGAAAATCTATTTACTAGGAAAGTGGCAACATTCATTTATCCAAAGATTGCTTATAATCTAGCATATCGATATTTTAAGAGGGTTCTCACCCTCCACCAAGATTTCAAAAACAAGGAGTTGATGAAAGAAGGGAGTAGTCCATACTCTATCACTTACAATATTTTATATGCCCTCTCCAATACTCATCATTCCGATCTTTTCCAAAGGAAAGAGTTTGTGGAGATACTAGAAATCTTTGAGAAGGTAGCTCATGCGGTCAAACTAGATATTTCTGATTTACCACATATTCATGAGATAAATATGATCATAAGAGATCAACCAGTGTTTAAAAAAAACACTTGTATGAAGTTCGAGCCGAGGAGAGTCTCGTTCCATGAGAACAGGATGCACATCATGACATTGGGAAATAAACCAATGGTTGAAGTTGTCTTCGAACCAAGCATGTTTACAACCAAAGGAGAACTCCAATGTCCAGGAGGATGGTGCAAGGTTGACGTACTCTTTGACATCACATAAAAGGATAATACTCTCCCATGTGATGCCTTGTATTACCTAAAGCAACCATTGGTGGGTATATATCGAGGAAACCTGAAAATAGGTGGAATCTATTTTACCATTGGAGGACATGCTGAATGTCAATACTATGATTTTGATGTTGTGGTGATTAAATCTAATGAAAATATTCTTGCAGATTTTATGACGAGAGATGGAGGCACATGGAGCCGATACCATCCTAACGAGATGGAAACATCACATAGAAAACTTATAGGAACTAGACAAGATGGTCGAAGGCCATATTATTAATGCAAAGGCATCTGCTCACATACATGAACTTGACTTTTCTAAGGTCAGAAGTGCCATGGGAGCTTCCATGCACATTGTTACGAGTTTATGGGACAGCCTCATGGTTTCATTAATGTGAGATGCCTCCGAATCAAAGTTTAAAATTGAAGTTCGAGCGCAGGGTCAAAAACCTGAAAAGGGAAGTTCGAGTACCTCGAACACGAGACCTAGTGTTGATCCTTTCGAGGAAGACATAGAGGAAAACATTGATCCAACAATGGAAACATCAGAGGCACTTGACGATGCAACCATGGTTAAAGACGAAGAAGAGAAGATTAGCCTTAGACATATGACGGGAAAATCTAAGGTTATTATCGGGGAAACTGACAATTCTCCCTTGCAAAAGTATCAAAAAACGTGGGAAAAGCTCTACACGAGGATTGGTATTATCCCTGGCAAAACACTGGCAGACTGGTCAGAAATATCCTAGGATGTGGATGCTTCCAGGTTCTAAACCAGAAAGCGTACGAGAATGGTATGACTTTGGCTGTTTGGCCTCGATCTTCACCACATCACCGAGATTCCCAGAAATATCAAGCTACCGGCATGGCTTGTTAAGGAAGTGTATGATTCTTGGAAGAATAATAATACACTCGATCAGGGAGATGTCCCGGAATTAAAATTCTTGACGGTAGGACTTGAAATTACAGGAAAAGGCTTTCACAATAGCTTTCATTTTATCAAGCTGCAAAGGCCTAACATAAAGGCAATGGATTCAACAAAACCACCGCCAGAAGGACAATACCTAGTCTCTCTTATTACTGAAGATGAAGTCACCACCAGGAGAGCCTCGGGACTTTGGGTCTATCTCATTAAGATGGACAAAGTTAAATATCTGTTCAAAATATTCCAGGGTAAGATGAACGGGTTTTTTATGGTTAATACCATGACGAGTAGGAGCACAACGTCTGCCGAAGGAATCTTCAAAGCAAAAAGGCAAGCATTGTGGAAGAATGAAAGTTCGAGCACACCAGAAACAAGCCAACAATTCTGCAATATGGCTCATGTTGGCCATTGGAAGGACCGCATCTGCTCCTAATGCCCAACCCAAAAGGAACCCCCGTTCAGAAAGGGATTCCTGGTGAAAAAAGACAAGTGGGATAGTGACAAGGTGGGGCCCCCAAAACGTGGAAAGATTCCACCAAGTGAAAAGAGGACAAAATTCTAAAAGTGGACCCGATAAGAAGAAAATTAGCCATGTGAAGAAGTCATGTGACTCAGAAGAGGACAACCTCCACTAACGGGAATCAAGCCAAAGTGGAGGGACCATGATAGATAATGGGTTGATACGTAAGCAGTGACACACCAATCCAGAAGGACTTCTATAAATAGACAGGCTGAAGAAAGCAGAAGACATCGACCATTATCCTCTGTTTTCTTACGAAATAAAATTGTATTTAGTTTCCATTCTGAAAACAAGAATTGTAATAGTTATTTCATTTCTAGTTTTGAGGTTTATGTACTTAGGAAACATAGCTACCATGAGTAGCTAAACATGTAACTCCTCTCAAAATGGGGTTATCTATTATGTAATAAATAAGTTTCCACTTATAAATAAAATTCTGGCTTTACCTAAACTTGCATACGCATCTTTGTCTCACTCATTCATCTCGAATTATACCTCTTACAAACCGGAGTAGGAAACGAACTAGAGTTGTGCTGTCTGACGCTTGAAGGAACTATTTTCAGAACCATCGATTGCGATCGTGTGGTTGAAGGCAGTTATTCTTCGTAAAAACTGGTGGAATACCCGACGGTAGTCCGATCAAAACGATATACTATTTGAATTATGATTATAACTATTTGTACGGAAGCATGTTGGGTCTGATATGGTCGTTATGGACTATTCCCAAATTTGAGGTCTTGAAAAAGAAATTTTTGATACTTCTGCGGTCAATTTTTAATTCTGAAAAATTATTTATTTGATTTATCATTTAATAAATAGGAAGTGTGGCTTGAAGATGGGGCCATGACCAATAAGGACCACATTGTCCATAATTTCTCTTATGGACCAGGTCCATATAAGTCTGATCCATCTAATTGTAACATACAAGACCAAAAAGCAACGGATTATCCAAATTTATGAGAAGAAAAAAAAACGAGTCAAAGTATCCTATTAGATATGAAGATTTTCTTGTGATATCCGTGAAAAATAAATGTCGAGAATTCCGCAATTGTTGTGGGAATTTTTATTTTTAGGTTATTTGAATACTCCAATTCCGACCAATAATTCCGACTTAAGTTTGAAAAACATGCACTCATAAAAGATATGTAAACGTATTGTTAACTAAAAAGGTGGCGAGCTTACACAACTCGTTGGTCCTATCAGTTGGGAAACCATAACTCGATGGTCATGTTATTTGAGAAAGCGGTTAGCCGATCAGTTCTTTTAGCTCAGGGAGCAGTAAACCGATAACTGGACTATGGGACAAAAAGCCTAGAATCTCTTGCTTAATGGAATTGTGGAACGGAAAATACATATGAGAATGAAGAATGACAATCACATTTTTCTCTTAAAGTAAGGACCACCCGTAGCGATATACATTTTGAGATGTCAATAAGAGCAGAATAGAAATGAATATGTCAATAGGAATATAAAAAAGGGGGTACTGTCCGAAAATGCCCCTTTTCTTTGAAGGTCGGGTTCATAATCATCCATATTTTGTCGATTTTAACTATATTGGAGTTGGTGCATGGGCTTGGTATCAAGAGTTCCATTTAAATGCATCGGTAAACTTTCAGTCTTGTTTCCAGAAGCTGTTGATCAATCTTCCATATCAATCTTCCATTCCCATGTAATAAAATGTTGAAAAAGAGTATAAGAATTTGTTGCGCATTAATAATCACTTGTGATTTTCAATAGAAACGACTCCTTTGTCCTAACAAAAAGGATCTTTTTTTCAGCAACAGCTGCTCAGAAACTTGTACACTTGAGAGTCCAGCACAAAAAAGTTCCGAAATATCCCACCACAACCAGACTGTAAGAGTTAAAAGGTACATACATGAAGTTAACCCCTAAAGTCTTACAAGCAACTACAACTAGTCATCCGAATACACCATAGTAGGTGTATAGTATCCAACAGAGTTTGGATTATGGAACTCCAACAAACTAACCTATTAGAATACTATTGGATTACTTTTCGTTCCACAAGCATTTACCCGCGCAGTCAGGTCCGGAGGCAAGCCACAGTGAAGAATTATAACTTTGAACTTGATTATCGTGTCAGACTGATGGATTACTTCAAAGACGCAAACATCTCCCATATTCAGATTATTACCACGCACAAAATATTTCCATGTCGCACGGTGAAACTTAGGGGTTTTCGACTTCCCAGTATAAAAAAGGTTCCAGCTCTTGCTCTCGCATCTGACTACTACTGGAACCGAAACACGAGGAAGCTTACAAACAACATCGGCAGGGAGTTCCTGTAAGAAGACAAATGACATTTCAAGTTAAAGGTACACTTTTTTAAAATCATAAAAAAAAAAAGACTTCGATCATGCAATAAATTCTATTTCTCGTCAATGATAAATAATGCATATAATTTTAAGTAAAGAACAGGTTTTACAGAAAACAATGTAGTGGTTACCACTGAATAGGGAGGGTTGACATGAGTTTCGTCTAAGAACATTTCAAAGTATGGATGCTTCTCATTTATATAGTAAACATCATGCTCGTCAAGTCCATCTGAATCTGATTCAGTAACCTGCCCTGGTCCAGAGTTCAGATTCTCTGCATTCAGATACTCAGATAATTGTGGACACAACAGTTCATCCATTGGAACCATTTCTTCTTTCACCATTACAGGAGCATTTGGTTCTTCAGTGACCTATGACAAAATTTTCTTAAAGTGGAAGATTTTGGCTAAAATAAACATAACAAGAGTTTCTAGATGAAAAGAAGAAAGACTTATGTAAATGTAAGTATTTGATCTACGAAGGCACCAATATACATGAACAGCACCTAACAAATTATAGACGAAGAGGAAAAGTATGCTCCGCACATACTTATAAAGAATTTTATGATGACACACAACTTATCTGTATTTCCAGTGTATGTATGATTCCCATTGAATAAAACAAATAAATTTCAGCTCAAAAAGTATTAATAATGCATAAAAACATTTGATTATGGACACATAAAGCTTCCGTAGGTTGGTTTTAGAAAGAACGAAGGTCAAACATAACACTATGGAACTTATATGTTATATATTACAAAAGCAGAAAAATAGTAGAGTGCAGATACCTCTCGTTTGACTTCCAAGAATGTCGGACTTTTGGGCTGGACCTGGAAAAACGGATACTTCTCTTCTTTCAGATGGAGGTGCTCAATAGAACTTTGTTGCCCCATCTGATGAACTTCTTCAGCTATTATATTATCTGGAGAGAAGGCCTAGACAAAGTTGGCAAAGTTAAGCCTCCGTGCTAAATCTTCAATGCGAAGTATCTAATCATGAAAGTACTCATTATAACATTCGATGCCAAAGATGTCATCCATTGTAAACAACAGACAGAATTGTGATAAATTGGTCTATAAAGGCATTTATTCCAGACATCAAATCAGTAATTTTCTCGAAAGAAATAACACAATAATCTGCTAACAAGACACTGAGTTTTGATTCTTTGTAACTTTTTGCTCCTATACATATAGAAGCGTGGTCATGGAGAACATTCAATAATCATAAGTGGCATGACAGATCATGCAACCATACTCAACAATCAACCTTCGACCAATTTAGTATTCGTTTCCGCAATAATTATTGAGAATAGTTCCTCAATCGGGTAAGGATTACTGTTATCATAACCTTATGTACCTTGTATATGTGAAAGAAGATCATGAGCATTAAATCTTGTCAACTCTGCTCAAATTTGCAGGTATTTATTGATAACGTATATGAACAAAAATACAATTTAAACATCTACCTTAAAAATTATGGAAAACTTTGACCATTAAATTAGAACATTGTGAATTCTGACCAATGAAGTAAACCAAAACTAGCACCCAAAATTATAAGAACAAACATTGAGAAAAAAGGTGATTACCCATGAAGCTTGCTTTGAGATTTCATTTACAGGACATCAAACGATACTCAAGACTACAATATACTAGAAGTTGAAAGCAGATAAACATCTATTATGATCTAACTTATACCACAAACAAAAAGAAGAAAATAGTGGAGTGCAGATACCTCTCGTTTAACATTAAACAATGCAACACCCTGACCCTGAGAATTTAGGAACATCGGGGAGCTCATCTCTCCCAGACTGAAGTGCTCCATAGAATTTGGTTGTTCCATCTGAGGAACTTCAGTTGCTTTTACACTCGGCTTTGATAAGTCCTAAACAAAGTAGGCACCGGTTAAGTCTTTGTATTTAACAAGTATCTATTCATAAAAAGCACTCAGTACAACATTCAATTCTCGGAATGCAAAGTGATATGGTTCTGATATTTGGACTACGCTACATATAACTAACACAAATACCAAATCAAGTAATTTTTCAAAGATAACAACATGATAATCTGCCGACAAAACATTGAATATTAATTCAATCAAAGTTAGTTCCTGTGGATATTTTATAGTTGTGTTATTAGAAGTTCGACAGATAGAAGTTTCGTCATGAGAATTATTCCATTACCATGATCAAGAACCAACCTTCAATCAACTTAGTACTCCTGTCCACAATAATTAGTGCGAATATTCGCTACTACTGGTTTGGACTACCATGTAACACAATAGACCACGAGCATTAGAATTGGATAAAATATTGTCTTTGCATAGATTTGTCGACTGAATATGTTGAATGAAAAAAGTCATCTCTTATGCATTCCCTTCAGCCATCCTTCACCATTTATAGTCTCATCTTCCCCGTGTAAAGTTATTTAGTCAGATAGCAAGTCAAAAGCTTATAACTCCATACTTGTTTGATTTATTAAGAATCTGTTCACATCAACTACACAATCAACCAGAAATGATAGAACTTTCACCATAATATACGAGTAACACCGATCACGGAATTTTACGAAGAAAAAATAAATCTTCACATATCTACGTGCGTGTAAGCTTATAGTAGGTAGTTCAAAGGTACATTGTCAAATGTCACCTTGGTGAAGTAAGGTAAGTAAATTCCTCACATAGTCCATAGATATCATACACATAACACAAATATATAAACAACTCAATTAAACCCCCTATATATAAACGACAGTCATATTTATGAAATCTTACTCCATTACCACAAAAGAAAAAAGTGTAGTACACAAGGAAGGATCAATACCTTGTCCTTCAACAGTGGAGAGTAGGGTTTTTGAAAAAGAGTCTGTTTGGATGGACCGGACATTTTTTTTTTTTGTATTTTTCCTTCAAAAGAAAATCTTTGTAGTGTAAAAACAAAAATATTCGTCGGAAGAATTGAGGGACTTGTAAGTTGTAAGTGAAAATTTAGGCCTAACAACAAACAGTACTGTACTGCATTTATGATGGAGTGACGTCCATTGGACTCCACAATGTGCAGAAGGTTAACCAATGAGTAATTGGTGATGGTTTAATTTCGTATGATGCATTCGATATGCGATGAAATTGACAATTAATTAAAGTTCAACTTACCATCAACCAGGGGCGTAACCAGGATTTTTTCTTCACCCGGACTACTTTAGGCTTAAGTAAGATGAAAAGAGAAACGAGGAATCAAGTACAAATAATTAAACAAAATAAAAAGTAAGTTGTTTTTGATATAAAAAATAAGTAATAGCATGCACTACTAAGCATATTTGTTAAAGCAAACTAGAAAAAAAAATGTGTATACCGAAACAGTGCTTTACCCCTAGATGTCCAGTCAACTGTTGCGCCTCAACGCATTTCGGGGAGAACCAGCTAGCTCTGGGTTCGAGTGGCATTTCACCCCTAACCACAACTCATCCGCTGATTCTTCAACATCAGTCGGTTCGGACCTCCACTTAGTTTCACCCAAGCTTCATCCTGGTCATGGATAGATCACCCAGGTTCGGGTCCATAAGCAGCGACAATTGCCCTATGAAGACTCGCTTTCGCTACGGCTCCGGTGGGTTCCCTTAACCAAGCCACTGCCTATGAGTCGCCGGCTCATACAAAAAAAAAATCAACTCAAAAAAATCAACTTATTTACACGAAGTCTCTCACAAAACTAACATATTTAAGTTACCCAAAAAATGATGAATCACATACAAAGTGAATAAGGTTTATGTCATTTGATAAATGCCAAATTACCAATCTATAATAAAATTTAAGTTTTTGTAACTAAATAATAATAACTAATTATCTCTTTGATATATTATGTAATTTTACTATTATTTGGGTATCTCTAAATCAATAAAATTATGGCTTCAAAATATATATTTGTTTCACATTCGCACCCCAGACCACAGGCCTCAGTCTCACAGGTTTCTAATTTTTAGCACTTTGATATGTTTATTACCTTTTCAACTAAATTTGATTATTAAAATAGTATGGGCCACTGTTTAATAAGAAATGGTATGGACAGGAAGAGTTAAAAGTAGGGGTGTTATGGGCCGGGGTCCCGCCGGGACGGGATCCCGGCCCATCGGGAATTGCCGGGACGGGAGCTGTTCAACAGCTCCCGTTCCTCCCGCCGGGAACACTGTTCCCGGCGGACCGGGATTCCCGCCGGGACGGGAGGGATCCCGTGATCCCGGCGGCAGTTTGCAAAGGTGGGGTTTTTTTTTTTTTTTTTTTTTTTGATTTTCTCTACTTTTCTCCATATCCACCACCTCCTCCACCATACCTTCCACCGCCACCGCCGCCTCGTCGTCCTCCTCCAGATCAGCCACGTCTTACTCCTCCACCGCCACGTCATCCTCCTCCACCTCCTCATCCTCCTCCTCGAGATCCGCCTCCACCGCCGCCTCGTCCTCCTCCAGATCCGCCACTCCTCCACCTCCTCATCCTTCTCCTCGAGATCCGCCACCACCACCGCCTCGTCCTCCTCCTCCAGATCCGCCACGCCCTCCTCCTCCACGGCCACGTCCTCCTCCTCCACCGCCCCCTCGTCCTCCTCCTCCAGATCCGCCACGCCCTCCTCCTCCACGGCCACGTCCTCCTCCTCCACGCCCTCCGCCTCCACCGCCCCCTCGTCCTCCTCCTCCAGATCCGCCACGCCCTCCTCCTCCACGGCCACGTCCTCCTCCTCCACGCCCTCCGCCTCCACCGCCCCCCTCGTCCTCCTCCTCCAGATCCGCCACGTCCTCCTCCTCCACCGCCACGTTCTCCTCATCCACCTCCTCGTCCTCCTCCTCCAGATCCGCCGCCACCCGCCCCCTCGTCCTCCTCCTCCAGTCCGTGCTACCTCCCCGGGATCCCGCGGGAGGGAACGGGATCCAGTTTGGATCCCGTTCCCTCCCGGCGGGAGTAGGAACGGGATTAATTTCCCGGTCTCGCCGGGTTTTTCCCGAGCCGGGTTTTTCCCGGTTCGGGAAAAACCCGGCGGGTCGGGTCGGACTCCAAAGTCCCGACCCGGCCCAAACAGCCCTAGTTAAAAGTAATAGGTCTAATTTTGTCTTGGGCTTATTAATCACTTCATACATATACTACTATTATGCGGGCTTTTAAAAATTCCACCTGGGCTGAAGCCTAGGTCAGCCCAACCTTGGGTCCGCCTCTGCCATCAACAATGTTACTTTCTGGTGTAATTACATATATAAATTTTATAGTGTTTATTTGCAAGTCATGACTTATTTGAGAGTTTTGTTTACAAGGAAAGGAAATTTCTTATGGAAAATTAAAAAATTCCTTATTTTCCAAAGATTTCCTCGTTTTCTATAAAATTTCTCTTATTTTCAAGGAAACTCTCAAATTGCCAAACAGCACGGGAAAAAATAATTTCCTTCATTTTTTCTTTTTTTTTCCTATTTTTGGCAAAGCCAACGGAGCCTAAAAGATGTTCTTGTTGTAACATAGAAGACAAAAAAGCAATGGAATATCCAAATTTATGAGAAAAAAGAACACGTCAAAGTATCGTAGAAGGTAGCCAAGAATTTCTTGTGATATCCGTGAAACGTGAATGATAGAATCCCTCATATGTTGCGAGATCCTTTTTTTAGGTTATTTGAATACTCCAATTCAAACCAATAATTCTGACTTTAGTTTGAGAAACCTCCAGTACTCATACAAGATATGTAAATTTCGACATGAATGATATGGAACATTGCAATTTCGACAAATGAAGTGGACCAAAGTTAGCTCATAAAATTAAAAGAAAATCATAGAAAAGGTCTGATTACAGACACATGAGGCTTGCTTTTTTGCTTTCGTTTACAGAGACAAGGAACGACGTCAACGCTGGAATATACTAGAAGTTTAAAGCAGATAAACATCTATTATGATCTAACTAATACCACAAACAGAAAGAAGACAATAATAAGATAAGAGAATTAGAAAATAGAAGAGGGCTGATACCTCTCGTTTAACAATGGAGAATGCAACACCCTGGGAATTTAGGAACATCGAGGAGCTTGTCTCTCCCAGATTGAAGTGCTCCATAGAATTTAGCTGCTCCATCAGAGGAACTTCAAATACTTCCACTACAAGAAAAAAGGGTCATTCGTGACCGCCCGGGCGGTCGCGAATGACCCATTTTCGGTCGCGGATGGTCATCCGCGACCGCTGGGCGGTCGCGGATGCCCGGTCGCGGATGCCCTCGGTCGTGGACGTCATCCGTGACCGCTCGGCGGTCACGACAGTCATCCGCGACCGCCGAGCGGTCACGGTAGTCATCCGCGACCGCCCAGCGGTCACGGAAGTCATCCGTGACCGCTGGGCGGTCGCGGATGACCCCGGGCTCATCCGCGACCGCCAGGCGGTCGCGGGCAACACCGTGACCGCTCGGCGGTCGCGGATGACCCCGAGGTCATCCGCGACGGCTCGGCGGTCGCGGGCAACACCGCGACCGCCTGGCGGTCACGGATGACCCCGGTGTCATCCGCGACGGCTCGGCGGTCGCGGGCAATAATTCCTCACCGTAAATTTATTTGATATAGTTGTGAATATATTAAATTAAATAATATGATATATTATGGCGGTCGCGGATGCCACTCATCCGCGACCGCCCAGCGGTCGCGGATGCCAGTAGGCGGGAAAATTCCCGCCTACTGGCATCCGCGACCGCTGGGCGGTCGCGGACGAGTGGCATCCGCGACCGCTGGGCGGTCGCGGACGAGTGGCATCCGCGACCGCCCGGCGGTCGCGGACGCCATGGCGGGCAAAATCCCGCCCACTGGCATCCGCGACCGCTGGGCGGTCGCGGACGAGTGGCATCCGCGACCGCCCGGCGGTCGCGGACGCCACTTGGCGGGCCATAGGCGGGAAGATTCCCGCCTATGGATTCCCGTGACCGCTGGGCGGTCACGGTATTGTTTACCGCGACCGCTCGGCGGTCACGGTGGCATCCGCGACCGCCGGGCGGTCCCGGTGGCATCCGCGACCGCCCGAGCGGTCGCGGTAAACAATACCGTGACCGCCCAGCGGTCACGGTGGCATCCGCGACCGCCGGGCGGTCACGGATGCTCGCGACCGCCCGGCGGTCACGAGCCGGCGGTCACGAATGACCCCGGATTCTTGTAGTGTTCTGTATCTGGCTTTGACATGGCCTGAACAAAGTAGGCAAGTTTAAGCCTTAGTGCAAAAATCTTCAACAAATAGCTATTTAGTGTTTATGCATGCAATACTCAATGCTAAAGATGTCATCCAAATGCAAACTGATATGACTGTGTATTTCGACCATGCTGCTTATACACAACATGAAGTACCAAATCAAATAGTTTTTCAAAGATAACAGCTCATAATCTGCCAACAAAACGCTGAATACAAATCCTTCCAAAGTTTGGCCTTGTAAATATTTTGTAATTTTGATATATAAGTTCCACAAAAAGAAGTGTCTTTATGAGAAACTTTCCATTTCCATAACCAGCATGACACCAAAACACCGCGATCAAGAATCAACCTTCAATCAACTTATGAGTAATTAACTAATTATTATATAATGTGGTGCTAATATTTCCTAATACGAGATTGGATACTCAGACACCTTAACCTTTTAAACCACGTATAAACTCAAAAGACCATGAGCATCATATTTGGATA
This sequence comes from Linaria vulgaris, assembly GCA_948329865.1. Classification (NCBI taxonomy): domain Eukaryota; kingdom Viridiplantae; phylum Streptophyta; class Magnoliopsida; order Lamiales; family Plantaginaceae; genus Linaria; species Linaria vulgaris. The sequence goes on along the minus strand of OX415250.1, from coordinate 109,844,029 downwards.
AAAGCTCTTCTTTTTGCATATATTTGTCGACCAAATATGTTGAATGGAAAAAGATGATTTTAGGCCTCCCAACCTGTTCGACTGTTCTTTCACAATAATTATGAAATGTGGTTCGTATATTTCCTACTACAGGTTTGTATACTCTACCACCTTAACCTTTTTTAAACCACTTATAAACTCAAAAGAGCACGAGCACTAGATTTGGATAAAAATCTCGTATTTGCATATACTCGTACGTTGACCGAATATGTTCATGGAAAGAGATGAATTTACCCATTTCCACCCTCCCCTTCCGACCACTCTTTGCCATTTATAGTCTCATCTCCACCGCGTGTAGTTATCTACATAAAGACTAAAATGGTAGCGGTAGCCGATAGCACGTATACCACTACAAGAAAACGGGGCTTTTCCCGACCGCAGCTCGGGTCGGGAAAAGCCCTCCTGCGGTCGGGAAAAGCCCATTCCCGACCGCAGGGCGGTCGCGAAGCTGCGGTCGGATAAAGTCTGGTCGGAAATACATTCCCGACCGCAATCGGTCGGCAATACTTTTCCCGACCACAAAATATCGACCGGAGCCCGGTCATAACATTCCCGACCGCAATTTGGTCGCGAAACCATTCCCGACCGCAGGTTGGTCGGGATAATACCCGTCCGCCACGCGGTCGGGAGATTATTACCGACCAGAATCTGGTCGGGTTGCAGCCCGGTTGCAAAACCGGGCTACGGGCCAACGTCCGACCACATGGCGGTCGGGAGTAATATTCCCGACTGCAATTTGGTCGAGAAACCATCCCGTATATATTTTAAATAATTTGCATTTCCCGGCCAACACGTGGTCGGGAACTACAAGAAATCTCGACCGCCGATTGGTCAAAAATAATATTCAAAGATTCCCGACCACTTTGTGGTCGGAAATAATATTCATACTTTCCCGACCGGTGTGCGGTCGGGAGTAATATTCATACTCTCCCGACCGGTGTGCGGTCGGGAGTAATATTCATACTTTCCCGACCGGTGTGCGGTCGGGAGTAATATTCATACTCTCCCGACCGGTGTGCGGTCGGGAGTAATATTCATAGAATTAAAAAAAATAATATTCCGGTAAAAATTACCGGAATATTATATTTTATATGTAGCCCAATCTATATGCTCAATATAATTTAATGTTTCTTTATTATATATATTGTTTCAAAGAAAAATAGAATAAAATTGTTTGAAAGAAAAATGAAATAAAAGTGTTTGAAAGAAAAATGAAATAAAAGTGTTTGAAGAAATGAAATAAAAGTGTTTGAAGAAAATGAAATAAAAGTGTTTTAATAAATGAAATAAAAGTCTATGAAGAAAAAGAAAGAAAGGAAAGAAAAGTGTTTGAAGAAAAAGAAAGAAAGGTGTTTGAAGGAAAAGAAAGAAAAAAGTGTTTGAAGAAAAAGAAAGAAAAGTGTTTGAAGAAATAAAAGAAAAAGTGTTTGGAGAAAAAGAAAGATAGGTGTTTCAACAAATAAATGAAAAAGTGTTTGGTGAAAAAATTGTGTGGAGTGATAGCAATGGGGTATGGTTTATTTATAAGGTTTGTGGAATTGGTTTTGATTGGTGGGATGTGAGTGGCGCGGATCATGGTTTGAGTCGTTGGATTGTTTTGGTTAATGAACGGATGAGATTGGATTTTGTTTTGTTGAAAAATTTAAATTTTTGGCGGCCCCGCCAAAACTTTTAACGGTTCCGACCGGCCTGCGGTCGGGACAATTATTTTGCCCAGAAACACACCGATGAATATTATTCCCGACCGCAGGGTGGTCGAGAATCATATGAATATTACTCCCGACCGAACGCCGGTCGGGAATGATAAATTTTTTATTTTTTAAAAATTATTATTGAGCTATAATAATACTAGTTTAATGTTTATTTGAGTTAAAAAATTAATAATTATTTGTTAAATAATATTATGTCGGGGTAACTTTGAGTTTTACGTGTATATCTATGTATATATATCTATATATATTAATTAGTCGTGTGTATATCTATCTATCTATATATATCTATCTATCTATATATCTATCTACCTATATATAGGAATCAACAATTGTTGTAATCGTTAGTGATAAGTAAAGATAAGCCACTTGTGTTATTGAACACATTTGTTAATTAGAGGTATACACATATATATATAACTAAATTATGAGATGATGATTAGTTACGTTACTGAATTATTAGTGTTACGTAAATATATATGACAAGATCAATCGATTCATGATTCTTTGGATAACAAAATATAATATTTTTATTGCACTTATAAAATTTCACCAATGTTTAAAACACTAGATGAATACTAATCAAATAATAATTGAGAAAATATGAATACTAATCGTTACTGAATAGCGGTAAACCCTAAACCCTAAACCCTAAACCCTAAACCCTATACCCTAACATTCCCGACCGCAAGTTGGTCGGTAAGTTATTTTTCCGACCGCGGCTACAAAGTTTCCCGACCGCAGGGCGGTCGGGAGATGTAACGGCTAGTAACGGTAACAAAGTTTCCCGACCGCTCGGCGGTCGGGAGATGTAACGGCTAGTAACGGTAACAAAGTTTCCCGAACGCCTTGCGGTCGGGACTCTTTGTTACCGTTGGTTTTTCCGACCACCGTGCGGTCGGGAATACTCTGCGAATCTCCTATAAATACCCTCTCCTATTCCCTTTAGAAATCATTCCAACATTCATCATTTTTTAAGGTATGCACGATTTTCCCTTGTTATATCCCAATTTTCCTATTTTATAATCATTAAGCTCATGTTTATTTAGAAACTAATGTTTTTATTGATTTGTTTTAGATATTGCGGTAATTAAATGCAACGAGGGGCGTATGTGTGTGCAACAAATACTTGATCTAAGTATTTTTCTACGCTACAACAAGTAAGCATTTTTTTCCTACGCTATTTAATTTTATAAGATCAAGCTAAATTCTTAGAAGTGTAACAAATTCTTTTTAATTTCCGTAGATTATAAATGGATTATCGTCCCGATAGATCTTGGATGTACGATAGGATAAATAGTAATACCGGTTATTTGAATGAACATTACGTGATTGGGGTTCGTGAATTCATAAAGTTTGCATTAGCACAAACAGATTACGTAGATGGAAAACGTATTAGGTGCCCGTGCAAGAAATGCACAAATTTAAAATATTGGGAACGAAACGTAGTACAAGATCATCTTCATAAGTCGGGGTTTGTGAATCAATATTGGATATGGGACTTGCATGGAGAGGAGGCGAACGAGGCATCCACATCGTATGTACCAGAATCACCGACCCCTAATTTTCACGTTGATAGTCCTGTTCATGCCGATACTTTGTTTAGGGATATGGTTGTGGATGCATATGGGGGTCGATTTGTTGAGGGAGAGGTGCACAACGAAGATCCGAGTCGCGATGCAAAGGAGTTCTACAAATTGATGAAGTTGGGCGACCATAAAATGCACCAGAAGAAGCCTAAGACTGTGCTCCAGTGGTTTGCCGAGTGGTTGACAGTTAAGACGGGTCATAAATCCTCCAATGTCGAGAGCGAAAAGTACTTAGCGTTGTCCAAGGATTGCATGGACCCAGAGATTGAGGAAATGCTACCGAGCACGATTCCAGGCATGAATAAGATGCTCGCGGGTTTGGGTTTAGGGTACAAAAAGATCGACGTATGTTGGAATCTGTGTTTCTTGTACTACGGTGAAAATGCCAACCCGGATCTCACATCGTGTCCGATATGCAAGACAGATAGGTACGAGGCCGGTAGAAAGTCGAGGGTTGGAAGGAAAAAGTTGTGGTATTTCCCCCTAGGCCCTCGGTTACAGAGATTGTTTTATACCATCGGTACTTCCCGACATATGACTTGGCATTTGAAGTGTCGCGCGTCACCTGATAGAATGATACACCCCGCTGCAGGCGAGGCGTGGCGACATTTTGCTACGGAGCCCAGAAATGTCCGACTTGGGCTCTGTACAGATGGGTTCTCACCGTTTGGGCAATCTGGGAGACAATATTCTTGTTGGCCCGTGTTTGTGACCCCTTATAACCTCCCGCCGGATTTATGCATGCGACCAGAGTTCCTTTTTTTGAGCCTTATTATACCTGGCCCGAAGAGTCCTGGAAAGAACTTGGATCTGTTGTTGAGGCCGTTGATTGATGAGTTGAAACAATTGTGGAGTGATGGTTTATGGACATATGACAGCTCACGAAAGGAAAACTTCCAGATGAGAGCGACCCTTATGTGGACTATTAGCGATTTTCCGGCTTATGGAATGTTGTCACAGTGGAGCACTCACGGGAAACTAGCATGTCCTTATTGCATGGGTGATATAGATTCTTTCACACTTGATAACGGTGGAAAACCTTCGTGGTTTGATTGTCATCGTCGATTTCTACCACCTGGTCATAAGTTTAGGTACAACAAGAAGGATTTCACCAAGAAGAAGGAGGTGCATGAGCCACCTATTCGAAGGAAAACAGGGGAGGAGATGAAGGCAATTGTGGATAGGCTACGATCGGTTAGGTTTGGGTTAAATCCCCCTAAGCTCCCGGGTTTTAACACAACTCATAATTGGTGTCGACGAAGCATATTTTGGGAACTACCATATTGGTCCTCGAACTTGATTCGCCACAATCTAGATGTCATGCATTGTGAGAAGAACTTTTTTGAGAACATCATCAACACGGTGTTGGACAGTGCTAAGTCGAAGGACAACATTAAGTCGAGGCACGATCTTAGGCTTTACACAACACGTAAAGCATTGTTTTTGCAACCCGGTGGAAGAAGAGGTGGTGAGTATGCAAAGCCAGTGGCAAAATACTGTCTCACGAGGGAACAAAAGAACATGGTACTTGATTGGTTGACCAAACTCAAATTTCCTGATGGATATGCCTCTGATCTGGGAAGATGTGTGCAAAAACAACAAGGAAAACTGATTGGAATGAAGAGTCATGATTGTCACGTCTTCATGCAGAGATTGATCCCGATTGCTTTTCGAGACTTCTTGGACACCGAGATTTGGGGTACTTTAGTTGAGGTTAGCCTTTTCTTCAAGGCGATTTGCGCCTCAGAGGTGTCGGCTCAGGATATGAAGATTTTGGAGGACTCGTTTATTGTTACTATGTGCAAGATGGAAATGATATTCCCTCCTTCATTTTTTGACTCCATGGAGCATTTAGCCATACACCTCGCGTACGAGGCTAGAGTTGGGGGTCCAGTCCATTATAGATGGATGTATCCGTTCGAGAGGTACAATTTCATATTTTTAAAATTATTATATTTAAAAATATTTGTTGTTTTCTCTAATCTTTCTTTGATTTAATTGATATAGGCAAATGTTCGTCATGAAGGGTTTTGTACTTAACAAGGCGAGGGTGGAAGGATGTATAGCCAACCAGTACCTACTTTCGGAGTTGTCAAATTTGTGTGCTCAATATCTGGATGTCTCGGCTAAGACTACATTTAAGAAACTCAACAGGAACGAGACACTAGAGAGCACGGAGTGGGATAATGAGCTTTCAATATTTCGGAAGAGAGGCGGTACGCTAGGAAAAATTGACGATAGGCCCTTGACTACCAAGGAAATGAAGCAAATAGAGCTCTATGTGCTTCTAAATTGTCCAGAGCTTGACGATTGGGTCGAGTAAGTGCTCTCTAATTATTCTTAATAACGATATACTGAATTACTTTTAGAATAACTGACTAATGTAAATGTTTATGTGTAGATTGTTTGAAATGGAAGAGTGCAGTGGTCTTAGTCAAAGGGAGAAACAAGCAAAGAGGAACCGTGAGTACGTAGCATGGTTCAAACGGACATATGGCAGTGGTAAATACGAGACTGACGTACGAATAAATCCTCTACTTGATGGTCCGAATACTAAGGCAATAACCTCCGAGGGATACATTGTGAATGGGTTCAGATTTCACGTCGACTCGATATTGGGGCCCAAACATAGTGATTGCAGTGGTGTTTGTGTGAAGGGCGCCATGGGTGGTTCTGATGCTACAAACTGCTATGGAACGTTAAAAGAAGTTTTACAGGTTGTATATTGTAGCCACGAGAGACCCCTATACATTGTCATGTTCAAGTGTGTTTGGTATGATATTAATGCAGGTACAGTGGAACATGCAACGTACAAGTTGGTTGACATCGACCCCAAGCGTACAAGTTGGAGAGACGAACCGTTTGTATTTGCTAACCAAGCACAACAGGCGTACTATGTGCCATATCCAAACTTGACGACGGGGCGTCCAGGACAAGAAGGATGGTTGGCCGTAACAACTATTCCTGCCAGACACATAATCGATATGTCATCAGTTGCGGGAGCAAACGATGTCGAATCAGGGATGCCGAACCAAGTTCTACAAGAAAATGTATCAGAAGTGGTTAACTTATTCGTGGACCTTACCTCATTTGATATGAATATCCAGTTGGCCAATGACGAGTTTGAGATGGTTGATGAATATGCAGTAGAAGAACCCGATGAACCGATTGTGGAGGTTGACGAAGACGAGGAGGAGGAGGACAACGAGGAAAAGGAAGAGGGAGAGATGATGAGTGACTATGATTCTGAGGAAGATTAATTTTCCGAATTTTTTTTTATTGAAATGTGTTCTTTTTTATTGAAATATTGTCTACTTTTTTTATTGAAATATTGTCTACTTTTTTTCCAAATGTGTTCTTTTTTATTGAAATATTGTCTACTTTTTTCATTGAAATATTGTCTACTTTTTTTATTGAAATATTGTCTAATTTTTTTATTGAAATATTGTCTTACTTAATGTGTTTGTGTTTCAAGATGAATATTAAAAATTTAACAAAATTAATACAAGTCAAAATATAACCATCATCGTCACAATCAAATATAATACAAGTCAAAACATAATACAAGCCAAAACATAATACAAGTCAAACATAGTCACAATCGTAAAAACCGAAGGTATCCATGGTAGCGGGTCCAACATCACCATCAAGCCCAAGCTCGGCTCCATCGTCTAGAGAAGGGTCGTACAATGGAACATTCTCCACTCCGTGGGCAAATGGATCCTGAGTAGGGTTCGCTGCATCGGAACCCGTAAAGCTAGGTGTGGGTCGAGAAGGGGCACAACCTGTAGTCTGTGTGATGTGATCGGACAAGTATCCGATGTGACCAACAAGCTCGTCAATTTTCTTCGCCATAGTCTCCCTCTGCTGCTGGCTATCTGTCTGCAATACGCGAATGTACTCATCCTGCTCGGCATTGGGGTTCTGCGTGTCGAACCCAAACACATTGTGAGATACATCCTGTGGAAAACCAACAGCTAGCCCCTTCTTCAACCCTCCACTCGCAAGCTGCCACAACTCATTGTCCAAATGGACCCACTGTGAACGGTCCGCCTCGTACCTCCTTGTCATACGGGCTATGTAGTCATCCTGTTCAATAAGACAAAAATGAGTTAGTACATCATTAATTTCATCACGTATGTTATTAGAATGCTTTACAAGTAAAATACTTACATATATAGCCTGGTAGTCGGAATGAATCCACTCTCGGCGACGTGGAGCTCCCTCTGGCACCTCGACCTCATGTGTGTGCTGATAACGATATATCTCATCGTGTCGAGGCTTAGGGGCACCGGGACCTCTAGCAGCAGCCTGCATATTGATATAATGTAAGAATTTAAATTTAAGACAATAAGTATTATATTCGTATAATAAGTTTTAATAAGACATACCATCTTTTGAGAAATCTTCGTGTAGCCCGTTTTTCCAGTAGCATGCGTCCCTTTTGCTTTCTTTCCTGGGACTGGCTCCTCTCCTCCTCGCCTGTTCTTCTTTCCAGTGACGGCCCTCTTCTGATGCTTCTCCGACTCCCAATGCTCTATGTACATCTTCTCTAACGCGTCGCTCATCCATTCATTCTTCGGACAGTTCGCCCACCTCGGATCATTGAGCCTCTCATAATAGTAATGCTTCGCAGCGTGGTTAACTTCCTTGTAACACTTTTGGGCCTTTTTTAGGAACACTTTATGAACTTCATTGAATATAGTGGGATCAATAATATACTTATCCTGCATTTAATTAAAGTTTATTATTAGTTTTTCGATATATAAAATTGATGAATATGTATATATATATATATTGTAAACTTTTAAAGTCTTACCCGAAAACTAGCCCACCACTTCCCTTTTGTGGCTGCAGGAACCTTGTCAAATCGGTGACAAACGACCCTCATATACTCTCGAATACTCGTGGTAATGGATTTGGCCACCGCGTTGCTATCCTCAAATTCGCCCAGAGGCGTCAAACGGATCGTCGGACGCCTGGTGCGATCCTGTGGAACCTCTGGATCTCTCGCTGGGCCTCGTCCGGGTCGGCGCTGTGTCGAAGATGATCCTGCCTGGGCTCCGTCTGGTCGGGAAGAAGTAGTGGGCCCCACAGGTGCCGTAGGCCTCGATCCACCAGATGTCGAGGGCGTCGCAGCTACGTGATCATCAAGTAAACCTGGTGGAGTCTCGGCGACGAGGGAATCACGGGAATCGTCCGTATCAGATGGTGCAGCCTGATCACGTAAGGCGAGACGAATAGGTATCCTCGGTGGTGGGGCAGTAGTCCCGACGTCAGTAGGAGGAGCAGTCGACGGAGCAACGGGAGGAGCAGTCGACCGAGCAACGGAAGGAAGACGCGGTGAAGGACCAGATACAGTACCAAAAGTACTACTACGACGGAAGGGCTCGTCACGATCACTACTACCACGGGAAGACATCTAAATAAAAGAAAACGCTAATTGTAATCAAACACTAAGTTATATAGTTTTTTCCTAAAGGCATTAAACAGTTTTCATAAAAGCACTAATATTTTCCTAATATTTCCTAAAAGCACTAATATTTTCCTAATATTTCCTAAAAGCACTAATATTTTTCTAATATTTCCTAAAAGCACTAATATTTTCCTAATATTTCCTAAAAGCACTATTATTTTCCTAATATTAATTAAATCCACTAATATTAAGTCTAACAATATTCTTAAAACAATTTCTACTAAAATCCTAAAAAATTTAACGATATCTAACAATTAAACATTAAAAATTAAACATTATAAATTAAACATTAAACAATAAACAAATTAACATTAAACAAATAAAAAAATACAAGATTAGTCGAAAACTTACCGGATCGGGGTCGCCAAATAAATTTCGGTGTAGAAAAGTGGCGTTCGGTCGGGAGAAGGCGCGGGTATCTAATTAATAATTAAATTTTAAACATAAGTATATATAAAAACATTTTAAACATAATTAATTAAATTCTAAACATAAGTAATTAAAATTTAAACATAATTAATTAACTTTTAAACATAACTAATTAATTAAATTTTACCGGATCGAGAAAGTGACGCGGTGGTGGAGAGGCGGGAAAGGTGGCGGCGCGGCGGTGGACAGGCGGTGGACAGGCAGGGGTGGTTGCAGATGAGAGGGGCGGTGGAGAGGGGCGGTGCGCGGTGGTGGAGAGGGGCGGTGGAGAGGCGGAGGAGAGGGGCGGTGCGCGGTGGTGGAGAGGGGCGGTGGAGACGCGGAGAGAGATAGAGGGGCGGTGCGCGGTGGTGGCGGAGAGAGAGAGAGATTGGAGGTGGAGAGGCGGAGCGCGGTGGTGGCGGAGAGAGAGAGAGGGGCGGTGGAGAGGCGGAGGAGAGGGGCGGTGCGCGGTGGTGGAGAGGGGCGGTGGAGACGCGGAGAGAGATAGAGGGGCGGTGCGCGGTGGTGGCGGAGAGAGAGAGAGATTGGAGGTGGAGAGGCGGAGCGCGGTGGTGGCGGAGAGAGAGAGAGTGGAGGTGGAGAGGCGGCGCTGGAGGAGGAGAGAGGGAAAGGACGACTGGAACGCGGTCGAGATTAGGGAGAGAGGAAGGCGTCGACCGAACTGCGGTCGAGAGAGGGGCGGCGCATCAGCGGTGAGGCGGCGGTTAGGGTTTTTTTGGTGAGAGAAAAGAAAATGGAGAGAAAGGGGGAGGAAGACGACTAAATCGTCTGTCTTCCTCCCGACTGCCGTGCGGTCGGGACCCTAAGGCCCAGCTGCGCGGCCCAGCTGGGCCAAAAATTCGGGCTGATAATATCCGGCCCAATACACTCCCGACCGCCCTGCAGTCGGGAGATGTTTTCCTGACTACAACGCGGTCGAGAATAGTCCTGGAACGTTTCGTAACCACGCTGCAGTCGGGAATGTTTGTATCGACTATTGCGCGGTCGGGAATGCTCACGACCAAATGGCGGTCGGGAGATTGCGGTCGGGAAAAGCCCCGAAATCTTGTAGTGTACTAGTTCAATTTCTTAAGAATCTCTTTACATCTACTACACAATCAACCATAATGTTTGAACTCTCACCATAACATACGACCGATTACGTTACTTTTTTATAACAATCAAAATCAGACACTCACATTCCAATATCTACGTGCATGTGAGCTTATAGTTGCTAGTACAACCATATATTATCATCAAAATGTCACCTTTCAGCAAGATAAATAAATCCCACCAATATTTACCATACACATAACACCACAATATATAATATATAACTCAATCAAATACCCAATAAACAAATAATCCACAGCCATATTCAGAAAATCATAGTACATTTAATACAAAAATATAAAGAACCTAGAACAGAAATGTTACAAAAAAAAAAAAACAAAAAAAAAACAAACAAAAAGGGATCAATTATAAAGTACCTCGTTGTTGACAGCAAAGAGTGGAGAAGAGGGTTTTGGAAAAATGCTATCTTTCAATGGACTTGACATTTTTTTGTTAGTGTTTTTGCGTTTTTGGTACGCTTTAAATTCTTTTGTGGGGTGACAATGAAAATAGTGAAAGACTTGGGGAGTTGTAAGTGAAGATTTTAGTGTATTTATGACGGATTGACGTCGATTGGACTCGCAGAATGCGCGCACTATTTTATATGTATTGCAGAGGGTTATAATCAATGGGTGATTGATAGTTGATACATTCAAATTAAATATTACACATTTTTTTCTTTTCTTTTTTGAATACAAAAAATGTTTTTTTTTTTTTGATTTTTCACTGGTGTCCGCTTATGCGACTAATCTAGCCGAGCCTCGGTCGGGCCCTTTCTGAGGGGGGGACTCTCCCAGCGGTGTTTTTTACATCCACAAGACTCGAACCTGAGACCTTGCTTAAGTGAACTCAAGTCCCTTACCACTTGAGCCAACAACCGTTGGTGAATACAAAAAATGTTACTTTGGAGTATAGTGCTTATTTGCAAGTTACTTGTTTGAGAGTTTTGTTTAACGTAGAAGATAAAGAAATGGGGTAAATTAAAGAAATGGGGGAATATTGGAAATTCTAGAATAAATAAACACACCAATTATTAAAGTATCACATTAGATACTAATAGCCAAGAATTTCTTGTGAGACACTAATGGCCAATGGGAGAACTCCTTTGACGAGGGATGTCTTTGTAAGTTACTCCAATCCCGACTTTCGTTTCAAAAATCTACACATATGTAAATTATCAGATGATCTCCTATTGAGACTTCGCGGATGTGTCTGTTGATGAAGCTGACATACTAGATTGAAGAATAAGTAAAAAATAAAAATATTTTCAACATTTGTGGTAGGGTTTTGACGGGAGTGTATTAGCTGTTGTTACATGTACAGCATGCAAGCACCCCAATTTCTATATTTCTTATATTTTTGCCCCATGACTTCTTTTTGTTTTAACAATTAAGTCATATGATATTAAATTTTCCTACAATTAAGGCATAAGTTGTTTCTATTCTGAAAGTGCAAGTATTTTGTCAATGTTAGATCAACATTATATAACTGCAATATTAGGATAACATTGAACACAGAAAAACTGCACATTCGGGATTTATTGCTATAATTGTGTTTTGTCTTTATTCACTTACTAACTTAGTTCCACGAGTTGTAGTTGGTATTTGTATATGCTCCAGGTCAAGAGACTTCAAGAAAATATCTATTTCCTTAAAGAAAAGTTGTCATTCAAAGAGAAGTTTCCAAAGAAGAACTTTCCATAATTAAATAAGGAAATATGTGTGCGGTGCAATGGAAAGATCGAGGCGTGTAAAATGCAAGAAGGAAAGAAGATTACATGCAGTATGATTCTTTCCATAGAAGACAACAAGATGAAGATTCTTTCCTTAGAAGACTTCAAGTTAAAGAAAAAACCTTTGCATTGAAGACTTCTAGTCAAAGAAGGAAGCATTTCCATTGAAGACTTCAAGTTGGACAAGGAAACCTTTTCCTATTGAAGGAGACTTGCCATGAACGAAATTAGAGTCATACAATGAGATCTAATAGCAACAAAAAACGTGCATAACATGTCTTGGACATCAAGGAAGACTACGCTATAAATAGGCTTGTTGGACATCAAGAAAAAGACACGAAGACAAGAGCGAAAATATCACGTGAGAAAATTGTTATAGTCGAGTGTCTTTGTCTTGCTTTTGCAAAGTTTGTGAGTTGTTATATTAGTTCTATGTTTAGAATTAAGAAAGCAATTCTTGTCTGCTTTATTGAGTTCGATCAATTCGAGAGTGAGAAGCTTGAGAGTTGAGAGAAACATCTTTTTTAAACCCTTGCGGTATTTCGCCTACGGCTCGGAAGATCATATTAATAAGTTATCTTCTTAAAATTATATCTACTTGTGTTCTTTACTTATCCGCTACGTTATATTCTCTGTCAAGTAGATTTGTGCCAACGTTAACTGTTGTTAAACGGATGTTAAGATAACATCGGAGAGTCCAGTGTTAGCATAACATTGGAAGAGTAGATCAGTGTTGGACTAACATCAAGTTTAACATTGTGAGAAAAGTATCAAGTCCCGATCCAACAATTTCAATTGGTATCAGTGCCAAGCACCGACTTCACTGGTGTTTGGATTTGATATTAAAGGATGGACAAGCGAAATCAGAACAACAATAAATTGCTTGTCTTGGATGGATCCAACTATTCTTATTGGAAGGTCAGAATTCGTGCACTCATTAAATCAATCGGTTAGCGAGCTTGGAAGACGGTGATCGAAGGGTATGCAGTCCCTATGTGTGCTCCAGATGAAGATCATGACATTGTTCCTAAGCCAGAATCAGAGTGGACTCAAACTGAGCTAAGTAACGCTTTCTTCAATGAAAAAGCCCTAAGATATGTCACATGTTTAAGTTAATCAAAAATTGTTCAACTGCAAAGCATGTTTCGGTTACAAAATCATTGTGAAGGTGATGCATGCACTAAAAGGACTAAGATATGATGTTTTTGAGCAAATTTGATAATTTAACAATGGGGGAAGACGAAAGTATTACTGCTTGTTTTGTGAAACTCATGGATCTTTCTAATGAAATTCAAGACTTAGGTAAGCCCATGTCTACTAAACAATTGGCGTACAAAGATGTGAGAACTCTTTCTAAGAAATTTGAGCTGATTGCTATGCAAAAAGCTAGGAATATGGGCACTTTATACTTTCATACCCTACTTTGCACTCTAAAAGAATTTGAGATGAATCTTGAAAAAGTAGATGATGAAGAAGAAATTCAGGCTTATAATGAAATTGTGATTGAAAAGTTTAATAAGCTTAATCTATGTGATAAAAATATTCTTGCTGATTTAAAGAAATATTTCTCTGAAAAGATGACCAAATATTCTTGTAAACCTACTCCTCATAATGATACACATCTCAAAAAGATTCAATGTTATGAATGTAAAGGTTGGGGCCATTTTGCTTATGAATGTGGTAACAACCTTAGAACAAAAGGGAATTCTAACTTGGTTTGTGTAGATGATAATGATGAGACAGTTTTGAAGAATATGGTGATAGACAAGTGCCAACGATTGAAGAAACTCAAACAACAGTGTGTGCAAATGTGGACATACCTGCTGGTGTCAAGGCTTGGTGTTCTGTCACCATCTACACAACTCGATGTTATGATAACATCCAGATGAAAACACCAGTCCAAGAGATTTTTGTTGACAATTGGGATGAAATCATTTTTTTAGACAACATTGAATGTTTGATTTCTTTTAATGATGAGTTTGATGATGATTATGACTTTGAGTATTTGCATGATTCTACAGGTTTGGAAGATGATAGTGTGACAGTTGCGCCTCATGAGTCGCGTTTCGATCGAGTTAGTTCAGCATTGGCCAGACACTTTACCTAGCTCAGACTAAAACACGTGTCGTAGGAAGGGGTGTCACTGTCTAGGATCAACCATACACATAATGATAAAAATTGACTTTAATATACACAGCGGAAGACTGAAAAATACAAATAATTTGACACTTTAATAATTACGTGCTGATGATTAATTATTTTCAATTACATGAATATTCCAAAAGGCAAGATTGGCAAAATTATTCATGTGATCCATGCTGCCACATCGATCTTATCCTGAGGAATTGACAGACAGGAAAAAGCGAGGAATAAGTATTTGATGACTTAGTGAGATTTATACAAAACAAGTGGCAATGCAAGAATTAACAGTGATTCAATTGACATATTTCTAGGAGTGATCTTACCGATAGAAACAATTTAACAAGATAATTTGATGTAACAATGGTACCGGAATATTCTCAAAATAGTTTATGAACATGTGCGTTAACAGTAAACCAATCCAACATTATACTTTCAAGTACTACCTTATACCTCCCAGCGAGGAGCGACCTCGCAAACAAAACATGCGACATGCTCGAGTACATGTCGATCCAACACGCGAGTTACAGCCAACTCCTGACTGCAAGCAGCGCCTAGATAAATGGGTATCAAGCAAAATTACTTAAATCGACAGGCCTTACCGCCCAGCAATAAATCGACTCAATCCATGGGCCCAACTTCCCAAAGGCGTCCCAATGGGTGATAACCAAATAATCTAGTAAACCAGATAATATATGTTGCTCCTTGAGCTATATGTACCGAACATAGTTCGTTGCTCTTTGCACAGTTCAAGAACCAACAGACGAGATAATGACGAGTTACTATGATTATGAATTAATATATGATAAATAATTAATGGTTGAGTATGATTTAACGATGAGTAGGGAAATCATGTTATGAGACGAGATAAGATGCAAAAATAGGAATACGGTAAATAATAGGTTGTTCGTGATTTGGTAACGGAGTAATATCTTTTTTGTCCAAATTCCTCAGGCCGGATGCCAAACTGGGCCAGAACAAAATCAGAAATAGAACCTCACCTTTATTTGTACATAGAATCTTGCGCGTCGTTGATTAATTTGTCAAACATTTAATATCATTAAGATAATATCAGTTAACTGAATAATCATACCACTATAAACATATGCACTATTCAACTTTTGTGTTCATGAAATTTGAGGATACTAATTTAAGTAAATAACACATATCATTGATGAAAATCTTACGCGATAAACTTTGATGTCGTAAGGTTAAGTTAAATATCAAATATACTTTGTATACGTAATTTATATCTCAAGATTTATCTTAAGCAGCCATATATATATAATTATAATTGTAGTTATAATTTTTCTAATGTTAGAAAATCATTTGAAATGGTAAGTATACAATAATATCAAGTATAGTTTGATAAACTAATTAATTTAATGCATAATAAATCTTCAAAATATATTACTTAACTGATTTATGGAACATCGTTATTTAAGTCTCTAGTACATCCAAAATTCCAGGAATCATGACATCAAACAATTACCTTATGAAGCAATCCAGTAATTTGTATAACTTAGTTAATATTATTTTGTTTCAAGATTATCTTAAATTACATAACATTGTATTTATAACTTATAAAAATATTAATACGTAAACCTAATCAAGGTAGATGATCAAAGAATATTTAAGTTACGATACATAATCATATAAGAGTATTAGACCTCAAAAGTACATATGATAATCTTATTAAACTTATGTAAGGATATGTTAAACATGATAAATGTACTATTTATATACGATTGAAAAATATCAAAAATATATTAATTCGTGAATACAAATCATATTAAAGTGATTCTAATGATTGCTATATCATATAAGGGTCATGTGTGAATGATCAATCATGGAATTGTGATGATTATTTTCAATCATAAACAAAGAACTTAAAGTATGTAAAATAAGCTGAAAATCGCCATAGTTTCCAGTTTACCTTTGATCGGATATCCAAATGAACTTTGTTTCCAAATATTTTTGTGGCAACTGATCCCTAACATCACTAGGAACATGTGAACCCAAATGGGAAGGAATATCCAAAGGTTTCTATGCTAAATAATTCTTGAAAATATAGAACCTATTTTTGGATTTTCACACAGCAGTTTACGGTTTCACAATTTTGACCTTCTAAATCACATTATTTCAAAAATATTTATTCATATAAAAGTTAGAGGAAATCATGAAGAGTATTCAGCCGTTGGCCTTGATCAAAAGAATTTTTCTACAATTAGTTATGATTTTTCTAAGGTGCAGGGCCGAATGGATAATTTCTCCGCAATAAAAGTTTTGGGGTATTTTCGGGTAAAACATAATGAAATAAGAACTTCGGATGAATGTTTTCTGAAATTAAACTTACTAACTTAGAGAATCATAGGAAGAAAGAAGGAAAAACCGAAATGTTATGGGTGTGAAAATTGTTGGAAAAAAGCCTACTATTTATAGCAAAAAAAAAACAAATTAAAATACTTTTAATTAAGGTCTCACTTTAATTTCTTTATCCCTTGGCTAACTATTGAAGACTCAAATATGATAATAGGAAGATGTGGCTGATTTTTCTTCCATAACTTAAAATATGATATGTCTAATTCAAACAAAATACATATAAATATTTATTTATTTATACATGTTAAACAATTTAACTAAGGTCACACCTTACTTTCTTTAACAACTAATCACCAAAATGTGATTTCAATTGTCATAAGGGTGATGTGGCTGATTTCAAAACCATTCACCTATGATGTGATATTATTCTTGTTGTTTATAATAAAAAAATATGAATAAATAGATATTTTTACACATATTTACTTATGTAAGTTTTTCTTGGTAAAAAAACTCCAAGATCAATATGTACATGTAAAAAATATTTCTTAGAGATATTTGAAGCATATAAGATAATAAAAAATGGTTAATTTTTGTTCCATGACTAAAATGCAAATTTTCTCAAATGTTTGGGGTCAAAAATGCTATTTCTAAAAGCTTGAGGACTAAACTATAAATTTATATTTTTGTTCAAATTTCAGGGGCGTTACAGATAGTGTCCTTGAAGGTAAATTGATTCAAGAAGGTCATCTACCAAGACCTCAAGGAGAAGGACAAGTTGAGTAGAATTGAGAAAACTATGGAAGATAATGAAAGCTTGAAGGCTACAATCACTCAACTTGAGGTTAGTTTGGGTAGAAAAAATGATGAAATAGAAAAGGTAACTTCTAAGCCATGACTTGCTGAACATACCATTGACAAGAGGAATACAGGTACTTACAAACTTGATGAAGTTTTATGTTTAGGCAATGATGGTAGTTCTGGTTTAGGATATCAAAGTCAAGTTACTCACTCCACTAATTCTGTTGAATCCACTATTCCTGGTTTTGAAAAGGCAAAGGTACTTTCTAGAGAATTTAAGAAAATGGCTTATATATGTCAATATTGTTTTCAATTTGGACACGTTAAACCATATTGTTATAAATACAAAAAATCTCTTAAAAAGAAAATAATTGAACGGAATAGGGATTCATGCAATGCTGATGCTGGTGTTAAGCCAACGCTGGAATTTGAACATTCCAATGTTGATACTAGTTATTTCAGTGTTACCTTAACATTCGGTTCCAACATTGTTGAACATAATAGTGGGATGAGAAACGCTAGACTTTGGGTGCCTGAAACTTATATTGTGTGCAATATTATCTTTCCTACTATGCATACTAACCTTGCAGATAAGTGGTACTCTGATAGTGGATGTTTGAGGCATATGACTGGATACAAATCTGACTTGATAAGATTATGCACGATGTTAAGTCAACACTGGATAACCAATGTTGCCTTAACATTGAGAACAAATTGTATTGCCTTAAAACTGCTCAAGACACGTGACTGGAAACAAAGTAAATATGATTTGAAGGAGTGTACACCAGTAACCACTGGAACTTTCACCTATGAAGATAGAAGTAAAGAAAGAATCATTGGCAAAGAAGTGTTGAATGTTGATGGATCCCCAACCTTGAAGGATGAGATGTTGTTGGTTGGATTCTGTGAAAACCATATGAGCATCAGTCAATTGTGTGATAATGACTTATTTGTGAGGTATGATAAAGATTCTTGTGATGTATCTGATTGTGCAAATGTGTGTGCTTTGATAGGTAAGAGGTTTGAAGACAACTATTTGGCGAGGGATCAAGTGACTTTCTTTCAAACAAAGGTGGACTATTCAATTGCCAAGAACAAAAGACTTGGACAAATGCACAACAAGAATCTAGGCAAAGTGCTAAAACTTGAAATCGTGAAAGGCATTTCCAATCTCACGAGTTCTGGTAAGATGGTATGTTATGATTGCTCGAAAGGTAAGGTGACCAAAGCTTCTCATAATCTAATCAAAGTGGATGAACAGGTTACTAGTACCTCTAATTATTTTCATCTACTTCATATGGATCTCTTAGGTCTTATTGAAGTAAATAGAGTTGGGGGTAAACAATATGATTGTGTGATTATGAATGATTTTTCTGGATATACTTTGATTAAATCTTTCAAAGAAAAATCAGAAGCTCTTAATACCTTTAGAACATTGCATGCTAGTATTGATAACTTACATGATGCTTCTTTTGGTAATATTTGGTCAAATCATGATAGTGAAATTGAAAATATGTCATTCTTTGGCTTATATGTGAAGTCTATTGCAATATCCAGCGTTTTAGGCATATGGTTATGTTGTTTGCATCGTGCTTTTGCTAGCAGATGTCCATCATTTGAGGTTTTTGGTTTGTATCTAACCACGTTGGGCCGATGTCCATTTCTGATGTTTTATATTTTCATCTGACCGCTTCGGGCCAACATTTTATTTTTATCTGACCACTTCGGGCCAATATTCATATTCCGAGATTTTAGGTTTGCATCTAACCTTGTCAGGTCGATGTTCTTAGTGCCGCTTTGGACACGTTTGCTTCTTACTGCTTCGGGTAGGTTTGCATCGTACCGCTTCGGGTATATGTTCTTGGAGCCTATGTGGACATGTTTGCCTTGTACCGCTTCGGATAGGTTTGCATCGTACCGCTTCAGGTGGATGTTCTTAGATACCACATAAGGGTAAGATTCTTTGATACCACTTTTAGGTAAGATTCTTCGATACCACTTTTGGGTAAGATTCTTCAATATCACTTTTGGGTAAGATTCTCCGATACCACTTTTGGGTAAGATTCTCCGATACCACTTTTGGGTAAGATTCTTCGATACCACTTTTGGGTGAGATTCTTCGATACCACTTTTGGGTAAGATTTTCCTATACCACTTTTGAGTAAGATTCTTCGATACCACTTTTGGGTAAGATTCTTTGATACCACTTTTGGGTAAGATTCTTTGATACCTCATACGGTTAAGATTCTTCGATACCACATATGGGTAAGATTCTTCGATGCCACTTTTGGGTAAGATTCTTTGATACCTCATACGAGTAAGATTTTTCGATACCTCATATGGGTAAGATTCTTCGATACCTCATACGGGTAAGATTTTCCGATACCCATACGAGTAAGATAGATTATGACAATGTTCGAAGCGCAATCGTTTGTCCCTGCAGAGGAAGTTCCTTTGAGTCATTGCCTGTAATAAGATAAGGCACATACTTTCTTGGAAATCTGTTATTATTTTAAACAGAAATGTATATGATTAACGTATAGATTTGGGATTGAAGACTCCATAATATTTCTTCCGATGATGCAAGTTTCATTGGTTGTTGTGTGAATTAGATTATTGCCATTAGCACCACTCCTTGTTCGCTTGGCACCTAGTTACATGTTGTTGACTCCGTAGTTGTTCCACATATCTCGATATAACTATGGTTGACTTTGAGATTGCGAGCTTCTTTCTGAGTACATGTAGCATGTTCCCACAGACGGCGCCACTGTTTTGGGGTATTTTTGTCTGCTGACTTGGCAAGTTGATAAGACACTCCACTACAAACTAATTTATTGTTGTGTTAGAATAAACTTTATCCTTTACACGCCTGCACTCCAAGCATCACGACATGAGGGATCGGGTGTTATTGGTTTTGGACTGAACTTGGGTGAACGCCAAGCTGCCTACGTATCCCATTGAGGGAATCAAGCCGAACATAGTTCATTTATCTCTAAGTATCCACGATGGGTCGAATTTGTGTTGTTCGATCCACGATAGGTCGAATCTGTGTTGTTTGATCCACGATAGGTCAAATCTGTGTTGTTCGATTTACGATAGGTCAAATCTGTCTGTATCGAATTCGAATGCTTCGATATTGGGTATCTCGAATTGGCATATATCGAATCTGTATGCTTCGATATAGAAATAGTTGAACTTGTTGTGCATCGAATTGGGATTTTCGATCGAATGAAGTATATCGAATCCGGGTCCTTCGATCGAATGAGTTGTGTCAAATTCGGGAGCTTCGATATTGAGTAGTTGAAGTTGGTCTTGAGTGCGTGCTGAGAATGTTAGAGGACAAGGTATTTATAGGCCCCAGTGGTAGCTGGGAAACGAGTATCGAATCGGGCTAATTCGATCTATCTCTTAGATCGTATTCTAAGCATTCAATACTCATTCAACATCAAATTCCTCATGTTGGATATACAATTTTATGGGCCTTTCTTCGTGGGCTGGCCCAATATTTATATTGGGTCTTTTCTAAAATACCCCCATCAGGGTGCTAACAACTGTCATCAATTGTGGGAAAAGGAGAGCAAGACAGAGGGTGACTTTCTACATATTGAAAGGCAAAGTGTCTAACAAGTGAATTTGCATCAAATGACCTTCTCTTTCATTATTTGCAAGCAAAGTTCTACAATTTCTGGGCCTTGGGGACAAAACCATTTTCCAGATGGAATGAATGTTATGAACATAGTTATTTTAGTTAAATTATATATAGCAGTTTATGTTCAATTATATTATTATTATTATTATTATTATTATTATTATTATTATTATGTTGTTTAGAAGTTAGAACAGTGTGTTTGGACACCTAATTAAATATAGTGGATAGTTAACTAGAGATAGTGGTTAGTAGTATTAGTAGGTATTAGAAGTTTTTTATTTGCTATTTATGTAAGGTCTTGTAAGCATTATTTTTAAGAAGAAAAGAATTAAATAGTTTTTAGTTAAATTCTAAATTTCTTATCTCTATTTTTAGGAGTTCGTTCTTACTCGAAATAGAGCAAAATACGTCAGGATCTTTGATCCTAACAGTAGGGTATATTGTTCACATGCACGTAACAAAATTGGGAGGGTGTATGGACTGAACGATTACATTGGTAAAAAAAACAAGGATTTCGATAAGTAGTGCGTATTGGGATTTCGATTACATTGTTTAGAATAGATGATGTTTGATGATGAGTAAACCGCCAAGTTAAGCATTTTTACTTGTATGTATACACACATGGTAAATAAACGAAATAATCTACTGCCTGTAACACCTGCGTTACCAAAAGGGCAAACACCTTTTTCTTCATTAGGCACAAATTAATGATTCACCCACCAAATCCCTATATATTTTAATATACACACGACTTTTATTATTGTTATTGTTATTTGTTTTTTCGTGGCTTGTAGAAAAAGAGATTCTTGTTGGCCTTTCAATTTGTCAAAATTAATAGAATTGTGACGCATAAATATTAGGCAAATTACTTTTTTTGCCCTTTAATTTCGACTATGTTTGACTTTTGCCCTTTAACTTTTCGGGCTCCACTTTTGCCCTATAATTCTTATATTTTTTACCAAATATGCCTGTTGGGTTATTTCACAGGCCCGGTTACTGTTTGGCTGACGTGGACGCTGACGTGGACGCCACTGGACCGACACGTGGCGCCACATCATTTATGTTTTTTTTTTACTGGACTTAAAGGTGAAATGTCCAAAATACCCCCGTTATCTTCTTCATCACATATATATACACACACATATATATGTATATATACACACAAATATATATATATACACTCACACCCACACCGGCGCCGCCACCACCACCTCCACCACCTCGGGTAGGGCCGACGCCACCTCACTCCACCCCATACGTTCGTAATTCGCTACGTACCGTCTCACCTTAGCCCCGTGCTTCCACAACCAATCGGGCTAACGACAAAGCGACGTGGTTATATGTAATCGTTTTCCCATCGAGTTTACACAAGAGCACAAGTATCAGCCACGACGTTCGCGTAGTAATCGCCGCCGCGGAAGGATCCTCGCTGGCACCGGAGGTAGGTGAAGCGAAATACGATTTCGGCAACGGAATGTTCACCGATACCGGATAATCCCCGAGTATATTCGAAATTGCGCCGTTGTAATCCGCCATGAAAACCAAAAAATTCATCACATAGCGTGTTAACGGATGAACGCCACCGCCAGTGGTGGATTTCGAGTTATCCTTCTGAATCGCCGCCTCGAATTGGCTAAGCATCGCCCTCACCGCCTCGCCGAGCTTCACCATCCCCGCCACGGCCTCAGATCTGACGGTTGAGAGCGATTCGGAGGAGAAAATCGATTCGATCTCCGGCGGTTTGGGTTGTGATGAAGAAGAAGATGGTGGCGGTGGCGGTGGGGGTGGGTTAGGGAGGTGGTTGTGGTTGGAAGGTGGGTTTGATTGTGGTTCTCGATCCAGTACAAAATCGAATGGATTGCGGCGGGGGAGGTTTTTACTAGATTGCGACGGCGGTGGTGATTCGTGGTGGTGGAGGCGGCGGCGACGGTGATTCGTGGTGGTGGAGGTGGTGGTGGCGACGTCGGTGTGGGTGAGTGTATATATATATATATATATACATATATATGTGTGTGTGTGTGTGTATATACATATATATATGTATATCTGTGCGTATATGTGTATATATATATGTGTGTATATATATATGTGTGTGATGAAGAAGATAAGCGGGGGTATTTTGGACATTTTACCTTTAAGTCCAGTAAAAAAAATACATAAATGACGTGGCGCCACGTGTCGGTCCAGTGGCGTCCACGTCAGCCAAACAGTAATTGGGTCTGGGAAATAACCCAACGGGCATATTTGGTAAAAAATATAAGAATTATAGGGCAAAAGTGGAGCCCGAAAAGTTAAAGGGCAAAATGCAAACATAATCGAAATTAAAGGGCAGAAAAAGTAATTTGCTCTAAATATTAAGCGTGCTACAAATGTGGTGATTTTATTTAATGACAGATTGAAGGTGCAGTTGAGATTTGGAAACTTTAATAAGATTGGCCTAATATATTCCGGTACATATTAATACATTATTTAATACGACAAATATTTAAGTATGTTATGTAATAGACGCAGGAAATTTTGACCAATTGTTCTTGCGATCTTTAGCAAGAAAAATGAATTTGCATTTCTTTAAAGGGACTAATTAACTCTTGTAAGTTAGGTGTTGGTGGCAGAATTAATGAATTTGAAGATTGTAAGCCTCATCAACATTAGTTGTAAGCATATTAATTTACATAATAGTTGCTTCACGTGTCCTCCAAGCAAATTTCTGATAAGGGAATTAACTTTCATATGTAAGTTCTCTTGATAATAAAAGTAGGATGACCGAATCTTCTGTTATTTAGACATTTCTCATTTTCTTCGGGAAGATGAAATGATTAAAATAACTACTTGTCTTACCATACCAGTATATCAATATCAAAAATGTAATTTATAACAAGAGATATAACTATCAAAATAGTCTAAATACGTTTTTTTGGTCAAGTTTGATTACCACCACATAACCCTTGAGTTTACATCTTATAAACCTTAATTTGGTGCACAAGCAAGGTTTTTTTCTAGCTAGTTAATCAAAACTTTGAATGTTTTGACATTGCATTTGGACCTTTGACTATTCATTCACTCTTCTTGTTATTTTTTGGCAAAGATTACTTGACGATACTTAGTTCTTTCTCTCCATTATTGAAGAAAAATATATAGAAAAAGGCTATTAGCCATATGCAAGAAATAACCTGCCTAATTGTAGACATAGAGATAACGTCAATCCTATAGCCGGAGCCTACGTTGCACGGACACGGATACGGGACACGTATCAGACAAGATACGAATACGAAGATACGCATTTTTTCAAAATCACATATTGAGATACGTCAAGGACACGTCGAATATTTAATATTAAAAATTATATATGTATATATATATTATTTAAGTAAATATATAAAATAATGAATATTAAACACTTATAAAATTTAAAAAATAATCAACATATAGCCATATACAAAGATCCACCATTCCACAAACTCAAATATTAATTGATAAATATGTTCAACATGAATATTACAAAATTTCATAATATAACAAAGATTAATATTGCAACAGCTTATTTCTTGTTAAACAACATCATCAACAAACAAAGTGAAAATGATGAACTATTATATGAGTTAAATGAATTAATAAATTAAAAATTATATTTTGGTGTTTGTAGTATAAATAAATTACTTTTTTCACCCTTAGAATTTTCAAAAATAATAAAATAACCCATTTTATTCAGGGCACGTATCAAATACGCCTTAGGATAGTATCCGATACATATTCGATTTATTAAAAAATAATATTTAAATAAGATACGCATGTGGCTTATCCGACACGTATTTGAGGCGTATCATTATTAGTTTAGTATCCGATACGGGATACAGAGCCATTTTCAAAGTATCCGTACAACATATGTATCATTATTAGTTTAGTATCCGATACGGGATACAGAGCCATTTTCAAAATATCCGTACAACATAGGCAAGAGCTTAAAACTTCAAAGCAGCAGCCGTTGATCATTTATAATCAACAATATATTTAAGATCATTTGTTTAAAGTTCTAACTTCTTCAACAATATATTTAAGATCATTTGTTTAAAGTTCTAACTTCTTCAACAATATATTAAAGATCATTTGTTTAATGTTCTAACTTCTGAGTTCTGACGTATAACAATTATTATTCAATAAAAACTAAAGTTTAGGTTCATGATTATCCACTTGATATCGAAAGGGGTGCAGTGGACCCGAGTCCGACCCTATGAAAAGAGTTCAGATTACAATTTGAACAGGACCCGAAGCTTCTCCACCTAGTGCCACAAAATAAGATATTGACATTTCCTCATTTCAAGTGATAATAAAGTTAGAACAAGTGTTCATTTGATATTTGATAATACTATTTCCACATCCCAATTGATAACATTGACCCTCTCATGTACTACAATTGTTGAATGAAAGAGCCAATTATTTATCATAAGTGATAATAAAGTTCGAACAAGTGTTCATTTGATATTTGATAATACTATTTCCACATCCCAATTGATAACATTGACCCTCTCATGTATTACAATTGTTGAATGAAAGAGCCAATTATTTATCAATTAATACTCTTATATAAATATTTGTAATAATGTGGACAATATATTAAACAAAAGTATATGGCTTTTTAGAAACGCAAGTGGGATGCCATCCCATAAGTCTTATTAAGAAGTCCTTAATTAACGGACTGTGATTTTATTTATTAGAACCCAATAATTTTGTAAATATATACAGAGCTAACACGAAAACATAATTGAGGTCACGTTTTTCATAAAACAATAAAGTTCATTTTAGAGGAAACAGAATAAAGGCCATAACAGCCAAACAGAACATGAATATTTTTCAGTTTTTTAACATTGAAGATATGAATATTAATATTATTAATTATCTACTCCTTGAGAATCACGTGCAATATTTAGAGACGTGACTCTTGAAAATCCCATGCAACTATAACTCTTTCAACAAAAGCTAGCCAAGTCAAACTTGGTCGACCCTTCCTTCCAACTTCCTAGTTCCACCACCTCTATATATATACCGTAAAAGTAACACAAATGTAACATATCTACAAAATAATTAAAAGTTCCATCCAATCATTTATTCTCTTTATTTTAGTTTCATAATACTTGCTAGAAAAAATGGAGATCGATGGCAGCTTTGACGGAATAATATTGAAGGTGGCTTTGTTCATTCTTGTTCAAGGTTTGGTTTACTTAATTCTTTCTCAATCTTCCAGTGTTTTCTCAAAGACTCCAAGATCAAACAGCTTCAAGACTGCTCGGACGGTGAGTATCAGCCGTTGGGCCGCCGCGCTGGCAGATATTCCAGCCGGTGGTGAGTCGTCACCGGTGTCGACAACGGGAGGGTTCCTCCGGTCCTTAAGCCAGAAACTGGAATAGTTTGTTTCATATATGGGTCAAGTGGTCAACTGGACGACCAAGTGCAGTCTGTTGGTTAAGACGCTTTATTTTTGAACGCGGGGTCAAGAATGAAAATCTTCCTCTTTCCTTATGAATTATGATAGTGATGTATGTCATGTATTCTTTTGTTCTTTTTTTCTTTGTTAGTTAGATTGAAAGCTCTTGGTGTATTGAAATGTGCTTGTGTATTTTGATGGAATGTTGTGTTGTATATAGTCAGTGATGAAAATTCTAAAACGTTATGTTGCTTGAAAGTCGTTATACCATAGCCCAGGAGTGGATGTCATCGTATTGGTAATGATTTTTTTTAATTTTGTTAATTACTCTTCTTACGTTAGCTACACACCCCGAATTATTGTACATTTTCTGTTGCAAATGGTGCTTCAATTATGTACCGATATAAGATTTATTATAACCCATATATATTTGGTAAAACTTTATCACGCAGAGATGGTTATAAAAGTAAGTATTTTACATATTTACTTTACATCTATTAGGCCTGACATAAATCTAACGACAAAGTTAAAGATTATTACTACATCACTTTTAAAATAAAGATTGCGCTCTATATATTAAGAAAAGTATCCATTATATTAAGAAAAGTATCCATTAACATCGTAGTTGTTAGTCCTTATTAAGAAAAGAGAAAAAGAGAGAGAGTACGAAGTATAGTCACTACTCACTACATATTAAAGAGAGTCAGAGGCCGATTTGTCACACAATAGTTTTATTAATTAACTGCCTCTTCGCAAGAAAGAACAGATACTATTATTTTATGTCTTGTCAATAAAAAGAATTTACTATTATTTGATGGGGGCTTCTTGACTAATTTCTGCAATGAATTATTGGATAAAGAGTTTAAGGAGGCTTTGGGATTTAAGGCACAAATGAATGTGAGGCCTAATCGGCGCAGGCCAATTTGTTAAGTGGGCCTACAAGTAGGATTGGGCTTTTGCTCTTTCATCATTTAGGCATTCACTTCTTTGTAGCCGTCGAATATTGTGAAATTAATTTAGATCACCCACACAAATAAATTTTTCTATTTTTTTCTCCAATGCAGGTATCATCAACCTCAGCCCCTTCATCAGAGAATACTCATTGCCTTACCTGTGGTTGGTCTCATATTCGCACAAGGACTCCAGCAGCAGTGTCTCACCCTCACCACCCAGTTGATTATCAATCCATGGCAGAGCCAAATCAAGAACCATAAGATCACCCATTAGACTAAATTATAACAAAAAGAGAAGTAGTTAAAAATACCAACCAACACATTGGGTCAAAACCGGGTCAAAATTGGGAAGTCAGCAGTCAACGACTGCCACTTAGGACTTCCGCGGCAGAGATGGGTGGCAATTGGGTGATTGGACCAAAATTCAGTGAAAGTGTCAACGTGTAGGACCAAAATTAAGGTGTGACAAGTTAATGTACCAAAAGTCAAAAAGTGCCAAGTTATGAGACCAATTGATTAAATTTCCCTAATTTGAGTGCAAAACTTTTATGGAGAGAAGCGGGTATATAGGCATCAAATAAATTTATATAGGTAAATGTAAAAGTGATATTTTAATAGATAAAAAGTGTTTGATAACTAAAAGAATATGAATATTGAATATGGAGTGCAACCTTTTATATTACTCATATATATTATATATTATATTATAATGCTATGTTGTATTTAGTTATATATGTAATGATATCTATATGAGGACTAATATATATTATGAATTCTTATGGAGATTTAGATTGATTACAGATTTAACAAAATAAAATAAAATAAAATAAATATTTTACATAATTAACATATATATTTAAAATAGCATATGTCATTAAAGAAGACAAATTTTCAAATTCAAGAGCCATGACATAACATGATGGTTCAGCGATTATTTCCCGTTAAGATGAAAATAGTCGAATCACTCCATATTCTCAAAAGTAGCACATTACCTCATAATGTGCACACTATAGGCTGAAAGTTAGGAATGGTTTTTTAGGATGGATACCTGAAGAAATGAGTACTAAAAAGAGGCACTCAGGAAATCAGGACACGGAATTTGACCTTTTTTTTAAAACTCACGTCTTTGTTTGTTTCCCCCACAAATAATCTCTTAGTTTCTCTCTTTTGCATTTCTTCTTATGAACAAGAACATTTATGGAAAAGTGCTATAATTTTTGGTTGAAGTGTTAGAACGTTTTCCAAAGACGTTAGGACTTAAAAAATTCACAAAAAAAAACATCTCACCCCCTAAACTTTCTACTGTTTGCGCCTTGCCCCCCCCCCCCCCCCCCCCCCAACTTTGAAAATGGTAGCACTTTACACCCCCCCCCCCTCCCCCAAAGCACTTTTCGTTAAATTTGACAGAATATTCCGTAGAATCTTCACACGCCCCTCTTGCAATTTGACGGAATATTCGGTCAAATTTGACGGAAAATTTTTCGGGGGGTAACGTGCTAACGTTTGCAAAGTTGGGGGGCAAGGTGCAACAAAACAAATTTGGGGGGCAAGGTGCGAAACGGTAGAAATTTTAGGGGGTGAGGTGTTTTTTTCCCTAAAAAAAATTAAAAGCTAGGCTACTTTACTTTCCGGGACGTAACCTAGGCCATTTTCAAGGGTATTTTAGTTATTAGCTGTAAAATATTCAATATAAAATAATAAGTGGACTATCTATTATTTTTCAAAATTACATAACAATATCTTGTTTGTTTGTTTTTTTTATAAGGGGTGATTTTATGATTTATCCTAACACGTTGTCTAATTTCGCAAAACCCCACAATATTAAAAGAAAGAAAAGAAAAGAAATCAAGTGAAAAGGGAAAAAGGCAAAAATAATTTATAGCATAAAGAATAACCCGTTCTTACATGTGATGTGAAAAGAACTTATTTTTAATTTTGACACATTGGGTTTCGTAGTTTTCATCTATCGAGCAAAGTAGTTTTGGGGCATAAATTTGCAAATCACTTCCAAATCATATTGAGATCACTAAACTCTGAAAATTGTGTGTGTGAGACAGAAGTGAGAGAATTGATGCAAACAAGCCTAGAAGTTTTGAAATCTCTTTTTATTTTCGAAGAATTTTTGAATTTTTCAATGCATGTTGAATCTAAAGCAATTAAATATGTTGAGATCTAAGAGCTTTCAACCACAAGCCATGGATGAGGAATCAACCTATCCTCCACTCCCAAGACACCGCCCACCACCAATTTCTTTCCCTCCTCCCCCTCCAAACCACCACCGCCACCTTCTCCACCCCAACCGCTCGATCCCCCTTCATCTCCACCAGCCACAACCCTTCCACCGTCACCCTCCACCCATAGCCACCAACCGTTGCCCCCAACCACCGCGGCGAATAAACATGCTCCCCATAATCTCCCACCAACATACAACCAATCTCGTCTCATCTCGTCCACTAACCACCTCTTCTTCCCCATATGGATTCAATCGTTGGAAGAACGAAAGGACGAGCCTATGGTCGGTCCCAGAGAAGACGAGATGGCAAACCTGGTGTTATGGGTCGCCGATTCGACCATAACTGATAGTTGATGGGCCAGACGCTAGACAGTGTATTGGCCGCATGGAAATACTGGGCGCCGACGTTGGCGTCGGTCGATGGGATGGTCAGGTGCCAGGCAGGGCACCGAAGATGATGAAGATTAGGCATTGTGGTGGGTGCTGCCCAAACTATGGTTCAAATGAGGTGATGGGCGCCTGGGAGGACGATGGGCACTGGTCTGGTCGACATGACAGACGTTGGGGCGTTGGGCGCCAGGCCGAGCGCCAGCATGGGCGCTAGGGCGACTGCACAGAAGCCTCCTCTTCATGCTTTGGTTTAGGAGACTTTACCTTATCCAAATGCAATTATATTTGAGTAAAAGGTTCGTGGGGGTGTTGGCAACATCTATACAAAGTTTCAAAGGAAATTACCCAACCGTTTGGGAGTTTGATTGGCAGTCCATAGAGACGCGCAAACGGCCGCTTGGGCAAAGATCTAAAGGACTTATACAAGGTAGAATTGGATGAAACTAGGTAGGAATCTCCTAGGACGTCTATGGATGATGTCTACAAAGTTTGAGAAAGAATGACCAATCCGTTTGAGAGTTAGGTTGGCGGTCTATGGGCTACGCTAACTGCGGCTTGGGTCAAAGTGCGCAACAGACTTCCTACGCTTGGAATGTGACGATTCTTGGTAGGAATGTCTTAGAACATATAGGAAGTATGTTCACAAAGTTTGGGATCAATCGATTCTCCATAGAAGAAGTTGATCTATACAAGCTTTTAGTCAAAAAGGGAACTTCCTTGGTGGTAGCTATAGCGAAATGGGCATAACGCTAATAATGGAGACAACATTGGTGAGCAAGAAGCCAGTTTACCGTGTCTTAATTAGCAATACAAGGACATGAAATGCGCATATCTTGGGACTGTAAGGAACCAAGAGCCGGCTAAGGGCATCGTGAAGAACGAGTCATAGTCCCCGTTTTAGTTTGGGAACTGAATGGGCAATGTTGAGCCTACAGGCTCTTCGTTGGGTACCCGGTTAGCGAGGGTGGCTTATGCATAAGCAGGGACAACTATGCGGTACGGTTTTGAGGGACGAGAATGCCACTAAGCCATAAGATCATAAGATAAGCATTCCAAGAGTCTTATGATCTAATCGTAGTTGGGACTAAGGATTCAAGTCCTTCGACGAGGGTCCAAAAGCTAAGGCGTGTATCGTTGGGACGACGATGCACAAGGCTAATGCGATATCATATCATGTGGTCTTAGGATCACAATATGGTCCTTATCTCGAGCGATACACGAGTGAACAATACGAGGGACTACGGTTGACTCCGAGTGTTAGAATCGAATGTTGAGCACGAGGATTCGATTTGTAGGTGCTTGGAGACCTTCAACTTAGGTGTGAATCTAAGAGTGATTCCAATGCTATCGAGAGTGGGGGACTTAAGTGAAACCTAAGACGGTTGCCATACGAGGCAAATGCTGGCTAGGTGTAGAACTCGAAGGAGTGGACTACGGACGAATGGTCCTTTGAATGGATGAGTGTTGCTACCTTTGGTGCGATACCGAGAAGCATTCTTAAGATCGGCGTTAGTGAGCGCGATGCGATGAGACTAAGAAGAGGCTTGTGCCCTATGGGCATAAGTCTGCATCTGGATGTCGAATGTGTGTGCGTTATGGGGCATATCATAGGATGGGTTATGTGTACACCTCGACAGTAAGGCGTAGCACAAGTTTGGATACGGAAACTTGTGTGCCGCACGGGCGAGAAATCATTACGCTATGTTACAAGAGAGTCGGCCCGTAACAGTTGTCCACTAGCTAGAGTTTTGAGGCTGCTCTACAATTTGTCCCACACTTTGCTCCACCGTGTAAATATGCCGCATTTAGACTCTTCCTTGGAAAAAATTATATTAGAACTCTCAGGAACATGGCTAGGATTGACCAACTTATTTTATTGTAAGAGGAGCGTTGAAGCCATTAGATTAGACTGATTTGGGACGTTTATTGAGCTCATGTCCTTTTATAAATAGTGTGCCTGATGTAAGTTTTAGAGAGTGAGGGAGGATGGAGTTTTCTGCATAAGACGTTTCATCATCTTCATGAATTCCATTTGAAACTGATCTGAAGGCATAGCAACACTAGGTGGAGCTGAGTTGACACCACTAGAAATAGAGCCCGAGTCCAATTTGTTGGGAACAGAGGTGGAGTGAGCATAAGACTTGTTGCTAGAACTAGATTTCTTCTCCTTAAGTTCCAGGAACACCAGTAAAAGCTTGAAGCAAGTTTTTCTAGTATGACCCTTCTCATCACAGTAATCACAGAACTTATCAGTGGCCTTCTTCTTAAAGCCCTTATCACTAGAAGACTCATAAGAGCTGGAGGAAGATCTGGACTGAGAGTTAGCATGATACCTAGCCAACAAAGCAGAGTTGTCTTGTGATTCAACAATAGAGTAATGAACCTCTTTATGTTTTTCAACCCTCAAAACCATAAGCCTTTTCAACCATTATGAGGGTTTCAAGCCCTAAGATCTGTCTTCTCACAACATCAAAGGCATTAGTTAAGCCCATCAAAAACTGCAAAAGTTTAGTAAGAGAAGCAGAATTCAAGGCATGCTGGCGTGATACCATGTTGTAAACCAGAGATCTCATCAATGGTGAAAGAAGTAATTATGAAATAAATTGGTACAATCTGTTATAGAAACTATATATATTGTAGCTAATGATTTAACTAACTCCAATTAAGACTACTTACACACTAAGCAAAGCTAACAACAAACTAATGAATACAACAAAGGGAAAAGACAGAAATGACCCTAAGCTATATTCTAATAGCTTTTGGTTTTATGTTTATTTACGTCATGATTTGTTTATAATCTAGAATATGACACTCTGAAAATTTAGTAGATATTGTTGTCACATAAACACTTGATGTTCAAATTGATTGTAATTTTGTTGCATAGCCATGCATGTCTATTTAACATGTGTATTATGCTGCTTGCAGTTATGAACAACACACTTATCATGGAAAATTTGATGAAGGTGTGTCTATTTTGCATTACATATTAATCGTAGTTTATCAGAATTTTTGAGAACTTTAGACAAAATATGTTTGAACCTTGTCCTCACTTGCAGTATGGATGGCTGATGAGAGTAGGATTTGGGTTTTGTTCTCAATCATCGAGTGATTGGGCACTTTAACATGCTGGTATTACACATCGAATCTTTATTTGTCAATTGTCATTGTAGTTAGGTCGTATGTGTAAGCATTTTCAGTATATGCTATTTTTAATTGTAAGTTTATGTTTGTTTTTTAGTTTGAGTCTGATGGTTTTCCCCCTTGCTGCATTTGGCGTGGAGAAATTGGTGGGGCAGAAGTATATTAATAACAATGTAAGTTAGAGCATCTATTTTCACTATTTCGATTTCCATATGATACTATCGTTCAATACAAAATCTGCATTTGTATTACACATGTTTTATTGATAGTTAGTCCTTAAGCATGTGTACTAGATATATTTAGTTGATTGTTAGTCTACTACTGTAAAATTGACTCATTTGTAAGTTAGTAATCAACTTAATTTAATTAGGCACAGACATCAAAATATGTTTTAATGCGGAACAAGAGTTTGTATGCATTGAATGTTGAAATGGTGATTGGGAGTATCATTTCGAACTTTAGGCAATCTATTTCAGTTAGAAACTCCAATGCACTTTTGGACTTAATTGCTTCAATATTAATCAAAATCCTGAAACAGGATCCAGAGTTCCCACATCAAGCTGCATCCACCTCTCTTTTTAAAATTTGTAAAATTCAACATAGAGCGCTTCCACCATGATTCTGAAAAATCATTTTCGACATTTTTCCTTAATTTCTGCATTGTGCTGCATAAAAGTTCTTAAAATCAAATACCATCTTTATACACTTTCTGTTGTTTCTACATCTACATTTTTCGTTTCTTCAATTTGCAGGTTGGCCTCATACTTCATATTCTAATTGTGAAAGTTGCGATAGTATATCCAGCTGTTGTTACTCTCAGGTTTGTAAATGACTAAAAATAATTGTTTTCTACATTTTAGTTATTACGACATGTTGGTGTAACATCTTTTGTAGGTGTTATTTTGATGGTCCGTTAGGTTTTGTTCTGATGTTCTGTTCCTGCATTATTTGGATGAAATTGATATCTTATGGTCTTACATATTATGACCTACGATCCCTTACAACATCACCCGCCAAGGTATTGGCATTCACTCCATCCTTACCTCATTCACGCTCTAAAACTTCAAATCATAGCACACTATTGGAGATTGTGCAATCATATGTATTGATTGTCTCATTAACTAGCATCATCGAGACATGATAATCTTTTTGTCTAACCTCCTTTTCTGATAACAGACGAAATCTTTATCCCCTTACTGTAGTATGGATAGTTCTTCTAATGTGAGCTTTGTGAGTCTTGTGTACTTCATGCTGACCCCCACACCGTGTTACCAGCCTAGCTATCCACGTTCGACCATTTTCCGAAAGTGTTGGGTAGTAGGCCAATTGATTAAGATGGTGTTATTTGCTGGACTCACAGGACTCATTCTCGAGCAGATGACTATTGCTTCATTATTACGTAGTTTTCGTTGTAACCATTTTTATATGGGGTGTACCTTGAACAACAAAACTAGAGAATGCAACATGGAGAAAGCTTCAGTTTGTATCATTTTATATCCTTTGTGATGTTGATCTTGTTTTTAGAAGGACCCTCTATATTGGGCTTTAATAATAGCTTGCAGAATTACCAACAACAGTGTTGTTTTCTGTTTTTTTCTTCGTCTTGTTTTTCCCAATTTGAACCCTTCTGCGAAATAAAAGCTATTATAGACTGCTCATGAAGTCATCTTATTGCAAGAAATTATAGACTGCTCGCGAAGTCATCATAGTTAGTATTGGCATTCACTCTGTCCGTCACATCCTCTCACAAGTCTGACAATCCAAGAGTTAACTTTTCTCACTTTGGAGAGTTTGTTGGTACAAACTTATGTCTCTCTACTATTGTTAGACTTGATCCTAATGTGTGGATCATTGAAGGGTGCCTCAAATCATATGACTATGATCATATCTTCTTTTACTACTGCTCATCCAGTTAACCCATACATACATGTGTGTATGTCGATACTGATTGTACTCCTCTCCCTGTGGTGTTTCTTGATGCTCCCTATACACCTCTCTCCTATATTGGCACAACACCTACTCCTCTACCAGATACACAAACCCTTGTTGCACCTTGTTCTCGCCCTGCATCTCCTACTTCACATGTTCCACCTTCTCCTGCTCCTCTCAGAAGAAGTACTAGAACCACATCTCTCCCTTCACATCTTAAAGACTTGGTTTTGTCTTGTCAAACTGATCCCATTGCACCCTTCATACAACCTCCCTCTACTTGCACTCAATACACTCCTCCTACTTTCCATTTCACTTATCCCTCTCATTTCACTCCTTCTTACTTATCATTTCTCGCTAACATTGATAATGCCACTTAACCCTCATCTTACTCTCAGGCAAGCAAAAACCCTCACTGGATTTCTGCTATGCAAACTGAACTCCAAGCTCTTGAGGGATGGCTATTAAAATATAGCTTAGGGTCATTTCTATCTTTTCCCTTTGTTGTATTTATTAGTATGTTATTAGCTTAACTTAGTGTGTAAGTAGTCTTAGTTGTAGTTAGTTAGATCATTAGCCTAGTTGAGTTAATATTACCATAACTATATTCTACATGTAGGTGCATTAATTGTCAAAATCCAAATCTTTAATTAGTGGAGTTAATATTACCAGAACTCTTATTGGTGATCAACTGAGACCATAATTAAGCCAACCAAAGGGAATCAAAGGGCGCTAAAAAGTTATGGAGGAAAAATACATAAACCACTCATAGGTAGCAAAGTGACTATCATACAAGCCTCCATTTATCTCATATGACATAAGAAGGAAGGACATGCACAGTAAGTACTGAATATAAATTCATGCATTCAATCTAATAAGATGAATTCTAAAGATCTTATTGCATAAAAAACAAGGCATTACACTTAAAGTTTGACAATTACACTGCGCAACATTTAAGAAAATATGTAGCGTTTGAGTTTCTGTAAAGAACCCGAATCAAATTTGCAAGAAGCACTTAACAGAACAAAGAGATGTAGTATTTTTGTATATTTTTGTAATGATTTTTTTATATTTTTTGAGTAAGAGAGAGAGTGAGAAAGTAGATAAGGGACAAAGAAAGTAAAAAGAAGGAATTGTAGTGAATATTTTCGTTATCTTATGCAGTGAACATTACATTCCTTTTATATTAAGGAATTACAACTGCAATGGTCACATTTCCCAACGTTAGTCTCTATTACAAATATGTTGTACAGAATTTAACTAAAACAATAACAATTTGAATGGTTAGGATCAATCTTCAACTTCTAATCGTGGTCGTCGGATTTATTCCAGCAGAACTTTCCTAAAACGTTGTCGTTTACTTTAGTTGTGCTTGCCATGTCATCGTGGGTCCCCTCCAGTTTGACTTTTGTAGATTTAGACACGTGTGTGGTGGAAATCATCCCTTTTATTGGTGAAACGACGTTTTTAGTTGACGAGTCTAGATCTGTCTAAACCCTAATCTCTTTGTTATTTCTCAACAGATAAGTCCTCTTCCTCTCAGTTGCAATTCTTCTTCTCTGTTCTTCTTCTCTTTTGCTCTTCGTTTTCATCTCTTTTTTATCGAATGCTAACTCCATCTCTTCCATTTTATGCAGGTCCATAACATTTCCCCCGCGAGTAAATTTCCCTTGTCCCCAAGGGTAAAAAGTGGGAAGGTGGACTGAATGTAAGCAAAGTCTTCCCACGTGGCTGTTTCCGGACCAAGATTTGACCATTGTACCAGAATTTGAGGTACTAACTTACCCCCTCTGTCGATGCCCTTTTGTCAATAACTTCAATTAGCTCAATTTTAAATCTACATGAATGATATATATGTGGTAATTTAGGACTATGAATATTAGTTGTGTTTAGGCGCTTTTTGAGTAGGGATACATGAAAAACATGGTGTATTTGGGATGAGTCTGGTAGTTTAAGTTTATAAGAAACTGGACCTATCTTTTTAATGGTATTATATGGGCTATAGTATCTGGCATAGAGCTTCAGATTCTTTCTAAGACGAACTGTGTTTTGTCTAAAAGGTTGAAGCTTTAAGAATACTTGATCTCCAACATCAAAAGATCTTTCACTTCTCTTTAAATCAGCATAGTATTTCATTTTAGCTTGAGCCTTCTGTAAGTTTTCCGTGATTAAGGACAACATAGTTAGGGGTGTGCAGGTCGGGTCGGATCTCGGGAATCCGACCTGACCCGATCGGATTTTTCCCGGCCGAGAAAAATCCGATCATCACTCTGACCCGCAGCTGCGGGTTTTTTCTCCCGCAGCCGCTCCTGCGGGTCGGAGTCGGGAGCTAGGGTCTAAATCCGATCCGACCCGAGCTCCCGATAATTGTAGAGAGCAGCGCATGTGAGCGGAGTCACCACCACCGCCGCCGCCACGAAGCTCAGCTCCTCTCCTCTCCTCTCCTCCACCTCCCCCAACTCAAACAACCCATCTCTCTTCTCCCCTCTCACAAAACCCACCTCATCCCTCTCCTCCTCCCTCACCTTCTGGTGCCCTTCTATTCAAAAAAAAAGATTTTTTTTTCATAGCCTCACTCCTCTCAAATGCGGCACCACTCAGCATCGTCGGTTGAAACCCGACACCTTCGCTGCACCACCCAGCATCGCCGGTTGAATCCGACCGCTCCGTCGCCCCGCCCCGCCGCTCCGCCGCATCGAGGTACTTTTGGACTTGTGTTTTTTTTTGTTTTTGGACTGGTTTTTGGGCAGATTCCAGTGGGCTTTTCGCCCACTGAAAATTTCGGGATCCCGAAGTCCCGCGGGACTCCCGCCGTTGCGGGAGTCCTGCCACCGCGGGTCGGGACGGGGGCCAGCCCACTCCTCCCGACCCCGCCAAAATCCGTGGGCCGGGGTTCCGATCCCGCGGACTCCGGGCCCAACTCACCCCTAAACATAGTATCCATTTCCTTAAGAAACTCCTTCACTTCTGGTTGGCTTGTCTCTAGGTAAGACCCCAAGTCTAATTGAGTGGGTTGATAGCCATACAAGGCCCGAAATGGTGACATCTTCAGGCTGGTATGGTAGCTGGTGTTGTACCACAACTCAGCTAAGCTCAACCATTTATTCCACCTCTTGGGATTATCTCAAGTCATGCACCTCATGTAATTCTCAATGCATTGGTTCACCCTCTCAGTTTGACGATCAGATCGAGGGTGATAAGTAGCGTTGAGGTTGAGCTGCACCCAAAGTAATTTGAAAAGCTCTTGCCAAAAGCCACTTGTAAAAACTTTGTCCCTGTCAGAAACAATGTTAATAGGCAACTCATGTAGCTTGTAAATATGATCTAAAAATAATCTAGCAACAGATTGTGCAGTGTAAGGATGAGATAATGAACAAAAATAAGAGTATTTAGTTAACCTATCAACAACTACAAAAATGACAATTTTTCCATCAGAAGGTGGAAGCCCTTCTACAAAATCCATTGTCATGTGTGTCTAAGCTTGTTGAGGGATAGATAATGGTTGTAATAGGCCTGAATAAGCTTTAGGATCATGTTGTGTCACACTTGTTAACAAAGTCAGTACACCTCAAATTTCAATTTTGGCCAAAAGAATAATTTTTTAACTCTTATATAAGTTGTGTGTACCCATGAGTGTCCCCCTATTGGAGAAGCATGTAACATATTGAGGATTTGTTGTTTTAGCAACTCATAAGGACCTATGCAGATTCTCTTCTTATATCTTAGGATACCATTAACAAATGTAAACTCGGGATGTGAGGCCAGATCAATTGTTTTAGCAGTTATTTATAATAGGAGAAAAGAAAACATCAGCTAAGTAGCTGTTCTCCACCTTTTTAACCCAATTTGGTTGAACTGTTGTAAGTGCAGAACATTCAGTTGTACTTTCCTCCTTTATGGATAGAGCATCATTAGCTCTATCATCAGTAGTTTAGCTATCCACCTTTGTTGTAGGGCAGTTGTAATTTTCTGCTCAAGAAGGTACTTCGATCTTTTCTGATCTGTTTTGATTCTAAAGTGATGACCTTATAGGTAGTGCTTCCACTTTTGAATAGCCAATAGCACTGTTAGAAACTCCATCTCACATATAGAAAGCATTTGGTTCTTTGGGCATAGAGTTTTGCTCAAATATGCTATAACTTATAAGCCTCCCATGTTGCATTAGGACGGCCCCCATACCTGTTCCACTGCCATCTGTTTCAAAAATGAAGGGTTTAGTAAAATACCAAAACAGGTGATTGAGCCATAGCCCTTTTTAAGTGATCAAATGCCACCTTACATTTCTTGGTCCAAGCAAAGCCATCTTTCCTTAACATGTTAGTAAGAGGCCTACTTATCAATCCATAATTTTTAGCAAACTTTCTATAATACCAAGTTAACCAAAGAAATTCTCTTAATCCCTTGGGCCACTGTAACATGCTTGAAACTTTAGTATGATCAGTAGATACCCCCTAGATACCCCCTGATCAGTGATAATGTGGCCTCGATATTCAATTATATTTTTACCAAACTCGCATTTAGCCTGTTTAGCATGTAATTGTTCCTTAGAAAGGATTTTTAGTGCAATCTCAAGATGTTTGACATGATCTACCCATCTTTGACTACAAATCAATATGTCATCAAAAAAAAAATACTAAAACAAATATTCTTAAGTAAGGCCAAACACTTGGTTCATTAGGGATTAAAATGTAGCGGGAGCATTACACAATCCAAAAGGCATAACTAAAAATTCATAATGACTATGATGAGTTTGGAAAGCAGTAAGATACATGTCCTCTTGTTTCATTTTGATCTGAAAATATCCAGATCTTAAATCTATTTTAGAAAAGAATTTAGAGCCATGTAAGTCAGCTAATAATTCATCATTAACAGATATATGATAGTCATGTGATAGTTAAAGAATTCAAATATATGCAATCTACACATAATCTCCGGCTAGCATCCTTCTTTCTTACCAATAAGACAAGAGATGCAAAAGGACTTTTGTTGTGTTATATGACACCTTCTTTGAGTAAAGTTTTAACAATTTCCTCATTTTCTCTTTTGCAGGCATGTGAATACATGTAGGGGTGTTGGTGTTTGGGAGTGCTTCATGGCTTCAAGTTGATTTGATGTTCAATATCCGTTGTGGGTGGGAGTTCAGAAGGCCCCACAAAGACATGTTTAAACCTATCTAGCGGAGGTACTAATTCCATATTTATGTCAGATTTTGATGGATGGATAGTGACTGTAAATACCTGACCATTACTCATTTTCTGCAGTTTTTGGTGTAGCTGTTCTGAGGTAATGATCTTGCATTCTGGTTTGGAAGTTGTTTCTTGTAAGGTAGCCTTCCTCCC
This sequence comes from Linaria vulgaris, assembly GCA_948329865.1. NCBI lineage: Eukaryota > Viridiplantae > Streptophyta > Magnoliopsida > Lamiales > Plantaginaceae > Linaria > Linaria vulgaris. The sequence continues at coordinate 109,803,648 of OX415250.1, read as the reverse complement.
CTCTATATTGAATCTCATGTACATTTGTGTGAAGTCAAATGTAACTGGTCCTAGCCTTTTGAACCATTTGCACCCAAGTATCATGTGGCAACCATCCACACTGATTATTTTGAATGTGAAAGTGAAATGATGCCCTTGCATTTCCCATTTTAAGTTTTGAGCCTCCTTATCACTTGTCAATCTCCTGCCATCAGCTACCTTTACCATTCTTGGTGCTACATTTGTTAACTTGCATCCTTTTTTATTTGTTGTAGCTTCATCTAAAAAAAACAATGTGTTGCACCAGTATCTAGTAGGATATGTAACAGTTTGTTGTTTACTTGCCCCTGTAGCTTAAGAGTATCTTCCTCTTTGCTGCCAGCAAGTGCACATGTTGAGACTTTGAATTCATGTTCATCTTTTGGCTCTGTCTCACTTATATTGTTGTCTAGGGATAGTAAGTACTCATCCTCTTCTTCACTGGTCATTTGGAAGGAATGTATTATTTTAGAGCACTTGTGATTGAAAGTGTAGGGTTTCTCACAGTTAAAGCATAGACCATTTTCTCTCCTAGCTTTCATTTCAGCTATGATCAGTGTTTTCCTGGTACGATTAATGTTGTTGTTGTTGGATGAAGAAGCTAGTTGGGTCTTGAACTAGTGGTTAGGAGCTGGTGCATTATGAGTATTTGTATTTGACCACCTTAGTTTTAGTTTCTTTCCCAGGGCTTCAAGAGTCATTTCTTATTTTTTAGCCAACTTCATGGCTTGATGCAAATTTTGTGGCTCAAACATGTCTAAAAAAGATTGTAAGTCTTCATGTAAACCACTAACATAGCTAGCTACCAAGTAATTATCAGACAGTTCTCTACTATCAAAGAGATACAAGTAAGAAATTAGTTCTTCAAATTTTCATTGTAACTATCCAATGTGCCTGTTTGTTGTAATTTGTTAAAGTCGCCAATGATTTTATCTTCCCTTAAATCCTCAAACCTAGCAGCGATTAACCTTAAAAATTGTTCCCATTCAAGTCCTGAAATTTTGCTACTATAGTTTCTGTACCAGGTGGCAGCTTTGCCTTCAAAGTGAATTGTAGCCAAAGTTACCTTCTGGTTTTCTGACATATTAGAATTAAATGAGAAATAGCCATTGCACCTTAGCATCCATTCCCTAGGATTTATCCTATTAAATTTGGGAAAATTCATTATGGGCATGTTACTTAGCTGTGTGCTTTGGTTATTATCTTGATTGTACCTCTGATGTGACTTAACAAGAGATGTGTGAGATTGTTGCTCTTGAGTTTTACCAGAAGTTGGTTCCCATATTTGTGATTGATTTGTGCCCATCATTTCCACAGTATCTGCCAATTTGGACATCTGAATTTTGAGTGCTGAGATGATGGAGCTTATTTCGTTATAATTGTGATTAGCTTTGTTGCTTTGTTCAACTAGCTTGGTGTTGATATCCTCGATCTTATCTTGCAGATTCTCACGCCTGAGAGCTTCCTCCTGGAGTGAAATATCGAATTATTTTTGTGCCTCTTGGAGGTCTTTTAGAGTTGGGCCATTCACCATGATTATCCAAGGATAATTGGGCTCTGGATATCAAATGTAGTACTCTTTGTATATTTTTGTAATGATTTTTTATATTTTTTTTTTAGTAAGAGAGAGAGGGTTAGAAAGTAGATAAGGGATTGAGAAAGTAAAAAGAAGGAATTGTAGTGAGAATTTCTAACCCTCTCTAATAGTGGTCGTCGGATTTATTCCAGCAGAACTCCCCTAAATCGTTGTCGTTTACTTTAGTTGTGCTTGCCATATCATCGCAGGTCCCCTCCAGTTTGACTTCTGTAGATTTAGACACGTGTGTGGTGGAGATTGTACCTTTTATTGGTAAAACGGCATCGTTTTTAGTTGACGAGTCTAGATCTGTCTGAACCCTAATCTCTTTGTTATTTCTCAACATATAAGTCCTCTTCCTCTCAGCTGTGATTCTCTCTCTCTGTTCTTCTTCTCTTCTGCTCTTCGTTTTCATCTCTTGTTTATCGAATGCTAACTCCATGTCTTCCATTTTATGCAGGTCCATGACAAGAGATTCAATGTTACTAGAATTCACTAGCACGGGGAGTTCTTACAATATCAGCAGCTTAGCACATTTATGTCTATTCTCTCGATGAATGGAACAGTATATGTATAGCTTCGGTAACACAAATTGTACCAACCAATTTCATAATTACTTCTTCACCATTGATGAGATATCTTGTTTACAACAAAATGACCAATTATCTTTATTTTTTTAAAGGCCTAGGCAAGGAAAAGTGGGTGGAACCAACCACTGAAACAACTAATTCCCCGACTTGTCGTCTCTTCATAATGGAACAAACAATTATGCAAAAAATATGTTGTGTCCAACGGTTCCATTCATCGACACTACTCCCAATTCCACCAACGGTTCCATGGCATTTCAGAATACGAAAAGAGAAGTTACCTGTTGGAATACACCGTTAGACGAGAGAAGACTCTTCGCGATCTCGCAATGTGCCCGCCCTGACAGTACGAATCTCTGGCCACCATTCCCGTTCATTTTCTTCTCTGTCGCCACCACATCTCCGACGAGCTTCCCGTTCACACTATAGCCCTTCCGGTCAGATTCGCGAAGCTGTTCACAGTCGCAATGGACCGTAACTGCCATAATCGCTTTTTCGAGTGTTTGTTATTTGCTAAAAAGTGACGTAATAGAGTGAGATGTTTTGTCGATTAATAATGAAATGGGGGTATTATTTATATACCGACCACTAATCACGGATTAACAATTAATTGCGCCTAAACTTTAATTAAACCTTAATCGGCAGTCATTTAAAAAAGAAGTACCCCTAGGGTTTGGGATATTACAATAACCTCCCCTCTCAAGTTAGAACTTTGATATCATAGAGAAATTATAATGAGTTTTAATTTTTCCCTTTAGTCAATGAAGGTTTTGAAATCCAAAAAAGTATTTTGACATGTTAATTAAGTTTCGAGGGAATTATTATATGAATTTAATTGTGATACTATTGCAAACTCTTTTCTTTTCAACCAAAAGAGTTTTTTTCTAAATTTAAATCGAAATGGTTTCTCTTAAAACAATTAAAAATACTAAAAATAATTTGTTTAATTTTATCTTTCATTAATTAAAACTCCAACGAAGTTCTAAACTCCAGTTTTGAATCAATGTTTTCATTTTTTTTTTTGAACTTATTATCCTTTTAGCTACAAAATAGTGAAACTTGTGGATTAATTATTTCTTTTTACAAGTGTGTATTATTCAACTCATGTAAAAAGCATTTTTATTTTATTTTTAGATAAGATAAAAAAAACTAAATTTCAAAACATGAATTTATGTAAAACTTGCGTTTATTTAGAGTTTGTAAAGACTCAAAATTCTAGTTTTAGAATAAGTTGTTTGAAATTAATTTTAATCAGTGAATGATAAAATAAAACAAATTGTTTGTTATAATTTTTTATTTTTTCTAAAAGAAACTACCTTATTTTATGTGAAATAAATTATTTTGATTGAATAATACACGTACACCTCTTGAAAACTTAATTAATATATAAAGATGCTTCTTGGGGTAAACATTACATTACAAAAGGACAAGATTGGAAACTCATTACAAACTCCCTATAACATCAACAAAGTTCTTACTTGAGAGAGGGTAATTGTCTTTTCTCAAACCTCGGGGAGTTCTAACTTGTCCAAGCTTTGCTCTACTTAATTTTCCTCAATCTTCCAATGTTTCTCAAAGACTCCAAGATCAAATATCTTCAAAACTGCTCGGACGTTGAGTATCCGTCCTTGGGCCGCTGAACTGGGAAAACATTCCCACCGGAAGTGAGTCGTCACCAGTGTCGACAAAGGGAGAGTTTCTTCTGTCCTTGAGCCAGAGAGAATAGTTTGTGGTTGTAGATTAATTGATGGTCTTCCTATAAAAGCGTGATGGTGATTTCATCTAATCTTTTGTTTTTTTTTTTTGTGAAAAAAAGAAGAATCATTGAGATTTGTTCATATTTCATATATTGGAAATTGTTTATTCTCGTGTATAGTGTTTGATGTTAAATGTTGAATTAGTTTTACTTTTTCAAGTGTATCAAAATTAAAAGTCCATTCAAGTTCTTCTTCATTTTAATCTGTTACGACACATTTGGTTGCCCCATCAGCTTAAAACCCATATTATTTAGTGTCATGCTTAGACCCAAATAAATTATTTAATCTTGCATTTGTTTGTCAAAAACAAACCCACATTGGAACCTTTGTTGTGATTAAAACTCATATTTGGATGCACTTATACAACCACATTAATTTGTAAATTCCCTAAAGTACCCTTACTTTTTCGTCAAAACCCAGTATAAAAAAGGAAAAAAAAATAATTATTGTAAATCACAAATTTGGGGAAGGTCTAGAAACCCTAAACACCCGTTACCAAATTCCCCTTCCGATTCGCCGATAAAAATGGATAACCGGCTTTCAACGACAGCGAAGATCGTGGCGAAGCTTAAGAAATGTACTTCAGTGGGTTCGTCGCCGCAGAGGACGCTGGCCGTTGTCAATGTACAGTCGAGTGCAGTTCTGTCGCGCGAGAATAACATCATCAAACACCCACCACCGGCGAGTGAATACTGGTACACAAAGACAAAGGTAAAATGCATGTTAGGATATTGTAGGATATTAAACATGTACGTTGTGATCGAATTACCAGCCGATACGTTGCGCTATGTGCACTGTTTTGCGTTATTCATATCCCGACTTAGTAGATGTTCATAATCCAAAATTGATATGCCCAATAGTGACACATATGCCATGCATCTATGAATTGTAGGTCGATTTGCACACAAATTCAACGAGTTTTACCTTTATTTAGGGATAATTACGATTATGTAACCTCGTTGTAGACAATGATTAGTAGTGATATAAAGTTTTCTGATAATAGTCGCCAATTGCATTACGTTAATAACATCGGTAATAATCAATAATCACAACAATTGATCAAAATCGTTGGACATACTTCGTTCATGGAATGAGGCTAGGTTAGTTGTGATGTTGCTTGTTTGAACTCTGATTATCTGTTGTACTGTGTCCCACAACTAAGTTGGGTAATCTAAATTCACTAAACATTACATGTACGTTACATGAAGTGGCCATATAACCAAATTTTCACCTTTGGACAATTATATTGTATGAATATAGGTCTTCCGATCATCAATAATGAAATGTTTGTGCAGACAAGGGTGAGATCATTATGCTATGAAATGAAAGGTGGAGCTTGGGATGATAATTTGGAGTATCATCTTTGTTGTGTCTTGACTGATTACGCAAAGATTTGCGAGGTAAGGACTCTAGAGGGTATGGTGGTTGCAGTAAGACACGCAGCAGTAGTGTTGTGCATGTTTCCGGGATTTGGACGCATCAACGAGGTCCATGTTCGTGAGAAGATTATTAAGATGCGTGCTCTGTTCTATAAGTTTTGGACCTTTGTGGTGAATTTTCATCTGATGTTTGATAGCAACACATGGAAGGTGACGCGTGATGAAGCGTACGAAGCACTGACCCGAAATGTAATTACTTCCTTGCTTTGTTTTTGCGAGTGATTAGTTTTTATTTCAATAATTTAAATTCAGGTGTACTAAATTTTATTTAAAATGTCCAGGAAACTGATCTCGAAAGACACTTCTTCAGTGAGGGATTACCATCATTCAGCCATAAACACAGTTTTTTTCATTTGGTCTGATGCCGCTTTTTTCACGGAGGAACTTGTGTATTACTGTGTGGAGGGAGACCAGATGCTGTTTTTGATGGATGGTATTTATTGGGGGTTCGGTAGGGAAGTCGACTGCTTCAGGGTTTTGGCAAGCGTTGCCCGTAATATGGACGTCTCCACTGTTGATGGATTGTTTTTATGCATTTGCGAGGCAAGCAAACAGCTAAAAACTTCTGAAGACCAAATACGTAGGCGTGTGAGGGTTAGGAGGAGTCCCTTATTGAGGCTTGTTCATCATCTGCATAAGACATAGCGAGAGGTAGATTTGGAGACTGGTACATTCCCTTTGGTTGAGGCTGACAACTTGCTGTCACCGCAGGTTATTGGTGCTTTCTTATAGATATTTGTTATTAAACTACATTTCAGTTATTATTGTTTCCATGTTCTATCCATTAACTCGGATATTCACATGCAGTTCTTCAGTGAAATTAGCCACTACAGTGCCCTTGGGTATCCTGGCTTTCAACACCAGAGAGATTTTTACATTTACAGCAACGCCGCCATTTTGCCAGAAGAAAAGTACCACTACTTCTCGGACGATATAGCTGCTAGTTGGCGTTATGATGTTGGAGGGTTGTTACGGCCTCATAACCCTGCCGAAAATATTAAAGAGCTCACTATAAGGCACAACGTAGTAGTCTCGCATGCGCGCTCTTTAGGTCTTATTTAATGTACATTTTCCTGATGTAAAAACTTGTTTTGGTACGCTTTGGTCTTACGCTACGGTTGCCTTAGTTTGTTTCTGGTAACCTTTTGATGAGATATTTAAAGTACAATCTCTTAGTTTCCAATTTCAGCATTAGTAGTTATTTTAATGGTTATTGTAAGATGGATTGATTATGAATGGAAATATTAGCAACAACCCATATTTTCCAATAATGGGTTGATTTGTCATGTAAACTGCGGTTGTTAATATCAAAAGATAGTTGTCTATAGTTTTATGTTCATTACTATTTTGCAATCGATTCAGGAGGTGTAAGAATGCTTTCATAAACACAACAAAAGTCATGAAAGTCTTGTATTTAATTCCTTACCAACCATACCTACTCACCACTGCATTTGGTATTATAAAGCAAGTATGTCAAAGTTGAGATAAAAATAACCTAATTTGCACACATATTATACTGAAACAGCCAAAACTTTAAAAGAAGGAGATATGGTTGGGTTTGGATATGACGAAAATTGGGTCGAGACAGCAACTTTTAGTATGCATGAAGCACATACCCCTAGATTTTCCAATAGGATCCGTACATGTTCATGCGGAGTTGAAGCAGTTCTTCGGACAGTTTGGTCAATCGACAACCCCGGGAGGCGAAAATGGTGATGCGCCAACGATAGGGTAAGTAAACTGCAAGGTTTATGTTTAACTAGTTTTCTTAACAAAATCGCCATTCAAATTTCAACCTCACTCTGATACAAATTGGATTCTTAAGAAAGCCTACATAATTTTCATTACACTAACATCTAATTAAACTGATAATCTCTCCAGGGCCTTCGCTGCGACTATGGTGTGAGGGAAGATATGGAATTACTAGCACATTACAAGTTGATCCTCCTTGAACTGCTCCAAAAAAACAGGGAGTTACGGGTTGGAATGCGCCGTGGGAACCAAATTACTCGAGCACTGAATATTGTTTTAGTAGTGCTAGTTGTTATTATTTCATTGTTTGTGTTACTACATTATGCGTATTAGTAACGACTCACCCAGTAATGTACTTTTTAGTAATGCGTAACTCGTTATTTGGATTTCGATGATCAGGTACTCTGTATTTGTAATATGTATGGGTGTGCTATGGTGCAATGAATTTACTTATTTTGATGCGTATAACCTTGTTATGATTTTCCAGTAATATCCAAAAAGAAAATATGTTAGTTTCAACCTAACTAAAAATTGGGTTATATCATGATTTTATGAATCTGCATGACTTGTATAACATAATATTAATGGTGGTTTAGGTAAGTAATGCCACCAACATTTCTGAAGGTTGTCTTTAAACTCTGATCTATTGTTTTTACTTTGAATGACCTCAAAAGATTGTACTCGAGTACAATATTTTTTTATCAATTAATTAGTGCAGCCATAATATCTGATAAAAGTCTTTTATCAGTTAATAGCAGCAATATAATCTGATTTCACCTTGCTTTACAATATTTGATGCAAAAGGAAAATTAATTACTTATTGCTCAAAATCATGGAAACTGGTGGACATGTTGTTATGAATTAACCTTTTTGAAATATAACATTTTTTATAATAATAATTAGGGAGAATTACACAAAGTACCCCTCAACTATGGGTAAATTACACAAAGTACCCCTCCTCTTTGGGAAATTACACAAACTACCCTTATGGTCAAAAAAATTAAAATAATTAAGACAACCTTTCAAATTTAAATCATATCATAGACTAAAATTCGCAGATAATTTATTTTTTCTTAGAAGAAATTATTTGTTATCAATATTTTTTGTCATTTTAAACGAGATAAATGAGGTTTGATGCAATAACTTTGACTTATTTTTTGTTTTTTGTGTAAAATAATTGAAGAGCATGAATTTACATTCAATAATTTGAAAATAAAAAATTACGAAAAATCGGTCATAAGGGTAGTTTGTGTAATTTCCCAAAGAGGAGGGGTACTTTGTGTAATTTACCCATAGTTGAGGGGTACTTTGTGTAATTCTCCCTAATAATTATTGAGGTGAGTAATGGCAACTACCATGAAAGCTGGTTTTAAAACTCTGATGGAAATCCTACTACTTCAAAGTCTAATCCAAATTGAAGTCTTTCTTTGTACCAGTGCAGGCATATCCAGTTGATTGACCATGTAGGATTGACCATGTAGGATTTAACTAGTCAGAGTTAATTCTGGTGGTAGTGATGAAAGGGTTAGATCAAGATAAGCAGACCAAAATTAACTTAGTTTATTGCTATTACACCTTATTAGTGCAAATATTTAACTATAAATAGCAGTGGTTAGTAATTTAGGCCATACATGCAAGCAAACAACATATAAAATTTTCATTATCTCTTGTTAATAAGCAATCACTCACAGATAAGATGAACAACAACAATGCTCCGCAAAACCCTCGTTCTCAGAGTTCCATGTTTTACACTAGGCACTGGACATACGTCGTAGATGCCACTTTCATTGATGTGCTCCTTGGCGAGGCCAATCGCATGAATCGTTGTCTTACCACCTCTGACCTTGGTGCAATCAGACTTGCTCGTAATACCGTTAACGCCACTTTCAACAAGAGATTCACCGTCCGTCGGTGCATTTTACAATTTCGTAAACTTGAACGCCGCTACAACATCTTCCATTTCATCATAACCCTGAGTGTTGTCTACTATGACCAGACGAACAATGTAGTCCATCCGCTCGAGTCCTTTGTTTGGGACTACTGCTATTTGGTGAGTACTAATTCTTCCTATATTATTATATATGTGTGGTTTTGTAGCAGTTAAATGAAATCAGCGTGTTAACCTTTTATTCATGCAGAAGTATCTGTTTAGCGAGGCATACATGGTGGAGGGCGAACCGGCCTGGACGCAACTATGCAACATCTTCGGACGCTAGCACTGTGTTGAATCTCCCCGTGGGCCAATTGACATGATAGACTTAACCGAAGACGAGCATGATGACAGTGAACCACCGGTCCCTGAAATTGCTGCCGTTGCCCCTAAACCAAGTGTCGAAGTAGTTGCGAGTCCTACGAATTCGTTCTGGTCTGACCTCAGGGAGCAAGGCATGCAGGTGTGGAGCAATTCTCCAGCCCCCGACTCGACTGTTCCAATCCCGGAGGACAATGATGTTCAAGCTAATGCTGATCATGTGCCAAATGATGCAAACGATAATGAGCAGGCTCGCGGTGTCGACTTACAGATTAATCAGAACGAGGTGACTACCCCACCAAACCCCAATGTTAATCGTCGTGCAGTGTCCACCGGTTCCTCTACCTCTGTTAACAGTCCATACCAAGGTAAAGGAAAAGTGACTTCTATGGGAGACATGACTGGAACAAGTGGCAAGGATGGTTGGGGCCAGGTCTAGAGGTTTTGTGATTGGAGGAGGGGTTAACACGTTACGAATGAACGCCTGCTATTCGTGATGTGTTAACTTGTTGGTGTGAAGTAATTTCCCTTTGTTAGATTGTTTTCTTAAGTTTGTAGTTGTGTGGTGATGAAGTATGAAAAGAATGGATACTGGTGTTATGCCAGCAATCTTTTCTGTTTTTGTGCATTTGGTTTAGGTTGGTTGTAACAGTAACTCTACCAGTAGTATGGATGCATAGTAGGTATGTTGTGGCATAAGTTGTGATTTGGCGGCTTAGGACTAGATCGCTTTTAACACCATTTTCGTGATCTAGTCTTATAACCGCTTCTAGTTAGATGCGTTATTTGGTTCCGGCCCTGTGAGGCGCTATTATAGTGTAGTGCCGCATTTTGTAATGTTGGTTTACCAACACATTTTCAATCTATATGAAGGGCAACCAAATATTAAAAAGATGCATTTAAATTAACCTCCTCTACATAAAATCAGAGCTTATATTATACATTGCAATGTTTCCTGTTTTATATGGTCACTATATTCCTACACATTGCAGTGACAGTAGACTACGTCCTTTATATGTTTCTGGCGAAACATATGTACACAATTGTAGTATGAGTAACGCATCGAAATTAAACTATTGCAAACACTTAAATACTTAAAACATTGTGGGGATCACTTGAAGGAGTTGGTAACATGAATAAAAGTTGCAAAACTCACATTCATTAATAAAAAGATTGGACATAAGATTCTGCATATACAGATTTCAAAATAACTTAACAGAGGACAACTATTCTAGAATTTACTACCAACTTCCAACTAGTTTGTTTCTAAATTAACCATTCATTGCAGCATTTAATTACATGTCATTAGCAGGTGTTGAACCCGAGTAAAGTGGCCTCAGAAGGCTATTTCATTTTTGTCAAATCAAAGTAAAGAAACCATATTTACTACACTAAAAAAATCTCTTCTTTATCATGCAAAATACCAACAGACACAATTATTCCATTTATTAAAAGCCAACTGAATCAAATTCACATCATCTATGCACCAAAGTATTCAACACAACAAAATAAATCACAAACATACCATTTTACCAACCACCACAGTAGCAAACTCCCAAAAAATGGCAAATGAAAACGAGGAAGAGTTCGGGATAACCCCATGGGATTTCCAAACATTGTATGAAATTTTCCAGGCACCAAAGCTGGAAACAGAGATGGAAGCGCAAGAACTAATGGTGTTGGTGACAACCATACCATCCACCAATTGGGAGATACGGGTGGACGTTACTAGGATGAATGGAGTAGACATGAACGACTTCTACCAACAGAGGTTGTCGTTAACACCCTGGGAGACGAACAAGCAATAATACTTGGTCATGGAGAGCCTTCTGCAGATCGTAGCACTTCAGAACTCAAATCGAGTTGACAATCCGGTACACCCTACACAAATTTATAACTCAACGATGAAGGTGGTTACGTGGAACTGCCAGGGGGCGGCAGAGGATTCGTTTAAGGAAAACTTTCGTCGTTTGGTAATGAAACATCAGCCAACTTTAGTTGTGGTGCTTGAAACTTTAGTCACTGAAGAAGAAGCACGGGACATTGTGCCTGACTTAGGCTACAATGCGTATGAAATAGGGCCAACAAATGCATTGTGGGGACGTATTTGGATGATGTGGAATAATCTGGAAGTACAGGTCGAGGTACTAGTATCAGAATTTGAGGAAATGAGTGCTATCATAACACCAAGGTCTATTGTAAAACCGAAGACAGTGGAAGTTAGTCGGCCTCCGCGGAAATCTGTGAAGATTGGATGGTGTAACTCGCGATGTAAGGAGCTTACATCGCACTGAATGCATGGGGTTCAAGCAACTAGGGTAGCTTTAATTTTCCTGGCATAATCGGTTGTTTCGTAGTTGAGTAGGCAATTGGTTGCTTGGCCTACTCATTGGTATTAGCTGTAATGTTTTTTTAAAGTATGCAATGTTGAATTTCTTTGTACCCTACTACAGAATCCTTTTTTTGGTCTATGGCTTTATAACTTATGGACAATTTTAATGTCTTTTGCTTATGATAGTATGTTGAAGTGTTGTAATTATGGTGTGTTCTAATTATGCAGTAATCCAACAAATTAGACACAAAAGCATACATCAACTATTTCTACCGCAAAAAGGATAACAGAACGCAATGAAGCTTCCGATTTTCGTAATCAGTTGACAAACTAAATACGAAAATCGCGCGACAGTTGCCACATATGTCATATTACATATGAAATCGTACAATACTCAAAAATATTAGTAAAGTCAGATGTTTCACAAACACTCGATGCGGGGGTAATGCTGCCCAATTAAATGAGTTAGTGTAACACCCTAGCCAAAAGTAAGCTAATACCCAATACAAACAAAGCTAGGTAATAGCGTGATTCAAAATAAAAGCAATGTACTTATCATGAATTGCTTTAACTAACACTGAGCAGATCCTGAGTTCAAACCCCCTTGGATGATCATTTGAACATACGCTTCACGCGTAGCATCATCCATACTTAAGAAGATATCAGTATTCTGGGGGCTCTCAATTACCTTTTACGTCACCAAAATCATCAACTGGATGGGTTGTATGCCCATCTTTGAGACAATGTTGTAGACCTGGGTGCTCTTGCTCATTGGCTCAACATGAGCAGTTTGTGCAGTAGTGGAATAGGTTTGAGCGTCGATGCACTGTGACATCTCACCAAATCTATTGTTGGTCTTCTCCACTAGGCCTCATATCAAAGAAACAAGTTGTTCAGTGAGTGCGCTGCTCTCGCGCGACTTCCTCTTCCTTGATTCTTGGTTCGCATTCGGATCAGCATCGCGATTAAGTGTTGAACCACCAGGCACGTGCGTTGAGGTGGTGTCATCCAGCTCATCTGCATTGAGGGTGGTGTAATCCCTTGGAGTAGAGCCACGACCAGAGGTTGTGTTAGGTACTGACTTACCTTTAGCGCCAGAGACTACGTGAATATCGTATACCTCCTCTGTCAGATCGTGCGGGTGGTCGAGTTCTAAGATAGCATCATCAATTCCTTAGGCTGCATGTCCATTAGCCCTGTCACTCCCAAAGAAAATTTTCCAGTCTTCATAAAGTGGGAAGACACGGTCACGGAAAGATTCGGCATCCTTGTACACCTGCATTGGTTTGTTAGATTAATAGCAATATGGCAATAACCAAAAAATATATTGTCAACAACCATTAATCAAACTTTGTACTCTTTGGTGGTAGGTCAGTAGGTAATATAGTAGGTGGTAAATAAAATTTTTGACTTGCCTTAACATATGAATCCCAGACATCATCATCTTCGATGTCTATCTTGTTGGTGCTGTAGTCGAATGAAAATCCGGAGGTACCACAGACCTGGCTTAGTACGTTGTAGGTTTTTTTCCACACCGTGATCTTCGAGTTAATGTTTTTCTGTGAGAGTGGTCTGCCATTAGGAAACTTTGCCTTCAATTGATTCTCCAACTGGATTAAGTAGCCTGCTCTGAAACCGTTGTCGGAACGCCAACCATTGGCGCATAGGTCCAGCAGTGAATGCAACAACGCCGTTTCTTCTACCCTCGACCAAACACGCCGAGTAGTTGCAGGCTTCTTAAACGGTTCGGGTACAAACTGGGAAGGATTTGGAGCACTAGCCATCTGTGATGAATAATTCAGACATAATCAGTTTAATCAAGTATTTAACATAAATACAATCAAGTGAACTCTCTAACCACAGATATTTCGTGTTCGTAGAATGACAAGCAATCATGCTTATAATTGTTTCACCAACAACATATGTAATTATTGGTAAGACTAATATAGATCAGCCAACCAAATCATTAACAAAGTAAACAACTTTTACATTGCAACTTCACATATATCTTACTAAGCACAATCACATGAAACGGAGGCATGAAGTTTATTTTGTTGGACCAGGTGAATAACATATGCTTTAGAATACGGTTTTCTTTCATCATTTCAATCATTGGTATTTAGAAGTTGTAGTGATGGAGGCTAATCAAGCATATGCTTTGAATCAGTCATGATCAGGAGCTTTTTGTTCCTTGATCCCATCAATTATACCAACAGTAAATATGATAAGTAAGATTCTACTAAATGCAATCAATTCCAAACACCAACCATAGTGTAATATGTCGTAATCCGGGAACATTTCTTACATAAACACACACATCAAGCCATTTCACCATATTAAAACGGCACCAGCAATAACTAGTTTAGCAAATATCCTTACAACACTGAATAAATATGGTCTTTATATAAGTAATGATTCACAGTACACTACTATGTACTGTACTTATGCCTAATGGGGACCACGACGGGCTCTCCACGCGTTGTACATATCTAGGGCCAGCTCATCTCGGTAGTTAGTCCACGCGGTAGACGGTTCAACAACATCAACATATCCTGTTTCCGGGGGGTAGTTCCTCGGGGACTATGGGTAGTCTTCATCAAGGTGGGAGTTAGGCATATCCTGCCTGATGAAGTTGTGTAACAGGACGCAGGCCATCACGATCTGGCAGTGAGTTTTGACCGGGAAATATGAATTCTTGCGCAGTATTGCCCATCTACTTTGTAATCCTCCAGAGGCACATTCAATGATGTTGCGGGCACGTGCGTGTTTCATGTTAAAGTATTCCTGGTAGTTTTGAGGTGCACGGTTCCCTACTCCCCATTCCTTCAAGTGATAACGGACCCCTCGGTAAGGAACTAGGAACCCCTCTCCATTAGTGTACCCCCCGTCGGCTAAATAATAACAACCTACATTCACAGTAATGTTTAACGTTAGTTATTCTATTTGATATACTTTATCTAGAAACTTATAGTGTTAGACATCGTACCAGTAGGAACTTTAAAGCCATTTGGACGATTTATGGCGTCTTTAAGCACCCTACTGTCTGATGCAGACCCTTCCCAACCCGCCAGAACATATACGCACTGACCACGCCTGTCACAAACGCATAACATGTTTGTTGCCAATATTCCTTTTCATGACCTATATCGTGGTTTGTCTACAACAAGGACACACATCTGCATATATGTACCGTCCAGAGCTCCTAAGCACCCCTAAATCATTGAAAGAACAAACGGTGGCACTGGTCAATAAGGGTTACATGGCTGGTAGAATTTATTGAATTCCTTGTTACAAGTTATGGGCTGTTGTTACCTGAAATAACTTCCAGGTGGGGTCAAGGTCATCCGGCCCAATGGGGGTTGGCGTTACTAGGAGAATACGATGGCATTTCAATAAGGCTAGGAGAACTTTACCGAAGAATCGGCTCACTGTCTCCCCCGAACGTACGTAGTGAAATTTTATTTTGACATTTTTGGTGTGGTGCGCTAAAACATCTAGGAACATTGAAACTTGTGCGGATAAACTGGTATATTTTGATTCACGTAGACCACCATACTCATGTAACAAGTAACAGAACTTCAAGAAACAATCGCGATTCATTCTAAGGTTGTCTTTTATGGGTTTGTCTCCCGTGTTCAGTATCCGGTCTAGGTACTTTACTTGGTATGGGATACGTCTAACTATGCTATACCTAATGCCGCGTCTACGAGGTCGTCGTCCTAACAGCCCACCCTCAACGGCAATAAGTAAAACAACCAAAAACCCAATAAAGGACACATTAAATATGATCTCATGCATCAACATAAACAAGTGCAGCCGCTGAATGCCATCCATAATGGATCCTGATGTTGCACACAACAAATGTTAACTAAACGCTATTGCGAAGAAACAGTACAACACAATAATCTTTCACAGCCCACAGAAATTAACAATATTGCGAAGACACACATACAAAACAGGGGCACTAATTGTCAGTGGTTACAAACACTAATCATCCACAACCCACAGTTATTAAGCAAGAAATTATCAAAAGCAACAACAACAGTAGTCATATATCCCACACAGGCGTTACACACCCTCAACGGACAACGTCTAAACAAACTACACTCACAAATTGCGTAATTCACGAGCAAAGAAGAGTGGTAAGAGTTTGAATTACCTTTCCGCAAAACTAGGAGCTGCAATTCTCTGAAATTGAGTCGACGCTACAACCAAAATACCCGTTGCTTCAACTGTGGAGAAAGACAAATGTTAGAACGACACTTCATGAGGAAAAAACTGAAAATAAATGTGAAATTTATGTGAATCTGCCCAAAAATTCGGTACCTTTGGAACCCTAGAATCGCACATGCGTTCTTCACAGTGATGGGGAAAATGCTTTATGTCAATCACTCATGATGTAGGTGCCACTGCAGGGGTACAGAGTTGTCATTTTTTTCAAAAAAGGAAGGGCAGATGCGGTATTTTACATTACAGCTGGAGCTGGAAGTTGTGACATTAAATTATCATATGGAGGGGAGGTGAGATTAGTTATGTGGGAATATGCTCCCAAAAAGCATTTTATGTTGGGCCCCTTCTAGCTTTTATTTGCCATCCAAATGTGGTATTAGACCACACTATTTAATTAATAAGGGATGTTAAGGGCAACCAAATGTGCCGTTACACTCTACATAAAAATTTAAATATACTAAGAGATGTGTGGTTTAGAATGGACTAGCAAATGTAGCACGCGGTTCCCGCGAGCATAATTCTTTTTTCAATGTCATTTTATGTTGGTTAAAGAAGAAGATTTATCTAGATAACATGTCCCATTAATTCTGAGTAGAACAATGGAGAAAAGCAGATTATGAGAAAAGTAAGTCATTAATTATAATTAGTAATATAATTAATTAGTCTAACTTAATTTGTAAGGTTATTTTGGGGATTTAATAAGAAATTTTCACAATATAGCTAAAACACAAAGATTAAAGTTGGAAATCAAAAGATTGGTGTCACAATGGGTTTCTTTATATAATAGTACTAGCAAATGTAGCACGCGGTTCCCGCGAGCATAATTCTTTTTTCAATGTCATTCTATGTGGGTTAAAGAAGAAGATTTATCTAGATAACATGTTCCATTAATTCTGAGTAGAACAATGGAAGAAAAGCAAATTATGGGAAAAGTAAGTCATTAATTATAATTAGTAATGTAATTAATTAGTCTAATTTGTAAGGCTATTTGGGGATTTAATAAGAAATTTTCACAATATAGCTAAAACACAAAGGTTAAAGTTGAAAATCAAAATATTGGTGTCACAATGAGTTTCTTTATATAATAGTATATGGATATAGATTCTTGGTGTGAGATCAAAGAAGAAGTGGTTGGATTGGCTTTCGTGTAACTTTGTATCTATGAGTTGCTTTGACTGTTTTTTTTACTCAAAGTCGGATATGAAAAGCTTGAGTTGCATCAAGTTCCATCTTTAAAGGTGCACTATCATCACAAATTGTTTTTTTCGAAACTTAACCTTTAGATCGAAATGTTCCATCATCATGTAGTTAATCAAACTATACGTTGGTCAATTAACATGTACACGGTATTGGTATAGTAATATTCTATCACACGTACGTTTGATATAGTCACATATTGCGTTTGATATATTCACATATTGAATCTAGCAATAGGTACTAGCTAGCAGTCTAGTTCATAAAGTGATACATGGTTTTTGCAAAAGATTCACGTGGAAGTCATCCGTTGCGAATCTGCACTATTTATATATAAAAGTCTCAATTATCATTGTTGTTCCTAGTATTATCTATGTTTCTATTATATAGTGGTTAAGTGTCCGCTAGTCAATTTGCACTACGCATTAACAAAAGTCTAATAATAGTTGATAACAATAGGTTTTTAAATAATCTTAATTGTTTCTTCAAAAAAATCTTAATTGTATTTTTTAATTAAGATTATTGATAATTAGGTGTAGAGAGCAAAAAAAAAAAGCATTTTCTCTTAAAGGATTTGAGGAACTCTTCTCATATTTAAGAGAGAAGTCCGTCATGGAGCAAGAAAATGCTTTTGATAATATTGGGCCCTTAATACAATTTTCCCTCACGCTAAATATGAGTGTGTGTGTGTGTGTATTTTTTTCAGCCAACCTATTACAAATGATAGTGAAGGGTATATATCTATGTATATATATTGTGAAACTAAAACCCCTTCATTGTCCAGAAAAAAAAAAATAGAACCCTTTCATTAGATGCTCGTCACTTGACCTTCATCATTTGGAGGTGTGACCTTCGCTTAATTACAATCACAACAAGTTGGTAGATCGCTTAATTACAATCAAAAGTTGGTATATCCGATGACGTTTTAAAATTTTTGGTTGCTCGAGGTATAAATGTGCTCTTATTGGGTAATAATGGCCCAACAATACTCTAATTTGGACATCAATATGGTCTTCGTGAAGACGAATTTTTCAGGCCATAGAATATATAATCGGCTCCGCACGAGGCTAATGTTGACTAGCCTTTATATGATATTGTATCATTCAAGTGATTTACGAGGTGACTCTAAATTCTTCTTCGAAAATTGGTTACTCGTGCTTTTCTGTTGTCTTGTTGACTCGTGTGAGACTTCTCCTACTTCATAAGTTTTTCTCTGGGCTTGTTAATATTTTTAGGTGGAGATTCATCATAAGTTGAGTCAGATGTCTTTCTTACCCTCGAAACCCTTTATACGTTATCAATCGACTAATAATTTGTCGGCTTCTAACACTGACGAAGTTAATCATGGATGATTCGCTAAAAAGTTGAAGAAGCCATTAGATTTTTGCGGGCTTAGTTTTGCTAGGAGCCAGTTATGGAATGGGCAATTTGTGGTTTGGCTACGATCTTCCGTGAGCCTTCCGTAGTAAGACTCTATTGAATTTGACGAATGGGCCAAACAAAAGGTGCTTTTGCATCTATTGTTAATTAAGTTATAATTAACTGGGGGTAATGTAAAATTATAGATCACAATAATAGTTCTCACATTTGAACAATTGCTTAAGTACTTTACCCACCCAGATGCTTTATCATAAATAAATAAATTATGAAATTTTTATATTTATCCTGATTTTTCAGTCATACGAAACTCCTTTCTAGGGCAAATAAATATATTGTCTTCTGGGTTTTCATCTTGACTAATTAATAAAATATCACTAGATCCATGTCATGCATAATTAATAAAATAGTTTTATACTTATACTCCTAACGAGCCATTATTAGTTGTAATAAGATCTCGTCACAATGTATCGTAAATAGTAAATACAGAAATGATACAAAATTAAACGTGTACATGATAATAGTACAAACTGAACCACAATTATCTTAACCAAAAAAACAAAAACTGAACCACAAATAGGCGCTCCTTAACGCAAACATAAACTAAATATGCTGGTGCTATTAGTTCTGATGGAGATCAAAAATATGAGTATCTCTTGATCGAAAATAACCAACCCGAGATTCAAGCGAGTCGAAGTTTGACCAGAAAGTCAACCGAGCCCGTTTTTGACAAAAGATACCAATTTTCCAAGTGGAAACGACCTCCTGAGCAAAACGTAGTCTTTACGCCCACGTGATTTTAGCCAAATTCAAATGTTTAGAGGGTCAAAATTGCAATTTATTATTTTCAGCGGGATTTTTATGTTTTATTTAGTTATTTTAAGAGTCTTTTGTAATTTTGGCATTTTTCTTAATTAGGGTTTTTACTTTATAAGTTAGTCGTCTTTGAGTCATTGTAGTCAGTTGTTGATTGAATAAAAAAAATTGAACTTGAGAGTTTTCTCAGTTTTTGTCAATTTCTCGGTATTCTGCGGAATCAACGAGCTTTTGATTTCTTGTGTTATTTCATCTTCCCTTATGGCTTCACCCCGCTACATCAGTTGGCATCAGAGACAGGTTCGTTCCTTCACCATGGCGGCAAGGAGAAACCCTGAAGTCCATGATGTTCCGGTAGAAGAAGATAGATGTGATGAATACACAAAGTTACGTCAACAAATTCACTTGTTGACGCAACAAATAGCGGTTATGGTTGCTCGACAGCCTGAACCTGCACCGACACCTGGAGCTCAATTGTTTGCGGATTTCATGGAGAATCCGTTTGTACCACTAGAACAGCCATTAAATCCACCTATTCACCGGAGACAAGATGATCTAGAGGAAAAACATTGGAAATCAGAGTTTCAAGGTGATATTCTAAATTTACATGTTGATTATGAAGAGGATTGTGAACCTTCATATGATGTTGTTTATGATAGCGATGGTGATGATATTGTGGATGAGTTCGAGATTTCTAGATTAAAAGCTTTCATGGAGGGTGTGGACGAGAAGATCACGGTGGAGAATCCAATAAAAGAGACGAAGATGTTGGAAAAGTACGAGGTTACCAAGAAAAGCGATAGATTTGAAAGTTTTGTAACAGAAACGAAGAATCTAGGTGTGGAAGTGGTCGATGACGAGAAGAAGCACGCTCCTATTGTTGTTGCCACAATTGAAGATGTTCATCCTCAGGGTTTTGATATTTTTTATGTAACTAGTCATATTTTGTCTTATGGTGATAAGTTCTTAGTTACTAAACACGATTCAGATTCGAGGTCGAATCTTTTTCAACCAGGGGAGAATGATGGAGATCAAAAATATGAGTATCTCTTGATCGAAAATAACCAACCCGAGGTTCAAGCGAGTCGAGGTTTGACCAGAAAGTCAACGGAGCCCGTTTTTTACAAAAGATACCACTTTTCCAAGTGGAAACGACCTCCGTGATTTTAGCTAAATTCGAAGGTTTAGAGGGTCAAAATTGCAATTTATTATTTTCAGCGGGATTTTTATGTTTTATTTAGTTATTTTAAGAGTCTTTTGTAATTTTGGCATTTTTCTTAATTAGGGTTTTTACTTTATAAGTTAGTCGTCTTTGAGTCATTGTAGTCAGTTGTTGATTGAATAAAAAAAAATGAACTTGAGAGTTTTCTCAATTTTTGTCAATTTATCGGTATTCTGCGGAATCAACGAGCTTTTGATTTCTTGTGTTATTTCATCTTCCCTTATGGCTTCACCCCGCTACATCAAGTTCCCAAATATAATTTCGCTTTTCTCACTTCTGAAATTTTAAAAGGAACCATAATAACTAAGATCGTTATACTATACCTTTTATAAACACAAGTAAATATGAGGTTGACTTTCTCCTCTCACCAACTTATTGCTTTGTTACCAACCCTCTAGCCTTAAAATGCCCAAAACGTCATCAACTGAAACCTTGGAATTTCTTCAAAGAATATAGCAACTAGAAACATTATTCTTCTCGATATTTAGAAGTGGAATGCATTTCAAATCATTTTGTTATACTAGTTAAGATCATAATTAATGCACGCATTGCCTCTTATGCTGTAAGCAAGATAAAAAAAAAAATACAAACGTCGTGTCCATAAATGGTCTCCCACTTTCCATTTATAGATCGATTAGTTTTATGCTTGCCCCAAAATATTGAACAATAATAATGCATAACTGAATGCATTGAACGTTATTATAACATTAACACATGAAAATTGGAAATGCATTATTCATTTACTTTCCAGTGAGAGCCCGGCGAGGAGTTAGGATACGTGTATCATTCAATTAAGGATGTTTAAAGTTTAAACACACAACAACAAACACAAACAAAATTATTCGTGCAATTCAGAAAACTTAAAAAGAGTATAAATTGAATATTGGAGGGGTGTGACATGTGTGGTGCGGAAAGTATATCATATACGATACACGATAATATTTTAATTAACCATACAACATAGCCAATATACATTTTCAATCGAGATTGCTAGATCTTGGATTTGATATATATGTACTAAAAGAATTTCATAGGCCATTATTTGGTTGTTCACTATTTTTTTATTTTTTTTGTAGATTTTCACTACTACATGTCTACATGTCCAAGTTCATTCATTTCGTTATATATCATATCATTGAGTCGGAAATGGTGCTAATTAAGGATGTCAACCCTGTAAAATGCAACAAAAAATTAAACGTGTCAACGTTGAACCTCTGCTATCAGAAACTAAATTATTGGGAGTAAAGTCAATGACTAAAATATAAACAACTACAGTGGAAATTGGGATATAGAGGCTTAATTAGCTGGATGACTAAATAACTCACAAGTAGCTCAATAATTTACGAAAATTGACTTTTGCTGAAAGTGATAAGTGAGATTCCATGCTTATGACAAGCGTCTTTGGAGTACATATTGCATGACTGGGTTCACTGCAAAGTACAAACACCCCCCCCCCCCCCCACCACCACCAAAAAAAAGACGGAAAGGGAATCGTGCGATCATTGAAAAAATGTTCACTAAACAACATAACATAACAACTTTAATTTCCTGACAGTTTAACGTCCATGATTGATATAATTACGAGCTTAGTGCATGTTTCTTTTTATAGGCTAATAATAAGCTTTAGTGATCGATATAACGATCACGGAAGCCCATCAACAGCCACCGGACCTTCGATCGATGACCGCACAATATAGTCACCAAGGGTTTCAAAGATGGTCAGCAACATTCAGCAAGTACAAATGGATCTTCCTATGGATATATGCACCTTATAATGTGTGCATCACGTTGTGGTATCCATGGCTTATGCCTTTAGTTATAAACCTAATATCCAAGTAACAGTTAAATTATCATATAAAGCTGCCATTTTCTAAATAACGTCACAGAAGATTTTATGGTAAAAACTATATTGTCGGCTCGACTTGTAATAATTATACAAAAGATAAAACTCTCAAACAAATGTCGTGTCTCAAGCATTGACGGATTAATTAAATAATAAGTAAACATGGCGTGCATCATCAAAATGACGGAATTTTTTTATCAATTTATATGTGGTTTTAGAATGAACTAGGTAACTTGATAATATATCCTACATTATGATAAAAAAAATGATAAAAAAACTACTTTCCAGCTTCTGATAACACACATAAACAACATGTAAGCCTCTCAGACAAGGATATTCATCAGATCATCACTTCCAAAAGACAAAAACTTTTTATTTATTTATTTTCCATTCTCACATAAATAGACACAAATCTTCATCTACAGAACCACAAAACACCAGATCAATCTCTCTGTTTCTCCCTCCCAATTAACGACGAACGTAAGAAGAACATGAAGCCACAGTCGGGCAACGCAACGTTACCTCCATCAAGGTTAATGATGCACAACAACTCTCGCACAATTTGCAAAGAAAAGCCGAAGATCCGCATCATCCACATAGTTGCGCCAGAGATCATTAGGACGGATGTTGAACACTTCCGAGAGCTTGTACAAAGACTAACAGGCAAACCTGAAGAAAGGCCAAAGAGTAAAACAGATAAGGGTAACAATATGTCATCCCCAAACACAAATGGTAGCAAGCCAAGCAAGAACGTGACACGACCATTGGATGATTCACGTATGTCGCAGGGAACAAAAAGGGAGAGCGAAAAGATATACGGGGTCGAGAATCATAACTCCTTTCTGAGTTTTCTTGGTGATGTAGATGGATTCATTCATGATATCAACGCATTTCCACTAGTACCCTTCAGAGCTTCTCAAAACGACACGTTTGGTGAAATGCCTCTCTGCTAATCCGAAACTTACGTGATTCATCGACTTGTTTGTGTGTCGAAGACTATATACATTTATTCATTATTTTTTTTACTTTAGGAACGGGTTGTTTTGGATTGTATAGAAGACCAGATTGATTGCTTGGACTTTATTTTTTGAGGCTTTCGAGTGTATTTCTAATCACTGGCACTGATCAGAAGGTTAAACAAAGACGAATATTTGACTCCTGAAGAGGATGAGAGTTTATATCCTCACCAGTTGAAAGAAGTTTGTGTACATTTTCTCTAAACTAGGTATGATTGTTTTTTATAACATTTTTTTTTTCTTCTCTGTTTCATATGTTACTTTGTAATATTCAATATTCATTTTTATGCAGATATGTCATCAAAAATTATGATTAACAGATTATAGAGTTCTTCCATAAACATGATTGATCAACCAGAAAGCAAGAGAAAGTTTTCTCTTTTTGATGCTGGTGATGCAAAACCATATGATTGCTGAAAGACTACTATACTCAATCAGAATCGTGCTCGACTGTATCTGAATTTTATTTGGTTTGCATAGCCTTACCTTAACAATATTGGGAATAAAGGCTTGATTGTTGTTATTGTTGTTTGCTTCGTGCTTGTTTGTACTTGTACCATTACTAGTTTTGATACTTGTATTTTGTTAATACTGTCCATTTCTGTTATCATATCACCTTATTATACTTGTATATACTGGAAGCTACTCTATGAATACAAGAATGTCTTCAATGGTCATATGAGAAAGGTTGTGGGATTTAAGTCTAGTAATTTGTATCAATAACTATTTTATCTCCTAAAGAATGTTCAAATTGAGTGCCCTGGGATTAGAAGCAATCTTGTGCACTCACATCTACTAAACAATTCTGTCAACTTTAATTGGTATATGTTGTCACTTTGAGTTTGACATTTGTATGGGAGGTGACATGACCTAGGAGCTTCACACCCTTAGATTTGTTGGGTCCTAGGAAACAAGGCAAGGCCATTTTCTTGTAAAAGATGACAACAACATGTGCAATTATGAAAATACCTACGAACCAACCTATAATTTGGAGATTATATGAACAATACAAGAATCACGTCGAACCGAACGCATTAATTCTCCTTCTCTATTCGTTTCGATTTGAGTAGGACGTCTTTATTTAGCCTTTGAAACTTCATGTCAGTTTGAATGACTTTTGTTCACGTTTTCTTGGATTGTTCTCGTGCTCTATATGATTTTCTCACGTCGAGAGTTTTAAATGCATCATTCCGGTACGTCTATGAATCTTTCTTTCACATGGCCACAGCATTTTAAGCAATTTTCTCGCATCTTCATGCCTCTGAGTATCACACTTATATAATGAATATCTTCATTTCAGTTCTGTATATACATAACGTAAATAGAAATAATTAAAGAATAAAAGAAACAGAGATGACCAGAAAGCTAAGAACAGCATAAACCTCGATTAATGTACTCAAACTCGCTAAATACCGGCACAAGTATGAAACGTGAACAGCCAAGTTTCAAGAAAATGTGATTCTTCCGCAAACTATGAGTTATAATACAATCCCAGCACATCCAACCTGGACACAGAGTGCCTATGAGTTATAAAACTCGACTGACACAGAGAACCAGTACACAACGAAAAAACAAAGAGCTCCCAAAACATAGAAAAGGATGCACATTCAAGACGAGGCAGGTATATCAAGGCGTGTACTCACCTTGACAGGAGAAAGGATGACATCGGTAATTAAGTTGGTATCACGAAACAATTGTACAAATTTGCTAGACAGACAAACTCGTTCTGGGAAAAAAGTTGGAGTGGTAGAAGCAAAGGCTAGACTCTCCACATGCATATTGTTAAGGTGTTTTATTATTTACTTCCTTGTATATATAGGTTTCCATATCACATGGTATCAACCTTACGTCTAATGACACTTGAGAACTTGTCTCGCGGCCTTCTAATGCCAATGTAGTCGGTTCAAAATGGGTTTTTCGTACCAAGTTTTTTCCGATGGTTTTGTGGAACGCCTTAAAGCCTGTTTAGTCACTCAGGGTTTCACTTAGGTTACGGGTCTCGATTATACTTCAACGTTTAGTCTTGTTGTCAAGGCTTCCACTGTTTGTGTTGTTCATCTATTGCTGCAATGAACATATGGCATTTTCAACAACTCGACGTCAAGAATGCCTTCATTAATGGCCTCTTGACGGAGACGATTTTTATGGAGCAGCTCCCGAGTTATATTGACCCTCGTTTCCATGATAGTGTTTGTCACCTGAAGAAAGCTCTTTATGGCTTAAAACAAGTACCGCGTGCGTGGTTTCAATGATTTAGTGACTTCCTCCTTAGTCTTGGTTGCGTTTGTAGTCGCGCCGATACTTCCCTCTTCATCTTTCGACGAGGTTCCTCTACTCTTTATCTTCTTTATGTAGATGATATTGTTATTACAGGGAATGACTCTCCTCCATTGCAACGCCTTATTTCTCAGCTTAATCGCGAGTTCTGTGTTAAGGATCGTGGTCGCTTTAGTTATTTTTTGGGTCTTGAAGTTACATATATCGATGATGGTTTTATCTTAGGACAAACTAAATATGCGCACGACATTCTCACTCGTGCATCACTACTTGATAGCAAGCCAATTTTTACTCCTTTGGTAGCGGACGAACGACTCACTCGTGATGGTGTTGCCTTCTCAGATCCATCACACTATAGATCTCTTGTTGGGGCGTTGCAATATTTCACTACTACACGTCCGAATCTTGCCTTTGTCGTCAATTAAGTTGGCCAATTTCTTCAGTCCCCAACGATTGATCACTTTCAAGCGGTTAAACGAATTCTTTGGTACGTCAAAGGCACTTGGGGTTTTGGTCTTCGTTTTTCTAGTCATTCTTCGTCAAATGTTATTGCTTATTCTGATGCGGATTGGGCTAGTTGTGTAACGCCCCTGAAATTTGAACAAAAATATAAATTTACAGTTTAGTCCTCAAACTTTTGGAAATAGCATTTTTGACCCCCAAACGTTTGAGAAAATTTACATTTTAGTCCTTGGAAGAAAATTAACCATTTTTTTATTATCTTATATGCTTCAAATATCTTTAAGAAATATATTTTACATGTACATATTGATCTTGGAGTTTTTTTACCTATAAAAACTTACATAAGTAAACATGTGTAAAAATATCTATTTATTCATATTTTTTTTTTATAAACAACAAGAATAATATCACATCATAGGTGAATAGTTTTAAAATCAGCCACATCACCCTTATGACAATTGAAATCAGATTTTAGTGATTAGTTGTTAAAGAAAGTAAGGTGGGACCTTAGTTAAATTGTTTTAACATGTATAAATAAATAAATATGTATTTATATGTATTTTGTTTGAATTAGACATATCATATTCTAAGTTATGGAAGAAAAATCAGTCATATCTCCCTATTATCATATTAGAGTCTTCATTAGTTGGCCAAGGATAAAGAAATTAAAGTGGGACCTTAATCAAAAGTATTTTAATCTGATTTTTTGGCTATAAATAGTAGGCTTTCTTCCAACAATTTTCACACCCAAAATCATTTCGGTTTTTTCTTCTTTCTTCCGATGAATCTCTAAGTTAGAAAGTTTACTTTCAGGAAAGATTCATCTCAAGATCTTATTTCATCATTTTCTACCCGGAAATACCCCAAAACTTTTATTGCGCATAAATTATCCATTCGGCTCTGCACCTTAGAAAAATCATAACTAATTATAGAAAAATACTTTTTAATCAAGGCCAACTGTTGAATACTCCTCATGATGTCCTCTAACTTTTATATGACGAAATATTTTTCAAATAATGTGATTTAGAAGGTCGAAATTCTGAAACCATAAACTGTTGTCTGAAAATCCAAAAATATGTTCTATATTTTCAAGAATTATTTAGCATAGCAAACCTTTGGATATTCCTTGCCATTTGGGTACACATGTTTCTAGTGATGTTATGGATCAGTTGCCACAAAAATATTTGAAAACAAAGTTTATTTGGATATCCGATCAAAGGTAAACTCGAAACTACTACGATTTTCAGCTTATTTTACATACTTTAAGTTCTTTGTTTATGATTGAAAATAATCATCATAATTACATGATTGATCACTCACACATGACGCTTATAAGATATAGCAATCATTAGAATCACTTTAATATAATTTTTATTCACGAATTAATATTTTTGAGATTTTTCAATCGTATATAAATAGTATATTTATCATGTTTAACATATCATTACATAAGTTTAATAAGATTATCATATGTACTTTTGAGGTCTAATCCTCTTATATGATTATGTATCGTAACTTAAATATTCTTTGATCATTTACCTTGATTAGGTTTTCGTATTAATATTTTTATAAGTTATAAATACAATGTTATGTAATTTAAGATAATCTTGAAACAAAATAATATTAACTAAGTTATACAAATTACTGGATTGCTTCATAAGGTAATTGTTTGATGTCATGATTCCTGAAATTTTAGATGTACTAGAGACTTAAAGAACGATGTTCCATAAATTAGTTAAGTAATATATTTTGAAGATTTATTGTGCATCAAATTAAATAGTTTATCAAACTATACTTGATATTATTGTATACTTACCATTTGAAATGATTTTCTATCATTAGAAAAATTATAACTACAATTATAATAATAAATATATGGTTGCTTAAGATAAATCTTGAGATATAAATTACGTATACAAAGTATATTTGATATTTAACTTAACCTTACGACATCAAAGTTTATCGCGTAAGATTTTCATCAATGATATGTGTTATTTACTTAAATTAGTATCCTTAAATTTCATCAACACGAAAGTTGAATAGTACATATGTTTATAGTGGTAAGTTATGATTATTCAGTTAACTGATATTATCTTAATGATATTAAAGGTTTGACAAATTAATCAATGACACGCAAGATTCTCCGTACAAATAAAGGTGAGGTTCGATTTCTGATTTGTTCTGGCCCAGTTTGGCATCCGGCCTGAGGAACTTGGACAAAAAAGACATTACCCCGTTATCAAATCACTAACAACCTATTATTCACCGTATTCCTATTTTTGCATCTTATATCGTCTCATAACATGATTTCCTTACTCGTCGTTAAATCATTCTCCACCATTACTTATTTATCGCATATTAATTCAAAATCATGGTAATTCGTCATTATCTTGTCTGCTGGTTCTTGAACTGTGCAAAGAGTAACGAACTATGTTCAAGACATGTAGCTCAAGGAGCAACGAATATTATTCGGTTTACTAGCTTATTTGGTTATCACCCATTGGGACGCCTTTGGGAAGTTGAGCCCAGGGATTGAGTCGTTTTACTGTCGGGCAGTAAGGACTGTCGGTTTAAGTAATTTCACTTGATACTCATTTATCTAGGCGCCGCTTGCTGTCGGGAGTTGGTTGTAACTCGCGTGCTGGACCGGCATGTAATCGAGCATGTCGCCTGTTTTGTTTGCGAGGTCGCTCTTCATTGGGAGGCATAAGGTAGTATTTGGAAATATAAGGTTGGATTGATTTACTGTTAATGCACATGTTCATAAACTATTTTCAGAATATTCTATCGGTAAGATCACTCCTAGAAATATATATATCAATTGAATTACGGTTAATTCTTGCATTGCCACTTGTTTTGTATGAATCTCACTAAGTCATCAAAGACTTATTCCTCGTTTTTTTTTCCTGTCTGTCCATTTCTCAGGATAAGATCGACGTGGCGGCATGGATCACATGAATAATTTTGCCAATCTTGCCTTTTGAAATATTCATGTAATTGAAAATGATTAATCATCAGTACGTAATTATTAAAGTGTCAAATTATTTGTATTTTTCAGACTTCCGTTGTGTATATTAAAGTCAATTTTTATCATTATGTGTATGGTTGATCCTAGACAGTGACACTCCTTCCTACGAGACGTGTTTTAGTCTGGGCTGGGTAAAGTGTATGGCCAACACTGAACCAACTCGGATCGGAACGTGACTCATGGGGCGCAGCTGGCACAAGTTGCACCGATCTTCGGCACCCCACCTTCGAGTTTGCTATTTTTCTTGGTGTCAATCTTGTTTCTTGGAGTGTGAAGAAAGAAGCCACGGCTTCTCGTTCGAGTTGCGAATCCAAATATCGCGCCCTTGCCAACTTGGCTTCTGAGGTTATTTGGCTCGACCACTTGCTCTCAGATTTGGGTATTCGCTCTTCCTCCCGTTTGGTGCTCCTTTGTAACAATAAGAGCGCTATTTTCCTCAGCCAAAACCCGATTGCACACAAGCGCGTCAAGTATATTGAATTGGACTATCATTTTGTTCGTGAGCTTGTTGGTAGTGGAAAATTAAGCACGCGGTACATTCCAACCAACCTCCAAGTCGCGGATGTCTTTACAAAGAGTCTTTCTCGTCCCCTTTTTAGTTTCTGTAGTTCCAAGCTTCGCGTCGATCAATGCCCCACGCTTAGCTTGAGTGTTAAATAATAAATCATATCTTGTATTTTATTATTTACTTCCTTGTATATAGGTTTCCATATTTATCATGTTGTTGTAATCTTACCTATTTCTATTGAATTAAATCTCCCACCACAATTGAACTGCTTTTTCCATATTCACACATACGAGGCTAACATCTATATTACTTATTTCCATGGATGAGATCCAAATATAAGTGTATCACCTTGCCAATGAATGAATTGACGTATCACACACAATATATTATTCTGGTGAATCTAATACTTTTTATATGCAAATTCGGAGATATGACCCTTAATTTGGCTGCAAATTGAACTTCATTACTAGTAGCAAATTTAACGTGCAAAGTAGGACTATTAAAATTTAAATACTATCAAATTACGAGAAAAAAGTTGAGTTCCAAGCATCTAAAATACAGGATGCATGGTGGAGATTTTCTAACACAAACTATTTTTAGTAGAGGTTCGTGTTTAGAATCATAGGTTGCCATACTGACTTTTCAAACTTAACTCAACCAACATTGAGTTTAAGATCTATCTCTTTGAAAATTGTTTGTGCAAATCAAAGGTCACAATTCTGGGATTCGCAACATAATGTAGTAAGTATGCAAAAGTTACGATGTCACGTCAAAGTATGATAAGTATGATTTGTTTTAATAGAGAAAATATGTTGATTTCCATTAACTTGTTCAGTTTGTGTAACTCGTTCGTTAATATTGACTAATACTTGTTATCTTCATACCAAATTCTCCATGTCAATCGATTCCATTTTTGACGATAAGTAGCATGAGACTTTCAAACATACAAAGAATACAAACCGGTCACAAGCGACTTCAGCTCCTCCTCCTGGGGCCGTCCCAACATCAAAACCCCGTGTTGAGAGTAAGAACTCCCATCAAATGTTGTCATGGTCTCAAGTGTAGGAATTAGGATTAAGTCGAGCTGAAATGTCATTTTTTATGTTTACTATTCCGACAAAAATCGATTCACACACAAATTAGAATGTTGACTAAAAGTTTTAACACACCAATTAAAAAGGTTATATTTTGGTCTTATTTCGTCTAGGTTACAATACACCGAGAAATCGATACAATGGGGCTAGACTTAACCAAAATAATGATATCTTATTACAATGAACGGACTAGCTTGGTCCGGAACACCTATTACACATAAGGAAATATAAGATGACAGGAAATTATCCCTAAATGGCCAAGCTGAGGGAACAGTCGAACGGGAGAGATTCGATGCACTTCGACTTTTGTATTGCGGGCATTAGATACTTATGATATCGGACTGAACTTGGGAACTAGCCAAGCTGCCTACGTATCCCATTGAGGGAATCAAGCCGAACATAGTTTATTTGTGTCTTTTGAGTTGCTTCTATTAGGTCAACCCCTGGTTGGGCTGCCTGGTTCACTTGGCTTAGCATTGGCGTGACTTCACGGTTTCGATCATATCTCCTTGTAGGATGATCGAAACCTCGATCTGCTTCTTGATTACGGACCCTGACTTGTGTAGCTTTCAGGCCATGTATGGGTTAGATACTGGTGTGCATTGAATTGGCTTAGTTTGATGCATCTATGTCAAACAAGGTGAATTCGAGATAGCTTGGCGCGAATCCACGGTTTCGATTATATCTCTTTGTAGGATGATCAAAACCTCGATCCGTTTGTTGATTATGAACCCTGACTCATGTAGCTTTCTGGACCTATGCATCGAATTGGCTTGGTTCGATGCGTGCACATCGAATTCTATCCCTAAATGTCGAACCGGGTGGATTCGATGCGTTGTGCGCGACTTCACGGTTTCGATCATATCTCCATCATGGATGATCGAAACTTCGATATGCTTCTTGATTCGGGACCCTGAATCGTGTAGATTTCAGGAAATATAAGGGTTCGATCTGGGAGCACATCGAATTGGCTTGATTCGATGCATACATGTCGAATAAAGTGAATTCGAGGCATGATAGATTGTGCATCGAACCTACTTGGTTCGATGCGCGTGTCGAATCGACTTGGATTCGATGCGTGGCATCTCCGTCGATCCCCCTACTTGTGTGGAGTAAGGGGGTATATATATAGTCATGATTAGAGGGGCTTAAAGGTCATTTTAGGACCGCATCGAATTGTACAAATTCGATGTGCTCATAACACATTGAATTGTGCAAATTCGATGTGTTCTGCGCAGCTTTACTATTTTGAGCATAACTTTCTCTCTGGACCTCCGAATCACATTTCGCTTGTTGCGTTTCGACCTAGACTCATGTGGCTTTCCAATGACATATTACTCAATGTCTAATTAGCAATATAGATATTTTGGTGAATCAAATACGACTAAGGTAGCTTTACCTTTAAGCCTTCCCGACACTCATCGGTCAGTTTCGCGCCATCGTGGCTTCTTCTTGACATGACACATTATATCACACCATATAGTCCCTTAGTTTGGAGTGTGATTTTGGTACATAAGCATACTTCAAATTATAATGAAGTGCTAGAGTCATCTTGCCTCAGTTTTGGGGTGATTAATGTCATTATGCACTAGTGTAGCTTACTGAATAAGCCCACATCATATTATAGTCCCCCAATTTGGGAGGAGGTCTTGATTCAAGAGCAGGTGCCAAATTATAAAAAAATTGCATGGCTTTAAAATACGCCCCTTATCTGGGAGTCGTGATTTGGAAGATCGGTTGCCAAATAACTTTTATCGAACTTGTGTGCTAGTGATCTGCTTTATGAATGTCGCGTCATGGGTAGTGATCTAGTTTGCACTTACCTTGAGGTATTGTTTTGACTAAATGTCCACGATAGGTCGAGTCTAACGACGATCGAATCGGGTGGATTCGATACAGGGTATCTCGAATTGGCCTATATCGAATCTAGAGTGCATCGAATCGAGGGAATTCGATCTAGGCTGCACCAAATCAGGTGGTTCGATGCTCATATTTATTTTTCTCTGCAATGAACAATTTCTAATTTTCTATTTTTGTGGCGCTGCGTCGCCTTTTTATTAATCTCGCGGTTGTCATTTATGACTATTTCATTTGTTTGTTTGATCGAAGGCTCGTAATCGTTGCCTTTTCTTTCAATTGCTATCGTTGCTTTTTACTTTATTTTGACAACTCGAGCATTCTTCCATATTCACGGAAAGTTTTCGTTGCTATTAGGTGTTTAGGAATTTGCGGTATCACGTGTCCTTTTAGACAGAGTCTCCGTCCATTTTTAGTTATTTAGGGAGTTGCAGTATCTCGTGTCGTTTTAGACAGAGTATCCGTCCCTTTTTAGTTATTGCGAGTCCCCTGTAGGTCCTGCATAGCGTTAGTTTCACGCAAATAACTCGTGGTTCCGCTTTGTTTATATATATATAGGCATAATCTGATCGATTCTTTTCATTGTTCTAATGCATCTTGTCATTTTTATAACATATTCTTTTGCCGCCAATAGGATGACTCTCATTTTTATGAAGATCGTGGTTTTGTTGCAAATTATGACAACGCACCTAGTTACATTTCCGTCTTCGGGGATTCGGCAATAGTTAAGATTATGAAATGATTTCACAAGTTGCTAGTTTGTAAAGACCGCCAGGCATTGTACTCGTAATGAGCTTGCCATTGAGGTTCCGGCTAGAATAGCTTTGTATTCTGCCTCGTTGCTGGTCATAATAAAACTCGACCCTGGGTGTGCTAGTTAGTTGTTGTATGATCATATGGGGTTTTTTACCTCCAATTTTGATGTTATCGTTGCTTCGACAACGTTGTTGGTAACAAGGTGACAAGCATGATGAACTCTGACTTGGTTATCCTCTGCCTCGGTGTTGTGCACTGATTTTGCAATTATGTTTGGTTTGGAATCTTTATCAATAGTCGTGAGACTTTATGGGATGCATTGCCTTCATTGAGGGCGAAGGCTCTACATGATAGGCCGAATCTGAGCTGTTAGATCAATGCTAGATCGAATCTGATGAATCTCTAAATCATCTGTACTGAGACTATTTGACAACCATTTCATGATTGAAGCGGAAACAAATCGATAGCGTTACTTCACCATATCTCGGAATTGGATTGGTTTGACTTATGGCATGCCTCATCCTAATTCGATTTTGAAAGTAATTAAAAAATTGAAGTTTAGATGATCACCATCGATCGAATGTGTTCGGATTCGATCGACACTCTGACGGGTCTGCTTTAATGAAC
The DNA here is from genome assembly GCA_948329865.1 of Linaria vulgaris. NCBI lineage: Eukaryota > Viridiplantae > Streptophyta > Magnoliopsida > Lamiales > Plantaginaceae > Linaria > Linaria vulgaris. The sequence goes on along the minus strand of OX415250.1, from coordinate 109,769,629 downwards.
AATTTGTTATGTCTGTTTCGGCGTTGCGTCACCCTGCTACTTTGAACATTGTTTTTCAATGGGTCTATGCTGCTTTCTTTTTGCGGTTATTTTCTTTCAGCGACATTTTTTACTATTCCTTTATTACTTGTCAACTCTATGCCACGCCATGTTGCAGAGCTGCTATGGCATCTTTTGCTAAGTTAGCTCAATGTTCACCTCATTGTTTTGAGGTTTTCCATCATGTAGGATTTCTTTGGGTGCACTTGCCACTTGTGGGCAGAGTGTATATCCCCTTTGTCTTTATTTTAGTGGAACTTGTTGTTAGTGCTTTCGCAATTTATTTTAATTTTGGCAATTCATATGCCATATTGCATCGTGGGGTATCGCGTGTGTTTCATTTCTTTCTGCCGCATCGGACATTTGTTATGTTGGCGTAACCAATTTCATCAGGTTTTTTCTAGACACTTATCTCTTGAGACAGACTTCCTCATCTCGTTGCTTTGTTTTAGGGATTTAAGGGTTAGCACTTGTCATTTGAGACAGAGTGTCCATCCCTTTTCTTCATCTTTAGGGATTTACGGTTATCACTTACCTCTTTGGGGCAGAGTTTCCATCCCATTTCCTTCTCATCGCGGGTCCCCTTTAGATCATGGATAGCGTTATTTTTATGCAAATAACTTCACAGTGCGTGGTTCTGCTTTTGCTGCATTTGTGAGACAGTGTTGCCATCGTTGCTTAACCTTGTATGATTTGCGCTTTGAGGATTATGGCCTCACTCGGGTATAGATTTTTGATATTTTTGATTGGTGCGTCCCAGTTGCTGCATTAGCGTTGCTGGATCGTGTGAAGGCGCGACGTTTATTTGCCCAATACGGTTTTGCAGTTATCTTTTGAATTAATCGTTGTTGTCTTTGAGAGATAGACGGCTTAGATAACACGTAGGTTATGTTGTTAAGCACCTCGATCGAGCGAGAGATCGTCTCAATGGAGACCTTCGACTATGATAGAAATGATATATAAGTGATGGATCTAAAGCGATCTAGTGCTAAGTTTCTCAAGCTTCCTGCATTGATCTTGCAGTTTATGCTTGGTAGAAATCTTTGTCTATTTGGATATTGTGTCACCTTTGTTCGAATACTTTGTTGCAATCGTATTTGATGACCGCTCACGTTTTGTTTCTCGCACTTTGTGCTTTTACATGTTATTACTCGTCGACGGTGACGATTAATTTGGTATCTGGGTATTCATACTTCTTGAGGTGATAAGCCTTCTATATTAGTTTAAATATGCAGTCATCTGGGCAGACAAATATTGTTCCATGCTGGACAGATGTAACTGATTTTCCACGTGAAGTCTATTGCCATATCCAGCCTTTCAGGCATATGGATATGTTATTTGCATCATGGTTCTATGAGCGGATGTCTGTCCTTTGTGATGTCTAACTTGTTTCTGACCATGATGGGCTGATGCCCATTTTCGATATATTCCATATATTCATCTGACCACTTCGGGCCATTATTTTATTCTTCATCTGGCCGCTCTGGGCCGATATTTCATTTTTGAGATTTTAGGTTTACATTTATCTTGTCGGACTGATGCTTTGGTGTCGCTTTGGACAAGTTTGCTTCGTACCATGTCGGATAGGTTTGCACCGTGCCGCTTTGTGTGGACGTTCTCGTTGCCATTCTGGACACGTTTGACATACCGCTTGGGGTAGATGATTTGGTGTTGTTAGTTTTGTATCGGAAGGAAATGAAATTGTATTGTTCGAATGTTGGGTGCAAGCGGATGAACTATGCTTACGAAGAATCAGATTCAGGGAAATTGTGCCAATTTTGCTCGTTCAATGAGTCTGGTCCTTCGTTCCAAGTTCCCCCAGTCGTTTGCCAAGTAGCAATACTTGAATACCATTTTGATGATATTAGGACATTTTGTTTATTGACATTCTTGCTTGTCGCTTCTGTAACGGTTCTTTATGAAATCGATTTTGTGGCCTGACATCATAGTTTTTGGTTTCTGCTCGTTCGTATATATACTTTTGTCGTGACGCTTATGCCGTGCATGAGGGGTGAATTTTTCTTTTGACCTCTTTGGGTCGATGGATCTCCGTCATTATGTTTAAGCCATGTATGAGAAGTGTATTTTGCTGTTGACCTCTTTGGGTCGATGGACCTCCGTCATGACGCTCGTGTCGTGCATGAGGGGTTTCCAGTATCATGTGAATAAAACTCCACATGTGTAACGGTAAGATTCTTTGATACCTCATAAGGGTAAGATTCTTTGATATCACCTACGAGTAAGATTCTTTGATACCTTTTAAGGGTAATATTCTTTGATACCTCATACGGGTAAGATTCTTTGATACCTCCTATGGGTATGATTCTTTGATACCACCTACGGGTAAGATTCTTCGATACCTCATACGGGTAAGATTCTTTGATACCTCATAAGGGTAAGATTCTTTGATACTTCATAAGGGTAAGATTCTTTGATACCTCATAAGGGTAAGATTCTTGGTGTCTCGTGCCATGATGGACAGAGATTCCGTCCTTCTCGTTGCCTCTAGGGATTTTTGATATCTCGTGCCATGATGGACAGAGTTTTCGTCTCTTTCGTTGCCTCTGGATTTTTTTGGTATCTCGTGCCATGATGTACAGAGTTTTCGTTCTTCTCGTTGCCTCTAGGGATTTTCGGTATCTCGTGCCACGATGGACAGAGTTTCCGTCCCTTTCGTTGCCTCTGGCTTTTTTCGGTGTCTCGTGCCACAATGGACAGAGTTTCCATTCTTCTCGTTGCCTCTAGGGATTTTCGGTATCTCGTGCCACGATGGACAGAGTTTCCATCCCTCTCGTGTTTGTTTTGTCGCTGAACTCATTGGTTCCTCATATGGGGCTTTTAGCATCATTTCTATAAGACTCCACCTGCGTCGTTCACGTAGATAGATACATTTAATAATTTGGAAAGGTTTGGCTCAATTACTTACCGAGGGGTTTATGTTTCCCAGTCTTTGCACGGGACTCAAGCCTTCGCTGTTCATACAGTTTATTAGCTCTTGATCGCAACTGTTTCTACTCCTTTGCATAATAACGCCTAAGATGTTGCACATTCCAAGGTCGCTTGTATGATCTTGAACGGCCCCTCCATTTTGGTTCGAATTTTCCAATGTGTTGTTTTGTTGATACACTTCTGAGTACTAGATCTCCTATGTCGAACAGGGTGAATTCGAGACAGCTTGGCGCGACTCTACGGTTTCGATTATATCTCTTTGTAGGATGATCAGAACCTCGATCCGCTTCTTGATTATGGACCCTGACTCATGTATCTTTCTGGGCCTATGCATAGAATTGACTTGGTTCGATGCGTGCACATCGAATTCTATCTCTCAATGTCGAATCGGGTGAATTCGATGCGCTGTGCGCAACTTCACGGTTTCGATCATATCTCCCCCATGCATGATCGAAATCTCGATCCGCTTCTTGATTCGGGACCGATTTCAGGTCATATAAGGGCTAGATCTGGGAGTAGATCGAATTGGCTTGATTCGATGCGTCCATGTCGAATAAAGTGAATTCGAGGCATGATAGGTTGCGCAGCAAACCTACTTGGTTCAATGCGCATGTCGAATCGAATTGGATTCGATGCGTGGCATCTCCGTCGGTCCCCCTACTTGTGAGGAGTGAGAGGGTATATATAGGCATGATTAGAGGGGCTTAAAGGTCATTTTAGGACCGCATCGAATTGTACAAATTCGATGTGCTCAGAACACATCGAATTGTGCAATTTCGATGTGTTCTGCGCAGCTTTACTATTTTGAGCATAACTTTCTCTCTGGACCTCCGAATCGCATTCCTCTTATTGCGTTGCGACCTAGACTCATGTGGCTTTCAAATGACATATTACTTAATGTCTATTTAGCTATATAGATATTTTGGTGAATCAAATATGGCTAAGGTAGCTTTACCTTTAAGCCTTCCCGACACTCATCGGTCAGTTTCGCGCCATCGTGGCTTCTTCTTGACATGACACATTATATCACACCATATAGTCCCTCAGTTTGGAGTGTGATTTTGGTACATAAGCATATTTCAAACTATAATGAAGTGCTAGAGTCGTTTCGCCTCAGTTTTGGGGTGATTAATGTCATTATGCACTAGTGTAGCTTACTCAATAAATCCACGTCATATTAGGTTACATCACACATTTTAAAAAATTAGAGGTGAACTTAGACATTGTTGTTGCTGCGGAATAGCCAATCTAAAGTTGATTAGAGGACTTATTAGTACCGATTAAGAAAAGTCAGATGGCACATAAGAAGTATACATGTAAATTGTTGACATTCCAAAGTCGTCTATCATACCATAAGAACAAAAATCGAGTACATACGCACAAATAAATACAATTATATATTACTATTAAGTATTAAGTAGTTTGAATATTCTTCAGATAAATACTGCCTAATTTGCCAACTAACAAATATAAGGTTTTTACCCTAAAAAAATTTGGCAACTCTACATATGAGCAACAGCCAATCTAACGACCAATAAAAAGAAGAGGCAATAATGTAACGTGATTTTATTCAATAAGTAGAATATAATAAAGTAATTTTGTTGGTGGTACCGAACACCAAAGGCTACTTTGAATTTTGGAACATTTTAAAAGTCACTTTATGAAGTTGGTTAACTCCAGATTTTCTTATTAGCAATAATTGACCTTAGTATAATGGAACTTAATGCCACTTTAGTATCTTTTGCAATTAAATTATGATAAATAAATAAATAATAACAAGATTAAACTTAGCATAAAAAGGGTGCTGAGATTTGATTTGAGGCGTGTCAAAAAAGAAAGCATTGCCTATTTGCCCATTCCAAATTTCACTACCGAATATTTTTCCACAGTTTAAGCATTTCGTTCTCTCTCTCTCTCTCTCTAGGTATTTATTTTTTTTCTCTCTTTCTCTCTCCTCTAATCAGTAGAATTCAATTCGTCAATCGTGATTAATCACTGGTGATACTGTTAGTTACCTCCAATTCAGCTGTTGTTTGGTTGATTTTGCTGTTAATCTGTGTTTAACTCATTGTTGTTAATTTTTTGTTGTCAAGTGCAGTGAGATCTCTCTCGTTCGGTGAGAAATGGTGTTCTATAGGAGCGTCTCGCTATTATCCAAGCTGCGATCGCGCGCTGTAAGTATATATATATATATATATATATATATATATATATATATATCGTTATGATTGTGCTCTGTGAGTTATCTCTTCATGCATTGTGGTGCATTTTATACAGTAGTAAATGAGATGGAACAACATGTTTTGTTTGACGTCGTGCAGGATTCTGTGTTTATTGTTTTTGTCGTACTCGGTTTGCCTTGTTTTTTGTTCGCTGTAATGTTAAATGGTGTTGTTTATATGTCATTATTAATAGGTTCAACAGCAAGGTCTCGGCAGTTCTGTTCGCTGGTTTCAAGTCGGAACATCTTCTGTAAGACTGCTATTTATCTTGTGATTAGTATTTGCTTTACTTTGAGATGAGTGCAAATGCATTGGTTCTGGGATCCATTATAGTATATGCTGATTGGTCGTTAGCACGTGTCGTTACTTGTTTACTTTGAGGAATATGTGATAGTTTAATGGCATTGGTCCGATTAAAAAGATTCAGAAAAATAAAAAAAATAAAAAAATCCAGGACTCAAAGTCCCTTCATGGATACAGAGAGAGACAACTGGAATTTACTATCAATCTGCGGGGCATTGATCTTGATTTCCTGGTTTAATTTGCTAATTTAATGCATGTTGAAGGAAGGTTTGGTTATTTGAGTGGAGAAGAATCAAGTATTAGCTAGTACGGTTTGTATAAAATTGGTACATGTTTTACTAGTTCAATAGGTCCTTAGGTTTGACATAGTGAAGACTTAACTTCTGGGGGCTTGCGGTGAGTGGGAGATTGAAGAACTCTGGCTTCCTTGTTTTTCTTTATTTTCTATTTCCTGATCAAGAGCTATGATACTTGCAGTCTTTCTTTTTTTGGGGTTTTGGTTTTGCTTACTACAACAGTGCTAAGTTTCGCTGATCTTATTATGCCATTGACTCATATGTAGGACCTTCATTCTCAGCTGAGGGAATTGATACCAGAACAACAGGTACTTTTCAATGCTCAAAATGAGTTTGCTTTGTCTAATTTAGTTTAACAGTTATCCTTGATTTGGTTTTCTACCATTATTTGCAATGCCTTACTGCATGTGCATTAGAATCTGGAAAACACAAAATATTTGTATTTAGACATAGCCTTGCTTGTAAAGTTCTGATTTATTTGATGAATTGACCCGCACTCAAAGTGGGAATGTTGTGTTCTTCTATAAATACTAATAACACAACTTTTTTTTTTGGCTGCAGGAACGCCTAAAGAAACTTAAGTCGGAGCATGGAAAGGTTCAGCTTGGAAACATCACAGTTGACATGGTATGTATTTTCTCGTTATGCTCTCCGCAAAAGATTCCGGGGAATGGGTAACTTAGTTGCGAACTGATCTTTTGTTACCTCTTCAAGGTACTTGGTGGGATGAGAGGAATGACTGGATTATTGTGGGAAACCTCATTACTTGATCCAGAAGAGGTAAACACCCTCTTAATCCAGGATTGTAAAAGTATTATTCTGAATGCATGCATGACCAGAACTCTAATAACCATTAAGAGGTTATGACTCTCTTATAACCAAAAAGTACCTTTGTTCAATTAATTATAGGGAATTCGCTTTCGGGGGTTGTCTATTCCTGAATGTCAGAAGTTGTTACCTGCAGCAAAGCCTGGTGGAGAACCATTGCCAGAGGGTCTCCTCTGGCTTCTCTTAACAGGAAAAGTAAGTTGCTCTACTATCTCCGAAAATCATTTAATCTCAATTTGATGTATTCAACATTGTGAAAATACCGAGAATATTGTACTCAAGGTTTCACATACTGTTATAATGCACCAAATTTGTTGCGAGCTTCTAATTGTAAGTAGTGGCCGCTGCTTAAAATGTTGGCTCGTTGTGGAGCTTTCTCTTATGAGCTTTTTGTTATCTAAGTTTTTGTACCTATCTGTGTCTTTCTAAAGGTCAGTGTTCAATTTTTTCTTCTTCTCTTCATTTAGGTGCCAACAAAAGAGCAAGTGGATGCCTTATCTGGGGAACTGAGAAGTCGTGCTAAAGTCCCAGGTTCAACTCTCAACTTCTTTTATATTCTTAGTTGCATAGTGCTAGTTATCCAAATATATTCATGCCAGCCTCTTCAGTTTGGTCTTATTAGTAGACGGTAAAAGTTTCTCGTACTAGTATCATGTACATTGGCTCTTTTACTGGGTCATATACATATCTTGCGTTTCTGCACTCCAATTTTCAGTACTGCTATATTTGGTGTCCCCACACTGTAGGCTCAAATAAAAAATCTTAGCCCTTTTACCAGCCATGTTATACAAGTATCATTATCTTTGAGTTCTCATTTGTGGCTGCAGATCATGTATATAAAACCATTGACGCTTTACCTGTCACGGCTCATCCAATGACCCAGTTTGCAACTGGTGTCATGGCTCTTCAGGTGACGCCCTGGTCTTGATCCATATTGTTGTCTTCAATGCTTATGAATTGGTTATCCTGATTTTGATTAGTCGCTGTTAATCTCTTCACATGCTCTACACTGGACTCGATATTGCTAAATTTGGAAAACATGCAAAATCTTTTAGCAGGGAGTGGATCTTTTTCCCTAACTCTTTCTTCAAATCATCCATAAATATGTTGATTTGTCTCATTTCCACTCATCATGTTTCACCCTTTAAGCAACAAAAGAGATGGAAAACAAGTGACAAAAAGGTTGTATGAATTCTCTATTTAGAGAAAATACAAGGATTTTTTCTATAAAAAGTTAGCCAAAATGGGTGTCCCTTAATTGTTTTCTTCATCTACTGCTTGTAGTGTATGCCTGATTTATATGCGCTTGGTGATCAAGTTGCTTCAACTTTATTACAAAAATATAGATTAAGTTTCTTGATTCTGAGCATCTGATAATGGAAAGAGATTGCCATTCTTGAATTTATGTAAGAAGATATCTACTGAAAGTTTTATTTTGCTGTGTCTGCTCAAGGTTAACAGTGAATTTCAGAAGGCTTATGAGAAAGGGATTCACAAATCTAAGTGAGTGTTTACTTCGATATATAAGCAATTCCACAGGAGTCTCGACTTTCAAGTACTTATATCCTTTTCCCTGTCTAGGTACTGGGAACCAACATATGAAGATTCCCTAAGTTTGATTGCTCAACTTCCAGTTGTAGCTGCTTATGTCTATCGGAGGTTGGTCAAGGGACTAAGTTTTTGTGGATTATTGAATACATGCAATACTAAATCACTTCATTTTCGGTAATTTTTCTATATATTGTATTCATTAGTTTTGCCTATCTCACTGAAATTGTGAAGGATGTACAAGAATGGAGAAGTTATACCAATGGATGACTCCCTAGATTATGGTGCAAATTTTGCTCACATGCTGGGTTTTGATAGTCCTGCCATGCTAGAGCTCATGAGGCTTTATGTTACCATTCACACGTATGTATTACTTACCCACTGTGACAAACTATTAACATATGCACGATAAATATTGCAATATTTTCTTCTAAAAAAAATCCTGCAGCTCATGTATTTGCCATTTTTATACTATTTGTTTGTAGTGATCATGAAGGTGGGAATGTTAGTGCTCACACTGGTCATCTAGTAAGTAACTCTACTCCTACGTTCTGTTTCAAGTGATAGAGTTCTAAAGACATGCTATAAGTTGCTTATAAGGGTTTCTTAACTTCATCTTTCCTGACATTTATTTGATTCTTATGCACCAGATAGTCTAGATACTCTTGTGTTGCTCCAATAGTGACTTTTTATAATTTCTCAGGTTGCTAGTGCCCTTTCGGATCCTTATCTCTCATATGCTGCTGCATTAAATGGTTTAGCGGGTCCACTTCATGGTTTGGCTAATCAGGTACAACTTCTGTTTCTAGGCTCATCTTCTTCCCGTATGCCAAACTTTAGTTCTCATCTTTACCCATGCTGGTGCAACACCTGTTATACTTCAATTAAGGAACTTTGGTTAAGAAAGCCACCTAATCCCATGCTGCTATGTTGTGTTGAATGCTTTACAACACTCATGATGTACAATTAGTGCCATCTGCAAATTAATGGCTCTAAGATAATGGCCATACCTCATGAAAGGCCTCATCCTTGTAATTATGTAATGCCTCATTTTTATATATGTGGGCCATTTCACTTCGTACTCTTGATGGGTGATATCGACATTGATTTTTAGGCCATGGTTTCAATGCAATACCTGTTCATGCAAGTTTCCCGTTCTCTTTATTTTAAGTGTGATACCACATGTTTCGTTGTAGGCTAATATCCTTCCTTACCCTGTGGTTTTGTTCTCCTGTTGTTACAGGAAGTCTTGCTATGGATTAAATCTGTGGTAGAAGAGTGCGGGGAAAATGTCAGCAAAGAAAATTTGAAAGACTATGTTTGGAAAACTTTGAACAGCGGCAAGGTAATTTGGGATGTTTCTATCTCTGAGTCACTCTGTCAGTCTCTATATGTAGTTCTACATTTGGAAAATATGATCTATAGAACTGAAATTTGGAGCGCGACTTATTGAAATTAGAATAGATTTAGGCCAATTTCTTGCATCGTTTGAGCTCCAATTACTGCTAATGGGAATATCAAATCAACATCAAATTTGAACCTTTTGATGAAAAAAAAATGAATTTGGAGAAATCTAAAAATAATTTTCAAGCAAACTGTATGATAACCTATTTACATCTTTAAATCTTATGAACTATAACACAATACTAGATTTTGTGAAGTAACAAACTAATGCTATCCACATAGGGGTTTTGCGTCTTTACTTTCAAATGTGCATAGTTAGAGAATAAAATGCATATGCCAGATAGGCTCTTGTACCTTTGTTCCTTTGGGCTAGAATCTCATATTCCTACTGAGCCTTCAAAGTTCCCAGAATTTCATTTGCCTATTTAATTGCCCAAAGTTTTATTTAATATTTGTTCTCTAGTATGCCTTCCGAAGCAACGGATATAGTGGGCCGGAGCATGTGATGACTTAGCTACATTACTTTTAGCAGTCTTGAATTTTGTCGATTGACTACTGACTTTCTCATCTTTTGAAATTTCATATTGCAGGTTGTTCCTGGATTTGGACATGGTGTTCTGCGTAAGACAGATCCAAGATACACATGTCAAAGAGAATTTGCATTGAAGCACTTGCCCGAAGATCCATTGTTTAAACTGGTATCATTTTTATGAAGTAGTTGAGCTTTCAGACATGAGCATGCTTGGTGGTGGAAACCTAATGCTTTTCCTGCTTCCCTTTGATCATAATGTAGGTTTCGAATCTTTATGAAGTAGTGCCTCCAATATTGTTGGAACTGGGCAAGGTAATGTGAGACGATATTTTTCCCAATTATATCTTGATAATTTTATCTATCAACATAGTCGGTGTCATCTACAAATTAATTAAAATCTTAATTTGAAAATATAATAATATAGGAATGCACAGTTGAATGGCTTATGCAATGCCGTGTTCATAAATAGCTTGAACATTCTGATTCTAATCCGTATAATCCAGTAATTTAAATAATTGGGCAATCATTAACCTAATGTACTCTTTTTGGAATCCGACTTTTGTAGGTAAAAAACCCTTGGCCTAATGTTGACGCCCACAGTGGAGTGTTGCTCAATCATTATGGTTTGACTGAAGCAAGGTAAAGACCTCGTGCCGGATAATACTTTGTTTTTCTATATTTTCTGACACCCAAGCAAAATATGGAAATTGATATGCCAACATAAGTGATAACTTGTGTCATTATTTTTGCCAGATACTACACCGTTCTCTTTGGTGTGTCGAGGGCTATTGGCATTTGTGCTCAGGTTCATTTTCTTGGTCGTCTTACGTACTAGTTGTTTTCTTAATTCACATCTGTTAATGATTACCTGAACTCACTTTAATTTTCTGTATTTGTTGTTTAGCTTATATGGGATCGAGCTCTCGGACTTCCACTCGAGAGGCCAAAGAGTGTCACGATGGAATGGCTTGAAAATCACTGCAAGAAATCGGCTTAATCTTGAAATTTTCACATATACATAACACATTGCAACAATTTTTTCTCAATAATAATGGCTTGACAAAGCTTGTATATTGTGGGGGAAGGTGGAGGATATAGCATTGAGTTGTGAATCACGGCTTCTTTAATTTTAGGTGTTTACTGCCTTTGAATTGTCCGAAGATTTTGAATAATAGTACTCTAGTGGTTTGTTTGGACTCTGGCATTTACGCTATGTGACCTTCATGGATCTTTTGGGGAACAATTCATTTTTCATATGAATTGATGCTAATGATCTCTCTTAATCTCTCTTTGAATTTTTACATGATGAAATTTGCAGTTTGTTATACTGCTTGGTTTTACCAAGTCCTGATAAAGTTCTGTTATCCATCGTTTAACTTTAGGTGGAAAAAATCGTCAAACGTCCTATCCTATGTCCGTTTTGATATATATTACGTATTGGTTAAAGTTATTAATATTTCCACTAGTCTTTTGAAATATGTGAGAAATACTCAATATTGCAACCGAACATTTTAGTTGAAAAAATGTTTCTTTGATTCTGTCATATCAGTTGTAAATATGAAAATTCGGTTGTAAACTTTGTTTCTGTTGGAATATATATATATATATATATATATATATATATATATATATATATATATTTAGACAAATGGAAAAAGAAAAGGAGTTCCCGTGGGGCAGGTCATCAGGAGGAAGCTCAAGCTCCAATCTAAAATGCGCCACACTTTTGCATCAGAGCAGCCACATAATATTTATCAATTATTATCGTCAACAGCACTACATTATTTCAAATTAAAGTCAACATTCCAAAAGAGTAACATTAATACATCATATTCATGGCCTCTCTACACTATGGTGCACCCGCGTCTCACCTAATCGGAACCACCTTCCGCCGTCCATCCACCGGCGTTCACGCGCCACCTCTCACTCTGTTCAGTCCCCCTCGCTGTAATTTTCCGGCCCACCTCAGTTTCAGGTAAATAATATCACTGAGATTCGTATAGGTTTTTTACAGCTTGAGCTGAAAATAGTTGCAATGTGCTGAATATGCTGTGGATTTGTAGATCCAAAGTATAAAGTGCAAATTAATTAACGGAAACTTTGTAACTAAACTTTATAAAGTATTACAAATATCCTCAATGTCTTAATCTTTTAATAAAACTTATATTAGGAACACAAATGAGGAGTGCAAAACAATTTAGCCATTAAAGGTGTGTTTCATAAATTTCTGCTGCAATTTTGATATTAAACATGTAGTGGTGAAGTGTATGTCGTATTTCTTCGTTGTCTATTGAACGATCCCTTGTTTTTGTCGAACCAGGTTAATTGAGGAAATGCTTTCTTTTTCTTCGCTTTTCAGGTTTCCGAAGGAAGTAAGAGTGCAGGCGAAGCAGAGGCGGAGCCCTTTATTTGCGACAAATAATAGTCCATCGGAGGGATCGGACAGTGCTAAAGGCGTTGATAATAATAGTACTGCTCCAGGCCCTCCATTTCTCACCATTTTGGCTGGTTTGTTAGTCTTCTTGGGCGTATACTGGTTCGTTGGATCCATTGTATTGTGGCTTATTGGCTTCATAGTTCATCCACCTACATTGAAATGAATAAACTTTCAACCGCTTTTGTACTCTCAGCTTAGTCTATTAGATGAATAAAAGTCGACAACAGTTGTGGTACTATTGATATACGATGCATCAGACGACGGTGTTTGCTCTATTTGCTTACTGTTTGCCGTGTGGTTTACATTCTCATTCCCATACTCTGATTATCAATGGTTTTGAAGATTAGTAGGCAACAATCAGCCATAGAAAATTCGGTCTATTGGAACTTCGGTCGATACTTGTAAGGGCACTAATCTCTTGCAGCTTAAATGGATTAACCACTAAACCCAAGCTAGATCTCTGCGGAAACATGAATTTTCAAAGGGAAGCTGTTCTATCAAGAATTACTTTTGAAGTTGTTAATGAAAACTTGAGTGTCTGAAGTTTTTTGAAAGTGTTGATTCTTGAAGTGAATCTAGTACTGTGGATAGATTCTTTCCTGATACATGTATCTTGATTCTTGAAATGTCATGATGTGATAACATTGACATACCTAAGTGTTCAACTGGCAGTGAAAGTTGTTCTTGAAGCAAAAGATGTAAGATCCAATCTTAACATGTCTTCACAAAAAGAGCCACAAAAGACGCTGATGGAATAATAGCTTTCTTCATCTGTTCACGAAATTGCAGAAATAGAAACCCGCACTCATGAATTACCCAATCATATATCAATATGACATAACAAATAAGATTTATTACAAATTTTCAGTACCAAATAATTCATTTTCTTTTTCAGTATCGAGAACAAGTGGAGTTATTTGAATTTCTTTTACAAGAATGAATACTAAGGATGCCACAAAAAATATGCACTTTCCCAATAGGAACGCACCACACCACTGTTCGTAAAAACTTCTATGAGAATTTCCCAAGAGCACAGACCAGGCCATAAAAGTAAATATCTATGCAGTGCCATTCCCTTTGCCTTCATGGCTGTCTTCTTCAACTACGGAGGTGAAATTGCGTCTCTCACTGGAAGTTGCGGTAATGACGGGCATCCAGATATCTGCTGTACTGCTTAGAAGAGTCTGAACTTCTGGGTCGGCAGCCATGGTGGAGGATATCATCTCATCCACGTCATCAAGCTTCGCGGACAATCTGTCCAACTCCTGTGCTATCTCCATCTAATTGTAGGCAAGCAATTGAAAGCTTGAGAAAGATAAACAGACGGGATCATAGCTCAGCAGAATGAACTCAAAACTACCTCATTAAGATGTTGAGCAGATTTTGAAGGAAGTTTCCTGATCTCCAAGCCCAAATTCTCGATTTTGGCACGCAACTCCACTTCTTCCTGATTTGTCAGCGATTCAACCTGGAAAAGAATACGAACAAAATTAAGGAACATGCAGAAAGAAATCACTTGAGTTCACCAAAAGTACATGATCGATCCCATGACAAGAATTTAACTAACAATGCAGCTTCAGAATCTAAACATGATACGCATCGTTGCTTGATAGATTTTGCTATGAGTTTCGGTTAACGCGCATCAATACGCCATAATCACGAATCGCGCATAATATGCACAATTTGAAATTCCAACCCTCTTCATAACTAGAGACAAAATAAAACAACATTGAAGATTCCTTCCACACTAAAAAACGAATCTTTGTGTTCGACCAGCAAACGAAAAAGCTCGTTGACATAGCGATTTAACGATGAATTTCACAACACAAAAGGCATCATTAACATATATACGTAACCGCACATATACAAAATTAAGTGTATTTAACGTTATCGATCGAAACCCTAACAAATCCACCATTCACCCAATAAAAAAAAAAAAAAAACCTCAATCTGAAGGATCAGAAAATCAATTGACCGCTAAAATTTGAAAAGCGAAATAAAGATAGAGGTGTGGGTGTAGTGCACCTGCTGCAGGAGATTGGAGAGGAGCCCAAAGAGCTGCGCATCAGCAGCAGTTGCAGAGGATGGAAGTTTGATTTCATCGTCCCCCATTTCTCAATCTTGTTAACGCCCAACCAAACACACCATTAACTATTCAAATAAATATATATACATCTTTACCAAATACCACTATAAAGTCGCTGATTTGGTTATAGCTACTAATTAAATGCGATTTTACCAGGAAAGAATTTCAATTTTTTACTATAAAAAAATATTTATCATGGGAACTGAAATATGGTGAAATTGGGTCAAACGCTAATCTTTTTATGCATTTTTAATCACGTCTCATATTGAAGTCTTTTGTGAAAAAAAATAAAAAATGGATGTATATTTATGAAATTATATTTCGATATACACAAACGTACACTTAATACATGACAATTTCTAAATTCTCCATGTGTCAAAGCTACTTAGTCAAAATCTCCTTAATTGGAGGTTCGAGACAAACAATAAGTGTTCGGCTAATTTGCACATATACGTCACAATGAGAGGTCAAAGAATGCTCGACGGGAGGTTCTCGAGAAAATTACAAGTGTTAACTATTCAATTTGTCCACGAGTGAGAGACCAAGGAGGTTCATATTGTGGTTCGAAATCCACACCCTCGACCCTTGAAATTCTTATTAATACAATGGCTAAAAACTTTTTTTTTTTACTTTCTCACACTAAGTCATAGTTTTTTTCTCTATAGAGTTTGATAGTTGGCGACTCTATGATTACAAACTTTAGAATGATAGTACACACTTTAGGGTTACCAACTAGTTTGCGTGGCTTATTGGAGTACATGTTTTTTTGAACCAAAGTTTCGAAATCATGGTGCATACACCAGTAGTTATATTAGAAATCACAATATCTTAAACTTGTTCCACTTTAAGTAAGGACGAGCTCCTAAAAAAACTAAATAAAAAAACTAACTAAAATGCGATTGTGACGCTTTTAAAAGTCAATTATTTAGAAAAAAAATACATAAATAGCAAATAGAATCAACTAAAAAATCGCGAATACTAGACTGTTAACTTAATAATTGTAACATGACTTCTATTAATAATAGAAAATAAATAATATTAATTTAATTATACATGTTAATAAAATAAAGAGACTAGAGTCTAGATTATAGACTTGATCCATAATAATTCTCGATCCATCACCAACCAAATTACTTTCCCTGTGATTAAATGGACCACGTCCAAAATCTAAAAAACATAAAATGAAAAATCCAAGACAATAATTTGTCATTTGATTCCAGCTGTAAGCCTGTACGAATAAAACCAACTTCATGAAAGTACTTTTGCTGAATCGAAAAGTAAATACACCAATAAAATCATACTTTTAATTTGTTATTTGCCCATTTTGTTAAGTTACGTTTATGAATTTTAAGGGAAAAAATCGAAATTGGTCATTTATTGTGTCCTAGTTACAGTTTTAGTCCTTTATTGTGTCCTTGTTTTATTTTGGTCCTTTATTGTGTATTTCACTATAATTTTGGTCCTTCATATAGAATCTCAGCCGAAAATGTCATGTACGAGCACGTGTTGCCCTCAATTCAATTTTTTTGAATTTTCCACAAACATATTCGCATGTTGGAACAATAATTTTAATTTATTTATTTAAAATTTTGACCCGTCCGATCCGGATAACCAGGTCAAATCGGGTTGGCCGGGTGAGAATTTTAAATAAAAAAAATTAAAAAAAATTGAAACCAGCGTTTCCACATGTGAATTTTCATGTGGGAATTAAAAAAGTTTTTATTTTGGTCGGCAAGTGCTCCCACGTGATATTTTTGACTCTGACTTCTTCCTGAGGACCAAAATTATAGTGAAATACACAATAAAGAACCAAAATAAAACAAGGACGCAATAAAGGACCAAAACTGTAACTAGAACACAATAAAGGACTAGTTTCGATTTTTTCCCGAATTTTAAAGCTGTCTTACTTTACCTAAATTCGTCGTTGGCCCCTTTATTCCTAACAAATAACAATCCTACGTGTGCACGACTGGAGAATATCAATGCAAAATTGGTGAAGATTAATAATTAGATAACAAGCAATCGACAAAGATATCGGAATTTGTATAAATGGGTGTATGTTTTCTTGCTAACCGTTCAACATTAATTTATTTCTTAAGCAATGAGACTTTTTTAATGCTTACAATAATAGTGGAATTCGGGCTCGTTTGGTTGGCTTGATGGGAATGATAGGGATTAGATGAAGGTGGATTGATTAGGGCAGATTGAGGTACAAATTTTCAAGTTTGGTTGAATAAGGGACTAAGAGAGATTGATTTTGAAAAATTACACTTTGTCCACAATACCCTTTAATCTAAAAATTATTTATTTCTCTTTCCACAATTTACTTAATTAATCAATATTTCCAACTTCAAATTAAGAATTTGAACTGTTTTTCTCAAACATTAACAGAACTTTTACTAATTGGTGTTAGATATTATTTTTATTTGTTTGTTTAAAATTAATAAAAAGATAAGTTTACAAGTGGAGTTACTAATAATCCACCACGGTAAATAGAACCATAGGTGATTTCAAAAAAAAAAAAAAATAGAACCATAGGTTAA
Organism: Linaria vulgaris; assembly: GCA_948329865.1. Taxonomy (NCBI): domain Eukaryota; kingdom Viridiplantae; phylum Streptophyta; class Magnoliopsida; order Lamiales; family Plantaginaceae; genus Linaria; species Linaria vulgaris. The sequence continues at coordinate 109,752,442 of OX415250.1, read as the reverse complement.
TAATTACTCCACTTGTTAATTATAATTTACAAGTTACTAATAATTAAATACAAAAATAAAACCAGAGGAAGAGAGAGAGAGAGAGAATTGTTGTCTTCTCCATCCTCAATTCCCATAATCCACCACGGCACCACCATCTCTCAACCTAAATTGGGATAACCAATTGGTGGCTTCGCATTCAAGTTTTTCACATTCAAAATCTTTTTGCCCTAACCCCAAATCGTGGATGAAATATTCAATTTTTGCTCATCCATCACACCGCCACCGCCACCCATCCATCACACCGCCACCGCCACCGCCACCCAATCAGCAACCCATAACTCTCTCCTACCCACCGCCACCAACAAGTACGACCTCCATCACAAAAATTACGATAACAAAAATCCTAGATCGTAATTTTTCAGAAGTCGAGAGAGAGAAACAGACAACAAACGCATGACGAGCAGCACGGCAGTGGTAAGCACTGTTAAGGGCGGAGATGGAGGGGAGAGAGAGAGAGAGAGAGAGAGAGAGAGAGAGAGAGAGAGAGAGAGAGAGAGAGAGAGAGAGAGAGAGAGAGAGAGAGAGAGAGAGAGAGAGAGAGAGAGAGAGAGAGAGAGAGAGAGAGAGAGAGAGTAAAGAAGAGCAGATCCTTACGAGCCCTGTGAATAATATGTGAAAAAAGAGATTGAAATTGGTGAAGGGCAACTTAGTCCGATGACTTAAATTGGGAGGATAATTTTGATATTTAACAACTAATCTGGGTCAGTATTAATGAATCGGAGGGGTGGAAGGCTGATTGAAACTGGGTATTAGTACCGGGTCACAAGGATTGGGCCAGTTTAACCCGGTATTGTATCATGCAAACCAAAAATGAAAAGGCACCTACTGGGCCAGATTAAAAGGCTACTATACCCCCTATTAAAAGCAACCAAACGAGCCCGAAAGAAGGAAAGACTTAAGAGATAAGAATTGCGACAAATTGCAAGTTTGGTTCACTCATTTAAGATGACCATAAAGTAGTCCTTATTCTTTTAATATTATGAAAAATGGTAAGGTTTAGTCATTTTCTCTCTTGAGATCTTGGCCTTTACCTATTTTATGACTTACAAATATAGTCAATTATTAATTCTTAACCATTCACATCTCGATCTAAACTTAATTTTAAGAATTGACTAATTGAAACATGCACATGTCTTTTTTTAGTTGTACGGCTTTCTAGTTATTTTTGTATTGGATTTGGACCATTCACATGTTTGAAGAGCTTTGTTTTGAAATCCCACGAAGACTAATACAAAAAAATTATGTATGCTATGACATGTGACTAGTGTATCATGCTATCAACATCAATCTAAGTTAACATTTTCGACTTGACATAGTTAACATTTTCGACTTGACATAGCAAAAGGGGATAAAAGTAAAACACAAGACAGACTCAAGAAAATATGGGCGGAGGTCATACGGCGCGATATGAGGTTTAAAAGTCTAAACGAGCAAATCATAATTAACTAGTGAATAGATGTGCCTGACTCGACGCGGTTTGAATTTATTTCACATAGTTTACCTCGATCAATAACGATTACAATCATGATTGTTTTTTTGGGGCATGTCTAATTTGTTATAGACTTCGCGAGTTGGTAGGGATCTAATCCTGAAGGGATTACTTTGGTACTCGAATTATGAATCTCACGGGAGCTAGGAGCTTATATCCGTAACATTGCCACATATAGACGATATAATGTACGGAGAACCATGATTGTTAACACTTTTTTCGTCGCGCTTACTAGCTTTAAGTGAAAAGAGCGTTTGATTTGTTCGCGACGCCGATTCCGACCCTAGGAAAGCGATGGATTTGAAAGATTTACGACTGGACTCAAATGAATTCCGAGTTGCCTACGTATACCTTGATCAGGGAATCAAGTCGTATGTGGTTCAAGTGTTTTTCGACGATATTGTCTAATGAAATATCATTATTTTCGAGGATGAAATTAAATAGTTTTTGTTAGTTTTGGATGGAGTATTCAGAGTTGTGTTGTTATTGTGTTTGGAAGTTTTGTGTAATTAATATATGTAAAAGTGGGTATGTGGTGAAAGTGTGGAAATTGGAATTAACTTTCATCCCCCTCTCACTTGTGTAGGTACTGTCTTCTTATAAAGCTTAATATTTTTGCATGATGGTCAAGTTTAGTAGAATATAGCCATATGTAAGTTAAATGAATGTCTTTCATGATGATGTGTTGTTATGAGTGATGGAACACGAGTCATGATGTGGAGTAGCCAAGTGTGTATGAATAAAGTTATTTTCATGCATGTGCAATATGATAAAATATTTACAAAGCTAACGTATAACAAGTGGCGTGTATACTAAATATTTTGTAACCAAAAGCGCCTTTTTTGTTACTAAAAGAATTGGTAACAATATTTTGTTACCAAAAAGTTGTCGTTAATATCCCGTCGCTAAAAGGGTATTAGTAACAAATTAGAAACATGTTTGTTACTAATACTATTGTAACGAACCATAAATTTGTTACAGTTGTAAGATATTAGTGACAAACCTTTTGTCACTAAAGATTGTTGATTTGTGCTAAAAGTCCAGTTTGTTACTAATATTTTGTTACAAAAATGGGATATTATTTTGTTCAAAACATTATATTTGTTACAATAGTTTTGGATTTTGTTCTAATAAGTCTCATAATTTTGTTACAGCTACTTTCATCCATTTTAACATTTAGGTATTAGAAACAGTAATTTTGACATGAGAAACTTATTTTTGTTACAATACAAAATAAATTTATCGTTACACTAATTTGTAAATTTCGTTTTCTAAATACCAAAATGATATCGTAACAATCATAGAAAATATTTAATATAAAACAAGAATTATGGTCAGAATTCATCTATCCCATCCAAACCAAAAATTGTTTCGAAACAAATACGTGATATATTGTTCATAACAATATCATTTCCAAGCATATGAACAAAAGTAAATAGATGCATTTTATGCATAGTAATATCTCTCGAAAGCAAATAAATAGCTACAAAATATTGCCAACTAGGTGAACTTTTCTACTTGCTCAATCCATGATAGTTGATTGACGAACCTATAATAAATACAAGATACAAAAGATAAATATATGTGTTATGTTTCTATAATAAAAACACGTTAGCGAATTCTAAGTAAAATGATAGGATATATAATCAAGATTCCATCAAATGAAAGATGGTTGTCATGCACAAGATAAAATAAATAATGTAATTAAAAAAATGCTTGAGAGGCCTTCATTATACCACGACATAATATATATAAAAGGCATCATTTTTCTACGAAAAATATATATGAAAGCAAAGTAGGTCTAACAATTGTCCAATTCTTTTTACTTTTTCTTATAAAAAGACGTGCATCATTGCTTAATATGCAAAGTCGACACAATTACCTATCCGAGTCGATTTTAATTTACTACCATTCAGCAACTTGATGATATAAGAAAATAGTAGCTATTTTTCACAACTACAACAACGTATTACATCCATCAAGTACTATTATTTAGACATAAATTGCAAGAAAGAAATATTGAAATGAGAAATAATTTTACGTAACGCGTAGTACCTGACACAGTATAGAAGATGATCAATTACGAGAGTTTTGTGCACGCAAAGTCATCAACATTTGCTTTAGTTCTGTGTGACCATCTTTGAGACTTGCCATTTTAGCATCTTGCCTTTGAAGTTGCTCATTATAATTTTGAATTGTCTCTTGTTGAGATTTGATAAGCGAAACCGCCTCTTGCAATTCATTTTCCGCTTTGCTCAATTTTTCTTGAATAGATTTTAGTTGAGAAGACTCGCATCTCAACCTTTTACTTCCTTTAGATGGCACGACTCCATAACTTGTGCCTCTTTCATAACTATTTTTCTCGCCAAGTACCTCCTTCATAATTTCTCTTTCAGCAACCGAATTCACTTCATCTATTTGACTTCTTCGACTTATCATGTCCTTCTATCATTCATTCAAAATTAAGTTTATGAAAACATCACAAACATAAACTATATAAAAAAAATAGTAGACCAGTAAACTTACATGTTTCACTTCAGCATCTTTGCTTACATACGCTCCATCTTTCATATGAGTATCTCCATAATTATCCACATAACTGGGTTCATCCTTGAAAAACAAAGGAGATTGTTACATTTAAAAAGTATAATATAATAATATGAAAAAGTATTTTTTTGAATTAAAAGTTACTTTACCATTTCAACGTATCGCGCGTGGAGTTATTTTGGACCCGATGTATGAAAATCCTTCATTAACGATTTGTTAATGGCATTGGTTTCAGACCTCGTCTGCATTAATATTATAGATTAGTAGGGAAAAGCGGACATATAATGATGGAATACATCTTAAGGATACGCATTAGAGATAAAAAGCTACCTTAAACTTGGGGTCATCAAAGTGATCGCATAGGGCATGCCATTTATCAAGGGGAATGTAATTAAACGGAATAGAATCCTTGGGACTTTTACCAGCTTTGACCATCTTTTTGTAATGTTCACTTAATCTTCCTTTAAAGTGCTTATAGCTTTGATAAAACATTTCTTCTATGTTCGCTTGAACAACATGATCATTATTTAATCCCTTAATAAGAAACCATTGCTGAAAAATATGATAAGTTACACATATATAAACTTAAGGTACAATGATACCTAAGCTACATAAACAAAAAGTGAATTAACTAAAACCAAGGAAACCTAAATATATACAACTAAGCTAAAGTAAAAACTTGAAAGTTGCATTACACTATAATAACTTAAAACTAACAGAATTCCAACAGAACTCGAGTAAACAATTCCAACAGCAAACTATCCCAACAAAGAATCCCAATTGAATCCCAACAAACAATTCTAAAAGAGAATTCCAACAGAATTCCAATAAACAATTCCAATTGAATTCCAGTAAACAAAATTATAGTGGTTATATTAATACATGTGTGATAACTAATAAATTACCATCTAAACAAAATCCAAACATAGTACAATGAAAAATGCTTCAGTATAAGTAAACTTTTCTCTCACTGCATAAATTCTAAGAAGAAAGAGACTAAAACTGGAATTAGTATTTAAAACATCAACCTCCCAGACAACAACAACAAAAAAAAGGTAATCATTAAAACTAGAGATGAAAAGGTTTCATCAACCTCATCACAAGTTCTTAAAACAGCTAATAGTCATGTCTAGACACAAACAATAACTATTCCAGAAACAAAATCAAGTAAAGTAAACAATTCTAGTAGAATCCCAATAAACAACTAGCAACAAAATTTTGTAGCACGCACACGAATAAATCACCAACATAGTTTTTGGCAACTAAAAGATCTTCTCATTGCAATATTTGTACGCATAACTGTATTTATATTATATGTACTTAATTAAATAATTGAGATGTGTAAAGCAAACATTACAATGCCCATGACCTTATGCAAAAATCTGAATAACTACAGCCCCATACATTGTAACAAGAAAAAAGAAATTGGTAATATAGTTGTGACAAGCAACACTTACGTCTAATCCAGCATACACAGGCAACTTGCTACTTTCGGAAAATGGTAAATCTATCAAGTGAATTTACAACAAGAAACATATAATTTTACCAAACGCAACCAGCCACTCATTCATGAATACAAACAAATGAAAGGTAGTAACAAACATGCTTATCGATCTTCTATTTCAGAGTAACGATGATCTGGCAAAATGAAAACATGTGCTTATGGTTCAGATATTTCCTAAAAAGTCGCCACAACTGAGTTTAATTAAGAAAATAAAAGGAAGAACTACATCTAACGAAGAACAGCCATGAGCGTCCGTTACCTGTGTCCTGTTTCAGAAAAGCATCTAAGGTGTAGTCCATTTCATGACTAATAGGTTGCCGGGAAAGAGTATTTAGAACCCAGACTAAAGAAAAGAAGCAAACACGTGCACTTATTTTGCAATAGCATCTAAGGTGCAATGTATTTTATAAAATCTATTACCATAATGATCCTCAAATCAAACAAATAAAAGCGTTGCATTTAAATATTTTGAAGAACTTCATCAAACACTAGGATACCAATTCTTTTAGTCTAACCATTGGCCTCCGCCTACTCTACGAGAAAGAACAAAGAAAACTTGTAGCCTTTTGCTGAGTAAATATGGCATGTAAAAGACTATAAGTGCATGAACATTGGCAAAGAGACAGATACACCTGCACTAAAAACTATAATAAACTATAATCATGCAGGAAGCAGGAAACTATTATACATAGTAAAAATAATTCAAAATGAAATGGAACATGAAACTGAACATTCTCCAGACCTGGGGTAAAGGGAGCACTGCAAGGAAATCAATGATAAAATAGCATTTCGCAATTTGCGCAGGATCTAGACAACAAAGTTAATTGAGAAAGTAAATTCTCATTTCACATAAAAATTACCTTGAATTGAAAGCAGATCTTTGTTTTCTGTCCACCCACCAAAGTTCTTGAAAAATCTGAAAATTAAGGAAAGGTCAAACAGAGAATATGAGATCTGCATTTTTAATTGAATGATCAACTATATTGCATACACAAGTCTTAGTTTTTCAATGAGACGAAAAGTTTTCTGAAGAAGGGATTGTAAGTAAAAATGACAAATGAAACTTCCAACTTAAGCTATAACTAGTATCTAATGTTTATACAAAACTCCAGCAACATTGTGTGGATGTTAAGTGTTAACTAAACACTTCAGCAAAAGTTCAACAAGAAGTCAGTAAAACTTCAGCAAAAGTTCAACAAAAGTTTAATTAATGAAAATTCAGCAAACGTTCAGCGAATGCAGAAATTAAACCCCCCACGTGAAAAGGACTTATCAGTTCTCCTCCTACATTAGACATTGTACAGATAATTTAAAATCTATCAACTTGCTATTACCCATAAAAGTTCAGCAAACATTTAAGTAGAATTTTGACTATTTGGCGAAAGTTTAAACCCAAATTAAACTCAAGAAGCAAAAAGACAATTCACCCAACTGGAAAAGTCATAGCATAACACATCTTTACGAGACTTCAACAAAACCCATATTTTGAATTCAATTGTTTTGAATGATTTTTTTCAATCACCCGTTCTTCTCTTGAAAAAAAAGGTTTTATTTACTAAACCTCTACACCATCTATATTGTAAAGAGACAGATACTCCACTAAACCTTGTAGTAAATGATCATATCACTGTATTTGGGGAAAAAGAAAAAAACTGCAACCTAATGGAGAATTAAACAACATAGTGAAAAAATCAAACATGCCCATAATCAGCTTCATCAGGGGATAGAATATACCTACAATTCAAGAGTAAACAGCAACCTAATATGAAGATAATCAATGTTTGAAGAGTGATAATCGTGACCTGCAGTGCTTGTTTTGCTGTAAACAAAAAAAAGATAGAGATTTTAGAGTTATCGAGTATGAACTACGCTGCATAAATATCAACAAAAAAGGACATTTATTCTTAGATTATGAAGCTCACCGTACGAGATCGTTCAATCCGTAAGAGCGTATCTGCTTCGAGACTGCTACAAATTGCTCGCAGCCCTAATCCTTTGGTGAATTGGCGCTCTAATATTTTGGTTTTGGCGGGTATTGATTTGGTGAAAGAAAGAGTTGGGCGGACTACTTTACAATTATATCATTATTTTCTTTTGTGGGTCTTTAAGCTTAAGAAATTATTTTCTTACTAGAACTTTATTCCTTTTGAGTTAGGTTTAAACAAGAACATATTAGTAAGCCTAATTATTGTTATTTGCTACCTTTTAATATCACCAGAAATTTGACACACGCGGAGACAGCGTATAAATTATATTAATATTTTAAAATAATAAAATTTGAAAGATAGATGCACGAAAATATGAATTGCCATTTTATATAGGTTGGGTTGTTGAGCAAAATATAAAAAATAACAATATTGCCCTGATATGTTTTTATTTAAAGAGAGAAAAATAGGGGTATTTTAGAAAATACAAAAGTTGGTATCCAAATTGCCATTTTGTGAGTGAGAGGGATTTGCATTTAATATAGTAATAGATTTTATTAATGAAAATTAGAATTATATTATAAATCCTTGTGAACATCAAATTGATTCTTCGTGAACAAGTTTGTTTTTTTAAACATACTTTGTTATGCTTCAATGTACGATGGTGAACAAGAGGCCCAAGATGATAAGAAAGCTCAATTCATCGAAAAAAGAATTTTGGAAACAAAGATCGATGCCTTTATGTAATCACTATTGATTTTTGTTGCAATATATGCAATTGTAACCAAATAAATATTATTTGTAACCAAATTCAGTTTGAAGCTAAAAATGGTTTCTTTGGTAACAAATTCTTACACGTTTGGTAACAATTATAAATAATTGTTACCAAAGATAAGAGTTTTTGTAACGATAAAATACGTTTTATAACAAAAATGACATATTGTTACCAAAAACTCTACTTTTGGTAAAGAAACTATTAGTTTGTTACAATTTCCTTGGTTTTTGTGACAAATTCCACATTTGTTACCATTATTTTGTTACAAAATATGTGTTTTCTTGTATAATGTTTGAGTATAACAATTTTGTTGTAGCTGTGCAAAATTACGAAGTATTATAAGCTTCAATTTTGTTGTAGCTGCCCAATCTAAAGTAAGTTTTATTCTTATTAAAAATCGTCTAGCTAGGGAATATCGAAGCTCTGAACAATGTCTATGACTTCGGATAAAGCCCAGAAAACTACAACACTCACTCTACCATCCCCTCGGAGTCTCCAACTCAAAAGAATGTCCTTAGATAACCCTATTCTTCTATTTTGCTCCAGTTCAGAACTGTGACCATATCTCCAAGCTATCATATTGTAGTCTTGTTCACCCTTGTTCACATACCAACCTGCTTTCTTTCAATTAGTCGAGTCTCCTTTTGGGTGGTCAAGAAAGGAGAAAACACAGAGAAAAATACCATGTTTGATATATAGGGACTCTGACTGTACCTTCATGTGTCTATACACCAACATTTTAGTTGTAAGTGCAGAATTTGAAGCTATACCTCTACAAAAAAGACCATGCATACCAAAACCACAAGACCTCCAAATAAATAGCCAATGACTCATATCAATCAAGTATTAAAAATAGGAAGCATGGTAATGGACTAGAGATCATCTTACACATGTTATAATTTAGCTCAAACAACACTTATAAGACGATTAGTTTTGTTACCTCATTTACATTTAAGTGGAGCAACCAGGTTGATCACAAAGCAAGATAATGTTGTTGCAACGACAAATAAACAATAGATATTGAGAATTACTTATTTCTTATGACGTGAGAATCAATAGCCATTACCCTTCAGAGTTTTGGATTTTGGATTTTGGGTTAGGGGTTCAGTTTAGATATTTATGTTATGTACTACAGAGAGGTGAAAAACTCGATAACATGTGTGAACCAATATATTCAAGTAGACAAGATAAAACTAGTGAACACCAAATGAGTGATCGTTATGCCACCCAAACTTTTTAAAACTAAAGAAAAAGACTAATGAGATTACAGTTTAGACCTACATTATTCTATGACTTGGAATGCTGGATAAAAAATTAAGTAACATCATGCACATACGATGAATGTAACTAAAATGCTCATGTTAGATTGGATATCTTGAATCGGACTCAGTAGAAAGTAAACATATTCTACTTAAAAACAACAATGTTTACGAGTTAAGAGTTTCTAAAAAAATTTGCCAAACCCAAAGAACAACAAGCACACCATATGATGCGTTGAAACTTTTAATCTAAATCAAATAATGGAGAACGAGAAACATCGGGAAAAAAAACCCATTGATGCAAGGAGATCACAGGAAACAACATAAAAACTATTAGTTTAAATAAAAAACGTTCAACTGAACAAAAACGAAGGTTCATATAACTTAGTGAATCTAACTTGAATTCCTTACTCAGTACTTACTAGCTGTTTTTGTACTCTCATATCTGAACCTATTAAAATCAGATCTCTTCCAGATTCACAACACATTTATGAAAATATCTAAACCCAACGTGACACTTGGTTGTAATTAGTAACATTTTGGGGTCTTTGAAATGAAATATTTAAAATTACCACTACCGCAGCTGCTTCCTTTTCGGTTTGGATCATCTCCTACAAAATTGTACTACATCTTTTACTACATTGTTTGAATGAATGCTATGTGGAAAGAATTAAAGATTCCTTAGCACCATGTTTGCTTTATATTAAAAAGTGTTAAAGTTAATATCCTACTCTTACCAAACTTAAAAATATTTACCTCCAAACAAATATCTAATTTCCCTAATTATGTTGTAGTAGCACGTCTGTCTACTAATTGGAAATTTCCAAAATTATTATTCCTATAATTAATTTTTAAAGGAGAAAATCTTCTGCGTTTAGATTAAATTGAGAACAACCCATTATTTAATAAATCTTTTCGGTGACGGTATACTTCAAAATGACATTTCATCTATAATCCATTTTAATATACTTCATAATATTTAAATGAACTACATTTAATCGATAATAATTAAGAAAATGTTGTCCACTATTCTAAATTACATATTGGAGAATATGATATAGTAAACAAAACAAATCTATCCTTCAGCGATCATGAAACATTATAATTTATATTTTCTTCTTTCTTAAGTTGAGTTTTTTGTAAGTGTCTAATATATTTTTGTCTTAAAGGTAAAAAATAAAATAAAAAAGTTTTAGACATGTAATGAAATAATTAACTCTTGAAGGGTTTTGTGATCAGAGTTCAGACGTCTATATACCTTTAGTCATGAATAATTATTGGTGCAAGCAAGAAAACTAAAGAAGAAGAAAAACTTATCATTTAAATTAGTTAGTTAATTAGGAAATAAATCTAGAAGCTCAGTATATGTAACTATATATGTACGTGACATTTTTTAGCAGAAATTACTTTTAAAGTAAATTAGTTGGAAAATAATCCCGGCAGAAATTAGTTAATAATTAGGGAAATGAGATATTTGTTTGGAGGTAAATATTTTAAGTTTGGTAAAAGTAGAATATTAACTTTAATACTTTTTAATATAAAGCAAACATGGTGCTAAGAAATCTTTAATTGCCTCCACATGGCATTCGTCCAAGTGGTGTAGTAGAAGATGTAACACAATTTTGTAGGAGATGATTCAAACCACTTCTTTTTCACCTTTTACAATTAGGTGGTCTTTCTTTCTTAAATAATATTACATTTCTCTCTCTTAAATTATTCGCTTTCTCACTCCTCTACTACATTAGTCATCAAGTTCCTCTACTTTCTTGCTTACTTTCTATTCAATAATACACACACCTACAATATAAGCACCGATTTTTATTTTCTTACCTGAAGTTTCCATTTTTTTTCTTTCTTTTTGCACAATCATCACATTTCTTTCTTCATTCAGGAGCCACAAAATTGGGTTATTTGTTCAAAGAAACCTTCTTTTTACTGTAATGAGATGAACCCTTGAAGAGTTTTTGTTAACACTAGAGATAAATAGAAGGTTAAAAAGAATATTAATCCTAATTATGGGAATTAATATATGGACAATACTATTGTCACGAGTACTTCCGATGAGATGTACCCACTCCTAATAAGGAGGCCCCCTCGGATGTTACACTGCCCCTCGGTCACTGACCTAAGAAGGCACGGAGGAACACCCGAGGAGACACATAAGCGTCTCTTGGAAAGTCAAATGGTGAGTAAAAAACAGATATCAACGCGGCATCGGAAAAAGAGCAAACCCCGGTGGATCCGCGCGACTTAGATATCCACCAATGCGCCAAGAGGGACCACAACGGACCCCGAGTCCCACAAACTTGTAAGAATACTTCCTTGCTGAACACTCATCAACATGAACTGCCCTCGGACCATCACCCGAGGACCTATTCTCGGAGAAAAACCATAAATGAATAACAGAGCGCCTGGATAATATATTCCGAGGACTTAGACGAAAAAATACCGTTTCAAGCAGAGCAAATCAAGCCCTCGGAGATCATATCACGCCTTCGGAGATCACATTACGCCCTCGGAGATCACACCAGGCCATTGGAGAACGGACCCGAATCGAGAAAGAAAAATAAAACCCCTCGGAGGGCATATACAACAGTCCCTACTCCTGAATACACTTATGCCAAAGCATGATACCCCCAGACGAGCATCCTAATTATTTATCAACAAAAGCATAGCCCCTCGGAAGAGTAACGTCCCAAAACAACCATTCCTCGGAGACCCTCGGAGCCATCGGAAGACATAAAGATTGGTCTAGTCAGCATCTAGTAGACTAAAAGATAAACCTTATCCTAATTTTTTACACCTGTATCAATATAACGACACTTGTCTTTACCAAAGCACATGCACAATGACACCTGCCCCTACCAAAGTCTATATAAAGGGAGGTGATCAATAGAAGAAGGAGAACTCGACAGACACACACAGAGATAAAAGGAGGAAAAGTTCAGTGAGTAAAGGAAGGAATATTCGTGCATCTCTTGTTATTTCCAATTATTTCCATCCATTATTGTTTTTGAATCACGGGCAGGGCGTTCCAACCCAAAATAATATTCGTTAAATGGGGAATAATTCCAAACCCGTTAACAGTTTTCATAGTAATTTTGATTTGCTCTTTAATTTTAGTGTTGTGTGTTTTGTTGGGAGTTGAAGTTCTTGCAAAATTACTAGGAACATAGTACTATGTTTTGTTGTCTACATGAAAAAGCTGCTTATTTGGATTTTTGTTTCCCCATTTTTTTCTGTTTAGTTTTGGAGCTTTTAGGTTGAATTTTCCGAATGTTAATTTCATTTCTTAATTTTTTTAAGAAGAAAACCAGGAAAATGTGGTGTTCTAAGTAGTTGAGAAAGTTGTGGGCTTTTTGAAATTTAAGTTTTTGTGCTGTGGATGTAAGATTTGGTGTTGCAAGTTCCGGGTTTCGTCGAGATTTGGAAGCGGATTTTTTTTGTTTTGTTTTGTTTATAGTGGTGGAGTATCAACCTATGTAAAGCAGTAAAATGAGTAGTCAGTAGTTCAGTATTTTGTTATTTGGGGTTTTTATGAGCTACCCTTTTGTTTTGAATGGGAAAAACAGTTGAAGGTGTTCATCACATTTTTCGGAAATTTGACAAATTAAAACTAAATTTCCCACGTAATGGCTTTGAATTTTTCGATACCGTCACCACTATCGAAACCGTCTTGACAAGGAGAAGATTCTGAAGAAAAAAATCGGCAATTTTTTGGTCAGAAAATTATCAGGGGGCAACTCGAACAGGTTGGCAAAGGTTAGGGGGCAAAGTAATTATTTATAAAGTTCAGGGGGTGGTGTCCAAAAGTCGCTATAGTTAAGGGGGTTTGAAGTAATTATCCCATCTTATTAATACAATGGTTAAACACTTGTCTTTACTTTCTCACACTAAGTCATGATTTTTTTCTCTGTAGAGTTTGATAGTCGGCGACTTTACGATTACAAACTTAAGAATGATAGTACATACTATTAACAAACTGAATCGAAAGAGTATCCATATTGTTTGGTTTACAGAGAGAGGGAGAAAAAAAGAGAGGCGGAAACCCTAATCTATTGTTACATAATGAAAATGTGAAGTGAATAAAAGAAGAAAATGAGTATTTATATTTACATTTACCTGAATATAAAAATAATAAAATAAATGGTTTTATTTTTTTAATATATTCTGAGATCTCCCCCCCCCCCCCCCTTCAAGAAGGGCGTGGATGTCGAGAACACCCATCTTGGAAATCATTTGTTGGAAAGGTCTGAGTGGCAATGGTTTTGTAAGGATGTATGCTATTTGGTGATCGTTGGAGATGTGGACCATTTTAATGAGACCGAGGTTGACTTTCTCACGGACGAAGTGACAGTCTATTTGAATATGCTTCGTCCGTTCGTGGTGCATTGGAATTATGGCTATGCAGTAAGCACTGCGGCTGTCTGTGAAGAGTAAATGAGTCCTTGTTTGTCTGATGTGCATTGCCTAGGTATATTGCATATCCAGTGACGCTGCGACGCGTGTCGGGGAATCCAGCCCAATCACTGTCACAAAACGACTTTAAGTGAGACTCCGAATTGGCGGGATAAAAAATTCCCTTACCTGGAGCCGTTTTGATGTAGCGTAGAACTCAGTGTGCAGCTGCCAAGTGAAAGGTACTCGGATGTGCCATATGTTGTGTTAAACATTGAATACTAAAACTCAATTCAGGGCGAGTTATGGTTAAATATAATAAACGACGAACAAGACGTCTGTATTCAGTTGGATCAGATAACAATGGATGATCATTTTCACGTAATTTAGTAGATGAATCCATCGGAGTGGAACATGGTTTGCAGGCAATGTAACCTGAATCTTTTAAAATATCGAATGCGTATTTTCTTTGACATAATGAAATGCCTTTAGAACTTCTACCTATTTCTATTCCTAAAATATACTTTAAATGACCCAAATCCTTAATTGTGAATTTAGCATCTAGATAGGTTTTCAAAGATTCAATAGCATGTAAATCATTTCCAGCCAAAATTATGTCGTCGACATAGACACAGAGAGCAGTAAAGGACTGACCAGAGGCTTTGACAAGCAATGAACAGTCAAAAATTGTTTGAACAAAGCCACATGAGGTGAGGCAAGTGGTCAACTTGGTGTACCACTGCCTCGAGGCTTGCTTTAAATCGTAAATACTCTTTTTAAGTAAGCACACCCGGTTATCCGATGGACTACAGTAACCGGGCGGCGGTTTCATGTATATTTTCTCATCAAGGTCACCATGTAAAAATGCATTATTAACGTCAAGTTGATGTAAATGCCAATTATTAGAAGCAGCTAAAGCAAGTATGACTCTAACAGTAGTTAATTTAGCAACTAGAGAAAATGTGTCAAAATAGTCTAAACCCTGTTCTTGGGTGTACCCTTTTGCAACCAGTCTAGCTTTATAACGTTCAATAGATCCATCTGACTTTTGTTTAATTTTAAAAATCCATTTACAACCTATCACATGTTGATTAGAAGGTAGATCAATCAGTTCCCAAGTGTTTATGGATACTAACGCATCTAACTCTTTTCTCATAGCAATCTGCCACTCTTTAATTTTGTTGGCTTGAGTAAAAGTTGTAGATTCATTGATTTGAGACAAAGCAACAGTGAAGGCTTTATGGGAATTACCAAGTTGAGATATAGAAGTGAAAGACTCAATGGGATACTTTATTGTCCCATATTTCTTTTGTACACAGTTAGACTTACTAATAGAAGCATGCAAATCAACATCATAAACTTTCAAATATGCAGGAGGTGCATGATTCCTACTTGACTTTCTAACAATAGGTAAATTAGGCACATTGTCATTTAAAACATGTGGGACATTACTGTCATTCACAACATTAGAATCAGGCACATTGTCAATTTGATAATTTAAAGGAGGAGTGAAAGATGTACTGTCATCAGTGTTATCTGCATTTTGGTCTGTTGTTGACTGAGACAAGTCCATCTCAGCATGTGTGGGCAGGTCTGGTGTAGGGACCTGGGAGTAAGCCTCTTGTATCACATTATCTTCAGGTACACCTGGATTCACAGGTACATGTGGTGCCAATATAGTAGTATCATGCAAAAGCACAAAAGGATCTGCGCAGAACCGTGTCTTCTCTTTTGGAGAATCACCTTGAGAAGAGGTTAGTGCAACATGATAGTTTTCCTTAAGAGGAAATTGGCTTTCATAAAATAACATTTCTTGAAACAAAAACACTATTAGGGTCCAAATTTAACAGCAGATATCCTTAAGTTCCAAAAGGATAACCAAGGAAAACACCTTTCTGAGCTCTTGGTTGAAATTTGTCTTTGCTAGCAGATAAAGTTGATGTAAAACATAAGCATTCAAAGACTTTTAACATAGAATAATCATCAGGCTTGTTATAGAGCATCTCAAAAGGAGTTTTGTTACCAAGAACAGATGAAGGTAACATATTTATGATAAATGCAGCAGTGGATATGCAATATGTCCAGAACTCAATATCAATGTTTGATTGAAATTTTAAACATCAAGCAATTTGGAGTCAATGTTGATGTTTTCTTTCAACTAGTCCATTTTGCTGAGGAGTCTCAACACAACTAGTTTGATGGATAATTTCATTAGTAGAGTAAAACTCTTTTAACAAAAATTACGTACCATTGTCACTTCTAATGACTTTTATTTTCACATAAAATTGGGTTTCAACAAGTTTATGAAATTTAGACAGCTGATCTTTCACTTCTGATTTATTTTTCATAAAAAGCACCCAAGTAATTCTTGTGAAATCATCAACAACATTTAGAAAATATCTATGACCAACATGAAAATGGACTTTAAATGGTCCCCAAACATCACAATGTAACAAGTCAAATGAACTTTAGAGACAGAAGTGCTAATAGAAAAAGGAATCTATTTAACAAGATGACAAGTATCACAATGGTTCACAGTTTTACAATTATTATGACCAATAACAGAAGACAAATGAGTAAGTTTGCTGATAGATGGATGACCAAGTCTGAAGTGCCATAGATTGGTCTCATAATTTGGCTTCCAAGAAGAAATAACGTTGCAAGAGTGTTTGATAAAATCTTTTGAAAAACCCAGCACATAAAGGCCATATATCACTTTAGCAAAACCAACCATCCTCTTGGTGACTGTTTCCTGCAATACACACATAGAGGAATAGAAAAGTAGGGATATGTTTGAAAACTTTGTCAATTTAGAAACTGGAATCAGGCTATGAGTAAATTGAGGAACAAATAAGGCATCCTTAAGATGAATCTGATCATGTACTTTAACATCAGCTAATGCAGTGACATGTGTAACATGATTGTTAGACATATGAATAGGAACATGAACCTGTTTAGCATGCTTAAAGAAATGTGGCTCACATATCATATGATTTGTGGCACCAATGTCTAATATCCAACATTTTGAGCCAGACAAATCATCACAACAAGAAAAACATCTAGCTACATAGTTACCCATAGATGTTGTGGTAGATGCTGCATAATGAGGAGCCTGTGGAGTTGGACCAGCAGTAGAGGGTCCATCCATTGTTGTTCCAATGTTCCTTGTGAATGCTAGGAACTTCTCAAACAGGGCCTGAGTGGACATATCAGCATGAGATGGATGATGAGGCAATTCAGGAAATGAAGCCTCATCATTTTGAGTGATTAGATTGGCTGAATTTGTTGAATTTGGGGCATGTCTTCTGCCAGTTGGGCCATCCCAACCTGGTGGGTAGCCAATGACTTGGTAGCAGCGGTTGACTATATGTCCAGAGTAGCCACAAAATGTACATTTTAACTTCTTCTTGTCTCTGTTGTGAGGAGGTTTATTTGGCCGAGAGGTGGAAGCAGTGTATGTGGGATTTCTGGCATCTTGTGGAACTTTATAGCGAGTAAACATTGCAAGGGGATCAACATGCCATTGAATGTTGTAAAGTGCTCTCTGATGCTTCTCTTGCATTAGCATGGAATATAGTTTGGACAAGGAGGGAATGGGGTACAGTAAAAGAATCTGACTATGGATAGCTGAATATGACTAATTTAATCAAGTGAGAAAAGTGAGAACACAGACGTTTTCTTGAAGTCCGACCATGGTATGATTAACATCACAGATACACAGACGGCATGAACACGCCACCACATGGCGATGACTCACATATTCATCCCAGATTGTACGAAAGGAGTTATATACTGGGTGATAGTAGGGGTGGTAATCATACCCGAAATTCGGGTACCCTACCCGAATTTCAGGTAGTAATACCCGAGCCGTATCCGAATATTCGGGTACCCTAACCGAATACGGTTATTCGGGTACGGGTTCGGGTAGAGAATTTCAAAAATTTAGGATACCCAAATACCCGATTATAATAATATATGCATTTTTTTTTCTTTTTTCTTTTTCCCTTTCTTTTATTTTCTTTCCTTTTCTATTTTCTTTCTCTTTCTTTCCTTTTTTCACTGACTCGCTGTTTCTTTCTTTTTTCTTTCTCAAATATCAACTCACTCACTGTCTCTCTACTCCTCTCCTCTTCCTTTTGCACGGCCGCCCACACGCTCTCTCTTTCTCTCTTTTCGACCGGCGGCTCCGCGACGACGAAGCTATCTCTTTTTCCCTCTGAACCGGCGGCAACGAAGCTCAAAATTTCTCTCAACTGGCGGCGATGAAGCTCTCTCTCTCTCCCTCTCAACCGGCGGCGATGCTCTCTCTATCTTCTATCAACGACGGTGCCACCGCCGCAATGGTAACTCTCTCTCCGACTCTCCCTCTCAAAATCGAAAACGTGATAATGAATTGAAAATAGGGGATAAAATCTCATGTTTTCAATTCAAAAATAGGGGAGTGGCCGAGTGGATGTTTTTGTCCACTGGGCAATTTTCGGGTACCCCAAACCCAATGTTTGGGGTACCCGACCTGATCCATGATCGGGTACGCGCCTATCCATTGGCCATTCTCGGCTACTGGACGACATTCGGGTACTCTAAACCCGAAGTTTAGGGTACCCGATTGTAATTGGGTACCCCAAATCTTGATAGGGTATCGGGTGGGGGTTTTACCGTACCCGAATATACGGGTACCCTACCCGATACCCGAAAAAACCCTACCCGAACCCCCCATAGGTGATAGTCTGGTTACCTTGACTGAGAGTCTGAGAGTAGACATAGACTTTTGCAATTGGAATACCCTAGATCCGTCAGCACGATCGTACCGTGTCTTGAGCTCGAGCCACACATCCAACGCCGATTTGAAATAGAGAAGAGTATTTCGGATCTCCTTTGTTAGCGAGTTAAGGATCCATGAGAGGACGAGGTTGTTGGCCCGAATCCAGCATGTACGATTCACCATATCTGTTTCAGTAGGGATTGGAGCGTTCCGTCAATAAATCGAACTTTGTTTTTGATCGTGAGAACCATCTCCACCACCTTGCTCCATGAAACGTAATTTTGACCGTTGAAGAGTTCGCCGACGATTGAAGAGCCGGTGAAGTCATGACTCTCGAGAAAATAGACAGAAAGTGAACCTTCGCACGAATTTTCCACATTTGAGACCGTGGAACCCGTCGCCGATGAAGTATTGACTGGAGAAGACATTATTTTACCAAATCGGTAAAATTAAGGTTTATAGAAACCAGAAATTGAAGAGAAACACTATGAATTCGTGTAAAAGAAGAGTAGATATAGCGGAAATAAGATCTAGCCAGCTATTGATACCATATTAACAAACTGAATCGAAAGATTATTCATATTGTTTGGTTTAGAGAGAGAAAAAAGGCGGAAACCCTAACTATTGTTACAGAATGAAAATGTGAAGTGAATAAAATAAAAGAAGAAAATGGGTATTTATATTTATATTTACCCAAATATAAAAATAATAAAATAAATAGTTTTATTTGTTTAATATATTTTGAGACATACTTCGGGGTTACCAACTAAAGTTACTTTTTTCGTTGGAGAACATGTTTTTTGAACCAAATTTTAGAAATCATAGTGCATATACCCATATACCCGTAATTCTATTAGAAATCACAAGATCCAAACTTGTTCCATTTCAAGTAAGAACGAGCTCCTAAAAAATTAGATAAGAAAAGAGAAAACTAACAAAAATATTAAACTAACAATAATATTACTGTGACGCTTTTAAAAGTTAATTCTTTAAAAAACTTTACATAAATAGCAAATAGAATCAACGTATATATAGCGAATAGGAGACTGTTAGCTTAATAATAGTAACATCACTTCTATTAATAATATAAATACTATTAATTTAATTATACATGTTAATAAACAACAAAAATTGAAAATCCAAGACACTAATTTGTCGTATGATTCCAGCTTTAAGAATGAAATCAATTTCATGAAAGTACTTTTGCTGAAGCGAAAAATAAATACACCAATAAAATCAAACTTTTGTTATTTGTCCATTTTGTTAAGCTCCCAACCCAACATTAAAGTTTATGAATTTTAAAGCAGTCTTACTTTACCTAAATTCTTCTTTCGTCCTATATTCGTAACAATCCAACGTGTGCACGACTTGAGAATATCAATGCAAAATTGGTGAAGATTAATTAGATAATAACTATCAATCGACAAAACATATCGGAATTTGTACAAATGGATGTATGTTTTCTTGCTAACCGTTCAATAACGTGTAATTATAGCAATGAGACTTTTTTAATCCTTACAATAGCGGAAAGAAGGAAATGACTTGTTTAGTCGTTCATGACCAAGGCATGCTGCTTTTGTAAGAGATAAGAATTGAGAGTAAATTGCAAGTTTAGTCCATTAATTTAAGCTAACCATAAAGAGTCCTTATTCTTTTATTTAGTCATTTTCTCTCTAGAGATCTTGGCCTTCTCCTATTTTATGACTTACAAATATAGTCATTTAGCATTAATTCCTAACCATTAACATCTCAGTCTAAACTTATTTTTAAGAATTGACTAATTGAACCATACACAGGTCTTTTTTTAGTTGTACGGCTACCTAGTTCTTTTTGTATTGGACTATTCACATGCTTAAAGAGCTTTTTTTTTGAACAAAATGTTTGAAGAGCTTTGTTTTGAAGTCCCACGAAAACTAATAAAAAAATAAAAATTATGCTATGAGCATGTGACTAGTGTATCCATGCGATCAACATCAATCTATAAAGTTGGTACACAAAATTACAAATTTTTGCCACTTCAATTATGAAATATCTGGAGATCAAAAAATCTCATTGTCAGCTAATAAGCATGCAACCCTATACTACTAGGTGAGATAAGATAGTGTTATGATAATGCTATTAGCTGCTATTCGATCATGTGTCAATCAGAAGATGCGAAGAAAATTAATATATGATGGTAAGATAATTAAAACGAATGTAAAAGTCCTAGTATGACAAGTTAATATTTTTGACTTGACATAGCAAAAGGGGATAGAACACAAGAAAGACTCAAGAAAATGTGGGCGGAGGTCATGTGGAGCGACACAAGGCTTAAAAGTTTAAACGAACGAATCCTAATTAACCAGTGAATATATGTGTCTGACTCGACGCGATTTGAATTTATTTCACATAGTCTACCTCAATCAATAATGATTACTATCGAAATTGTTGTTTTAGGGCATGTCTAATTTTTCTAAGACTTTGAGAGTTGGTAGGGATCTAATCCCGAAGGGATCACTTGGGTAATCGTATTATGAATCTCACGGGAGCTAGGGGATTATACCTATAACATTGCCACATACCGACAATATAATGTAAGGATAACCATGATTGTTAACACTCTTTTCATCGTGCTTACTAGCTTTACGGAAAATGAGCGTTTGATTTGTTCAGAACGCCGATCTCAACCCGAGAAAAGCGATGAATTTGAAAGATTTGCGACTGAACTCGAATGAATTTCGAGCTGCCTACGTATTCCTTGATCAAGGAATCAAGCCATACATAGTTCAAATATTTTTTGACGATGTTGTTTCATGAACGATCATTGTTTTCGAGGATGAAGTTATATATTTTTCGTTAATTTTGGATGGAGTATTATAGTTGTGTTGCTATTGTATTTGGAAGTTTAGTGTTAATATATGTTAAAAAGGGTATGTGGTGACACTGTGGAAATTGGAATTAACTTTCGTCCCCCTCTCACTTGTTGTAATATGGTATCGTTATGAATATGAATCGTGTTATAATATTATGATACAAATACAAATCATGCAGTGATATAATTTAATTTACAAATATGAGACTTATATGTAGTAAAATCGAGAATCGAACCATTGTAGCCTATATCTTTGGCACGTATATTTTTTTGGTGTTAACAATAATTTCGCGACGTGTAATAAATGTGGTTTATATCGCCAAGGTCACATTAAAACACTTATTAGGCCTTATAGGAAAAAGTAAAAGTGTCTATTTTTTGGGCACAAATTTTAAATGAATAGAAACCCAAATTGGAGTGTAAACAGAATCAGGGGCATACCCCTATTGAAAGCAAGATTTATTCTTATTAAAAATCGTCTAGCTAGGGAATATCAAAGCTCTAAACATTGTCTATGACTTCGGATAAAGCCCATAAAACTACAACACTCATTCTACCATCTCTTAGAGTCTCCAACTCAAAAGAATGTCCTTAGATAACCCTCTTTTTCTCTTTTGCTCCAGTTCAGAACTGTGACCCTATCTCCAAGCTATAATATTGTAGTCTTGTTCACCCTTGTTCACAAACCGACTTGCTTTCTTTCAGTCAGTCGAGTCTCCTTTTGGGTGGTCAAGAAAGGAGAAAACACAAAGAAAAACACCATGTTGTATTATACAGAGACGCTGATTGTACCTCCATGTGTCTATACACCAACATTTTAGTTGTAAGTGTAGAATTTGTAGCTATACCTCTACAAAAAGACCATGCATACCAAAACCACAAGACCTCCAAATGAGTAGCCAATAACTCATATCAATCAAGTATCATCAAAATAGGAAGCATAGTAATGGACTAGAGACCATCTTACACGTGTTCTAATGTAGCTCAAACAACACTTATAAGACGATTAGTTTTGTTACCTCATTCACCTTTAAGTCGAGCAACCAGGTTGACTGCAAAGCAAGATAAGGTTATTGCAATGGCAGATGAACAATAGATATTGGGAATTACTTCTTTCTTATGACGTGAGAATCAATAGCCACTACCCTTCAATGTTTTGGATTTTGGATTTTGGGTTAGGGGTTAGGTTTAGATATTTATGTTATGTGCTACACAGAGATGAAAAACTCGATAACATGTGTGAACCAACATATTCAAGTAGACAAGATAAAATGGGTGAACACCAAATGAGTGACGTTATGCCACCCAAACTTTTTAAAACTAAAGAAAAAGTTTAATCAGATTACAGTTTAGACCTACATTATTCTATGACTTGGAATGTTGGATAATTAAGTAATATCATGCACATACGATGAATGTAACTAAAATGCTCATGTTAGGTTGGATGCATAAACTGAATTTTCTCAAAAAGTAGCAAAAATATCTTGAATCGGACTCAGTAGAAAGTAAACATATTCCACTTAAAAACAACAATGTTTACGAGTTATGAGTCTCTCAAAAAAATTGTCAAACCCAAAGAACAAGAAACACACCATATGATGTGTTGAAACTTTTAATCTAAATCAAATAAATGGAGAATGAGAAACATCGAAAAAAAAACCAATGATGCAAGGGGATCACACGAAACAACATTAAAACTATTAGTTTAAATAAGAAACGTTCAACTCAACAAAAACGAACAATAAAAGAGAGATAATATCTTGTGGTTCATATAACTTAGTGAATCTAACTTGAATTCCTTACTCAGTACTTACTAGCTGTTTTTGTACTCTCATATCTGAACCTATTAAAATCAAATCTCTAACACATTTATGAAAATATCTAAACCCAACGTGACACTTGGTTGTAATTAGTAGCATTTTGGGGTCTTTGAAATGAAATATTTAAAATTACCACTACCTCAGCTGCAACCTTTTTTCACCTTTTAAAATTAGGTGGTCTTTCTTTTCTTAAATAATATATTACATTTCTCTCTCCTAGATTATTCGCTTTCTCACTCCTCTGCTACATCAGTCATCAAGTTCCTCTACTTTCTTGCTCTACTTTCCATTCAATAATACCCTCACCTACAAAATGAGCACCGATTTTTATTTTCTTACCTGAAGTTTCCATTTTTCTTTTATTTTTCTGCACAGTCAGCACATTTCTTTCTTCACTCAGGAGCCACAAAATTGGGTTATTTGTTCAAAGAAACCTTCTTTCTACTGTAATGAGATGAACCCTTGAAGGGTTTTCATGGTAATTTTGATTTGCTCTTTAATTTTGGTGTTGTGTGTTTTGTTGGGAGTTGAAGTTCTTGCAAAATTACTGGGAACAGAGTACTATGTTTTGTTGTCTGCATGAAAAAGCTGCTTGCTTGGATTTTTGTTTCCCCATTTTTCTCTGTTTAGTTTTGGAGCTTTTTAGGTTGAATTTTCCTAATGTTAATTTCATTTCTTAATTTTTTTTAAGAAGAAAACCAGGAAAAGGTTTGCGGTGTTCCAAGTAGTTGAGAAAGTCGTGGGCTTTTTGAAATTTAAGTTTTTGTGTTGTGGATGTAAGATTTGGTGTTGCAATTTCCGGGTTTCGTCGAGATTTGGAAGCGGGTTTTTTTGTTTTGTTTTGTTTATAGTGGTGGAGTATCAGCCTATGTAAAGCAGTGAAATGAGTAGTCAGTAGTTCAGTATTTTGTTATTTGGGGTTTTTATGAGCTACCCTTTTGTTTTGAATGGGAAGCTGCATATTACGTTTTTTGGTTCATTCGACGGGTTGATTCCCTTTTGTGATTGTTTATAGTTGTTGTTTTGTTTTGAGACTACGTACAGAGTTCTAGAACGTCAATAACCGAAATGAGTTTCTTTTGGGTGGCATATGATTGAAGTTGCTTATTATTGTTAGCTTATAGTTTTTCTTTTATTATGATCTTCAACAGATGGAGTAAAGCTGAGTTTCAGTTACCTTCAGAAGGTTCACTAATCAAATGGCTTACCAAAGAAGGGGGTCCGATGTGCAGCCGCAGAGGCGGATTCTGCGGACTCAAACAGTGGGTAATTTGGGGGAATCAATGATGGACAGTGAAGTTGTGCCGTCATCTCTGGTTGAAATTGCGCCAATTCTCCGTGTGGCCAATGAGGTCGAGCCCATTAACCCAAGGGTTGCTTACCTTTGTAAGTCTCCACTCTTTACTGATTCAATAAACACTAATACAAATATTCCATTAACCCAAGGGTTTTGAGCGCTGCTTGACTAGAATTTAGGTTTTGCTACTTAAAGAGGAGATTATATTTTGAATATTCTGGTACTCCTTCTATAAGATGAATAGATGGAAGTTCTTTTAAGAGATTTGTAATACTGCAGCTGATCTTTCGATTTGTCAAATTGTTTTTCAATGCTCACCGAGCCCTGTTCCTCATCAGGAATCTTGTTGTGTTTAGGTTTTGTGATTATTTGGTGTTTTCCATGGTTTGTTTCCAGTTTAGTTTGGTCCTTTCTTTGTGTTTTCCTTTAGAATGTTTCTATTTCGCTTTAGCCACCTCTATCCTTTTATTCCATTCCATGTTATAGATTTCCTTCTGTCATCAATGTCCTAGGCTCTGGTAGTTTATTTGTAGTTTTCTCTTGCATAGCCCTGGCAATTATTGATAGATGCTTTGTAACCAGGTCGGTTTTATGCTTTTGAAAAAGCTCATCGTCTCGATCCAACATCAAGTGGACGTGGAGTTCGTCAGTTTAAAACTGCACTTCTCCAGCGCCTTGAAAGGGTACACAGTATTCTTATTATGGAATCATATTTAATTGAGTTGTTTTATGCCATAGGCGTTTTGTAAAATTTGATCGAATAGATTTTACGTATTAATCAATGCGATGTTTCTTTTATCCGCTGGGAGCTCATTTACACTTTATTGCATTGTGTTTTATCGGATATTGATCTGTCTTCATTGTTTTCCTTTTTCTCTTGGATCTTATGTCAGTTTCACTATTCAAACTGAAGAGACGGTTCAACTTCACTTTTTATTTACTCTAATTTATACATGTCTGCTTGTCACACACATACATACCCATGTGTTATACGCCCATGATTATAGGTCATTTATCTCGAACAAGTAATTTCCTTAAACAAGTTCTTATTAAATATGTTTTGAAAGGAAAATGAGACCACATTAACGGCAAGGAAAGGAAGTGATGCACGTGAAATGAAGAGTTTTTATCAGCACTATTACAGGAAATATATCGAGGCTTTGCAAAATGCCGCGGACAAAGCAGATCGGTAAATTAATCTAGCCGTAGTTCCTTATATTCAGCAAATAGTAATTTTGTTAATTTTTATTGTATTTATTTCTTTGACACAGTGCTCGACTCACAAAAGCATATCAAACAGCTGCTGTGCTGTTTGAGGTCTTGAAGGCAGTTAATTTGACTGAGGCTGTTGAAGTGGATGATGAGGTTGTGCCCCTACTTTCTTGACTCAAAGTTTACAGTACAATTTTCCTAATAGTTTCATTTGATCTATCCTGGTAGTGTAAGGCAGATCATGGTTTGTCATCTTTGAATAACGGTCATTGCCTTATCTAGATTTTGGAAAAACACACCAAGGTTACAGAAAAGACTCAGATATACGTGCCATATAATATACTTCCGCTTGATCCAGAAAGTTCACACCAAGCCATCATGAGATACCCGGAGGTATATTTCCTCTCCTATGATGTGGAATTTTGTAACATTAATTTTTTGTCCAGCTTTTTGATACCTTTTGTGTTGCCAGATTCAAGCTTCTGTTACTGCACTCCGTAATATAAGAGGTCTTCCATGGCCGAAGGGGCCCAAGAGAAAAGCGGATGAAGACATTTTGGACTGGCTTCAGACTATGTTTGGTTTTCAGGTGTCAATATACACTTGATTATATGCTAATATTACAATATGCTACCTAGATACTCATACAGATACAAACTTGGGTGAAACTTGGCAAAGATTTATTGGGGATCAAGTTTTAAAACTCTGAGCTGCTATACTGAGACACGCCTTTGCAAATGGAGTAGCTCAAATCATAAATCTATTCATACACACCACAAGTGTTCTTTGACAAAACAAGATACATAAGCTTCGAACAGGAGAAAGAAAATAAAGTCATAGGGGATTGTATTGGGAGCGTTGTTTTGGAGTGAATTTTTTGAGATGTAGTTTCTTCATATTCTTATCTTCAAATTCATTTAAATTTATTAATTTTGCATCTCCGAGTAGTTCTAGTATATCTTTCTACACATTTGAGACCATACCACTAGTATCATCGGGCATGAGATTGTCCCCGCTATTACTGTTTCTTAAATATGCATTGATTATAAGATGATTTTTCCCTTACATTCAGAAAATTTCGTAGGATGTTAAGTTAGTGACAATTTATTAAATGCAGAAAGATAACGTGTCCAACCAGAGGGAACACTTGATTTTATTGCTAGCCAATGTACACATCAGGCAACCAAAACCCGATCAGCAGCCTAAGGTAGCGTGCGTCGCATTCATGAAGCTCACTTTCTACATTGTAAAGGTGCCAATTTTTTCGGAGAGTTTGTATAATTATTTCTTTCTTGTAGTTGGATGATAGGGCTCTTACAGAAGTTATGAAGAAGCTTTTCAAAAACTACAAAAAATGGTGCAAGTATCTTGGTCGTAAGAGTAGCTTATGGTAAGTAATTATTTCTTTAATAAGTCAATAGTTTTGATTTGGTGCTATTCTCCATTTTCTCTTGGTTATGTGCTTATTCTTGAGAGGGAAGAATGTGATAATGTAGTTGTTTCCCTCCTTTATTTTGTCCAGTTGCATTGTCTAAACTATTTGTCTGTCTGGAACCTCTTGAAACGGGTAAAATTCTGGTCTTTTCTTTTCTTAGGTTGCCAACCATCCAACAAGAAGTCCAGCAACGGAAATTACTTTACATGGGTCTATATCTTCTTATTTGGGGAGAAGCTGCGAACTTGAGATTTATGCCAGAGTGCCTGTGCTACATATATCATCATGTAATGTACTTATACATGTGTCGGTTCTTACTCCACAGATATGTATAAACAGTTTCAAGTGCCTGAATTGCACATTTTTATCCTGATCGATGTGTTATTTTGTCTAGAGAAATCCTAGTTGATGTTTAATATGATACTTGAGTAATGCTATACTGCATAATTTCTTATAAGGAATGCATTTTTTTCTTTTCATTTTCTTTTGCCTTCTGGATACCAGTTCACTTTAGCTGCTCTGACAATTTCTTGATGTATCAGATGGCATTTGAACTGTATGGTATGCTAGCTGGAAGTGTTAGTCCCATGACAGGTGAATATATCAAGCCTGCATATGGGGGTGAAGATGAGGCTTTTTTGAAGAAAGTCGTAACTCCAATTTATAATGTGATAGCTCAGGTGATGCTTCTAGCTTGAGTTTTGAGTTTTCTAAATTCTTTCATGCCGAGCATATTTGTGATTATTACCAATTCATGTCTCTCAGGAAGCTCTAAGGAGCAAAGGCGGGAGATCCAAGCATTCTCAATGGAGGAACTACGATGATTTGAATGAATACTTCTGGTACAATTTTCTCTCTTTTACATGCTTTTGGATGCTGAAAACATTAACTTACTTTGGTCGTGAAATTGTAGGTCAGTTAACTGTTTCAGATTGGGTTGGCCAATGCGTGCTGATGCTGATTTCTTCTGCCTTCCCACAGCACCAGCCCGTGCAGACAAATCTGAGGTAAACATTAACTCTCGACATAACCGATATGCATTTGTTTTCGAGCCCATTTGTGAAAGTGAGTGGAGTCGAAGAATGGCTGTAATCTATTTTGTAGGGTTCCATCAACTATGATATTAAGCCTATAAATTTGTGAGATGAACTGTTTTGGTTAGATTCATCAATGGTGCCCAACTTTCTAAGTCAACTTTTAAGTATGATATCTTAAAATATTTGTTAAATCAACTAAGATAGTACTCTTCAAATTGGCTAATTGTTTATGGACAAGGTAGTGTTGTACCTGTGGAATGATTATTTGCACATCTCAGGAAAATGCATCTGCTCGAGGAGATCGATGGATAGGAAAAATCAACTTTGTCGAAATACGTACCTTTTGGCATGCGTTTAGGAGCAACGATAGGATGTGGAGTTTTCTGATATTGTGCTTACAGGTAAACTTTGCTGCAATCTTTGCTCGTATTATTCCCATTAAATCTCTTTGTTTGTATTATGTTATTTTGAAATGATTCTTGACTGAAGGCAATGATCATAATCTCTTGGGATGGATCTGGTGACATAAGTGCCATATTTACGGGAGATGTTTTCCGGAAAGTGTTGAGTATTTTCATTACCGCTGCTGTGCTGAAACTTATACAAGGTAATTAATAATATTTGTTGTTATTCATGATTTACACATTCTATTTCTGGCTTTTGTAGTTAATATATTAACATACAAATGCTAATGCAGCTGTTCTTGACATTATTATGAGCTGGAAAGCAAGGAGGAGTATGTCACTTCATGTAAAGCTTAGATATATACTAAAGGTGGTTTCTGGGGCAGCATGGGTAATTGTGTTGCCGGTGACCTATGCCTTCAGTTCGGATGCTTCTGGATTGACGCAGACAATTAGGAGATGGTTTAGCCAAAATGGGGGTCATCAACCATCCGTTTTCTTCATAGCTGTTTTTATCTATTTGTCTCCAAATATCCTCTCGGCTATATTATTTTTGTTCCCATTTATAAGGCGAAATCTTGAAAGATCAGACTACAAAGTAGTGAGGCTCATGATGTGGTGGTCACAGGTAAGCATTGGCTGCATATTTGACTAATTTAAGCTTGGTTGGCATCTCTTAAAGTTGTTTTAATCTTTCGTCAAGCTCCCCTTTTTCTTATATATTTACACTTCGTGTAGCCGCGGCTCTATGTTGGAAGGGGAATGCAAGAGAGCCCGTTTTCCATTTTCAAGTACGAGCTTCTTAATTGTCTGATCAGTGTATTATTTTTTGTTCCTTTTTTATGATTTTGGTTTATTTTCCAGATACACAATGTTCTGGGTTCTCCTCTTGGCAGCAAAGTTGGCATTTAGCTTTTATGTTGAGGTGCGTTTCCTATCCTGCTTGTACTTGCCAGTTGTCGGCTTTTCCGAAATGATTTACTCTCACTCTGTTTTTTCTGTTTTTGCTTGTCATATATTTTACAGTTGTAGTAAAAGGTTGCCTGCATAAAAAATCTCAAAATATAGAAAACAAAATTTAAGTTTGATAATGCGTTTGTTTTTTTCTATTTGTGTGTGTCCGTGTATCACACTTTCTCTTGTTATCCCGTGCACATTGATTAGAACTGAAAGAAAGTATGTTTCGTTATTGTTTTATTTCTTCTTTTGTGGTATGTGAAGATATTTCTGTTTATTCTGGAATTTGACATTACATGGACAAGAAATACCGCCGTTCAATGTCTTAGCCTTGAACACTTTTTGTGATGGGAAAATTCGTAAGCTGGTATATCCCGAATATGTCCTAAAAGTATATTATTGACAGCCTTGGCCAGTCAATGCAGCTTTTCTGCTAAAGCGAATGACACTAATAAAGCTTGATATACAATATTGAAGCACAACTTTATCTTAAAGGTTATGCCTTGAAATTTGACCGTCTGAACTTTGACTAACTATATTTTGTAACCATTTGTCCAAGACTCCTGAACTTACATACTCACTCAACTTTGAAGTATAAAGTCTGAACTTTGACTAACTATATTTTGTAAGCCAGAAATAGAATGTGTAAATCAAATTTGAAGTGTTATACTTGCAGCACTTGCCTGGGGTAACTAGCTTGGGGTACATGGCATTTCTTTAACACTTTGGAAGTTGCTTGTTCTTTGCATGAAAATCTCTTTTTATGTCGAATTCTTGATTACGGGGTTGTTAGGGCTGCTATTTGAGTGTAGGGCTCGTCTGGAACAAAGTATGTCATCCCCTAGGTTCTGATTTCAATTATATTTAAGCATTATCAGATGGAGGTCATATTGGTTGACAACAAGCATAAATCAGTAATTATATTCATTTTCTTGATGGCAGATAAAACCTCTTGTGGGGCCAACCAAGGAAGTAATGCGAATCCACGTGCCAAGATACCGGTGGCATGAGTTTTTCCCACAAGGTACGTGCTACTTAGACCAGTCATGATCAATACTTGTGTACGTAAGACTAAAGATACATTTATCTTCTCTTTGACGTTTCAGCAAAAAACAATATTGGAGTGGTGATTGCTCTTTGGTCTCCTGTTATACTCGTACGCACAGATCCTTTTTGATTATGATTCACCTTTTTTTCATGTTTGTTGTGCTCCTTTGTTGATGGCTAGGTTACGATTCCTTCCAGGTATATTTTATGGACATTCAGATATGGTATGCTATTTTCTCCACAATTTTTGGAGGGATATATGGGGCATTTCGCCGTCTTGGAGAGGTTGGTTTGAGAGTTCAATTTTCTTGAGAACACTTATATGTATGAGGGTGGAGCCTCTTTAGGCATTCTATACGGTGCAGTTGTATCCTAATCCTTAATTTTTTTTTTTGTTTAGTATGAAGTAATTGCTTTCCAATACCCATATCCCCATCTGGAGCATGCAACCTCAACCCCCCCAAGAAAAAGAAAAAACAAAAAGAAACCAATTGTTGCATTAATATTTTTTTTTATGTATGAATGATGGCTTTCTCACCTTGCTATAATATCTTTATACTTTGTTATTTTCTTTGAGCCAAGCAAGTCAGTGCTTCTCCTTTTCTCCAGATTCGCACACTGGGAATGCTTAGGTCTCGCTTTCTGTCAATTCCTGGTGCTTTCAATGCATGCTTATTCCCAGCTGAAAAATCTGAAAAACCCAAGGGCCTGAAGGCCACTTTCTCCCGCAAATTCGCTGAGGTTGGTTATTTTTCTACAACATCCACTTCAAGTTGTGGTTCTTCCTTTTAGTTTACAGTTATTGGATGCTGGTGATCTACAATAACGTCAAGAATGAATGGGCATATGCAGATTCACTCTAATAAGGAGAAGGAGGCAGCAAGATTTTCGCAGATGTGGAACAAAATAATTGAAAGTTTCAGAGAGGAGGATTATATAAATAACAGGTGAAGTATTGGTTGTACCCTAATCTACAGCAGTTCTATTTTCTCCTTTCTTGAGGAATTCTATGATTGAGTATTTAACTTAATTTCATGGTTGATGCATCATAACAGGGAAATGAACCTATTGCTTGTTCCATATCGAGCTGACCGTGAATTGGACCTTATCCAGTGGCCTCCATTTTTATTAGCTAGCAAGGTTAGGTATATTTATTTCCCCTGTCTTATGAACTTTTGGGGTAAAGGCTTCAGTTATTGCTTTATCTTCTGTGTAGCTTCCTATAGCTCTGGATATGGCAAAAGATAGCAACGGTAGAGACCGGGAGCTGAATAAGAGGTTAAGTGCTGATATTTATATGCGCAGTGCCATTCGTGAGTGCTACGCCTCTTTTAAGAACATAATGAATTACTTGGTTGTGGGAGAACGTGAGAAGCTGTAAGTTCAACAACAGGAAGGGTCAAGATTCTATTATATCATTTGTACCTTTGTAAACCTTCCTAATTAATTGTCACTGTTTGATATTCCAGTGTTATAAGTGAGATATTTGCCAAAGCTGATCATCACCTAGAGGAGGGTGACCTAGTTTCAGAATTTAATATGAGTGCCCTTCCTAACCTCTACGATCAATTTGTGCAGCTTATTGAGTATCTGGTTGGAAATCACAACTCATTTATCACGTTTAATATTACACCAGTTGTGTTTTCACAGTCTTGACTATAGTGAATTTTATACCTGCAGAGAGAAAATAAAAAGGAGGACAAGGATCAAGTAGTAATTGTCCTGCTCAACATGCTGGAGGTTGTAACTAGAGATATAATGGAAGACACTGTTCCTAGGTAATGATGTCTTAAATGTCTAAAATAGTAAGGACCAGTCACACTTGCATCTTATTTCGTTTTGCGCATTTGTTCCTATTATAGTTTAGAATCCACCCATGGTGGTTCCTATGGAATGCATCAGGGGATGACCCCGCTTGATCAACAATACCAGTACTTTGGGACTCTTCGTTTTCCAGTAACGGAAAATATGGATGCATGGAAAGAGAAGGTAAGTTCTATGCGAATTTGTAGTTTTATGATGGTTTGAGGTATCTTTGTACATCTAGTTAGAATAGCGGGAATTTTAATGTAGCATCATGACCTCAGATCAGAGTAGAGGAAGCTAAAACCATTATGAAATGGAAATTTTTCCAATTAAGGCTGGTGATTTTTGTAAATAATCTGTGCAATTAAAATGGACACTCATGCAGATTGGACGGCTTCATCTATTGCTCACTGTTAAGGAATCAGCTATGGATGTGCCATCGAATTTAGAGGCCAGGAGGCGTATTTCGTTTTTCTCAAATTCATTGTTTATGGACATGCCGACAGCACCCAAAGTTCGCAATATGCTCTCCTTTTCGTAAGTCACTTCAGTTTGAAACATATATTCTTGCTTTATGTCTGTGCTCCATCTACAGAGCATTTCATCAAAAACATGAATTCACTGCATGCATGATTTACGAGATGAAAGAAACTTATTTGCATTAATCTTCTTTTTTTATTAGTACAACATGTTTAACATGTACTGTTTAATATTTCTCAGGCTGATATTAATACTTTCAGAGTGTTAGATCGCTTGTAATAGATTTTTGTGTTTTGCGACGCCTTCTCGAGCCTGCAAGAAACTCATTCACACAGCACACATATTGTTTTGGTGATCTGGTTGTTAATCGGTTTAATGCCTGTTGTTAATTCAGTCACCTTTTTATTGTTTCTGTAGCATCTTGACTCCTTATTTCGATGAGGAAGTTCTCTTCTCTATTGATTTGCTGGAGAAGCCAAATGAAGATGGCGTTTCCATACTTTTTTATTTACAAAAGATCTACCCAGGTTTGTTTATTTAAGTTTTTGATTCTTGACAGTATCATCTTCACTTTCTTACATAATTTGCATGGACTAAGCATTTCAGTTTTCCCCAGATGAATGGGAGAATTTCCTGGAACGGGTTGGATGCGGCAGTGAAGAGGATCTGAAAGGAAATCCTAAACTGGAAGAAGAGCTACGCTTATGGGCTTCATATCGAGGCCAAACATTGACAAAAACTGGTATTCATTTTCATGACAAATCACACTTTTGTTCCCAAACTTAAGCTCTTATCTTCATGGCTGAGTTTATGAGCTCAACACATTTAGTCTCGTAACGTGAAATTTATCCAATTCAAGGGCAAAAAGTTTCACTTTCTCACATTTTCTATGTTTCTCAGGTACCCATTTAACCTTTTAAAATGTGTAACGTATTCCAGACGTTTCTTAATCTGTGCCACAAACCCCTTTGGTAGACTTTCTCGTGGAATATATGCCGTAGTATTATGGTATTTTACCGTGGTTAATAATTGTTTCACTTAACAGCAATCTTTTCCCATCAATTTTTGTTACATATGTGGTGATTTTATGCCAATCGCCAACTTTGAAGCCCTAATTTTATGGACTAGAATGGAATTTGGACACAGATGTTAAAGATTTATAGGAAAGAGAGCTCTTAAGGATTAATTGAAACCCAGGTTATTTTGAGATGAATACCATTTCTATGCTTAATCTTTCGACGAGACAGTACCCCGGGCAAAATGTTCAGTAGATCAAGGGGGTTTGTCGCACATATTAAGAAAGGTCAAGGCCACATTGCACATTTTGAAAGGTCAGGGGGTAAGTTGAGAGGGGGGGGGGGGGGTAAACTATATGGTTCTTATTTACTAAGTATTTTATCTAAAGATCAAAGAATTTAGGTGGTCATATGACATTCAAATCCAGCCCCGTCAACAGCACAATATCATCATATGTATGTATTGGGACTAAAACCAAAAGAGCTTTTGCAAAATGAAAGTTGCAAATATCCTTCTATCTTCATATGCTTTCCTCTAAAACAACTTATGTTCTTGACACGTCTTTACTCCGTCCAGTACGAGGCATGATGTACTATCGACAAGCTCTAGAACTTCAGGCTTTCCTCGATATGGCACAGGAGGAAGGTTTGGCCAACTATTCTGTAGTTATATTTTTTTTCTTATTGCAATTGCTAGATATGATAATACGTATCTTTTGATGTTTGCTACAGACTTAATGAAAGGGTACAAGGCTGCTGAACTGAATACCGAAGAACAAATAAAAAACGAAGGTTCATTACTGGCACAATGTCATGCAGTGGCAGACATGAAATTCACGTACGTTGTTTCATGCCAGCAATATGGAGTTCAGAAAAGATCTGGTGATCGTCGTGCTACTGACACCTTAAGACTCATGACTAAGTATGATCCTGGGCTTAGTTACCATTTATTGCTTATTTCTGTTAAATTTTTTTAGTCTGATGTTCTTTTTCATAATTTTACGTGCAGGTACCCATCTGTTCGTGTAGCTTACATTGATGAGGTTGAGGAAACCGGCAGAGATAGATCTGGTAAAATGGTAGAGAAAGTTTACTATTCAGCCTTAGTGAAATCCGCTCCGAAATCAGTTGACTCATCTGAGCCTGACCAGAAGCTAGACCAGGTATAATAACAAGTGGTCGTTGTGGTATACATGGTGAAATATAATTAGTATTATATTATCTGTTATTCTGATGCAGCAAAATTGGAATACTAAAAGGCACGAAAATGATATTTCAGGTTATTTATCGGATAAAGCTTCCAGGGCCTGCCATATTAGGGGAAGGCAAACCAGAAAATCAAAACCATGCTATAATTTTTACACGTGGGGAAGGCTTGCAAACAATTGATATGAACCAGGTATCTTATTCAAGGATGAATTGAGCAGACTCCAACTAATAGCCTAATGGACAGTGATGACTATCAAATGTCTGATATGCAGGACAATTACATGGAAGAAGCCTTCAAAATGAGGAACCTATTGCAAGAGTTCCTTAAAAAGCATGGTGTGAGGAAACCAACCATACTTGGGCTTAGGGAGCACATTTTTACTGGCAGGTATCTTAACGGCCTGTGAGAATGACATATTTGCACTTCTAAATCTCCTGTGAGAATGACATATTTGCACTTCTAAATTTCATTTGATAACCGAGAATTCTCGTTCTTGTGCAGTGTATCTTCACTTGCTTGGTTCATGTCAAATCAGGAGAATAGTTTTGTCACAATTGGTCAAAGATTGTTGGCCAATCCGTTAAAGTAAGTTCTTCAAGCAATTGCTTATAAATGTTTGCTATCTCAGGATTTCTTTAAGAATCTAAACGCAGCTTCTGAATTCATCATATTTCTTATCATAATTCTCATGCCGTTAGTTTCACAAAGTAATTTTTTTGTCCTCCATTGCTAATTACCACATCTTCTCAGCCATTTATTTCTCATGCATTATGATTTTGGTTCATATTGTTCTCTTATTTTTCAGGGTCCGTTTCCATTATGGCCATCCAGATGTTTTTGACAGATTGTTTCATTTGACAAGAGGTGGTGTCAGCAAAGCTTCTAAAATCATAAACTTAAGTGAAGATATATTTGCAGGTATCATCAAATTCTCTAATCAAGAATAATTTCCAATTAGTAATGAATTTCATTTTCCAACATTCTCATGTGTCAATATCTGTGAAGGTTTCAACTCCACACTTCGGGGAGGCAATGTCACGCACCATGAATACATACAAGTTGGTAAGGGAAGGGACGTGGGGCTCAACCAAATCTCACTTTTTGAGGCAAAGATAGCCTGTGGTAACGGGGAGCAGACCGTGAGTCGTGATATCTATAGGCTTGGGCATCGGTTCGACTTTTTCCGCATGATGTCGTGTTATTTCACTACAGTGGGCTTTTATTTTAGTACTTTGGTAATATCCACTTTATTTTAGGGCAACGTCTTGTTTATGTAACAAAATTTTCTCTTACTTTTCTTTTTCTTGTTTTGACAGCTTACTGTGCTGACGGTATATGTTTTTCTGTACGGCCGCCTTTATCTCGTTCTCAGTGGGCTTGAAGAGGCATTGAGTAGCCATCCAGCAATAAGAAACAACGGACCTCTTCAAGTAGCTCTTGCTTCTCAATCTTTTGTGCAAATTGGTTTATTGATGGCTTTGCCTATGATGATGGAGATAGGCCTCGAAAGGGGTTTCCGAAATGCATTGACGGATTTTGTTCTAATGCAACTACAACTTGCACCCGTATTCTTCACATTTTCTCTTGGAACAAGAACCCATTATTATGGAAGAACTTTACTTCATGGGGGTGCACAGTACAGAGGTACCGGTCGAGGTTTTGTGGTGTTTCATGCGAAGTTTGCCGACAACTATCGGTTGTATTCTCGAAGCCATTTTGTTAAGGGA
This sequence comes from Linaria vulgaris, assembly GCA_948329865.1. Classification (NCBI taxonomy): domain Eukaryota; kingdom Viridiplantae; phylum Streptophyta; class Magnoliopsida; order Lamiales; family Plantaginaceae; genus Linaria; species Linaria vulgaris. Next base: position 109,715,442 of record OX415250.1, on the reverse strand, counting down.
CTTGAACTAATGATTTTGCTTCTCGTGTATCACATATTTGGTCGAGCATACAGAGGTGTTGCTGCGTATATTTTTATTACCGTATCGATATGGTTCCTGGTCGCGACCTGGCTTTTTGCTCCTTTTCTCTTTAATCCTTCTGGCTTTGAATGGCAAAAAATTGTGGATGATTGGACTGATTGGAATAAGTGGATGAACAATCGAGGAGGAATTGGTGTGCCTCCAGAGAAGAGTTGGGAATCATGGTGGGAGACGGAGCAAGAGCATCTTTTTTATTCTGGGACACGCGGTATTATATTTGAGATATTGTTGTCGCTCCGGTTCTTCGTATATCAGTATGGACTAATTTATCAGTTGAGCTTCAGCCCCAAGGACCAAAGCATTTGGGTATGATTTTTAAGCCCTTGTTGCATTAATTTTATGTGTTTTACTTTTGTTTTGTTTCTTTTTTTGGTCGCAGTATGTTTGAGTACCCGCTGCTGAAACTAATATACATGGCTTTTTGTACAGGCTTATGGTATATCGTGGGTAGTGATCGTGGGTGCACTTATGCTTATGAAGGTAAGATATTGCTTTGCTGCTGAATTGATATTCTTCCCTATGCCTCCCACCAATAGGGAAGTTTGATTGGCGCTGTTACGACATATTTTATCATATGATTAAAATTAATCTCTGCTGTATGTAGAAGTACATTCTACAACATTGTTAACTTATAAGCTATAATTTAATTAGAAATGCAGTTAAAAAGATCATTGTTCTGGGTTAGAGTAGGCGACAGTACATTTTGATAATTATGTAGTTTACAAAATAAAGATCCAAGATCTCCAATACATTATTTGTTATACATTCTCTCCTTTTCTTTAAAGGACGTTTTCCTACTTATTTGGTATGAAATTCAAGCTAGACGAAAAATTATTGTTCATGGAGAACCAAGATTGAAAATTAGAAATCCTTCTTGTACTAGATTATCTTGTTTCCTCTTCAGTCCCTAAATGCACCCTCCCTTTGAAAGGGGTTTCACTAAGGTCATGAAACACATCACTGGGATCTATTAATAAGTTTATTAATGGGTAAATGTATTTCTTTTATAAGTACTGTAAGTATTTTTTGATTTCTTGCAGATGGCTTCGCTAGGAAGAAGGCAATTCAGTGCTGATTTTCAGCTGGTGTTTCGACTAATCACGGGGCTCATATTCCTTGCATTTGTTGCGGTTTTGATCACTTTAATTGCTGTTATACACATGTCATTCCGGGACGTAATAGTTTGCATTCTTGCCTTCATGCCAACTGGATGGGGATTGCTTCTGGTGCGCGGAGTCTCCCTCTCTTCTCTAATTTTTTCTGTTGCAATCTTTATTTTTTCTATTGTATCTTTTACTGGAAGAAATAAGAATTTACACCTGAACTTGACTCGAGTATGGGCTAAAGGGAACTATATATGTTTTATGGGTACTAAGTCTATTAATAAATGAACTATAGACAGAACTTGAATTAAAAAAGAAAAGAAAATTACAGATGCAAACCTTAGTCGAGTTACTTTTGTAATTAGAGGGGTGGCATATATGTAATTCTCGCTGTCTGTGTGATTCTAATGAAGTTGCATCTGCTTTTTCGCTTGTTTTCTAATATTTGGAAAATGGAACAAAAACAGATTGCACAGGCTTTAAAGCCTTTGGTTATTCGTGCCGGATTCTGGGGATCGATTCGGACTCTTGCGCGTGGCTATGAAATCATAATTGGACTGCTCTTGTTTACACCCGTCGCGTTCTTGGCATGGTTCCCTTTCGTTTCAGAGTTCCAAACTCGAATGTTGTTCAACCAAGCTTTTAGCAGAGGTCTTCAGATATCTCGAATTCTCGGTGGGCCGAAGAAGGATCGATCCTCCAGCAACAAGGAGTAATCTGCATTCAGGCCTAGGCCTGCAGGGTATTATGTATATAAGGATAGTAGGGGAATGCTTATTGTTATTGGACTGTAATTATGATATGGAAACGAGTTATGAATGTTGTAGTTGAAGTAATATAATTAGTCATTTGGCTAAAATCACAAATGTTTTCTCTTTTGAGTGCATACATAGAACATAGTACAGAGTTTCATAAGAAAAGTAAAATACCAGAAAGCAACACATAACAGGACAAACTTGTTATTGTCCAACATTTAAACACAATTAGGTTTTATTTAGTATATAGCGTAAAATTAGTCAACACATAATGCCAACTTGTGTGTCTGTGGTAGGGAGCCATTATCCATACTGATTTTTCAAGATCATTGTAAGAAGAGTAAGATCATGATATTGTTTCTTTGCACCATTTCGTGTCAGCTTCTGTATTTCTGTGTATTTCCCAATAAATTTTGCAGCTTTTTCAAGGCTGCGAAGAGCAGCAGCTTCATATGCTTGAACCCTTAGTTGCTGCTCAATTTTTTGTTTCCTCAAATTCTCTTGAACCTCGAAGAGTGTCTCCTCCTCCTTGTCGACATGTTTCTCTCTTCCAATACTTCCACCACCGAATGATTTTCCTTCATCTTTTTGCTTCCATATATATTCTCCAGCACAGCCCTTCGACCCTGCACACCCTAAATGGGCTCCAAAATCGCACTCTCCACAATAATATAGCCAGTGTTGAGGATTCATCAAACTACTACACACATCGCACACGTATTCAACACTTTTATCTTTATTAGGGTAACCAAATACCAATTTCAGTTTGTGCGGATGTTGTTTCAATAATATAGTGTTTGGCGTGCTTGCACATTGCATGTGAAGATTAAACTCACAATGCGCGCAGCTGAAGCTATAGGAATCGCTTTTCGAGCCACAAGCATTGCAGAAATAGGACCGAGCTGAGTACGTGGGGGTTGGGTGTAGTGTTAAGTGGTGGGTGGGGTGAGAGGAGTGGATGAGAGAGCGAGGGGCATTTGCGCAGCCGTCGTGGAGGTAGAATTTGCACGGGAGGCAGCCGGAACGGATCGACGGAGATTGCTTGATCACAGGCTTTGCAGTTGAACCCCTTGCCTTCTTCAGGTTGAAGGGAGAGAAGAATGTGGTGGTGGCCAAAATGTTCCTTGTTTTGAAGCTTGTTCTTCATTTTTGCCCCTTATTAGCTGCTTTTTTGTTTAGTATGTGTTTTGTGGCTTTTGAGGTGGATTGTGTAGGATTATATATAAGGGTTATGATTGTACTATACATCCATAATTTGATTGTACTAGTGCTTCATCACTAAATACCTACACACACACACACGTATATATATATATATATATATATTTATATTTATGGAAGTTATTAAAATAATGGAAGTCTGTAGTTTTAATGTTACGAAAAAAAGACTGACGCCATATTTGTTAATTAGTTATAAGTTTGTAAGAAGTCTCCCTGATTTGAAACCACATAACTTTTTGTAATTACTCCAAACTTTATAGGTGTAAATATTATAATTCTAACTATGATGCACCGAAATGTCATGAGAATGAACCGACAGATAAGCTAAGGTGCTTCAAATGGGTTGGTATTTCTACTACCTTATTTAATTTTGGGCAAGAACTAAATTTCTGCAATTTCTCAATATTCAGCCTAATACATTAAGGGGAGATTGATGGGGTTCTGTGTGGTTTGTTATAATTTGGTCAGTTTGGTTGTTGAGGAACAATATTATCTTTAACAACGGTACGACGGAAATCGAAGGAGTAGTTGATGCTATCAAAGCTCGTTCTTGGAAGTGGATTAAGGCTTCTAAGAAAGATTTCTTCTATTCACTTTCAGATTGGATTAGTAATCCGGTTGAATGTATTGGGGGTTAATGCTTTTTGTATTTCATTGTGCTCTGTTGTTCCTTGAACTGTGTAAGAAGTATGTCTTATACTTCTTTTTTTTAATAAATTTTTGCTTATCAAAAAAAATAAAAAAAAATAAACTAAGGTGTGGTGGTTATTCATAAGCCACTCTAGTGACCAATGATTTTACTTCATCTCATTGACTTGTTATTTTATGTAGTTTTATACACCACCTTATCATCTTGTTACTATGGCAAATTATATCACAAAGACATCAAACTTTCTTATGGCGGCACAAGACCAATTACAACTTGCTATAAGAATCTGACTACATCCCGGCTTGAAGGAGTTAGTGCAATATTATATTGTTGGGAAGTTTCATTAGCTAAAACGTGGAGAGGTGTTTGAAGAGATGTTCCAATTTGCAATAGATTAATATTATTGGGATAAAAATATCAAACCCCTCATCCTATTGCCTCTTTTGCGACCTGCCATCTGAACTAAGTTTATCAACACTTTTTGCACCCTTACCGTTGTATCGTTTGTTTAATTTGCCTCACAAGTGTATTTTCGTCCTTTTTTGGTCAGAATAATTTTACTTTGGGGTGTTTCTTTGTCTATTTTTTTGTCACCAACAACAAAAATACATCTAGTACAACACATAATTGTCGCGTGAGGAAACTTCCGGTCAAAAATAGTTGGAAATACACTGGTAGGGTAAATCTAACAAATTCACAAAAGGCAGCCTTGAAAAAAGTCGGAGATTGGTTGATTGCAGGCTTTGCAGTTGATCGCCTCGCCTTGATCTGGTTGAAGGGGAATAAGGATGTGGTGGTAGCTGAAATGTTACTTGTTTTGATGTTTGACTTCATTTTTGCCCCGTAGCTATAATTATAATTGGACAATATGAACTATATATAAGGGTTATGTTTGTATACTACATGCACGGATTTGATTTCTACTCTTACTATTATAAGGTTATCGTCTTATAAATGCCCTATGAGATATGATTTAGTCAAGTGTTTGATCAATGATATTACAAACTATAGTTTTCAAGTTGAAAGAGAGTAAAGGTAGATGCGCTTCATCATTGATATTATAAATTAAAATTGTACGCTAGCTAGTCTTTGTAATTTGCCAAACACTTGAGACTTTTTTGTACTTATATCAAGCTAAGCTGTCATCTTATGTAAGTCATCGTCAACAATGATTTTAATTCTTCCCATTGACTTGTTATTCTGTTTTTGTCTATTCTTTACTTTAAATGATTTAACATTATTAATTATGTCACTCGTCATGAAAATAATACTTAAAGAAAGTAGACTTTCTTATGTCAACAATAAATTAGTCAATTGCTACTTGCTAATAGAATTATATCGATCGGGTTGCCTTGAAGGCTTGAACAAATCAGTGTATTATTGGAAAGTTTCATAAGCTAAAACGTGGGAAGGTGTATGAAGCTAAGGTTAATTTACCAACTTACAGACACAATATCTATTGGCCATATAGGAAATGATACAAGTATTTGGGCATTTATCTAAATCTCCAAAATCAGGTGTCGATCAGTATTGGAAACGAACTGATTCATTTAAAGTGGTTATGTAACGTGGACTGTTTTCAATTTTAGTTCATTATTAATGATTCTTTTTTCTTCTCAATTTTAGTCTCGCTATTCATTATGTCCAATCCTCCGGCAACACGACTGGACAAAATTGGCTATAATTTGGCACGTGACTTGTACATGGGTCTGAAGTTGGAGCATGTTTACTGAATTGGTCCCGTAATGCGGCAATATTTGTAATCTTAGTTCCTAAATGAAAAGAAAGTCTGATTTCAATTCCACAATGTGCATTTTGTTACAATTAAGAAATAAAATAAATTTTTTTAATCCTGCTCCATAACGTGCAACGCTTGTTTTTTTTTTCCTTGTTTTTTTTTTCTTGTTAGTTTTTCGATTTTTATTAAATAAATAGAACGCGGATTTCTCAATAAATAATCCATGTAGGGTGGGGTTCATGTACTCCAAGTCTCGAACAACTCGACATTTCTTACGTACAAGGAACATAATATCGTGGAGACGTCCTCACACCAGAAGAGTATCTTGTTGCTCGTATTGTTTGCGATCAATAGTGGTTATAAAAGAAAATTATAGTAGTTACCTGCCTCAAATTTGCACAATTGATAAATGAGACAGTTATACAAACTACCCAAAGGTATGAATAATTAAAAAGACTCCGTATGTTTGAAAAATTACACAAATATCTTTTATGATCGATCCTTAATCAAACCCTACAGTGAAATTTAATTTTCTCAAATATGTCTTCCAAATTCAACGAGCCATTATTATATTAAACAAAATCTCATTCCTAATGTTCTAAATGGACCATATAGAAGTGACCCACAAGCAGTTTAGATCGTTACTTCCCTCTTTCGGTATCATATTAGTAATTCTCGGTGGGCCGAAGAAGGATCGATCCTCCAGCAACAAGGAGTAATCTGCATTCGGGCCTAGGCCTGCAGGGTATTATGTGTATAAGGATAGTAGTTACTTCCCTCTTTCGGTATCATATTAGTAATTCTCGGTGGGCCGAAGAAGGATCGATCCTCCAGCAACAAGGAGTAATCTGCATTCTGGCCTAGGCCTGCAGGGTATTATGTGTATAAGGATAGTAGGGGAATGCTTATTGTTATTGGACTGTAATTATGATTAGGCAGAAATGTCAAAAATGTCAATTATTTTTTGTTCACTTTACTTTTTGCCCTTTATCTTTTTAAGTCGACGTTTATGCCCTGTAACTTTGTCAAAAATGCCCGAAACACTGTTCACTACCAATGTGGCTGCCGTTTCATCAAGTTTTGCATATGTGGAAAAAAAGTGGCTATCATGTCATCCAATTTAGAATTTTTATATTTCTTTATAATTAGCTTTATTATATAAATTATAAAAAACTCATTTTATAATTCTAATAACTAATAACTTTTTTAATAAAAAAGTTAAATCTTAATAATTAAATTTATTATTTAAATTTCAAAAATCATTTTAAACTCATTTTAAATTTATTATTAAATTTCTTACCAATTAATTTTTTTTTTAAAAAAACAGAAAGTTGAAAGGAAAAAAATGTAATTAACTTGACAAATATGTTAAAAAATAAAAATAAGAATTAACTTTTTTTGAAAAATAATTAACTTTCCACCCAATAACCCCAACCCTCCCCACCTCCAAACCCGGCAACCACCCCCCACCCCAACTCATAGCCCACCACCACCTTCACCTGCACCGCCGCCTATCAATAGGATCAGTTCCTAATCCTAATCAGTCCCATAAATCAGCATATCGATCAGATCAGTTCTTAATCAGTCCCATAACTTTGCAATTACCTTTATTGTATACTTTGTAATTATAGTAGTTTTTTTGATTAGGATGGATTTAGGGATTCTTGTACCTGTGTTCTTAGCACCGCCGTGATGGCTGGTGATGGTGGGTGGGGGGGGGGGGGTGTGGATTTTCTCTCTCTCTCTTTTTTTTTTTTTTTTTAATTTAAAAAGTTTTTTTAAAATATGTTTTTAATTTGGGAAAGTGACGACTAGGCATTTTTTTTATTTTTTTGTTTTTTTTTAAATTTTATTACTTATTAAGGCTCCGTTTGTTTCCTCGGAAAATAGGAGAAAAGGAAAAAAATAGGAAAAATGAGGGAAAACAAGGTTTTCCTGGAAATTTCTTAAGGAAAATAAAAGATTTTCCCTTATTTTCCAGCGTTTGGCTCATAATAATTTTTCAGGGAAAATTTTTATTATGTGTAAAGGCTTTTTGTATCTATTGACAATCTAAATGTTTAAAAACTATGATTATATTTTTTAATAGACCAAAAAAGTTGTATAAAATTTAGTTAATACTTTATTTTTGAAGTTCTCCTTAAAACTACTTTATGTAAATTATCAATGTGCATAAACCAATAACTTGCATAACTTTATTTTATAAATACTATGATAATTACCTTTACTTAGATATTTTAATATCTTAAATATTTACAATTAACTCAAAAAATTAAAGAACATAAATGATACTCATCAAAACTAAAAAACCCATATGTCACAAAATTCTAAACTTATCTACATGAGACACCAACATCTGTAAAACCTTTCTCAAGTCATCAACTTCTCATGCTTGAGAATCAAAAGAAAAATCAAAGGAAAACAAGAAGCTTCTAATCTATAAACTACAATTTAAAATTAAGAAAATATAATAAATTAGTAATTACGCATCTTGTGTGCATGAAGAAGAGTGATAGATACTACAAAAAAAAACTCTTGGATGCGTTTATATAGAGCCAAAAAGAAATTCCAATTTTCGTGTTGGTGGGAAAAGCATAAAATTTCAAATATTTTGAAAGATCTAAAATATATTAACAAAGCTTTTCCCACCTTTTTTGTAGGAAGAAAGATAAAATTCAAATCTTTTGAGATAAAATTTGGAAGTCACACGGTTTACTTATAGAAGGAGAATTTGAAATATTTTCCTGTCTTTTCCAAAGATTTTCTTTGATTTCCAGGAAAATCTCAAATTGCCAAACAATAGGAAAAAAAGATTTTCCCTATTTTTTTTTCCTTTTCCCCTATTTTCCGGTGAAACAAACGGAGCCTAAAAGTAAAAATCTTAAAATTAGAATTATAATATAACTTTTTTATATAATATAGTTAATTATAAAAAATATAAATATTATAAATTTGATGGCATGGTAGCTACATTTTTGCCACGTATGACGCGATTTGATGATTTGGCGACTACCACTACAAGAATGTTGTTGTTTAGCTTTGTCATATTCCGCATCAATATGACAATTTCGCTAGCTGATTTTCGAATTAGCTACCAAAATATTGATTGCCACGTTTCCCAGCAATAGGTGTTGAAGCTAAGATATAGCGAGCGAAAAGGAGGCTGCAAATTTTGTAAGGGATTCAGCTAGCGATAATTGCCACGCAGGATTAGCTAGCGCAAATGAGAAATAGCAAGCGAAAAAGAAGTAGCAAAGTGCATGGGAAAATGATTTAAGCTGATCCTACGTGGATATCAGCTACGGAAAATTCGCTCGCCATCTTGTCCTACATGTGAATTAGCTAGCAAACATCTGCTTTCAGAGTATATATACAAACATTGTTGTATTTCAATTGTGTATGTATTATTCTCGTATTATACAATATGAGCTAGCGAAATTTCGCTCGCTAAATATTTATACATACCAAAAATTTGAAAAAATGTACCGCTCCAAATATATATTTCAAATAGATCAGCTAGCAAATAATCGCTAGCTGATTTCGTTCAGATTAATTAAAAAAAAAACTGGCGGCAAATCAAGCGCCAATTAATTTGTTAATAGTTATTTTTTAATTCCTGGATTATTTGTTAATAGGTTAAATACAGTTTATTCCTAATCATACTTATCTTACATATAAACTTCACTCACAATTACATTATATATATATAAAAATTATATTAGCAAAAGTAGCGATTGTATATTTAACATAAAATTAATTTGTGACATAATCATAAAACCTAGCAAAAATTATCAAAAAAGAATTATGTATAAACTAACAAAAGTTATATGTAAAGTGTAGCAAAAGATGAAGTAAAGGTAAAATTAAAAAAGGCATATTGATGAATCAAATGGAAAAAATAATTGTAGCAAAAGAAGAATCAAAGTTGAAATAAATAAAGTGAAACAAAAGATAAATCAAAGTGAAAAAAAAAAGTAAATTGTGGCCAAACAAAAATCAAAGTGAAAATAAATAAATTGAAACATAAGATGAATCAAAATTTTAAAAATAAAGAATGAAATGTATATAATAAATTTTAAGTGGTTATATAATTTAAAAATAAAGAATGAAATGTATATAATAAATTTAAAGTGGTTATATAATGAGAAGGTGTCAAGAAATTAGAACTATAGAATGAAATGGTGAAGGAGAATGAAATGGTGAAGGAGTAATTTTATGAATAAGGAAATGGTGCAAGTGAAGTATTTATAAGAGCTGATTTTGAAATACTGCAGAATTAGCTAGCGAAATTTCGGTAGCCACGTCACAAAGATCGATGACTTGGCTTAGGAAGAAGCACAAACAAGATACAAGGTGCGGATCGGTGACGTGTACAACGGCTAGCGAATATTTGTTAGCAAGATCATCCAGTCAGCAACTGGCTAGCGAAAATTTGGAAGCAAATTTACACCAAGCAGACCAGCTAGCAAATATTCTTTTGCAAAATTTTTGTTATCTTAACTGTACTTCTTCCTTCTTCGCAGCATCAAATTTCAGATCTAGTAAAATTGCAGCATCAAATTTCAGATCTATTACTTTCAAAAATAAACCTTCCCCCTTGTATATTTTCATCCAAAAAAAATTCTAACACCTTTAGTGTTCTTCTCTACCAACAAGTTCGAGTCGAAGAGGTATGTTTGGTGTACGTATTCTCTTTTAACAACTTTATTTCGTTAATTTGTGAGTGAAAATTTTAATTTACGTACTTTAATTTAACATTGCTTAGAAATTTGTAGTGAAATTGGGTGATGTTTGTTGTTATATGTGTAGATCGAAAATGAACAACAATCGAGAACGGAGTTGGATGTATGATAGGATGAGTGGTGGGAATATTAACAGTGTTTTTTTATGGGGTGTTGAAAGTTTTCTGCGGTACGTATTCAATCAACCTAGTCTTGTTGATCGGGGAATGGTTAGGTGTCCTTGCGCAAAGTGTCGTAACAGCAAGTTTTTGGAAATTGACGAGATTAGATGTCACTTATACAGTAAGGGGTTTGTTCCACATTATTATGTATGGTTTTGTCATGGTGAGACTATGTATGGCAGCAATACGGAGCCGAATACATATGACGTTGGTCAGTCATCTGGTAATGTAGATCATGGGCGGTTTGAAAATATATACGATGTCGGTCCTTCTAACACTTGTCGTTTGAGAGACTTGGTTGACGATGCATTTGGGGGGCAATTTTCAAATGTACATAATGATACACCGACAACTGATGATGAGCCAACCGACCAGGCAAGAGCATTTTTTGCAATGTTGCAGAAAGCAGAGGAAAAGATTCATGACGGAATTGAGATGACTGTTTTAGAATGGGTCGCCAAATTCATGGCAAAGAAGATAAAGAACAATTGGACTGAAAGTAGTTCTAATGATGCTCTAGAAGTTTCGAGAAGCTTGTTAAGTTTTGAGGATCGACGCAAAATACCCGATACTTTCTACCGTTGTAAGCGACTACTAAAAGATTTAGGCATGGAATGTATAAAGTTGGATGTGTGTCCAAATAATTGTTTCCTTTATTACGGTGTCTACGAAAGTGTTGCTTACACAGCTTGTCCTACGTGTGAAACACCAAGATGGAAGGAACGGTCGAATACAAGCCGTCGTGCCAAACGCATCCCACGAAAGAGATTGTGGTACTTTCCACTGACCCCCCGATTGCAAAGGTTGTACATGTCTCGCAGCACCGCTGAACATATGACGTGGCATTTGAAATGTCGAGGGGATAACGATACAATGATTCACCCTGCTGCTGCTGAAGCATGGAAGAATTTTGACAAAACGTATCCCGATTACGCAGAAGAGGCAAGAAATGTCAGGCTCGGACTTTGCACCGATGGTTTCTGTCCCTGGGGTAATTCTTCTAATGCATATTCATGTTGGCCAGTTTTCGTGACCCCTTACAATCTTCCCCCAGGTATGTGCATGAGAAAAGAGTATATATTTCTAAGTTTATTGATTTCTGGTCCATCGAGTCCTGGCAAGAACATCGACGTGCTGCTACGACCGCTCATTGATGAACTAAAGACATTGTGGGAGAATGGAGCAACTACTTACGACAGCTATCGCAAAGATACTTTTGTTATGCGTGCTCATGTGATGTGGACCATTAGTGACTTTCCAGCTTATGGTATGCTATCGCAGTGGAGTACCCATGGTAAGTTTGCTTGTCCATATTGCATGGAGCACACAAAGTCCTTTTGGCTTCCAAATGGAAAGAAACACTCCTGGTTCGATTGTCATCGACGATTTCTCCCCATTAATCATGAATGGAGATGGAATAATACAGATTTTACCAATGGGCAGGATGAAACTGATATGCCATTGCATCGAAGATTGGGTCCCGAAATGTGGGATCATGTAAGTACCCTCCATGATATTCCTTTCGGGAAAACAAATAAGGTTGTCCAGGGAGTTGGTAGGGAACACAATTGGCAGCGACGCAGTATATTTTGGGAACTTCCCTATTGGGAGACAAATATGATTCGGCACAACCTTGATGTAATGCATTGCGAGAAGAACTTCTTTGATAACATCAAAAACACCGTGATGGACGATCCTGAAAAAACAAAGGACAATTTGAAAGCTAGAAGGGACCTCGCATTAATTACAAATCGTTCTACGTTATTTGCAGAGGATGGTGATACGACTAAAAGAAAGGCAATGTACTGTTTGAGCAGGGATCAGAAGATAACGATTTGTAATTGGCTTCAAGGTATTAAGTTTCCCGATGGTTTTGTGTCCAATTTATCCCGATGTGTTCAGATGCCCCAACTTCGAATAACAGGGATGAAAAGCCATGATTGTCACGTGTTCATGCAACGGTTGATCCCAGTTGCATTTCATGATTTCCTGCCCGATTTCGTTTGGGAACCTTTGGTTGAGGTTAGTCTTTTCTTTAGAGCTTTATGCGCTCGTGGCATAAGTAGGCATAAAATGGAGGAGTTAGAGAGTTCGATTGTGCTTACTATGTGCAAACTGGAGAGAATATTTCCGCCCTCGTTTTTTGATTCAATGGAACATTTGTCTATTCACCTTCCATGGGAAGCAAAGGTTGGAGGTCCAGTCCATTAGAGATGGATGTATCCGTTTGAAAGGTATCCATTTTCTGTTGTCATTTATGCTACGTACAATTAAAATTCCTATGAATGCTTTAAACTTAGGTTTATGCATTGGTTTCAGACAGATGCTTGATTTGAAGAAATCGGTCAAAAATAAGAATTTCGTGGAGGGTTCAATAAGTCAGAATTTTCTTCTTGCCGAAATCACACAGTTCCTCGAACACTATTTTGAGCCCACGTACGAAACGAGGAGTAATAGGCCTAACAGGAATGAAGTTGCGTTGAATACTGACTATAGTACTGAATTTTCAATCTTCCATAGGGATGGAGAAGTAATGGGATCCGCAAAAAGGAAACAATTATCGAATGTGGAGTACAACTCCATTGAGTTATATGTGCTACTAAACTGCCGAGAGATGGAGCCGTGGATGAGGTACAATTGCCTCTTTAAATTCCTTTATTTCCTTTCAATCTAATTTATTAGACCACGTATGAGTTGTGTAATTTTTGAAAATGTAGGATGTTTGATGAGAGTATGTGCAACGGTGTTCCGCAAGGCCAGATTCAAGAGCGTCGTAACATGTATTTTGTTCAGTGGCTGAAGCAAATGGTTGGGTCGGGATATTATGATGTAGATATCCGGGTAGTACAACTACTACACGGGCCATGTACGTCCGCGATGGCATTTACTGGTTACAAAGTTAACGGTTGTAGATTCTAAGTTGCTGATGGATTGAATTCGAGACAAACAAACAACAGTGGAGTTTATGTTAAGGGAGCAACCGACGAACCAGAAGAGTTAAGTTATTATGGATTGCTTCGTGAGGTCATAGAGGTTGATTATTTTGGGAGTGGGCGTACATTAACCGTGGTTCTTTTCAAGTGTGATTGGTTTGATTTGACAACGGGGATCAAAGTGCATCCGAGTTTAAAGTTGGTTGACATTGATCCCACTAAGCGTCTCGCGACCAATGAAACAAAGCCATTTATTCTTGCTAGTCAGGCTCAACAAGCTTGTTATTTTCCATATGCCTGCCAACGACTCCGAGCTAGAAGGGGATGGTGGGCAGTTTGTACAACACAAGCGAGGCATATAATTGACACAACGTCTTTAAATACTGAAGCTGCTGAGATCGTCGAAGACGTTGAGATCTTCCAAGATAACACCCCTCCAGATTTCACAGTTACTGTCGACTTGAACGCATTGAATGTTTATAACTTGGCTGACAATCAGGTGGTAACGATCGAAAACGACCCAACCTACGACGAAGAGCCTGAACTTCCGGATGAGGACCATCACTTTACATCTTCTGAAAGTGAACCAGATGCCGGAGCACAAGATCAAGACAGTGATCCTGACTACGAATAATTATTATAATCATATAATAATTTCTAGAATAAACATTGTAATTTCTAGACCTGTTCTTGAATTATCTAATATTGTTGCTTGTTAATTATGCTTGATTCTAGAACGTGCTGTTTATTTTCAGAAGTGGAATAATTTATAGACTTTCTTTTCGTATTGTGTAATATTTGTTGTCCTTAATTTTGCAATATTAAGAAAAATATTGCATAATTTCTATAAGCTAAATAATATCAATGTCTAATTTTAAATTGATTAACAAAATGTTTAATTCAAATTAACTGATAAAATTAGTATGGTTAGATTTTATAATTAAGATATATAGTTTTTCTATTTTAGATAATTAAGATTCAATTAGTAATTATATTAGATTAAGTTTAATTAGTCTAATGTAAAAGAATTAACCTATATTCCAACTCAGCATTACTGCAAGCAATTATACCGTAGCTGATTATATACATAAGTCAGCTACCAATTTTCCGCTCGCTATTCCACCTCAGCATCTACTCTTGCAAGCGATTGTACCGTAGCAAAATGTCCATGTGGAATTCCACCACCGATTGACGTACTAAGAGCTTCTCAAAAAACCCTAAGCTCCATTTCACTGAAATCTCAGCTCGTTTCCCCCCCAAAAAGCTTCCCCAAAATTCGTCTCCCGCACAATTCTCACTGAAATCTCAGCTAAACAAAACCCTAACCTCAAATCTCACTTTCATTTTCGCACTCAGCTCAATTCGTTCACACTCAGCTCTATTTCCAGAAGCTCCGATTCTCACTGAAATCCCCCCAAAACTTCACCCTCAGTTCGCTCAGTTTCATATTCGCTGCGATTCTCCCTCAATTGGCTCCAAGTTCGCGAATTACGTCAAGGGTATGTGCCCCCTCTCCCTAATTTTTGTTTTAGCCCGTCAATTTCATGAGGAATTTACGAATTAAGGTTTATGAAAAGTAAATTGTGCATGTTTAATTTTAGCCTTCACCTTTTTCTTCCCCTATTTTGTGTATTATAGCTTAAAATTAGGGCTTAAGTGTGTTATTTCAGTGATGTTAAGTCTAGTCTTCATGTTAGGGATTCATTTTTGTTAAAATTAGGGTTTAAGTTTGAATAATTAGGGATTCTGATTTAATTGAGATTGTGCATGTTTGAATAATTAGGGATTCGGTGAATTTCTGTAGTTTGAGTTGATTTGTAGTTGATGAATACAGTTAAAAAGCATACAAGTGTTGATTGGTTTGTGTTGATGACTAATTGTTGACTGATTGTTTGAAACCGAGAATGATTGATTGTGTTGACTGATTGTTTGAAACTGAGAATGATTGTTTAAAGTGTGTGTTGTAGCTTGCTAATTTTTTTTTGTAAAGTGTGTGTGGTGAATTGCTCTGAGTGTGTGCTATGTTCAAGTGTATGAAAATGTTAATTTTAATGTGGTAATGATATAACTGTTGGGGAGTCTAAGTTTTGGTTAATGTTGACACTGGAGTGTAGATTTTGTGAGCTTGAGCTTTGTATTTGAAATGTGATAGGAGTCTAAGTTTGCTTTTTAAGTGTGTGTGCTGTGAGTTGGAATTTTGTAAACATTGTTCTGTGAATTGGAGTTTACTTTACATGCTTTTAAGGTCAAGTTACTTCAAATATGATCTACTACTAATCTAATAATGCATTGGTATTAGAAAAAATGGCTAACTGTTTTGAACTATTTGCTGTTATATGAATGATTGTAGTATGTTTAAAGTGTTTTAAACTATTTGTTGTTACATGCTGTTATATGACTGACTGTATTTTTAGCTTAATGTTTACTTAATTAATAATGTTCATTACTATTGTATTGCAGATGGCACGTACGAGGAGAACATCGCGTTCTGTTCAGGAAGACGTGGATGCAGATACTTCTAGAGTGGCGTTCCCGTGTCAGTGCAAGGGAAAAGGCTCCTTATCAGGTCCCGTCTCAGCCGGGCAGATCTGTGCCGCGTACTCCGTCCCAGCCATCCATATCTGCATTGGCATGCCCTTCTCAGCCAGGAATATCAGCATCGACAGGCCTTTCGCAGCAGCACATACCAACATCGGTAGGCCCTTCACAGCAATACCGACCCGCATCGGCAGGCCCTTCGCAGCAATACCGACCACCATTGTCAGGCCCTTCTCAGCCAGGAATATCAGCATCGGCAGGCCTTTCGCAGCAGCACAAACCAACATCGGCAGGCCCTTCACAGCAATACCGACCAGCATCGGCAGGCCCTTCGCAGCCATGCCGACCACCATCGTCAGGCCCTTCGCAGCCATGCCGACCACCATTGCCAGGCCCGTCGCAGCCGTGCAGACCATCATCAGCAGGGCCTTCGCAGCAAGGAGTAACCCCCCCGTTTATATTTCCGGCGTCTGGTGTAACACAGTTGATTACATGGGACTGATGTCTTACATGATTAACTTCAAGAAAAATACATTCTCATGACATCATTTGTAGCAATCACTCATTTTTTTTTTATTGATTACTGATTAGCTAATAAAACAAATTTGAACTTTTTTTGGAAGTAAAATTGTGAGCAGATTTGGTTTATAGAAATACTACTCCTTGAAGCTTGAGCAGCTGATATTTTTCCTTAAGTGTGTGCTAAAGTGTGTGTGCTGTGAATTCCTTAAGTTTCCTTAAGTGTGTGCTTAGGCAGTGGAGTTCATAATTTTTAATTTTATTTAATATGTATGTATTTGGTTGCCAAATGATATGCTGATTGTTTCCTTTTATAAATATTGGCAGCAACACTACCAGTGGGACAAGGATGAATATGTTTTGATTAAAAGATGTTTCGAAAAGATTGGACAAAAGAGTTTTCAAGATGGCATGAACAAAGCCAAAAAATGGTGGATTTTATACAAGACCAACAGGCAAAAGCTTAAGAATAGAAAGCTTTGGATGACCGTGGCGCATCTGAAAAATGCTATCGTGCATTGGAGAGACCCCACAACCAAAGAAAGATCAAGGAAGGCCCGAGAGAACCGACTGAAACGAAAAGGTTCCAATTACGTTGGAGGTTCAATAGGTCAGGGAATCCATAGGGAAAGATTGGTAAGTTTGTTAATTATTAATCATACTTTATTCTGTGTATTTTCTCAATCTCAGAATTCCGATAAGATCGATTTATACGAGCTTTTTTGTTTTATCAAAGATCTGTCTATTTACATTTTATATCTATTAATATTTTATATCTGTCTACTGCTTTTATTACTTTTATTTGAAACAGAAACTAATTGAATTGTGTTTGGGCAGGCTGAAAAACACTTTGATGGAAACGTAGACCTAGTACCACACTCCGCGGTTTGGCTGAAAACTCATTGCAAGGTGCTGCCGGATAAAACACAGAAGTGGACATAAGCTTGGGCTCGCAAAGTATACGTGAGTTTATTTGCAAGACTCTGTGGGATGAATTAATATATTATGATGGAATTTCTAAGTGTTAATAAGCTTCTATTTCAAGACTCTTTGTGGGATGAATTAATATAGTAAGAAACCATTTAACTATGTCATATTCATCGTTGTTTGTTGTTTGTTGTTAGCTGGATTACTTGCGGTTGTGCGTCGAAGAACTCGGGCCTGACCCAACTAATTGGGAACCGATAAATATGAAGCAGTGGCTAGAGGCTTCGGGAGGAGCAAAGAAGGGCTTTGTTCCCGGGTTTTCGACATGTGGGGATGCAGAGCTTGTTGGATTTGAAGGAGTCAGAAAATATCCAAAGTTCATCAACAGGGGGGGATCGAAGGAGGCCGTGCAAAAAGCGGCTGCATATATTGTGCAACTTCAGTTGCAAAATGCTGCACAGGAGGCGCGAATCTCCGCTCAAAATAAACATATTAAGGAACTGGAGGAGCACCACAAAAATGATATGAGAGCGATCTATAATGCGTTGAATATGGAGCTGCATGAGCGTTATCGCGAGGAAGGGGACGTTGGTGGTGTGGCAGAGGGTGTTGGTGGTTCTGATGGTGCAGGGGGTGTTGGTGGTTCTGATGGTGCATGGGGTGTTGGTGGTTCTGATGGTGCAGGTGGGTCACATGGCCATGCTAGTTCAGGGGGCGTTGGTTGTTCGGGGTCCGTTGGTGGTTCGGGGGACGTTGCCGATACAAATTGGTTTGATTTTGAAGCCTCTGCATTTCAGTGAGCTTGCTGATCCACCCTTGATACGAAGGCTATGATTTTGTTTAGTAAACTTTTTGTCTATTTGTAGCCTTTAACTATGGGTTATTTTGAATTATGTACTCTTTAACTAGGTGTTGTTTTGAATTGATATTAATTAGGGGATGGTGGTCTGAATATTGGATCATTGTTTTGAATGTGTTATTGTTATGAAGTGGCAGGAATATGGTGTTGTTTTGAATGTGTTATTGTTATATGTTTTGTGAAGTGTTGTGAAATGGCTGGAATTGTGTTGATATTGAAGGTGTTATTGTTATATGTGTTGTGAAGTTGTTTGGAAGATTTGTGTTGTTGAAATGGTCTTATTTTGGACCTTTTAGTGTTATATTGTTGTGGAATTTGTGGTATCGATTTGCCGTTGGTTTGGCACGGAATGTGGTCGAATGTCCATCGGCTATCTTTTTTTTTTTCCAGCTATTTTATGGTTGAGCAAGTTTTCAAGCTTTTTTTATGGATTGATGCTTGCACCTTTTATTTTTTTCCTTGCAAAACATATAGTTTCCTGCTTCAGTTAATTCTATTTTTTTGGTATGGTAGTCTGGTATTTTGAACACAGGCATCAAAAAAAAAATAAAAAAAAAATCAGCTACAAGATTTTCGCTTGCTGATTTTGCTGATGTGGACTTAGCTAGCGAAAAATTGCTTTCTACTTAGGTGGTGTTTGCAAACTCTTAAAAAAAGCTATAATCAGCTTTTTATGTGAACAAGTGATTTTGGAGTGTTTGCAAATCTAGCTTTTTCGGTTATAAAACTTTTTTTAAGCTAAAAAAGCTCACAATCTTCAAGCTGGTGTGAGGGTGCTTTTGGCTTAACTAAAAATTGTGAACTTCTACTTTTCCACTAGAGTTTGCAAACACCACCTTAATACGTGGAATTTGCTCAATTTTTTATTTGTTTAATATCAATTTTAATTACTCAATTACTCCATTTCTAATATGAGATTGTCATTTCACTATTTTAATTAGAAAAAAAATTCTTACTAATCTTTGATAGATGATAAGTACATTTTAATTAGTCAATATTAATTAATTAAACACTTTAATTAGTCAATGTTAGTCAAGGAATGTCAATGATGCAATTTTACTTTCTTAATTTAATGGAGGCATTTTTTCCTCTTTTCTTATAAAATAAAACTTAATGAAACAATCTTTATTAATTAAATAGTTATAATTAGTGTGTTTATTTTAGCTTTTTAGCACTTGCCTATATTTTCTCTTTTAATTAGGAATTTTTTTAATGAGGAAAAGCAGCTAGCATTTGTTTGGAAGCCCTTGGGTGCTGATGTGGCCCTTTTACTTTTAGCAAGCGAATATTTACTTGCAAAATATCTTCCAAGCAGTATTTCGCTTGCAAATTTTGCTGCTCTTTATTTGCTACGGGTTATTTCTTTTGTAAGCGATTTTTGCGTTGCAATATGTGGCTTCCAAACTTTCGCTTGCTATCTGACCAAGCTATAATTGAACATTCTTGTAGTGTACATAGCAATGAACAGTGTTTTGGGCATTTTTGACAAAGTACATGGCATAAACTATGGCTTAAAAAGATAAAGTGCAAAAAGTA
The DNA here is from genome assembly GCA_948329865.1 of Linaria vulgaris. NCBI lineage: Eukaryota > Viridiplantae > Streptophyta > Magnoliopsida > Lamiales > Plantaginaceae > Linaria > Linaria vulgaris. The sequence goes on along the minus strand of OX415250.1, from coordinate 109,695,680 downwards.
AAGTGAGCAAAAGATAACTGGCATTTTTGATATTTCTTCCTTATTGATTATGGAAACGAGTTATGAATGTTGTAGTTGTTTGTTAAGTAATATAATTAGTCATTTGGCTAAAATCACGAATATTTCTTCTTTTGAGTTCATACATAGAACATAGTACAGAGTTTCATAAGAAAATATGAAATATGATATCAAAGAAAATACATAAATCGACAGAAAGTAAAATACCAGAATGCGACACAGACATAACAGGACAAATTAAACCTATTATTGTCCATTGTCTAACATTTAAACACTTAGGTTTTATTTAGTAGCCTCATATATACTTAGTCCACACACAATTGCATGCCGACCTGTGTGTGTGGTAGAGACTAGAGCCATTATCCATATTCAGTTTCACGATCATTATAAGAAGAGTAAGAGTAAGATCACGATATTTTTTCTCTGCATCATTTGCGTCAATAATAATAGTATTTCGTCGTGTAGTTCCCAACGTCATTAAATCTGGCAGCAGCTTCAAGACTTCGAATTGCAGCAGCGTCAGATAATTGAACCCTGGCGTTAGACAAAGCATTTTTTCGTGCTTGATCCCTTATTAGTTGTTGCTCAATTTCTTGTTTCCTCAATTTCTCTTGAACCTCGAAGAGTGTCTCCTCCTCCTCGTCGACATGTTTCTCCTTTCCAATACTTCCACCACCGAATGATTTTCCTTCATCTTGTTGCTTCCATACATATTCTCCAGCACAGCCCTTCGACCCTGCACACCCTAAATGGGCTCCAAAATCGCACTCTCCACAATAATATAGCCAGTGTTGAGGATTCATCAAACTACTACACACATCGCACGTGTATTCAATACTTTTATCTTTATAAGGGGAACCAAATACTAATTTTAGTTTGTGCGGATGTTGTTTCAATAATATAGTGTTTGGCATGCTCGCACATTGCATGTGAAGATCAAACTCACAGTGCGCGCAGCTGAAGCTATATGAATCGCTTTTCGAGCCACAAGCATTGCAGAAATAGGATCGAGTTGAGTACGTGGTGGTTGGGAGTAGTGTTAAAGGGTGGGTGGGGTGAGAGGAGTGGATGAGAGAGCGAGGAGCATTTGAGCAGCCGTCGTGGAGGTAGAATTTGCATGGGAGGCAGCCGTGGAACGGATCGACGGAGATTGCTTGATCACAGGCTTTGCAGTTGAACCCCTTGCCTTCTTCAGGTTGAAGGGAGAGAAGAATGTGGTGGTGGCTAAAATGTTCCTTGTTTTGAAGCTTGTTCTTCATTTCTGCCACTTATTAGCTGCTTTTTAATTTTCTTTTGTATGTGTTTTGTGGGTTTTCGGGGTGGATTGTGTAGGATTATATATAAGGTTTGATTGTACTATATCCATGAATCTGATTTGTACTCTTACGTACTATTATTTGTCTACTTTTAAATAAAGCACGACAAATTATTAAAAATGGCTCTTATCTTTCTTCAAAAAGTTAAAATGTTCTTTTTTTTCGGGTCTTCCCAAAATGCCTTATATGTTTAAAAAAAGTTATCAAAAATACCTTTGGCCCTTATTCGGGGCAAAAATTGCCTACGTGGCGGTACAAAATTGAACTTTGCACCCTAAAATAAATTGCATTTTACACCCCAAAATATTTTAGGGTGCAAAGTGCAATTTATTTTGGGTACAAAGTATAATTTTATACCGCCACGTACGAAATTTTGGCCCGAATAAGGATCAAGGACATTTCTAGTAGACTTTTTAAAAGATATGATGCATAAAAAGAAGGCAAAAAAAAGGGCATATTAGCTTTTTAAAAAAGTTAAGGGGCAAATTTAATAATTCGTCCAATAAAGAATTGCAAAACTATTTTATGAAAATAATAGGACGAATAATTAAATTTGCCCCTTATCCTTTTTAAAAAGCTAATATGCTCAATTTTTTCGGGCCTTGTTTTTATGCTTGATATCTTTTAAAAAGTCTACTAAAAATGCTCTTCGGGCCAAAATTGGCTACGTGGCGGTACAAAATTGCACTTTGCACCCCACAAAAAGTGCACTTTACACCTCAAAATATTTTTGGGGGCAAAATGTAATTTATTTTGGGATACAAAGTGCAATTTTGTACCGTCACGTGGCCAATTTTGGCCCGAATGAGGGCGAAGGTCATTTTTAACAAAAAAATTGAAACATATGAAGCATTTAAACAAGGCCCGAAAAAATTGGGCATATTAGCTTTTTAAAAAAAAATAAGGGGCAATTTTAATAATTCGTCCAAAATAATAATAGAAGTTTAAACATTTAATTAAGATTCGCCTCTTAGAGTCTTGAAAATAGACGTCTCCATGATTTTTGAAACGATAGAAATTTTTATGATTATATCAAACTTGTGCAGATATAATAATCCTCGCTCATTATAATGCACTAGAGTTTCCTGAGAATGAAAATACATCATGCGAGTCATCAACGATTTTAACTTTTTCTTGAAGTATAGATTTTAACTGTTTTCTTGTTATTTTATGTGATTTTATATATGCTCCAATTGTCATTTATTTTAACATCTCTATTGTGATATATTATATTACAAATTAAAGAGAGTAAACTTTCTTATGACACAACAGAGCCAATTGCAACTTGCATTAAGAATCTTTACTACATGCTGGCTTGAACAAGTCAGTGCAATATTGTTGGAAAGTTTCAATTCTTTAGTTAGATCGTGGAGAAGTGTTGTGAGAGCTGTGCTAGCTGATACATTATTACAAATTGGCACATCTCTTCAAATACTTCTCCACGTTTTAGCTAATGAAACTTTCCAAAAATATTGCACTAACTAATTCAGGCCATGATGTAACAAGATTCTTATAGCAAGTTGCAATTAATTTTGCGGCGCCATACAAAAGTTGACTTCCTTTGTGATATAATATATCATGATAAAATAAAGTAAATATAAAATGAAAAGTTGGGTATAGAATTACATCAAATAACAAGTAAATGAGACGAATTAAAATCAAACACTTGACAAATAAAAGTACGTAAGAGTACAAATCAAATTCATGTATGCCGTACAATCATAATCCTTATATATTAGACGAGGCGTATATTCCTTTTTAATATTTTAAATTTATTGCATTTTACTCCCTGTACCTTGTATTATTCTTGCTACGGACTCTACTACATAAAGGGTCTTGTGCCAACTTTGTAAATATAATTTTTCATTATTCAGTTTACAGAAACCCTAATGTCTCCGCCTCTCTCTCTCTCTCTCTCTCGTTACTTTCTTCTCCGATTCACCAACAAACCCAAAAGTTAACATGGTATCATAGGTTTCTTCGATCCTATTCTCCGTTCTTCCGCTGCTCTTTCTTCTCTTTTGCGGTTTTCAAATCGCCTGCGTGAAACCATCTCTTTCACGATCTCTCTCTCTTCGCACCGCCGCCTCCCTTTTTCCTCATTGAATCTGTCTTCTGTAACCAAATTCGGATTCTACCCCCCCTTGCGATTCTATTGATACTCGCATCGTCGCTTTTCCCCAAAATTTGTTCGAAACTCTAATTTTTTGGTTCAGCCGCTCATGACTTCTCCGACCACCAGTTCCTCCGTTAGCGACTCCGCCGGTATATCTGCCCCCACCACGAAGCGCAGCCGTAGCGAGGACCCTTCCTCGATCTATTTTTTGGGATCCAGTGATGTTCACGGTTCTTCAATCGTCGGCGAACAACTTACCGCCGATAACTATGTGTCCTGGAGCAAGGCGATCCACTTAGCGCTCAACATGAAGAATAAATGGCAATTTGTGGATGGATCTCTTCCGATTCCGCTCGACAATGACGATTTGCGGATCTGTTGGATTATGGCAGACAATTTGGTGCTCACATGGCTACTCAATTCCATTACCAAGCCGATACATAACACCCTACAGTTTCTGACCACGTCCTTAGAGGTATGGGATGGGCTTCAAACGAGGTATTCTCGCACTGACGGTTCACGGGTATTTCATCTCCAAAAATCTCTTTATACTATCTGTCAGCATGCTTCTTCTGTGAGTGATTATTATGGCAATTATAGATCTGTTTGGGATGAGTACGTTTCACAACGCCCCCTTACCTTTGTTCTTGTGGCAATTGTGTCTGCAACATAAATCGTAACCTGTTGACTCTCCAACATCATGACTGTGTGTTGGGTTTTTTGATTGGGCTTAATGATTCTTTCACTGTTGTTCATAGTCAAATATTGCTCATGAAACCCCTCCCCTCTCTGTCCCAAGTTTATGCACTTTTGCTTCAAGAAGAAAATCAACGTGCCCTTTCATCTCACAACCAGGCCGACGCTCTTGCTATGCTTACTCGAAACTCAATCTTTTCTAACACTAACACCAAATTTGCTCCTGCAACTATTTCTTCCACTAATGCTAAACCTTCAAAGTCTTCTACCAAGAACACAAAGAAGCTACAGTGTACCCATTGTGGGTTTCATGGGCACACTGCAGACAAATGTTTTTAAATTTATGGCTATCCCCCTGGCTGGGATGGGCCTAGGGGAAAAAGGTCCTTACAACCTAATTCTACCTCTGCTAACTACACTATTATTGAGGAGCAACCTCCAGCTGGGACTTCTGTTGGGACTGATCTGAATCTTCAAAATCTTTTTGAACAATTTTTGCTGTTTACAAAATCAAAATCTCAGTCTCAGAACTCCCAAGCTGGTCCCTCTTCTGCTCCTCACACTGCAGCTTCCACAATTGCTGGTACTGACTCTACTCTTCTCCTTAACTCTGCTGTTACTAGGCCTTCTTGCACTAGCACTTGTTGGGTTTTGGACACTGGGCCACTGATCACATGGTTTGCACATCTTCATTTTTTAACAGTACTCCTCAACCTGTGAATATATCTATTAAACTACCTAATAATAGTTTTACACCTGCCACTTTAATGGGAGACATCACTATATCTCAGTTTCTCACTTTGAAAAATGTTCTCTATGTTCCTGCTTTTTCCTTTAACTTGGTTTCGGTTTCTAAATTAACTTCTAACTCTAACCTTGGTGTGTTTTTCTACTCTTCCTTTTGCCTGATACATGACATCTTCATGAGGAAGATGATTGGTTCTGCTGATTTGGTGCATGGCTTATATGTTTTGAAATTTGCAAACTGTACTTTACCTTCCTGTCATATGAACTATGTTATTTCTTGTTCCTCTTCCATTGTTTCTAGATGCCTTTGGAATAATAGGCTAGGCCACCCTTCTTCACAGAAGTTGGCTCTTATCCCCTCTATTACTGTTTCCTCTGCTGATTGTAAGCCTTGTGATGTTTGTCATTTTTCTAAACAAAAGAAACTTCATTTTCCTTCAAGTTCATCTATTTCTTCTAAAGTTTTTCAACTTATTCACTGTGATGTATAGGGCCCTTTTTCAGTGGTCTCCCATGATGGTTTCAAATATTTTTTAACTATTGTGGATGATTTTAGCAGATGTACTTGGACTTTTCTTTTAAGACATAAATCTGAAGTAGCAGGCAAAATTGAATATTTTGATAACCTTGTGAAGACTCAATTCTCTTTTAAAATTCAGGTTCTAAGATCTGATAATGGCACAAAGTTTTTCATGCATTCCTTCTTTCGTAAAACTGGTATTGTCCATCAAACATCTTGTGTTGAAACACCTGAACAGAATGGTATTGTTGAAAGAAAGCATCAACACTTATTGCAAGTTGCTAGATCATTAAGATTTCAGTCTAATGTGCCTTTATCCTACTGGAGCAATTGTCTTTCTACTGCTGTTTTTTTAATTAACAGACTTCCCTCTCTTGTTCTTAACAGTAAGTCTCCTTTTGAGGTCCTTTATGGTAAACCTCCTGATTACTCCTTCGTAAGGAGCTTTGGTTGCTTATGTTTTGCATCTACCCTATCTTCCCACAAACATAAGTTCTCTCATAGGTCAATTAAATGTGTGTTCTTGGGCTATCCCTTTGGCACCAAAGGGTATACTTTACTGGATATCTCTACTGGCAAAGTTTTTATTTCTAGAAATGTGGTTTTTTATGAGTCTGTTTTCCCTTTTCAGTCTAACTCTGTTAGCTCTAACCCCTTTGGGCAAGACTCTCCTTGCACCACACCTTTTGTTTCTTTGCAGGATTCAGGGGTTCTTCCTGATTTGCTTCCTGATTCAGATATTGCACACACCACAGGTTCCATCCCTGCAGTACCTGTCACTCAGTCAGCAACTCCTCCAGCTCCACCACTGCCTTCCTCTCCTGCTCCTGCTTCCTCCCATGACTTAGGTCATGCTAGTAATGTTCACTTCTCTCCTCCTCTCATTACACATAGGAGATCTAGTAGGCATACTCATCCTCCTGCTTATTTGGACCTTTATGCTTATGATTTACCTGCATCATTGCATAAGAGCAATACCCTGTCATCCAACTTGACTGTCAAATATCCTATTGCATCTCATGTCTCTCTTGATCATCTTAGCCATGCTCATAGAGTATTCACTGCTGCTGTGTCTTTTATTAAAGAGCCTAAAACTTTTAAACAGGTTAATTCTATTCCTGAGTGGAAATTTGCCATGAAAAATGAGCTTGATGCTTTAGAACAAACTAATACTTGGGTCTTAACTGAGTTGCCACCTGGTCAACACTGCATTGGTTGCAAATGGGTTTTTAAGGTCAAACTAAAATTTGATGGCACCATTGAAAGGTATAAGGCTAGGTTGGTAGCCAAGGGTTACACTCAGGAAGAGGGTTTGGACTATTTTGAAACTTTCTCACCTGTTGCTAAGCTCACAACAGTTAGGGTTCTTTTAGCAGTAGCAACATCTCATAATTGGCATGTTCACCAGTTAGATGTTAATAATGCATTTCTTCATGGGGATCTGGATGAAACTATATTCATGACTCCCCCACCTGGGTATTGCTCTGACAGTGACAAAAGAGGTTGTTTACTCAAAAAGAGCCTTTATGGCTTAAAACAGGCCTCAAGGCAATGGTATAACAAACTTACATCTTGTCTCCTTGCTTTTGGTTATAAACAAACTGTCTCTGATTCTTCTTTATTTGTTAAACAGTCTGGTGTGTCTTTTACTGTTCTCTTGATTTATGTTGATGATGTCATTGTGGCTGGTAATGATCTGACTGAATTAACTCATCTTAAGAGTCATTTACATGACAAATTTACAATTAAGGATTTGGGTAACATTAAGTATATTCTAGGCATTGAGGTTGCTAGGTCCAAGTCTGGTATTTCCTTGTGTCAACGCAAATATGCTTTAAACATTTTAGATGATTCTGGTTATCTTGCTTCTAAGCCTTCTGTTATTCCTATGGACTCTAAACTCAAACTTAAATCTTCTGATTCTTCTGCTTATTTGCCTGACCCTACTGCATACAGGTGATTGGTGGGCAGGCTCTTGTATTTGACAATTACAAGGCCGGATTTAAGTTTTAGTATTCAGTGTTTGACTCAGTATATGTCTCAGCCTACTGTGACCCATCTTGTTGCTGCTCATAGGGTCCTGCGCTATATTAAAGCAAGTCCAAGTAAGAGGTTATATTATCCTTCTAACTATGAATCTCACTTAAAGTCCTTTTGTGACAGTGACTGGGCTAGCTGTCTGGACTCTAGGAGGAGTATAACTGGTTACGCAGTCTTCCTTGGTGACAACCTTATCTCCTAGAAAGCCAAGAAACAGCCCACAGTCAGCCGCTCGTCGACAAAAGCTGAATATAGGGCCTTAGCTACCACCACATGTGAGATTCTGTGGCTGATCCAATTGCTTGCTGATCTGCGCGTGTCTCAAACTCGCACTCCAGTCCTCTTCACCGATATCAAAAGTGCTGCTGCTATTGTTGTCAACCCCGTACAACACGAACGGACGAAACACATCCAGATCGATTGTTTTTTCGTTCGAGAAAAAGTGCACCAAAGAGTTTTAAAGGTGCAACATGTGTCCAGTGAACTTCAAATTGCGGACCTATTCACCAAACCATTGCCAGTTCAGCCCTTCACAAGATTGATATCCAAGTTGGGCCTTACTGATATCCATGCCCCACTTGAGGAGGGGGGGGGGGGGGTATTAGACGAGGAGTATATTCCTTTTTAATATTTTAGATTTATTGCATTTTACTCCCTGTACCTTGTATTATTCTTGCTACGGACTCTACTATATAAAGGGTCTTGTGCCAACTTTGTAAATATAATTTTTCATTATTCAGTTTACAGAAACCCTAATGTCTCCGCCTCTCTCTCTCTCGTTACTTTCTTCTCCGATTCACCAACAAACCCAAAAGTTAACAATATATAATCCTACTCAATCCACCTCAAAAACCACAAACCACAAAACACAAACAAAAGAAAATAGTAGCTAATCAGCTGCAAATAAAAAAATGAAGAACAAGCTTCAAAACAAGGAACATTTCAACCACCACCACATTCTTATTCCCCTCCAACCAGAACAAGGCATGAGGTTCAACTGCAAAGCTTGCAAACAACCAATCTCCGACGAACCCTTCCAGGGTTGTCTCTCATGCAAATTCTACCTCCACAACGGTTGTGCAAACGCCCCTCGCTCTCTCGACCACCCCTCTCACCCCAACCACCCCTTAACCCTACTCTCAAACCCCACGTACTCAAACCGGTCGTACTTTTGCAATGCTTGTGGATTGAAAAGCGATTCCTATAGCTTCAGCTGCGCTCACTGTGAGTTTGATCTTCACATGCAATGTGCTAGCACGCCCAAAACTATATTAGTAAAACAACATGTGCACAAACTTAAATTGGTCTTTGGTTCCCCTTATAAAGATAAAAGTACTTATAAAGATAAAAGTACTAAATACATATGCAGTTTGTGTAGTGACTTAATGAGTCCTCAACAATGGTTGTATTATTGTGGAGAGTGTGATTATGGGACACATTTGGGGTGTACGGAGTTGAAAGGCTGTGCGGGAGAAGATATATGGAAACAAAAAGATGACGGAAAGTCGTCTGTCATCCGGTGCTGGAGAGGAGGATAATCTCTTTGAGGTTCAAGAGAAGTTGAGGAAACAAAAAATTGAGCAACAACTAAGGGATCAAGCACTTAAAAACGCTAGGTCTAGCGCTAGGGTTCAATTAAGTGACGCTGCCGCCCTTCGAAATCTTGAAAATGCTTCCAGGTTTAATGACGTTGGGAACTACACGAGGAAATACTATTATTATTGACGTCGATAATTATTCAAAGAAAAGAATATCATGATCATTCATACTGATTTTCATGTAGAGACCATGATCGTGAAATTGAATATGGATAGTTGACATTGTGCGTGGACCGAGTACGAGGTTCTTCAATTAATAAAAGTGTGTTCAAGTGTTGGACAATGGGCAACAAAGGTCTGTCCTGTAATGTGTTACGTTCTCGTATTTTGCTTTGTGTTGCTTCATGTATATATTTTCTATGTTATTGTATATCATATTTTAATTTATTTAGAATCTCTGTACGTACGTACTAATACGTTTTATGTACGATGCATTGATACATTCTCATGTTATCTTTTTGGAGTGGAGGTACGCTTTCAAAAATTATGATAGAACCCCAATCGTGTATTATGTTGCACGAAATTCCTTCGTGTCATATATGTTGTGTGCAACCCCTCGTACTTACAAGAAAAATGTGTATATTAATATAATAGTATGAATCCATACCAAAAGAAAATAATGGCTTGGACATATACATTCATCACATATACCAAATTTACATACAATTAACAACCTGGCATAAGACCTTAAACGTAAGGTGCTAGACTTTGAAAAAAATCGCAGCTTATTGTCTTCAAAGTGGACTTTGAAAAGTGACGACAAAACAAATGAAATGGAATGTACAAATTGCTGACTACTAAAATATCATTAATCACATATACCATTAGAGTGCGTAGTGCGTACTTAAATAAATTCTCTCACACTAATTTAATAGCTAGTCTACAAACTTCACTACTCCGACGAGTCAAATTAGGCGTGAGAAACCGAAACTAAATTGATCTTTCATGTATAGGGTATCATACACGATTTTGATCCTCTATTGTGACAAGAGCCAATTTTAGTCATTTCTTGTGTAAAACATCTAATTTTAGTCCTATACAGCGATAGTTGTATTTTGGTCGAAAAAAGTTAGATGACTTGCATATGCCGAATTAATTTGGGAAAAACTGCTTTGATGACACTGACGTAAAGCTGATTAGAATTTCACGTGAAAAAGAGTCCACACAAAAAAATGGAATATTCAACTTGAAAATTAAGGATTTACAAATTTAACGTACAAGCGTGTATGTCCCAAGAGACTAAAATTGAATGTTTTCATCTATAAAAACAAAAATTGCTCGGATTGACGAGAAATGAGAATCTCAACTGCTTTCTGTTGAGGATGTTGAAGAAAGAAAATTGCAGTTTGGATTACTATGGCAGGCCTTCAATTCTAGAGAAAAGATGCTTTCCCAAAAAGCTCGGATCAAGTGGATATGCGAAGGGGATATTAATTCCAGCTATTTCCACCGTTGCATTAATAGAAACAAAGCCGTTTCACAAATTCAAGGTCTCTCTTTCAACGGCATATGGTACGAAGAATGTGGTGAGGTCAAGCAAAAAATTAAAGAGCATTTTGCTGCTCTTTACGATGAACCAATGTCAACTCGACCCTTCTTTGGAAGTTTTCCAACTGATCAGATTCATCCTAATGAAGCTTCTTTTATTACGTCACCTTTTTTCGATGGAGGAAATTGAAAAGGCACTATCAAGTTGCGACGGAGGAAAAGCTCAAGGGCCGGATGTATTAGAAATTAGATCCCCCCATACTTCCCTCTAAAAGGTCTGATTAGAGGGAGAGGGGCAGGGTATAGATAAACAGAAGCCAATATCATTCCCCAAGCGATGTGGGATAGAGAGTTCAAGACGCCCCCTCACGTGTAGGCCGGAATGCGCATCGGATCCTAACACGTGGGTTAGATAGTGGGCAAGACCCACATCAACTTGGGTAGGCTCTGATACCATATTAGAAATTAGATCCCCCCATACTTCCCTCTAAAAGGCCTTATTAGAGGGAGAGGGACAGGGTATAGATAAACAGAAGCCAAGATCATTCCCCAACCGATGTGGGATAGAGAGTTCAAGAGGATGGCTTTAATTTTGGGTTTATTAAAAAGTCCTAGACAGTTTTAAAGGAGGATATATGCAGAGTCATTCATGAATTTCATTCTCACGGGAAAATAGTTAGAGGGGCAAACTCATCCTTTATCGCCCTCATTCCCAAGAAAAGCAATCCTCAAGGAATTCATGAGTATCGACCGATCTCTCTTCTTGGAAGCTCTTACAAAATTCTTGCTAAACTTTTAGCAACCCGCTTAAGTCCCATCCTAAACAAGGTTATCTCAAAGGAGCAATCTGCATCTCTTCAGGGGCGGCAAATTGGAAATGGTGTTTTGATTATTAATGAAGCCATGAAGAGCAAAAAGTAAAAAAATCGCAGCTTATTGTCTTCAAAGTGGACTTTGAAAAGACTTTCGACAGTGTGAGTTGGGATTATCTAGACAAGATGATGAATCTATTTGGCTTTAATAACACATGGATGGGATGGATAGCACAATGTCTCCAAACAGCCAAGGTGTCCGTTTTAGTTAATGGGAGTCCGACAGATGAATTTTATATGAAAAGAGGTTTAAGGCAGGGGGATCCTATGTCTCCACTTCTTTATCTTATCGCCGCAGAAGGTCTTTCTATACTTATTAATAAGGCAAGGCAAATTGGTCTTTTTAAAGGTTTTGAAATTGGGCATGATATGATTGAAATAAGTCACGTTCAATATGCCGATGATACCATTCTCCTGTGCAACAACAATGTCGAAACATTCGAGCTATCAAATACATTCTTCGGATTTTTGAAATCATGTCAGCCTCAAAGTCAACTTTATGAAGAGTAATCTGGTGGGTATTGGTGGGTATTAATGTGTCACATGAGGAGTTGCTCATTATTCTAATATACTTAATTGCAATATTGGCAATACTCCTTTCAAATATCTTGGTGTGATGGTTAGAGTATACCCAAGAAAAATGGAAACTTGGATATCGGTTATCAAGGTGCTCAACGACCAATTATCTCCATGGCGCAAGAATTCATTCTCTCCCGCGGGTAGAATTACTCAGGTGAATTCTCTCCTAACTGGAATTCGAGTTTATTATTTCTCTTTGAATAAGGCTCCTAAGCAGGTGTTAAGATTCTTGTGGGGCGGGCGTGAAGGTTCAAACAAAATTATGTGGATAAAGTGAGAACAAATTTGCCAAAGTAAAACTAATGAAGGTCTTGGTGTTAAGATTTAGAGAAATTCAATAAAGCGTTGCTTTGTAAATGGAAATGGAGAGTTTTAGCCGATGAAACTCCTTTATGGAAAAGGTCATTTTTTCGAAATATAAGATCAATGAAAACACACTTGCTCTTGTCTCTTGTTCTCCCTCGAGAACGTCCTCAACTTGGCGGCGTGACCTACTTTCTATTTCTAGTAGTTCTGTGGGTGGAGATTGGTTTCGGGATAATGTTTCTAGAAAGTTGGAGATGGTAGAAATACGAAATTTTGGCTTGATGTTTGGGTGGGTTCAACCACGCTAAAAGATAAATATAATCGCCTTTTCAATATATCTCTTGACAAGAATGCTAATGTTGCTTACTTGAAGAGTTACGGTGACCCGAGCTTGAACTTTTCTTGGAGAAGACGTCTTTTCACATGGGACGAAGAATTGCTTAATGAACTTATTAATCTTATTACTGGTTGTCATTTGAATGATTCCCTGCAGGATTTCTGGAAGTGGTTACATGATAGTTCAGGAGATTAGTCGGCTAAATCGGCTTATCTTCTAATGAATGGCGAGAACAACTTAGAAGATTTTTTTTAAAGTTCTTATGGGCTGCTATAGTTCCTCCAAAAGTTAGTATGTTTGATTGGAAGTCGGTTCAGATGCGAATTCCTACGAGGGATAACCTGCTGACACTTGATGAGAATAATTCCAAATGTCCCGTTTGTCGTGAAAAGCAGGAATCTGTATCTCATTTTTTCTTGACATGTCGAGTAGCCTACAAAATTTGGACTAATATCTATAATTGGTTTCATATCAGCTTGGTATTTTTCGATAACTTGAAAGACCACCTTATTTAGCATTGGGGTGTTGGAGTCTCTATGAAGACGGCTGAGTTAAAAGCCATGTGGTATTTTGTTGTTTGGTCAAGTTGGAAACTTAGGAACAACGTGATCTTCAACAACGCCGAAGTAGATATTACGGAAACTATGGAACTTATTAAAGTTAGAGCTTGGTTGTGGTTTAGGCTAAGATCAAGGATTTCCCACACTCTTTTACTGTTTGGAGTAATTCTTTTGTCGAGTGTTTGGCTAGTTGATTGCTTTTTATAACCATTATACACATCATTTTGTAATTTCCCTATTTTAATATAATATTTTGTTTGCTGATCATTTTTTTTTGAATTGAACACTATTGTCAAAATAAAAGAACAAAATAATACATGTACACTATCAAAGACCATTTTGATTTTTTCTTTATTAGTCTAATCATGTGTGACAAGAATAGACTTCGACCAAATAGAATAAAATTGTTCTTAATAGGGATTGAATTTAGAACAAGGGAAATAATTCTAAACTAACAACGTTACGTTATACCTGTTAGAATATTATTCACGCGAAGAAATAAATAAACTCATATCATGACTGGTATAAATAGGCCAACATCTTATTTTATGAAAAAAACAAGTATATAGACAAATCACCTCTGTGTTTTTGTTATATATATTTATATATATTGTGCAGTATTCTTTTTTATGCTCAATTCATCATTTCAATGAGCAACGAAGAAGGTCGGACTGGGGATACACCAACTTTTTTGAAATTACTTAAAGGTATTTTCTTTATCACATAAGTAATGTGGCTATTCAGCGTACATGTGGGGCAATTAAACAAGGCACGAAAAAATTGGGCATATTAGCTTTTTGAAAAAAGATAAAGGACAATTTTAATAATTCGTCTTACAAATTATGTGGTGATGGGTACAATTCTGAGTATCATACGTAATATACAATACAAAGTATTACAACAAAAAATTGAAGATGATAACGCAACACATAAAGCGACACACTACGTAATACCATAACGGGACAACATACATAACGTGATTAACCTATTGTCACATGTCTAAACACACACTCCGGTTTTATTCAATAAACCTCTAATTAACTCATCTGTCCACAAAAGATTGCCAACATGTTTGTGTGTGTAAAAGAGAGATTCCATGTCTCTCCATACATGATCAAGCTAAGACCTTTTCATGAAGAGTATGATCTTGGTTTTTTTTCCTTTGAATAATTATTCGCATCAATATATAATATTACTGTCTTGTATACGCTGGTCCGACATAGTCCACAGCGTTATCAAGTGGTTTTTCTTTTTGAAAGGCAAGAGTATATAAATGGGAGCATAAGCCATGCTCAAGGCACTACATCATAAATTTCACATCTCCAAAGCAAGACCAGGACAAAACAATAGACTATCTAAGACAATCTCTAGGATTACAATACCAATCGATAAAGGAGTACGAAAAAGCTCTATTGTTTGCCTTGATCCAAACCCCCATAATCATTTTAATAGATTCAACGACCTTCTTCACATCCAGCTCCCTTCTTTCCACCCTTGTATTGTTTCTTTCTTTCCAAATAGTCCAAACCATAATGCACCACAAGCTTTCCCCTTCATCGATTCCTCCACTCGATGGAAAAAGTCTTCGACAATGCAACATTTGAAGCTCAGGAGTTCTGTGGAGTGCCGTACTAATCCCTACCCATTTAATAATTTCCATCCAAATCGTGTATGGGACATTGCATTCGCCAAACACGTGAGTCGTAGTTTCCTCCACCATGCCACAAAACACACAACAAACATCATTAGGATAAGTTAAAATACCTCGATGCAACATGTTCTTTCTTGTTGGAATTTTATTGAGCAACATCATCCAACCAAAATAAAGAGTCTTTGGTGGCGCAGCAAAAGACCAAAGGATCTTACAAACATCAGCTTTTTTACATGAAGTCATGTCTCGAATTATATCATATGCTGATTTTACTGAATACACACTCGAGTTCTCCCGTCTCCACTTCCAAGTATCCTCTTTGTCCTCGGCGAACTGTAATTCATTCAAATCAAGGCACATCTCCAAAAGTTTCTGACTTTCCCATTAAAACAATGCTCGTCGCCAGTTCCACTTCCGCACCCACTTCTCCCCTCTCTTCTCTCTCATTTCAAAGATTGTCACTTATTTATTCCTTGAAAGTAAGAATAACCGCCTATACTTCACTTCTAATTTAGTACGACCAATCCATGTATCTCTCCAGAATCTCGTAGATTTTCTGTTTCCAGTCTGTTTATATGTTAGTTTCGAACCATTGACTATCCCCCTTATTGATCTTTGCTCCACACAAGTCTTGCCACCAACTTGACCCTTTTTGTAGTGGTCCTCTTGTTGTCCTCATCAATTCCCCATTACAAATCTCTTGGTACTTAGAAACAACGACTTTTTCAGCAATGTATCCCTTTCATAGATTAGTTTCCATTTTCATTTCCCCATCAAGGCTTTGTTCATCCGCTCCAGGTTTCGTATATCTAATCCTCCGTCTTGTTTCTTACTACAAACTTGGTTCCAATCAATCCAAGTAATCTTCTTCTCACCAGACCTCCCAGACCGCAAGAAATTTCTTTGCATTCGCATCAAAGAGTTAAGAACATTCTTTCGCGCAAGTTGAAAAGAAAGATAGTAAATGGGACACCAACAAGGGAAGATCTGATCAGTGTTGCACGCCCACTCAAAGATAACATACTGCCACAAAATTATTCATTTTCTTTTCCATTTTATTAACCATCTTCTCCCATGACTCAGTTCTACGCATATTACCACCAATTTCAACCCCAAGATATTTAAAAGGAGCTGATCCCAGAGTGCATCTAAGAATCTCGGCAAGCCCGTACTTTTCTGAATCCTCGATGTTTAATCCCACAAACGAGCTTTTTTGGAAATTAACTCGCAGTCCCAATATGAGCTCGAAATTTTGAAGGATACATCTTATTGCCCAAACATTCTCAAAACTTGGCTCACAACATATAAGCGTGTCATCTTCAAACTGGATATGCGACACTTCAACTCTTTGATCTCCCACTTCAAACCCTTTCAGAATCCTTTTTTCATTGGCCGATTTGATAAGCACGCTCTACTCTCCTGCCACAATAAGGAACAGAAATGGGGACAATGGGTCGTCTTGCCTCAGCCCTCTTTGAAGTTTGAACTCCTTCGTTGGGCTTCCATTGACTAAAACAGAAGCCGTGGCCAAACTAACACATTCCATGATCCACTTTTCCACTTCAAGCAAAATCCCATTTTTTCCATAATGTGATTAAGGAACTCCCAACAGACACAATCGTACGTCTTGTCAAAGTCGACTTTAAAAAACAAACAAGCCTTTTTTTTCTTAGCTTCTTCATAAGTTTCATTAGGAATCACAATTGCGTCTAGGATCTGTCTTTCGCCAATGAAAGTAAATTGTTCTTCTGAAATAATCTCATTCATAACCCTCTTAAGCCTATTAACCAACAGCTTAGCCAATACTTTGTAGGAACTACCAATTAATGAAATTGGCATATACTCGCGCAATCCAGTTGGGTTCTCAACCTTGGGGATAAGGGTCTTAAAAGACGGGTTGAAGCCTCTCACCAACTTACCTTGTTCCGTGAACTCATTGATAAAGCACACATAATCACCCTTCATCAGAATCCAGAATGTTCTAATAAATTTTAAGTTAAATCCATCAGGCCCCAGGCTTTTGATCATTCACAATCCCATACCGCTTGTTGAATTTCACATTTCGAGAAATTCTCAACAAGCATTACATTCTGACTCATTAACTTGTTTAAACTGAACATTTTCGAGCTTTGGTCTAGCCCATTTCTGTTCACAAACTTGATTCTCAAAGTGTCGTCTAATTTCCTCTTTCACCACTTCACAATCTTCAACCCACTGTCCTCCAACCAGCAAACCCGTAAATCCATTACTTTTTTTCCTCTTGTTGATACATCTATGGTAATATTTTGAATTTATGTCTCCTTCCTTAGCCCATTTTATTGCCTTTTGATACAAGGACCTCTCCTTAGAATGCATTGCGTGCTACCATTCTTCCACCACTCTAAGTCTTTCATTAATTCCTACACTATTAATTTCCCCACGGTAGTCTTGCTCATCTAGAAGAAGCACTCTTTTTTTCGCCCAATCAATCTTCTCATCCAAGTTGCCCAGGACATCCTTACTCCAATCTCTCAATTTGAATTTCATCGCTTTGAGGGTTTCTTTAAGCACAAATCCGCTTCTTCCCACAACACTCAAATTTCCCCATTGTTCCTTCACAAACTCCTTGATATACATATGGTCAAACCAGTAACCAAAGATTTTAAATGGTTTGGTGTCCCCAATTAACATTCAAATTCTTCAAAAGGTTGGACAGTGGTCGGAAAAGACCTCTCGAGCTGTTGTGTCACGTCTGGCCATTGTTCCAACCATTCATCAGAAACTAAGAATCTATCAATGCGACTACATGCTGTGCCGTTACTTCTATACCAAGTAAACTTCCTCCCCTATAGGCAAATCGATTAAACCCATATCATCAATAAACTGCCTAAACTCTTTGATATCAGAATTAGTGCTTGAGTTTATATGACCCCTCATTTCCTGCGTAGAAAAAACTGAATTAAAGTCTCCAAGTAAACATCATCTCCCGTTGTTACCAATCCTTCGTCTAATGCTAACAAGTTGATTCCACAAATCCTTCCTCTCGCTTAACTGACAAAGTAAATAAACATTAACAATGACGCACATACAATTATCTTTAACCCACTCGCCTTCAAGTAAAATAAACCCCCTTCCAATTGAGCAATTTTGAAGCATAAAACTATCCTTCTTCCATATTGTCAAGAGACACCCAGAAAATCCTGATGACTCAGAATATTTCCAACAACACTTCTTTCGACCCTCAAATAAAAAAAATCCCTATCCTCAATCCTTGCCATCTTCGTTTCTTGCCATCTTCGTTCCTTGCTCTTCTTCACCTTACCCCCTAGCCTCCTTACATTATAAGAAACTATAATGATTACACCACTACATTTTCCCTTCCCTTGCTTGTTCCAGCCTCATTGTGGTTGTTCTGCAGCCTATCTCTTTCTCCCAGTTCCATCAATCTTTCGATAATTTCCTTGTCATTCCATTTTCCCATGATTCCCACTCTCAACCCAAACCTCCGTATCTCTTCCGCTTCCCACCTGGAATTTTTACTGCAAATATTTTTATTGCAGCCTAAAACCTCACTGGCAGTTACGGATATACACACCTCATTTTCAGCTTTATTTTCGTGAACATTGCACTGCTTGGATCTTATTTTCCCTTTTGCTTCACCATTCTGAACTCATTTATTCTCACAATTTCCTCTTTCTTTTGTCTTCTTTTCACAGCTTCTTTTCCCTCATTTGGCTTTATCAGGGGTTGACTCCGTTTCTGCACAAAAATCGGCCAAAGATATTGTTTCCCTCTCCCGCATCACCATTGTTTTGGCTTTTCATTATTTGTTTTGCCATTGACAGAGAGGTTGGCAATTTCTGGTTCTACATCTTCTCTTGGAACTTCAAAGTCGGAGCTTAAGTTTGGCTCAACCCTTAAATTCTCAGTGGTAGTCTGACCTATATTAACTTGAGCCACCACCTGACTAGCGTTGACTGATTTTAAATCTGATTCATGTGTATGATGTTCTTCTATCACCATGGGGCTTTCTTCAAAATGATTAATATTTGTATTCTTCATTTTTTGCAGCCCATCACCTTCATTTTCATCCCTCCTAATAGGTCCAACTGTAGGCCCATCAAATTCCAATCCACCATGGATATTGACTTCCTCGTTTGACCCTTTCTCCATGTCACTATCTGTAAGACCAGATTTCAATTTGTCTTTTATATTATCCTTATCTCCATGCAAAAACTCCTGTTTTTTTCCCTCGATATTTGTTGGTACCCTTGGGAACTCGAAGACGGTCTCACCAATTTATTCTTTGTTTTTTGATGTTGACTCCTTCACTTCTGCCGAAAAATAGCCGGAGTCGTCGGTTATGAAATCAGAATACATAGCAGCAAGCGTTTATGTTATCCAACTTGTATGGCTCAAACACATGCTGCTGGATTATAGGCTAGATAGTGATACAATTCTTATGTTTTGTGATAATATCAGTGCTATTAGTATCTCTAAAAATCCTGTTAAGCATTCTAGGACCAAGCATATTGACACAAGACATCATTATTTGAGATACATGGTTGAGGATAAATTAATTAACATTAAAAAAATTGAGACAAACAATCAGTTTGCTGATATGTTTACTAAGCCATTGGATAGTGAGAGATTCTTTAGTTTGCGGAAATCTCTCGGCATGTGCATTATGTAAGGATGTTAAAACACCAGTGTTGACATAACACTACTGTCTAGCACAGGTTATTGGTTGTGGTGTGTCAGTAATTATTTTTGTTTTTCTTTTTGTGTTTTTTTTTTCTTTTCAGCATATTACATCATTGTTTTGTCATTATTGATTTGTGTGGTTAATCTGTGTGATTAGCTAAGCTTTTTGGAGGACATTTTCATATCACAAGTTTTGAAAAGTAAAAACTCTAATGTTAGTATGAGGATGTTAACCTAACATTAGGAGAAGCTGGGATGCACATAGTTCACTGCTTTGATGTTATTTAGTTGTGACTTATCCATGTTAGGTTAAACATGATATGAGGAGAAGCTGGGTTTATGATGTTGATAGCTTTAGTGATATTCAGTTGTGCTTTGGCCAAGGAAATGCATGATGGTGATCTTTTCTACTGAGATGTTTGGAGTTTCGACTACCTTACATTTAGTAACACTGAACACTTGGTGTTTCTCTTAAAAGAAGGCTGGTCAATAAGTATACATGTGGAGTTGGGGTGATGGAGTATATTACAAGTTTATTGCCATCATTCAAGTACTTTGTACTTGCCTAGTCTGCTGCTGATAATATTATTACTGGGGTGTGTGGAGTCCTGTGCCTAATCTTCAGTTTTGGTTCATAAGAGTTGATGATAATTGTTATAGATTTGTGTTGATATGATCTGTTACCAGTATGTGAAGCTGTTACAACATGGTTACCATCTTCCAATGTTGATTTAACATTATTGCATTCATTCTAGTTCTGCATTTTTTGCTGTGTCGGTTTGGGCTTTAGGGCATCTTCCAATGTTGAGGCATACTCTTTGGGTGACATACTGCATGTAAACACACTAGTTTTGTGACCTTCTATGTTGTGGAAGTGGATTTTTTTTCTGAAACCATAACTGCTTATCTCTGGGTGTTTTCTGTTACCTATGTTACTTACTCATAATGATGATCTAAAGTTTTGTCTGTGGAACGCATGTGTTTATTGATTTAATTTAAGATCAGTTTCATCGATATCTCACACTCTCACATGATTTTTTTTGGATGAAG
Organism: Linaria vulgaris; assembly: GCA_948329865.1. Taxonomy (NCBI): domain Eukaryota; kingdom Viridiplantae; phylum Streptophyta; class Magnoliopsida; order Lamiales; family Plantaginaceae; genus Linaria; species Linaria vulgaris. Next base: position 109,675,103 of record OX415250.1, on the reverse strand, counting down.
CCTGCACCTCCAACCTTCTGACCTGCTGTTAACCTTACAATGTTAGTCTAACATTGCAACAATGTGCCTTATAAGTTTTTAAATTTGGAAAATACTCTCGTCATGTGTTAACCTAACATTAACACATGCTAAGGTTGTACACGCGGGAACGTGTGATAGTGGAAAGATTATTTTGGTAACATGTTACAATCCCACTCACACTACTCTTCATATTCAGATGCTCACCACTCTTCATATCCAGATGCTATAAAATTTGCCATAATCTCTTTTGATTCTTCACGTTTTGATAATTATTTGCAAGCAATAATCTTTTCTTACTTCAAATTTCTCATCTTTCACTCAATATTACTCTAACAATGGTCATCAAGTCCTCAATTGATGCCCTTGTAGATGCGGCTGAGCAGATCGAGCAACCCCGAAGGTACAATACCAGGCAAGCACCAATTGAAACCGCCGCTGCTGCTGCTCAAAAAAGAAAGGAGACCTATCAACGATGCAAGGGAAAGAAAACAACGACAAAGACTGATGTTGGAGTAACATCAAAAGCTGAAAATACCTCCACACCCACCGACACAGAAACTAAGGTAATGATGGCTAACCCTACTCCAACTTTAACTGCTGTTGTTGGTATCGAGGGGGAGATTGAGGCCATTGTGACTGGTTTGGGCGACTCTGAGGTAGTTCATGAAGTTAATCCTGAGAAGGAATTTAGTAATACTGTTGAGAATGTGGTTGGGTTTGTTTTTGCTGAGGATACTACTGTTGATAACACTGCTATTGAGGGTAGTTTGGTTGAGGAAATGACTACTGAGTTGGGTACTACTGAGGGTACCAATGATGTTGTGGTTGCTAAGGGTAATGAGGATGAAGAGGAGACCCTTACTATCACAACTCTGACTAATGTTGCAAGAAAAAAAGAAGGGTAAGAATGTGATGGTTGAGTCTGACACTGAGTTAAAGGAAGAAGCTGAATAAGAAGAAGAGGAGAAGGAGGAAGAGGAGAATGAAGTTGAGGAGGATGAATTGACTGCGGAAGATCCTACTGAAGCTGGTGTTACTTTAACATCAGATGCTGAGGAGTACTTTGATGAGTTGGAGGGTGGGTATCCCAGGGTTCCTCATTTAGACATTTTTGTGTCTATGGAAGCTGGGGAGCAATGGGAAGCCTACTAAGCCAGAATGATTCACAAGGAGAGAGCAACGGAGGTGGAGAGTTTTAAAGATAACAGAGTGTATGAGCTGTTGGAAGAAAGAGGTGTGTTGGGCTCAATGATGAATCATGCATCCTTTGTGCCTGATGTCATCAGAGAGTTCTACATGAACCTCTCTCAATGGGTATGGCACCAAAAGTCTCCCAAGTATGGGAAAGTCGGGATAAGGAAGAATGTCTTTGACATACGCCTCTTCACCATCAATGAATCATGAGGACTTCCTTATCCTAAAGAAGTTGATGATCCAGGCATGGATGATATCATTTCTGACCTCGCTGGAAGTTTGACAAGAAAGTCGCATGATAGATTTCCCACAACAAAGCTGACTTCCCTAAGTGCTGTGCTACACAATATCTCAACCTACAATTGGATCCCATCTTCAAACACAACTGTTATAACAAAGGAATCCGCTAAGCTGGTGTACAAGTCGAAGAATGATCTGAAATATCAACATATGGTTTCCAAGATCTTGGTCAAACAAGGGTTCAAAACCTTGAAGACTGTGGGGGCGGATCAAGAACAATGCCAAGATGTCTGTCACCAATTGTTACTTCACACAAGTGAGGATTCATGATCTTCCATGGAATCCTAAGAATGGAGCTGAGCCCAACAGAAAGAAGAAGAAGAAGACCCATAAGTTTGCTGCTTCTTCTTATCCTATCTTCAGTGGGCATGACTGCATGGTGATCACCACCTCATTTGTGGAGCAAATCCTTATCTGGTTGGACAGAGAGTACATGGACACACAAAGGGAGATTGCTGATAAGCAAGTTAGGCTTCAGGAGATTGACAGCCTCAAAAAACATCTCAAGGATCTGCCTTCCTCACAAAAGGGGGGGAGTAGATCAAATTTTAAATTTTATGAGCTTTAACTTTTCAGTTTTTATCTATCTTTGAACAATTCTGTTATTTTTGAACTATTTTCATTTTTTTTTGCTTGTTCTGGTTTATTCTGATCAAGGAGTATGCTCCTTGCTATAATTATGGATCTGTAATTAAGTTTACTGCATTTTGGTACTTATTGATTCTGCTTATGAAGATTTAAATATATGTTACTTGTACTAACTCTTCTGCATTTATTGTCTGTGAACCGATGATTAAGACAACATTGAAAAATTCAATGTTAGAACATCTCTCTGAATTCAATGTTAGGTTAACGTTGAGAAGGTTGGAGGTTATGAAAACATTGAAAATGTCAATGTTATGCCAACATTGAGTGAGACTGTTCTGTATTGAGAGGGAGTTACTTGTGTAGACGTGTTTTTGCTTTCTTAAGTTTGTTCTTGGATATTTGATTTGATAGAACATGTTCTTAGGTTTTGTGAAGTAAGGCAAAAAGGGGGAGATTGAAAGTGCAAGTATTCTGGCGATGAGGGTATCCAGTTGTATAAGGCAGCTTTGTACAAAATGGCAGTGAGGGAGGTGAGTGTAGTCACCTTCAGCTTATTCTTCCACTTCTTCTCCAGCCCCCATATTAGTTCATTCATCATGTTGTCATCATCAATTTCAACCTCTGTCTCTTGTCCTCTGGGTATCCTCCCAGCTTTGTTAATGACTGAAGGATTCAATTTGTAGAATTTATCCCTCACATATACTCTCCTATATTTTGGGGATCCCTTAGCATGAACAAACTTGGACAAATTACAGTAAAATTCTCTAACAACATGAGGAACATAGGGAACTATTTCTATCAAAGAATAAACAAGGCCACTAGACTCAAGAAAACCAAACACCTTGTACTTTTTAAAGTCATCCATTACAATGGTTCTTTCGGCCTAAATCTTCCTAGCAGTAATAGCAGAATAGTTATCACTTGCAGTTTTGGTCAAGAAATACCTATTGTGATGATCAGCAGGAAAATCCGCCTCAAATGTTTCTGGTGGCTCAGGCCCATACTCCTCGTCAGACTCCAATGTTGTGTCCGCATCAGCCTCTGCTGGTGTTGGATCATCATATTCATCAGTGGGTGTTGGTCCAACATTCCCGCCAGCCGATGTTGGCACAACATCAACCTGAGTCTTGTCCTCAACATCCTCCTCCGTTCCTTCATCACCATCTTCCTCTTCTTCCTCAGAACCCTCCTTCGCATCCTCATCTGCAGAGTCATCCTCAGGACACTCCTCTTCTCCATCAACATTCTCATCTTCTTCTGTTGCTTCCTCCTCAGCAACTTCCTTCTCAGCAGCTTCCTCTTGATCTGGTACTTGGTAATCTTCCTTCTCCTCCTCAATGTCAGAAGGAGGAGCAAGAGGTTGACCCTCCTTGGGTTGTTCCGCCTCTGAAATCACCTGTTTGTTGGTCAGGGGACCCTCCTCAGAGATAGTAGGCGGTTCTGTCTTATGTGTGGTGTCAACATCCTCATAAAGAAATATTGTGACCACAACCATGGGTTCGCGTGCTGGTGCATTATCCTCAGGAACTGGTGTTGGCTCAGCAATAGTAGATGAACCTTTTTTGGACTTGACGTTCCTCCTGGCGTAAACAGAGGTCTTTTTTGGTGGCTCAGTGGTTACCAACGGATTGCGAGTGCGGATACTTCTACATGGTTGGGCTCCCTCTGCCTCTGACGACATGGCAGCAACAACGTTGGCAAGATCAGCAATTGTGGATTTCTTTCCTATTGTAGCCTGCGTGAATAAATAAGGTATGAAGAGAGAAATTAGGGTTTAATCAAATTTGCAGAAATTAAGCTCAGATAAGAAGAATGAAAAAGGAAAGTGGAAATTAATAAGGAGTAAAGGGAGGATAAATAATGAGATTGCGTGCCCTTCCCACCAGGTTAAGTCAACAGTGCTGAACGTGAACGTGTTGGCATGACACGTGACCAGAACAGTTATTGCGTATAACTTATGAGTCACAGTGTTGTGGTGAGTTTTGAGACAACATTCCCAGATCTGGTGTTGGCTCAACATTCGAACTCCATCTTCTCAACATATAGTACTGAGCCAAGCGTCTGTGCGGTCAGGGTCATACCAAGGTTTTCTTTGCATACTGGCATAAGCAAAATCTAAGCAAGATGACTGGAACTTCATGAGTTAGAATGAACCAAACAAAGCAGTAGCTTGCCTTAGATCTGAAGCATGAGTGGGAGTTAGATAACAGAAAAACACACAAGAGAATAGTAAGGGGATTAACATCACAGAGATAATTAAGCTCCTATAGTTCAATGAGAAACAAACTTGTGTGTTATTGGCATCTAATAACCCAGGAGATATGCCTTTGCATATGACATTCATGAATCTGAAGAAAACCAAGAGATACTCCCCCTTAAGACCATGACAGTACAGTAGGATAAGCAAGTGTAGAAGAACCAAAACGAACAAGAATGTTAGTCCAACATTTATGAGCCCAGTGTTGTCCCAACACCACATATCAACAGTCACAGATAGAAACTCTTTACTTATTCAATTTTCAGATCTAATTAACAAAAATAACTTTCAAGCTTAGTATGATGAGGCAGGAAGGATCATGTCTTCACTGAATGTAAGCAATAACAGGACCCCTAACACCTCAGTGCTAACATAATCAGTGCAGATGCACAAGCAAGTATATAGGGCTGAATGCAGGCAGCTCAGGACCCCTACACCTAGTGTCCTAACTCATACTTGGTTATTGAGTACCAATAAGAAGGTTTTAGCATAAGTGAGCAAATACACTGCATGACAGGTAGTACAGGACCCCAGTCACCCCATTATACAAGTTCACCGTAATATGCTCCCTCTGCAAGCAAAACAACATAAACAAGTCACAACTGAATACAACATAGCTGTCAAATCTGTGCACCCCACCTTTTTTATATTGTTTTGTGTATCTATCACTTGAATAGGAGATAACTGAATACACCATAGCAGTCAGCTTTGTGTACCCCATCTTTTCCAAGACACTACCTCAAAGTCAAGAAAGTTTTAACAAAAAAAATGAACAAGCATTTGTAAAGAGTAGACTATCCAATTATGATGACATGTAAGTGAGACTCCACATAGGTCAGTAATGTAGAAAAACATGTATGAGATAACAAGAAAATCACAAGAATTAACGAAACAAATAATAGATCAATCTGGGTACATCACAATCAGTCACTGGTGTTAGCCTATGATGTTAAGGCAACACCTGCATGTTCAGTGTGTTCACAACACGCTCATACCAAGAGCCTTCCTCAAACTGAATAATCTCTCAGTGTCTAGTGGTATGGTAAGCATGTAAGCCAGTTGGTTGTTGGTTTCAATATGTTCAGTTGCGACTGTTTTATCTTCAGCCAAATCTCTTAAGAAGTGATGTCTAATATCTATGTGTTTGGTTATCGAATACTGCACATGATTTTTAGAAATACTAATAGCATTCAAGTTATCACGGAACATTAGCAGAATATTACTAGTTAACCTTAATCACAAAGTATATGTGTCGACCATATCAGTTGGGTTACACAGCTGCCAGCTGCAATATACTCTGATTCAGTAGTTGACAAATAGACACAACTTTGTATCTTACTGTACCAGGAAACTAAATTATTTCCAAGATAAAAACACCCCCACTAGTGGATTTTCTATCATCTAAGTCCCCTTCCCAGTCACTATCACTAAAGCCAACCAATTTTGAATTTGTATCATGAGAGTACCAGATTCCTAACTCAGCGGTTCCAGAGATGTATCTTAAGATTCTTTTTACTGCAGTTAAGTGAGATACCTTTGGTGCTGCATGATACCTGGCATAGGCACACACAGAGAACATTATGTCTAGTGTAGTGGCTTATAAGTACTGAAGATTTCCAATCATTGACCTGTAGAATGTTGAGTCAACATCTTCACCAGCAACATCCCTTTCAATCTCCACTGTAGTGGACATTGGTGTCTTGCATGGCTTAGATTCCAGTAACCCAAATCTCTTCACCAAATTCCTGGCATACTTCTCTTGAGACATGAACATCCCTATTTCCTTTTGCTTCACTTGTAGTCATAGGAAGAAGGTGAGGTCCCCTATCACACTCATTTCAAATGTACCTGTCATAGTATTCACAAACTTGTCCAAGGTGGATTGGTTAGAGGAGCCAAATACTATATCATCAACATAGATTTGGGTAATACAAACTTCCTTATTATTTTTCATGATAAACAGTGCCCTATGACCCTCACCCCAAGTAAAACCAAAACAAAGTAAGATTTCATTCAACCTCTCATACCATGCTCTTGGAGCTTGTTTCAATCCATGTAAGGCCTTTTCAAGTTTGTTTCCATAGTCAGGGTGACGGGGATCAGTGAATCTCTTAGGTTGCTCAACAAAAGCTTCTTTGTTTATATACCCATTCAAAAATGCACCCTTAACATCCATTTGGTATTATTTGATTTTTAAGAAACATACAATTTCAAGAAGTAGTCTAATAGATTCTATTCTGGCCACATGAGCAAATGTTTCATCAAAATCAATCCCTTCTACTTGTGTATACCCTTGGGCTACTACTCTGGCCTTGTTCCTCACTATCACTCCATTCTCATCACTTTTGTTTTTAAACATCCACTTAGTTCCAATTACATTAGCATGAGAAGGCCTAAGAACTAGTTTCCGCACTTTATTTTTAGAGAATTGCATGAATTCTTTCTGCATAGAATTTATCCAGTGAGAGTCTTTAAGAGCCTCATTAACATTCTTAGGTTCTATATCAGAGACAAAGCAAGTAACAGAGTTGCACACAAATGACATATAAACGCTAAGTTTAGCCATATTCTTACAGTTTACTCTTTCTTTGTTTCTGTTTCTTACTCCTTCAGTATGATTTCCTATAACCTGAGATGTAGGATGATCTTTCAGTATTCTGGTAGGAGTGTCCCTTCTAACTCTTCCTCCGGCAAAGTCTTTAGTATTAGAACCTGTGTGTTCTGGTGTTGGTCCAACATCAGCATCTTCCGGTGTTGGCTCAACATCATCATTCCCAGTGTCTTCTATGTCAATCTCATGTGTTGAGTCCACACTGTCTCCTGGTGGTGTTGGCACCACATCGCCAGTCTGTGGCAATCTTAGTTGACCTTCAGTGGTACCTGCAGAAACATCCTCATCATCAAAAAAAATATTTATAGATTCCTAAATAGTATTTAGTCTAGGATTAAACACTCTATAAGTACTGCTATTCACAGAATATCCAACAAAAGTGCACTTTTTACTTTTAGCATCAAACTTTCCTAATGGCCGTCTATCTTTCAGAATATAACACTCACAACCAAACTTATGAAAATGGCTCAAGTTAGATTTAACTTTCTTGATAATCTCATAAGGAGTCATTGTTGTGCCTGGTCTAAGATAAACTCTATTTGAAATATAACATGCAGTACTAAGTGCTTCAGCCCAAAGTCTTTTAGCTATTTTTCTGGAGTTCAACATAACCCTAACGATTTCTTACAAAGTTCTATTTCTTCTTTCAGCAACTCCATTTTGTTGAGGAGTGATAGGGGCAGAGTATTCATGAGAGATTCCTCTAGAATCACACAGATCATCAAACTTTTTATTTTCAAATTCCTTACATGATCTGATCTAATCCTAATAACACATGCATTATAGAGCACTTTAATACTATCAGCTAGTATCTTGAAGGTCTCTGCAACTTCAGATTTTTTCCTCAAGAATTTAACCCAAGTGTACCTAGAGAAGTCATCAACAATCACATAAGCATACTTCTTACCAGCAAGGCTACAAGCCTATATAGGACCCATCAGATCCAAGTGCAACAGTTCAAAGCATTTAGAGGTTCTAGAGATATGACCTTCCACATGTATGGGTGCATGTGTAGTCTTAGTTTGTGTACCTTGCAGGCAATCACCACAGACCAGTTTACCTGGACTTGAAAGTTTAGGTATGCCTCTCACTGCTTCTAACTTGATGATCTTCTCCAGATTCATATAGTGGACATTGCCTAAACTTCTGTGCCACACTACTGATTCATCAGCTTCACATGTAAGCATTGAGCATCCTTATCCACCAAGTAGCAGTTGTCTTTTGAACTTTTTCCTGACATAACACAATTGTTAGAATCATCAAACACATCACATGAATACTTGTTAAATTTCAAAATTAAATCATCATCACAAAACTGACTGATGTTGATGAGATTAGCCTTTAGACCATCCACCAACAGAACCTTGGTGAGGTGAGGGAAAACATCCACATTGAGAACCCCTTTTCCTATAATATTTCATTTGCTTACTCCACCATATGTAACAGTACCAGTGAATACAGGTACAAGTTTGCCTTGCTACCTGTCATATGTCTAGAACACCCACTATCAAAGTACCATTCACTAGTAAGAGTATGAGTAGCTGAGAACACAACATTACAAACAATCTTTATTTTACGAGACTAGAGTCTATTATTTTGAAAACTGTTGTTTTGTTCCATGGTGTTACTTTTGAATGTTGAGCCAACATTAGGGTGACCTACTGTTGTCCCAGCATCCAATGAAACACTACTACTGTAGTTATATTTTTCACAAAACTTTTTGTACTTATGGTAGTATGGTTTTAAGTGACTAGGATGGAAACAGTATCGACACATGTAAGTTACCTTCTTAGACTGTTTAGTGTGACCACTATTTCTCTGAGAACAACCTTTACAAAGCCAAAAATGACATTCTCATATCTGTTTGACCTTTCATGGTATCCAAAACCTGTAGGCCCATCATTCCCAATGTTCAGTGCTTCATTCAGCCTGCTTGTGCTAGAGTTCCATTTGGCAATGGTTCTCTCTGCCTCTTCAAGCTTTATCTCCATCTTTTCAATTTGGCACTCCTTTCTGGTGAGGTTCTTCTCCAGTTTGGTTATAGTTTCAATCAAGAAACTATTCTCCCTGATGAGTTCTTATTCTCTTTTTATGATTTTTTTACCTCATCAAGCAGTTCTCTATAGACAACTTTCAACTCATCAACGTTATCTTAATCCGTTTCCTATCAAGGAAGTATCCTCATTTAAATCTACATATCCACCAAAACAAACAAAGTTAGAGTGTTTCTCAGCTTCATTTATTTCAGAAATAAGACATTAAGGGTTAGCCATATAGTCATCATCCTCTCAGTTGTCGAAGTATTCCTTCTGGTCCTTTGGTTCTGTCTGAGTGTTGTGCCAACATCCATTTGACCCGATGTTGTCATGACACTGTCCAGTTAACTTGGGCAGACGAAGCTGCTGTGTGAACTTCTTCTGACACATGTTCTTCTAGTAGTTTTTCCAAACCTGTATCATCATCAATATCATTTATGCATACCCAGTCAGAGCTACCTTTGTCATCGTCTCTGGTCGTCATTGGTGGAGTGTAGCCATCAATGATTGATTTCTAAGCCCTCAGATCTAAGGATTTGATGTATTGTATGAGCCTGATCTTCCAATAAGCATAATTTATCCCATCTAGCACTGGTAACCTGTTGTTAGTATTGGGGTTCGCATTATCCATGGTATGGTACCAAATCCAAACATCAATGAATTAGGTGCTTGGCTCTGACGCTAATTGTAAATATATGGACCGAGATTGGTACCCTTTCGTTTTGATTCACACACTGTGTGTACACTGAATGTTGTGCCAACACCGATTATATTCGATGTTGTCCCAACACTCGTTGTAGAGTATTTGAGCACGGAATAAAGAACACAGTGACATGAATTTTAAGAAAGTTATATCCATATAACCTGTCGAGCCTTATGGCTAAATAATCATTAAACGTTAATTCAATGACTTTACCAAATACAACTGAGTAGGAACCTAACCCTGACACTAACTAATCTATGAGCTATAATTTAGCTAGATAAAACTCAGTAAAACAAGACCAACTAAATACAAGAATTGCTTTTACACTTTTGAGAACTTAATTCTAGTCTTGTTGTTGTTCTTGATGTCGATCACGACTCTTTATAGGATTTGATCGTCCTTGAACAATGGCGTGATAGACACGAGTTGTTGATTGCTCTCTTGTCACTTGGATAACTACGAGATCTTATTCAACATTATCTTCATAAGATCTTCAACTCTTATCTTCAAGATCTTTTGTGAATTTTTGGTTTTTATCCCTTCGTTTCTTAGCAATGTTCTGCACGTTCCTTGATACTCTGAAATATTCACAGATAACTACAACTGTGGAACTAGGTGAGTTTACGAATAAAGGAAAAACAATATATTTTATATAATTAAATTTGACAGAACAATGTTGAGTTCAGTGTTGTGCCAACACCTCTTTCCGGAGTGTTGGACCAACACTTCCTGCCAACACTTGCACTTTCAACATAGAAGTCTGAGTATGGAACTTTGGGATACCCTATATCCCTATCATCAAAGTACTCGACATCAGCCTCAGCAGGATCCTCAGCATCCAATTCCTCATTTTCCTTCTCAACTTCCTCTTCCTCTTCCTCCTTTTCTTCTTCCTCCTCTTCATCCTTAAACTATTTCTTAGACTTAGGTTCTATAACAATCTGTTTACCCTTCCTCTTTTTGGCAGCAGTAGCCAAAGCAACAATAGTCTGCTCATCCTCAAACTCATCAACCTAATGCTCAGCAGCAGTCTCAACCTCAAAAACTTCAACCTCATTCTCAACAACACCCAGACCAAACTCAACACCCAAATTACCCAAAATATCCACTGGGGCCAAATTCGCCCCCTCAACAACATCATTAGCGATTACATTAGGTTTAGGATTAGCCATTATTACCTGATTTTCAAGTTCAGTGGTGGTGGGTGTTGTGGATTTCTCAGCCTTTGATGTTGCTCCAACATCACTCATTGTCGCACTCTTCTTTGCTTTGCGCCGTTAATAAGTCGCCTTTCTTTTGGGAGTAGTAGCGGCGGTGGGTTCACTTGTTGCATGTCTAGTGTTGTACCTCCTTGGTTGCTCAATCTGCTCAACTGCATCTACAAGGGCATCAATGGATGACTTGCGTGCCATTATTAGAAAGATATTTGGTGAGAGTAAGAGAGTATTTACAGAAATTTCAAAATGGTGAAGAGCAAGTAAGAATTAGGGCTAAATATAGATCAAAAAGTTGGAGGTGTAATGCTTCTCCAAAGAAAATTCATGTGAGAGCGTGAGAGAACTCCAAAACATATATATGAAACTTAATTAATAACGCATGAGTACCACATACAATGTTTTAGATCAAAATCACCAGTAAGTAACATTGGTAACCGAAAACACACAAAGGTAAGCAGTTATGAATTAAGGAAATAATCCACTTCCACAACACACACAAAAAGTGTGTTACCTGCAGTATGTCACATGAATTAGGAACTATCTACTCCCCCTAAGCCCAAACCGACAAAAAAAAGTGTAGTCCTAGAATGTATGCAACAATGTTAAATCAACATTGGAAGAAGGTAAACACTTGTGAAAACTCTATAGACCAGCAGCAAATCACATCACATCAAATCTTCATTATTATGACAAACTCTTATGAAAGGAAAACTGAAAGTTGTAAAACAAAGATGATGACTCCACTGAATGAGAGCAGCCCAAGACTCCACACACTCAGTAGCACCATTATCAGCAACATATTAGGCAATTACAAATAACTTGAATGGTTGCAATACATTTATCATATACCCCAACACCATAATTCCTCATGTATACTTGTACATAACCTACATGTAAGAGATATCATAAGTGATCTGTGCTACTGAATGTAAGGCAATCGAAACCCTAAACATCCCAGTAGAAAGGATCACCATCATGCGTTCCTTGGCCAAAAATGACAACAACATGTAAATAAGCAGAGCTGAATACCACTGAAGCTATCAACATCACAAACCCCAGCTTCTCACATGCCATGTATAAACCTTACCATGGACAAGTCACAACTGAATAGACATCAAAGTAGTGAACTTTGTGCACCCCAACTTCTCTTGATTTTAGCTTAACAACCTCAGACCAACATTAGAGTTTTTTCTTTACAAATCAAAGACGTGAATCTGTCAGCCAGAATGTTTAGTCAAGCACAGAGTGTTTACCACACAAACTAATAATGACAAAACAAAGATGAATGAGACTCAAATAGAAAGAAGAAAACAAAAAGAATTACAGACACACCACAAACAGTAACCATAGTGCTATGTCAATGGTGTTATGTCCACACTAGTTATCCAACATTCTCACATAGTACACATGCCGAGAACCTTCCTCAAACTAAAGAATCTCTCACTATCCAAAGGCCTAGTAAACATATCAGCAAGCTGATTGTTTGTTTCAATGCGTTCAATGCCAATTAATTTATCCTCAACTATGTCTCTCAAGTAATGACATCTTATATCTATATGCTTGGTCCTAGAATGCTGAACAGGGCTCTTTGAGATACTGATGGCACTAAGATTGTCGCAAAACATGAGGAGAGTATCACTATCTAGCATGTAGTCCAGTATCATGTGTTTGGGCCATACAAGCTGGGTATCACAACTACCAAAAACTATATATTCTAATTCCGCTATAGATAGTGACACACAATTCTGTTTCCTGCTATACCATGAGACTAGATTATTTCCCTAATAGAAAAAGCCACCACTTGTGGATATCCTATCATCTTTCATCACCTGTCCAATCAGAATCACTGAAACCAACAAGATTAGTATTTGTGTCATATGAGTACCAAATGCCCAAAGATAAGGTTCTATATATATATATATATATATATATATATATATATATATATATATCAGTATTCTCTTCACATTAATCAGATGAGATTGCTTTGGATTTGCCTAGTGCCTGGCACACACACAAACATAGTACATGATATCAGGTCTAGATGCAGATAGATACATTAAGCTTGTAAACCTAGATCTATACAATGTTGGGTCAACATTGTTTCTAATGCCATCCTTAGTAATCCTCACTAAAGAAGTCATGGGGGCCTTGCAATGTTTTGACTCATGAAGCTCAAACCTTTTCACCAAGTTCTTTTCATACTTCTCCTGATTCAGGAAGATGCCATTCTCCATCTGCTTTACTTGAATCCCAATAAAGAAGTTCAGTTCACCTATGATGCTCATTTTAAACGTTCCTGTCATGGACTCAACAGACTTGTCTAGAAAAGACTTGTTAATAGATCCAAAAACATTGTTATCAACATAAATCTGAGCAACGCAAATATCCGTGTTCTTTCATAAGACAAACAAGGTTATATCTCCATCACCCCTAGCGAAACCAACACTTAACAAAAATTCTGTTAGTCCCTTATACCATACTCTTGGTGCTTTTTTTAGACCATACATAGCTTTCTCAAGTTTATACACATGATTAGGATATTTAGGACCAGATAAACCCCTTAGATTGTTCAACATATACCTCTTTATCTATTAAACCATTAATGAAGGCTCCTGCCACATTAATTTAATAGAGTTTAATTTTAAGACAACATGCAATAGCTAGCAGTAATCTAATAGATTATATTCTAGCTACATGTGAAAATGTCTCATCAAAGTCAATGCATTCTCCTTGTGTATATCCTCGAGCTATTAACCTAGCTTTGTTTCTTACAATCACACCATCTTCATTACTTTTGTTCTTCAAAATCCATTTTGTTCCTGTAACATTCACATTTGAAGGTCTAGGTACCAGATTCCAAACAATATTCTTGGTGAATTGTAGTAGTTCATCATGCATAGCATTTATCCAATAACTATCTTGCAAAGCCTCGTTCACATTTTTGGCTTCAACAGAAGACACAAAACATGAAGCATTATTCACAATGAACGTGGTAGCCACGCAGACATAAAACCTTACCATATCTCTATAGTTTAACCTATTTTTGTTGTGAGTCTTCATGTGCTCTGTGATTTCACCTATCGCCTATGTAGCTGGATTGTCCTTCTGAATCCTAGCTGGGAAATCATTCATAGGTTCAGCAATAGTGTCATCATTTGAGTTAAATTCTGTTGATGTTAGTTTAACATCCATTCTTGCTGGTGTTGGTTCAACATTAGCTTCTCTCTCCAGTTCAATTTGTCCAGCTCCAGTATCTGATGTTGGGGTAACATCCCCAGTTTCCAGTGTTGGACCAACATCATAATAGAGAAGTCTTCCGTACCTATATCAACAGTGAAATCATCAAAAACCATATTTACTGATTCTCGAATAGTCTTCCATCTTCGATTGTATACCGTGAAAGAAGTACTATTTGTAGAATAGCCAACAAATACACATTTTTCGCTTTTTGGATCAAACTTGCTTAAGTAATCTCTATCATTCAACAAGTAGCACCCACATCAAAATTCATGAATATACGCAATTTTTGGTTTCACACCATTCAAGATTTCATAAGGTGTCATATTTATACCTGATCTAAGATAAGCCCTATTACTGATATAACATACATTATTCAATGCTTCAACCCAACGTCTTTTAGATATGTTCTTAGTATTAAGCATAACTCTGGCCATTTCTTGAAGAGTACCGTTTTTCCTCTCAACAATGCCATTCGGCTGAGGTGTTTTAGGTGCTGGGTACTCATGGAAGATACCTTTTGCATTATAGAAGTTATCAAAACTTGCATTTTCAATTTCTTTTTCATGATCAGGCCTAATTCTAGATGCAGAAGAGCCATAAAGATTTTTGATCCTAGCACATAAAATCTTGAATTGGTTAAAAGCATCAGACTTTTCTTTAAGAATTTTCACCCATGTATATCTAGAGAAACCATATACAATAACAAAGGCATATTTCTTACTATTTATGCTACCAACCTCAACTGGACCCATTAAGTCCATGTACAACAGTTCAAAATACCTGTCATTTCTAGGAGTAGTACTTCGTACCTGCAATGGTGTATGAACCGCTCTGGTTTGTTTACCTTTGCGGGCAGTCTCCACAGACAAGTTTACTTGGGCTAGTTAGCTTAGGCAATCCTCTTTCATCATCAACCTTCTGTAGCTTTTCCAAAATCTTGTAGTGCACATGTCCAAGTTTCTTGTACCAGATAGCAGCTTCATATATTTTGGCATGAAAACATTCTGCCTCTTCTTGAGCAAGATAGCAATTGTATTTTGATCTTGTACTTGTCATTACAAGGACATTGACACTATCATATACATTACAAGACACTTTATCAAAAGTAACTGGCAGATCATCATCACAAAGTTGACTAATGCTAATTAAGTTTGCTTTCAATCCATCAACCAACAGAACATCCTTGAGAGGTGGAAATCCTTCAACACTCAGTACTCCTTTCCGAGTGATTCTTTCCTTGGTGCCTCCTCCATAGGTGGCATTTCCAACAGTGAAATGAATCATTTTTTAAGATTTTCCTTGTTCCTAGTCATGTATCTTGAGCATCCACTATCAAAGTACCACTTACCTGCAAGGTTAGAGTAAATAGCAGAAAGACCACATTGCAAACAATCTTAATCTTAGGAGATTTTAGCTTTGCAATCCAAGTTCTACTTTTCTGTCCAACTCCTAATGTCGAGGTAACATTAGTAACAGTTGTTGAGTTAGCATTGAAACCAATAACTGTTTTCTTTCCATTCACTTATATATTTCTTGCAAAACGGTTTAATGTGACTAGGTTGAAAACAATATTGATAGATGTAAGTAGTTTTACTTTTGATAGTAACACAACTCAAATTTTTAATTTCCTTGACAAAAACTTATTTCAAGTAGACATATTTAGTAACATCAGAGGTAGGTTTGTCAACAAACCCAATACCATTTGTTCCTTGATTACCCATGCTCATAACCTTATCAAGTTTGGAAGTATCTGAGTTTGGAAGTACATGAGTTCCATTTGGCAATGATCTGATTTTCTTTTTCAAGTTTTTCATTTACCTCTTTTAATTCAGCTTATATTCTGTCAAGATCTCCCTCATACCGTTTCATCATCTTCCTCTAACATTCAATCTCATGTTACTGAACTTCATTTCTTTTGATGAGTTTATGGTTTTCCCTCAGAAGATTGTGGAAAGCAGATTTTAAGTCTTTAATGATTTCCTCCTGGGACATTTCACCTTCAAAGAAGTACTCTTCATCTAGATCAATAGAAACATGATTCATCAAAATCAGACAAGGAATCGAAATAAATACGAGAATTATATTCATTCCCCATTTCCAAAGAAAATATCCTATTCTGGTGTTGGATTGTGAATGTTATAGCAACATTGGACCCGTAGCAGTTTTAGGTATTTTCTTTCATTCATTCAACTTGAGTGTAGAGCACAACAATGTGAAATTCCTTTGAATCGTCTTCAGCACTTGATCCAAAGCTAAAGTCAGCTTCATTAAAATCATCTACACAAATCCAATGAGATTTCCCTTTTGATCGAAGGGTTTTAGCACATTCATTTCTAAGATAACTAAACCCTTTACATTCATAACATTGAACATCTTTCAACTTTTCAGCATCTTGAGGTGTAGTCTTGAATTTAATATATTTAATGAATATAAGGGGTAACTTCTTATAACCAGAGAATGTATTACCATGTTGTTTTTCTTTAGATTCATCTTTAAAGATCAGCCTACATATGTTTTTGGTAATATTTCCATAGTTAGGAGAAATTAGTCCAATCTCATCTTCACTCTCACAGTTTTCAGAATTAAAACCTATCAAAGCAATAGCTTGTTGTCTATTTGTTTTAGCATGATATTTTAATTTAAATTCTTTACGAGTGTTAATCAAAGCTTGAAATTCCATATTGGCAATATCTCCTGACTCACCCATGGCAATCCTATTGAAAGTGAATCTAGGTGACTGTGTTCTATATGCGTTATAGACCATATCTTGATTAGAGATTGTAAATCCTAGGTTTTGACATTGATATTGATTGGCAATATCAAGTAATTTCTGAAAGTAACTGTCAACACTCTCACCATCACTCATCTCAAGTTTTTCAAAATCCTTAAGCAATTTCATGTGTTTTGAATCTCTAACAATAACATCTCCCTCACAATGCGGTTCAAATATTTCCCATGCAGTTTTAGCTGTGGTACAATTTTGAATTAATTTGAACATGTGAATCCTTACCCAGCTGAAAATAACATTGATAGCCTTTTTCATTGAAGTTGTAGAGAGCTATGCCATTTGTTGTCCATTGTGCTTTAGGTTTTGGTACAAGATCAGCATCTTCATGTCTTGGTAGATAAGGTATGGAGTAGCCTTTTAGTATTGTTTCACATGCCCTCAAATCAATAGATTTGATATGAACTCTGAGTCGGATCTTCCAGCATGCATAGTTGTTGGGTCCTTCCAAAACTGGTAGTTTACTGGTATTGTGATTGACATTGTCTATCGTGTTGTATCAACTTCAAACACCAGTGAAATCGGTGCTTTGCTCTGACGCCAATTGAAATTGTGGATTGGGGTTGATACGGTGTAAACGCAATGTTAAACCAATACTGTAGAGCCAATGTTGCTTTAACAGTTATCACATAATATATTACAACAGAAATAAAACGAACATTAAATTTAAGAAGATAATATATTAATATGATCTTCGGAGCCGTAAGAAAAATAACCACGAAGGTTTTAACAAAGATGTTTCTCACAATTCTCAAGCTCCTCACTCTCGAATTGATCGAGCTCAACAAAGCAGACAAGAATTCTCTTCTTAACTCTAAACCTAGACTTAATTCCACAATAAAAACTTTGCAAAAGAAAGACAATACTCAACAACTAAAGATCTAATCTTTCAGATTTATTAGCTTTCCTCTTGTGTTTTTTCTTGATGTACTTCACACCTTTATATAGGTTCTGAAATACAAGTACTTGAAACTTTGAGTTTACAACGTATCAATCCCAATCAATCCTGAGGATATTTTGAAATACAAGTACTTAAAAAATTGGATACTTCATTTGTTTTGTGTAGAAAGGCAAAAGGGGGGAGACTGTAAGTGTAGGTGTTAGAGAGCAATGATAGTCCAACATTGTTGTAACAAATGTTAACGCAACATTGAACTTGACACTGCACACTGCACACTCGGGTTTATATTATATGCTTAGTCTTGCCTTTATTCACAAACTTATCTAGTTCCACAAGTTGTGTTTATCTTTGGGACATTTCAGGATATCAAAGAATTTAGGTTTTAAGAGGATTGTGCATCAAGAAACAAAGATCAAAGAAGATTATGATAAGGATGGAAAATCTCTGAAGATAAGAAGGTTCAAGATCTAATAAGAGAGCTTCCAAACTGATGATAATCTCGAAGAAGATATCAAGTCTATCCAAGAGAATCGAAGGACAATTAGTTCGTGTCTATCACATCTTCGGAATTGACATTGCAACATCTATAAGAAGATGTGGTGGGCATCAAGGCAAAAAGACAAGACGAGAGCTTATAATTATGAGATAATACACTAAAAGACTCTTGTGTTTTTGTCCTGTTTTGTTGAGTCTTTGCTTAACTAGTGAGAGCTATAGTGTCTATCGATCGAGATAGTTAGGTTGAGAATTGAGGGTCCCTTTAAACGTTCTCAACTGAGTTTTGTAAAATCATTAAGAGATTAGTGATTATTTCGCCGCAAGGCTCGGCAGGTTATATTCATATAAAGATTCATACGCTGTGTGTTTACTGTTCTGCTGCAATTTACTCTGTCACGAATGTTGAGGCAATATTGAGTACTTCAATGTTGGAGCAACACTTAAATTAACATAATGCCTAAATATAACAGA
This sequence comes from Linaria vulgaris, assembly GCA_948329865.1. Lineage (NCBI taxonomy): Eukaryota > Viridiplantae > Streptophyta > Magnoliopsida > Lamiales > Plantaginaceae > Linaria > Linaria vulgaris. The sequence continues at coordinate 109,656,278 of OX415250.1, read as the reverse complement.
GTACTAATCCCGATCCACAAATTTATAGTAATTGCCTACATAATGAGTCTCTCCTATATGACATTAGCATATCCGTCTGAAATCTGAACTCCACGGGTTTTACTTATGTCCGTGAAACTAGTGTTGTCACTTCTTGATTCAACAACTTATGTTGTAATGTTCTGTGTAGATAATTGTTGAATCAAGATTTTTGTTTATGGAATCAATGTGACTGACTTCCAGTGACTAAGCTAAGATTGCATATAATGGTTATTTTTTCTTTAACTATTTAGGAGTTATATAGCTCAAATACGAAATATTAAACAGGTTATATAGACTAGTAACGTTAATCTAGTTACTGCTTGATTTCAGAATTTAAAAGGGCAGTTATGTATATAGGCAAAGGTCATTTTGGTCAATTGTTACCGTTACTGTTACTCAAACTGTCCCACCATTCTGCTCGCTGTTAGAAACGATTGAGCAATATTATTCCTCTGTTCGCAGGGAAAATTACAATTTAATTAAAAAAAAAAAAGCACAATTATTAACATAAAAACATGTTAAAATCAAAACAGAGATACTTCAATTTGAAGGAGTTCGTTCCCGTAATCTAGTTGTTCCTCTTGTATTTGCCTTGCCCAGGCCTCCGCGGCAGGACTTGAACCAATCACTCTGATTTTCACGAGAGTCGGAATTTCTCCAATAGATGAAGGAAGTTCGTCGAGATCGTGGCATTCGTGAATATCGAGTTCCATTAGTGTGGGGAAGTGAGTCTCGTCGGCTTCCCAAGTAACCAAATCCAAGTATGAAAGTATCAAATATTTTAGTTTGCAGAACTTCCCCTCGGATAACTTCCAAATCTCAGTATCATCAAACCGAATGCGTTCGAGCAACAAATGTTCAAGATTAGGAAGCATACCCAGCGTCGTCATGAATGTTTTAGGCACAGTTACACCATTTAACGAAAAGTCCTTGAGTGTATTAGCGAAACTGCATTCCATCAAGTAATTTGCCACTTCGGATCCCCGGATACTTAGTTTTTCGATTTTCTGGAGACGGGATATTATGGAAACTATTGGACCTGATTCATTACTGTACAAGAGTCCCAACCTTTTTAGGTTTGGAAATTTTGCAAGAACCACGTCAATGTCATATAATATAAATAATATAGGCAGAGAATGCAAGTTTTTTTGAAGAACAATATTTTTTGATGACTCCTGGAAATTACAAAACAGTTTTGCGCGCCCAGGCCCGATCTCCCTCAGTTGTGGCATTTCAAATAGTTCATTAGGCACATTGATCACATCAAGCCCTTCAATAATAAGGAAATGTAGATTCCTCAAAGTCGTTATCCCTGGATGTAGTGAGTACGTTACAGAAGACAAAGTCAAGTACCTTAAATTGACCGCTTGAGTTACAACTTCTGAATTTTCCTGTGTGAACCCACTCAGCAACCGTAATGTAGAAAGACCATGAGGCAATATATTATCCTTTTTTCTATCTAATTTAAAGGCTAATAATGAACGAGCCAGTTGCTTTTGTCTTGTTGAACCGTAAATATCTTCTATCGAACTAGGCGTAAGAACACCCACCCGGCGCAGACATGACACGTCTCGCGAGGTGTTATGATAAATTCTCTTATTCACGACATGAAGAAACTTCTTCTTGCGAGCCTCAAGCACGCACAAGTCTCTCAAGAGATCGTGGATACCCAAGGTCACAATTTCTCCAGTTAAGAATCGCTTTCGTACAAAAATTAGATTTCGATCGATAAGAGCATGAAAGTGTTCCTCTGCAACCTGTTCCAGACTCTTACCTACGATTGGTAATAGAAACCCTTCGGCGATCCAAAGTCTGATGAGATTTGATGGTTCTATCTCAAAATCTTCAGGAAAAACACTCACATACAAGAAACAGGGTTTCAGATAGTAAGGTAAATTATTATAACTCAAAGCCAATATACTCGAGACTTGCTCCTCTTCATTAGCTATGGCAGAGATTACCTCGCTTGCTACTTGCTCCCAAGAGCTTTTAGTTCTTTCAATTTGCAAGAGTATTCCCCCGATGACTTGAACAGCAAGGGGTAGTCCTCCACAACTCTTTGCTATTCTTACCCCGGGTTCTTCTAATTCAGGAAGACATGTTTCTTCGCCAAAAACTTTTTTTCTTAGAAGCTCCCAACTATCAACCTTGTTGAGCGGACGCACCTGGTGGTGTAGGCTCTTCGAGTCTACGTATGTAGCCACGTGAGATTGTCTGGTGGTTAGGATGATACGACTTCCTTTGTTCTCGTTCGGAAAGCACTTCTTTACGTCATCCCAAGCATTGGACCGCCAAATATCGTCTAATACAATCACATATCTCTTTCCCACTAAATGTTGGTATATAGTAACTCCCAACTTATTGTCTTCCACTTGAATCTCATTTCTATGCTCTTTGGTTATGGAGCACAAAAGGTCAAGTAAAATATCATGAAAACTATAGTCATTGGATACCGTAGCCCATGCACGAGCATCAAATTCAGACACAACAGATGCATCATCGTAAAGTTTTCGAGCAAGAGTTGTCTTGCCAATGCCTCCCATCCCGACAATGGGGATGATTTCAAGTTTAGACGACTCCCCGAAAATTCGATCCTTTAGCTGGAGCAAGTTGTTCGTCATTCCCACAATGATATCCTCGGGATTTCGAGTAATCCTTGATGACGCAACAACCGGCCTCCCACTATGATCAGCTGATGTGTGATGCCCATCCAAGATCTTCATCATCTCGTCCTTCATGGAATCCAAACTTTCAATTAAGCTTTGCAAGTCGGGAGTTGGGATGCTGTGCTTAGTTGCAAAAAGAGCAACATAAGTTTCAAGAACGTCTTCGGCATTTTGTGCGGCCTCTCGTATTTGAGCCTCGAAACTATCTTGTTGGTGGCTCAGTATTGGATGAATTGCAAAGGCGTCTCTAAGAGAACACGCCTTCTCCAAGAGGGACTGGAGTTGCGGTGTGGTATGTTTATCAAAGTATTTTTGTTGTTTTTCATGGCAAAGAATCAGCTCTATAACTCTCACGAGGGATTGAAGATAGTAAGCCATTTCTGTGTGTGTGTGTGTGTTTCACTCAAAAACTCCCTTAAGAAGAAAATAACTGCAAGGTGAATTACTTAGTATATTTTGCTTGTATAGCTAACTCATCAGTTCGTAGTGGCTCTCTTATAACGTTCACAACTACTCAAAATAATTATTTTTAAGAATTGAACAAGCTCCAGATTTAGATGGATTCGTTTACTTTTAAACTAATTATTTCTGTGACTTCTCAAACTATCTTGCATATTCAAATTAATTTAGCTAGCTGGCCTGATTAGCTCTATCACGAGTAAGATCCAGGTCATGACTATGATTGTTAATATCAAATAAAAACGTGTACACATCTCAAGTTCTTAACTTGTCTTACTTAAAATTTTATTCTAATGTAGCAGTATTTATATTAGGGATAAATGTATCAAACCCCTGAACTATGTACGTTTTTGCGAAATCCTTCTTAAACTAAATAAATAAGCGGTTTGCCCCTTAGGAATATTATCTCTGAAGAATATATATTATTAACTTACGACTTTTTTTTTTGGGAAAACAAGGAACAAACTATAGCGCTTACACAATATCAAAACGCAATAAATCTAAAACATGAGACGGGGTACTATCCCAGAATAGTTCTCCTTCTCCCGCACTTCGTTGAACTTAGACAAATAATCCACCAACTTATTCGCCGCGCGTGGTATCCATTTGATTTTGCAATCCCACGGCTCGTTTATTAGCCTTCGACATTCTTGAACCTTAGATTTTAACTCCTCGGGGATATCACGAATTCCAGTCACCATACCGAAGCATGAGTAGGAGTTCGTTTCAACTTCTAGACGTGGTATACGTCTTTCCCAAGCTATTTCCAGCCCGTACCACAAAGCCTCGACTTCCGATTAACCGACTGTTGGTGTATGTAAGCTCTTAAAAAAGCCTCTTATCCACTGCCCGTCTTGGTCTCAAATTACGCCCGCAGCTGCTCCCGAGTTTAGTTGTGTTGACACACTCCCGTCCACATTTAGTTTCAGCCACAACGCCTTTGGTTTTTTCCACTTCTCCGCTTTGTTGTTTGGCATTAGCATTTTAACCGCGCATTGCAGCTCAGCACTTAGGGATTTAATTTTGAAGAGAATGGTACTAACCGCCTCCTCCTCATTGAAGAACGTTCTCTCGTTTTGTGCCTTCCAAATACACCAACATGTCGCCACAAAATGTTGCTCCAGCTGCAGTGCGGGATCGCCTCGCTTCGACTCCTATTTTTCGCGACATTATCCTTCAACCAAGACTCATCCTTCATGTCGTTAAATTCGGCCAGCTCTCTACCTCGCAGGATTTTACACCAAAGCCGTCTTGCCTTTCGTCAATGCCGAAGTATGTGAAAGACCGTTTCCTCTTCGCAGCCACAGACCGCGCAGTTCACATCAAGCGTGATTTTCCTCCCCTTGCGAAGACTGTTTGTCGCAAGTCGTTCTTGCCCCGCGATCCATAGGAAGTGGCGAAGCTTATTACTCAAAGGCGTTTTCCAGATCCAGTCACTCTTTCGGCAAGCCCCCTTCACATTTTCGTTGACTTTCCGAAACGCGCGATATGCCGATTGGCACGAGAATATACCGCTCGATGTTTCGCTCCATATCACCTTATTCTCCTCCTCCCCCAACACAATAGGTCAAGCATTACTTTCTGTCTTGAAATCCTCGGTGATAATTGTGGCGAATTTATTCCACAACTAGCCTCCACCCTCGTCCCAAACATCTCATAGTCGAAGGTCCTTATCGGCCATATTTATGTCATTGATTGCTTCGGCTAGACTACCCGTTCCAAGACAATTAACTCGCCAAAACTGGATTGACCTCCTGTCTCCAATTCTCCATCGGAGATAAGGTTTCATTAAATCGACGCAATGAGTTACGCCTTTCCACGTCGCACTGTCCTACGACTTTAATACATAATGTAGCAATTTCGAGCTTTTCAAATACTTCGCGTGGATTAAGTCTTTTCACACCAAGTCCTCCTTTCTTAGGATCTACCAAGCAATTTTGGTGAGGAGGGCTTCATTGCTCGTTCATGGCACTCGAATACCGAGTCCCCCGTCTCTCTTATGCCTCGTGACTTTCGAACAACCGACCAAGTGGAGCTTTCTCGCCGAAATATTTGTAGACCATAGAAAATTTCGATTAGGTTGGTCAAGTATATCACACGCGTATTCGGGAAGCCAAGACGACTGCATCGTGTAAATAGGCATAGTCGTGGAAACGGAGTGAATTAGCGTCGCTCTCCCCGCAAGTGAGAGGTTATTTTTAGCCCAACCACTAAAATGGTGGAGAATATGGTGAAATAATTCCGCGCAAGCTTCCCGTGCCATCTATCCTTTCGCAAGATTAATCCCCAAATATTTCCCCAAATCACTTGTCTGGCCAAAACCGAACGTCTCACAAATTCCCCGCTTAATGGTCGAATCTTGGCTCTTCGAGAAAAGTATTTTTGACTTGGTGGGGTTAAATTTTAGGCCCGATGCCATACAAAACCTATCTAGAACCTCTTTCATGATGCGAGACGTACTCATATCTGCCTTCCTCATTAAAATAAGACCATCGGCAAAGAAAAGATGCGATAGTTTCGGACCTCGCTAACAAGGCACCAAAGGTTTCCATATCCGCTTCTCGACCGCTCTTCTAATAAGGTATGACAGGCGTTCAACGTACAAAATAAAAAGATATCGTGATAGAGGGTCGCCTTGTCTCAAACCACAAGAATGATGAAACTCATCAAACGGGCAACCATTCCACAATATTCTTGTTGCGGCATTTCTCACACAGGACATAATTAACTCAATCAACTCAACAGGGAAATTAAACGCATATAACGTATCCTCCAAGAAATCCTAGTCCACTTTGTCATAAGCTTTTTCAAGGTCTAATTTAAGAATCATATAACCAAACTTTGATTTTTTCTTATTTCGAAGTGAATGAAGTACCTCCTACATTACAAAGATATTATCATGCGTACTCATGTCATTGAGGAAGCTCGATTGAGTTGGGGCAATTATCCTAGACATGATTTCCTTGAGTCGCATTGTGATACACTTCGTAAGAAACTTATACAGCACATTGCATAAGGCAATAGGGCGGAATTGAGCAATATTCTCCGGATCTTTCACTTTAGGAATTAGACAAAGGAATGCTTCACAAATTTTTTTATCGAAACGTCTATTCCTGAAGGTTTCCTCGGCAAAGGTAAGTAGGGAATCTTGCAACCAGTCCCAGTTCTTCTGATAAAACACCACTTGTAAACCATCTGGCCCTAGGTCTTTAAAGGGGCTGAGCGCGGACACCACCTCCTTTAATTCTTTTGGGTTCACCCTATTAGAAAGCTTTAAGGCGTCGTTGGGGGAGATCACGGCATGAAACGCAGAATTTCCAAGCTTCAGCTTCGGGTTATGTCTCACCGTAAATAAAGCCTTGTAGTAGGTGATTGCATGAGCATGTAGAATTTCCTCCTCGTTCACCCACAAGCCTTCAAATTTCAGCGAAGTAATTTTATTTCTTCTTCTCCTCACCTTCACCGCCTTAAGGAAAAATTTTGTATTCCTTTCCCCCTATCCTAACAATTTAACTCGGGATTTTTGAAACCAAAACAATTCCTCTTGCTTGAGGACTTCGTCAAACTCCAAAATCAGCTCTCCTTCTAGTCTCGTCAGGTTTGGATTCGGTCCATGAGCAAAAGATTTTTCAATCCATGTAAGTCGCGCAAGAAGCCTCTTTTTCCTATGGAAAATATTCCCATAGTGGTCTCTATTCCAAGGTTCGAGAATTTTCGGGACTTCCTCAATCACCGATAAAATATTCGGATTATTCTCTCATAGTTTCTTAAGAATCGGCTTGCAATCGGGATGGGACAACCACGCGGCTTGAAAGTGTAATAGCTTCGGCCCACCAATCAGTTCTCCCTCATCGGTACAAGTCATAATCGGATGATGGTCTGAGCAAGTGCGAACCATATGTTTAACAATAGCGTTTGGGAATCTGTCAAACCATGATTGATTAGCAACCGCACGGGCGATTCTCCCCTTAATATTCTCACCATCCTCTCTCTTGTTCATCCACGTAAACTCCAGTCCCTTAAAACCAAGGTCTAACAAACCACACCTCTCCAAATAATTTTGAAAGAAATTGAGTGTGTTAAGCGAAACCGGTCTTCCCCATACACATTCGTTAGCATAACATACCTCACTGAAATCTCCGGTGACTAACCAAGGTTCCGTACTCGCGTTGGCTGTTGCCACGAGGTTGTCAAAGGCCCGTATTTTGTCGGCTCTGCATGGCTGTACGTAGATTCCCGAAATCTTCCACGACTCTGCCCCGTTTTTCCTAATTCGGGTATGAATTACTTGGTCATTCACCGCCCATCATTCCATTCGTCGGGGCCATAACATGACGAGAGTCTCCAAAAGATCAGATTATGGCTTGAGCGTGCTCACCGTTTACATGCGTTCCAAGTATGTATACCACAGTAGGTCGTGAGACCTCACAAAATCTCTGAAGTTTCTACAAAACTCTGGTTTACCCGCACCTTGAAAATTCTATGATACGATCTTCATCGAAACGTTTGTAAGGTGATAGGGTTGAACGGGATCAACAGTCCCAAACCCCATCCATATCAAAATCATCTGTCGTAGAAGTTCTAGCATAAGGTGATTCTGTCTCTAGAACTCCCATAGGCTGATCGCACAGAATTGAACCCAAAGGTTCGGCCTCTCCGTCCAGCTGGTCAAAACAGTCCTCACCTCTATCTACCAAGTTTATGATGGGGTTTCCACAACTTGCACTAATCTGCCCTGTTGCCTTATTCATAATGTCTCTAAGAGCCCGCAAAAAATGATTCTTCGTGTTGCAAACCTCGGAATTCTCAACCATCGACCTATGAGATATCTGTTTCTCCAAAATACGTGCCAAGTTAGCATGTTTACTGCTGTGCATAATGGAGGCCGTGTTGTCGCTTGTTTGATGCGAGGTACTGGTGTTCTCTTCCTCCATGTTTTCTTGCAATGATGCAAATGAGTTTTTTCTTTGTCTACTACTTATAATCATGTTAGTTTCCTTTTGAGTACCAGTAGTATTTAAGGTAGGACTCCTCAGCTTGGCAAGATTATTAATTATCACCTTGTTTAGCCGCGGGGAGAGTTTCCTTCTTGACGGAGGAATGCGATTACTAAGATTGACTGACTCCCCAACTTTGTTTGCAATCGCGATGAAGATAGGAACAGCAGCAGATTTTTCATCATTTACTTTGGCTTTTCCTTTCTCCAATTTCTGAGCCTCCATGATCGCATTAACAATGTTAATTTTTGCTTTTCCCCTCGACTGGATGACCATCCAGTCCCCATACTTGCATTGTTTCCCTTTTGCGAATAAACACTTAGATTTATCAATCTCCTCGGCCTATTCATGCGCAGCAGTTTGTGCGGATTCACTCGGGGTTGTAGCAACAATAACACTAGTTCTACATTGCTCCTTTTTATGCCCCGCTCTCTAGCAAGAGTAACATACCGCTGGAAGGTTTTAATATACGACTTGATACACCACGCCGTCTATACAAACCCCAATATCTAACAGTATATCCCTTCGGACTTGAACATAAAAATGAGCGTACCTCCCTCGCGTTGCCATGTAGGTATTCCCATCATTTTTTATCGGATCCCCGATGCCTTTTGCAAGTTCTAGGATCCAAGCTTTCCAGAAGTACTCCACCGGGAGATCCAAGATCCTTACCCATGTAATAGCACTCTCGACTTTGTCCTTTGCCGCGCGGAATTTCAGACACCATTTCTAAATTGAAAGAAAACTCCCCGCCAATTACCGCGGCCCCTCGGTGAGGATCATCTCCCTTTTTTCGTTACTCAATCCTTTCATGCAATAACAATTGTGGCCAAGGTCGACGAGTTCAAAATCATTTTGCAATTTCCACATGATGTCGAGCTTTGTCGTTAGGGTGGGGTAGTACCAACTGTTTCCGAGGACTCGAATGATAATGGCGTCTTCCCATTGTGAGGTCATCCGTTCTTTCATTTCATGGATTCCGACGGAGGGCTCGTGGTAATGAATGCTGATTCTTCATCCACGTCCTTTTCAGTGATTCGAACGTGTACATGCCGTTTTTTGATTGCATCAGCGTAGGAAATTTGGATCTTGCGGCTAGGGTTCTCATTGCTTTTTTTTTTTCCAAAATAGTTGTGTCGAGATCCATCTCGAAATTCTCTCTTTGGCGAAGTCGCTTCTGATTCCGAGAATCTTGTAGTCCTAAATCTAGCAGAACGAACTCCGTTGAGGCGGGGTTGATGTTGCTCGGTTCTAGGGTTAGCATCGTAATTTTGATTAACTTAGGACTTAGACTTTCTAAGGTTCGACATTTTTTCTCCTGATCAATATAGGGCCAACGTTCACATTTTAACTCGAATATAAGTTACTTTTCTAGTGTAAATTCCAGGGCGAAGCAAGGATTTTGACTTAGGGGGCGAAATGGAACAATTTATTTTGCTTAAAAAAAGTACATATATGTATAACCTATATTAAATATAGTAGTATAACAATACGGCTAGAAAATAACAAAAATTAAAATAATTTTACATTCACTTAGATATCTTTAACTGTATTGTACGCTTTTTCATGAGATCAAACTCATCAGTGATTTAATTAACGTAGAAACTTTTGGCAATTCAATTTCGAATATATAATTTATCTTGTCATACTTCCAATCACATGCATACCTCAGGTGCTAGTTTCACTTTGTATCAATGATTCATAATGTATTCGCCTTACATGCACGATTTCAAATAAACATAAATATAAATATGAATTCAAAAGGCACAAAATTACTCACATGTCTAAATTGTACCTGTGCAATGAATAGAAATTTGATTGTGCAATGAATTGCAATTTGAGTCATAAAAATGCCTTTTATTTTTATGTTAGTAGACGATCTATTGATTTTCAGGGTAGGATTAGCAAATTATTTTTATTGTTAATGTAAGTAAGTAATGAGGCGAGTGGCCTTTAATTCTAATTCATAAAGAAAAGCAATTAACAATTAGTATTGAAGGATAATCTTCCTAATTGAGTGCACTTAAATTTTTATTGAAGTAAGAATTGCATTCTTATTTTAATTATTGAGCCTAAACAAATAGAAATAATGGGCTATACTCACCATTTATATATATATATATATATTACATATATATAAAAAAAATTGAAAAAGTTGGGGGGAGGGGGGGCACTACATGCCTCCCTCTAGCTCCGCCTCCGTGTAATAAAGGTTATAGGTGTGGGCATTTGGAGTTAAATTCTTAGTTTTAACTTGAAAGTAAGATTAGTATGTACAAGATATTATTCTACATCACGAGACGGATATTATAGGTGAATATTATATTTAAAGTTAGCTTTATCCATCACGGCTTCCACAAAATCTATAAAGTGAAGAATTCAATGAAGATATAATGCGAAACTTCCATATTTATGTATGTCGAATCAAAACAAAAATAACTAGTTAATATATTTTAAACGATTTAAATTTTTTTTGCTTAACTAAAAAATGTCAATTAACTTTTAGGCAGTTTTTTTTCTTTGTATAAATTTTTGATTAATAGTACGAATACTCCAAATTTGTTGTCAGGTTTTCATGAATCAAAATATTAGTTTTTATACTTATTAACTTTATTATTTTCCTGTTTAAACCACACATATATATTTGATTATCTATTATCTAATTAGTTTAATTAATTTTTAGAAATAATTCAAACTAAAAGATTCTATATTTATACATTGAAAAAAAAATGCGTTGTAGGCAATTAAATAGATCAATGGGAATAAAAAATTAGAAGCAGCGATTACTTGTTTTGCTGTTCGAAATCCCCCTCCTACAAATTGTGCTGACTACTAACTGTTAACCGCTACATCTACTACATCATCTAAACCAATGACATGTGAAAATAATTTACTATTCGTTAATTTAATTTTAAATGATCAATTGCTCCAGTGACTTCTCAAATTGTCTTTGCATATTTAATCTAATTTAGTTGGCCTCTTAATATCAAATAAGAACGTGTTCACGCCTCAATTTCTGTTAATTAAAATCCTTACGCTAACCCAGTTGTGTTTATATATACAATGAAGATAAGAATTCAACGAAGATATAATGCAAGAAACATCCATATTTATGCACGTGGAAATAAAACAAAAATAACTAGTTAATATTTTAAATTAACGATTTAATATTTGTTTGCTTAACTAAAAAATGTTAAATTTTAATCGTGTTTTTCTCTGAAAGTGCAAGTATTCTGGTAATGTTAGAATAACATTAATCTCAATGTTAGAGTAACATCGATAGACAAAATCTTTTCTATAATCCAGTTTTAGTATCTTAAATTATTGTTTTGCCTTTATTTACTTAACTAACTTAGTTTCACGGTTATGATTGTCTATAATTATTATTCAAGAAACAAACTTACCATAAGTTGATCGTTCAAAGTTTCTATTATGGGAAGTTTCCTTAATTAAGTTAACCGCTCAACTTAAAAGGAAAGAAGAGTTCGAGTGCAACTAGGAAACATCCAAGATAAGTTCTGACTTGAAGAAGTAGTCTTTCCTTAGTTAGTTTACTAACGAAGGAACTATTATTCAAGAAGGACTGCGAGAACTTGGAAGGGGAGTTCAACAAGAAAACTAGAAGAATTACCAACCGTGTACAATACACCTTGAAGTCCCAGTCAAGAACCTATATATAGGTGTGAAGTACATCAAGACAAACACGAGGCAAGAGCTAATCAATCTGTGAGATTTATTTACAAGTTGTTGAGTGTTAATGTTGCTTTTGCAAAGCTTGTGAGTTGTTAGATTAGTTCTAGGTTTAGAATTAAGAAAGCAACTATTGTCTGCTTTGTTGAGTTCGAATAATTCGAGAGTGAGGAGCTTGAGAGTTGTGAAAAACACATTTGTTAAAACCTTTGTGGTTATTTTGCCTACGGCTCGGAAGCTAATATTAATATATTATCTTCTTAAATTATGTGTTCTTTTATTTCCGCTGCAATATTATTCTGGACCATTGTTAAAGTAACATTGGTAGTTTAACAACATACAAGTATCAACCCAATCCACAATTTCAATTGGTATCAGAGCCAAGCACCAACTCCACCGGTGTTTGGCATTGATACGACAAGATGGACATCACCAACCCCAATACCAGCAGATTGCCAGTATTAGAAGGACCAAACAATTATGCATATTGGAAGATCAAACACATTGTCCACATCAAATCTATTGATGAGAGCATGGGAATCTTAATTGGAAGGCTACACCATCCCTTATCTGCCTAGAGATGGAGATGTTGATCTGGTACCTAAGCCTATGGGACAGTGGACAGCCAATGAGATTGCTCTCTACAACTTCAATGAAAAGGCTCTCAATGCTATTTTCAGCTGGGGTAGGTAATCATATGTTTAAACTTATTCAAACTTGCACTACATCAAAATCTGCATGGGATAATTTTGAATTGCATTGTGAGGGAGATGTGGCTGTCAGGGACACTAAACATAGAAAGTTGCTTAGGGACTGAAAAAATAGAGATGGGAGAAGATGAAAGCATTGTTAATTACTTTGAGAAACTACTTTATATTGCTAAACAGTGTCAGAACCTAGGATTCGTTATCTCTGATAAAACCATGGTCTACAAAGCTTTTAGATCCCTATCATCTAAATTCACAGAGTCTACAGATCTTGCCAATATGGACTTTTAAACTTTAATGAACACTTTAAAAGAATTTGAACTAGAATTTCTAGGTAAGTCTAGTATACAACTTGATATAGCCTTACTTGGAACTAGCTCAGATACTACATGAAGTGATGACGATGAGTATGCATTGATCACTTCTAACTTTGGAAATATTACCAAGAAATTCAGTAAACTGGGTTACAAAGATAAAAGCAAAGAAAATCAATCTGGTAGTACTAGTGCTGGTTACAAGAAATTACTCCCTAAATTCATTAATTACATGGCATCCAAGAGCACTCCTCAAGATGCTGAGAAATTGAAAGATGCCCAATGCTATGAATGTAAAGGGTTTGGTCATTTTAAAAATGATCGTGCTAACACTCTCTGAGCAAGAGTGAACTCTCATTGGGATTGTGTAGATGATTTCAATTAAGCTGATTTCAACTCCAGATCAAGTGCTGAAGAAAACTCAGAAGAAATCAACATTGCTGCACTTTACACTCAAATTAACTGGTTAGGAGAAGATTCTAGGAACAGCATCTGGGTAATACAGGTACAAATGGTCTAGGATTTGTTGACAATATTTCTTCTTTTGATGTAAATTCTGGCTACTTAAAAACCAGATTTGTCAAAGAATCAACAAACTTGAAACTGGTCCTATCAACACTGGAAAAAGTAAACCTACGTTTATTCGTCAATACTTTTTTCAGCCAGGCCACTTTAAGCCATTCTGTAAAAAATATCTGAAAGAAAGTGGAAAGAAAACAATCTCTGTATCTAATGTTAAACGAACAACTACTTCTGATGTTAGTCTAACATTAGGTCCTGGACAGAAAGGTAGAACTTGGATTGAAAAGATAAAATCCCTTAAGATTATGATTGTGTGCAATGTTTTTTTCCCTGATGTTTACTCTAACCTTTGAAGTAAGTGGTACTTTGACAGTGGATGATCAAGACACATGACATGCAACAAAGAGAATCTTAAACATATGATTCTCGTTAGTGTTAGAACTGTCACCTATGGAGGAGCCACCAAAGGGAAATCACTGGAAAGAGGATACTCAATGTTGAAGGATTTCCACCACTCAAGGATGTTCTCTTGGATGATGGGTTAAAAGAAAATTTAATTAGCATTAGTCAGCTCTGTGATGATGATCTGCTAGTTACTTTGACAAAGTGTCTTGTGATGTTTATGATAGTGACAATGTCCTTGTTATGACATGTACTAGAGCGAAAGATAACTGCTATCCGGCTCAGGATGAAGTAGAATGTTTTCATGCTAAGGTAGATGAGGCTTCTATCTAGGATAGGAAACTAGGACATGTGCACTACAGGAATTTAGAGAAAATACAGAAAGTTGATGCTATTAGAGGTTTGCTCAAGCTAACCAGACCATGTAAGCTTGTGTGTGGTGACAACCTCAAAGGTAAGCAAACCAGAGTTGTTCATACTCCCCTACTGGTACAGAGTGCTACTCCTAGAACTAGTAGGTGTTTTGAATTGCTGCATATGGACTTAATGGGTCCTATTGAGGTAAGTAGTTTGAGTAATAATAAATATGCCTTTGTTATTGTATATGACTTCTCTAGATATACTTGGGTAAAATTTCTTAAAGAAAAGTCTGATGCTTTTGATTAGTTCAAAATTCTTCGTGCTACTATCAAAAACTTGTATGGCTCTTCTGTATCTAAGATTAGGTCTTATCATGGAAAAGAATTTGAGAATGCTAGTTTTGATAACTAATGTAATACTAAAGGGATTTTTCAAGAATATTCAGCTCCTAAGACTCCTCAACAGAATGGTATTGCTGAGAGGAAAAATTGAACTCTTCAAGAAATGGCAAGAGTTATGCTTAATGCTATAGACATATCCAAAAGACTTTGGGATGAAGCTTTAAATACTGCATGTCACATTAGTAACATGGTGTATCTTAGACCTGGAACAAATATGAATCCTTATGAATTCTTGAAGGGTGTAAAACCAAATTGCATATTTTCATGAGTTTGAATGTGATTGTTATTTGCTAAATGACAGGGATTATCTGAGTAAATTTGATCCAAAAAGTGAAAATGCACCTTTGTACGTTACTCTGCTAACAGTACTTCTTTCAGAGTCTATAATCCTAGATTCAAGACTATTCAGGAATCTGCAAATATGGTGTTTGATGATTTCACACTTGATACAGGTACTGGTGACATCTTTGTTTCGGATGTTGGACCAACAATGGAAGCTGAAAATGTTATTCCAACACTGGAACCTAAAGTTGGAAACACTGAACAGGAGACATAAACTGATGTTAGACTAACACCAGTCAACTCCGATGTTAGACTAACAAGAGGAGAATCTGACTCAGACAATGAAGTTGGTGTTGAACCTAGAAGAGAGCCCGAGCTAGGATTCAAAAAGACCATCAGGCATCTCAGGTGATAGGTGAGATCAGTGAACGGGTAAGGACACATAACAAAGAGAGACTAAATTATAGTGACTTGGTTAAGTTGTGTGTTTGCATGAATTTCACATGTACAGTTGATAATGCCTCATTTTTTTCTTTGCCATAGAACCTAAAAATGTGAATGAAGCACTCCAAGATAGCTTTTGAATTAATGCCATGCAGGATGAACTATTGCAAATTACTAAAAGTAATGTCTAGATTTTGGTACCTAGAACACCTAATGTAAATGTAATAGGGACTAAATGGATCTTTAAAAACAAAAGCAATGAGGATGGGGTAATTGTTAGGAACAAAGTTAGGCTTGTTACTCAGGGGTACACACAAGTAGAAGGTCTTGATTTTGATGAGAATTTTGCTCCAGTAGCTAGGATAGAATCTATTAGGTTGCTTCTACCTATTGCATACTATCTTAAGATTAAATTATACCAGATGAATGTAAAAGGGGCTTTCCTAAATGGGCTTATTGATAGGAAGTATTTGTAGAACAACCTAAAGGATTCCCTAACCCTAAGTACTACAATCATGTGTACAAGCACGAGAAAGGTCTATATGGTCTTAACATGCACCCAGAGCATGGTATGAAAGACTTACAGATCTACTCTAAAGTCTTGGCTTTATTAGAGGTGATGGAGACAAAACATTGTTTATTTTAAAGAAAGATTCTAATATCTGTATTTCTCCAATTTATGTTGATGACATAGTGTTTGGTTCTACAAACAATTCTATTCTGGAAAAGTTTGTTGAATCTATGACATGAACATTTAAGATGAGTATGATAGGTGAATTAAATTTCTTCCTTGGTCTCCAAGTGAAACAAACATGTACAAGCATATTCTTGAATCAGGAGAAGTATGCAAATAATTTGGTAAAAAGGTTTGAACTTGCAGATTCAAAACCTTGTAAGACTCCCATGACTGCCTCAGTAAAGTTCACCAGAATTGGAACTGGAACCAATGTTGATCAAACATTGTACAGATGAATGATAGGTAGTTTGCTATATTTATCTGCTTCCAGGCCCAATATAATGTTCTTTGTTTGTGTATGTGAAATGTACCAGGCTTGTCCAAAGCAGTCTCACTTGATTGCTGTGAAGAGAATTCTTAGATACATATCTGGAACTTTGTCCCTTGGCATCTGGTATTCATTTGACACTAACAAAAACTTTGTGGGTTTCAATGACTCAGATTAGGCAGGTGATGTTGATGATAGGAAGTCCACAAGTGGAGGGTGTTTTTATCCGGGGAACAATTTGATCTCATTGTATAGCAGAAACCAAAATTGTGTGTCACTATCCACTTTTGAATCAGAATACATAGCAACATGCATATGTGTTACCCAGCTTGTATGGCTCAAACACATGCTGCTGGATTATGTGTTAGATAGTGACACCTTACTTATGTTCTATGATAATCTTAGTGATATCAGTATTTCTAAAAATCTTGTACAACATTCTAGGACTAATAATGTATACATAAGGCATCATTATCTGAAAGATGTGGTTGAGGATAAGTTAATGGACATTGAACACATTAAGACAAACAATCAACTTGTTGATATGTTCACTAAGCCATTATATTCTAAGAGGTTCTTTAGTTTGGGAATTCTCTTGGCATGTGCATTATGTAAGAATGTTAGTTCACCATTGTTGACATAACACCACTGTCTAGCACTGGTTATTGGTTGTGGTATGTCTGTAATTCTTTTATTTTTCTTTTTGCATTCTTTCTTTCTTGCACATTCCATCTTTGTTAAGTCATGTTTTGGTTTGTGTGGTTAATCTGTATAAATAGCTAAATTGGCTGGTGAACAGGTTCATATCAAAGGTTTGTAAAGTAAAAACTTTGTTGTTGGTCTGAGAATGTTAACCTAACATTAGGAGAAGCTAGGAGGCACATATTTCACTACTTTGGTGTTATTCAGTTGTGACTTATCCATGTTTGGGTTAAACATGACATGAAGAAAGTTGGGGTACATGATGTTGAGAGCTTCAGTGTTATTTAATTGTGCTTATGTTCATGTTTCTGTTATCTTTGGCCAAGGAAATGCATGATGGTGATCCTTTCTACTGGGATGGTTGGAGTTTCGAATGCCTCACATTCAGTAGCACTAATCACTTGTTGTTTTTCTTGTAAACAGGTTGGTCAACAAGTATGCATAAGGAGTTGGGGTGATGAAGTATATGATAAGTGTATTGTCCTCATTCAATCCATTTGTACTTGCCTAATCTATAGCTGATAATAAAGTTGTTGGGGTGTGTGGAGTCTGGTGTTGCCCACAATCAGTGATGATATTATCCTTTTTTAACATTCTTCAATTTTAGTTCAAAAAGAGTTTATGATAATTTCTAAAGATTTGAATTGAAATGTCATGATCCCAGTGAAGCTGCTTGTACTTAGTTACCATCTACCAATGTTGGCTTAACATTGTTGCATTCATATTACTTCTGTATTTTTTTTGTTGTGTCTGTTTGGGCTTAGGAAGAGTAGTAATCCTAATTCATGTGTTGAGGTATATACTTTGGGTGACATATCGCAGGCAAACACACTAGTTTGTGATCTTCTCTGCTGTGGGAATAAATGTTTTCCTTGGATATTCATATCTACTATCTCCGTGTGTTTTTTCTGTTATAAGTGTCACTTCCTCATAATGATGCTCTTAAACCGTGTCTTGTGTACTCATGTGCTTTGATGAAGTTTTAGATTAGTTTTCATTAATATATTACGCTCTCACATGAAGTTGTTTTGAGATGCTGAACCAATCACTCCACCCTTGCATATGCATATTTTACATATAAATTCCAGCTACCCGCATCATTGGCTCAAGTACTTGCTTGACCATGGGGCATTGGAAGAATAAGTGTTCAACAGTCTCATCAACAATATTGCACAAGGCACATTTTCCTTCCTCTATGATTTTTAATCTAAGAAGTCTATCTTTAGTAGCACTTCTCTTATGCATAATAAGCCAATTAATGAAAGCTACTCTAGGGGTGGATATTTAGTTCCAAACTTGTTCACTCCAGCCTACTGATGGTGCTTTTTTGTGGAATAAATTGTAGCATTCATAAACCACCTGTTTTTTCTCCATTTTCCTCCATGCTTCTGGTTGCAGATTTGGGCCTTTTTCCTTCATGTGATCTCTCATTTTTAGCACAGTTTTCCACCATGGGGAATCTCCTTCTTTCTTTTGTACATCCCATATTCCCACGCCTTTCAATTTATATTCTGTAATCCACCTTATCCAAATGGTTTGTCTTTTCTGGTGGTTGTCTATGTTTATTGTTAACCATAAAAATAAATAAAAGGAAAAGGAGAAGGTTAATCCTACTCGGAAAAATGATACATGGACAATACAATTGTCACGAGTACTTCCGATGAGATGTACTCACTCCTAATAAGGAGAACCCCTCGGAGGATTGCCCCACCTTTCGGTCACTGACCTAAAAAGGTTTAAAAGAGCACACGAGGAGGATTGTAAGCGTCCCTTGGAAAGTCAAAGGGTAAATGAAAAACAGATATCAACGCGGCATCGGAAAAAGAGCAAACCCCGATGGATCCGCGTGACTCCGATATCCACCAATGCGCCAAGAGGGACCCCAATGGACCCCGAGTCCCAGGAACTTACAAGAAAACTTCCTTGCACAACACTCCTCGAAGAAAACTATACTCGGTCTATCATCCGAGGACCCATTTTCGGAGAAAATCAAGAAATGAATAAAAGAACACCCAGTGAATATGTTCCGAGGACTCCAATGAAAAAATCCCACTTCAAACAGAGCAAATACAGCCCTCGGAAATCAAATGCAGTCCTCGGAGACCAAATCAAGCTCTCGGAGATCACACTTACACCCTCAGAGATCACTCCTGATTGTTGAAGAATAGACCCGAATCAAGAAAGAGAAATAAAACCCCTCGGAAGAATCGCTCTACCGAAACAAACATACATCAAAGGTCCTCGGAGCTATCAGAAGACACTAAGATTAATCTAGTCAGCGCTTAGTAGATAAAAGATAAACCTTATCCTAATTTTTACACTTGTATCAAGGTAATGACAACACCTGTCTTTACCAAAACACATGCACAATGACACCTGCCCCTACCAAAGTCTTTATAAAGGGAGGTGATCAGTGGAAGAAAGATAACTTAGCTTAACTTAATTCAACCTGATACTCAGATATACAAGGAAATGAGGAGGAAAAGTTCAGTAATAAAGGAAGGGAATATTCTTGCAATTCTTGTTATCATATACACCTATCGTTGTCTCTGAATTACAGACAGAGCGTTCCAACCCAAAATAAATATCTTCCGTTAAATAGGGAATAATTCCAAACCCATTAACAAAGTGGCGCCGTCTGTGGGAATGCCATAATATCTGTCTTCGAGAACATTCAGCAGATGTCGACTAGGATGGATGATCTTTTCGAGAGCGAAAACTTTCCAACTCCTTACAGCGACTCGGAAGAAACCTTGTCCAATTATGAATCAGGTACAAGAGATTTTATTAATATTCCCCGATTTGTCTATGAAAGACTTATAGATGCTACACGAATACCCCGGAGGGGTGAACATCTCGGAAACATGTCCTCTGTACCCCTCGAGGACAGGAATTTCCCTTCGGAAGGAAACGCCCCTCGGACGGCATGGAACCCAAATTCAATTCCTTGGCAACAGGAACCCCGACAAATGCCCCGAAGGTATGTAAGTTGTGAAAGAACTCCCGAGAGGGGTCGGGGAGAAATTTCTTGCCCCTCGGAGTATCGGGGAGAGGTTGAACATTCCCTGTGGGGGATGGTGGATGATTTACGAAAAGAAGTGAGAGACCTCAAGAGGACCATGGCCCCTGAGGAAGATCCCACATTCAAGACCTCACCTTTCATGCTTGAAATTGCTTTAGCATCTATCCCCTCGGGAATGCGGCCCATCAATATCCCGTTATATACCGGAGAAGCTGATGGAAGGGATCCTCAGGATCACATCCATCAATATTTGGCCGGAATGGACCTATCTTCCGTCCCTGATCATGTGTTATGCCGCGTATTTCCTGTTACCCTCGGAGGGCGGGCCCAAGCATGGTTCACTCACCTTCCACCTTGTTCCATTACGAGTTTTGACCGATTAGCTCATTTGTTCGTACGACAATTCGCCTGCAATAGAAGGTACCCCAAATCTGCCACACATCTTTTCACTATTAAGCAGAAAAAGGATGAACCCTTACGAGAGTATATAAAGCGCTTCACGGATGAAGCGCTAGATGTTCCCAACGTTAGCCCGACCATCATGGCGGACATATTAACTCAAGGACTCCGAACGGGGGACTTCTTTAGATACCTTATGGGAAATCGTATCACGGACATGAATGAGCTTATGCAAAAGGCGGAAGTCCACATATTGATGGAGGAGGCCGAGGGAACAAAAAAGCAAATGGAGAAGGAGGATAATGAACATCTAGAGCGCGCTGAGAAGGAGGCAAAGACCAAAGAAAAGAATAAGGAAGGAAAACCTCCTCAGCGCAAGGATGAGGGCGGAGTGGTTAAGAAATTCCTCCGACCCGTACACTTACCTCCGATGACTGTTACTCCCCCGGAAGTACTCAATATAATGAGGGGCAGCAACGAGCTGCACTGGCCCAGGCCGGCTAAATTCCCTAACCAAGATAAAGACACTGGAAAATATTGTAAGTACCATAAAACTTACGGGCACACTACGGAAGAGTGTACTACTCTTCATAGAGAAGTGCTTCGTCTCTTAGAGATAGGATACTTGAAGAATTACCTCAAGGAAAATAATCTTGAGGAACCTAAGGCAAATGTTTGGAAGAGGTCCCGAAGAGAGGAGGAGGAACGAGAAGAGGAAGAAAGGACGCTTATTCGGAAGTCACGAGAGGGGACAGTTGGACGCCTACGGTCTCAAGAGCGAATCAAAGATCGTCGGCAAAGTTCACGAGAGAAGACGACATGGTATAGGAGTCTGCCTCCTCCACCCGACTCTTATAAAAACAACCCCCCTACAGGGAGAACCATTAACATGATTGAAGGAGGTGAAATTTCCATGATACCTCAAGGTAAAAGAAGAAATATCTGAAAGAAGCTCGACGAGCAGAGCAAGGATTACCTGTCTGCCTTGTCCAAGGATCAAAGTTACCTAGCATTACCTTCGGACACGAAGATCTCGCAGACATACTATACCTACACGAAGACCCATTGGTTATTTCTGCCGTCATCTACGAGTATGAAATCCAACGAATCCTTATAGACACGGGCAGCTCTGTGGACGTACTCTTCTTACCTACTTATCTTGCTATGGGGTTAAAACTAGAAAATTTAGAAACTGTTGAAGTCCCCTTGGTAGGATTCTCCGGAGAAGCCTGCCAGACCCTTGGAATTGTAACTCTTCCAATGTCATGGGGAAAGGGAGCTCTTCGAAGGACAAAACCTATTAGGTTTTGGGTAGTGGAAGCTTCTTCACGGGCATACAATGTCATCTGCGGAAGACCATCCGTTCGAGCCTTTGAAGCTATTCCCTCTACTTTGCATCTCAAAGTGAAATTCCCCACCTCTTCAGGAATTGGAGAAGTCCGGGGAAGTCAATCTAAAGCTAGAGAATGTTGCATGAATGCCATTCCCTCGGAAGAGGACGGGTCATCACTCGGAAATAACAAAAAATGCAAAACTGAGGAAACACGAGTCCAACCTGTGGAAGAGTTAAAGATGGTGGAATTAGTAGAAGGAAGCCCCGAGAAGGTGATCAAAATGGGCACTCACATGATCCCAGCAATAGAAGATCAACTAATTTCTCTCCTCAAACAATTCCACCACCTCTTTGCATGGGAAGGAGGACCGCCCGGGCGAATCAGCAGCAAAATATGCCAACACTTCCTTAATGTGAAGCCCGAGGCTAAACCTGTTTTGCAGAAGAAAAGGAAAATGGGACCCGAACGTAATAAGATCATCCGCTCGGAAATACAACGCCTTCTCAGTTTGAAACAAATTCGAGAGGTCATCTACCCCGAATGGTTAGCTAATGTTGTGTTAGTTCCCAAACATGGAGGGAGATGGCGAATGTGTGTTGACTTTACTAACCTCAATGATGCATGCCCAAAGGATTGTTATCCTTTACCGAGCATAGATCAGCTAGTGGATTCTACCGCGGGATGTGCGTTGTTATCGACTCTAGACGGAGATCAAGGATACAACCAAATCCCGATGGCAGCGGTTGACCAAGATAAAACTAGCTTCATTACAGATGCGGGCACCTTTTGCTATCTAGTCATGCCCTTCGGGCTGAAGAATGCCGGAGCTACTTATCAAAGGTTAGTAAGTCTTATGTTCGCAGGACTTATCGGAAAATCAGTAGAGGTTTACGTGGATGACACTGTAGTTAAAAGTAATACCGCCAAAGAGCATCCTGAGGACCTACGGAAGGCGTTGGTCATCATGAATAATTTTGGCATGAAAATCAACCCTAGGAAGTGTTCTTTTGGTATCCGAGGGGGAAAATTTTTGGGATTTATGGTTACGGAGAAGGGGATAGAAGTAAACCCCGAGAAAGCAGAGGCCATCATGGGATTACCCACCCCGAGGACGGTGAAGGATGTTCAAAAATTAACTGGTAGAATGGCCTCGTTGAGTCGGTTTGTCTCCAAGTCCGCAGAAAAGGCACTTCCCTTCTTCAAGATACTTCGAAATATCAAGGAATTTCAGTGGACCCCCCAATGCGAAGAAGCCCTTGAAGAACTGAAAAGGTACATGTTGAAACCACCCTTATTGGTAAAACCTTTACCTCAAGAAGAGTTATTTCTGTATCTGTCGGTTGGAGAAGAAGCTATTAGCACTGTTTTAGTCAAAGAACAAGACGGAGAACATCGTCCGGTATATTACGTCAGCAAAACCCTCCTTGGAGCCGAGACCAGATATACCCTAACTGAAAAACTTGTCTTAGCGCTGGTTACTACAGCCTGAAAGCTACGCCCCTACTTTCTATCCCACCCGATTACAGTGCTAACAAAGCACCCCCTAAGGGCAATTCTTAATAAGCCTGAATCGTCAGGGAGGTTAATAAAGTGGGATGTGGAGCTCACCGAGTATGATATTTCCTATGCTCCGAGACCATCCATCAAGGCACAAGTCCTAGCAGACTTTGTAATGGAACTTACGGGCATCGTATCAGAGGAACATGAACCACTATGGCATGCATATGTAGATGGATCCTCGGTGAGTACGCATGGGGGAGCAGGAATTGTATTTGTGAATCAAGAAGGAGAGGAAGAAAGGCTCCATTTCGCAATCAGAATAGATTACCCCCTCTCCAACAATGAAGCCGAGTATGAAGCTCTCCTTATTGGTATGAGACTAGCAAAGGAAGGGGGAATGAAGAAAATACTCCTTCATAGTGATTCTCAATTGATTGTTCAGCAAGTCAAGGGATCATATGAAGCAAAAGAAGAAAGAATGCAAGAGTACCTCCGAGTTGTTCGTCAAAGGTCCGAATGGTTTGAAGAGTATGATATAGTTCAAATTCCCCGAAAAAAAAACCAAGAGGCGGACGCTTTATCCAAAATGGCTACTCAGACAGCCGCCGTACACACTCGGAGGATTACTCTACTTCATGTCAACGAGTCTGAAAAAAGTGAAGGCAGAGAGGTGAATACCATCTCAGATCCCTTATCCAGCTGGGTAACTCCTATCAAGGCCTATTTACAGAATCCCGAGGGATACTCCTCTGACAAGAATATTCAGCGAATGATGTTCAGAAAAACTCTTCGATACTTTCTCAAAGATGGGATACTTTTCCGGAGAACGTACTCGTGTCCCCACGCTCGATGCCTTAATGAAGAGGAGGCTCAACTTGATTTAGCAGAAACTCACGAGGGGGTATGTGGAAGTCATACTAGTGGCGAAAGCATGGTCGGACGCTTAATTTGATAGGGCTACTACTGGCCCACGATGGCTAAAGACAGCAAAAGCCATGCCGAAAGGTGTAAACCGTGCCAAGCTTACGCCCCTCGGGTCCATCAACCCGCAACTCCTTGGGAACCCCATCTGACCCCTTGCCCATTCTCCAAATGGGGCATTGATATACTCGGACCCCTCATCCCTAATGCAGGTCAAAAGAAATTTTTGTTAGTAGCCGTTGACTATTTCACCAAATGGGTGGAAGTGGAACCCCTAGCTAGGGTAACCGCATGGGCTGTTATCAATTTTCTTTGGAGAAGTATCATTTGTCGCTTTGGTGTCCCTCGGAGCCTGGTAAGCGATAACGGTCTGCAATTTACAGATCAAGGGTTACAAAAATGGTGCGATCATTGGGAAATAAAACACCGCTTTGCTTCGGTGGAATATCCTCAAGCAAACGGTCAAGTAGAAAGGACCAACAGAACCCTTTTGAAAAACATGAAGGCTCGACTCGATTGGCACAAAGCTAAGTGGGTAGAGGAAGTACCCGAGATACTATGGGCCTATCGGACCACGTAGAGTGTCGCTACGGGCAAAACTCCTTTCAGTTTATCCTACGGATGTGAAGCCATCTTGCCCTCGGAGATCTCCATTGAAAGTTGGCGAGTCAGGGAATATGAGGAAGTGGCCAATGGCTCAAATCTAGCCCTCACCCTTGACCTTCTTGAAGAAAAGAGAACCCGAGTGGCCCTCCGAGTGGAAGAATACAAGGCTCGGATGTCACGATACTATAATAACAAGGTAAAACCCCGAAATTTTCAGGTTGGAGATTTTGTAATGAAACGGGTGGGGGCTTCCAAGAATGTGGGCAAGTTGGATCCTCGATGGGAAGGGCCCTATAAAATAGCGAAAATTGTGGGACCCGCAACCTATCTTTTGACCAATTCCGAGGGGGCAGTACTTCACAACACTTGGAACTCATTCAACCTTAGAAAGTATTATGCTTAATGTAATAGTTATGCTTGAATAAAAAAAAGTTATTCATATATGAAGGGTCTTATTACAAAAGATAGTTGCTAACAAAAGGATAACTCTATATATGAGTCATCTTAGCAACCTAACAAGCTAAGCCCCTCCAATGGGACGTTTTCCTTCTCGAATAAGTCGTCGGCGCTGCTCCTCGGAAAGAGAGACTGGGTCGTCAATAAACACAGTCGGAACTGCAGAATCCCTAATGGGTGAAGAAGGGAACCCCTCGGAGATCTGACGAATGTTAAGTTCTAGAAGGAGCAAACCCAAGGGAAACTCTGGCAAAGCTTGGACAGCATCTTGGCACAACCGATAGCCTATATGCACTAAATCACGCATCTCCCTCTGAAGAGATTCACGAAGGTTGGATGGACCCACCACTTCCAACACGGCCTGGACTTGAGCCATAACCACTGCTACCGCATGAGTATGAGTTATCCTTAGGAGTTGCTGATTCAAAGCATCTCTTTCCATCGTAGCCTGCACTAATTGCTCCTCCGAGGACCGCATGTGGCCACGTAATTCCTCAATTCTCCTTTCTAAATTTAGTACACGTGCTCTTTCAAGCACCAACTGGCGCTCCACTTCCCACGCCTTATCCTTCTCGGATTGTAACATATTGATGTGAGTCTCCTGAGCGGACTCGTGAACTTCCTTCAAACGGGTTATCTCCCCTTGAGCTTCTAAGAGACCTTGCTCCAACTCGTCCCGACGGCGGTATACTAAACCCGGGTCAGAAGAAGAGCTTCCATAAGATCCGAGGGCATCTAATACCATATAGATCTGCTAAAAAAACGAAGCAAGATCCATCAGACATTGATGACAGGTTAGTAGCAAACGGAATAAATAAAATAAGTAAAATACCTCACACAGATCTTTGCTAGCTAAGTCCTGGAGAACGGACACTGGAAGGGTTTTTATCAACTCGCAATCAGTCACGTTCAGCAAGCCACTAAGAAAATTTCGACAGAACCCTACAGCTGATCCGAGGGGAGAAACATCATGACTGTCCTCGGGCGGAAAAGATCCCCCTAGGGAGAGATTCCCCTCGGGTAGCGGTGCGGGAACACGATCAAGGGACACCCTCAAGGGGCCACAAGTCCTCCGCACGGGGAGAGAGAAGATACTCCTCTAGCGCATTCACCTCGGCAGAAGTGCGGGGTATAGGTTGTGACACCACGGGAATTATGTGGGAGTCTGCTGGGGAAGAATCTGCTATCGGATCCAGACCTCCGAGAGGAGTCATAAAGTTTACTGGGGGGGCTGCTATAGGCGATGCCTCCCGTCCCTCCTCCTCTGAAGAAATATCAACTATTACCTCATTTACGAGGGAATCAGAACCATCAACTTCCAACAATCTGGAACCAATGTGCAAAGCCCATCCCAGAAAAACGTCATCAGAAGACCCAAGAGAAAACGCTCCCATTTCTGCGCCTGTAAAAAATATCAGTATGCAAACAATCCGAGGGCACCCAGAAAATTTACAAGTTAAAGAATGATCAGTAAAACTTACGAAAATAAAAGTTATTGTGAAGAGGACGAGAAGTAGGGGTACACCCCTCAACCCCCTCTTGCAAACCAACCAAAATCATAGTCTCAGGAAAATCCAACAGCCCGGACATGTCATAGGACCCAGAAAAAAGTCCCGAGTGAAGTAATACCTCCCTCACCTGGCCTTGCGTTTCGATATTGGGAGCAATATAGCCCAGACCCCATCGGATGGGCACCCCCATGATCTGGCTGATTGACCTCTCGGACGGACAAGAAAAATCTCCGCCTCCAATCCCCTCTACCAGAGTGGATACTGGATACACGAGTGAAGGTATTTTCCTTGTCCCGATAGGTCAAGCTAAAAAAGGGAGTCCCCTCTCAACAAGGTCGAAGGGTAAATATTATTCCCACCCGATAAGGGGACATTGGAAGGTTTAAAAGCTCGCAGCGCAAGACATATCCCACCAAATGACTATATGAACTTGGTGTTAACTGACTCGGACATACCTGCCAATACCGAAAGAGTATTTGGAAAAAGGGTTGGAAAAACGTTCATAACCCACAACGCATCTGTTCGCTATAAACAGTCAGATAACCCGAAGGCGGTGCATAAGCTCGCTGGCCCGAGGAAGGCACTATTACGTCATATTCTTCGAAATCCAGGTTATAACCAGTGAAAAGAGATCTTACCGAGTTCTCACACTCCGTACTCGTAGTGGATCCTACACGTCCTCTACCTATCAATCTGGACGGATTAAAAGGGATCAAATCAAACTCCGAAGACGCATCTGCCAAAGGGTATGGCTCCCTGCCCATGAATATCTCCCTGATATGATTGACTCTACGTGAATTTGTAGATGAAAGCCTACGAGATACTCCCAAAGAGGAACTAACACCAAATGGCGCCTGGTTTTCGGATAAATTATCCCTTGGAGAAAAATTTTCACGAGAAATAGGAGGAACCCTTGATGGTCCAGAAGGACTCCGAGTGGTATCCCGGGAGGAACCACAAGATGAAACTGAACCGCTTCTTCTATAATAAGGGGGCATCATCTTGTCAGGTAAGTATTATCCTCTTGCTCACAATTATTGACAAACTTTAAAGAAGATCAAAGACTAGCTATGATTATAAGGTTATAGATAAGTGCATAGCTGGTAAAGTTCCTAAGTGCATATATACTCCTTATTCCTTGATTAAGGGAAGAAGGTTAGGTTCGTATTCTATAAAGTAAGGGACACGTGTTGAAAACTTTTCTTAATTAAAAATGACACGTACCTTACTTAACCATGCAAAGCAACACCTCCTACTTAGGAGATATACTTAGTCAGCAACCTTATAAGGTTTATCATTATCCACTTTAATTGAATCTTAACAATAAAAAACAAAAAGTAGAGAAGGAAAGATTGGACAAAATATTTATTCATTTAAGCCGAAGAGCCCTCGGAAAGGGTAATAAGTACAAAGAACATTTATTTAAAAACAAGAAATAAAAAGAGCAAGACTAAGCCCCCGTGGTAGAAGGGGGGAAAGAGGTTGTCTCATCGGCAGAAGTACCCAGCGGAGCAAGGCGAGAAATCGGAGAAAATACCCCCCGGAACCGCTAGCCCTCGGACTCGGGCTACTGGCAGAACGCATCGGGGACGGTGCAGGAGAATCCCGAGGGGATAGAAAGCCCCCAAATCTCCCCACAAAGTAACGGCAGTCATCGGGAGTTGGCTTCTTCAACTTGCGAAGGTCAAAAGACTTTGAAAAGTCAACGTCCGGCCTTAGCAAAGACTTGGCCAATCTGGCACACTCCAAGTAACCCCACTAAAGGTGGCCTGTCAAGAGCTCGTGAGAAGGCGGTGAAAGGGAAAGGCATCTCTTGGCCAATCTGGGACATGAATGAACAAAATAGACTGTCAACATACCCGGAGGAGGATAGCACGCTCTCTCATCCCTAGTCGGAATTTGGAACACCATGTTCTTTTGAAAAGCACCGGTTGAAGTGAACAAATCCAACACCTGTTCACGAGTGGCAATGCTCGGAACCCTCTCCACTTTAGCGAAAGTCCGAAGAGGCGCCTTCTTTGGTTTGGGAACCCTAGCTTTCTTAGAAGAAGTCGCGCCGCCCTCAGAAGAAGAAGCGATCTCTCCTTTACGTTTACGAGTGACAACTCCCACTGGAATACTCCTCATATTTGTAGAAGTATCAATCGGAGCAGTAATTTCCGAGGAAGTAGCAGTAGCAACAGGGTTCGTGTTGGCAGAAGAAGCCATGGGTACAAAAAGAGGATTGTTTTTTGAGGAAAAAGAAGAGAACGAGTAAGTCTGCTGGAAATTTGGAGTACAAAAAACGAAAAGCAAAAATTAAGGAAAGAAGCTTTTTTGCTCTGAGAGGAAGTAATCGTGAATTAGAATTGAGAGAATGAAGAAGAAAGAGCAACAGTGCCCCTATTTATAACCGGAGCCTACAACGGTCAGATACCCTTAAAGACGTGGCATTTATTCACGGCTCCACGTAACCGTCGCATGATCACGCCACGCCATCAAAATTCTGACCGTTGCCAATGGTCACATACTTCAAATTTCAAAGCTGGTCAATGCCTGCGCCCCGAGATCCTCGCATGCACAATAATGATACCCTAAGGGTATTCAGGTAAAATTCATATAAATTTTAAATATCTATGCATATATCTCTCGGAAAAATACCAAAAAACGAATATAGAGGATACCAGAACGGGAACTAACCCCTCGCCTCACTGAGGACGATGATTAAAATTTCGCTTGTCTCTACGAAGGCAATCGAAATTTGGGGGGGGCTAGTGTTAACCATAAAAATAAATAAAAGGAAAATGAGAAGGTTAATCCTACTTGGAAAAATGATACATGGACAATACAATTGTCATGAGTACTTCCGATGAGATGTACTCACTCCTAATAAGGAGAACCCCTCGGAGGATTGCCCCACCTTTCGGTCACTGACCTAAAAAGGTTTAAAAGAGCACACGAGGAGGATTGTATGCGTCCCTTGGAAAGTCAAAGGGTAAATGAAAAACAGATATCAACGCGGCATCGGAAAAAGAGCAAACCCCGATGGATCCGCGTGACTCCGATATCCACCAATGCGCCAAGAGGGACCCCAATGGACCCCGAGTCCCAGGAACTTACAAGAAAACTTCCTTGTTGAACACTCCTCGAAGAAAACTATACTCGGACTATCATCCGAGGACCCATTTTCGGAAAAAATCAAGAAATGAATAAAAGAACACCCAGTGAATATGTCCCGAGAACTCCAATGAAAAAATCCCACTTCAAACAGAGCAAATACAGCCCTCGGAAATCAAATGCAGTCCTCGGAGACCAAATCAAGCTCTCGGAGATCACACTTACATCCTCAGAGATCACTCCTGATTGTTGAAGAATAGACCCGAATCAAGAAAGAGAAATAAAACCCCTCGGAAGAATCGCTCTACCAAAACAAACATACATCAAAGGTCCTCGGAGCTATCAGAAGACACTAAGATTAATCTAGTCAGCGCTTAGTAGATAAAAGATAAACCTTATCCTGATTTTTACACTTGTATCAAGGTAATGACAACACCTGTCTTTACCAAAACACATTCACAATGACACCTGCCCCTACCAAAGTCTATATAAAGGGAGGTGATCAGTGGAAGAAAGATAACTTAGCTTAACTTAATTCAACCTGATACTCAGATATACAAGGAAATGAGGAGGAAAAGTTCAGTAATAAAGGAAGGGAATATTCTTGCAATTCTTGTTATCATATACACCTATCGTTGTCTCTGAATTACGGACAGAGCGTTCCAACCCAAAATAAATATCTTCCGTTAAATAGGGAATAATTCCAAACTCGTTAACATTTATGATTTGAGCACAGAGCAATGCTTTGTTCCAACTGAGGATCTCTTTTATTTGCAGTCCTCCTTTTTCATGTTCTTGGTAAATTTTTGACCACGCCACCAAGCTTTTCCTCCCTAGTTCTTGTCCAGACCCCAAGTAGCTTCTGCATATTCCTTCAATCTTCTGTGCAACACCTATAGGTATGGGAAATACATAGCGCCAAAATCTAGTAATGGACATAAGTACAACTTTTACCAACTGTAGTCTGCCTGCATAGCTCAGTTGTTTAGCCATCCAACTTTGGACTCTTGAGCTTAATTTCTTAATAAAAGGCTCATATTATGTAATTCTTAGTTTTCTTGGGCTTAAGGGGACTACTAGGTACCTAACAGGGAAGTTTCCCACAGGGAATCTCCATATATCCAATAATTCAGATTTCTCCTCTCCCTGCACACCTGCAATGAAAATTGAACTCTTAGATATGTTTATGTGTAATCCAGATGTGGATGAGAAGTCATCCAGTGTGCTCTTAAGAGTTTACAGTGATCCTCTATCGCCTCTACAAAATAGAAGTAAGTCATCTGCAAAACACATATGAGTTAGATCCAGTTTAGCGGCTTTAGGATGATATTTAAACTCATTATTAGTGTGCAGCTTCAATTTGATCAATCTAGACATATATTCCATACAGATCACAAATAAGTAGGGGGATAAGGGGTCCCCCTGTCTTAAGCAAGGCTTCCCTACTATTTGACCCTCCAAACTACCATTGACACAAAAGGAAAAGCTAGCACTTGTCACACACATCATAATCAAATGAACAAACCATTTATCAAAACCCAAACCCCGTAACACTTCTTGAAGGAATTTCCAGCTAATGGTGTCATAGGCTTTCCTAAGGTCAATGTTCAACATACATCTAGGAGAGATATTCTTCCTATTGTATCCTCTAAAAAGTCCTTGGGCTACAAACACATTCTGGAAAAGATCCCTGCCAGCTACAAAAGCATTTTGGCACTGATTTATCATGTCAGGCAGCAAGTTCCTAATCCTATTTGCAAGAACCTCAGTGATGATCTTATAAATGATGTTACAGCATGATATAGGTCTATAATCCACAAGATATGAGGCATTCATAAATTTAGGTATAAGGCACACTGAAGTAGCATTTATTTGCTTCATAATTTTACCTATTTTCTGGAATTCCTCCAGTGCCTAAAAGACAAGCTTACTTGTGACTGACCAACTATTCTTAAAGAAGAAGGCATTCAAGCCATCTTGTCCAGGGCTTTTGTTATTGTTCATGCTAAACGCTGCCTGTTTGACCTCTTCCTGCCTTATTGGAATTTGAAGTTGTTTGTTCATTTCCTCACTGACTCTTGGTCCCTGTGCAAATGCTTCCCTTTTTACCTGGGTCACCTGTCTCTCCTTGCCAAATAGTTCCTGATAAAAGTCAAGAACATGGTTAGTGATTTCAAATTTTGTATTCAGAGTCGTACCATATTTAGTAATAAGGGTATGTATGCTATTAGATTTTCTTCTGGCTTTGATATGCTGGAAAAATAATCTCCTGCTCCTATCTCCTTCTTCCACCCATTCTGTTTTTGCTTTTTGCTGAAGTTGTTTGTTGAGTATTTGTTGGGTCTTGGTGTACTCCTCATTTTTAAGAACAACCTCATGATTCATCCTTATGGGATCCAGTAAAATTTGCTATTGAAGCTCCTAGAGCTCTTTAAGGCTGTCTTGCGCCTTCTGCTCTTAGTCTTGGAATCTACTAACATTAAGTTTCTTAAACCGCTCCTTAATGGCTTTCATTTAGTTACAAGTTGGAACATCTTGCACCCCATTACAGTGTTGTCCCAAGTTTCTTTCACTATGTTCATAAACTGATCATCATCAGCCCAAATGTTCTTAAATCTAAATGGGATTCTGGCCTTCTTATCCCCCTCAAAAATCTTGATTAAGCTTGGTGAATGGTCATAGATACATGGGGGTAGAAATTGTACCACAGACTTTCTGTAGGAAGCCATCCACTCTTGGTTAATCAGCACTCTGTCAAGTTTACAGAAGGTGTGGTTGTTGCTCCATGTGAAAATAGGGCCAATGAAGCTGTGATCCTCAAGTCCAGTGTTGTCCAACAAGTCTTTAAGCTATGTGCCAACATTGCTCTATTGTATGGTATCCTCACTCCATTTTTCTTCAGGTTTTAGGACGACATTAAAGTCCCCTGCTATGATCCATGGATTTCTCATGCTATGTGCTATGCTGCTTATCTTCCTCCATAATGGCCTCCTCTGTTCCATATGGTTATGAGCATATATAAAAGTATTTTTTCTCTTCCAGGACTGATTCTTAGTTTGAATGATGCAGTGCATGTATTGATCCCCATATTCTTCTACTTTCAGATCTACCTTCTCACTCTTCCAAAGTAACAGGATTCTACAGTTCTTGCTATGTTGTAAGTTACTCTCTACCTCCCATTGCTGCTTCCACTTATTTGTAATCTTCTCAAAATTTTTATTTCTAATTCTAGTTTCTACTATGGCCTCAATGGTACACTTATTTTTCCTAAGAAAATTATTCAAAGCTATCTGCTTAAGGGGGTCATTCATTCCCCTTAAGTTCCACACCCCAATACTGATCCCACTTTGCAATAATAGAGCGACGCAAAGATGTAGAAGAGGAAGTGAGAATGTTGTCATCCACATAAAGCAATAATTAAGCAATATCGGTACTCCGATGAAGGATGAACAAAGAATGGTCGGATTTGTTGTGAGAGGATCCGATAGTGGTGGCAAAATAGGCAAAACATTGGTACCAAGCAGGTGGGGCTTGCTCCAAACCATAAAGAAATTTTTTGAGCAAGCAAACATAATCCGAGTGTTGGGTGTCCCAAAATCCCAAGGGTTGATGCATATAGATCGTTTCATCCAAATTGTCATAAAGGAAGGCATTCTTGACATCCAACTGATGAATGGACCAAGAACGAGAAATCGCAATACTGAGGATAGCTTGGATGGTAGCGGGCTTAACGATCGGGCTGAACGTGTCATGACAATCGATTCCAACATGTTGAGACCTGCCATCACCAACAAGGCGAACCTTATAGCACTCGAAAGAACCGTCAGAGTTAGTCTTATGACGAAAATTCCATAAAGACCAAATAACATTCACATTAGTCGGGCGTGAGACTAGCTCCCGCGTCATATTCTTAATCAAATCATTACATTAATCTATCATGACATATTTCCAATTAAGATCAGATAACGCTAAGATAGGAGATTTATGAAGTGGAGAGGGAGATTGAGTGGAGGAGAGATTAAAGTGACGTTTAGGAGTTTGGATCTCATGCATGCTACAAGTGATAATAGTGTGAGTAGAAGGTAGATGAGGGGAAAGAGATGCGAGTTGGGTTACCATAGCGGCACGGGCCGCGAGAGGGAGGAGGAACTGCTGTTGGGCCGAGAGCGGGTGCGGGGCCGTGAGAGGATGGGCCCGAGGAGGGTTGGTGGGTTGAGCAGTCGCTGGATGCTGGGCCAAAGGAGTGGTCGGTCGATCATGGGCCAGAGATTGGGCTGCGGGTGGCAGATGGTCCAGAGTGGGCTGGATCGCAAGTAAGGGGGCCAGCGGTTGGTGGGCCGTGTTTGGTGGATCGGGCGGAGTTGGTTTCTTGAGGCAGAAGATAGTGAGGACATACATCACTATCGAGAAAGAAGTAATTTTGTGGAGACTATTTGTGGATAGAGGAGAAGAGAAATTTTGTCTCATCAAAGATGACATGATGAGAGAGAATTATCTTATGTTTAGTGAGGTTATAGCATTTGTATCCTTAGTGATTAAAGGGATGTCCGAGAAAGACACAAGGTGAGGATCGTGGTTGGAGTTTATTTATTGTAGTGGAAGTGAAAAGAGGATAGCACAAACACCCAAAAACTCGTAAGTGTGAGTATGTGGGGTTTCGGTTATAGAGGACTTGAGAGGGAGATAGGTGGTTAAGTGTTTCGGTGGGGAAGATATTGAGGAGATATGTGGCCATTTGTAGGGTGTGGGGCCAGAATGTGGGTGGAGTGGAGAGGTGGTTAAGTAGTGTACGAACTATGCTCTTGATGGCTCGGATTTTTCTTTCTGCTTTGTCGTTTTGACCCGAGGTGTAAGGGCAAGAATAGCGGAGAGACATGCCAGAGTTGTGACATAGTTTCTGGAATTGGTCGTTGTCGAATTCCCTGCCATTATCACATTGCAATTTTTTAATAGTGGTAGAGAATTGAGAATTAACAAAGTTTTTAAAGGCCGTAAATATAGAGGAAAAGTCAGATTTTCGACCAATGGGAAACGTCCATAAGAAGTTAGAGTAATTATCCAAAAACAATACATACAATTTATGACCATGAGCACTAATGATCAGCAAGGTCCATAAATCACTATGAATAATGTCAAAAGGACGTAAACTAAAAGTAGAAGATGAATAAAAAGGGAGTCTAATATGCTTTCCCAAAACACAAGGTTAGCAAGCAGTAGATGAAGAAATATGCCGACAACTGATAAGTTTATTGGAATTTAAAAAATGTAAGACAGATGATCCTGGGTACCCCAATCTATGATGCCAAAGATCGGGAGAGATGGCGGCAACGGTGGCGGCATGAGAGGGGCAGATGGAGGCGGATGGAATGGATGATGGGGTGATGGGATATAGATCACCAGTGTTATCACATCGCATGAGAGGGGTCCCCGTCTGCAGGTCCTTCATAGAAAAGCCAAACAGATCAAATTTAATAGAGAAACGATTATCAGTGGTAAAGCGACGAACAAATATAAGATTCTTTAAAAGGTCAGGAGCATGAAGTACATTATTTAAGTATAAAGGAGTGGAAGAGAAGGGAAGAGTAGTGTTACCATGACGTTTAATTGGAATTTCATGACCATTGCCAACAAAGATATTGCGATTCATGCTCGATAAAGAATAAGACGAGAGAGTACATGAACCCGAGGTAATGTGAGATGATGCTCCACTGTCCAAATACCATTGTTGATCCAAAGAGTACAAGGACAGTGTATGCATAGCCACATCAATACCAGTAGGGGCATAGGAGTCGAATGGGGCATGAGTTGTGTGAGCCTGTGGACGAGGGCCGAGTAGTCTGGGCTGAGATGATGACGACGGGCGGGTCCAACCGCTAGTAGGGTACGGGCACAGTGGATAGGGCTTGGGTGGCATGGGCCAATGCTGGTAGGAGGCCCACGGGTTCGGATTCCATGCCCGTGGTGCGGTTGGGTCGACGGGTCCATGCTACTGACCACATCCATGCCCACGACTGCGATTCCCACGACGACCGCGGTTTGCATGAGACGGTCCGCGGGTTGAAGATGTAGACCCGCGGACGACGTGCGGTTCTTCGGAGGAGGGGGTCATGCTGAGAAGGGCGGTTTCAGCGGTCGAGGCTTGCTTAGTATACAAATAAGTACAAATCAATCAAAGATATATACAATATATTTACTAATAGTATGTTATACCACTATAATGAACCCTACATATACACACTAATGAGACAAAATACAATTCTCTCAACTAACTAACTTTAATTCACTTTCTAAGAATGTTTCATATATACTTTCCATTTCTTAGTTCTAATTCGAAGGTTGATTTATGTACCACGTTTTCGTCCAAATTGACATCCAACTTTTTATACTCCCCCTCACGATGAGAGGGTATATCATGCATTCCCAATAATTAAGTTGAATCTTCTGCTACTTCTCTATATTCTCCCATTTTTTTAGTAAACCAGCTCATGTGGCTGATTTTTTGTTATTTACACTTTCTTTTATCTGTATTTTAATTGTTTAAATTCAATGAAATATACTTTTTTTCATGTAAGTTTTGTGTAAAATTTTAAATAGATGGGAGTTTTACTTATTTTCGGGGGTATATTGAACTCGTGGGAGTTCCACGAGTAGTAGTTGGTATTTGTATGTGCTCCAGGTCAAGAGACTTCAAGGAATGATCTATTTCCTTAAAGAGAAGTTGCCATTCAAAGAGAAGTTTCCAAAGATAAACTTTCCATAATTAAATAAGGAAATATGTGTGCGGTGCACTGGAAACATCTAGGTGTGTGAATTGCAAGAAGGAAAAAAGAGTACTTGCAGTAGGACTCTTTCCATATAAGACTACAAGGTGGAGAAAGATGCTTTTCTTAGAAGACTTCAAGGTAAAGAAGGAAACCTTTCCATTGAAGACTTCTTGTCAAAGAAAGAAACCTTTCCATTGAAGTCGTCAAGTTGGACAAGGAAACCTTTCCTTATTGAAGGAGACTTGCCGTGAACGAGATTAGAGTTGTACAAGGAGATCTAATAGAAATCAAAACGTGCACAACATGTCTTGGACATCAAGGAAGACTACACTATAAATAGGCATGTTGGGCATCATGAAAAAGACACGAAGACAAGAGCGAAAATATCCCGTGAGGAAATTATTATAGTCGAGTGTATTTGTCTTGCTTTTGCAAAGTTTGTGAGTTGTTAGATTAGTTCTAAGTTTAGAATTAAGAAAGCAACTCTTGTCTGCTTTGTTGAGTTCGATTAATTCGAGAGTGAGGAGCTTGAGAGTTGAGAGAAACATCTTTGTTAAACCCTTGTAGTATTTCGCTTACGGCTTGGAAGATCATACTAATATATTATCTTCTTAAAATTACATCTAATTGTGTTCTTTATTTATCCGTTGCATAATATTCTCTGTCAAGTAGATTTGTGCTAACGATTAACTGTTGTTAAACGGATGTTAAGATAACATCGAGAGTCCAACATCAGCTTAATATTGGAATAGTTGATCAATGTTAGACTAACATCAAAGATAACACTGTGCGACAAGTATCAAGTCCCGATCCAACAATTTCAATTGGTATCAGAGTCAAGCACCGACTTCAATGGTGTTTGGATTTTCTATTAAATGATGGACAATCGGAATCCCAACAACAACAAATTGCTTGTCTTGTAGGGATTCAAAGATTATTATTGGAAGGTCAGAATTCGTGCACTCATTAAATCATTCGGTTGGCGAGTTTGGAAGATGGTGATCGAAGGGTATGCAGTCCCTATGTGTGCTCCAGATAAAGATCATGACGTTGTTCCTAAGCCAAAATCAGAGTGGACTCAAACTGAGCTAAGTAACGCTTTCTTCAATGGAAAAGCCCTAAATACCATATTTAGTTTGGTTGATCGTCACATGTTTAAGTTAATTAAAAAAATTTCAACTGCAAAGCATGCTTGGGATATCTTACACAATCCTTGTGAAGGTGATGTATGCACTAAAAGGACTAAGCTATGCATGTTTTTGAGAAAATTTGATAATTTAACATGGGGGAAGACGAAAGTATTACTGCTTATCCTGTGAAACTCATGGATCTTGCTAATCAAATTCAAGACTTAGGTGAGTCCCTGTCTACTAAGCAATTGGCGTACAAAGGTGTGAGAATTCTTTCTAAGAAATTTCAGGTGATTGCTATGCAAGAAGCTAGGAATATGGACACTTTAGACTTTCATACCTTACTTTGCACTCTGAAAGAATTTGAGATGAATCTTGAAAAAGTAGATGATGAAGAAGAAATTCAAGCTTATAATGAAACTGTGATTGAAAAGTTTAATAAGCTTAGTCTATGTGATAAAAATATTCTTGCTGATTTAAAGAAAGATTTATCTGAAGAGATGACCAAATATTCTTGTAAACCTACTCCTCATAATGACACACATCTCAAAAAGATTCAATGTTATGAATGTAAAGGTTGGAGCTATGTTGCTTATGAATGTGGTAACGACCTTAGAATAAAAGGGAATTCTAACTTGGTTTGTGTAGATGATAATGATGAGACAGGTTTTGAAGAATATGGTGATGGACATGTGCCAACGATTGAACAAACTCAAACAACATTTTACGCAAAGGTGGACATACCTACTGGTGTCAAGGCTTGGTGTGCTGCTAACATCCATACATCTCGATGTTATGATAACATCCATAAGACAACACCAGTCCAGGAGATTTTTGTTGACAATTGGGATGAAACCATTTGTTTAGGCTACACTGAATGTTTGATTTCTAATAATGATGAGTTTGATGATGATTCTGACTTTGAATATTTGCATGATTCTATAGGTTTGGAAGATGATTATGTCCTTGAAGGTAAATTGATTCAAGAAGAGTTTCTTGATGAACTGAAGATCATCTACCAAGACCTGCTCAATGAGAACAAGTTGTGTAGATTTGAGAAGGCTATGGAAGATAATGAAAGCTTGAAGGCTACAATCACTCAACTTGAGGTCAGTTTGGGTGGAAAAGATGCTAAAATATAAAAGGTAACATCTAAGCTAGAAATTGCCAAACATACCATTGCCAAGAGGAAAACAGGTACTAAGAAACTTGATAAAGTTTTATGTCTAGGCAATGATGGTAACTCTGGTTTAGGATATCAAAGTCAAGTTACTCACTCTACTACTTCTGTTGAATCCACTATTCTTGGCGTTGTAAAAGAAAAGGTACTTGCTAGAGAATCTAAGAAAATGGCTTGTATTTACAATATATTTTCAATTTGGACACCTTAAACCATATTGTGATAAATACAGAAAGTCTCTTAAAATGAAAATAGTTGAACAGAATAGGGATTCATGCAATGCTGATGCTGGTGTTAAGCCAGCATTGGAATCTGAACATTCCAATGTTGATACTAGTTATTCTAGTGTTACCTTAACATTCGGTTCCAACATTGTTGAACGGAATAGCGGGATGAGAAATACTAGACTTTGGGTACCTAAAACTTATATTCCTTGCAATATTATCTCTCTTACTGTGCATACCAACCTTGCAGGTAAGTGGTACTCTGATAGTGGATGTTTGAGGCACATGACTGAATACAAATGTGATTTGATATGATTATGCACGATATTAATACAACACTAGATTATCAATGTTTCCTTAACATTGAGAACATATTGTATTGCCTTAACACTGCTTAAGACACATGATTGGAAAGAAAGCAAACCCAATTTGAAGAAGTGGCACCACTAACCACTAGAACTTTCACCTATGAAGATGGAAGTAAAAGAAGAATCATTGGCAAAGAAGTATTGAACGTTGATGGATCCCCACCCTGGAAGGATGAGATATTGTTGGTTGGATTCTGTGAAAATCATATAAGCATCAGTCAATTGTGTGATAATGACTTATTGGTAAGGTATGATAAAGATTCTTGTTATGTATCTAATTGTGCAAATGTGTGTGCTTTGACAGGTAATAGGTTTGAAGACAAATACTTGGTGAGGGATCATGTAAATTGCTTTCAAACAAATGTGGACTACTCAGTTTCCAAGAACAAGAGACTTGGACACATGCACAACAAGAATCTGGGAAAAGTACTGAAACTTGAAACCGTGAGAGGCATTCCCAATCTCATGAGTTCTGGTAAGATGGTCTGCTATGATTGCTCGAAAGGTAAGGTGACCAAAGCTTCTCATAATTCAATCCAAGTGGATGAATAGGTTACTAGTACCTCTAATTGTTTTCATCTACTTCATACGGGTCTCTTAGGTCTTATTGAAGTAAATAATGTTAGGGGTAAACAATATGATTGTGTGATTGTGAATGATTTTTCTGGATATACTTTGATTAAATCTTTCAAAGAAAATCAGAAGCTCTTAATACCTTTAGAACATTACATGCTAGTATTGATAACTTACATGATGCTTCGTTTGGTAACATTTAGTCAAATCATGATAGAGAATTTGAAAATAGGTCATTCTCTGGCTTATGTGTGCTTAATGAAAATATTCATAATTTTTCTATACCCATGACTCCTTATGAGATGTTGAAAAAGAAGAGACCTGATGTTGCTCATTTTCATGACTTTGGATGTGTTTGCTATACTTTAAATGATAAAGATTTTTTGAACAAATATGATCCAAAAAGTGAAGAATATATCTTTGATGGCTATTCCTTGAACAATACTGCTATTAGAATGCTTGATACACGATTGAATATTGTTCAAGAATCTATATATGTGGTTTTGATAATTTACCAAGTGTTGCAGGTGAGCTAGAGGCTGGTATGCCAAGTCTACTGGATTCTGATGTTACTCCAACATTGACTCCAGACAATGTTATTCCAACATCACCTGCAGATCCAGAACCTGAACTGGAACATGAACCATAAGCTGATGTTATGCCAACATCGACCAGTCCTAATGTTGACAAAACATTTGAGCAGTCAAACTTACATGAAAAGGTCCAAGTTCAAGATATTTAGAGGGATACAACTGATAGGAGTCAGAGTAATCATCCTACATCTCAGGTTATGGTTCAAATCATTAATGACATCAAAACACACAACAAGAAAATGGTAAATTGTAGATATATGATAATGTTGAGTGTTTGCATGTCTGCCACATATTCTGATAATTGTTTAGCTCAAAGATTTGCTGGTGACATTGTCTTTGTTTATACTAACAAATCGACACTAGACAAGTTTGTTGAGGCTTTGACATGTACATTAGTGATGAGTATGATTGGTGAACTAGATTTCTTCTTGGGTTTGAAAGTGAAACAAAAAGGAGGATGTGATGAGCATGATTGGTTTGAAGGAGTCAAAGTCGAGGAAGACTCAAATATCTTCTACTTTGGTGATTGGAAAAGGAGACACAAGCTTGCTATATCTATCCATCACTCGCCCATATATTATGAACTTGGTTTTTGTCTGCGTTGGTGCCAGGTATTACGCTGAACCTAAAGATTTTCACTTAAGTGTTGTGGAGCGAACAGTGAAATGTATATCTGGTACTATAGACTTAGGCATTTGGTATACACATGATGCAAATACAAACCTTATCGGTTTTGATGTTGACTGGACTGGTGATTTAGCTGATAGAATATCTACATGTAAGGGTTACTTTTCTTTGGGAAATAATCTTTCTTCATGTTATAGCAAGAAACATAACTGTGTGTCATTATCAACTGTTGAATTTGCAGCTCGCAGCTGTGTTACCCGTTTTGTATGGCTTAAACACATGTTGCATAATTATGGGATAAAAAGCGACACATTGTTGTTGTTTAGTGATAACCTTAGTGCCATTAGCCTATCAAGAAATCTAGTGCATCATTCTAGAACAAATCATACATTTTTTATGCATCATTTCTTTAGAAATCTGGTAGATGACAGGGTTATGAAGATTGATCACTTAGAGACCAACAATCAGTTAGCTGATATGTTTATGATGTCATTAGATAGCGAGAGGTTCTTCAATTTGAGGAAGTCTCTCGGCTTGAATGTTTTGTGATTCAGTGTTGCATTCCGGTGTTTCCATAACACCACTGGATAACATCGTAGTCTGTTTGTGGTGTGTAGGATTGTATTAGATTTTTTTGTTTGATTTATATATTGTTCTGGTTTGTCTTCATGAATGTTTGTTATTATTGGTTTGTGTGGTTGACCAGGATTGTTAGCTAAGTTTACTGGTGGACATTCATGTCAAAAGTTTTGTAAAGAAAAACTCTGTTGTTGGTCTGAGAATATTAACCTAACATCAGGAGAAGTTGGGATGCACAGAGTTCACTACTTTGGGACTATTTAGTTGTGACTTATCCATGTTTAGGTTAAACATGACATGAAGAGAAGCTGGGGTACATGATGTTAAGAGCTTTAGTGTTATTCAGTTGTGCTTATGTTCATGTTTATGTTATATTTGGCCAAGGAAATGCATGATGGAGATCCTTTCTATTGGGATGCTTGGAGTTTTGACTGCCTCACATTTAGTAGCACTGATCACTTGGTGTTTCTCTTGTAAACAGGTTGGTCAACATGTATGCATAAGGAGTTGGGGTGATGAAGTATATGATAAGTGTATTGTCTTCATTCAATTCCTTTGTACTTGCCTAATCTGTAGTTGATAATAGTGTTACTGGGGTGTGTGGAGTCTTGTGCTACCTTCATTCAGTGATGATATTATCCTTTTTTAACATTCTTCAGTTTTGGTTCAAAAA
Organism: Linaria vulgaris; assembly: GCA_948329865.1. NCBI lineage: Eukaryota > Viridiplantae > Streptophyta > Magnoliopsida > Lamiales > Plantaginaceae > Linaria > Linaria vulgaris. The sequence goes on along the minus strand of OX415250.1, from coordinate 109,613,751 downwards.
GAGTTTATGATAATTGATAAAGATTTGAGTTGATATGATATGTTCCCAGTCTATGTAGCTGATACTCCATGGTTACCATCTTCCAATGTTGACTTAACATTCTGCATTCAGCATTCTGCATTTCATTTAGGCATGCATTCATTCTTTCTTTCTTGATGTGTATGTGTCAGTTTGAGCTTAAAGGGGATAAATAGTTATGTTCCCATGTGAAGACATATATTTGGGTGATTCAGCTGCGGTGGCACACTAAGTTGTCTCTTGTTATGACTTAGAAGCAGATTAACTCCTTTAATTTACTTCATACCCAAAATGTTGGATTTTCTGTTAACTAACTCTCATTTCCGTGTACATGTCTGATATATCTAAGGTACTAATTTTCTAATATTCTTAAGTTTTAGATATATGTTTTCAGATATAGCTCATACTTTTAATTGAAAATATCTTGAAGGTAAGCTCATAAGGTGATGAGGAGAATGGGAAAGAGAATGAGGATAGAGAGGTAGAGAATGAAGATGAAGTGGTGAAGAAGAAAAAGATGGTTCTGAGGAAAAGGATTAGAAAACTTAGAATGGTGAAGATGAAACCATTGAGACCAAGAGGATAAGGAAGAAGGTTCTGAGAAGTCTGATGATGCTGAGTCTGGGCTAGTTGTTACGAAAACATCGCCGGAGAATAATGTTGACTCGACATTAGAGGTAACACTGAGGTAATAGCTACAATTGAGGCTAACTTTAATTTCCTCTTGGCAGATAAGACTGTGGCTATAGAAGATATTAAGAAACAGTGGATGATAGAGTTCTTAAATAGAGAAATGGAAATAGTTGCTAAATAAAGAGCTATAGAACATTATCTTATGAAGCGATTCGTCAAGATTTTGCTTTCCTCACAAAAAGGGGAGAAGTAAGCCATTTGATCTTCATGTTTATTCTAGTGGTTCTACAATTCTTATATAGTTAATACCTTTTTAGTTATGCTTATAATTGTGATGTTTAACTCATTGTGTATTCTTATTAGTATCTTAAATCTACTTGGTTAATAGTATCATATTAGGAGGGAGTAGCTTAAGATATTAATGTTGCTGGAGCACTGCGCATAATATGAATAGTGAATAGGTTTGGTTTTGTGAAGAAAAGAAAAAAAGGGAAGATTGAAAATGCAAGTATTTTGTCAATGTTAGATCAACATTGTAACTGCAATGTTAGGATAACACTGAACACAGAAAAACTGCACATTGGGGATTATTGCTATAATTGTGTTTTGTGCCTTTATTTACTTACTAACTTAGTTCCACGAGTTGTAGTTGGTATTTATATGTGCTCTAGGTCAAGAGAATTCAAGGAAGGATCTATTTCCTTAAAGAGAAGTTGCCATTCAAAGAGAAATTTCCAAAGAAGAACGTTCCAACAATTTCAAATTTCTTCATTAACATCTCGAAAATCACTACTAACGTACAATGAGCTCTTCACGGATTTTAAGTTTTAACAAAAATCATACTAGGATATTATTTAATGAAAGTAATTACTTTCCATAATCAAAGCATATTTTGACTAGTATTTTTTTTGTATTTGTCATGATTAAATCATAAATATTTACATGTTCTAAGGAATGACTATATCTTATTTAACATTTAAACGTTGCTTCAAAAGTTATTGCCAACACCTCTAATTTTGTTTTATATGGTTTAGGTGACTGTTCATTAGTTATTTACAAACACTCTCAACTTGTAGTTAAAAGTTGGTTTAAGTAACTTTAATTTAAACAAAAGTTTAGGTGACTATTCATTAGTTATTTACAAACACTCTCAACTTGTAGTTAAAAGTTGGTTTAAGTAACTTTAATTTAAACAAAACTTAGGATAACAAGCTCATTTCTATAAGCTCTTGCACACATCCCTTAATTGTATTGCTATCAACAGTAAGAAACAACTCACAAAGGATTTAGATTGGAGACAATTTTGCTATTCATATTATAATTAGAATTTAGAACTGGAAATGAGAAATATCGGGTTTTTATTAAAATTAGACAATTAAGTTGGCATCTTTTCATTTTACACACATTATGTTGGCATACTTCGAACTTTACTTGCTTCATTCACTATGTTAGCACCCTCCGAACTTAACCCACTAAATTAGAACCATTTCATTTTACACCCACTGTGTTGGCACTCTTTCGAACTCAACCCACTATGTTGGCACATGCGTCGATATTCACCCACTGTTGACACGTATCACCGAATTTGTCCACGTGAAGTGTGCCACATAAGGGGTTAAGTTCGGAGTGTGCCAACATAGTGGCTGAATATCGACGTTGATGCAACATAGTGGGTTGAGTTTGGAGTGTGCAACATAGTGCATGAATATCGAAGCCAATATAGTGGGTTAAGTTCGGAGTATGACAGCGTAGTGGGTATAAAATAAAAATATGCCAACTTAGTGGATAACTTTGATAAAAACTCAGAATTATCATGTTCGATTTTAATACGGATAAACACCTTATTTTGGAGATGTAGATAAATGCACAAATACTTGAATCATTTCAGAAATACCTGGTCAATGGCCGATCGAACATTAAATATTTTGTCTATATCTCTTTAAACACTTCTCCACGTTTCGGCTAATGAAACTTTCCAATAATGAACTGACTTGTTCAAGATACCATATAGATGTAATAAGATTCTTATTGCAAATTGCAATTGATCATTTTATTCTATAGTTGACATAAAAATGTTTACTTTCCTTACAATATTAATTAGTGTAATAACGAGTAATAATAAAGTTAAATAATGTACCAAAGTAACGTACTGAAAATAGAACAAAATAAAATAACAAGGCAACGAGAGTATTAAATCATTGTTGACGATGACTTGCATATAAGATGACAGCTTTTAGCTTATCCGTTCACTTTCATGTATAGTTTTTTACAATATTACAATGAAGGATACTATACATACATACCCCTGAAAGTTTGATATAGTTTAATAAGTCAGACAAAGTATTAAGACCCGGCCTTGCCGTAAAACTTTAATAATACTAAACGTTATGGTGCCACTCTTTGTCAATTATGATGCACATCTTTATTCTTTAACTTCAAAACATAGTTTTGTGATTATTGATCTACCACTTGACTAAATCAGATCTCAAAGGACATCTATAACCATTTATTATAATAGTAAACAGTACAAATCAATGTCATGGACGTAGTACTAGCAGGAGCCTTATATGTAATTCATACACATCAAAGCCTAAAACCACAAAGCACATACAAAAATGAAGAACAAGCTTCAAAACAAGAAACATTTTAGCCACCACCACATCCTTATTCCTCTTCAACCAGAACAAGGCGATGAGATAAACTGCGAAGCCTGTGCTCAACCAATCTCTGACCTTTTTCCTGGCTGCCTTTCGTGCAATTTCTACCTCCATGATGGCTGCACAAACGCCCCTCGCTCTCTTGACCACCCTGCCCACCCTACCCACCCCTTAACCCTACTCCCGACCCCCACGTATTCAATCCAATCCTATTTTTGCAACGCTTGTGGATCGAAAAGCAATGCCTATAGTTTCAGCTGCGCAAAATGTGAATTTGATCTTCACATGCAATGTGCGAGCACGCCCAACACAATGTTACTAAAACAACACCCACACAAACTAAAACTCGTATTTGCTTCCCCTTACGCAGATACGGGTACCAAATATAGGTGCGATGTGTGTTCGGGTGATATGAATCCCGAACATTGGATGTACTATTGTCGTGAATGCGATTATGGGGCACATTTAGGGTGTGCACAGTCTAAGGGGCGTGCTGGAGGCTATATATGGAAACAAAATTATGAAGGAGCATCATCAAGAGATGAAAAAGTTGAAGACGAGGAGGAGAAAGAGGACGAGGAAACGATGTTGTTTGAGGCTCAAAAAAGATCGCGAGAAAACCATATTTCACACCAAATGATGATTCAATCACTTCATAGCGCTGCGGACCTCATCGGACCGGCGTACACGAGAAAATACTATAAATCATGATGTGAATAATTATTTAAAAAAAAAGAAAAAAATCATACTCTTCGTGAAAAATCTTAGCTTGATCGTATATGGAGAAATGGTATCTATTTTTTACACACACACACAAGCACGCTGAGATATGTTCGTGGACCGAGTGAGAGGTTTATTGAATAAAACCAAAGTGTAATTAGTGTCGACATATATTATAATTGGACGATAGGTTTGTCACTTTATATATGTCTGTCACGTTATTGTATTGTATTTGGTGTCGCTTTATATGTATATATGTTATCATCTCTCATATGTTATTAATTAGATTTTTCCACTAAACCCCCAAACTATAAGTATTTTATGCAAACAAGGCCAAATCTTTGTTTTTAGACCAAGTGAGGTCTAAACTTTGTTAATCTGTGCGAATTGCCTTTTTCACATTTTTGTGATTTTTTGACCCAAAATCACTGAAAAAATTATTTAAAGTTTGACTAGAATCTTCCCCTTGATGAGACGGTTTCGATGGTGGTGATGGTGATGCAAAATTCAAAGTTATAACATGGGAATTCTAATTTAAGTTCAATACACTTAAATTAAATTTTCCATGTATTGACTTTGAATTTTGAGACATCGTCACCACCATTGGAACCGTCTCAACGAGATGAAGGATTTAATCAAACTTTAAATAATTTTTTCGGCGATTTTTTGTTGAAAAATTGCAAAAAACTGGAAAATGGGGCAACTCGCACAAACTATCAAAGTTTAGACCTCACTGAGTCTAAAAATAAAGATCTGACCATGAACCCATAAAGTGGCCATAGTTCAAGGGGTTTGATGGAATAATCTCTTTATTAAAGAGATTATTCCACTAAACCCCCCACACTACAAGAATGTTGCAATATAGCTTGGTCAAAATCAGGAGCAAAACTCAAAATTCGCTAGCTGATTACAAAATCAGCTACCGAAAATTAAGTTGTCACGTTTCACAGCAATAGGTGTCGAAGCTACTAAGTAGCGAGCGAATAAAATGCTACAATCCTTGTAAGCGAATTAGCTAGCAAAATTTGAGTAGCAGAGCTCCTGACACGTCGGCTAGCGAATATTTAAAATAGCTACGGGAAAATTGCTAGCCAATGTACACGTGTAAAACGAATTAATTCTTAGAAGATATGCCACGCGGAAGTTTGCTAGCACATTTACGCTCGCCAATAATCCTACATGTAAATTTGCTAGCGAATTTCCCCTGGAGATATTTAGTCAACGTATTGTTGTAATGCACATGCGTATAGTATTAATACAAATTCAGCTAGCGAAATTTTGCTTGCTAACTATGTAGACATACCAAAATTTTGAAAAATTATAAGAATATAACGCGGCAAAATTAAAAAAAAATTACACGAATCAGCTAGCGAAATTTCGCTAGCTGATTCTCCAGAATAATTTTAAAAAATAATTGGCGCAAATAATGCGCCAATTTATTAATTAATAGGTAACAAAAAGTTTATTACTTAATCATACTTATATTACATATAAACTATATATATACTATATTAGAAAATTAACAATATCCACAATTAGAAAATATTATATAGAAACTATATCCACTATTACATTATATATACTATATTAGAAAGGTAACAATTATACATTAAACATAAAATTAATTACAAATATAATTATAAAGCTTAGCAAAAGAAATAAGTTTGTATTATGTACAAACTTACAAAAACTATGAAGTATAGCAAAAGATGAATTAAAGGGGAATCAAAAGGTTAAAAAAAAGAATCAATGGTTAAAAAATCAAATTCTATCAAAATTTGAATCAAAATAGAAAAAAATATTGTAGCAAAAGAAGAATCAAAGTTGAAATCAATAAGGTGTAATAAAAGATGAATCAAAGTGGTAAAGAAATTGTAGCAAAAGAAGAATCAAGGTTTAATTAAACAAGTGTAAGAAAAGATAAATCAAAGTCCAAAAAATAAAGGAATACTAATGTATGATTACACACCAAAAAATATATAACAAAATGAAAGTGTTTAATGGGAACGTGGAGTAAGAATTTAGATGTCTCGAATGAAAGGGGGTGTTTTTGATGAATAAGGAATGGGTGGGAATGAATACTTATATAGCAGCATAGCCAATCCAGCTACGAAATTAGCTAGCGTTTTTTTGCTTGCCATGTCACGCGGATGGCGGGAAGAAACACATATGTGGTGCGGATCGGTGACGTGGTCATTTGCTAACGCATAAGGCTCAGCAATGTAGTCTAGTCAGCATTTAGCTAGCAAAATTTCTGAAGCAAAATCCAGCAAGCACCTTTGCTAGCAAAATTTCGATTGATAAATATTTTTAACTGCAATTATTGTCTTCTTCCTCGTTCGTGGAGTCATATTTCAGATCTACTTTTTTCTTGCTCTCTTTTCACAAAAGAACCTCCTTCATTTGCGCAATTCATCCAAAAAATCATACATTAGTATTGGCCTTCACCAACAATCTGGACTATAAGAGGTATGTTTTGTGTACATTTTATTTTTTCTTGCATTTTTTTGTTAATTTGTGAGTTTATAGGTTAATTGACGTACTTTACAGTGAAATACGGTGGTGTTTGTTGTTATATTTGTAGATTGAAAATGTACAACAACGCAAATCGGAGTTGGATGTATGATAGGATTAGTGATGGAAATATAAACAGTACATTTTTATGGGGTGTTGAAGGTTTTCTCCAGTATGTATTCGATCAACCTAGTCTTGTTGATCGGGGAATGGCTCGATGTCCTTGCGCAAAGTGTCGTAACAGCAAGTTTATAGAACTCGACCAGATTAGATGTCACCTATACAGTAAGGGGTTTGTTCCACATTATTACGTATGGTTTTGTCATGGTGAGACTACGTATGGCAGAAATACGGAGCCGGATATATACGACGTTGGGCAGTCATCTGGTAATGTTGATCAGGGGCCGTTTGAAAATTCGTACGACACTGGTCCCAATAACGGTTGTCGTTTGATAGACTTGGTTGACGATGCATTTGGGGGGCAACTTGCAAATGCCCATAATGATATAACGGCAACTGATGAGCCAACCGATCAGGCAAGAGCATTTTTTGAATTGTTGCAGAAAGCGGAGGAAAAGATTCATGATGGAATTGAGATGACTGTATTAGAATGGGTCGCCAAATTCATGTCAACCAAGATTAAGCACAATTGGACCAAAAGTAGTTGTGATGATGCGCTAGACAATTCAAGAAGTTTGTTAAGTTCTGAGGATCAGCACAAAATCCCAGATACTTTCTACCGTTGTAAGCGACTGCTAAAAGATTTAGGGATGGAATGCATAAAATTGGATGTGTGTACAAATAATTATTTTCTCTATTACGGTCAGTATGAAAGTGATGCTTACACAGCTTGTCCCATGTGTGAAACACCAAGATGGAAGGAACGGTCTAGTACAAGTCTTCATCGTGCCAAACGCATCCCACGAAAGAGATTGTGGTACTTCCCACTCACCCCGCCGATTGCAGAGGTTGTACATGTCTCACGCCACCGCTGAACACATAACATGGCATTTAAAATGTCGAGGGGATAACGATACAATGATACACCCGGCTGCCGGTGAAGCGTGGAAGACCTTTGACGACACGTATCCCAATTACGCCAATGAGGCAAGAAATGTCAGACTTGGACTTTGCACCGATGGTTTCTGTCCATGGGGAAATTCTTCTAACAGTTATTCGTGTTGGCCAGTCTTCGTTACCCCCTATAATCTTCCGACAGGTATGTGCATGAGGCAGAAGTATATATTTCTAAGTTTATTGATTTCGGGTCCATCGAGTCCTGGAAAGAACATCGACGTTTTGTTACGACCGTTAATTGATGAACTAAAGACATTGTGGGAGCATGGAGTACCTACATATGACAGTTATCGCAAAGATACTTTTCTTATGCGTGCTCATGTGATGTGGACCATTAGTGATTTTCCAGCTTATGGTATGCTTTCGCAGTGGAGTACCCATGGTAAGTTTGCTTGTCCATATTGCATGGAGAACACAAAGTCCTTTTGGCTTCCAAATGGAAAGAAACACTCTTGGTTCGATTGTCATCGTCGATTTCTCCCCCTGATCATGAATGGAGATGGAATACTACAGATTTTACCAAAGACCATGCTGAAACCGATATGTCGTTGCATCGTAGATTGGGTCCAAAAATGTGGAACCACGTGAGTACCCTCCCCAATATTCCTTTTGGTAAAACAAATAAAGATGTCCATGAGTGGGTAGGTATCACAATTGGCAGCGACTCAGTATATTTTGGGAGCTTCCCTATTGGGAGGCGAATATGATTCGTCACAACCTCGACGTAATGCATTGCGAGAAGAACTTCTTTGATAACATCAAAAATACCGTCATGGACGACCCTGAAAAAACAAAGGATAATTTGAAAGCCATAAGGGATCTGGCATTGTACACGAACCGTTCTACGTTATACGTCGGGGAGGATGATACGACTAAAAGAAAGGCCAGATATTGTTTGAGCAAGGATCAAAAGATAACGGTTTGTAATTGGCTTAAAGAAATTAAGTTTCCTGATGGTTTTGTGTCAAATTTATCCCGCTGTGTTCAGATGCCCCATATTCGAATAACAGGAATGAAAAGTCATGACTGTCACGTGTTCATTCAAAGGTTGATCCCAGCTGTATTTCGTGATTTTCTACCCGATTTCGTTTGGGAACCTTTGGTTGAGGTTAGTCTGTTCTTCAGGGCTTTATGTGCTCGTGGCATAAGTAGACAAAAAATGGAGGAGTTAGAGAGTTCGATTATCCTTACTATGTGCAAATTGGAGAAAATATTTCCTCCTGCGTTTTTTGATTCTATTGAACATTTGGCTATTCACCTCCCATAGGAAGCAAGGGTTGGAGGTCCAGTCCATTACAGGTGGATGTATCCGTTTGAAAGGTATCAATCTTATGTTGTTTTTTTTGTTTTTTCTACGTACAATTGAAATCCCTAAGAATGCTTTATAGTTAGGTTTGTATTAATTTGTTTTCAGGAAAATGCTTGAACTGAAGAAATCTGTCAAAAATAGGAATTTTGTTGAAGGTTCAATAAGTGAGAAGTTTCTTCTTGCTGAAACCACGCAATTCCTGGAACACTATTTTGAGCCCACGTATGAAACAAGGTTTAATCGGTTGAACAGGAATGAAGTTGCGTTGAATGCTGACTACAGTAGCGAGTTTTCCATCTTCCAGAAGAATGGAGAAGTCATGGGAGCGGGAAAAAGGAAACAATTATCAAATGTAGAGTACAACTCAATTGAGCTATACGTACTACTAAACTGCCCAGAGCTAGAGCCGTGGTTGAGGTACAACTGCTTCGTTATATTCCTTTTAATTTCTTTCAAATAAATGTGTAAGACCATGTATGGTTATGTACAAACAATATGTTGAATGTAGGATATTTGATGAGCATATGTGTAATGGTGTTCCGCAAGGCCAAATTCAGGAGCGTCGTAACATGTTTTTTGTTCAGTGGCTGAAACAAATGGTTAGGTCGGGATATTGTAGTGAAGACATTCGGGTTGCCCAATTAGTACACGGGCCATGTCCCGCTGCTAGGGAATTTAGTGGTTACAAAGTTAACGGCTGTAGATTTCGAACCACCGATGGATTGAATCCAAAACAAGCAAACAATAGTGGAGTTTATGTTAAGGGAGCAACCGACGATCCAGAAGAGTTGAGTTATTATGGGATACTTCGTGAGGTCATAGAGGTTGATTATTTTGGGAGTGGGCGTACACTAACAGTAGTTCTTTTCAAGTGCGATTGGTTCGATTTGATAACAGGGATTAACATGCACCCGACTTTAAAGTTAATTGACATTGATCCCACTAAGCGTCTCGCGACCAATGAATCAGAGCCATTTATTCTTGCGAGTCAAGCTCAACAAGCCTGTTATTTTCCCTATGCATGCCAACGACTCCGAGCTAGAAGGGGATGGTGGTCTGTTTGCACGACACAAGCGAGACATATTATAGACATAGCGTCTTTAAATATTGACCCAGTTGAGATTGTTGAAGACGTTGAGATCTTCCATGATAACACCCCTCCAAATTTCAGAGTTTTCGTCGATATGAGCTCATTTAATGTTCATCACTTGGCTGACAATGAAGTCTTAACGGTCGAAAATGACACAACTTTTGACGAAGAGCCAGAATTTCCTGAAGAGGATCATCACGTTGCATCTTCCGAAAGTGAACCAGATGCCGGAGCACAGGAACAAGACAGTGATCCTGACTACGAATAATTTCTAGAATTATATTATAATTTGAAGAAGCAAAACAATGATTTCTCCACGTTTTTATTCGAATTATGTAATATTTATAATTATGCAAGATTTTTAGTTATGCATTTATATGAATTATGTAATATTTGTCTCTAATTATGAAATATTTCTAGTTATTTATAATTTCTAGAACTTTAATAATTAACTTGTATAATTAAAATTGGTAAATTTAGGCTTTCTAATAAAATAATTAACGGGTTTTTATTAAATTTATTATGTTATTTGACTAAATTAAAATAAAATTTGCCTAATTCCACGTTGCTGCAGATTACTTTGAAACATATCACCATTAATCTAATCAAGTTCCACGTTAAAAAAAAAATATCAACACTTAACTCATTTGATCTCTATTCTAAACTTAAATCTGTTAGTTGTAAATTAAATCGAATAAATTACTGCATCTCTATTGAACTCTATTGTTTTTATGAATTGGAAGTAAGAATATATATTTCTTAGATATTTTATTTGAATACTACACAAAAGTAACATTAGAAATACCTAATAGCCTATTTTCTTTTTAAACCTTGAATTAAAAGTATAGCCATTAAAGAGATTTTGGAAATTTTAAATTTTGAATTAACATTTTCAGAGTGCAAACTTCAAACGACAACTAACATTTTCATCGTGATTAGCAGATAATTACAATATATTAATTAGGTGTTCGATGAATTGCGCAGCAGATATTTGGGCCGCAGAATCGAGTAATGGACAAATATTTAAAAGGGAGGAGATGTTTTTTCAGCCTAAAAGCCTAAAACAAAGCCGTTTAATCAACCTTTTAATCAAACAAAGCCTAAAACACGTTAATTATTTTGTCTGCCACCGCTCAAAGCCTAAACAAAGCCTTTTAATCAAATTCACTCATTCTTCCCCAAAATCTTTGTCTACAGGTCACGGCTTCCCGCACTAGATCCCCAAATTTCATAACCCAAATTTCAGAAATCAGACCAGTTCCCGCACTTTAATTAGCTCAGTTCCCATTTTCCCTTTTCATCCCCAAAAAATACACCAACTTAGTTCGGAAGCTCGAACCGTGCAATTCTGCCGTAAAATCGTGAAATTCCGCCGCGAATCGCTACTATTCAGTGGATTACTACAAGGGTATGTTTCGTATTTCCCTAATTGTGTCAATTTACATGTTTTTTTTTTTCGAATTAGGGTTTATGTAAGTTGCATGTTAGGACGATTTCACACTCATTAACATACAATTCTGTTTTTCGAATTAGGGTTTGTGTAAGTTGCATGTAAGTTGACCTATTTTCTTAGTTGTTTAAACTTGCATGACCTATTTCCCTAATTTTGGTGTAATTTTACCCTAATTTGCAAGATGTTTGTTGCTTTGAGAACAAAATCTTCTATTAATTGCCTAATTCAGTTTATGATGATGATTGTTGAAAGTTTGTGTGGTGAAATTCTGTTGAGTTGTGTGCTTGAGTTATAACACTGATGGTTTTGGAGTTGTAACACTGTGTAGTGGTGTGTTTTGGAGAGTAGCTACTGTTGAGTGGTGTGTTTTTGGTGTCTGCTATGTTGTGTGGTGTGTTTTTGGTGTCTTATGTTCAGTGGTGTCTGCTACTCTCAGTGGTGTATTTGTGGTGTCTGCTATGATGATTGTTGATAACAAAGTAGCAGAATCTACTACTCAACAGTGGTGTCTGCTTCTCACTATGTTGTGGTGATGATGCTGACAACGAGTTAGTAGTGTGTGTCACTGTGTTGTTGATAAATTTTCTAATGGTTAATTGTTCTTTTAAGTTCATAATTCTATGGCTTGTAGTAGTGTGTGTGTGTCACTGTGTTGCTGAAAATTGTTTTTTGTTTAATGGTATTCTGAAATTGTAAATTCTGTTAGGACATTTTTCTTATCAATTGTTGTTATTTAATAATGTTCAACTTTAGTTGTTTCTTACATATTTTACTTGTATTACAGATGGCACGTACCAAACATACGACACCATCGAGTTCTGGTCCGGGAGATGTAGCAGAAGCGTCTAGAGCTATTCGTCCCTGTATCGCCGCGAGGGAGGAGATGTTTTTCCAGCTCCCGGCTCAGCCACTGTCTCAGCCACAGGCAGATCAGCGCCACGTGCCTCGTCTCAGCCAGGTTACTCTGCACCGCACACTCCATCTCTGCCAGGACGAGCCCCGCCTCTGCCAGGCATATCAGCATTTGGAGTCCCTTCGCAGCCAGGCATTTCAGCGCCTCGGGGCTCATCAACAGGTGGTTCATCGTCCCTTGATGCCACACAACAAAGGGCTACAGATTTTGTTCCAGGGCCTCGTGGCGGAGTTACCCCTCCATGTTCGTTTTCTACGTCTGGTGTAACTTAACTGCCGCCTGCTGAGATTCAACATATGGCACAAGGGCACCTAGTGAGATTCAGCATATGGCACAAGGGCACCAGGCGTTCATGACGCCGTTTATGCAACCACAAATGATGATGCCTGGTTACCCTCAGTTCAGGCCACCGATGTGGAATTTTGACGGCAGTGGCATGAATCAGTCGATGATTAATCCGATGCCCCCATTTCCGATTCAGCCGGGATTCAATCCACCAGCATTTCAGCCTTACTATTTCGATCTTGCGGCGGCAGGTGCATCCTCGCCTGGAGGATTCAGGCCACAAGGCGCCACGGGGACACACCAATATACTGGATTCCAAATGGTCCTCGGTACTTATAATACACATCAACCACGACCATCTGGAGGGTCTACGGCCCAGAGGGACCCCGTGACACCTTGAGGAACATGTTCTGTGCCCGAGGCAGTTCATACAGTTGATGAGCAGGAGGAGGAGCCGACAAGTGATAAGATGTTCTTTGAGAACCCCTACCTCAACCCCTACCTCGAGGCCTTTGCTGCTAATGTGACATATTATAGCCAAGAGGTTGAGGTTTCCGGGCAGCTAGGGGTCACTGTTGGCGGTGTCAGGGAAGACACAAATCCGGTGAATGATGTGGTTGATGATACTCCGATGATGACACCGCCAACAGTGACCTCTGGATGCCCGAGAACCTCAACCTCTTGGCTATAATATGTCACATTAGCAGCCAAGGCCTCGAGGTAGGGGTTCTCAAAGAGCATCTGCTCATTTGTCGGCTCCTCCTCCTACTCATCAAGTGTATGAACTGCCTCGGGCACATAACCTGTTCCTCCAGGTGTCACGGGGTCCCCCTCGGCCGTAGACCCTTCAGATGGCCGTGGTTGATGTGTATTGTAAGGTACCGATGACCCTTTGGAATCCAGTATATTGGTGTGTCCCCGTGGCGCCTTGTGGCCTGAATCCTCCAGCCGAGGATACACCTGCCGTCGTCGGATCGAAATAGTAAGGCTGAAATGCTGGTAGATTGAATCCCGACTGAATCGGAAATTGGGGCATCGGCTGATTCATGCCACTGCCGTCAAAATTCCACATCTGAACTGAGGGTAACCAGGCATCATCATTTGTGGCTGCATAAACGGCGTCATGAACGCCTAGTGCCATATGCTGAATCTCACTAGGCGGCAGTTGAGTTACACCAGACGCAGAAAACGAACATGGAGGGGTAACTCCGCCACGAGGCCCTGGAACATAATCTTTTGTTGTGTGGCATCAAGGGACGATGAACCACCTGTTGATTAGCCCCGAGGCGCTGATATGCCTGTCAGAGGCGGGGCTCGTGGTGTAGAGTAACCTGGCTGAGACGGGGTGCGCGGTGCAGAGTAACCTGGCTGAGACAGTGGCAGAGCCGGGAGCTGGAAAAACATCTCCTCCCTCGCGGCGATACGGGGACGAATAGCTCTAGACGCTACTACATATCCCGAACCAGAACTCGATGTAATACAAGTAAAATATGTATGAAACAACTAAAGTTGAACCTTATTAAATAACAACAATTGATAAGAAAAATGTCCTAACAGAATTTACAATTTCAGAATACCATTAAACAAAAAACAATTTTCAGCAACACAGTGACACACACTACTAATTACAAGCCATAGAATTATGAACTTAAAAGAACAATTAACCATTAGAAAAATTATCAACAACACAGTGACACACACTACTAACTCACTATCAGCATCATCACCACAACATAGTGAGAAGTAGACACCACTGTTGAGTAGTAGATTCTGCTACTTTGTTATCAACAATCATCATAGCAGATACCACTGAGAGTAGCAGACACCACTTAACATAAGACACTAAAAACACACCACACAACATTGCAGACACCAAAAACACACCACTCAACAGTAGCTACTCTCCAAAACACACCACTACACAGTGTTACAACTCCAAAATCAACAGTGTTATAACTCAAGCACACAACTCAACAGGATTTCACCACACAAACTTTCAACAATCATCATCAGAAACTGAATTAGGCAATTAATAGAAGATTTGGTTCTCAAAGCAACAAACATCTTGCAAATTAGGGTAAAATTACACCAAAATTAGGGAAATAGGTCATGCAAGTTTAAACAACTAAGAAAATAGGTCAACTTACATGCAACTTACACAAACCCTAATTCGAATACGTTGACTAAATATCTCCAGGGGAAATTCGCTAGCAAATTTACACGTAGGATTATTGGCGAGCGTAAATGTGCTAGCAAACTTCCGCGTGGCATATCTTCTAAGAATTAATTCGTTTTACACGTGTACATTGGCTAGTAATTTTTCCGTAGCTATTCTAAATATTCGTTAGCCGACGTGTCAGGAGCTCTGCTACTCAAATTTTGCTAGCTAATTCGCTTACAAGGATTGTAGCATTTTATTCGCTCGCTACTTAGTAGCTTCGACACCTATTGCTGTGAAACGTGGCAACTTAATTTTCGGTAGCTGATTTTTTAATCAGCTTGCGAATTTTGAGTTTTGCTACTAATTTTGACCAAGCTATATTGCAACATTCTTGTAGTGCCAAACCGTAGGTACTTTATGTAAACAATGCCAGATCTTTGTTTTTATACCCAGTGAGGTTTAAACTTTGGTAGGTTGTGCGAATTGCCCAATTTTCCACTTTTTTGTCATTTTCGACCAAAAATCACCCAAAGAATTATTTAAAGTTTGACTAGAGTTTTCCCCTCGATGAGACGGATCCGATGGTGGTGACGGTGATGCAAAATCAAAGTTATAACATGGGAATTCTAATTTAAGTTCAATACAGTTAAATTAAAATTTTCATGTATTGACTTTGAATTTTACGACACCGTCACTCCTCACCACCATCGGAACCGTCTCAACGAGAGGAAGGTTTTAGTCAAACTTTAAATAATTTTTTCGCCGATTTTTGGTCAAAAAATTGCCAAAAACTCAAAAATGGGGTAATTCGCACAAACTACCAAATTTTAGACCTCATTGGGTCTAAAAATAAAGATCTGACTCTGAACCCATAAAGTAGCCATAGTTCAGGGAGTTTGATGGAATAATCCCTTTATTAATGAGATTATTCCACTAAACACCTCAAACTATAGGTACTTTATGCGAACAAGGCTAGATCTTTGTTTTTAAATATTTAAAGTTTAAAAATAATTAAAGTTTGACTAAAATCTTCCCCACGATGAGACGGTTCCGATGGTGATGCAAAATTCAAGGTTATAACATGTGAATTCTAATTTAAGTTCAATATACTTAAATTAAATTTCTCATGTATTGACTTTGAATTTTGCGACACCGTCACCACCATTGGAACCGTCTCAGCGAGAGGAAGGTTTTAGTCAAATTTTAAATAATTTTTTCAACGATTTTTGGTCGGAAAATTGCCAAAAACTGGAAAATGGGGTAATTCGCACAAACTACCAAAGTTTAGACCTCACTAGGTCTAAAAATAAAGATCTGACCCCGAACCCATAAAGTGGCCATAGTTCAGGGGGTTTGATGGAATAATCCCTTTATAAATTGTAATACTTCGTAGATTTGAATTCTGAAATAGTGGATCGGGTTGATAATTGTACGTTGTTAACTTCACAATGTTACTTTAACAACGGTCCAGAATAATAGTGCAGCGGAAATAAGCAAACACGGAATTTAAGAAGTGAATATATTAATATTGACTTCCGAGCCGTAGGCAAAATAGCATAAGGGTTGAACAAAGATGTTTCTCACAACTCTCAAGCTCCTAACTCTCAAGTTGCTCGAACTCAACAAAGGCGACAATAATTGCTTTCTTAATTCTAAACCTATAACTAATCTCACAACTCACAAACTTTGCAAAAGCAAGACTACACGCAACAACTTGTAAATTAATCTATCTGATTTATCAGTTCTTCTCTCGTGTTTGTCTTGATGTACTTCACACCTATAAATAGGTTCTTGACTTGGACTTCAAGATGTGTTGTACATGGTTGGTAATTTCTCTAGTTTCCTTGTCGAAATCGTCTTCCTTGTTCTTGCAGTCCTTCTTGAATAATAGTTCATTTGTTAGTATTTGAACTAAGGAAATTAAAGACTCATTCTTCAAATCATGACTCATATTGGATGTTTTCTAGTTGCACGTGAACACTTCTTTCGTTATATGTTGAGCGGTTAACTTATTTAAGGAAACTTCTCATTATGAATACTTTGAACGATCAACCTATGGTAAGTTTGTTTCCTGAAAAATAACCAAAGACAATCACAATTGTAGAACTAGATTAGTTAAGTGAATAAGGCAAGCCAATAATTAAGATATTAAAAACAAGATTGTAGAAAAGATTCTGCCAACCAATGTTACTCTAACATTAAATTTTTAATGTTATCCTAACATTGCCAGAATACTTGCACTTTCAAATTCTATTATACCCCTCTATATACAGTGTGTTTCACAATGTGCTCCTAACGTTTATTTCAAATGGTACACAATAGCTTTCATATTTGAGCTAAGATTCACTACAAGAATACAAGGCCATCTGCAACCGCCCGGGCGGTTGCAGATGGCCCATGGGCGATCGCCCGGGCGGTTGCAGATACCCTCCATCGTGGGTACTCTGCGACCGCCAGGCGGTCGCAGATACCACTTGGCGACCGCTTGACGGTTGCCATGCTCTTATAAACATGGCAACCGCGGGGCGGTTGCGAAGTCCCTAAGGACATGGCAACCGCCTAGCGGTTGCGAATTCATATTTTCGAAAGCTCGCAACCGCCTAGCGGTTGTGAAGTCCATAAGGACATGGCAACCGCCCAGCGGTTGCGAAATCAAAATTTTCAAAAGCTCGCAACCGCCTAGCGGTTGCGAATTTATGATTTTCGCAACCGCCCGGCGGTTGCAGATAATATTCATCAAAACAAAGAAAAAAATAATAATATTCAGAAAATTTTACAGAATATTAATGTTTTTTTTGTTGAAATTAACATGGTGAAACAAAAATAAAAGAAGAGAAACAAAAAGAAAAGAAGATAAACAAAAACAAAAAGAAGTGAAACAAAAAGAAAGATTCGAAAAAAAGTGTTTGAGTTTTTTGTTGGAGAGATAAAAGAAAAGAAAGTATTTGGATTTTTTGTTTGAGATATAAAATAAAAGAAAGTGTTTGGTGGTTTGTTTTGCAGATAAAAGAAATTGTTTGGTGTTTTGTTTTGAAGATAAAAGAAAGTGTTTGGTGTTTTATTTTGGAGATAAAAGAAAGTGTTTGAGAAAAAAGAAAGTGTTTGGGTTTTGTGGATTGGAAAAGAAGAGGGTTGGGAATGTATGGAGGGTGTAATATTAGTGAATGAAAAATTAGAGAGAAAAATGGTGGGTATATATAGATTTGGGGTGAAAATTTTGAATTTTCGTGAAATTTGAATTTTCCCCCGAATCCCGCCCATTTCAGCAGAATTAGCAACCGCCGAGCGGTTGTTGGGTACCATAGCGACCGCCCGGGTGGTTGCGACAATAGGTAACGCAATCGTTGGGCGGTTGCAATAGGGGGATGTTCGCAACCGCACAGCGGTTGCGAATAATATTCAAGTTTAAAATTAGTGATTTTTGGCAAGTATCTTGATATGTTTGTGTTTATAGACAACAAATATCATTATAAACAACGTAAATCATCCAAAATAATAAAAATTCAAGTAGGAATATAATCTGCAACCGCCGGGTGGTTGTAGATAACCAACATCAGCAACCGCCCAGCGGTTGCTTCTACTGGTTATCTACAACCGCCCAGCGGTTGCTATGTGACTTAGCAACCGCCCAACGGTTGCGAGAAGCCCTGGCGACCGCCCATCGGCTGCGAGAATTGGATATCTGCAACCGCTTGGCGGTTGCAGATAACATCCATATTTGAAACTAGTGATTTTTGGGAAGTATCTTGATGTGTTTATGTTTATTAAAATCAAATATCATTATTACATGTGAATAGTAATAGTAAACGCTTACAAGGCTAGTAATTAAGTTAGTAAAATAGTAGATTATGTGATTAGGCGAGTTCTCAACGATACACATATATATTATGTTCAACAACTAATCATCATACTTAGTCCTTAATGTTGTTCCTAAGCTTGATTTTGCAATGAAACCTTATAATTTGGCTTATTTTAACTATCATTAGGGTAATTATCAATTGATCAAACAATGCGCCACCACGTATCATCCGTAATAGTAAAAATTCAAGTATGAATGTTATCTGCAATCGTCTGGCGATTGCAGATATCTAGTATCAGCAGCCGCCCAAGCGGTTGCCATGTGACTTAGCAACCGCCTCAAGGTTGCGAGACGCCCTGGCAACCACCCAGTGGTTGCGAGAACTGGATATCTGCAACCGCCTGGCGGTTGCAGATAACATCCATATTCAAAATTAGTGATTTTTCGAAAGTATTTTGATGTGTTTGTGTTTATTGAACTCAAATACCATTATTACATGTGAATAGTAGTAGTAAATAACTACAAAACTAGTAATTAAGTTAGTAAAATTGTAGATTATGTGATTAGGCGAGTTATCAACGATACACCTATATATTATGTTCACCAACTAATCATCATACTTAGTCCTTAATGTTGTTTCTAAGCTTGATTTTGCAATGAAACCTTATAATTTGACTTGTTTTAACTATCATTATTGTAATTATCAATTAATCAAACAACGTGCCGCAACGAATCATCCGTAATAGTAAAAATTCAAGTATGAATGTTATCTGCAACCGCCTGGCGGTTGCAGATATCTAGTATCAGCAACCGCCCAGGCGGTTGCCATGTGACTTAGCAACCGCCCAGCGGTTGCAGATAACATCCATATTCGAAATTAGTGATTTTTGGAAAGTATCTTGATGTGTTTGTGTTTATTGAACTCAAATATCATTATTACATGTGAATAGTAGTAGTAAATAACTACAAAACTAGTAATTAAGTTAGTAAAATAGTAGATTATGTGATTAGGCAAGTTATCAACAATACATTTATATATTATGTTCGACAACTAATCATCATACTTAGTCCTTAATGTTGTCCCTAAGCTTGATTTTGCAATGAAACTTTATAATTTGGCTTGTTTTAACTATCATTAGGGTAATTATCAATTGATCAAAAAAATTGCCACAACGAATCATCTGTAATAGTAAAAATTCAAGTATGAATGTTATATGCAACCGCCTGGCGGTTGCTTGCAGATATCTAGTATCAGCAACCGCCTAGCGGTTGCGAAGTGACTTAGCAACCGCCCAGTTGTTGCGAGAAGCCCTAGCGATCGCCGAGCGGTTGCGAGAACTGAATATCTGCAACCGCCCGGGCAGTCGCCATGGTAGCAAGCGACGGCTTAGCAGTTGCGAAGTCTTATAAAAGCCTCGCGACCTCCCGTGCGATCGTCACTTCTTCGTGGCGACCGCCTAGCGGTCGCGGTTAATGGCGACCGCCCGGGCGGTTGCGGGGGGCGGTTGCAGATGCCCCCAAATCTTGTAGTGATTGAAGAAGAAAGGAAAGTTTGTAGAAGAAGAAAACGTGAAGAGGGAGAAAAGAAAATATTTTCTGTTGTGAAATTCAATAATTACAAGTTGCATGCTATACCACTATAATGACCCCTACGTATACACACACTAATGAGACAAAATACAATGTTCTCAACTAACTAACTTTAATTAACTTTCTAAGAATGTTTCTTTTACACTTTTCATTTCCTAATGTTAATTCCAATGTTGATTTATATGCCATGTTCTCATCCACATCAACATCCAGCTTCTTATACTCTCTCTCACGATGAGAGTATATATCATGCACTCCCAATAAGTAAGTTGAATCTTCTACTCTGCTAACTGCCTATCTGTTGAAACATGAAACAATTTGATTGTTCCTTTTGCAGCTTTTTTCTACTAACATGGCAATCAATATTTCGTGAAACTTTGTATTTGAAGCAATATGCACTGCTGCTTGATTATCACAATAGACCAATCCAAGTTCTTCATGTTTACAGCTTAAGTGTTTCATCAATTGTTTTAGATATTAATTGTTTCATCTAAACAACCTCACGACACAGTAGATGCTAAGACTCCATATTCAGTCGTAGTTGAAGATCTTGGGACTGTTTGCTGCTACTTGACTTTCTCAATAAGGAATACATAGTACCTGTAACTAATCTTCCAGTGTCAATACATGCACCCCAATCAGCATCACAATATGCTTTGATATGAATTTTGTCAGTGCCTGGGAAGAACAGACCATGTCCTGTGCGTTCTTTAGATACCTTAAAACTTTTAGTGCCCCTTTCATGTGCTGTTGTTTAGGAAATAAGCTCTCTTTTACATATTTTTGAAGCTTTACATTTTTTTCAAATTGGCTACTTATTGACTCTAAGAGCCAACGACCAGATCACTTTAGGATGGCCGCGATTTATCACACCACAGATTAGAACTATCACGTGAGAAGTATCAATGCATGCCCTATATGATGCATTGCAGATAGAAAGCCAAATATGTAGGCAGAATTTGTGAGTTTCGGCATGTTATTCAGAGACGTAATTATTTGTGCTAGAGATTTAGGTAAACTTTTGAATACTTTAACTCATTATAGACATAGAGTACAATTATCTATTATAAATTGGCACATCTCTTCCAAGTTCAAACACCTCTCCACGTTTTAGCTAATGAAACAAGTCACGATATAGTTGGATTTAAATGCATGTTGCAATTAATTGGCTTCATTGTGCAATAAGAAAGTCTTAGCTGAGTATTCAACACTTAAATCAAAATCACCAATCATTTTAGTTAAAATTACAAAACTTTCCATAAAATGATTTCAAACTTCTGTTATATTCTTTTATAACCAACTTTAATTTTCAGTTCATTTCAGCTAGCTATTATAAATCTGTTGGAAATCTGATTCTCCACTGGAAATCTGTTGGATTAGAGCCAACACTCTTTTTGTCATGGATTATGAATTCAGTTTCTGAAGATTTACACAAAAGTCTCCTTTATTTTGATTCTGCCTCGGAGTTGTGGTGCAACTGAAGACTCATCATGATCGAGCAGATGGAGCAAGAGTTTATCAACTGCAAAAGTCATTGTCCACCATCTCTCAGGAAAGTCTTTCTATCACAAATTATTACAATGCATTTAGATCTTTGTGTGATGAATTTGTGAATCAAAGGCCAGTAGTAGCATGTCTTGTGGTTTATGCACTTGTAGTGTCAACAAAAATATTGTAGATTTGCAAAAGTATGACTCAGTTGGTTTAAATTACTCTTGTAGTGCTGTGAGAAGTCAAATCCTATTTTTGTCTCCCCAGCCATCCCTATCTAAAGTATATTCAGTTGTATTGCAAAAGAAAAATCAAAGGGATTTGTGCATTAACTTTGCCCCTGTTGATGCCCTTGCAATGTTCACAAGAAATGAGTGACCTACACAAGACCAACAATTCAGTAACAACATCAATGGTCAGAACTCTCAAGTTCAACTGAATCCACAAGCTAAGGTAACAATCAGGGCTACAATTCTAAGCTTAACTCCAACGAAAGCAAGAAAAAGACGTGTTGCACTCATTGCGGCTATATTGGTCACATAGGTGATAAGAGTTCCTAGATCTATGGATATCCACTAGGTTGGGATGGACCCAAAGGAAAGAGATCTGCATCTCAAAATCATTCTGCTAATTCAGTCACTTGTCCTGAGTAGACTATTGTTGTTGATGATTCTCGGCCACGAATGCCCAGTGTTGCATTCAAAAAAGATATTTTTGAGCAATTTTTGGCATTTAGACAGGCACAAGATGATAGAGTTGGGGAATTAATTCCCAGATTTCAGATTTTAGAGGGAGGGGAGAAAGAACTGGAAGAACAAGAAGACAATATCGAACAAGAGGGAGATAACAATTGCAATCGGCAATTCAATATCAATAATCATAAATGTCTCTAATAATAAATCCTTAGCCTCATATTTTTAGGCTAAGTAATAAAAACCTACCAAAGCTAGAATTCTTAATAAAAGCAACAATATAACTTAGAATCCCAAACTTACCAAACTATTAAATCACTACCTAATAATAATTAAAATACTAGGAAACTAATATTTAAATAATATTCTATATATAATTTCTATCATTCTCCCCTACTTGAAAAAACTCGCCCCCAGAGAGTTTGCATGAAATAACTCCACTGAGGTGGAGTGACTGAGCTTGAGAGCCGGTCAAATTAGGACGACCTTTCCATCGAACTAAATAAACGAACTGCCCATCTCTTGTGTTGTTGACTAATATGCTTCCTTCAAAACCAACAATTGGATCGGAAGTAGAGGAGTCACCAAAATTGAAGTCACAGAACTATCAGGATTTGCCTCCGAGGATAGGGGTGATGTAGGAGACAGTGTAGGCACTAAACTTGAAGAAGTTGTGGAACTCCCTGAAACACTAGCATAAAAATAAGAAGGTCAAATATCATGATAAGAAGTTAAATTCTTAATATTGACAGTAGGACTCTCATAAATATTTGAAGGAAAGTTCAACAAAGACTCATCAACTTTAGACAAGGAGTGCAACAACTTGCTTTCGGTAGTGGCTACAAACTTTTGGTTGCTAGTTATATCCACATGGAATTGAGTTAACCTTGGTATGGGAGTAATCTCACAGTTTAGATACGGAAAATCCTTAGGCTTTGAAGGCTCTGGAGATTTATGGTGCATGTCTAGGGTTTCGTGTCCTTCATTTGTAAGATGCATGTCAACTGAAGGAGAAACATTGGAGAGCAATGGACAAACAAATATATGAACATTCAATTTATTCTCAATATTAGTGAATCTTTCATTTATTTCATTCCTCATTGATTGAATCGTACCATTCAATGCGTCAATCCTACTACACAATTCTTCAAGTTTCTTATCCGTCATTGCTCTTGTAACAGTCATGCAAAACTTGCCAACAAAAATTTAAAAGTCCTAAAATCAATAAAAAGAATAAACTTTTACCAATAATATGAACCAACCAAATTTTTGTTGCAATCCAGGCAGCCCGCTTCCTTGACAAAACTAGACTTTAACTGGCTCTACATCACCTGTAACCAAAAATTAATTGCAGGTCAAATATGAGGATATCAGCAAGGTAAGGATGAAACTGAAAATAACCCAAAAGGACTAAGTTGCAATATTCTGTCTTCTTCTTCACTGGACGGATTTTTTTTTCCTACTCCGATGGCGCCGCAGCGATGTAGAAGGCATCGCGGCTGACTGGGCAGGCCGGGATCGGCGTGTGAGGCTCGAACTCCGGCGAATCCGAGGAGCGGTGGCGGAGGAATCGCCTTCGACGTGACGATATTGCGGCTGCGTTGCGGGAGCAGCGAACGGAGGTGGTGTCGCGTGGTGGCGACGGCCGCGACGGTGGTGACTGGTGGAGATGGCGGATGCGCGGCGAACGACGGTGAACGCGGCGGCGGAACCGCGCCTAGGGCTTGATGGCTGCGCACACAGTAGTGCGTGAAATTTTTTCCTTTTTTTCTTTTTTTTTTTAAATTCGGAAATTACAAACCAAACCCTAAACTACCAAAAATACTGAAAACTGACTCGAAATTTTATTTTTTTTCGTTTTTTTTCTAGAACTCGATTAAACCTTGACTGAAATACTGACGCAGCGAAAAAAGAAAGGATATGAATGGCTCTGGTGCCAATTTGATAGAGGTGGAGAATTAATTCCCAGATTTCAGATTTTAGAGGGAGGGGAGAAAGAACTGGAAGAACAAGAAGAGAATATCGAACAAGAGGGAGATAACAATTGCAATCGGCAATTCAATATCAATAATCATAAACGTCTCTAATAATAAACTCTTAGCCTCATATTTATAGGCTAAGTAATAAAAACCTACCAAAGCTAGAATTCTTAATAAAAGCAAGAATATAACTTAGAATCCTAAACTTACCAAACTATTAAATCACTACCTAATAATAATTAAAATACTAGGAAACTAATATTTAAATAATATTCTATATATATAATTTCTATCACAAGATCAACCTAAGACAACTGCTGCAGGACCTGAATCTTCATACCACTATGCTTATATGGTAAAATACTTGCTTTAACCTCTAAGGCACATCCTATTAAGAGTGTTTCGAAATCCTGGATATTGGACATTGAGCTACATACCATATGATTTGCAAGCACAGTGGTACAATAATACCCCAAAGGAGGTGAATGTGGACATACATTTAGCAAATAATAGTGTTACAAAAGCTACACATATAGGTAATGTTACACTACTTCCTAGAGTTATCCTGCATAATGTCTTACTTTTCCCAGCTTTTACTTACAATTTACTGTCTATATCAAAGTTGACAAGGCAATCTAATATTATGCTACAGTTCCTCACTTTAACTTGTGCTTTGCAAGACAAAATCACCAACAAGATGCTTGATTTTGCTAACCTTGAAGACTGTTTATATGTCATGCATACTAATTCTCTGAATATTGTTTCACTTCCTACTTATAATGCTACCACTGATTAAACCAAACTTTGGCCTTGTAGACTAGGGCACACTAGCCATGAAAAGCTTTCTACTATTATTCAATTGCATTTGAACAATTCTAATCAGAACCACAACTTGGAAGTTTGCCATTTAGCTAAGCAAACAAACTTACATTTTCCTTCCAGTGTTAGCTCTTCTTCTCATGCTTTTAAATTCATTCATTGTGATGTTTGGGGGCATTTTGTTGTGCAGTCTCATGATAATTTCAGATACTTCTTAACTATAGTTGATGATTGTGGTAGATGCACATTGGTTTACTTACATCAGTATACGTCTGTTGTTCAAACCAACTTAGTTAAGTTTTATAACATGGTGTTACTCAATTTGCTACTAAAATAAAAGTGACCAGGGCTGATAATGGAACTGAGTATATACTCAAAGGTTTCTATGATAAGTTGGGCATAATACTCCAGAAATCATGCGTTGAAACACCTAACAGAATGGGTTGATAGAAAGGAAATATCAACACATGTTACAGGTTGCTACATCCCTTAGATTCTAGTCCAACATTCCATAGGACTACTGAAGTAACTATATTGCTCAGTTGCTTTTATTACTAACAGATTACCATCTAAAGTTCTGCAAAATAAAAGCCCTTTTGAGCTATTGTATAATAACGCACATGATTATACTCTCCTACGTTCCTTTGGTTGCTTAGGTTCTACATTATCTACCAAGAGGAACAAGTTTGATCCAAGAACCACAAAAGCATATTTATAGGCTATCCTCACAGGAAAAATTGAAACATCCTTGTGAATTTGAATATATGAAGACTTTTATCAGCAGAAATGTGGTTGTTTATGAAGACACATTTCATTTTCATGATAACACAGTGTCAAAATCCATTAATGATAAACACCAAACACCAAATTTTGCATTGACTTCTTCATTTGTCCTAGCAAAAACATAATAGAGCGAGTAGCAAATATTCCTCCTAACTTTGACACTTCAGACTCTGATGATCTCTCATAGAATCTCCCTGCCACTCCTCCAATATAGAACACTATTGAAGTGGACAAATCATTTACAGTAGATTACCACTCAAGTGAAGAACTTTTTTCTGTCACCGAATCACCCACCACTATAAAAGAGATCAACCAAACGCCTCTAGTGACAACACCTGCTCCTCATGCAGAACAGAAAACAAGTATAAGTCAATGTATTTCTAACCCTGAACCTCCTCCTACTTGTGCAAGACCACAGAGAAACACTGTTCCACCAACTTATCTATCTATTTATGACTACTCTCTACGAAAATCTCTACACAAAGAAAACAGCAGCACTACAACACAAGTTCCCAAAGGTAAATAATATCCCATTGATGCATACTTAACTAATGATATGCTTAACTCATCTCATAAAGCCTTTACAGCAGCAATTATACAAACCAATGAACCTAGAACCTTTACACAAGCTAACAAGTCTCATGGATGGAGAGAGGCCATGAGAAAAGAGCTTGATGCTCTGGAAAAGAGAAATACATGGCAGCTAACAACTCTACCTCCTGGCCAACATTGCATAGTATACAAGTGGGTACACTCATGAAGAAGGGTTAGACTATTTTGATACATTCTCTCTAGTTGCTAAGCTAACCACAGTGAGAGTCATTCTTGCTCTGGCAGCATATGGCATCTACAATAACTTGATGTAAAAACAGCTTTCCTCCATGAAGAACCGGATGAAGAAATTCATACGACTCCCCCTGGTTACTGCTCTACGGGTGACAAAAAGAATTTGTCTCTTGAAAGAGAGTTTATATAGGTTAAAACAGACTTCAAGACAGTGGTTTATCAAACTCACTCAATGCCTTATTTCCTTTGGATATAAACAAAGTGTTTCCAAAACATCAAGTGCACTTCCTTTTCATTCGGAATCTCCATTTCTTTTTTCTGAAATAACTAGTGCAAGAGAAGAGAGAAAGAGATAGAATGCGTTTAAGATGATGAATTGTATGTGTTTAATCTTGGTATTTATAATCCTAACTGGTGACTCTTTGTATGGACCTGACTTTTCATGCCAAAAGATTCCATTACACATCATGTCCAAATGCTAACGATTACTGAAAACAAAAGGACACATCCCTACTTGGAAACCTGATCACAGAGCAACAAACACAAGGTTTCAAAATCTTAAATTCTTTTACATTACATGCATTGGTCTACTTATTAAGACAAAACACACACAACATTAAACAAACAAATAAACACATCACTACACAAAATGGTTCCAACCTAAACGAGTACACAATGAAAACAGTGTCCATATCACATACATGCACACAACAAACAGTGCAACCCATAACACTTTTCCCCTTTTCTTGGCTCTAATCAGTTCATCTTCAAGACCTCCCAACCAACGAAGCAACCCGGGGATAATTTTCTTCGATCTCTCACACATTGGTGAATCAATCCAAATCCAGAAGTTGCAACGTCCACTTCTGTGTGAAACAAATAAATAAACACGAAAAAATCAACAAAACTAAAAATCTGAAAACAAGCAAAATTTAAAAATCGCAACATACCCGAGATTTGGTGCATTGTGAGAACCTACGACACAATTGAGAATTTTTCATGCTAAATCGAACGAATTTTAAAAAGAAAAATTTTGTGTGACGAAATTAGGGATTTAAATTTCTGGAATTGGGGGAGAATTTGAGAATTTAAAAGGTATCCGTTGAAAACAGTGAAGTTCTAATTTTATCCCTGCAAATTTTAAAAATTGGCTGAAAAATAGGTGTGGGTATAACATTTTTCAAACGTCAAAGGTGGGGTGCAACATTGCAAAAAAAAAGGTTGGGTATAGCTTCACAAAAACGTGAATATGCTGAGTATAATTTGCCGTTTTTCCCATTTTTTTATTCAAAGATACAATTCAAAATTAATGTTTTGGATGTATATAATAAACATAAGTTAATTCGTATTATGAAAGAGGTTATAAATGCATAATTGTTGCGATGTAATCATTAAGATATATAGTTAGTACAATGAACATATATAGAAATCGAAACACAGTACTAGAAATTAGTCAAATTACCTTTATTCTCAAAGAGACTAACTGATAGAGTAAATTAAAAGGATCTTGGATAAAATACAAAAGCAAAACAAATATCAATATATACATATATATCTATAAATATATGGACATGCATTATATTGATAATCAAAGTAAAATGTGAAACTACATCAACAAATACTGAATTAACAATTAGAAGAAACTCTCTAACAAACATTAGATCTAGTAATGAAAGTTACAAATCAAGTAATCCTAGGAATCTTGAATTAATTTGTTAGAATATACCGTCAATCAAGTGATCTTGATAATGTTGAATCAATACGCTATCATATTCAAACACGATGGATTTGTAAGACTTATAACTAAATGTAATACTTTCACACGTAAGGTAACTTTCAACCACAACAAAAACGTAAAATATGTTATTATAAGTTTTTTATGGAGAAAAGTTAATCATATGATAATTCAAGAATTCAATTTTACATATTAAAATGTCCATAAGTTGTGATTATAAAAATCATAAAATAGTTATAAAGTGTAAATTAATTAGTATAAATATGACTTTAGTTTGGAGTATATTATTTTAATGTTATATAAGCTACAAGTTTACAATTACTTATTTGTGTCTTAATTCACCAAAGAAATAAAATTATGTATTACGATCTTCAAATAATGATATCTAATTTTTATTAAGGGATTAAAACATCATACCCCTTGTAGACACTTAAGGTTTGTGTCTAATTAAATGACGACCAGTGAAAAATAATATATTAATTATTAATTCATTTTTTTTATTTTATTTTGGATTTATAACAAATTTGTTTCCCAAATAAAGCAGTTAATATTATTGATTTTAATATATATGGTGGTCAAATTAAATAATGTCTTATATATTAATTTGACTTAAATTATCCAATTAAATTAAATAATGACAAGTCTTGTAAAGCAAGAAAACAAATGCATATATTTTTTTAATCCTAATATTTTAAAGAATTAAATAATAAATATATTCATCAAATTTCAAGACATGAAAAGTCTTCTCTTCTAAGTCTCAATTTTCAAGAGATATCAAGAAGATTCATGTAGGTCAAATATTTCAAATCAAGAAATCGTAAAAGTTTAAAACCCAACAAATCCGAAGAACTGAAGACGAAGATCATATCGTTCTTCATCAACCTTCAAATTAAATTCCAAATCAAGTTTTCGTTTATTTGATCCGAGATCAAGCCGTCAAGACCTTGAATCAACGTTTGTCAGATATTCAAGTATTTTGAAGATCAAGATTCCTTTAAAGAAGATTGACATTCAACAAATTCAAGATGAAGATCAAATTATTCGTCGCAAATATCAAGTCAAGTAGATTGTTAATTCAAAATCAAGCTCAAAATCCCTTGAATTAACGCTCAACTCAAATATACGTGGAAGAGATCAAAATCGAATCCACTCAAGTCAACCAAATTTCATAATCATTTGTTTGAGAAAAGAATCAGAGAATCAAGTAGAAAGATTGCACCACAATTGTACTCTAAATTTATTCAAATTTATTTTGTAATATTTTCTTGTCTTTTAATTTGAGAGATCAAGAATTTGTCATTACACCCCGTGAACAATGGTCACTTTTGCGAATTGCCCCTTTAATTAATTTAAGAAGCACTTTGCCCCTTAAACTTTGTATTGTCTGTTCAGTTTGCCCCACAAGTGTATTTCTGGTATTTTTTGACCGGAATAATTTCAGTTTGAGGTGTTTTTTGGCCTTTATTTGTTACCAACTACCAAATAACATCTAGTACAACACATATGAGTAGCTTAGTGGGCGAAACAACCAAAAATACACGAGTGGTGAAAATCGAACAAACGACTGATAGTTTAAAGAGCAAAGTGCTTATTAAATTATTTAAATGGGCAAGTCGCAAAAGTGGCAATGGTTCAGGGAGTTTGATGTTTTTATCCCTTTTATTAATTGACAAACAAACATTATTAATTAAAATATTACTTATATACACCTCAATTAATATCGATTTGTTGTTTATATACTTAATTTTCTTTCAACACTCAAATATTGAAATTGCATTCAAACAAAATTTCAATTTTCTGACACATTTTTAAGATATTTTTCAAACACCCAAACAAAAGTAAGACAAACTAAACCGGCGATAATACATCCCAACTGAATGTAAGTTAGAAAGAGAAAAAAAGTGTCACATAATTTTAACTACTCATAGTTATTCTAAGTACCCTCATTTATATAATACATAATTGATTTTTGGTGCTATTATATAAGAAATTAAAATTATATAAATCAAAATTAACTCCTAGTCAAATGTGCAATAGTTAGCATATTAATTTTATAATTGTGTCCAATTGATTTGACTATTTATATCTATTTTTTTCTAAAACCCCATTACTCAAATTACATCTGAACGTAATCCAAAAATGTGTTGCACCTTTTTTAAGAGATTCTTCAAAAACTTCAACCAAACATAAAATCGACAAAATGAGTGAAGCTACATCCAAATGAGATCTCGACCTTCTGCCTATCCTGCTAAAAAAGTGTACCCATTGTTTTGTTAATATCATTTTCATGACAAGTTAAAACAAACATTTAATAAAATATAATATTTCATCGATCCAAAAATTTACTGGGCAAAAAGTAAAAAATACAAAAATTAGGTGACATTTTCAATAATCTTGCCTACTATATATATAAACAAATAACTTTACCCTGCAGCGATAATATTTGTGCAAGATTGATTCTCTTCAAAACCCTTTCCTTCTGGCGTTGTGCTTTTCTGAATTCTGAGTGAGTTATTCTTCTTCTTTCTCTCAATGGAGTCAAATTCAAAAGAAATTCGACTGGGGATTGATCGAATTAGCGAGCTGCCTGATTTTATTTTGAGCATAATTTTGTCTCATTTGCCGACAAAAAATGCAATTGGTACGTCGATTCTCTCCACCAGGTGGAAAAATCTGATCGAATTTGGGTTCGTTCCTGTTAAACTTGATATCAATGAATCATTGCTTTTTTTAAACCCCATGCAATACAGTCCAGCTTCTCTTAGTTTTTTAGCTTTTGTGGACAAATTGTTGAATGTTACTTTATCTGATGTGGCTTGTGTGGAAGAAATTATTCTTAACTGTAACAAGAAATATGATGAAGACAAGGTTGTATCTTGGGTTAATGCCGCGTTACGGCTTACTGTTCGACATCTTGATCTCAAGGTCATCAGACTTCATGATTCAAAGGCTTTGTTTTGCAGCCTCAACGGCTGCACAACATTAGTGACGCTGCAGCTGTGGGCAAGAAGTAGTCTCTTGAAGGTTCCAGATGATTTTCGTTTACCCAATCTTAAAACTCTAGATCTTATTGAACTCGTGATATTCGACGATGATGAAGGCGACCAGCTGCAGAAGTTTATGGAAGGCTGTCCGGCGCTTGAATGTTTATCCTTGCACCGATGCAAATTTTATTATGACGATACTTGCATTATTAAGTGTCCTCTGTTGAAGAAGTTGGTCATAGAAGGTTATTGGGAACAGTCTTCAACGGACCTCACGCTTGATGCTCCTAATCTTGAATCCTTGATATATAACGGATTTCTTGCTACGTACAATCTTGTTTGTGACTTCAAATCTCTTCACACGACTCACATTTGCATTCGTCCCAGTCAGGAACAAAAGGGGATTTGGTTATCAGCAGAGGACCGCTATGATCATGAGCGTCGGTATTTAAATGGTACAACCAACATTGTTGCTTCATGCTCAAGCACCATCCGTCTATATTTATCTGACTCTACAATTGACGTAAGCCGCTTTCCCAATTTTTACTCTCTTAATAACTTGCATCACGAGTTTGAACTGCAATATTTTCAACAACCAAAATACTTGACGTATTCTAAGGCATTTTTGTGATTTACGATAACTGATTTATGTTCATGTGCTTTTATTCCTTCACCTTGTGTAATCTTCATTTATTCATAAATATATTTACGTTATGATTTTTCATCTTTGGAATCTTAAAAAGAAACGTGATCATTTGTCTCTCTTTGCAGTAGCATAACGTTCTTGGAATTTGGTGTGCTGATAATAAGATTAGATTTATTATTTGCGCAAACACCTAATTATTTTGTATATGATACCTCTAGTGGTGAGGGCTGTGGAAGCCCACTTTAGAGATTAGATTACAAGACCTGGTAAAATCCCTATTATCTTCTATCTTAGCTTATGAAAAAAAAATTATTGAGGCAACGGTGTTTCCAAGTCTTCAAGTGCCTAAGAGGTTGTTCTTTCATCTAGCTAGTGTACTAAAGAAGCGCCAAACCAATAATGAGTTCGCTCCAGTTTACGTTAGTATGACATCAGCATGAAATTTTTTGTTCCTCTTTTTGTTACGTATTTTAGGAAGACTTTCTTACGATTTTTACGGGTAAAAGTTAAGAGTATCATAAAATTATGTCAAATTATTATAAGTCTTTGTTGTCAACATTAAGTGCTTCACTGTTTTTCTATGTTGGTGCAGGCTTTGCTTGATTCTCATCATGTTCCGCTGCCTTTTTTTCCTAATTTGACGTGGTTGTCACTTGATTACCTCTGCTGGCCGATATTGGGACGCCTATTGCAGAATGCGCCTAATCTTGAACAACTTATTATTAAAGAGGTGCGGCCTTCTTTATGTGATATTTTGTATAAACCAGATTTCAGTTTTATTCTACCAATGGTGATTCTTCCCGATAAAGCTGTGAAAGAAAAACAAATGGTCCATGAATCGTCTTATGAAGTCTTTCAGTTTTCATTGAATCCTAATCAAACAAGTGCTCTTATTGTAAGTTTCACCCACTACAAAAGGAAAAAAAAAAGAAAAAAATAATGAGCAATAGCTATGTTAGTTTCTAACAAGGAATTAGGTTTCACAGATAGAAATAGATAATTTCCAAATCCTAACGGCTCGATCGTTGGGAATTCTGTAAGTATTGCTCTCTTTTTGGTAGTGACTATAGTGCATCGAACCTACATCATTTTGAATTACGCCATTCCTGTTTAACAGGGATTTCGAGAATATTACGGGAGCTTTCGTAGCTTTTCACGTTTATTGCGGATCCCGCCTGAATGTTTGGTCCTCCACTTGAAGAGAATTGAATTTCGAGTATTTGAAGGGCACACGGATGAATTTAAATCAGTAGAGTATTTTTTAAAGAATGGAAAAGTTCTGCAAAACCTAATACTCCATTGTGTTCCTCCTAATGATGTGAGTATTTTGAGAAGATTGCGTAAGTTGCCGAAGCAGACAAAGACGTGCCAAATCGAGTGTATAATGGAATAGAGAATCACCTCATTTTGTCTAGTGGCGAATGTAACTTCGGTGCGTTGTTGATTCGAGTAAGTAATATTTATTGTATGCTTTACATAGTTTCTTGTTTCTCATTTCTCTATGACGTATCTTGGATTTGAATGCCAGAGACTCTTGCATTATCTTTTGCCGTATTGTGGGGATGTGAACAACTGATGCATTATCTTTTGCATTATCTCTTGTATTATCCTTTTTAGAGATTAGATTACAAGACTTGGTGAAATACCTTGTCTTAGCCTACGAAAAAAATAATTGAGGGAATGGTGTTTCCAAGTTTTCAAATGCCTAAGAGGTTGTTCTTTCAACTACTGTGCTAAAGAAGCGCCAAGCTAATAATGAACTAATTCAGGGATTGTTTCAATAACTTGAAGATTTGACAAGCAACAAGAGGCTAAGTGCTTATCAGGTGCAATAGCAATTATGATTCGCTGCAGTTAACTTTAGTCCAGCATGAATGTTTTGTTCATCTTTTTGTTATGTATCTTAGGAAGACTTTCTTACAATTTTTACGGGTAAAAGTTAGAGTATCATTAAATTATGTCAAATTATTTTAAGTCTTTGCTGTCTACATTAAGTGGTTCACAGTTTTTCTATATGTTGGTTGCAGGCTTTGCATTATTTCTTCGTGCTGCTTCCCTTATTTTCTTATTTGACATGGTTATCACTTGATCGCCTCGGCTGGCCGATACTGGCACATGCACATATTGCAGGTTGTGCCGAATCTTTAACAACTTATTATTAAAGAGGTGTGGCCTTCTTTATGTTATATTTTGTATAAACCTAATTTCAGTGTTATTCTACCTTTGGTGATTCTTCTCGATAAAGTTGCGAAAGAAAAACAAATGGTCCATGAACTGTCTTATGTTAAGAAGACACTTATCTTTCAATTTTCATTAAATCTTATGAGGACTTTCATAGCTTTACATCTTTACTGCGGACCTCACCTGAAAGTTTGGTACTCCATGTGAAGAGAATTGAATATCGGGAATTTGAAGGGCAGGAAGATGAAATTAAATTAGTAGAGTACTTCTTGAAGAATGGAGAAGTTATGAAAACCTAATACTCCATTATGCTCCTCCTAATGATGTGAGTATTTTGAGAAGATTGCATATGTTGCCGAAGCAGTCAAAGACGTGCCGAATCGAATCGGGTGTATAATGGAACAGAGAATCACCTCAATTTGTCTAGTGGCGATTGCAACTTCAGCGCATTGTTTGATTCGAGTAAGTAACATGTATTCTATGCTTTACACCTCTGACGTATCTTCGATTTGTATGCCAGAAACTCTTACATTATCTTTTACCTTATTATGAGGATGTGAATAACTAGCCGCATCTGTTTCTCATTTGCTTTATAAACCGATTACCAATTTACTCTCAAGAGACTCCAAGTTTTTAGCTCTTCAGTGGTGGTTGCATGTATTGGTATAGTGGTATTGTTATCTATTGTGCATTTTAAATCATAGTGGATAACCCATGTATTTTCTTTTATTAGCAAATGGCCAAATATCTCTTTCAAATGAGCAATAACTCATCTACTTATCAATCATCACTTGATTAAATACGGTCAACAAGAGCTTATTGAAGCGGCTTAAAGCATTAATTTGGTGTTTCCTGTTTACAACAATTGAATAGTTTTTTCCCTTCATGTAATCTATCAAATACGATATTTACAAAAAAAAAAAAAAAAGAGTTAAAATGCATCACATGTCAAACTTTATGACTTTTTGCAAAACATGCCACAAGCAAAAACTCGATGATTCAAACAACTAAAAAGTGATTAAAATGTGGGAGGAAATGCAGATGACAATCCGAACTTTGGAGAAAATGATATTTTTGTTAAAAAAAGTTCAAATATTTGGGGTGCATTATATAAAATTAGAGCGTGTTATTTTGGGGGAGATGGTATTTTTGTTAAAAAAATTAAAATATTTGGGGTTCAATGTATAATAAAATGAAATGTAGGGTGTATAAATTAATCATACATATTGCACTATACTCTCCGTCTCTAAAATGATTGTTTTACCCTTATCGCATGATGTCATTGTGACGTCATTTTGGTGAAAAGTAAGATTTTTGGGCAGAGTTTCGTCGAAATTATAGTAAAGTTATAAAGTGTCAAGAAATGAAATGTTGGATATAAAACAACCAAAATTGTAATGTTGGATAGATAAGTGAAAAAATGGATAAAGTTTGGATTGATATCTGCATTTTTTCCTTAAATGTGAATAAAAATTGATAAGATGTTTTCGCAAGCGTTTGCAAACGCGATCTAAGTTTGATTTGCACGTAACATAATTGGTAGCAGAAGTCATTATTCCATTTTATTTGTGTGTTGTATGCGTAACTGGTTAATATTATAAAACATTAAATTTTATATTACATCTTATGCACAAAAAATAAAATAAAATTAACTTTATAAAAATAATGAGAACAAACATTTAACATAATATTTCAAGGCATTACGATTTTACTTTATACATAGGGTAAATTCCATTTTCTCTCCCCAACGTTTGAGAGTTTTCACAAACTACCTTCAAAGTTTTAAAAAGTGAAATGTGACCCTCAACTTTTGCGATTTTGTGCCAAGATTCCCTTGAAACTAAATTTAACGGCAAAAAATGCAGACACATGTTCAAAAATAAATAACTAATATTTAAGGGTTCAAGGGTGTTCGCACAAAAACGCAAACGTTGAGGGGGACCTTTCACTTTTTAAAACCTTAAGGAACATTCTGTTAAAATGCTCGAACATTGTGGGTGCACACAGAATATATATATATATATATATATATATATATATATATATATATATGCCGTGGTGTCATTCGCTAATTTTCGGTAAGTTCCTGAGTGGTATTTGCTAATAAAAACTGTGTAAGAGGTCATTTCGTAATAAATGAAATATATAAATTATAACCCTAACCCCCCTTTCCCTTTCCCTTTCCATTTCCTTCTCGCGCGGGCTACGCTACTGTACGGTCACTCAGCCCCCACTCGCACGAAATCTGAGTAAGTTTTTTTCTTTCTGATTTTTATTAAAATCACTCTCAATGGAGTCCAGTCGAAAACCAAATGCAAAAATTGATCGAATCAGCGAGCTGCCCGATTCAATTTTGAGCATAATTTTGAGTAATTTGCCCACAAAAAATGCTGTTGGTACCGCAATTCTCTCCACCAGGTGGAAAAATCTCTTCTTGTTTGGATTCACGCCCAAAAAAATTGATCTTGATGATTCATTGCTCTTAAACCCTAGAGAAGAAAATTCCAACAGTGTTGCCTTTATCAATTTTGTTGATAAATTGTTCAATGTCACCTTATCTAATGTCAATTATTCTGTTGAAAAAATCATTCTTAAATGTGACAAGCCATATGGTAAGGAAAAGGTTGCTTCTTGGGTTTCCGCTGCAGTACGTCTTAACGTTCGTAATCTTGATACCAAATTCTCTCATATGGAGTCGATAGAGGCCTTTTTTCATAGCCTCAGCGGTTGCACGACACTAGACACTCTGAAACTTTGGGCAAAGGATCAGTTGTATCTGCCCGATAAGTTTAGTTTACCCAATCTTGAAACTTTAACTCTCTCTAAAGTGGAATTCATTAACGAAGATGATGACGCCGTCCAGAAATTGGTACAAGGCTGTCCTGCACTAGAAGACTTATCCTTGCTCAATTGTGAGTTTTGGTATGATCTTTACGTCGAGTTTCCTCAGTTGAAGACCTTGATCATCGAGGGTGGTTGGAAAGAGGCGAATAGTAGTCTCATACTCAATACCCCAAATCTTGAGTCGTTGATGTATGACGGGTTTGTTGCTAGTCGCTATTACGGTTGCGACCTCAAATGTCTTCACACCGCGCACATTAACGTTGGTCCCGGTGATGCATTATTGGAATACTTAGATGACGAGGACGTTGATGAGGATGAAGAAACTTTAGATTTGTATAATAGTATCAACATGTTTGTTTCTCGATGCTCGAGCACCATCCGTCTATTTTTATCTGACTACGCAATTGAAGTGAGCTTTCTTAACTTGTCATCATTTCGTTCTTGCTAACTTGCATTTGGATAATATATTTTCTTTAACTGCGATAAATATTTTGTATCATAACATGAAAGAATTATGTATGTGTTATATTCCCTCTCTCTTTGTTTACTCTTCAAATTTTTGTAGTCAGTTGCTTCAAATTTCATTTTCTCGTGCCATCTTTATTTGAATGCTAGTGTGGGCATCTTCATAAAGAAAGTTAGATTGGTGTGATCATGAGCAATAACATATTATTATTTGCTCAAACACCTTTTGTATTAGCTTCGCAATAGTTAGGGCTGTGCAGGTTCCACACTTGACAGTAGATCGAAAGTGTTGTTTAAATTCTCGTTATGTACTAGCTTAGCCTGTGAATTTTTTAGAATTGGGTTAATAAGTAATATAATTGAGGCAAAGGTGTTTCCAAGTTTTTAAGTGCCTAGAAGATTATTCTTTCAATCATGGATGGTTTGAAGAACATTAAGGTTTGACAAGAGCAAGTAGTTCGTTGCTCATAAGGTGGAAATAATAAATGAAGAGTTACTGTAATTTCATTGCCTTGTGTTGGTGGACCCTCCTTTTTTTTCTTTTTTTTTTCTTTTTCACTTTGGTAAGAACACTGATTGAGCTGCAGGTTACTTCGAGCAGTATGAAATTGGAATGAGTTATAGTTTTATTTTATGAACAATCTCTCGTAACTTCCTTTTTCTCTTGCAATTTATATTGGTAAAAGTTAAGAGTATAAGAGATATACGTCAAACATTTTTTAATTGTTGTAGCCTTTATTAAGTAGTTCACAGTTTTTCTAAATTTATTACAGGCTTTGCGTCGTTCGACTGTGCCGCTGCAGTTATTTCATAATTTGACATGGCTTGCACTTGGTCGCGTCCAGTGGTCGGTATTGGCGCGTTTATTGCAGATTGCACCTAATCTTGAACATCTCATTATTGAGCAGGTGCGGCATTTTTATGTTATTCTTTATTAATTTAGTACACATTTTATTCTGCTTATGATGGTACTTCCAATTAAATTTTCAAAGGAAAGAAAATGGTCCATCTATCACCTCATGGAAACACTTTTGCATTAATTCTCGTTACACCTAATAAGTGCTCTTATTGTAAGTTTCATTGGAGCACATGCATACATACTTCCTTCCATTTAAAGTACAAAATGATTTTCTTAACAGGGATTTCTGGAGAATGAAGAGGGGTTTGCAGATTTTGAGAATTTACTGCCAGTTGGGCCAGAATGTTTAGTTCTCCGCATGAAGACTATTAATCTTTGGGTATTCGAAGGGGATGAAGATGAAATTAAATTAGTAGAGTACTTTTTGAAGAATGGAGAAGTTCTACAAAAGCTAACACTCCGTTGCCTTCCTCCTAATGATCTGACTCTTTTTACAACATTGCTTATGATGCCGAGGCAGTCAAAGACGTGCCAGATCGAGTGTGGAATGAAAGAGAAATTTTTGAAGTTCATCGCTGCTTCTCAGCAGGCAAATGTTGCTGCGGCACTGTGGTGATTCGAAAGTAATATGTATTATGTGTTGTACACTCTTTTTAAATTATGTTGTTCTTGAATTTGTATGCCAGAGATTCTTGGTCTTTTGTTGTATTACTGTAGCACCTAGAAGTTGCCACCATTCACAATCTTTGCCTTGATCATGTTGGTGTTATTTTGTTCACATGTCGCTATTATGGCCGTGACTTCAGATAATGTCTTCACATGGCTCACATTCGCTTTCGTCCCAGTGAAGCATTATTGGATATCTTGAATGAATACCATGACGACAAAGAAGTTCTTGGGTACTTTTAATAACAGTACATCCATGTTTGTTTCTCGATGCTCAAGTACCATCCGTCTATCTTTATCTGATTGCACAATTGACGTGAGCTTTCTCCACCTATCTTCATTTAGGATCTTGTTTACTTACACAAGGGAATATTTATCTTTAACTGCAATATTTTCGATAAGCAGAAAACATAACATTATTCTAAAGCATTGCGTTAAATATTTTGTTTCATAACATTGAGCACTTGTTATATTGAAAACCTCTGTTACGTACTTCATTTTTAATGTCATTACTTGAATGCTAGTGGGGACATCTTCATAATGAAAGTTAGATTGACGTGATCGTTTATCACTCGTAGGAGTAACGTATGATTGTCGACATCTATAGTATGCTTCAAATTTAGATATATCCGCTAAAACACCTTCTGTATTATCTTTCTAATGCATGGTTAGGGGCTTAGGGCTGTACAGGTTCCACATTGGAGATTAGATTTAAAATCTTGTTGAGATTCCTGTTATGTTCTATCTTGGCCTATGCTTCTTTTCTAGAATAGGGTTTAAAAAAAGTTGAGGTAAAGGTGTTCCAAAGTTTTTAAACCTACAAGGTTATTCTTTCAATCGTGGATGGTTCGAGGGTGCTGCCGCAGCGGATAGACAGTTCCAATTTTCTCAGAGAAGAACAAGTAAGAAGATTGCAGGGCAATACTAGGCCTGCGCTACGGTAAATTATGTCTCAATTAAGAACATAATGACTCAACGCAGCAGATATCCATGTTTTCATGCGAATCAAGCCATAAGTTTTCAGGCATGTAAGGCTAAAACTTTGTAAATTCCGTGATAGAAGAAGTAACATAGTTAGCAAAAGCAACCTTGTTACTCTCACTAAAGTTAAATTTCATTAAATCATCAAGTACGAAACTGTAACTGAGAGTCCACTTGTATTCCCAATGTGACAAAACTGAGGTTCTCACTGCATCGACCGTGGGTAGGCGGGAGAGAATGTGAGATATATATAACCCAATCTGGCAGATTACTAATGAGATCAATTCCAGAATAGATAGTTTTTCGAGATTTCTTTCTTAATTTCCCATAGATAGTTTTTCGAGATTTCTTTCTTAATTTCCCACTAACTGGAGTGCTTGTAGTCATAATTTCACAAAACCAACCATTAAAATATTACAAAGTGTTGTTACTTTGGATGCGAACAATACATCAATAAAATCACCATGAGGTTCCTTAGATTCCAATATCTTCCAATTTCCAACAGGACTATCATGCATTATAATAACAACACAAAAGTCACAGTACCACCATTCAATAACTAAAGCATTGGAAAGATTTAACAGTCTGTTTCTTAAAAAAGTAACAAACACAAACCAACACTAACATACTGTAGGTCAAGAAATTCAATGGTAGTAACTTCGAGCTATTCACATCCTCAGAATAATATGTAAAAGAAGTAAGAAATCTTTGGCATAGAGATCCAAGATACATAGAAATTGGAAACAGAGTGCAAAGCAAATAGAGGAAAACAGTTGATGTGCAAGATCATACGCTCATTCCCTTTCTCATTCTACAATCAATCCGACACGTCCTTGACTGCCTCGGCAAAATAAGCAATCTTGTCAGAACACTCATATCATCAGGAGGAAGGCAATGAAGTATCAAGTTTTGAAGAACTTCTCCATTCTTCAAAAAGTACTCTATCAATTTAATTTCATCTTCATCCCGTTCATATACTCGAAATTCAATGGTCTTCACATGCAATATCAAACATTCAGGCGGGATCGGCAGTAAGTTCTCAAAATCTGCAAACCCCTCTTCATTCTCTTCAAATCCCTGCTGAGAAAAGAGTTCTTTACTTTAAAGGAATTAACGGAAAAGAGCATTCATTCGACGATAGATGATACTCTCCCCTGTCCGAAATTCATTAGAAAGAATCTCATAAGCAGAATAACATTAGTATTGGATTTATATAAAGAAATAACATAAAAAATGCAGCACCTTGCAAGAATGAGATGTTCAGGATTAGGTGCAATCTGCAATAAACGTGCCAATGGTGAGTGAGTTCTTTCCTGTCCCAAATTCATGAGAAAGAATCATCATAGCTAGAATAGAATCTGTATTAGGTTTATACAAAATATAAGATAAAGAATGCTACACCTCTTCAATAGTGAGTTGTTCGAGTTTGGGTGCAATTTGTAGTAAACATGCCAATATCGATCAGTGGAGGCAACCAAGTGATAAGCGCATCAAATTATGAAACGTGGGCAGCAGCATAGAGAAACAATGCAAAGCCTGCAACCAAGTAAGACGGCATATATATGTGGAATACCTAATAAAGACTAGGATAATTAAAAATTATTTGATGTTATGATACTCTCACTTTCGCCCATAACAATTGCAAGACATTTTTCAAACATAGACAGCTCACATGAATGAATGAAGATAAATTAAGAAAGCTCACATGAATTGTGCAGCCAGATAAACATAGACAGATTGTGCTTGAGCAAGTCGAAACAAGCATGGATGTCTTATATATTAGCAAAATACGAAAGTATCCCATCATTGTCACCCTTGTCTTCTTCTAACCACTCCAAAACTTGATCATTGGGACTAATGTCAAAGTGAGCCGCGTGAAGAGAATTGAAGTCCGAAACAAAGCTGTCAGTAGCCAGAAAACTGTTATATATCAACGATTCAAGATTAGGGGCAATAAGTGTGAGGTTTCTTTCGGACTGTTCCAAACAATCCTCTATGACCAACTTCTTCAACAGAGGACACCTGGATGCAAAAATTATACCAAAATTTGCATTCGAACAAGTGTAAGTATTCTAGCGCCGGACAACCTTCAGTCAGTAGTCTCATCCCATCGCCATCGAATATGAGTCCAGCAAGAGATAAATTTTTGAGGTTGCGTAAACTGAAGTTATTCGGAATCCGAAAATGAGAATTTACATAAAGCAGCCGCAATGTGACCAATTTCGTGCAGCCGTTGAGGCTTGGAAATAAGGTCTCTGCTGACTCGTTAAATTCAAGATTCGGCAAATGAGACAAAATTAGGCTCCAAGTGAATTTTGTAGTTCACTAATTATCAAATGTGGTTTAACCATATTGTTTGTGCAAAGAAATCGGTTTGAGAGAAGAGCCGAACCAAAGCGCAAATTTTAATTTGATTTGGTACTTTACTAAATAAAAAAAAGGAATGAAAATATATAACGACGCAGTAGTAAGAATTCATTAAACACTTCAAAA
Organism: Linaria vulgaris; assembly: GCA_948329865.1. Taxonomy (NCBI): domain Eukaryota; kingdom Viridiplantae; phylum Streptophyta; class Magnoliopsida; order Lamiales; family Plantaginaceae; genus Linaria; species Linaria vulgaris. The sequence goes on along the minus strand of OX415250.1, from coordinate 109,571,128 downwards.
CTATAGCTTTTTCTTAGTTTGAATAAAGCTTTATGCGAAATTTTGCAAACAGCAGCAACTTTTGTTTTAAATCAACTTAAACAAATATCCCTATGATTAAACCCGACATTTTTTTCTTTCTTCTAAAACTGCTTTCTTTTTGTTTTTATATATTAAACAATAACTTATTTATGGGAAAGGAAAGGTTATATATTATTAATGCTCAAAATAAGTTAACATCAGCTGAACAAGCAAAACATACCAGGGAGGCAAAATAAGGTCACTACTGCTCGATGAAAGTATATATATTCATTACATTGTGAAGACTAGCTTATGCATATATAGTTTGAATCCATGAAGAATCAACTTCATTACATCCGAAGCACAGCTCTATCATCAATCAGCTCAAAAATCGAAAGAAGTAATGCCACCAGAAAATTTCAACTTTCAAGTAAAACTAAACAAGATGAAAATCTTTGCTAATTAGTAATTAAGAAGATACACCACATATCATAAGGAATTGATCGATGTAAATCAACTATCAGATTCTTGTTACGTACTCTTCATGAGAGACAGTAGTTACTACAGAAGTTGAAGCTCTCGGATATTTTGATATCTCTTCTGCAAAGTAATCACAATCTCGTTCGTCGTAGACACAAACATGCAACTTCTCCAGGTGTAGTGCGTTCTTCAAGAAAAATTGTATCAGTCGTTGCTCAGGTAACTCCCCAACATACCAAGTAAATGTGATTTCCTTGAGGTGAGACACAATACAAGATGGAATATATCCGTCCGCATCATAATCGTGATCTTCCAAGTATCTCTAACAAATAATCAAAACAGAAGTATTAAAAGAGGAAAAATCAGACTGGGTAGTTGCTGTAAGGATGGACGTGGCAATTAATTAGCGTCTTCTTACCAAGTCTATGACGAGAAACTTCAGATAAGGCATAGCAATGAGTAACTCAAATAATGCTCTTGTATTACACAAATACTCGATAGCTACCAATTTTTTCATCTTGTACAACTTTGGAAGAGAGAATTTAACGTTTGATTGAGCAATAGCCTTGCCAAACATCACAAAGAAAACACACATCAGCTCAAAGAAGATGCAAAATGTAAGAAAATAATATATATATATATATATATATATATATATATATATATATATATATATATATGGAGCTTGTGTAATTTAGTCGTAATTGACAAAGAAGGAAGAGTACCTTAGCCACAACACCTGATAGCGTCAAATCTTCTATGCTTGGGAATCCTTCCAATAGCTTTCGAAATGCCAGTCCATCCTTCTTAGGTAAGCAATCATCAGCAAGATTCATTAGAGTTGCATAAATAACTTCTGTTTTACCAGATATAACAATGTTTCCCGATAAAGGACCACCACATTCGAAGTCCACGAGATTGCTTGCGCTAATTTTGATTGAATAGTACTCAATTCCAGTGGCATAGTATGAGCTCCAACACTTGAACATGGTCATTCTAGGAGCATCAATTTCCACAAACTTGGTATTCAACCATTTGCAGCGTATTAGTGACAACGTTTCCAACACAGGAGAATTGAATTTCACCACATCAGAATTTCCATTCATATTCAAAAACTCAACCTCCACAAGATCCAAAGTTGTGAGGTAATGGAAACCAATCCCAGCAACAACTTTAAAGGTGCAACGGACATCAAGCACCAATTTTCTCAGCGAATAGCAATTAAAGAGGTCGCAAGGCAAGTTGATGCCTTCACATGTATACCGTATGTTTAAACAATTAACTCCATGACTTAATGCAGAATAAATCCACGCTTTCATGAGACTTAAGTAGTACTCTCCGTAGCAAGAAAGACGAAGACTTTGTAGATTCTGGGATAGAAGGAGAGTTCTGTTGACAAAGTTGGCAAAAGTAGCTTCGCAACTCTTATTATCGTTCCGTGTTCCTACGTCTAGTTCAATGTCGCGAATTGAAGTCCACTTGTATTTCCAATATTGCGACAAAACCGATGTTCTTACTGCGTCCTTGGTGGGTAGGCAAGACAGAATGTGAGATATAATACGATCAGGCAGCTTACTGATGCGGTCATGTTTGGCATAATCGGTTTTCCGAGCCTTCTTAACTGAAACCATACTAATACTCATATTTTCACCAAATCAACCTGTAAGAAAGATGTTGTGAGAAACTTTTAATTGATTAAAGTGGGAACTCAATCTCTCTTTGTCAACGAATCACATGCTGGAGGAAGCATATAACACATACCACTATGAAATGAGAGTAACTAATGACTAGAATGTAACCAACATAACAAGGCTACAACATAAATACCAATATCAAATTAAAAGTATATCTTCCTAATTATCTAAACATAAAGTGAATTATTAGAAGTAGATATTGAAACAATAATCTCATGTTTTTTTTAGGGATAAAAGCACCAAACCCCCTGAACTATACCGACTTTTGGGCACCACCCCCTAAACTTTGTAAATAAGCACTTTGCCCCCTAACCTTCGCCAACCTGTTCGATTTGCCCCATGTTAAATTTTCGACCAAAAAATCGGCGATTTTTTTTTTTAGAATCTTCTCCTCATTGAGACGGTTTCAGTAGTGGTGACGGTATCGCAAAATTCAAAACTATTACACGGGAAATCTAGTTTTAATTTGTCGAATTTCTGGAAAATGTGATGAACACCTTCAAGTGTTCTTTATATTTTCCAAAAATTCGACGAATTAAAACTAAATTTCTCGTAAAATGGTTTTGAATTTTGCGATACCGTCACCATTACCGGAACCATATCGACGAGTAAAAACCCGATTTGATTCAAAAAGAGTTCGACAAAAACTTTTCGGCAATCCGCAGCGGCGTAATGGCGGGTTGCCAGGTTTTTCCGCCGGAGTTTCTAGTGTTACACTCAATATTCTCCTCGTTGAAACGATTCCGGTAGTGGTGAAGGTATCGCAAAATTCAAAGCCATTACAAGGGAAATTTAGTTTTAATTTGTCGAATTTCCGAAAAATGTGATTACCACCTTCAAATGTTCTTCATATTTTCCAAAAATTCGACGAATTAAAACTATGTTTTCTGTGTAATGTCTTTAAATTTTGCAATACCGTCACCACTATCGGAACCGTCTCGACGAGGAGAAGATTCAGAAAAAATATAAAAAATTTTAGCATTTGTTGGTCGAAAAATTGTCAAAAGGCAAATCGAACAGGTTGGCGAAGGTTAGGGAGCAAAGTGCTTATGGTTTGGTGGTTTTATCCTTTTTTTGATGGGTAACATAAATCTCATGTTGTTCGGAATACGAGCAATTAATTCCATATACATACATTAATGAACAAGAAATTGATTCTTTTTATGAAAAAAGAATTCAAAATATACATAAGAATGGGCAAAAAATTTGTGGTAAGCACCTTGGGATACAATAAATGGGTAATTACATTAAACCCCCCATCGTATGGTCCCTTTTTAAGTCAACCCTTTTAACTTTGTTTTGACTCAGTCAACCCCCATCGTATGCCAAAATCATCATTTTACCCCAAGTCAACTTTTTACACATTTTTTAGGGGTATTTTTGTCAAATGTCAAAATTTTTAATATTTATTTTTTAAAAAATGTAAAATTTATTAATCGACAAATATTATTTTTCAACAATTTTTTTTTCGAAAAATTTGTTGGGAAAAAAAATTTGGTCGAAAAAAACATTTTTTTTGGCAAAAATTAATATTTGTCAATTAATAATTTTTTTTATTTTTTTTTAAAAAATTATAAAAATTTTTGACATTTGACGAAAATACCCCTGAAAAAAGTGCACAAAATTGACTTGAGATAAAGTGATGATTTTGGCATACGATTGGGGGGTTGACTGAGTCAAAACAAAGTTAAGGGGATTGACTAAAAAAAGGACCATACGATGGGGGTTTAATGTAATTACCCCTACCATAAATATCGGTTGATTCAGTATTTGATGATAAGTCTTATTTAAATTGACTCTATTAAGATACTATAGTTGTTCACATTGACCAGATTTGCGGAAGCAAATGTTAGTAATTAAATGTGCTGGTGAATATGAAATAAATGTTCTTTTTGGAGAAGCCGTGAATTAATAACAATCTAATATAATGTTCTTACATTTTAAATCGATATAGAATGAAAAAAAATTATTCACTCTCCAAAACAAAATTGACATGCTCCAGTAAGAAGCATCTCATGAAAACTTTATATTCTTCAAGAATTAATACTTACCAAAGATATAAAACAAAACGTGTAGAAGACAAAAGAATGAAAGCATACCCTTTGAGTTCTGGCTGTTTGAGTATGCTCTACACCAAAAGAATGAGTCGTCAATCTTCCATTCCAATTAGTGAATTTTGATGCAAAGTCAGTACAACACCACAAGAATTTGAACTCCAATAAACTCATTTTAGAGAAAGTTTTATGTTGATTTATATAGAATAAGTTATAGGTACAAAATTATACACGTGTTACGCATGATGTGAGGCGTTGTTTTTTTTTAAAATTACAGAGTGGTATTAAGTGAAGATTCAAAAAAAACCAGCACAGAAAGCATAAAGTTAAACGAAATTTGTCAAATTTGATACAAGTCTTCAAAATCATACACGTGTTACGTATGTGGTGAGCCATTATTTTTTGAAAACTACAGACGGTATTAGGTGAAGATTCAAAAAATACTAGCACAGAAAGCATAAAGTTAAACGAAAATTTCCAAATTTGATACAAGTCTACAAAAATACACGTGTTACATATGTGGTGAGCCGTTAATTTTTGAAACTACAAGACGGTATTAGGTGAAGATTCAAAAAATACTAGCACCGAAAGTCCGAAAGCAAGAAAATTAAACAAAAATTACAATATTTGGTGCGAGTCTCAACTAAATATTGTTACGACCTAGAGAAATAAAATAAAGTAACCAACACTAAAGAACTTTTGACAAATTTTCCATGTGTTATGCTAATTTGCCAAGTTACTGTCAAAAGAATATTGAATAGGCAAAATTAGGTACTTCAAAATTTAAAAATAACACATCATTATTCCCCATTGCGTGATACAATTTACTGTAGCCCGTAGCCCGCTCGAAAAGGAAAGGGGTTTATGAGAATCTTAAATAAAATGGACTTAATATATAATTATATGAGTATATTGCTGAAAGCACTCCTCTACTAGTAATCTATTTCACCAATAAATACCATCATATGTCACTAATATTATTGCACACACACCTTTCTTTTCACGCACATGATATGATAATAGAAGTACTTTATTGTTGTGCAAAAGATACCAAATTAGCCGCAATCTTACTGATACATATTCGCCTGGTACTCTTATGCGCCCATCATTTTAAATTTTAAAAAGAAAGATTTTGTCATGTTTGCAAAATTTCTCATAAAGCTTCCCTAAAATATGAAAAGTGGCATGAAATATGTACTGATACTTATTGGGTAATTAGCTTTTACATTTTTTACTAAACACACTCAACTTTGTATATTCTTTTACAAAATTAGATTAAATTGCTTATGAAAAATAATTTATAGAAAGCCTAAGTTTGAATAATTAATTCGACCCTTAAGCAAAAGTACCAAATAACTTATTTTGCAATAGGTTATATGGCAACAAATACTCTAAAAGCAAGTGAATACAAATGTGATTATGGTAAAAGAAAAGAATCTTAAAGCTACGTAGCATTAGAATGAACTTCTGCCTTTATAAGCTAAGTAAAAGTGTACAGTGCTGAGATTGCCACTTTGGCTGCAAACACTACATCAACAGAGTCAGCAGGAGGTTCCTTAAATTCCAACTGAAGCATTGGAGGAATTTAACATCTATTTCATAAAAAAGTTACAAACACAGACCAACACTAACATATTACTGTAAGTAAAAAAATTCTTCAAGCTGTTCAAACTCTCATAACAGAACAAGTAAGAAAAATTGGCATCGAAATTCTAGTTACAAGGAAACTGGAAACAAGGTGTAATGCAAATAACATTTGCCACTAGAGGAATTCTAGTTACAAGGAAACTGGAAACAAGGTGTAATGCAAATAACATTTGCCACTAGAGGAGAACAGGTTATAGAAAAACTGAATGCAAACATATACCAATTGCAAAGATAATGAAATGCTCATTGCATCAGAAGAAGAAATAGATTTTTATGGATGATGAAACTCTTACAGAAACTAATTACATTTATAGGATTGAAACTAAGAAAGGAGACAAGATACACATGTCAAAAGGAATCTATTCTGACAGCTTTCCAACTCATTCATGTTCTATCAGCTTAGTGGTTGTGCATCAGCTTCTCTAGATGATCCCCACATTCTCAGATGCTCCTCATAGATCAGGTGCACTCCACATTTTTGTCAGGATCATGCAGTCCACATTCTCCTTCTTCTGACAGTCGATCATGCAGTCCACATTCTCCTTCTTCTGATTTCTCTTCTGTTTCTCTTTCTTCTTCTGATTCTTCTTCTTCTGGATCATATGGATCAGTCTTCATGTGTTGCATTTGGATCAAGCTTTTGATACTCCCCCTCAACAGGAGAATACATGTCATGTATTCCAATCTTGTTCATGATTACTTTGAACTGTTTCATGCTCAATCCTTTGGTGAATATATCAGCTAGCTGTCTATTTGTAGACACATGAAACATCTTAAACAGTCCCTGCATTAACTTTTCCCTAACCACATGGCAATCTATTTCTATGTGTTTAGTCCTTTCATGATAGACTAGATTTGAAGCTATGTGTATGGCAGCTTTATTATCACAGAACAAGAGAGTTGACTGATCATGCTTGAAACATAAATCCTCCAATAGGTTCTTCATCCAAACAATCTCACAGACTGTAGAAGCCATTGCTCTATATTCAGCTTCAGTTGAAGATCTGGATACAGTCTGTTGCTTCTTAGATCTCCATGAGACTAAAGCATTGCCAATGCATACACATAATCCAGTAACTGACCTCCTAGTATCTGTGCATTTAGCCCAGTCTGCATCACAGTAAGCTTTCAGGTGAATATCATTTTCACTTGGAAAGAACAATCCTTGTCCTCGAGCATTTCTCAAATACCTTACAACCCTGAGAGCTATGTTCATGTGAGACTTAATTGGATTTGCCAAGAATTGACTTAGAGTTTGAACCACATAGGAAATGTCAAGCCTTGTGATTGTGAGATACAACAATCTCCCTATTAGTCTTCTGTAGGTTGCAGGTTTGTCAAGAGGATCTTGATCATCTTGAACTATCTTTAAGTTAGGATCTACTGGAGTAGTGACAAATTTACCTTTTAGCAGCCCACAATCATTAATGATATCCAGTGTGTATTGTCTTTGATTCAAATATATTCCACTCTTGTTTCTTGCAACTTCAATTCCAAGGAAGAACTACAAGGGACCAAGATCTTTGAGTTTGAAATTGTCCTTGAGGAATTGTTTTAGTTGAGTGATCTGTTGCTCATCATTTCCTCCAATGATAATGTCATCAACATATATCAAGATGACAATTATGGAGTTAGACATTCTTTTGATGAATAGGGAATAATCAGCAGAGGATTGTTTGAAGCCTTGAGAGGATATGACAGTGGTGAGCTTGTGGTTCCACTGTCTGAAAGTTTGTTTGAGGCCATATAGTGACTTGTGCAGTTTGCAAACTTGTTCCCCCTCAGTAGCAAGGCCTGGAGGAGCCGTCATGTAGACTTCTTCTTCTAAATCACCATAGAGGAAGGCATTGTTTACATCTAGCTGAGAAAGGGACCAACCATTAGCAGAGGCAAAAGCAATCATGCATCTCACTGTAGTGATCTTTGCTACTGGAGAAAAGGTCTCAAAATAGTCATAACCTTCCCTCTGATTATAACCCTTAGCCACAAGTCTTGCTTTGTGGCATTCAATAACACATGTGGAAGTATATTTAACTTTGTAAACCCATTTACAACCAATAGCAGTCTTACCAAGAGGAAGAGTTGTAAGAGACCAAGTATTATTGACACTGAGAGCATTGAGTTCAGCACACATTGCAGCTTGCCACAGAGGATCAAGGTTAGCCTCATCAAAAGAAGTAGGTTCAGGATGTGAAGCAACAGATAAAACAAAATGTAGATGTGAAGAAGATAACCTATTGTAGGATAGATTGAGAGTAAAATCATTAGGACAAACAAGTGATCCAGAAGCATCATTGTGAGGTGATGGAGTTGCTGTTACTGCAGCAAGTCTGTACTGATAGACTTTGAGATGATCTGGTGTCTTCCTGACTCTAGTGGAACAGCGAGGAGAGGAAGGAACATGAGAGACAATATCATTATCAGAGGATACATGATCAATGGTAGGAGAGACTGGAGTATTATCTGACTGATGTTTTCATTGTCTGATAGAGGATTGTTATTGCCATCATCTTGATGTAGAATATTATCAGGAAGTGTGGGTGAATGAATTGTGGAAAAATCATCATAAGATAGATAACTGTCAGGTGATGGAAAGGGAGAAGTGAGAGATGGTAATGTATTCTCAGAGAATGGAAAGGCATTTTCATAGAAAACTACATCTCTGGAAATAAAGGTTTCTTTGGTGGTGAGGTTATACAGTTTGTAACCTTTAATATGAGCTGGATATCCAATGAAAATGCACTTTGTTACTCTGGCAGTGAATTTGTTATGAGGTTTGGACAATGTAGTAGCAAAACACAGACAACCAAACACTTTGAGATGAGAATAATGAGGCTCTTTAGAAAACAGGAGCTGAAAAGAAGTGGAATTTTGTAGTAATGGGGTAGGGGTTCTATTGATGAGATAAGCTGCTGTTTGAATGCATTCTCCCCAGAAGCTAAGGGGTAAGGATGCATGAAGTCTGAGGGCCCTTGCTACATTGAGTAGGTGCCTATGCTTTCTCTCTACAACTGAATTTTGTTGATGAGTATAGATGCAACTTTGCTGATGTATAACTCCTTTGGAAGTGAAGAAATCTTTCATGTTAAATTCCAAACCTTGATCTGTTGTAATGGATTTGATAACTTTATGAAAGTGTGTTTCAATGAGCTGAAAGAACTGAATAATAAGTCCTCTTACTTCACTTTTAGATTTCATAAGATATACCCATGTGAACCTACTATGATCATCAACTATGGTAAAGAAATACTTTGAACCAGTGAGTGAAGGAGTGCTGAAAGGACCCCAAATATCCATATGAACAAGATCAAAACAGTTATCAGTCATGTGAGGATCAAGATTGAAAGGATTTCTATGTTGCTTAGCTAAATGACATACATCACAGACAATAGAGTCAAAGTTCAAAGGAAATTTCTCATTACTTGATTTTAACAAAGACAATCTGGAGACATAAGGGTGACCAAGTCTATAATGCCACAACAATGAGGAAGATAAAGGAACTGAATGAGTTTGAACTTGAATAATTCTACTAGAGTCAGTGCCATTGTTCTTCAAGACTATCTGATACAGTCCTCCTTTCATCTCAGCAATCGCAATCATCTCCCAATGCGCTAGCTCCTAAATCAAACAAAGATTAGCCCAGATGACAATACAGCAATGCAAATCCTTAACAAGTTTACTGGCAGAAATGAGATTGAAGGTGAATGAGGGGACACATAAGACATTTTTGAGAATGAGTTTGTTGCTTAAGAGTACAATTCCTGAATGAGTGACATGAGCTGTTTTCCCTGTGGGAAGTTGAACCACAGTGTTATGTAGAGTATGTTTATCAATAAAAAAATTGGAGTCACATATGATGTGATCAGTAGCTCCTGAGTTTAATATCCAAGAGTGTTTTGTGAGATGAGCTGAGTGAGAACAACTGAGTGCATAATATCTACTTGTGGTTTGAGATGAGATTATGGAAGGTTGTGAGGTTTGAGCAACCTGATTTGAGGTAAGACTAGATCCCTGAAAGTAGTTAAACAGTTGCTGAAATTGCTCTTTAGTGATTGGAAATTGTGGTTCTGAAACAACAGTTCCCTTAGCAGCTTGATTGATTGAAGGGTTCCTGTTATGGTTGTTGTTGTTGTAAGACTGAACTGGCTTGAATCTAGATAGTTTGTGTCCTGGTGGATAGCCATAGATCTCAAAGCTAGTATTTATAGTGTGGTTTCCTTTCCCACATTTGCTGCATGTCAGTTTCTTTCCAAGTGCTGACTTGTTCCATGGTCTGTAAGAAGGTTTTTGATTATGATTCACCATGGCAGCTTGTGGCACAACCTGTTGTGTTCTGACTTGCATTGCTGAAGTATCAATATTGTGACTGGATCTAGAGAATAATTCAAGATTTGCTTCCTCCTACAACACAAAGTTGAACACAGAATCCATTCCAGGTAGTGGATCTTTCAACAAAACTTGGTTTCTTACCTGACTATATCTATCATCCAATCCAATTAAAAAGTTCATGATGTGTCTGTGTTCAGTCTTAGTGTTTATGGCATGAGTAGCACCATAGTCTTTGTTGTTACAAGTATATTGTGCATCATATGCACTTATTTCATTCCATATGGCTTTCATTTTTGAGAAATAAACACTGATAGGGCTACCATCTTGTTTCATACCTGACAATTGTTGTTCTAACATATAGAGTATGTTGTTACTGCTCTTTGAAAATTGTTTTCTTAAGTCACTCCATAACTTTTATGCTGAATCAGAATGTTGAGTATAACCTGGAATCTCATCCGAAATGCTATTTGTGATCCAGGATAATACCATGTAGTTGCATCTCAGCCACTATGTGTATGTTGGGTCTGAAGTTGCTGGCTACTTGATGGATCCATCTATGAATCCTAATTTGTTTTTAGCCAACAATGCTATGCTCATGGCTCTGGTCCATTTGTGATAATTTTGACTGGTAAGGTGCTGATTTACCAGCATTTGACCTGGATTTTCTCCATGGTGCAAGTAGAGTGGATGAGCTGGATCTTCTCCTGGATTCACAACTCTTAGTAATGATGACAATTGTGTGCCAGTGCTTCCTCCCTCTGTTTGATTTTGAGGGGGTTGTGAAGGTGATGTGTCTGGCATTGTAGCAGTAAAGAAGAGATGATGTTCTTCTTTTATCTGCTATGTGAGTGGTGCGGAAGTGTGGTTATGGATCTTTGCAGTGAGAACAAGACCCACTGCTCTGATACTATATAGAAAAATTGCATGCAAACATATACCAATTGCAAAGATAATGAAATGCTCATTGCATCAGAAAAAGAAAGAGATTTTATTGATGATGAAACTCTTACAGAAACTAATTACATTTATAGGATTGAAACTAAGAAAGGAGACAAGATACACATGTTAAAAGGAATCTATTCTGACAGCTTTCCAACTTATTCATGTTCTATCAGCTTAGTGGTTGTGCATCAGCTTCTCCAGATGATCCCCACATTCTCAGATGGTCCTCATAGATCAGGTGCACTCCACATTGTTGTCAGGATCATGCAGTCCACATTCTCCTTCTTCTGACAGTCGATCATGCAGTCCACATTCTTCTTCTTCTGATTTCTCTTCTGTTTCTCTTTCTTCTTCTGGATCATATGGATCAGTCTTCATGTGCTGCATTTGGATCATGCTTTTGATACAGGTGATGTGCAGGATCATACGCTAGCTCATTCCTTTTTCATTCTACAATCAATCCGGCAAGTCTTTGATGACTGCCTCGGCAGAATAAACACTCTTGTTAGATTATTCATATCATCACGAGGAAGGTAATGAAGTATCAAGTTTTGCAGAACTTCTCGTACGTGGATATGAATTTCACGTACGTGGTTTCATGCCAGTGATATGGAATTCAGAAACGATCTGGCGATCGTCGTGCTGCAGACATTTTAAGACTCATGATGACCAAGCATGATCCGCATATTAGTCATCATGTATTGCTTATTATGTAAGTTATTTTTAGTATGTGATGATGAATTTTCATTATTTTACGTACAGGTACCCATCTCTTTGTGTTGCTTACATTGATGAGCTTGAAAACACCAGAAGACAAAAGACATAGAAAGTCTACTATTCAGTGTTAGTGAAAGTTGTTCCAGAGTGTGTTGATTCATATGGATCTCATTAAATGTTAGATCAGATATCAGATCATTTGTGTTCATCATGGAACTAATATATTTAGTTTTATATTGTCTGTTGTTCTGATTCAGCAGCATAGGACAAATGACCAAGCCACTTGAATGTGCTATTCAGGTTATTTATTGTATAAAACTTCCATGTCCTGCCATATTGGGGGAGGGTAAACCAGAAAACCAGTACCATGCTATAATATTCACACGTGGGGAAGGCTTGCAAACAATTGATATGAACCAGGTATCTTATTCAGGACAATTGAAATAATACCCGAAATAACTCATAAGTGATAACCTAATGGAGTGGGATGCTTATACTACAAACTAGAGGGATGATAATAAAAAAACATAATCTCTTGATACCGAGCCGCAAAAGTGTGCCTCAGACGTAGGCCTTACAGCCCTGACACCTTATACATGTACCTTGAGGTAAGTTATTGGTGTTTTGCCTCATGGCAAGCTTTAAGACGAGCTTCACAAACACTTTTTAAAACACTGATTTTTGTGCAAGTGGGATAAGGTATAAGTTGTTCATAGCTAACTAATCCTCCTTGCCTTCTTATTTAACTCCCATATTTTCTCATTTTACAACCTCGACCTACCGTTCTTTCATACCAACTCTAACAGTAACATGACAATTACATGGAAGAAGCCTTAAAAATGAGGAACCTATTGCAAGAATTTCATAAAACGCATGGTCTGAGGTAACCGACCATACTTGGTCTTAGGGAGCACATCTTTACTGGCAGTTGTGGTCGCTTCAGAGCCGACGAGAATGACATACTTCCACTTCTAAATTATATTCTCATAACCAAGTATTTTTGTTGTTATATAGTGTATCATCGCTTGCCTGGTTCATGTCAAATCAGGAGAATAGTTTCGTCACAATTAGCCAATCCGTTGAAGTAAGTTTTTGAAGTAATCGGTTATATATGTGAATTATGTCGGGATTTCTCCAAATCTAAATTCTGTTAGGTTTCTCAAAGTGAACTTATTTTTGGTTTTTGCGTATTACCAAATCTTCTCTGCCATTTATAGGTTGTATATATGATCAACCTATTTCCTTATGCAACTTCCGTGGAACCCTTGGATTATAATTATGGCTCATATTGTTCTCTTATTTTTTCAGGGTCCGTTTGCATTACAGCCATCCAGATGTTTTCGATAGATTGTTCCATTTGATGAGGGGTGGTGTTAGCAAAGCTTCTAAAATCAACTTAAGTGAAGATATCTTTGCAGGTATCACCGTTTCTCTAATCAAGACCGGTTCAAATTACTAGGGGATAATTCTATCAAACCTCCCAAACTATGGTACCTTTTACCGGACGAGGTCAAAACTTTTATTTTAGCACCAGTGCCCACTAAAGTATCATCGTTTGTGCGAAACGGCTTTTGAGCGTTTTTCTTGGGGGTAAAGTTGTCCAGTTACTTAAAATAATAAACTAAAAAAAAAAGAATTTTTTATTAGTTTGGATTTATTATTGTTATTGTCCCTTTTTTTCTTTTGAATTTATAAAATAATAAATCGAAAAAAATAAAAGAAGATTTTTTTTTATTATTTTGTTGGAATTATTATTTTATCGTATCGTCTTTTTTTTTTGAATTTATAAAATAATAAATCGAAAAAAAGAAAATAAATTCAGAATTTTTTTTGATTCTTTTATCGTATCGTATCGTATCGTATCCTTTTTTTTCGATTTATTATTTTATAGATCCAGAAAAAAAGTCGACAATAAAATAATAATCAACAATATAATAAAAAAATTCTTTTTTTCGATTTATTATTTTATAAATTCAAAAAAAAAACGGGGCAATAATAATAATAAATCCAAAATAATAAAAAATTCCTTTATTTTTTAATTTATTATTTTAAGTGACTGGACAACTTTATCCCCAAGAAAAACGCACAAAACTCGTTCGCACAAACGATGATACTTTAGGGAGCACTGGTGCTAAAATGAAAGTTCTGACCTTGTCCGGTAAAAGGTACCATAGTTTGGGGGGTTTGATAGAATTATCCCAATTACTAGTGAGCTTCCTTTCCAACGTTCCTATAGGTTGTATCAATATCTGTGAAGGTTTCAACTCCACACTTCGAGGTGGCAACGTCATTCACCACGAATACATACAAGTTGGTAAGGGAAGGGACGTGAGACTCAACCAAATCTCACTTTTTAAGGTGAAGATAGCCTGTGGTAATGGGGAGTGACAAATTTAAGAGAAGAAATTAATTCTTTCTGTGTTGCTACAACATTGCCGGGTGCTACCAATATATACAAAGAGCTGCCTATGCAAAGAAGGAAAATTACATCAAATAATAATAATTCCATCCTAACAAACCTACTGGAATCCTGAGACTAAGGAAACAAAATATATAACAAAGGTAAGATGAATATAATATTTGCTTTCCAAATATTGTGATAATACTCCCCCTCAAGTTGGAGCATGAAGATCACAAATGCTCAACTTGCGAAGAAAATGATCGAAGGATTGACGACCCAATGCTTTGGTAAAAATATCGGCTAGCTGACTGCTTGTATGAACATAGGAAGTAGTAAGAAGTCCAGAACGAACAGCGTCACGAACAAAATGACAATCAATCTCAATGTGTTTGGTACGCTCATGAAAAACCGGATTAGCCGCGATGTGCATAGCAGCTTGGCTATCACAATAAAGGCGAATAAGATTCGAGTGAGTGACGCCAAGGTCATGAAGAAGACCTTTCAACCATTTCAATTCACAAGTGGTGGTTGCCATAGATCGATATTCCACCTCTGCCGAAGAGCGAGAAACAGTATGTTGCTTCTTTGTCTTCCAAGAAATAGGTGAGGTTCCGAGCAAGATGAAATACCCAGTAAGAGAGCGGCGAGTAATAGGACAACTCGCCCAATCAGAATCACAATAACCATAAATTTGGAGATCACAATTTGCACGAAGTAGAATTCCTTGGCCTGGGTGTCCCTTCAAATATCGAACCACGCGAAGTGCAGCCTCCCAATGTTGCTCACGCGGGCGTTGCATAAACTGGGCCAAAGTGTAAACGCAATACGTGAGCTCTGGTCGAGTTATAGTTAAGTATATAAGTCGCCCAACCAGACGACGATACTTTTCAGGATTACTCATCTCCGAATCAGCGGCGAGAGCTAGCTGATGATTTTGTTCGAGAGGAACTGCTGCAGGACGAGAGCCAAGAAGACCTGTTTCAGAAATAATATCCAGCGTGTTTTTTCGCTGATTAAGAAAGATTCCCTCTTGACTACGAGCGACCTCAATGCCCAAAAAAATACTTCAATACTCCTAAATCCTTCATATAAAACCAAGAGCTCAAATGGTTCTTAAACCTTTGAATACCGATAGAGTTGCTGCCAGATATAATCAAGTCATCAACATATATCAAAACATGAAGTTGTGTGGTACTGTTTTGATAAGTGAACAGAGAGTAATCATAATAACTCTGGACAAAACCATAGGATTTCAATGCACTAGTTAATTTAGCGAACCAATTTCGGGGAGCTTGGCGTAGCCCGTAGAGAGATTTCTGCAATTTACACACTTGATTAGGCGTCTTAGAAGAAAAACCAGGAGGTAGTTTCATATATACCTCTTCGTCAAGATCGCCATGAAGAAAAGCGTTGTGGATGTCCATTTGATGTAGTTCCCAATTTCGGGCAGCGGCAACAGCAAGAAAGGTGCGCACCGTAACCATTTTGGCAACAGGGCAAACGTCTCGTTGTAATCAATCCCCACAACTTGCTTATTGCCAAGAACTACTAAACGAGCCTTGTATCGCTCGATAGATCCGTCAGAGTGATACTTGATACGATAGACCCATTTGTTACCAATCACTTTCTTACCAAGTGGAGGAGAGACCAAAGTCCATGTCCCATTCCTTTCCAATGCATCAATTTCTTCTTGCATAGCTTTACGCCAATGTGCATGCTTCACGGCGTCAGAAAAATATAACGGTTCTTTTCCTGCAGTAACGGTTGCCAAGAAACGTCTATGTCGCAAAGAAAAATTATCACAAGTAACATAGTGTGCTATAGGATAGGGAGTACCTGAGTCCTTTATTGGTGCGTGGTGAGCAGCGGGCGAGGGGCTTTTCACATTGCTTGAACACCAAACGGTGTTTATCACATAGTTGTCTTTAAGATACGTAGGCATCTTAGATTGTCGATGACTACATCCCAAAGGAACAAGACCAGAATCTTCATCATTCAATCCTTCAGTCGATTCGGCACCCAAGACCTCTGTATTGTCAATGTTTCTCCCCCTTTCGATGGGACACGTATCCTCAACCACAACACTATCCGTGCTAGTGCTTGTGTTGCTGCCCCTAACATCAATGTCGTCGTCATGCACAAAGGTATTATTAGGTGGAGAGGGTGAGGCACTTGGATTAGTGATCGGTTTGGAAAAAGGAAACTCTGTTTCAACAAACAGAACATCGCTCGAGACAAAGTATTGACATGATATATTATTTGATTACAGGTGATATATTATTAAAACTCTGTATTTGCTCTGTCATTGGTAATTAATGGATGTTAATTTGTTTCGTAAGCATCGTAGCTAACTTCCTTTGTAAAGAAAAGAAAAAACATAAAAAGACCATTTTGATTGAAAGAGGTCTAATTAGTCTAGTTAAAGATCTGATTCGTCCAACAACTTCCAACTACGTACTGTAATAGTATCTTTTGATTTGTTTTGAAGTATTGATCATCATTGGAAATAGTATATGCAAATTGAGGCGATGAGGATATGTTTGAACTTTTGCCTTCGTATCTGTGTGATTCAGAATCTTACAGAATATTTATGTAACTTTGCAGGAGGATCTGCACGCCCAGCTCCTGGTTCTGTAATTAAAAACTTACAAGCAGACATGTCCGGGATAAGATGCATGAAAAAATGGCTGACATGAGACGGATGACGCAATCGCAATCAAATTCTGGCGCTCGTCGCCCTAATGCCATAGTAAGTCATCTAGAAGTTTGATGATCTTTATACTAATCCACCGTTATGTTGGCATATATACAAACTTGTTATCGATTAAATTGCCGTAGTTTCCTAGTTGCTTGTTACATTCCCTCATTAGTCAGAGGACGTACATTTCTTTCTTTTAGCTCTAGAATCAATGACAGAAACAGTTGCGCAATTGAGAAAGTACAGCAAAGGCGTGGATGACCGAAATTTGAAGCAGAGACGCTCCACCGACAATAAGAACATAAACTAATAAGTAATAAAAGGTTACCCAACAATATAAGAGTTATAGAAACCTGACTTTTGGAAAGCAAGTGTAGCCACCTAATTATTCGTCTTATTCAGTTCAGAACTTCTGGAAAGCAAGTATAGAAAGCAAGTTGTGCCAAATCAGGCTTTCTGGAATTGTGACTAGTTTGAGTTACAGGATATATATCATCAGATAAGTCATACATCAAGTATTGTGTTACTGTATATGTTTATTCAACTATTGGTGATATAGAACATTACCAAAACAGATCCATAACTAGTGATTATTCTGCTACATTTGATATTCTCCATGAAGGAAAAACTCGTGTTTTCTTAAAATTTTGGAATTAATGATTCTTTTGTGCATTAGGGTAAGCGACCAATGGATTCTTCTATCTCCAGCTCATGACTCAATTATCGTTCTCAAGCCTTTTATGACAAGTGGGGGGTACGCCTACTAAAATTTTGCATTGTTTCCTACATTTGGAGCTATATGCCTAAACGATTATAGCTTAATACTGACTTATGTATGTTTTAATTGGATTTGTTGTTTCTCCATTTCAGGTGCTGTGGCAAGAGAGGTAGAATATGAGTAGCTCGCCTTCAACAACACCTCTTTCGGATTCAAAAACTGAAAAAAGTCTCTTTGAAGGACATATGTTCTTTGTTTTGGTTGTAACTTGTAGCAGAGATTGCAAATAAACAAGTCAAGAGGATGTTGTTTGTTTTGATTATTTGTCTTGTTTTTTATACAAATATTATGGTGAATTTGATGAAATCTTGTGATTGTTATGGTTTTGACAATGACTTGGATTATGTAGAAAATATGATGGTGAATTTTATAAAATGTTGTTAATGTTTTGGTCTTGACGATATGGTTACAATATATTATTTAAACATTTGGTATTGTACAGTGGCGTTGAATCCTCAGAAGGGTTCTTCGTGAGTTGTGTTGTAACACCAAACGCGTTGCCAGAGTTGTTGGGATAAGAAGGATTTGTCATGATCAATCACACACCTTATTCACAAATAGGTAGTGTGCAAGTGTAAAACAGAGTAATGCACTCAAAATATATCGCAAAATGCACAGAATATCTGATCAAGAATGAAGAATGATGATCAGCAGAGGGATTGCAACGGAAAT